>OX336388.2:424419571-425661817 GCA_946902985.2 Meconema thalassinum | reverse complement strand
CGACCTCGTCTGACCCAGTGCTGCGCGGCCTGCTCGGGCCTGGAGGTCATCTCATTATTCCAGCCTCTGCAGGGCAACACTATTCAGTTTCCTCTAATCTAGTGAAGGATATTTGTGTGCCATAATTATGATTCGTTATTATCGCTGTTGTTACCTCGTATTAGGGTCTTGGGACATCTTTGGTCTTCAGCTCCGTGTATTTGGGTGTGTATTCAAGTGTCGGAATTGGAATCTACTGTACGATCCTTGATAATGGTGAGCGAATTAAGCAGGGCTGAGAAAAATCTGTTCTCTTTAAACAGCCGAGTGGGTTTAATTGGATTTTGGGGTTAATAGATGTTTTAAGATTTTTCTTCGAACGCTAATCCAATTCAAAAGGACGGGCATCAATTCCACCCGGGAATTCCAGTCAGGTAGCCAGGGTTACCTCAATTCCACCCGGTCCTCCAAGGGACCCAGAAATTAGTTCCTCAACTCCGCCCAGGCCTTTCTCCAATGACGTAAACAAATGTCATAACCCTCCTGCTCGCATACCAAGGGCCGTGTCTAACACCTTATGCAGCGCATGAGTAGAAAAAAAAAAACTTGGCAGACTTATGTAAAAGAATATTATGAATAATTTTAAATCACCACCACCAAGCCCGCTCGATCATTAAATCAGATATAAACATAATACAAAGAGCTAGATATTAATCACTGTTGTTAAATAAAATTATGGACAGGAAATTTAATAAAATAAGAAAAATCAGCATCTTAAAATCACATAAATCTTTACTTCATTTCAAACTATACAAAAAACATTAGATGAAACTCTTTTCATTCCCTGACTATTGTGTGAGAAACACACTTCACAAGATCTAATCTACTCATTGTTTGGTTGGCATACAGCATGAGCTTGTTTTCAATGAATTCTTTTCTCACACGACTATTCTTGTCTTTGCTCGACACCTGCCCGCTGCTGTTAAGTGGAATGTACCTGTCTGTCTGTATCTGATGTAGGCACTTAAAAAGAAAAAACAAATATATTTGGATGAGGTGTTGTTCTTGTGTTGTGTGGAATGCAAGAATTCGCTTATGCGCTGCAGAAGGTGTTTGACGTTGACCCGACCCTTGGTATGCGAGCAGGAGGGTTATGACATTTGTTTACGTCATTGGGGATAACCCCTTTGCCGACCCCTTGTCAAAGCCTGAGCGGAGTTGAGGAACTTATTTTGGGTCCCTTGGAGGACCGGGTGGAATTGAGGAAAATCGGGCGGAATTGATGTTCGACCATTCAAAATGTTTCATGGATATGTAGCCTGTTCAACCCTTAGTTACTGAGGTGAGAAATCAGTAACGTTATCTCTGACGTTGAGTCTGAGTGGATCAATACAATTAATTTCAAATTAGAGACAGTTAGTATAAGTTTTAATGAGCAAAGTATTAACGATCGTTTTAACACACATTGAATGAAACGTTTTAGTGTAAGATCCCACAAGACGTAATCTTTGGGCTGTAATACACGACATATTATTTATGACTGAAAAAAAAAATAAGTTTCACATTTTTCCCTTTCAAGTAAAAACTTCAATGTGCATAAATTAATAAATACTACACACTAAGGTTGGTTGGTTCCTCAGTTTAGGGGCTGCGGCAACGCGGTCATGTAGCGCCGTGTACTTGGGTGTGTGTAGAATCTGTCTGATAACCGGTGTTAATTTTTTTTGACTGTATTAGTGTGTGTTATCTGTTTTTAATTCAAGTAAGGACTGCAGACATTGAATATTTCAAGTAGTTCCTACTTTTGCCGCCAAACGCCACCGTCAACGACTACTAGTTCAGAACTTGGCTACTAGACGCCACCGCAGTCGGTTCTTGACGACGAACGTAGGAACCTAAGAAAGTTAGTCAAATGTTTAACCTATATATAATTTAGCTTCACACAGTTGTAATTAGTGGAAGATTCTTTAACATGCCATAAATCTATGACATGGAACCGCCGGCTGTACTTCCCCTCCGAAGGAAGGCATACTGAGGGATTTTTAACGTTCTTAAAAAATCCGACGACTTCGGCCGGGTTTGAACCCGCGACCTTGGGCATAGAAGCTCATCATGCTACCAACTATGCCACCGAAGCCGCTGTCACGTACTTCATCACTCACTGTTTTTCATCGCCATCACTGTCCTCAACGCTTCGTGAAACTGTCTCCTCAAATTGTGCATCGGCAACTTTTACTGTCTCCCTAGATGGACCAGGCTTCTAGTCCATTTCGCTTTTACTCACATAACATAACATAACACGCATACAAAGCAAGCCCTACGCGCGCGCACTGATAGCTTCACAACTCACAGTAATGACGCTCCTACTGACATGGAGTCTATGAGACTCATACACTACTTCAGACACTGTTATCTCGGTTGCATATTATTGCTCAATAATGAACAGCTGCACTTTAGCCTAAGATGTTGAAAGACGAAGGTACCAGGAAAGACAAGGAACTTAATTGAAAAGTATGAACGGAAGCGAGTGATGTATTGTTACGTGCCACCCTCCTAGTGCCACTTTTGTTAACTGGATTACGGTGGGTACAAAGCACAACACCAATTACTGCTTAAAGAAATAATTAACTTTATTGTGGCCAGAAAGATACACTACTCATCAGCAAATACAAACAATTAGAACCTTACTCCAGTTTCCTCAAGTCTCTTCCTTGAGCGCTCTTGCCCCTTTCACTTGTCAACAAACCACAGAAGTTAAACCGTCCTAATGAGTCCGGTGGCCTTGACCGAAGCTACCTGCTCCTCTTCCTCATGTATAACAAATACAGTTACTTACGATAATCCGCTACCCGCTGTTTCGCAGTCCACAAGCTGGGGAAACAATGTCACTGGATTTCATAACTCGCACGGCACTTCGTCACGACACTTCTGTCGCACTCGCTCAAAAACACACACCCACAGAAAACTCGGTCCCCTCACTGTTGAAGCCGCTTATATAGCAGGCTGGTGACTCAATGAATTCTAGAATCGTCCAGGGCACACGGCTTCTCGACATTTCCTCCACTGGTTCAGTCACGAATATTCTGGATCATCCCTTTGTCCTAGTAGCCCTGTTGCATAGGGCACACGCAATACATGAGGCAGGGCACAGCCCAGCCCTGGGGCAGTTGTGACTCATGCGGCGAGCGATGACACAAACTCACAGCCGCAACACCATTATCTCCCGGAGTCTGCGAGACTCCACGTCAGTAGCTAAGGGTTAAAACACCATTCGAAATATACTTCTGACCGATCGCGTCATTTAGTGGTCACGTTCTTGCCTGCTATACCCAAGGTTGCAGGATCGAATCCTTGCGCAATCAGATTTTGAGGGTGCGCAATTGCGTGGTAGTCGTGTCAGTATATTTACTGGCACGTTAAAGATCCCCTTCGGGGAAAAACTCCGGCACCCCGGCGTCTCTAAAAGCCTGAAAAGTTAACAGGGACGTACAACCAATGACACTGTATTATTTATTTGCGAATCGACCACCAGTATTCCTTCATATGGACGCTGTGCTGCGGCTTTTGTTCATCCAGGTTCTTCCAGTCTTCGCAGTTCTTTCGTCCTGGAGCCCTTCCAAATTTTGAACAATAGCCCGAAATGTATCCATATCTAACATCTGAACACTCTGAATGTTCGACCTTTCTAGGTCTTTACGAACTTCCTTAATGCATGCCGTAATTAATTATACTATAGTTAGTTATATTATAAATAGGATACTTCAAGAGAAATACAGGTAATTTAAATGTTGTTATGTTGGTAGCAAATTAAAGAAAGTAAGCTTTCTGTCTGAACAATTTGAATTTTCGACTCAAAATTTGTATTTATCCCAGATGACCGAATATACTCCCAGTTTAATTTTTAGCCTCCTTTTCACATTTTGCAAAAATAAGGAAAAAGTAGACCTATGAGATCAATCCGGGAAAATGTGTGTCTGTCTGCCTGTCCTTCTGTCTGTATCTCCTTCTGTCTGTCTGGCTGTGTGTGTGTGTCCCCCCCCCCCCCCCATATCAACTGGCCTAAATGGCTGCAGCAATCGAAACCAAATTTAGTATGAGTAAAGATGTATACAGGAATATCTTAAGTCCATATTTGAAAATGATGTCAGTGCTACCAACTGCCGAAAAAATGCACTAGAAAATTGAGCTCCATGTTGGATATCATGGAAGGTATGCATGGGAGCTATTCCAAAATTGGCACACATGTAGATAATACTATTTCAGTTTATTCCAGGAGGCCATACATGACAGTGTTGCCAAAATAATTTTAAGCCTTCTGATAGGTCCAATTTTTAAATGCATATAACTTCTACACTATTAATTGGATTTCAACCAAACTTTGTATGTGATATGTGTACATAAACATATATGACTGAATGTATTCTTAAGAGCCACCAGGGCCGCCAACTGTTCATAATTGCTCTCTCTATTTTCTTCATCCAAATGCAAATATATCTGAAAGTATGCAAGCCGACATTTTTAGCCTACTTTCGATTTTTGCAAAAAATGAAAGTAGACTAATGAGATCACTACAGGGCGAAAAAAAAGTGTACCTGTCTGTGTGTGTGTATGTGTGTGTGTGTGAGTCTGTGTGTGTGTGTGTGAGTGTGTGTACTCTGAATGTCTGTACCCCCCCCCCTATCAATTCGAGCACGGTGAGCGCAAATTGAACGAAATTTGGTACAAAGGTAGCACTAGCAAAGGACACCTCAGTGTCATGTTTTATATCACCGCCATCTTGACGGAAACGTAATGGCGGCCACACAAATGTTCAAAGCTTAAATCAAATTACGACTAACCTAATCATCCGATCTCTACCAAATTTTGCAACAAAATACCTTTATGGGGGCAGTATACTTTGACCAAACTAATAGGTCATCAGCCTAATAGTTTGCAGATGGCGGCCATCTTTGTGTGAAAATCGATTGCCCCTATTAATTCGAACACGGTGAAACCGTATGGAACGAAATTTGGTACAGAGGTAGTACTAGCAAAGGGCACCCCAGTGTCATGTTTTATATCGCCGCCATCTTGACGGAAACGTAATGGCGGCCACACAAATGTTCAAAGCTTAAATCAAATTACGACTAACCTAATCATCCGATCTCTACCAAATTTTGCAAAAACATACCTTTATGGAGGGAGCATCCTTTGACAAATCTAATAGGTCATTAGCCTAATAGTTTGCGGATGGCGGCCATCTTTGTGTCAAAATTGATTACCCCTATTAATTCGAACACGGTGAAACCGAATGGAATGAAATTTGGTACAGAGGTAGCACTAGCAACGGGCACCCCAGTGTCATGTTGTATATCGCCGCCATCTTGACGGAAACGCAATGGCGGCCACCCAAATGTTCAAAGCTTAAATCAAATTACGACTAACCTAATCATCCGATCCCTACCAAATTTTGCAACGACATACCTTCATGAAGGGAGCATCCTTTGACAAATCTAATAGGTCATCCGCCTAATAGTTTGCGGATGGCGTCCATCTTTGTGTCAAAATCGATTACCCCTATTAATTCGAACACGGTGAAACCGAATGGAATGAAATTTGGTACAGAGGTAGCACTAGCAAAGAGCACCTCAGTGTCATGTTTTATATCACCGCTATCTTGACGGAAACGTAATGGCGGCCACACAAAAGTTCAAAGCTTAAATCAAATTACGACTAACCTAATCATCCGATCTCTACCAAATTTTGCATCAACATACCATTATGGAGGGAGCATCCTTTGACCAAACGAATAGGTCATTAGCCTAATATTTTGCGGATGGCGGCCATCTTTGTGTGAAAATCGATTCCCCCTATTAATTCGAACACGGTGAAACCGAATGGAACGAAATTTGGTACAGAGGTAGCACTAGAAAAGGCCACCTCAGTATCATGTTTTATATCACCGCCATCTTGACGAAAACGTAATCGCGGCCACCCAAATGTTAAAGGCTAAAATGCAATTACGACCAACCTAATAATCTAGTCTCTACCAAATTTTGCAACAACAAATCTTTATGTGGGAAGAATATTCTGACCAAACTGCTAGATCATCAGCCCAATAGTTTGCAGATGGTGGCCAAGTATGTGTGCAAATCGATTCCCCCTATCAATTCAAACACGGTGAAACCGAATTGAACGAAATTTGGTACAGAGGTAGCACTAGCAAAAGGCACCTCAGTGTCATGTTTTATATCGCCGCCATCTTGACGAAAACGGAATGACGGCCACCCAAATGTTAAAAGCTTAATTCAAATTTCGACCATCCTAATAATTTGATCTCTACCGGATTTTGCAACAACATGCCTTTTTGTGGAAAGCATCTTATGACTGACTACAAGGTCATCAGCCCGATAGTTTGCAAATAGCGGCCATGTATGTGTGCAAATCCATTCCCCGGATCAATTCAAACACGGTGAAACCGAATTGAATGATTTTTTTTTACAGAGGTAGCACTAGCAAAGGGCACCTCATATTCATATTTAATATCCCTATAGCACGCTGTATTTCAACAAGCTACTACAACCAACATGCAATTATACTCCTTGAAAAGGACAAAGAGTTATAACAATACCCATGCATTTAGGAGAAAGTAGGCTATATGTTCTTTACTGAACATCTTGTTAAACTATGCACACGTATAGTACCTGACATTTTAGATTAATTTGGAGTAACTTACATACTTCAGTTCTACCAACATGATTCTAAGCCTGCTGATAGGACCAATTTTTAAATACATGTAACTTCTATACTAGCCGTTGGATTTCAACCAAATTTCGTATGTGCTATGTGCAACATAGCAGATATGACTATAAGTATTCTTAAGAGCAATCAGGGCTGCCAATTGTTAAAAAAAGCTGTCTATATTTTTTTACCCTAATATCAATATATCAGAAAGTATGCAAGCCAACTGCTCTATACTTTGCACACGTATAGCACCTGACATTCTAGATTAATTTGGAGTAATTAATATAAGTCAGTGCTGCCAACAAGATTCTATGCTTGCTGATAGGTCCAATTTTAAAATACATGTAACTACTATACTAACAAATGGATTTCATCCAAAATTGGCACAACAAGATATCATAATATTTCCGATTATTTCAAACCAGCACACGCATGACAATATTGCCAACATGCTTTTACGCGTGCTGATAGATCCAATGTCTAACTGCATGTAACGGCCAATGGACTTCAAATCAAATTTTGTATTCTGTACCTTAAGAGATGGAACTAAGAATATATTCAGTCACCAGGGCTGCCAACTGTAATGCTCTATTAGGCTACATTATACCAGGAATATTTCGTACTAATTAGACATTTTGATATTACCAACTTAATTTCGTCATTCTAGATAGGTTCATATAGTGTAGAATAATCATTGGCATGAAAATAGGCTGTATAGTGAACCCATGTACCATAGGCTTCAAAGGGGGTCGAATCCATGTATTTTGTGAAAGGAATGAAAGAATCATACAGTCTCTAAGGGAACGGAGAGAGATTTCAAGCCAGGATTCTAGCCTAACATTGCGCAAGCTGGGACCAGGTGTTCAGGAAATGAGCTCATGCTTCTTGACATTTATAAGGAGCCAGTCATGGATATTCATAGAACTAGTGGAAAGTTTGGACTGTAAGACGAAGAAGCTCGACTCGGAAATTGCTCTTACGTTGCAGGAAAACGGCAACCTCGCTGCAGAGTCAGAACAAGAATAATTAAATTTAACCCGTTTACGAGTATAAAAATAAGTAAACAGATACAGTACGGTGAATCATTTCGGATTAAAGATTTTTGTGTAAAGAAAAACCCTTTAATAATAGTCCAGGAGAAAAGTGCAAATGCAGCATACGTCATTGGGAATTCACCGGGACCCAAGGAGTGGGAGAATTAAAAATGAACAGCACCACCCACACAGTTGAAGACGAAAAATTAATTAATATCTCGGAAATGCACGATCGATTTCCATGCACAGGAAGATTATTTTACGTTTGGAAGACGAGCTTTCTGGAGATATAATTTTTATAATTGTGCGACAATTAGTTAAAAAGTTGGTCACGAAAAGGACTAGGATTTTATCTTTTTTTGACTAAAAGGTATAAAACTCCTGGCCTCACCAAGCCAATCATGCAGTATTCAAGAGCCCGTGAGGGGAACGTCACGCTGTATCAGTATATGCAGTCTACGATAGCCCAGGGAGGCGTTACGCTGTATCAGTTCATGCAGTATTCAAGAGCCCGTGAGGGGAACGTCACGCTGTATCAGTACATGCAGTCTACGATAGCCCAGGGAGGCGTTACGCTGTATCAGACATCGAAGGCAGTTTACCAGTACTCCTTGAGGGGAGAAACGTTGTATTACACCGCAGAACTAATATTCGACAGCCACGGGCGTCGAAGTATCAGTAACTTGCGTGCCTCCATAAGGAGTTGCAAAGAAGAAGTATTAAAGTATCGCCGTGTTGAAACATTAGGAAAATCCTAGTTACAGGATTTAGGTCCGACAGGGCAAAGTTTACCGTAAATGTTCATAAAATACAGTTAAAGCAGGCTGCGAACTTAGGATTAAGGCGATAGGTCTTTCAGTAAATGACCAAAAGTATCATAACGTACGGAAGTAACGGAACAGCGAGATAAACAGTTTATAAATTTTAAAGAACCCGAACAGGGAAAAACAGAGTAAGGTTCGCAACGTATTTCCAGAAAATTAGAAGTGCGAGAACCGGATAAACAAAGAAGAACGGAAACTACAGACATTGTCTCAAGAAAGCAGACGAACTATTCTAAAGCACTAAGACTCGAGAAGTATTAGTTGCTAAAAAATCCATAGGTCACCGATAGGCTATCGAGGGGACCTCGATCAGAACAGACTTTCGCTAGGATCGATAAACCAGATCTAAAAGGGGAGCCGTTCAAGATATAGAAATAGCCGATCATCAGGAACGGGATTCGGAGAATTGCTATTCCAGGGAAGCAGTAGATGATTCGAGACTTTCGTATTCTGCAGGATAGGAAGCCGACATTGAATAAATTTCACCCTTGGAGACGGGAGATTAAGAGGTCACGTGTGATAGGCTAAAAAGACGGCCTAGTGATCAAAAGTTGTGAATTGTAAATATATCAAGAGTGTGTGTTAAAAGTAATATATTTTTTAGTGTTTTATTGTGTATTCTAAACGGATACACCAGTGTGTTAAAAATGTTGTCAGTGTTAAATGTATTGAATATGTGTCAAGAAATGTCTGTACATGAGATGAGTTTGTACAATATGGAGTAAGTCAAGAAGGTGGGCCAAAATGTCACATCGAACGAGAATAAAGGTCAGAAAACGACCTTAGACATGTGAGTAAAGATTTTCATTATGTTTTGGGTGTCGGGAAATTTTTTGTGTACAATTCCACCGGAGTTTTGAATAAAAGGGATGTTTTTAAATAAATAATAACTAAATAAGAACGCGATCTGAACAAAAATAAAGTTTTAAGAAATAATAAATAATTATGTGAAATAATAAATCCTGTAGAGGAAATGCATGGAATAAAATGTCAGTGTATTTGACGAATGTTATAAAAGCAAGCGTAATAATAATAATTATAACAAAGATATTTACATAAAGGTAAATTTGAATTATATGAAAGAAATAGCTTTTGAGCTTTTGTAAGGAATGAAGACATGATGTGAGTAATCATAATAATAACAAGGTAAAGAAATCTAAATAAAGATATAATTGAATGATATAAAAATATAGAGCGTTGAAGCCTTAACAAATGTATAAGACATGATGTGAATGCATGTTCTAAAAAATGGAGCGATTTATTGTCAACGGAAAAGATTAATATAAGAATTGAGATATGTATCAATTGTTACTATGAAATTTATCAGTTCTTTGGAAGACATTAGGCCGTAAAGTAATGTGTAGCGCAATGGAACGCAATTAAATAAAAGTCACGCTAGGAATGCGTTGAATTTAAATGTACTTGGTAAATTACTTATGAGGGGTAGTTGATTGTAGTGAATTGAGATATGTTGTAAGTCCTCTAATTGTGACGTAGATCACGAGGCCATGTGTGTGTTATTATTTAAAAGGGAGCTAATGTATGGTATTATTGAGCGTATGTCATGTAGGCCACGGCCGACTTTAAATCGCGTCTTGTATAAGTCCTCCAATGTGGAAATGGTTCCCGAGGCATGTTAAGAGATTCGAATCTAGAATCCTCTTGTTGTTAAAGCCCCTTATTATTCGTCGTCGAATGTGTATTACTCTTCCCAATCAACGAGGACCCTTCATAATTAATAAATGCCAAGATTACGAGAGTGGTTTATGAGCCAAAGAATATTGTTGAAAGTGGAAAGAGAAGTTAAAATGCCAGGTCTCTCCATAGAACTGAAAATAATGTGAAGGTTTGTTTTAAAAGCATTGAAGAGAGCTCCAACCGTAGGCTAGGCAGGGAGCCGCTCTCCCTGTCATAAATCACGCTCGAGTATAATGGCCTGACCCTCATAGTACGAGGGTGGGTAAAAACCGTCTTGTAAGAAGTGTTAAATACACCGTGAGTGTTTAAAGTTGTTAATGACCCGGGCGTTGAACCGAGGTCCTTGTAGATTGATATTATCGCTTGCCAGTTCAGATCGTAGTTTTCTTATGTGATAATGGTCTTATAAGACAAATGAATTAAATAAAAATCCCTATTGTAATGTTGTATGGAAAATAGGAATCCACGAGTTTTATGAAGATAACTAGATTTCGGGAGTAATCATAGTTTTTGACTTTGTCAAGTAATCTTTATGACTCTGGAGTACACAAGTAGTTTCCCGATCACCGTAGTGAATTTGCAAAACTTGAGAGAGGTAGTAAATACTGAGAATATGTGAAATGCCCAAATATTGAAGTGAATAATTAACATGTAATTTTAAATGTAATTATATATTTGTTTTGATGACAAGAAAAGATAAAATAGTTCTTGAGGTGTACAAAGGTATGACACAATTATTATGGGAAAGTATCGAGCCAAAGAAGCTCGGAGTTATACGGGACTTTAAGATAGGTACTTTATGGAAGTGAAAATAATCATGAATTGTTGGTTTTAAAGAAAACCATGTGTTTAAAGAGAATATTTGTTTTATTCTTATACTATTCCTTGTTCACTTTGAACAAGTAGAAAGATATTGGTCAGTAGTTTATTTGTTTTACCGTTTTCCAACGTGGGGCCTGTATGATTTTATCATACACCTAATAAATCTTTACTTTCATGGCGCCCAGTATGCAGGGCCGAGTTTTCCTAGGGAAAACCCGAGTTTTCTCGAAAAATCAAAATTTACATTTTTTGAAAAAAAAATGGTTTTTCGAAATTTTGAATTTTAAACACTTCCATAAAGTGTCTGAGTTGGAATAATGATATCAAAAGGGTACGGTGTAGTAAAAACCCGTACCAAAGTACAATTTTTGAAGAAATTGGGGCACAATGGTTCAGATTACTCTCAAGCATGTATTAGCGATGTGGCATGGGTAGCCCACTATATTCTAATAAGATGGCATTGAGTGAGGAGATGCAACGGCTCTTGGAGGCCATAAACAGTAAGTTGGATAGCCAACAGAGTGAAAATAACCAAAGGTTAGGATCTATGAATGAGAGTTTGGGGTCACTAAAAACAAATAGTGATAACCTAGGAACTAAACTAGAAGCTATTGGGGATAAATGTGTAAGAATGAACGATGAAGTGAAGGCTGAAATTGAGGGAATGAAAAGGGGGTCAAATGGACTCATTGAGAGTTTAGAAGAAACAATGAATAATAAATTTCAAGGGTTTGACACTAAGTTTGGGGATAAGTTAAAAGAGTTTAAAGGGGAAATCACAAGTGAAATTAAAAAGGAAAACGATGCCTTTAATTCAGAATGGCAAGGCCAAATAAAGATCTTGAAGGACAGTATGGTAGATTCCCAAACTAAGTGTCAAGAAAATTTTTAAAATTTAGAGACTAAATTGGTTGGAATGGAAGAATCTTGTTAAAAAAATTTAGATGCATGTAAGAAAGATCTTGTAAACCAGATCCAAGAGGTGCAGAAAGAATTGAAAGCTCAGATAGAATCGAACAAGAGTATTTGTGAAACATCCCGGGATGAGAAAAAAAAAGTGTGGATGAGATAGGAACCCGATTTGTAAAGGTTGAGGAGAAAGTAGGGACCCTCGAGAATAAAATCGGTGTAGTTCAGACCGAAGTAACTGAGATGAAAAACCAAAATCAAAAGGATGCGCGGGACATGAAAGATCAATTTGAGCTGTTTACCGGGCAGGTAGATGATAACTTAAAGAAGTACGAGGTTGGAATAAATCAAAGATTAGGTCTATATGAGGAACATCTCCAGGATGAAAGAAAACAACGGGAGAAAGAAAATAAGGAAAATACCCATAAGATAGATGAAATAAGTCAGGGTATTAATGATGTTCAGGGAACCATCGGAACATTAAAGATCCAAGTAGGAAAAACCAGTACCGAAGTAAATCAGGTAAAGAATGAATTGACGATAGTGTCTAAGAGCCAAGGGAAAACTGAGGAAAAGCTTGAAGGAATTAAAGTAGATATGGTCAAAGGACAAAGAGAGATGGAGAAGAAAATAAAAGAAATACGAGAAGACCTAGATACCAGAGGTGACGTGAAACCAGAAATTATAAAAGAGCAGGTCATGGTCATCAAGAAAGAGATAGAAGAACACATAAATGAAATCAGGGATAGCTTCAGGGATGAGAAATTCCAACTCAAACGAGAAATGGAAACTAGTAAGAAAAATCAGGAAAGAATTCAAAATGAATTAGGATCACGGTTGGAAAGGACTGAACACAAAAATAGTCAAATGGAAATCCAACTCATGGCGAATGAAGAAAGTGCCCGAAGGGAAAGGAAATTAGAATTTGAGAATCAGGAGGAATTTCCAAAGACAGGATGGGTAGATTCCCGTGAACAAGGCACAGATACAGATAGGGACTTAGGAGGGGAGAGCCCTTATAAGAACCCAGGATATCCGATGGCGATGTCAACCCCATACATGAACCAGACAAATGGTCAGATAATAAACATTATCAAATCGAATGAGGACAGACCGGTAAAATTTACGGGTATTAACATGTCAATTACTCCAAAATACTGGTTAAAGGAAGTCGCAGAGTACTTAAACGAAATGAAGGTTCCTCAGGATCGGAGACTGAGAGCTATTGAGAAGCTGTTGGCAGGTGATTGTCTCACCTGGTTCAGAAGCTTTAGGTACACCTTTGATACGGTGGAAGGCTTTAGAGAAGCCTTTTTAAAACGATATTGGGCAGCAGACGTCCAGGAGAATTTGAGGCTAGATCTGTACTCTAGGAAGTACAGCACAAATGCACCAACTAAGTACTCGGAATTTTTTACCGCTCAGCTGTGTAAATTCCGCGAACTTGACATTGCTCCAGCTGAGAACGACCTGTGTGCCGCCATTGCAAGACAACTTCCATATGAGATTCAGAGGCTGTTAATCTCATCCAAAGCCAGAAGTGCTGTGGAAGTGGAGAGAGTATTACGTCAATTAGACATGACGACGTCACACGTAACTCCTAGGTACCAAAGACAGACTGAACAGGTACACATGGCCAGCAGTCAGGAAACCAGCGAAAAACCATCGACCAGGAATCAGTCCACCAGCACTGATACTCAAGGACTAGGTCGAGAGTATGGGCACCAAGAGCCTAGAGGAATACAGCACTACCACAGAGGAGGATATCGAGGAAGAAATCCTAGGAATACGGGTTATAGGCAACAAGAGAGCCGACCCTATAACAATAACCATCAGAGGCAAGAAAACAGAAAGAAATGGGAGAATTATCCCCGAAGGAACGTAAGGCCAGAGGATAGGGATGATGAATATCGGGCCGAAATAGAGGAAAGATATCAGGGAAGTCTTCGTTACATGAACGAACGACCAGACGAACCTGAAAGGCAAAAAGTCCGTTGGAGTGAGGCAATCAAGAACCGGAAATCACCCGACCGACTAGATGGAGCTCAAAGCTTGGAACTACAAGCTCAGTTAAAGAATGAGGGAAAAGGGAGCCCTCAGGATAAAAAAAACCTCCAAATTTAAATCGTCAAAAGTGGAAACATACCAGGAGCTGGGAGGAGGTAGAAATTGTGAATTGGATAGCAAGACCAGATGAGCTAATTAATGAGGATGTGGAAGGAATCCCACCTATCAAAAGAGAATTACCCATAATTATGCTAAGGATAGAAGGATTACTGGTCAGGGCATTGATTGATACCGGATCAACAATAAGTTTAATTACGCAAACCCTTCTGAATGAATTGGAAACAAGAGGCCGCGTATTAAAAATCCCCACATCAAGTGTAAAGATTAAGGGAATTATCCCTGAAAAATCTTTAACATGCAAATTTCAGGTATACATTGATCTGATCATGGGTAACACTGAAATTTCGCAATGCTTTTTGCTGGTAAATCAATTACCGTATAATGTCATATTAGGTATTGATTTTATCCGTGAGAACAAGGTCATCATAGATCTAGCGCAAAATTGCATTAGAATTCAAAGAGAGGATGTGGATGAACAAAACATTAACCTACAGGAACAGGATGTGAAAATAGGAGAACAGGTATGGCATATGGAAGAAGTAACTGAAGAAGGTTATAAGGACATAGAAAGGATATTTGAAATCTTCAACATAGAACTCGAAGATAATTTGGAAACTGAGTTCGAGACCAACCTGTCAGGAAAGGTAGAGGAGGCTAAAGTGAACCTCGAAAATAAGGAACAGTTAAAGGAATTATTATTGAATTTTAGGGACGTATTTGATTCCAAGCCAGGGAAGATTGAAAATTTTAAATACGCGTTCCAAGTCAATGATTGGGCACCGTTCAGACAAAAACCATACCCGGTTGCGGAAAAACATTACCCACAAACTAAGAAAACACTGCAGGAGATGATGAATGCAGGTGTTATAGAAAAGATGGTGACACCATATGTTAGTCCATTAGTGATTGTGAGTAAACCGGATGGCTCAGTAAGGGTGTGTTTAGATGCCAGAAATTTAAATGCAAAAATCATACCAGAAAATGATTCGGCACCACCCATAAAAGAAATACTGAGGAAGTTCAAAGGCAAGAAGATTTTCACAAATATTGACATGACTTCTTCGTATCATCAACTCGAACTGGAAGAGAAAACCAGCTTGTTGACTGGATTTCAGTTCGACCAACAAACCTATTGTTTTAGGAGATGTCCGTTTGGATTGAAGACCGCGGGATCTGCCTTAATAAGAGCGCTTGATCGAAACCTGTCAGAGGAAGTAAAAGAGTGCACTATCCGTTATGTGGATGATATTTTGCTTACCTCGGAGAATATTGAGGAACATTTAGAAAAATTGAAGAAATTATTGGAAGACTTAAGAAGGGCAAATTTTAAAATCAATTTAAAGAGGTCAAATTTTTGTCAAAGGCAAGTAAATTTTTAGGGCATGTGATTGATAAGGATGGTGTTAAACCAAATCCATGCAAATTGAAATCGATAAGGGATTTTCCAAGGCCTTTGAAGGTGAAGAACGTTCGCCAGTTTTTGGGATTGATTGGGTTTTTCTCAGGACATCGTCCATCATACACAAAAACTGTTGCACCACTACAGGACCTTCTGAAGAAGGGGGGCAAGTGGAAATGGACGGAGGAAACAGAAAAAGCATTCGTGGAGGCCAAGGAAATGCTCTTAAACTATGTGAAGCTAGGATATCCTGATTTTAATCAGAAATTTATAATTCAAACAGATGCATCCCAGATTGGAATAGGGGCAATGCTATATCAGGAAAACCCGGATAACCCTGATAAGAAAAATTATCTAGCTTTCACAAGTCGGAGACTGAAACCACACGAGAAAAATTATACGATCAGCGAAATCGAGCTGTTAGCGATATTACACGCGCTGCAATATTGGCGAAAGATCGTATATGGGTTTCAGGTCATTCTAAGAACGGATCATAAAGCCTTAACCTTTTTGATGAAGACTGATCTATCCAGTCAAAGGTTGATGCGTTGGGCTTTATATATTCAACAGTTTGATGTAAAGATAGAATACTGCCCAGGAAAAGAAAATATAGTTCCAGACTATTTAAGTAGACAGCCAGAGGCCACAGAAGAGGAAGTAATGGCTATTGATTTGGAAGACAGGGATCAGCGTACTCTAAATGAGTTAAGGAGCATTAGTCAACGGCAACGTGAGGATCCAAGGATGAACATGCTCATATCTTTCCTTGAAGGAAGTTTGATAAGGGGAACACCAGCGTACACGGAAGCTAATAAGATAGCTCAAGATTACACATTTTATAATGGATTATTATATAAGTTTCTGGACTCTGACCATACACGATTAAGGATTGTCGTACCTGCAATTTTGCAGAGGAAAATAGTATGGTTAGTCCATAGATCGTTCAGACATATGGGAGTCGACAAAACAGTCTCGATGCTGAAAGAAGCATTTGTATGGCCGAGACTGAGAGAAACTGTAAGGGACACGCTAAAGACCTGTGATCTATGTAAAAGGATCAAACCAAATGCATTTCTGATGAGACAAAAGCCTATACCATTGTTGCCCGAAAGGCCAGGTCAAATCATATCTATTGATAACTTCGGACCTTTGCCAAAGGCAAGAAGAGGAAACCGACACATAATGGTGGCTATGGATGTCTTCACTAAAATGGTTGTCCTTGCTCCCATACAGAAGACTAGTACCAAACAGGTGTTAAAACGACTCAAAGAAAAAGTGATACCGATTCTGGGAAAACCTGAGAATTTGTTGTCGGATCACGGTAGTTGTTTCACCAGTGTAGAGTTCAGACAAGAATTAGAAAGACTTGGAATACGTCAGATTTTGTCAAGTATTCGCCATCCTGAGGCAAATCCTGTAGAAAGAGTGATGAGGGAGACGGCCAAGTATTGTAGAATATACTGTGCCGAAGAAAATTGGAAGTGGATAGATATCTTGGATATTATCGAATTTTGTATAAACAACACAATCCATGAATCTACGGGAGAGATACCATTAACGTTACATCGGAATGAGCAACCAGAGAGACCTTGGAGTCTGGTAATTCCTAGGCCAGCAGACGCTCAGCCTGGAAGAGATGTACGTATAAGAAGAGCCTTTGAGCATCTAAAAGCTCAAGCCGACAGGAGACAAAGAAGAAATAGGCACAAGAGGTATCATCGGCCACTATTAGCAGGGGAAATGTTGTTAGTAAAAAGACCCGCCATTTCGGATCCAGGGAACCGCGTGTACAAAAAGTTCCAGAAAATGTACCACGGACCGTATCAAATAATAAGGGATTTGAGAAATAATGCCTATAGAATTCGGCACTGTGAAAAGAATCACGAAGTGACCATGAATTCAGCAAATTTAAAAGTGTATTACCCTCCCGAAGACTTCGATGAAGCCAATGAACAAGCCCTGGTTATGGAATAATTTAGAGATGAAGAATCCACTTTTGATAGAAACGAGAATGAGATAGAAAAAGGAAACAGAGGTCAAACATTCGAGTGCGAATGCGAATTGGAGAAATTATATTGGGAAATAAAAGAAATAATTGATTTTATTGAAGAAGAAAATTTCATTTTAAGGAAGGAGAATGATGAAATAAAGGAACGGGTAGGGATAGACCACACCCGTAAAGAAGAATGAGGTTCTGGAAACCTGAAGTCCAGACAAATAAAAAGGGGAAAGAAAGGGTAGGGACAGAGCGTACCCAACCGACACAATTACCGGATATGACTTAAAAAGATGAAAGAAATCAAATTATCTTGGGATTTTTAAGGAAGAAAAATCAGAAGGTACGGATAACGTTATGATGGCTTCGACATTTAAAAAGGAAAAATAAGATTTTTTTTTGGATAATTAAAATAAATTTCCTCAACAGTTTTCGAAAATTTATTTACCTAAGGAGGGGAGAGATGAACCCATGTACCATAGGCTTCAAAGGGGGTCGAATCCATGTATTTTGTGAAAGGAATGAAAGAATCATACAGTCTCTAAGGGAACGGAGAGAGATTTCAAGCCAGGATTCTAGCCTAACATTGCGCAAGCTGGGACCAGGTGTTCAGGAAATGAGCTCATGCCTCTTGACATTTATAAGGAGCCAGTCATGGATATTAATAGAACAAGTGGAAAGTTTGGACTGTAAGACGAAGAAGCTCGACTCGGAAATTGCTCTTACGTTGCAGGAAAACGGCAACCTCGCTGCTGAGTCAGAACAAGAATAATTAAATTTAACCCGTTTACGAGTATAAAAATAAGTAAACAGATACAGTACGGTGAATCATTTCGGATTAAAGATTTTTGTGTAAAGAAAAACCCTTTAATAATAGTCCAGGAGAACAGTGCAAATGCAGCATACGTCATTGGGAATTCACCGGGACCCAAGGAGTGGGAGAATTAAAAATGAACAGCACCACCCACACAGTTGAAGACGAAAAATTAATTAATATCTCGGAAATGCACGATCGATTTCCATGCACAGAAAGATTATTTTACGTTTGGAAGACGAGCTTTCTGGAGATATAATTTTTATAATTGTGCGACAATTAGTTAAAAAGTTGGTCACGAAAAGGACTAGGATTTTATCTATTTTGACTAAAAGGTATAAAACTCCTGGCCTCACCAAGCCAATCATGCAGTATTCAAGAGCCCGTGAGGGGAACGTCACGCTGTATCAGTATATGCAGTCTACGATAGCCCAGGGAGGCGTTACGCTGTATCAGTTCATGCAGTATTCAAGAGCCCGTGAGGGGAACGTCACGCTGTATCAGTACATGCAGTCTACGATAGCCCAGGGAGGCGTTACGCTGTATCAGACATCGAAGGCAGTTTACCAGTACTCCTTGAGGGGAGAAACGTTGTATTACACCGCAGAACTAATATTCGACAGCCACGGGCGTCGAAGTATCAGTAACTTGCGTGCCTCCATAAGGAGTTGCAAAGAAGAAGTATTAAAGTATCGCCGTGTTGAAACATTAGGAAAATCCTAGTTACAGGATTTAGGTCCGACAGGGCAAAGTTTACCGTAAATGTTCATAAAATACAGTTAAAGCAGGCTGCGAACTTAGGATTAAGGCGATAGGTCTTTCAGTAAATGACCAAAAGTATCATAACGTACGGAAGTAACGGAACAGCGAGATAAACAGTTTATAAATTTTAAAGAACCCGAACAGGGAAAAACAGAGTAAGGTTCGCAACGTATTTCCAGAAAATTAGAAGTGCGAGAACCGGATAAACAAAGAAGAACGGAAACTACAGACATTGTCTCAAGAAAGCAGACGAACTATTCTAAAGCACTAAGACTCGAGAAGTATTAGTTGCTAAAAAATCCATAGGTCACCGATAGGCTATCGAGGGGACCTCGATCAGAACAGACTTTCGCTAGGATCGATAAACCAGATCTAAAAGGGGAGCCGTTCAAGATATAGAAATAGCCGATCATCAGGAACGGGATTCGGAGAATTGCTATTCCAGGGAAGCAGTAGATGATTCGAGACTTTCGTATTCTGCAGGATAGGAAGCCGACATTGAATAAATTTCACCCTTGGAGACGGGAGATTAAGAGGTCACGTGTGATAGGCTAAAAAGACGGCCTAGTGATCAAAAATTGTGAATTGTAAATATATCAAGAGTGTGTGTTAAAAGTAATATATTTTTTAGTGTTTTATTGTGTATTCTAAACGGATACACCAGTGTATTAAAAATGTTGTCAGTGTTAAATGTATTGAATATGTGTCAAGAAATGTCTGTACATGGGATGAGTTTGTACAATATGGAGTAAGTCAAGAAGGTGGGCCAAAATGTCACATCGAACGAGAATAAAGGTCAGAAAACGACCTTAGACATGTGAGTAAAGATTTTCATTACGTTTTGGGTGTCGGGAAATTTTTTGTGTACAATTCCACCGGGGTTTTGAATAAAAGGGATGTTTTTAAATAAATAATAACTAAATAAGAACGCGATCTGAACAAAAATAAAGTTTTAAGAAATAATAAATAATTATGTGAAATAATAAATCCTGTAGAGGAAATGCATGGAATAAAATGTCAGTGTATTTGACGAATGTTATAAAAGCAAGCGTAATAATAATAATTATAACAAAGATATTTACATAAAGGTAAATTTGAATTATATGAAAGAAATAGCTTTTGAGCTTTTGTAAGGAATGAAGACATGATGTGAGTAATCATAATAATAACAAGGTAAAGAAATCTAAATAAAGATATAATTGAATGATATAAAAATATAGAGCGTTGAAGCCTTAACAAATGTATAAGACATGATGTGAATGCATGTTCTAAAAAGTGGAGCGATTTATTGTCAACGGAAAAGATTAATATAAGAATTGAGATATGTATCAATTGTTACTATGAAATTTATCAGTTCTTTGGAAGACATTAGGCCGTAAAGTAATGTGTAGCGCAATGGAATGCAATTAAATAAAAGTCACGCTAGGAATGCGTAGAATTTAAATGTACTTGGTAAATTACTTATGAGGGGTAGTTGATTGTAGTGAATTGAGATAGTTGTAAGTCCTCTAATTGTGACGTAGATCACGAGGCCATGTGTGTGTTATTATTTAAAAGGGAGCTAATGTATGGTATTATTGAGCGTATGTCATGTAGGCCACGGCCGACTTTAAATCGCGTCTTGTATAAGTCCTCCAATGTGGAAATGGTTCCCGAGGGATGTTAAGAGATTCGAACCTAGAATCCTCTTGTTGTTAAAGCCCCTTATTATTCGTCGTCGAATGTGTATTACTCTTCCCAATCAACGAGGACCCTTCATAATTAATAAATGCCAAGATTACGAGAGTGGTTTTTGAGCCAAAGAATATTGTTGAAAGTGAAAAGAGAAGTTAAAATGCCAGGTCTCTCCATAGAACTGAAAATAATGTGAAGGTTTGTTTTAAAAGCATTGAAGAGAGCTCCAACCGTAGGCTAGGCAGGGAGCCGCTCTCCCTGTCATAAATCACGCTCGAGTATAATGACCTGACCCTCATAGTACGAGGGTGGGTAAAAACCGTCTTGTAAGAAGTGTTAAATACACCGTGAGTGTTTAAAGTTGTTAATGACCCGGGCGTTGAACCGAGGTCCTTGTAGATTGATATTATCGCTTGCCAGTTCAGATCGTAGTTTTCTTATGTGATAATGGTCTTATAAGACAAATGAATTAAATAAAAATCCCTATTGTAATGTTGTATGGAAAATAGGAATCCACGAGTTTTATGAAGATAACTAGATTTCGGGAGTAATCATAGTTTTTGACTTTGTCAAGTAATCTTTATGACTCTGGAGTACACAAGTAGTTTCCCGATCACCGTAGTGAATTTGCAAAACTTGAGAGAGGTAGTAAATACTGAGAATATGTGAAATGCCCAAATATTGAAGTGAATAATTAACATGTAATTTTAAATGTAATTATATATTTGTTTTGATGACAAGAAAAGATAAAATAGTTCTTGAGGTGTACAAAAGTATGACACCATTATTATGGGAAAGTATCGAGCCAAAGAAGCTCGGAGTTATATGGGACTTTAAGATAGGTACTTTATGGAAGTGAAAATAATCATGAATTGTTGGTTTTAAAGAAAACCATGTGTTTAAAGAGAATATTTGTTTTATTCTTATACTATTCCTTGTTCACTTTGAACAAGTAGAAATATATTGGTCAGTAGTTTATTTGTTTTATTGTTTGTAGCGCCATAATTTTGATTAATTAAATGTGTTAAAATAGGAGTTTATTTTGTTGTTATTTTTGCAAGTGTATCCTCTATTTAATCCAAAATATGTAAGTCACAGAGTGGGAGAACTTACCGCAGCCCCGAAAAATCCCGAATTGAGCAATGCTGGCATACTGTGATTTGCATATTTCTTGCTAAAAGGGCACAATAGTTCTTCTCGGAACTTCTTGTTGTTTGTTTGTAATGTGCTGGGTCAAAACCACAGGAGTGAATGCTATGGAAATTCGTAAGAATATTTAATAAACTCAGTGCTTTTTTTCTAAAAAAAAGTTTTAAGGGGTGGAAAAGGGTATGCTGCACCCTTTTAGGGATTTCGAAAAGATGTAAGGTTTCGGACACAGGGATTGAATCTTGGGTGATGGAAGAGACCAAGATTAGAATTTGCCTTTGCGTTTATTAAAGTTATTAAACAGCATATAAAGTTACTTCTAATAAATATAGCTTTAAGAATTAACAAGAAGAAGAATAAAAATGCAAATTCAAAATGCAATATTTTTTAAACAGCGTATAAAGTTACTCCTAATAAATATAGTTTTAAGAATTAACAAGGAGAATAATAAAAATGCAAATTTTCAAGTTTCTCCAGGAAACGGAAACGGTTAACAAAATTCCCTTATGAGGGATTAAAAATTTATATTGTTCATAAAAAGAGAGACATAATTATAAATACCTAAACGAGGAACTCTTAATGATTAACCATGATGAATATGATACCACCTTTCAATGAGGTGAAAATACATAACCCTTTCTTTAGGCCAGCAAACCCTTGGCTGGAAACAGTTGGTTGGTCCGCAAGGGGCTGATGCTTTGAAGTGGCAGTTCTATTTGCCCGCACAGGGCTGATGCTCGTGGTTAATGCGCCCACACTCCAGCAGCGCTGGTTCAGAGCCAAGGTTTTGGCGATGTTCAGTCGTGATGACGAGAGTTGACCAGCAGTGAGATGTTTCTTGGTATTAACATCTCCGCTGGTTCGAGAAGTTGTCTTTTCCTTAGGCAGATCTTGAACTGAGTACAGCGTTTGTAGAACATGCCCAGCCGCCAGCTGGAGCAAAGGTTGGCCTGGAGCCTAACTCCGTGTTGACGTGACGCAGGGCCTTCGGCAAGACCGTGCCACCAGAGGGTAATGACCCCCGGCAAGCTTGTAGTAGCAAGTGAGTGAAGATGGAGAGTCAACCCATAGGCCGATGGACCTACGGTTATATAGCGGTAGTGACGTCAGCGCGCCGAATCTTCCAGAATAAAGGAGGAGTGAAAGAGCAGCCAATCAAAGCACAGCCCCATGCACATTGCGAGCGTTGCCGCTGGGGCGAGCACAGTACCTCATGAGAAAATGTGACGGTATGGTGCGTCTAGAAAGACACTTCAAAAAAAAAGGTAAGTACATGAATAATAAAGAACAACAATTCAGATGAAACATAAGTTAAATAAATAAATAAATAAATAATCAGAACACCGCGTTCATACTGCAATTATAAAGGAAAAAAATAATGGGGCAGAAATTGAACGTGTTTTTCAAACCGTGCGGGAAACATAGCCTACAAAAAACATTCGCAAAAGCGAACATGCTGGGAGGGGCGAGAAAAAATTGCAGTAAGAAAGCGCAGAAGTTAGGCCTCGCGTGGCAAAGGAGCAATCATAGTGATTGGCCTAAGAAAATGACCAGCAGAAGTCTGCAGTTTTACCACGCGAACCCTACCATCTCTGCCAGGAAAGCACTCAACAACCCTACCCAAATTCCAGACAAGAGGAGGACTAGGGACTTTCAAAAGCACCAAGTCCCCCACCTGAAGGTTAGAGCAGGAAACAAGCCATTTACCACGCTGCTGAAGCAAACCGAGGTATTCCAACCTCCAGCGGCGCCAAAAATTATTGCGCAAACTTTCAATTTTGCGCCAAGAAATGGCTAAAGAAGATTGAGAATTAGAATATAACAAAGGGGGAGAGGCAGTCAAAGGACCACCGATAAGAAAATGGCCTGGCGTTAATGGCAGAAGATCTGAAGGATCATTAGATAAGGGTGATAAAGGACGAGAATTAATTATGCCCTCAATAAAAATGATTAAGGAATTAAACTCTTCATGAGAAAGGGGGGTGTGGCCACAAACACGTCTAAGGTGCTTCTTGGTGAGTTTCACACAAGACTCCCACCTCCCACCTTGATGAGGTGCATAAGGGGGGATGAAGTGCCACTTGAAATTTCTCTGGTGAGCATAATCAGTAATCCTTTCCAGCGCTGAATTTTGAGTAAGAGCTCTCTTAATTTGCTCAGAAGCTCCGATAAAATTTTTAGCATTGTCTGAGAATACTTCTGAAGGAAGACCTCTGCGAGCAGAAAATCTGGCAAAAGCTGCCAAAAAGTAAGCAGTAGAGGCGTTGGTAACTAGTTCTAAGTGAACTGCTCCGGTGACCATACATACAAACAGCGAAATATAGAGTTTTCCAAAAATACATTTTTTGGCCTCAGGAGAATTTCTTCTGTAAACAAAAGGCCCGGAATAATCCACCCCCGTAAAGGTAAAGGGTCTAGCAGGCGCGGATCTAAAGTTGGGAAGATCACCCATGAGCTGAGCGGTAACTTTAGGGTTGGATTTAAAACATGGAATGCACTTCCGGATGACAGAGGTAACTTCATGGACTCCGTTTATGGGCCAATACCTTTCACGAATGATAGAAAGTAATTTACGAGTTCCAGCATGAAGATGCTGGTAATGATACTGACGAATGATTAAGGAAGTGACATGATGCTTTGAGGGAAGAATAATTGGATGTTTTTTATCCTCAGAAAGATCAGCCAAAGATAAACGTCCTCCTACTCTTAATAAACCATCAGTATCCAAAAAGGGGGCGAGTGAGGAAAGCCTACTCGATTTCTTAAGGGATTGACCTTGGGACAACACCTGGCATTCTTCAGAGAATATTTCTTGTTGAGTAAGCCATAAGATTTTTGTAGTGGCTAAACCTAATTCAGAAAGGGTTAAATATGGCTTAGGAAAAAGGGGTTGTTCTACCACAAAATATTTCCATCGAAGGAGATAAGCCATAACCCTCACCAATTTATGGAATGAGGAATACCGCTGCAAGAGAAGGGGAGAGTCAGAAACGAGAAGAGAAGATCCAGTAACCTTACCAGCATCCGGCAAGTCTGATAACTCCGGAAGAGGAAAATTTGGCCAAGCGGAGGGTTCTTGCAGAAGCCAACGGGGACCGTGCCAGTATAATGTCAGGTTAGCCAACATAAGAGGGGAACATCCCCGAGAAATGACATCTGCAGGGTTCTCCTTGCCAGATACATGATGCCATTGTTCAAGGTTAGACAATTGTTGAATTTTAGACACTCTATTAGCTACAAACACCTGCCAATGCGAGGGAGGTTTGGCAATCCATGCCAACGTGATGGCTGAGTCACTCCAAAAGTAAGTTTTAATAAATCGGATTTTCAAAGATTGACGGATTTTGACCGATAATTCAACCGCCAGAAGAGCAGCACAAAGTTCCAGTCGTGGCAAGGATAAAGATTTAAGAGGGGCTACCTTTGACTTAGCGCAAATTAAATTGGAAAAGAAATATGACTGGACAAAATTACGGCAAACAATATACGCACAACATCCATAAGCTTTCAATGAGCTATCGGCAAAGATGTGAAGTTCATATCCTCCACAGGAGGGAAAGGGAATAATCACTCGCGGGATAATAACATTAGAAAGATCTTCCAAACTATTTCTATAAGAAATCCAATTTTTTTGCAACTCGGAAGGAACTGGTTCATCCCAACCAGTTTTCAAAGACCAAAGGTCTTGCATGAAAAGCTTTGCTGTGACGATGATTGGCGCCAAAAATTGGAGAGGATCAAATATCTTTGCAATCTCAGACAAAATTTGCCGCTTAGTTTGCGGTTTGATGTCACTGAGATTAATTTTGAAAAAGAAAAAATCCTTTTGAGGACTCCAATAGATGCCTAGAGTTTTGATGGAATTACTTTCCTGAAGAAGCTCTACTGAGTCGTTATAGACTGAAGTTAATGGAAATTTAGAAAGAAATTCTTCCGAATTAGAGTTCCACTTGCACAAGGAAAATCCGCCTCCCAAAAGCAAGGCTGTCAAATCTTTAGAGACCTGCAGTGCTTCAGATACTGACTCAAATGAATGAAGAAAATCGTCAACGTAAAATGATGATTTTAACACTTCAGAAGCCTTAGGAGAATACAACGGGCCATCCTGTTCAGCAAGTAATTTCAACGTACGTATGGCTAAAAAAGCAGAGGGCTTTAGTCCATAGGTTAATGTTTTTAGCCGAAAAATCTTGACAGGTTTAGTAGGCTCGTCGCGCCAAAGAATTCTCTGAAGGTCGCGCTGTTGTTGATCGACCAAAATCTGCCTATACATCTGCTTGATATCAGATATCACTGCGATAGGGAACAAGCGAAAATTCATCAAAACAGAAGAAATGTCAGATTGAATTGGAGGGCCTGATAATAATGTGTCATTCAGAGAAGTTCCATTGGCATCCAATGCAGAGCCATTAAAGACCACTCTTATGGTTTCCTTTAAAATCTCATTCTTCCAAACTGGATGATGATTGAGGTAAATGACTTCAGATGGGGTATAAGAAGCATCATCTTTCTTGGTAACAACCTCCATGTGATCAAGTGCCTCATATTCCTCCATAAATGTGGAGTATTGAGTTTTAACAACAGGGTCACGTTTAAATTTGCTTTCCACAGCATAGAGTGCTCTAAGAGCCCTAGGGTGTGTTTCAAATAAAAGAGGTGGATTATCCACTCGGGGCATTGTTACGACAAATCTACCCTCTGAATTGCGTTTGGTTGTTTCGCGAAACAGTTTTTCACACATTTCATTTTCAACTGAGGAAGGTGAAACTGAATCTATAGTTTCGATTTTCCAAAATCTTTCTAAGTTGTAATCGAGACTTGTATTGACAAAATGACATTGTGAGAAATTTTGAAATGACTTACGAGGGACCTGACCCGTTACTAACCAACCTAGCTTGGTATGATGAACAAACACTCCTGGTGATATTTTAACCTTAGAGCTAAGGAGACATTGCCAAAATACTTGGGCACTGAGAAGTATGTCTACTGGAGCGCTCGTATTAAATGTTGGATCTGCCAACTGAATGTTATGAGGAAATTGCCAATTTCTAATTTCAAAAGAAGTACTAGGGGTATTACTGCCAATTGTATCAATGGCAAGACAATTCAACTGAAATGTTGTGTTACAATTAACAGCATCTTTGATGTGAACACGAACAAAATGCAAAGATTTAACATTGCTATTGTTAATACCGGTAACCTGAATTAATGTAGGTTGCTTGGGAAGACCAAGTTTCTTAATGAGACGCTCACTTATGAAGTCATGGGTGGCGGCATTATCCAATAAGGCACGTGCTTCAAGCCATCTACCAGAGGAATCTTGAACTTTTAATAACACGGTTGATAGTAGCACCTGGGAACTACGAATAGAGCTAGAGCTCTGAGTATAAGATTGCGCATTGGCTCCTGGGGATGTATCTTTAGAACATCCAGGGGAAGGAGCCTGACGTGGCTTTTCAAACCTATGAAGCAAGGTATGATGTTGAGCCTTGCAATGGGAGCAAGTATTTTTAGATACGCAATCAGGCACCATATGCCTAGCTGACAGACAGTTGTAGCAATATCTTTTTTGAGCAATTAATTTGCGTCTTTCGTCGGTAGAAAGGGCTTTAAAGGCAACGCAGGAATATAACCTGTGAGGCGCTTTACAGAGAATACAATCTGTTGAATTGTGTTGAACAGTAAAGACAGCAGATTTGTTTATTTTAATACCGACTGGCTTCACAACATTAGATTTGTTATCTGCACTTCCTGACATATGACAGGCTACGGCTGATAAAACCTGACATCTATTATTTATAAACGTAAGCAATGAGCCATAGGTATATGAAGTGTCATTTGTTAGTTCCCTCTCTCATGCCTTTAAGGTTGATGAATCAAATTTAGAAGTAACCAAGTGAACTAAGAATAGATCCCAATGCTCGACCGGTTGATTCAACCGTGCCAATGCTCTGACGTGTAGTTGGACCGTGTCACTTAAGGCTCGCAGTGTTGACAAGCTGTCAGCTCGCAATGCGGGCAGGTTAAATAAGGCTTGAATATGCCTCTGTAAGCATAATTTTTCGTTGCCATAACGGCCTTTAAGAAGCTCTATAGCAATGTTATATTTTTCTCCTGTTAAGGGGAGTTCTCTTATAAGTTGAAGGGGTGGTCCCTGCAAAATGGATTTTAAGTAATGAAATTTCTGAATTTCTGGAAGTGTGGCATTATCATGTACTAATGAACTGAATAATTCAAAGAATGATTGCCACATCTCTTCCTTTCCTGAAAAATGCGGAATTTCAATTTTAGGTAGCAATGGTTTGATACCATTCCCATGGTCGCTAATTCTTCCTTGAGTTTCCTCTACCTTCAACGCCAGGGTCAAAGTTCTAACTAATGCCACAGCCTGAGCGTGTGTATCAAAGTAATTACTCTCTACTTCTTCCCTATCTGATTGATGTTCTGGACTTTTGATTTCAATTTCAAGTTGCACGAGATCATATTTCTCGTACGCCTGTTCAAAAGCTTTTAAACGCTGAGATATAATATCAAGGTTTTGTTCCTCTTTCGGTA
This sequence comes from Meconema thalassinum, assembly GCA_946902985.2. Classification (NCBI taxonomy): domain Eukaryota; kingdom Metazoa; phylum Arthropoda; class Insecta; order Orthoptera; family Tettigoniidae; genus Meconema; species Meconema thalassinum. The sequence goes on along the minus strand of OX336388.2, from coordinate 425,633,352 downwards.
GAGTAGCTAAATATTTTTGAAAACGGGTGAGTTGACCTTTGTAGGCCGCCCGAGAGTTTAACAGTTTATCATCTATTATTACTGGCATGGCTGGACAGTTGGAACAACTCACTTACCAAAGCTGCTTGCGGCACCAGACAGACCTGCTTTCCGGAAAGTAACCAGTTGTGTAGTATGCTGGGATTGTTTCCGCTTTCCCGCAGATCTCCTGCGCTAGCTACGATATACTGAAATGTATAAGACAAATATTAGATTGCACAAGTTTTTTTTTTTTAGAATAGAATTTGTGGTCTCAGAATGAAGGTTCTGGGTTCGATCCGGGGTTGAGGTACCATGGAAAAGGGTATGCTGCACCCTTTTAGGGATTTCGAAAAGATGTAAGGTTTCGGACACAGGGATTGAATCTTGGGTGATGGAAGAGACCAAGATTAGAATTTGCCTTTGCGTTTATTAAAGTTATTAAACAGCATATAAAGTTACTTCTAATAAATATAGCTTTAAGAATTAACAAGAAGAAGAATAAAAATGCAAATTCAAAATGCAATATTTTTTAAACAGCGTATAAAGTTACTCCTAATAAATATAGTTTTAAGAATTAACAAGGAGAATAATAAAAATGCAAATTTTCAAGTTTCTCCAGGAAACGGAAACGGTTAACAAAATTCCCTTATGAGGGATTAAAAATTTATATTGTTCATAAAAAGAGAGACATAATTATAAATACCTAAACGAGGAACTCTTAATGATTAACCATGATGAATATGATACCACCTTTCAATGAGGTGAAAATACATAACCCTTTCTTTAGGCCAGCAAACCCTTGGCTGGAAACAGTTGGTTGGTCCGCAAGGGGCTGATGCTTTGAAGTGGCAGTTCTATTTGCCCGCACAGGGCTGATGCTCGTGGTTAATGCGCCCACACTCCAGCAGCGCTGGTTCAGAGCCAAGGTTTTGGCGATGTTCAGTCGTGATGACGAGAGTTGACCAGCAGTGAGATGTTTCTTGGTATTAACATCTCCGCTGGTTCGAGAAGTTGTCTTTTCCTTAGGCAGATCTTGAACTGAGTACAGCGTTTGTAGAACATGCCCAGCCGCCAGCTGGAGCAAAGGTTGGCCTGGAGCCTAACTCCGTGATGACGTGACGCAGGGCCTTCGGCAAGACCGTGCCACCAGAGGGTAATGACCCCCGGCAAGCTTGTAGTAGCAAGTGAGTGAAGATGGAGAGTCAACCCATAGGCCGATGGACCTACGGTTATATAGCGGTAGTGACGTCAGCGCGCCGAATCTTCCAGAATAAAGGAGGAGTGAAAGAGCAGCCAATCAAAGCACAGCCCCATGCACATTGCGAGCGTTGCCGCTGGGGCGAGCACAGTACCTCATGAGAAAATGTGACGGTATGGTGCGTCTAGAAAGACACTTCAAAAAAAAAAGGTAAGTACATGAATAATAAAGAACAACAATTCAGATGAAACATAAGTTAAATAAATAAATAAATAAATAATCAGAACACCGCGTTCATACTGCAATTATAAAGGAAAAAAATTATGGGGCAGAAATTGAACGTGTTTTCCAAACCGTGCGGGAAACATAGCCTACAAAAAACATTCGCAAAAGCGAACAAGGGGCACTCTTAGTATAGTCGACAAAACATCACGATCTTGAAATTGTTGGCAATTTGCGAAGTCCGGTCATTGTTTGTGTTCGAATCATTAACTCTCAGATTTTTCGATGCCAGGGTGGATGTTAAATAGTTCGTTATTTTCTCCATCCTTCAAACCTAACCACACACACAAACTAACAACCTGCCCCGCGTCCAAACACTATAAGAACGGAGTGCCAACTTGCCGACCAAAATTGATTCGATAGATTTCTCGAAATCTCCTCCAGCTGTTGTGAACAGCTCGTTGCCGCCAGCAGATCGATGAACTTTCAAGTCGGAAGTTATATTTGCCAGACTAGATACAAATGTACCAATATATTTTCTACAGTTTTCATATGTTCAAGGGGTACGCACACCCCCGCGTTCCCTCTAAAAAAAAAGTACTGCTTAAACTAAAACATGCCGGCCACGTGGTGTTGGGGTAGCACGCCTGCCTCACGTCAATAACTACTAGTAGTGCCCGGCTTCGCCCGGTGGATTTATTTGTTTTATGGATGATAATGAATACTACTTCAGAACTGGCACATGATACTTAAACTACCAGAAAAAAATATTTAAATATAACTTTTTGTGGTGGTGGTGGTGGTGGTAGTGGTGGTTGTAGTGAGGGTGATAGGCAGTACAGCTTAATGGACATAACATTTAGATCATTTTCCCCTAATGATAATAATGATAATAATGAATAGGGAGACGGCTATTTACTAACTGCAGCACTGACACGTGTAATTTACAAACACATTTCTAAAAATGATTAGAAAGAGGAGTAAGTGAAATAAAAGACACTGCCTAGGGCCTATATCTCATTGTTTGTTAGTAATGTAGAGACCAATAGTGTTGTCTTTTGTCGCATAGCGCCGTAGGAAAATAATCAGAACACTTTGGATAACTTCGGCTGTCCCGAGCTCCTGAGGTAGCAATAGTAGCCTATCATTTATGGCCACATAGCGCTCAACGATAAGTTTCGGAATAAATTACGGTAAATTTGAAAGCACCAACGCTTATTGCAGCTGATAACCTCAATGTATTGCACCAACAACATTGCACTTATACAGTTGCATAATATGTTCATGATGATAACTGTTTTAAGGGGCAAAATAAATCATTTTGCACTAATTACTCCCCATGACTGCAATTTATAAGCAGCGCAAGATTTAACTATTTTCGCAATTCTGCACCAGAACACTGTTAGGGGCGACGTGATGCAGCCCGAATTGCCAGTCAACAATAGACTTATTAAAATACCCTTACAGTTACACTACTACCGACATGAATGATTCTAGGGCCTTAATACATGGTTTTCAAGTTCAGTTTGTTTGTTATTCTAAATTTAGGGAATGGAGAGCGTTGTCCAAAATATCAAGTGGACAGTGTTACCAGCAGGGTTTCAAAGTGTTTGTATAATTTGGTGCAATTAGGAGAACGGTGTAGGTTTGTGATAAAGGGCCTAAATGCAGGAAATGGAGTGGTCTGTCGGAAATTTAAAGTGGACAGTGTCACCCGCAGGGTTCCAAAGGTTAAGTGTACAAAATGTGATTCAGATCGGTGAAACGGTGTAGATTTGTGCCAATGGACCTAAATGCAGGGAATGGAGTGGTATGTCCTAATTTTTAAGCAGACAGTGTTACTCGTCGGGTTCCAAAGTGTAAGTATGTGAAATTTGGTTCAGATCGGTGAAAAGGTGTAGATTTGTACTGCGCCCGAATTCCTCTAGAGCACAGTCCCGAATCCGCACAGATGGTAAAAGGATCGTGAGAATGTCAACACCCGGCTAAGAGTTTAACAACCTTCACCGGACTGATGACTAGGGAACCCTAGGAACACACATATACATCTCTAACTATACTACTAACTAGTTGCATATAGTACAGAAAAAAGAAACAAAATAAAAGTAGAGCACTAACGAGCAACTCGGCTCTCGGGTGTTAAGATAAGTTGTCGATCAGCTGTCTGCATCTAGCTAGCGGTATCGTTCTAGTGTAATTAAGCGTTGAATCAAAGAAACAGTTCTAAAAAACTCAGCAAGAATAAAAATGTATTTGACATTTATTGACAATAAAGAATATAACATGACAAAAATATGTTCCCTTCACCAAGAATAAAATAAAATATTTATCTGTGCCTCACTTAGGCCTGATGCGCTTAATAAGTCTCCTTCTTGCATCTTTACACGAATACAACATGTATCTCTTGCTTGATAATATTTACATAAACACATAGTTTAATTAATGACAGTAGTGTCTGTCCTACTTGTTTACTGAAGTTATGCTTTAACGCTCATCATAACAAACATACTCCCTACGTAATACAATCGTTATTCAAATTTAAGATCGACATGTTCCTAAATATAATAAAAGAAATGATTAATACTAGAATAATAACGTACAAGACAAGGTTCGATTCCCATCTCAATAATCTGGGATGTGGTTTTCCGTGGTTTGCCACTTCCACTGCAGGTAAATACCGGTATAGTTCCTAACTTAAAGCCTCGGTCTTCAATTTCCCATTCCCCACTTTAATTACAAATGCACACATCAGTATAGCCATCACAATAACACAGGTTATCAGAGAAAATTTGACACAAACACACCAAAGTAGACGGGGCTGAGTGACCACGATGTCTGGGTCCTTCAAATGAATTATGTTCGTCAATTGTCTCTCATGGCGAAAGCGATTGTGGCCATCTTTTATTTAATAATTTAAAAGTATATGGGAACGTAAATCGTGGAGAATTCCTTACTGTACGGGAATAAAGAAAGTAAATTATGTTAAGGCAATGTATTACCAATAGCCAGAAAGAATAATTGGGAAATAAAAATATGTGTCGGAGGTGGGAATAGAAATGCTCCCATTGCACGATGCATAAATTAACAGCCTTCAACGCTGCCGCCTGAGCTACCGAATCACAGGTGGAAGAGTGCAATATTAAGGTACTTAAACAACATTCACACTCAACAGTCAGTTTAAATTCTTCTATATTTCCCGTCGTTTATAATATTCTATTCCTGTTTATATCGTGGAAACTTCATAATTAATATTCCACTCCTTTATTATAATCCTTATAAATAACTATTACATAAAAACGCGGTGGACATCCGCCATGTCTGTCATTAACCAAGGTGATTCTTTGCATGCGCTTCAGCCAATAATTTTGCAGTTTTTTTTATAAATTTAAAAATATATTGTAACATATTTGTTTATTTTAAAAGACACACTGCAAAAATACAGGCCAAGGGCTTTCGTCAGAGTGCATTACGAAGTCAATCGGTTCAGCCGTTCTGTCAATCTCGTCGTAACAAAAATCAGCTTACTGTTTTAAATATATACTAGTTGAAACCCGTCAAACCATGACGGGCAAAGGGAAAATATTTACTGAAGAATCTCCTTATATAGGCCTAATGTACATTCTTTGTACGATTATTTTTTGGCTCTATTGAAACTATAAGGGCGTCAAAAGATTGCACTCTTGACATTGCACTCTTGACATTGCAAAATACTGCTGGCAATGACTGAAAAATTGATGAGGCAAATTGAGACCTGTACGTTCCAGAGTTTCCCTTTGAACTTTATTGATTTTGATAGAGTATGCCAAACGAATTGGAAAATATTGCCCCTTAAATGAAAATTATAGTGTTATATCGGATGGTATTAAATCAAGTCGAAGGATTAGACCTCACTGCCTAATTTTAACTGCATTTATTATTTCCAAATCCAAGCAATATGGTTGCATTAAGGAGCCCTTGCGAAACCTTCAGATTTCTAAGCAGCATAACTATGGGTCAAGCATTTAGAGTATGTGGAGGCAAATCTTATAATCCAAGGAATTCAAGAACTCTGAGGGGTCTAATACAACTGGCTGCAAACCATCGCTTATAATTTTGGAATATAGCGAAGAAATGCGATGGTGTGCAAAACATGACGCTCATTGAGAAAATATTTACTGTAGGACTTTCTTATATGCATTCTCTGTATGATTACAGAGAAAGATCGAATTTGCAACATATAACTGGCCATTACTGAAAACTTGCGTTACGTTTGCGTTAACCTTTTTCCCCTCCAGGGTTGCCTTTTCCCACGGAGTAAGCGAGGGGTCCCACCTCTACCGCCACTAAAGGCAGTGTCCTGGAGCTTGTGACTCTGAGTCGGAGATACAACTCGGGTGTGTGACCAGCACTACGCCCAGGCGGCCTCACTTGCAAAGCAATCAGGGACCTGATGAAGGGATGGTAAGAGCGGGAGGGTTAGGCAAGGAAGTGGGAAGGAGGCGGCCGTGGCCTTACGGTAGTTACCATCCCGGCATTTTCCCGAAGACGAAGTGGGAAACCACGGAAAACCACTTCGAGGAAGGCTGAGGTGGGAATTGAATCCCCTCTACCCATTTGGACCACCCGAGGCAGAGTATACCCCGTTCCAGTCCTCATACCACTTTTCAAAGTTCGTGGCAGAGCCGGGAATCGAACTCAGGATGGGGCGGCAGCTAACCATGCTGACCACTACGCTACAGAGGCGATCTTCGGAGGCAACGACTGAAAACTTGATGAGGCAAATAGCGACCTAAACGTTCCCGAGTTCCCCCTTCAGCTTTATTGATTGTGATAAGGTATGGCAAACGATTGGAAATTGGTGCTCTAAACGAAAATTGAAGTGTTTTATCGGATGGTGTTAAATAAAGTCGAAGGATTAGAACTCTCTGCCCAATATTATCTGCACTTATTATTTTCAAATCCAAGCAATTCTCATACATAATTCATACAATTAATCTGGCACCATTTAGGAGCTCTTGGGAAATGTTCAGATTCCTAAGGAGAATAACTGTGGCTCGAACATTAGGAGTATGAATATGTGGAAGCAAAATTCCGAGTAATTCAAGAATTCTGTAAGAAGTATCTGGCTTTCATATTCATTATTTAATCTGTAACAGTGGTGTATACTTTTGTTACCTTAGTGTTTTAAATATATATGTGGCAACGTCAATCGCGCCGAATTTTGTTTACGGGAATGCTAAGAGTAAAATATGTTTTGTCAATAGCAATACCAAGAAATAAAAGTACGGAAATAAAAAGAGGGACGGAGGAGGGACTCGAACCGCTGCCATTGCGCGGTGCATACATGAAGAGTTCTTGCCTCTACGACCTGAGCTACCGAACCACTGGTAAAATCGCGCAAAATTAAGACACTTTAACTACATAGTCCATACACACTCGACTGTCAGTTTACGTGTTTCAACATTTTCCGTCGGGTATAGCCTAAATGTATTCCAGTATATATCGTGGGAACGTCATAAATAATGTTCCCTTCCTTTATACTTCTTATAAATAAGTATCAAATTGAAACGTGATGCACTTGTAACCGCCATGACTGTCATGATGCAAGGTGATTGTACGCATGCGTGAGGGGCGAGAATTCTGCAATTTTCTATATTAATTTAAAAATATACGAATTCCTTAGTTTACGGGAATGCTAAGAGTTAAATACGTTAAAACCTTACTAATACTCCTTGATTAAACAATATTTCAGTGGTAAAAAAAAACAAAAATTGGCGAGGGCTGGGATCGAAGCGGTGAACCAAGGAACCACAGTCAGTCGCCTTAACCTCATAGCTACTAACAAACTCTTGTTCAGCAACAGATGCAGCCGTTCATTATCTTCAAAAGCGGCTGTCTGAAGGAAATAATCAATTTCATTATCCAAATAAATCAATGTTGCACATTCGTATACGTTCATACTTTTATTGTCAGAACTTGGTTAATGTATGTTTTCAATTACATGGAAGCTTATTAAATAACTTACATTTTAATGGACTTCTCACCGCCATTTTGTCATGACCCCAGGCGGATTGTGCGCATGCGTGAGGGACAGGAATTCTGCTATTTTCTATATTAATTCAAAAATATACCGTAATATATTTGTTTATTTTAGAGACACTCTGCAAATCTAGAGGCCAAAGTATCTAGAGAGTGCTCTACGAAGTAAATCGGTTCTGTCGTTCTCTCAATCTCGTGGTAACAAAAATCACCTTACTGTTTTAAATATATAGATATATATATTTTTTAATATTTAGTCAATTTACCCTCTAGGTTGGTGGTTCCCACGGACTAGCGAGGGAACTCACCACTACCGCCTCTATGGGCAGTGTCCTGGAGCTTGGAACATCTGGTCGGAATGGATACAACTGGGGAGGTGTGATCAGCACTTTGCCCAGGCGGCCTCACCTGCAAAGCGAACAGGGGCCTCATGAGGGATGGGAAGGGATGGAAGACTGGGATGGATAGGCTAGGAAGAGGGAAGGAGGCGGCCGTGGCCTTACAGAAGGTACCATCCCGGCATTTGCCCGAAGACGAAGTGGGAAACCACGGGAAACCACTTCGAGGATGACTGAGGTGGGAATCGAACCCCCTCTACTCATTTGGACCACCCGAGGCTGAGTAGACCCCGTTCCAGTCCTCATACCACTTTTCAAATTTCGTGGCAGAGCCGGGAATCGAACCCAGGACCTCCGGGGCGGCAGCTAACCATGCTGACCGCTACGCTACGGAGGCGACTTAAATATATAGATTTACATTTTATACATGATCGCGTCCCGCACGATATAAAAACAACTGTCTCTAATTTATTAGAGTTCATTCCACCACTTTCCTCCTGTCTCATCATCTTTCTTTAAAAGAATCACCATCTTTCTCCGTATATCACACAATAAACCAGTCAAAATAGGTGTTTGTGTGTCAATTCCATGTGAATCATGAATACAAACAGTGAAGTTAATATTTCACCACTAAAGTGTACAACTCTGGTATTTCAATAATTAATAATAAAACAAACTAACAATGCACGACTGTTCAGATAAGCTCTTCAACCAAATACTGAGTGTGTGTAGCATGAATCCTGACTCCCACACTCCTTTCTTCTCCAAATACAGAATATGACTTCTCTTAATCACCACAAATTATTACAAAACCTTTCTTCATAAACTCACGTTGCATATTATCGCGTCTCTAGTTACGCCTTCATCAATACAAATGCATTTCATCAACCTTTCTCCTCTTAGCACGTTTACAAAACTTCTACCGTTCCATATCAACTACTTTCATCAAAGTATGATATTTAGTATTCCTACTAGAAATTACAACTGCAATAACGTTCATGAATACGTTTCACTTCCTCCTACAAACTCCTCTATCGATTATACATCTCGTGCTATGTTCAAATACTTTCCACACACTTCCTCCTTCGCTTCACATATTTCCTTGTTACAATTTATCGCTTAATTCTGAATTTCAAGTCTGCTTGTGTCTGTTGTAAAAATAACAATAACCTTCCCTCACGTTTATGTTCACAATAAATGCTTATATCTTTCCTTCCATCTTACAGTATCGTTTTATGATAAATATACATCCATAACATTTTATAATAACGTTTCTCGTTCAGTTATGCCTTCAACTATCACATACTGTTCTTTTCCGTACATCAAAATTCTGGGTTTTACAATGTCAGTACATTTCTTGCATACAAGAGTTACTTCAATGCCAATATTGAATACTCTTGTCAACTATTTCGTTTTATACATATTATTTCGTTCCTGAAATGAATAAACTCTTTGTTTATAGGATTCTCTGTCCTTCCATTCCTCACTTCAAGTAATAAACTATTTACTTTCGTCAAACACATGACTATATTCTTTCTCTGATATATTATTTATTTATTTCTCACAAAATTGTGCTTCATTTCTCTTGTTTCAATACATATATATTATCGTTCTTCAATAATTCCACAAATGTACAAAATTCTCTAATATTTCATCAAATCTACGGAGTTCTTCAATGTTACAACAAATCTACGGAGTTCTCCAATGTTACAACAAGTCTACGGAATATACGTTCGCCATCGCAACGAAATCGTTCGTAAGTAAAATTTTAACGCTCTAAAAATGACAATGAAAAATACTAACGATGTCTAATATCATCGATCAAGACTTCAAAATACGTCCAAGGGACGTATGAAAATAACTATCGCAATTACTAAAATTTACTAAGCTTCCAAGACAATACAATAACATAGGTTATAAATGCAAATATGTTGGTCAATATTCTGGGATAACGTGAACAAAATCTAACTACAGATATGAAAAATGCACTCCTCTACCTTCTTTCTGTGATCGTTGGTGACAGACCTGATGACTCCTGTGTCCTCGTATCCTCACCGTGAGGTTGTTGGAATGCGGCGTGTTGCTCCAAACTGGCTGCATTTTGTCACCTCGGCCTTGAGTGGACTGCAGTAAAAGTGAACGACCTGGTGTGCTGTCTCGAAACAGGCTACCAGCTGGCTTCCCGCTTGTTGACCCACTCCTCTCGTACTGGATGATGACACGATCTCGCCTCCGCTCTGCTTGCCTCGCGTCCACCAGTCCTGGGTTCCTCGCCGTCTCCATCACGAATCCGCTCGTCTTCTTCTTCTCAGATCTAGATGTTCTTTGAAGTCGGTAGTTTGCATATTTCTTTCCATCATGAAAAATCACCTCCATGTCGTGAATTTCTCTTGTAGTAGCTTGCAACGTTATGTGTCAGCGAAAACTGCGGTGGTCTGCAGCTCGCTGTTCGTACTGCTATGTCATCCTGGTCATCTCTGGATCTCACCGGTTCAGTATAGTTCTATCTTCCCATCATGGTGAATTTAAAACATCATTCTCACCGCACAATTGTTTGTAGTCGTAGTACTTCCCCTCCGACCTAAATTCTTATTCATTCTTGTCTAGATTGTTGGATTTCCAATGGTTTAAGTCTCCCTTCTTCAGACTTTCCTTCTACGTAGTTACGTGTTCGATGTTCAGTCAGTAACTTGCAGTGTTTTATCTCTTTGTAGATTTCTTCTTTAAATACGATGAATAACTTTTCTCAATACTGTTGACTTGTAATATTAATTGTTCGTTTCCATTACTACTTGCTTCATCTTGAAGTCTCCAGTTCACGAAACCTTTGTCTAATACTTTTTGAAGAGTGAATACAGTTTACGACTTGCCTTCTCGACGGTCCATGTAGAAAGAGCCTCGTCTGCTAGCGTCTCCTAGCCTCCTCGGTTAGATTTCCCTCGCAAATCTGATCAACTAGCCTCCAACCGCTATGAATATTAACAAATTCATACATAACTTCTCTCTCAGTCTTTTAATTGAAAATCTGTTTTGCCAATTAAATTTCTTTTTCTCTCTGGTGAATTCAATATGTCACACTCTTATAAAATATTAAAATAATGATTTTAATATTTGTTCCTTCCTCAGTATTCAAACTATTTTCTTATTGGTTCTCGCCAAAAAGTGGCGCGCTTCAGACACGCGTTCGCTTCTCCCACTCTTGCTACTGGCGTGCGTCTGACCTCTGGTCCACCTTCGCTCTCCCCTCGGATCAAAAACTGGTTTCTCACCGCGAACCTCGATAAAAGTGTCGACTATCAGGACAGTATTTCTTTCATTCACTCATGGTTAAAAATTTACCAAATCATAAAATCTCCATTATTACATGAAATAAAAATATTTCTTGAGGCGAAAATTTTCCCAAATGCTTGTATTAACGTTCTCTTCCATCTGGACTGCTAATTTAGTTGAAAATTCCAAATTTAAATTATGCCATTTTTCTGAGGTGGCCGTTGGTTCATACCTCATCCTGTCTTCTCTCTACTAAATGCAGGGAGTGGACTGGTCTGTCATAAATTTCATGCAGACTGTGTTACTCGCAGGGTTCCAAAGTTATGTATACAAATTTTGGTTCTGATCGGTGAAACGGTGTAGAATTGTGCCAAAGGGCCTAAATTCAGGGAATGGAGTGGTCTGTCCGAAATGTAACATAGCCTAATCTATTCCTCTTGAATCTGGCTATCATATAAAAAAAGAATTTTTGAATCCGACTGGTAGTTCCAGAGATTAGCGCGTTTAAACACAAAAACACACAAACAAACGCACACACTCTTCAGCTTTATTATATTAGTATAGATTATAGATAGCAGTTATAGAAGGAAGGGTCGAGGATAAGAACTGATTGAACAGATAAGAACAGATTGCCTCGGATGTAGGGTGTGGTAGCCATGTATTATGTATTACTCGTATTAACGATTAGATCAGGACAGGGAAGCATGGGGAGCTGCATCAAACCAGTCGAAAGACTGAAGACTCAAACAACAACATTATTGTCGTGTGGCCTCCTGAGAGGCCGAGTGCAGGTCTTTCAAGTCGACGTCCGTGGGCGACCTGCGCGTCGGGATGAGAGATGGAATGGATGATGATGATGAATGGAACTTAGCAAAGATATGGAAGGAAGCGGCCGTGGCCTGTCGTTAGGTACCTCCCAGTATTTGCCTGGTGTTAAAAATGGGAAACCACGGAAAACCATTCCAAGGACGGCCGATGGTGGGGCTCGAATCACGCGTCTACCGAGTCAGCAGAGAGCTTGGCCCCATGACCGAATGCTGCGCTTTAGCGAGCGATAATGGACATGGATATGTTTTTGGACTGGAGGTCGATCGGGTATTACCGTATATCTATTTGCTAACACCATGGTAAACATGGCAACCAGTACCCAGCTCCCGGCGACTAGGTCTGTACTTGTGAGCTCGCGGTAGGAGAGGGGCGTGGAGCAGTGCGGGTATCGTGACGAATACATCCCTGCCTGAGAACATTGTCTTGCGCGACAGTAGCACGTTCCCTCAGACATACTCGTTTTAGCCAGTGCCGCATAGTGTGGCATTATGTTTTGCGCTGCAGTAGTATGCAGGAGGAGGAGGAGGAGGATGGGCAAGTGCAGAGCTAGCTGCCGGTAACTATGCTTCTATGTGTATAGTAGGTCAGTAGCGTCATCTATAGGTTGCTCTAAGAACCCAAGCTCTTAGTTACGTTGTGTTTGTTCATCTATGCGTACTAGGTCCTTAGCGTCACTTCTATGTTTCTAAAAGAACGCAAGCTCTTAGTTACGTGAGGAGCGTGGTGGTGCAGCGGTCAAGCTGTTGGCCTCTCACCAAGTTGGATCGGGTTCGATTCCCGGTCAATGCATGTGAGATTTTCGAAGTGAAATGCCATATCCTGTGGTTCGGATTCCACGTAAAAAGGAGGTCCCGTGGCTCATGATCGCCTGATTAACGGTCACGTAAAACTAAAAGCTTCCTTCCTTCCTTTCTAAGTTACGTCTTGTTTGTTCATCTATGCGTACTAGCTCCATAGCATCAAATACGGAATCTCTCTATATAGGATAAAAATGAAAGTTTGTCTGTATTTTCTGAATTTCCACGGAAATTTGCGATATTTGCGCGTTTCAGGCTGTTTTATGACGGATGCGCGCAAAAATATTTTTTTTGTCTGTCTGTCTGTCTGTCTGTTTGTCTGTGTGTCTGTGGACAACTTCTTCGAGTCCTTATAACTTGAGAACGGCTGGGTGGTGCACCGCCCTCTTAAAATAAACATATTCTTGGCGTGCCTCCTAGCTGCATCACTGGAACCAACTAGAAAAGAAAGGAGTACGCAGTGGAAATGGATGTTAATTTCTGACCTGTGCTGGGCCCGTACTTGCAGGCCAGATGTGCCGAGCGACTCCAGACTCCGTGAAGGTGGTCCCACGACGAGTGGTAGGAATACCCTCCTGGTGCTAGAAAGCTAGAATAAGTTAGGCCTAGGTTTGAAGAGAGAGAGAGAGCGAGCAGCCCGATCGCCAAACACTACTAAATAAGACACATGGGTAAAGAAATGGAAATTTAATGAATTGAAACCGAACACACAAAGAAACCCGGCCAGAATAACACACACAAAAAGAATACCCTTCACCTAGGGGTCAAATAAAGTCACTTTCAAACGGGGAAGATAAATATAAATAACAATAAATAACTTACGATAGTAAATAACGTTAACAAATTAAATTCATACCTGTGCTCACTTCGGTGAAAACGATGTAAAAAGGGAGGAAGTAAAAGATCAAGAGGCAATCGAGCCGGTCGCTGGTCAACAACAATCACTTCTCAGCCTAGAGATGGATGGTTGTCATGACGACCACAAATAACAAGCATAGCAAAGATAAAACAAGAGGCTGTGTGCGTGTCGCAAAGGCTGTGGCGAGCAATGGGGATGCGATCGAGCTGGCAGTCCCCAGAGAAAAGAAATGCAAAAACCAAAGATACTATAAGAAGAAACAAATGACGTCAAGTGTCCGTGAAATATATCATGATACATACACGCAATCAAACACACAAAATGCTAGCCGACGATGCAGTAATAAAACACAAAGCAACTCGTGCTTGTAGGTAGTCTAGCAAAATATGCTAAACCTATATAGTCCCCAACTTACGTTCCGAGTTCGAGCTGAATACGGTAAGGCCTACTTAAAGTTACCGCCGTGATCCAGTTGCCCGAAGCATGGAATGAAGGGAAAACATAAGGGCTAAAATATATGGTGTCATGCCTCGTGTTGGGAGAATGGTCGAGACGCCAACGTCCACAAACCACGGGAGACCCATTCGAAGATATGCCCAATCAAAACAGCATCAATGCACCTGGCAGCAAGAAAAACATACACTCACAAAATCACTCGCAGATATATTTCACGGCACAAATAAAAGGTTAAACGAAGATACAAACAAAATAAAACAGGAGACCGCCATTTCGATTGGTTCCACAGCAACTCCAAGCACACGACGAAGATCAAAAACAAAGGTTAAATTTAGGAAATGAGCATAGTGGACACAAGGTTAGATGTACTACTTACATGAGTAAATGGAAGGCTTCGGCATAATAACAATATTAAATAAAAAGGAAAAAACATTACATTTTAAATAATAAGGCGGAGAGGCTCAAGGCACGTCCGGACAGAAAGTATCTCACATGGCGTCTGAGTCTACCGGGACGGCCGCCAAAGAAAATAAAGAAATGAGAGATGTTAAACATGGCTCAGTGGATCAACGTAAAATTTGATACAGATATCCATCAGAGGCACCGCACTAATCATTGATGTAACTCTTCTCCGTACCTCTCATAAAAGGGGCCCTACCCCCTTAAAATACATGCTGAAATAGGCGTAGAAGGGTGAAACAAAGCTCATTTTCAGCCCATCAATGTGAGTAGCGAAATCACATTTTAAGGCCCTAAAACCAACAGTTTTTGAGTTATTCCCAGAAAACTAATTTCACTTAATAAATTAATGAATGAATGAATGCATGCCGGTAACCATGGCAACTGAATCTCAGAGGTCCACCTATTTCTGTAAGACGCAATGCAATTCCATTTTTACATTACTGTGAAGGTTTGCAAACGGCTATAAGGTTATAACGGATCCAAATTAAGCTGAAATATTCATTAATACATCCAATGCACTTAAGGGGGCCAAGGGGTACTCTAGAATTTTTTCACGCGATTTACACGTGGGATATGTCGTACAGAAGGTCTATTATATCTCCAAACAGCAACATTATTTTCAAAAATTCCTGATTTGAAATAGTAGACTGTTTTTTGCTGATTTTAGGAATTTGGGCCATTGGAGGCTAAAAAAATGAATTTTCATGCACCACAAGCCTTTATAATTTATGAAAGGGGTCTTCCTGTAGTTGGGCACTTGACACAACGATTAGGGTCAGTTCGTATGTGACGTGTATTGCGATTCGTCTACGAGGTTTTCAATTTTATTTTCACGCCAGGAAGAACACGTTAGGTAAATTTAGTTTGAGAGCACATTTTAACTAATAATTTTTCTTTGCCAACAAACAGGTTCCAAGCCTCTAAACATTGCAACAGTAGCTCAATTGATAACATCTGGTTATTAATACCGAAGAAGTAGGATAAATAAGCCGGTTCTGGCACAGGGGCTAATGGGCAAGATGGCCGCCGCGCGCAATCACTCTATGTTATTCTTATGGAGGGGTCATTCAGAGCTGGCACAGGGGCTATTGGGCAAAATGGCCGCCACGGCCTGAGACCGTGGATTACGTCACAGGGAGAGGTCGGCCGTGTAGTTGCCAAATGGAATATTTATTATTATTATTATTATTATTAGGTAATTGTTAATTGATCATGTATAATCAAGACCAGCCTTATATTGTCCACTTTTTGGTGTAGTGGCTAGCATTCTTGGAGGTCATTCCTGAGGTTCGAATCCCGGCTCTGCCAAGAAATTTAATTTCTGGTCTCATGAGTGGAACGGGGTACACTCAGCCTTGTGAGGCAAAACTGACAAGAGCTGGCTTTTGATTCATACCTCAACAATTCTGCCTAACCCAACTTCACCTAACCTAACCTAACCTAACCTAACCTAACCTATCCTAACCTAACTTCAAAGTCAAAGCAAATATAAAAGCAAATGTGAAAGCACACATAATAAACTAAGTTATAACCTAACCTAACTTCACCTAACCTAACCTCACCTAACCTGTCCTAACCTAACCTAACGTAACCTACCTAATTTAAAATTGCAAGCGAAAAAAATTTAGCAAAAAGTATGAGAAAAAAGTGAGAGCAAATGTAAGAGCACAAATAATAAACTTAGTTATAACCTAACCACACCTAACCTAACCTAACCTAACCTAACATAACCAAACTTCAAAGTGAGAGCAAAAATGTAAGAGCAAATGAGAGAGCACAAATAATAAACTTAGTTATAACCTAACCTAACCTAACCCACAGAAACCTCATTTAAAGATTTTAGATTTTATGTTTTAACATTTTAGATTTTTGATTTTTTCATTTTACATTTTTTAGATTTTACATTTTACATTTTTGATTTTCTGTATTTTAGATGTTAGTTTTTTTTAGATTTTACATTTTAAATTTAAGATTTTTTGATTTTAGATTTTACTTTTTACATTTTCCGAAAAGAGTAAACTACTAGGTCACATACCTAACCTCACCAAACCTAACTTTGCCAAACCTAACTTAAGCTAATTCAAAGGCTAATGCACATACACAAAGTATATAAGGGTACAAGCAACTATCCTTATGCTAGTTTTATAGGTTACTGTACAATATGATAACTACCCCAACCGTTTTTTTTTTTCATTTGTTGTTTACACATATGACAATTTTCCAATTCCCCATTTTCATTTTTTTAAATGTTAGTTTTAAGTTTTTCAATTTCATAACATGGAAACATGGATTTTGCATTATGTTGTTTACACATTTATCAATTTCACAATTTCCCATTTACAGTTCTTAAAATGTCAGTTTAAAGTTTTTCAATTTCATGATATAGAAACATGGATTTTCCAATTTGTTGTTTACACATTTGTCAATTTACCAAATTCCCATTTACAGTTTTTAAAATTTCAGTTTAATGGTTTTTTTTTATTTTGTCAATATGGAAACATGGATTTTCCAATTTGTGTTTTACATGTTCATTTTGCATTAGGAGTGGAGAGAGGTGAGTAGTAATAAAAAATGTACAAGCAGTTTCCATACGGTACAATATTTTTTTATTTAAATACATGTACACTATTTACACATAATACATTTTTATATATATTCCTTATTGTTATAAATTGTACACTTGTTTTTATTTTGTTTTCTATTTTATTTATTTTTGATTATGAATGCCATTTCTTATTTTGTTTTATTTTTATTTTTGTAGTGCTATTGTTTTATTTCCTAAATTGTTTTGTTTTATGTATTTGCTAGTTGCAGGCAGAAGATTTTGATATTCATAACTTAACTCTTTAAGCATGGTTAATGATTGAGTAATGACCATAGGCATGTGTACCTATACCATCAGCATCAATCACTCTTTTATCATCACCAGGACACAAAGCAATTTTGTTTAGTCTTATAGATGATATGTCATGTTGTTTAGAAGCGATAATGTTCATTGGTATTCTTTTTACATTGTTTTTCATGACACAATCCTTATAATCTTGAAAGCTTATACAATTTTTGACAACACCTCTGTTAATACCTTTAATCTTTTTGATTTCTTTACCATTTATGTCTAATGCGTACATTTTAGCTCTAAGTCCAACAAATGCTTTTATAATTTGTCCACAAGCTTCGTCTTTAAATTTCCCCAACGTTTTCTTGTTTGATGTAGAGTAACATATGTGATTAGTAGGATAATCTGATGTGTCCAGGTGTTGTAGGAAATCCAACTTGTCTTGATATACATCTGGGGTGTTAACCAAATATATGAACGAGTCAGTATCCATATACATGAGTTTAAGATTGTTCATGCCATAATAGGGTAGCAGGACATCATAGTGGTGGGAATACATGAGAGTTTTTGAAATATCCAGTATACACATTCCAATATATATAGGCTTATTGAATACAATGTTACGTTTAGACATGTGGAAAGCAGCTAGGTTAGGGCCATAAATTGTTCTGTCGATAAATGTCGGCTTTGCTATTAGCTTTTCTGCCTTTTTGCTGTCAGTCACAAGACGTATGTCTATTCTTTTACGGATATTTTCCATTGTTTTCCCAAAAATGGCATTGTTGAATAATTTGTACAGATTTTTCTCAAAATCATTTTTGGCTTGTTTTCGAAGGTTGTTATTAAAATCAACGTATGCCTTTAACCAAGGTCTTTGTTTAAACTTTAACACACGATGAAGTTTTATCAATTTTATTCCATGATCTAAAGCCTGTTTTAATGCCATGTAGTGAACAACATATCGCCTTCGATTTCCAAGATGAGGAATTAGTTTTTTCAGAGACGAATCCTTAGGTTGTGTACACTCTGGTAGGAAAGGTAAATCGTTGTGTAGATCATGAAGGTCAGATGGGTAATCAACATCAACGTCTAGAATGTATCCCACAGGATCGTCTTTCTTTAGTTTTTCTAGATCAACAGTATCTGGAGAAACCCACTGAAATCCACCATAAGGAAGGGAGTGACACATAGCCCACCCGTATTGGTTGTTGGCATCATCATAGGTAATAAACTGCGATGGTTTCTCAGAATCATAGGTTTCCATGTATTTATTGTTAGCTTCAGCATACCGATGAGACACCTGGCATATGCCTCCACGTATTCCAGACTCGATTAAAAGAATCTGATCGTAATCCTGTAGCAATTCCAGTTCAATGCCTGTGTAAAGGAGCATTGCCTCGAAACTTAAACCAGGCGAAGTAAAAAAGTGTGCAGCATCCACTCGGTGTGTTTCTAGTGTTTTGTTTCTAAAGGTTTCAAAGCTGTCTGCAAGAAGGAGTACATCTGAAGTTAGGTAGAGGTCACTATATTCCCCTAGAGTTTTAATGTTGAACTGATTCCAGACACTTTTGGCATGTTCATAGTCTTCTTGACTAACATCTTCTTGACTTAATTTGTTAAAGAATGCCTCTTTTGGAGGTAAACACGTTTCACTTAACTTTTCCCATGAGTCAATGTAGTCATAACAAAATACCCCTTTACGAGTCATGAGCATTGCATTTTCTTTTCCAAAGTACTTGTCTGTTTCAGGGTATGATGTTAAGTTGGAAACTAAGTTTTCCAAACTACTCGGCATTAACCGAAACGTATCCACAAATCTAAGCTTAACATTTCCTACATATTTGGTAAAGGAAATGTACTTTTCTTTGGAGTTAGCGATAACATCCACTCTCTCAGTAGTACATCCCAATTGCTTTACAATGAAATTTGCGTCGTAGCCACTCATATTATGTAGAAACACAGGAACGGGGTTTCGTGTTTTACACTTCAAATTACAGTTATTGTGAGCACTTCCACGGTATTCCCCTGTAATATGGCAGTGGTCTCGAACTTTCCAGTCCTCTTTGGTGAATGGTTTTCGACACAAATAACAGGTTTCAGAACATTGGAACTCTGCTTCTTGAGCCTGAGTTAAGGCCTTTGGAACATTTAAGCTGTAAAGTCTATCAATGTCATTAGCTATTGAGATCAAACAGTCCATAAACTTTTCTGCAGCGTCAGGTCCACGATAAATAACAGGTTGGCTTGGAAGATTTGTCTTTATTTGTTCCACAGCGGGTGATGGTTTAACGTATATACCAAAGCTCATAGGAACATGACTCTGGTATGGCACTGTATAACTTGCTTCAGGATTGGGCAAACATGTTTGATAGGGTAAGAGTATACTTTCGAAATCTGCATAGATAACGCAAGGTATTCTTAGCATTTTTTCCACGTTTAAAAATTTGACAATGGGGTTTTTAATAGGCATTTCAACCCTAGCAATGTCATGCTGGACACACAAAGCTCTATGTTCTTTCAATTTTTCCATTCCTTGTTGTCCATATTGATTATCAAAGTGAGTAAAACACCGTTTACACGTATATATCTTATGTTCACGGCGGGTAATCTGATGTGCTACTAGTTTATCAAAATCTTTGATAAAGACGTAGTGGTTCTGGCCGGATGATGAACTTAGCAGAAGGAGGTCGCGATGGTCTTGCATCTCTTGATCCACAACCTTTAGAGGGAACAATTTGTTGTCTTGTTCCAATCCAAATACATTAATGGATATATCGTTGGCTTTTTCAAATTTGGGAATGTCAACTAGCGATGTAGGAAACGATATTACAGAAAAATCATACTTGTTGTCCAGGTCCTTGTATTTACTAATGCGATGAGCATTCTTTTTAACCAGTTTTGCTAAAATGGCATACATAAAACACTTTTCATCATTCAAATTTTCAGGATTAATGCAGGCTTTTCTTGCTTGTATAGCTGCTGGTAATGGAATATATGTGCTTCCACGCAAGGGATTGTACTTATTTATTTTCAATCGTACTCCTTCCACTGCTAACAAAGCCCAATTACTGCCTTTTAGCTCAGATTCCTCCATTTCCGTAGTTAACTTTGTAAATTGTGTTTCCAAGAAACTACTTAAGTCCGTTTCCAAAAATAGGGCCTGATTTCGTGTTTTAAATGCACGATCTGTAATTTCATTGGTAGATGTATGAATGAATCTACATTCAGCCACAAGATTAACTTTTATCGACTTGTGCATTGCTAGTTCTTTCTGCATAGCTTGTATTATTTGCTGTTTGGACTCTTTAAGGTATGAATTTAAATCCTTGCACGTATCGCAACGAATGAAATAGGATTTAAGTCGACCTCCAAAAGATGTCTCATATTCAATAAGTCCATTTTTGTCAGGGACCAATGACAGTAGGTAATGTTTTGTAGGCTCTGCTTTTTGTCTTTTAGCTACCGACACAACATTACAACATTCTTCATGACGACGTCCATTGTAGGCATTGTTGAATGTACTACCACAGGTCTTGCACTCATGAAATTCACCACACGATACTTCATGTCGCTTCCTATGATAGTCTCGAAGAAAAGTCTTTCCACACTCTTTACACATATAGCTAGGAATGGCTTCTTCCATTATGATTGTTGATTTCTGCAAACAGCTGCTTACTGCGTATCACAGGGCTAGAGGTTGGTCAGTGAGACGGTCTTTCACGATGTGAACACCGTGAGAGGTAGTAGTCAACTGGTGATATTCTTGTGAAGGGTCCACTAATATACCCCTAGTCTAGACCAACAGCTCTTTACAGCGTATGACAAGGCTGTATACTGGACAGTGAGACGGTCTTTCACGATGTGAACACTGTAACAAGTAGTAGTCAACTGATTATATACTTGCTAAGGGTTCTCTAATATACAATAGTCAAGACCCACAGCTACTTACTGAGTAGTACAAGGCTGTACAATAGTTGTTTTAACAGTCTTTCACGATGTGGTCACTGTGAATGGTGGTAGTCAACTGATGATATTCTTGATAAGGGTCCTCTAATATGCCCCTGGTTAAGGGTAACAGCTGTTCACTGCTTATGACAAGGCTAAAGACTGGTTGCTTCAACGGTCTTTCACAATGTAAACACTGTGACAGGTAGTAGTCAACTGAAAATATTCTTATGGCCTACTCAAAGGTTATCAGGTACTTACTGCATATCAAAAGGCTGTACACTCATGTGTGTTAGGCACTCTTTCTTGCTAAGGACCCCAATATTCCCTACACAAGGCTATACATGTTAGTTCTAAACACTTAGTGGTTAATTGTATATTCAATTTTTGTACAAAGCATATACGAGCACGTTTTTATGAGGTAAAACTTTGTTAAATAACTGCATGCGACACGCAAAGTATGTTGCCGCTATCTAGCGGTGACTATGAGAACTACTTGAACGACCAGCATGCTACCTAGCGCTCCATTTCAACACTCGCTCACTGAACGACCAGCATGCTATCTAGCGGTCGATAGCAATACTCCTCAACTACCAGCCTGCTACCTATCGGTCAATATAACAACTCACTCAACTACCAGCATGCTACATGGCTTTTTTTTGGTCAGTTTTTTGTTGGCTTTTTTTGGTCAGTTTCTGTTGGCTTATGTTGGCTTTTGTTGGCTTTTGTTGGCTTTTGTTGGCTTTTTGTTGGCTTTTGTTGGCTTTTGTATTAGCTCTTTTATATTTGCTCTTGCTTGTGGGGGCTTATTTGGTCTTGGAAAGTATGTCAGTCCTTTTTTTTATGGCTGTAAAATGCTTACAGCCATGTTTGTAAGCAGCAACAACAACAACAACAACACACAAAATTTATAAAAAAAAACAAAGTACTCAAAGGTTTATCAATGACTCTCAACTCTTACACTTACCTCTATCCCATGCCTAGTCAAAAGAAATAGTGTATTTTTCAAATTTTTCAAAAAATATTTGGAAACTAGGCTATATCATTAAACTAAAAATCCTGAAAAGACATATGTTAACTCCAACACCTACTTCTATACCACTCTCAGTCCAAAAATAGTGTATTTTTCAAATTTTCCAAAACATATTTCCAAAATTGGTTATATTTCCAAAATTAAAAAGTTTACAAAAACATTTGTTTGACATAAACGAATGGCCTTTGTCCCCTCTACCGTCGTACCAAGTTCCAGGTCTGTATGACAAAAATGAAAAAAGTTCAACTGGGAAAGTAGGCGATTTTTCATAAAACTAAACATTCTAAAAAGTGTTCTATGGGCTTAAAAGAATGGCCTCTATGTCCTTTATTTTTTATAATAAAACTTTTTTATTTTTTACATTTTTTTGAAAAAAGTTCAATTTTGAAATTTTTATATTTTGGAAACTAGAAAGTTTACAAAAATGTTTGTTTGACGTAAATGACTGCCCCTGACCCCATCTACCACCAAAATAAATTTCAATTCGCTAGGACAAAAAATAACAGTAGTGGAGTGGTGGTGCTTCTAAAGTACCCGGTGGCGCTCGGCTACGCTGTATTTGTGGATATCTTTGCGAACCCATGATCGAGAGAGCGTCAGCCTGAATAATTTGATATGTTGCATGTCAAATTCCGATCATGGGTTCGCGAGATATCCACTTATTAACATGAACGCCGCCCGAGCAACGCCGGGTGAGTTAGAAGCACCACCACTCCACTACTGTTATTTTTTGTCCTAGCGAATTGAAATTTATTTTGGTGGTAGATGGGGTCAGGGGCAGTCATTTACGTCAAACAAACATTTTTGTAAACTTTCTAGTTTCCAAAATATAAAAATTTCAAAATTGAAGTTTTTTCAAAAAAATGTAAAAAATAAAAAAGTTTTATTATAAAAAATAAAGGACATAGAGGCCATTCTTTTAAGCCCATAGAACACTTTTTAGAATGTTTAGTTTTATGAAAAATCGCCTACTTTCCCAGTTGAACTTTTTTCATTTTTGTCATACAGACCTGGAACTTGGTACGACGGTAGAGGGGACAAAGGCCATTCGTTTATGTCAAACAAATGTTTTTGTAAACTTTTTAATTTTGGAAATATAACCAATTTTGGAAATATGTTTTGGAAAATTTGAAAAATACACTATTTTTGGACTGAGAGTGGTATAGAAGTAGGTGTTGGAGTTAACATATGTCTTTTCAGGATTTTTAGTTTAATGATATAGCCTAGTTTCCAAATATTTTTTGAAAAATTTGAAAAATACACTATTTCTTTTGACTAGGCATGGGATAGAGGTAAGTGTAAGAGTTGAGAGTCATTGATAAACCTTTGAGTACTTTGTTTTTTTTTATAAATTTTGTGTGTTGTTGTTGTTGTTGTTGCTGCTTACAAACATGGCTGTAAGCATTTTACAGCCATAAAAAAAAGGACTGACATACTTTCCAAGACCAAATAAGCCCCCACAAGCAAGAGCAAATATAAAAGAGCTAATACAAAAGCCAACAAAAGCCAACAAAAGCCAACAAAAGCCAACAAAAGCCAACATAAGCCAACAGAAACTGACCAAAAAAAGCCAACAAAAAACTGACCAAAAAAAAGCCATGTAGCATGCTGGTAGTTGAGTGAGTTGTTATATTGACCGATAGGTAGCAGGCTGGTAGTTGAGGAGTATTGCTATCGACCGCTAGATAGCATGCTGGTCGTTCAGTGAGCGAGTGTTGAAATGGAGCGCTAGGTAGCATGCTGGTCGTTCAAGTAGTTCTCATAGTCACCGCTAGATAGCGGCAACATACTTTGCGTGTCGCATGCAGTTATTTAACAAAGTTTTACCTCATAAAAACGTGCTCGTATATGCTTTGTACAAAAATTGAATATACAATTAACCACTAAGTGTTTAGAACTAACATGTATAGCCTTGTGTAGGGAATATTGGGGTCCTTAGCAAGAAAGAGTGCCTAACACACATGAGTGTACAGCCTTTTGATATGCAGTAAGTACCTGATAACCTTTGAGTAGGCCATACGAATATTTTCAGTTGACTACTACCTGTCACAGTGTTTACATTGTGAAAGACCGTTGAAGCAACCAGTCTTTAGCCTTGTCATAAGCAGTGAACATCTGTTACCCTTAACCAGGGGCATATTAGAGGACCCTTATCAAGAATATCATCAGTTGACTACCACCATTCACAGTGACCACATCGTGAAAGACTGTTAAAACAACTATTGTACAGCCTTGTACTACTCAGTAAGTAGCTGTGGGTCTTGACTATTGTATATTAGAGAACCCTTAGCAAGTATATAATCAGTTGACTACTACTTGTTACAGTGTTCACATCGTGAAAGACCGTCTCACTGTCCAGTATACAGCCTTGTCATACGCTGTAAAGAGCTGTTGGTCTAGACTAGGGGTATATTAGTGGACCCTTCACAAGAATATCACCAGTTGACTACTACCTCTCACGGTGTTCACATCGTGAAAGACCGTCTCACTGACCAACCTCTAGCCCTGTGATACGCAGTAAGCAGCTGTTTGCAGAAATCAACAATCATAATGGAAGAAGCCATTCCTAGCTATATGTGTAAAGAGTGTGGAAAGACTTTTCTTCGAGACTATCATAGGAAGCGACATGAAGTATCGTGTGGTGAATTTCATGAGTGCAAGACCTGTGGTAGTACATTCAACAATGCCTACAATGGACGTCGTCATGAAGAATGTTGTAATGTTGTGTCGGTAGCTAAAAGACAAAAAGCAGAGCCTACAAAACATTACCTACTGTCATTGGTCCCTGACAAAAATGGACTTATTGAATATGAGACATCTTTTGGAGGTCGACTTAAATCCTATTTCATTCGTTGCGATACGTGCAAGGATTTAAATTCATACCTTAAAGAGTCCAAACAGCAAATAATACAAGCTATGCAGAAAGAACTAGCAATGCACAAGTCGATAAAAGTTAATCTTGTGGCTGAATGTAGATTCATTCATACATCTACCAATGAAATTACAGATCGTGCATTTAAAACACGAAATCAGGCCCTATTTTTGGAAACGGACTTAAGTAGTTTCTTGGAAACACAATTTACAAAGTTAACTACGGAAATGGAGGAATCTGAGCTAAAGGGCAGTAATTGGGCTTTGTTAGCAGTGGAAGGAGTACGATTGAAAATAAATAAGTACAATCCCTTGCGTGGAAGCACATATATTCCATTACCAGCAGCTATACAAGCAAGAAAAGCCTGCATTAATCCTGAAAATTTGAATGATGAAAAGTGTTTTATGTATGCCATTTTAGCAAAACTGGTTAAAAAGAATGCTCATCGCATTAGTAAATACAAGGACCTGGACAACAAGTATGATTTTTCTGTAATATCGTTTCCTACATCGCTAGTTGACATTCCCAAATTTGAAAAAGCCAACGATATATCCATTAATGTATTTGGATTGGAACAAGACAACAAATTGTTCCCTCTAAAGGTTGTGGATCAAGAGATGCAAGACCATCGCGACCTCCTTCTGCTAAGTTCATCATCCGGCCAGAACCACTACGTCTTTATCAAAGATTTTGATAAACTAGTAGCACATCAGATTACCCGCCGTGAACATAAGATATATACGTGTAAACGGTGTTTTACTCACTTTGATAATCAATATGGACAACAAGGAATGGAAAAATTGAAAGAACATAGAGCTTTGTGTGTCCAGCATGACATTGCTAGGGTTGAAATGCCTATTAAAAACCCCATTGTCAAATTTTTAAACGTGGAAAAAATGCTAAGAATACCTTACGTTATCTATGCAGATTTCGAAAGTATACTCTTACCCTATCAAACATGTTTGCCCAGTCCTGAAGCAAGTTATACAGTGCCATACCAGAGTCATGTTCCTATGAGCTTTGGTATATACGTTAAACCATCACCCGCTGTGGAACACATAAAGACAAATCTTCCAAGCCAACCTGTTATTTATCGTGGACCTGACGCTGCAGAAAAGTTTATGGACTGTTTGATCTCAATAGCTAATGAAATTGATAGACTTTACAGCTTAAATGTTCCAAAGGCCTTAACTCAGGCTCAAGAAGCAGAGTTCCAATGTTCTGAAACCTGTTATTTGTGTCGAAAACCATTCACCAAAGAGGACTGGAAAGTTCGAGACCACTGCCATATTACAGGGGAATACCGTGGAAGTGCTCACAATAACTGGAATTTGAAGTGTAAAACACGAAACCCCGTTCCTGTGTTTCTACATAATATGAGTGGCTACGACGCAAATTTCATTGTAAAGCAATTGGGATGTACTACTGAGAGAGTGGATGTTATCGCTAACTCCAAAGGAAAGTACATTTCCTTTACCAAATATGTAGGAAATGTTAAGCTTAGATTTGTGGATACGTTTCGGTTAATGCCGAGTAGTTTGGAAAACTTAGTTTCCAACTTAACATCATACCCTGAAACAGACAAGTACTTTGGAAAAGAAAATGCAATGCTCATGACTCGTAAAGGGGTATTTTGTTATGACTACATTGACTCATGGGAAAAGTTAAGTGAAACGTGTTTACCTCCAAAAGAGGCATTCTTTAACAAATTAAGTCAAGAAGATGTTAGTCAAGAAGACTATGAACATGCCAAAAGTGTCTGGAATCAGTTCAACATTAAAACTCTAGGGGAATATAGTGACCTCTACCTAACTTCAGATGTACTCCTTCTTGCAGACAGCTTTGAAACCTTTAGAAACAAAACACTAGAAACACACCGAGTGGATGCTGCACACTTTTTTACTTCGCCTGGTTTAAGTTTCGAGGCAATGCTCCTTTACACAGGCATTGAACTGGAATTGCTACAGGATTACGATCAGATTCTTTTAATCGAGTCTGGAATACGTGGAGGCATATGCCAGGTGTCTCATCGGTATGCTGAAGCTAACAATAAATACATGGAAACCTATGATTCTGAGAAACCATCGCAGTTTATTACCTATGATGATGCCAACAACCAATACGGGTGGGCTATGTGTCACTCCCTTCCTTATGGTGGATTTCAGTGGGTTTCTCCAGATACTGTTGATCTAGAAAAACTAAAGAAAGACGATCCTGTGGGATACATTCTAGACGTTGATGTTGATTACCCATCTGACCTTCATGATCTACACAACGATTTACCTTTCCTACCAGAGTGTACACAACCTAAGGATTCGTCTCTGAAAAAACTAATTCCTCATCTTGGAAATCGAAGGCGATATGTTGTTCACTACATGGCATTAAAACAGGCTTTAGATCATGGAATAAAATTGATAAAACTTCATCGTGTGTTAAAGTTTAAACAAAGACCTTGGTTAAAGGCATACGTTGATTTTAATAACAACCTTCGAAAACAAGCCAAAAATGATTTTGAGAAAAATCTGTACAAATTATTCAACAATGCCATTTTTGGGAAAACAATGGAAAATATCCGTAAAAGAATAGACATACGTCTTGTGACTGACAGCAAAAAGGCAGAAAAGCTAATAGCAAAGCCGACATTTATCGACAGAACAATTTATGGCCCTAACCTAGCTGCTTTCCACATGTCTAAACGTAACATTGTATTCAATAAGCCTATATATATTGGAATGTGTATACTGGATATTTCAAAAACTCTCATGTATTCCCACCACTATGATGTCCTGCTACCCTATTATGGCATGAACAATCTTAAACTCATGTATATGGATACTGACTCGTTCATATATTTGGTTAACACCCCAGATGTATATCAAGACAAGTTGGATTTCCTACAACACCTGGACACATCAGATTATCCTACTAATCACATATGTTACTCTACATCAAACAAGAAAACGTTGGGGAAATTTAAAGACGAGGCTTGTGGACAAATTATAAAAGCATTTGTTGGACTTAGAGCTAAAATGTACGCATTAGACATAAATGGTAAAGAAATCAAAAAGATTAAAGGTATTAACAGAGGTGTTGTCAAAAATTGTATAAGCTTTCAAGATTATAAGGATTGTGTCATGAAAAACAATGTAAAAAGAATACCAATGAACATTATCGCTTCTAAACAACATGACATATCATCTATAAGACTAAACAAAATTGCTTTGTGTCCTGGTGATGATAAAAGAGTGATTGATGCTGATGGTATAGGTACACATGCCTATGGTCATTACTCAATCATTAACCATGCTTAAAGAGTTAAGTTATGAATATCAAAATCTTCTGCCTGCAACTAGCAAATACATAAAACAAAACAATTTAGGAAATAAAACAATAGCACTACAAAAATAAAAATAAAACAAAATAAGAAATGGCATTCATAATCAAAAATAAATAAAATAGAAAACAAAATAAAAACAAGTGTACAATTTATAACAATAAGGAATATATATAAAAATGTATTATGTGTAAATAGTGTACATGTATTTAAATAAAAAATATTGTACCGTATGGAAACTGCTTGTACATTTTTTATTACTACTCACCTCTCTCCACTCCTAATGCAAAATGAACATGTAAAACACAAATTGGAAAATCCATGTTTCCATATTGACAAAATAAAAAAAAACCATTAAACTGAAATTTTAAAAACTGTAAATGGGAATTTGGTAAATTGACAAATGTGTAAACAACAAATTGGAAAATCCATGTTTCTATATCATGAAATTGAAAAACTTTAAACTGACATTTTAAGAACTGTAAATGGGAAATTGTGAAATTGATAAATGTGTAAACAACATAATGCAAAATCCATGTTTCCATGTTATGAAATTGAAAAACTTAAAACTAACATTTAAAAAAATGAAAATGGGGAATTGGAAAATTGTCATATGTGTAAACAACAAATGAAAAAAAAAACGGTTGGGGTAGTTATCATATTGTACAGTAACCTATAAAACTAGCATAAGGATAGTTTCTTGTACCCTTATATACTTTGTGTATGTGCATTAGCCTTTGAATTAGCTTAAGTTAGGTTTGGCAAAGTTAGGTTTGGTGAGGTTAGGTATGTGACCTAGTAGTTTACTCTTTTCGGAAAATGTAAAAAGTAAAATCTAAAATCAAAAAATCTTAAATTTAAAATGTAAAATCTAAAAAAAACTAACATCTAAAATACAAAAAATCAAAAATGTAAAATGTAAAATCTAAAAAATGTAAAATGAAAAAATCAAAAATCTAAAATGTTAAAACATAAAATCTAAAATCTTTAAATGAGGTTTCTGTGGGTTAGGTTAGGTTAGGTTATAACTAAGTTTATTATTTGTGCTCTCTCATTTGCTCTTACATTTTTGCTCTCACTTTGAAGTTTGGTTATGTTAGGTTAGGTTAGGTTAGGTTAGGTGTGGTTAGGTTATAACTAAGTTTATTATTTGTGCTCTTACATTTGCTCTCACTTTTTTCTCATACTTTTTGCTAAATTTTTTTCGCTTGCAATTTTAAATTAGGTAGGTTACGTTAGGTTAGGTTAGGACAGGTTAGGTGAGGTTAGGTGAAGTTGGGTTAGGCAGAATTGTTGAGGTATGAATCAAAAGCCAGCTCTTGTCAGTTTTGCCTCACAAGGCTGAGTGTACCCCGTTCCACTCATGAGACCAGAAATTAAATTTCTTGGCAGAGCCGGGATTCGAACCTCAGGAATGACCTCCAAGAATGCTAGCCACTACACCAAAAAGTGGACAATATAAGGCTGGTCTTGATTATACATGATCAATTAACAATTACCTAATAATAATAATAATAATAATAATAATAATAAATATTCCATTTGGCAACTACACGGCCGACCTCTCCCTGTGACGTAATCCACGGTCTCAGGCCGTGGCGGCCATTTTGCCCAATAGCCCCTGTGCCAGCTCTGAATGACCCCTCCATAAGAATAACATAGAGTGATTGCGCGCGGCGGCCATCTTGCCCATTAGCCCCTGTGCCAGAACCGGCTTATTTATCCTACTCGAAGACCGTTCGAAGAATGGGTACTTCTGCTAGTGTTTCTATAAGAACGCAAGCTCTTGGTTACGTCTTGTTTGTTCATCTATGCGTACTAGCTCCTTAGCGTCAAATAGGGTAGGCCTATAGCCTATGTTTCTTTAAGAACGTAAGCTCTTAGTTACGTCTTGCTTCTCCATCTATGGATGTGTAGGCTACTAGGCCCTTAGCATCACCTATATGTTTCTATAAGAACACAAGCTCTTAGTTGTGTCTTGTTTGTCTATCTATGCGTACTAGGTCCTTAGAGTCACCCATACAGTATGTTTCTATATGAACGCAAGCTCTTAGTTACGTCTTGTTTGTTTATCTATGCGTACTAGGTCCTTAGCGTCACCCATACAGTATGTTTCTATAAGAACGCAAGCTCTTAGTTACGTATTATTTGTTTCGTTACGAATTAATTTCATTCGTATAATGCTGAACCCTGAAAAGTGTAAACATTATCGCGAATGGCAAAGGTGTGTTTGAGGAAGAGAATGAGTTTCTAAAAATTATTACGCCTATCTCCTCTAAAACTACCGATGCAGAAAAGTACAAAGCGTTTTCAAGAATTCAAAGAAGACGTCAGAAAGTCGTAAACATACCCACAATTCTATGCTTTTCCATGTAGCGGAGAAAATGTACGAGTCTTATTATTATTATTATTAATAATAATATTATTATGTTAGATCCTCCTGGCCACAGCTGGATATTATTATAATTACCAATTATAGATTCCCCTGGCCACAGCTGGATACGCCACTGCCATCTTGTCACGTGAAGTGTTGAAGTGAGTGGTGGAGGCTGACGGCCATTGCTCCAAGATGGATATTACACGCCAGTCCTCTCTTTCCTACTCAGCCATCTTCCTCTCATGATTTATCAGGGACTGCCGTGAGATATTAGAACCCCGCCTTCACCAGCGCTGACAATATGAGCTTTCAGCCTCCTATTTATAGCCTCGTCGTGGTTAATGATGTGTGTTCACCTCGGGTCACATCCACCCGCTCTCAATCACCCTCAATGAGAATCGAACTCATAAAAGAAAAAGAAGGGAGTGTTTGAGGAATGTGAATTATCCGCACTTGAGAGGTCGTATCATAACCTACATAACATACAGCCTGCTTCCTTTGAGGTTATGATCGCGTCCATCAGCTAAAAGGAAACCTGTTAACGGAGGTGCTGGGACGAGCGAGGTGAAGCACAAAAAACATGGTTAAACCTCATGTCCATGCACGCGGTTCCGCGAGCATAATGCAGGAAACGGAGCAGCCCTGCAATGAGCATAATGCGTAAAGGAACAATTAAAAGTCGCCGTTGGCTATCGCGTCTGTACTGTAACGTGCGTAAGTGATGGACAAGTTAGTTAGTTAGTTGGTTAGTTAGTTATTGTTGTTTTTAGGGGTGGAACTACAAGGTCATCTGCCCCTAAATGGACAAGTTAAAGCCCGTGAATCTGTCTGCCTCCACCGCGACAAACACGGTCCACTGCCGGCTGGATCGCAACACTCCTGGTTGCTTTAAACTGCCTGCCCATTCGAAGATTACAGCATTGGTTTGAGCGTACAACCTCGTTTCCAAATAAAGGCGCTAGGAAGCAGCACCAAGGCTCTGTGGCAGTTGTGTTCAGAATGTATTCTGAATGATTTTATAATGCTGTACTGCTGCGTGCCCTTTTGTAAATCAGAACAGGGCAAGTTAGAATACCGGGGAATCTCGTTTCATGAGATACCATCGGACAATTCACAGCGTGGGATGTGGTTACGTGCAATTTCCAGAGAAGGTGACGCAGGGGATGCAAATAAATAAATAAATACATACCGGTACATGAACGAATGATTGAGTAAATACGTGAGACAATAAATATGTAAGTAAGTAAATAAATAATTTAAGAAATATGTAAGGGAATAAATAAACAAATAAATAAGTAAATAAATAAGTAAACAAATAAGTAAACAAATAAATAGGCAAATAAATAAGTAAACAAATAAGTAAACAAATAAATAAGAAAATAAATAATTAAATAAATAAATGTGTAAGTAAATAAGTAAATAAATAAGTGAATAAATAAGCAAATAAATACGTAAACTAATAAATAAGAAAATAAATAATTAAATAAATAAGTAAACAAATAAATAAGAAAATAAATAATTAAATAAATAAATGTGTAAGTAAATAAGTAAATAAATATGTAAATAAATAAGTGAATAAATAAGAAAATAAATAAGTAAATAAATAAGCAAATAAATAAGTAAATCGATAGATAAGAAAATAAATAAGTTAATAAATAATTAAATAGATAAATACGTAAGTAAATAAAGAAATAAATAAAAAATAAGTAAATAAATAATTTATTAAATACATATTCAAGTAAATGAGTAAATAAATATATACGTGAATAAATAAATAAGTAAACAAATAAATAAGAAAATAAATAATTAAATACATAAATATGTAAGTAAATAAACAATTAAGTAAATAAGTAAGCAAATAAATAAGAAAATACATAATTAAATAAATAAACATGTAAGTAAATAATCAAATAAGTAAATAAATACGTAATTAAATAAATAAGCAAATAAATAAGTAAATAAATAAGAAAATAAATAAATTTGTAAGTAAATAAATAAGTAAAAAAGAGCAATCTGTCCAAAAAATCTGTAAAAATGTATAATACAGCCATCACAATAAGACGGGTTATCAGACAAATTCACCTCATACCCAAGTACATGGGGCTACATGACCACGATGTCGCAAAGCCCCTAAATAAATCATCCCATTTTTCGGGGGCCGGAGGCATTTCTTTTCCCTGTCTTTTATTGTCCTTATTCTTTTCTTTTTATCTCGCCAAGTATGTAAGTTAGATTTAAGTCAGTTAGAAATAGTTATATTTTTATTATCGTCTGCATAATTACGGGAAAATGAGCTAGACATTTCGCCTCTTAAAAACAATCGCCTCCGCCACATGCATTTTTGCTTTCCTTTATATTGAAAATATGCCCGTAAGTATGTGTCTGAATACTTTTAGATGTTAGAATAACAAAGGAACTAACTTAGTGTAATGTTTTCACGTCCGCCAATCTCGATATTAAGCCTCCAAACATAACAATACTTCGTTTCAGGTATCTTCCCCTTTAAAAAGCCGCGGCAATCTCAGTGCCTTGGTGCTGCACCTAGCGGTGAATTAATGCATGTATCTTGTACGCCTGTGAGTGTCGAATGGGCAGGCAGTTTAAAGCAACCAGGAGTGTTGCGATCCAGCCGGCAGTGACACGGTCACATTGTATACTAAGAGTACGCTAATTACTCTTTGAAACACGTTCTGTGGCAAACATACTATTTGTTCAAGGTTGTTCTAGGTGGCTGTGGGTTCATTGCATTGCATCCAATCCCAGTTTCTCTGCGTGTTTATTATTACTTGAATACGATATGTTCTTTGAATGGAAAGGATGGAGATTGAAGTGAACAAGAAACACAATGCTTTCAACTTAGTTCCCACATATCCCGCGTCTCGTGCCACGTAGCCTTGAACCAATTACGTTCCGTCCCTTCCGCTTGCCGCATACCGCGTGCATGGAAATGAAGCTTTAGTTCCGTAGAGCTATTTTGGACAGAGAGTTGATTTATTTACTAATAAAGAGAGGATCATCTCAATTAAGCATACCTATGATTATGAAATAAAACGGACTTCCCTGTGTTTAAAAGTTTCCTGGCGCAATTTTATATCCCCCAGATCATGAAACTTTCGTATGCTACGTCTTGTTCATGGATTCGAAAAACTTTTTCTTGACTTTTTAGTATTTTAATGCTGAAGAATTGTTGTTCATTCATTTTAGGGGCTTGGGACATCTTGGACATCAGCTCCGTGTAGTTGGGGTGTGTGCTATAAACTTGCCTGATAACCTTTATTTATGTGACGAGTGTAGTACTGTTATGTACAGGGATAAGTTAGGTGCCCCACCGGGACTTGAAGTAAGGTACTGTCTCGGAATTTGCCTGGAGAGGGTGTGGTAAAAGCCAGGGAAAACCGCAATTAGGATAGCTGCTGTCATCGCCGGATTCGAAACTAGGGACTTGCTGCAGCTGCCCTCACAGCCGTGGTGCTCGATTTGACGAGCACGGCTACGTCGTGGGGATAATGTTGAAGATAACAAGCAACAGAATAAGGGGAACATGGAGAAAACAAGAGCTGAGCAAAGGAAGAAGAAGAAGAACTCTGAAGGCCCCACGTAAAAAACAGGTGGATAATAATGTAAATTTATGCATTCTTGCTTTATCGCTCCGTGTTTTTCTTGTATTTCTTTCTCTATAAGATGTTCCTTGAAGAGTATTTATTATGACAGAATGATAACACTTGCTACCTACGTTTATAGAAGCATGGTAAAGAAGTAGTTCCGTGAAGAACTAAATAGCCTATTTTCATAAATCCTAGTTATATTAATTGCCTCTATCAACATACAAAATTTCAGTTTGATTGCTGTAATAGATTCGTAGATATTGAGAACCATCTAAATATTTTGGATAGTCGCCATGTTGGATTTTTATATAAGTACACCATAGACGTATGTAGGCCCTACTGTTACATGAAGATTATTGCGTAGGTATATTATTCAAACTTCAATCGAATGATTAGGACACAAGAAATAACAAGTAGTTCCGTGAAGAACAAAAGCCTATTTTCATATATCCTACTTATGTTAATTGCCACTATTAACATACAAAATTTCAGTTTGATTGCTGTAATAGATTCGTAGATATTGAGAACCGACTAAATATTGCGGATGGTCGCCATGTTGGATTTTTACATATGTAGGCCTAGGTCTTATAGCTATGTACTGTTACATGAAGATTATTGTGTAAGCGTAGTATTCAAACTTTAATCGCATGATTAGGACACAAGAAGTAAAAACGAGATTTTAAAATTTCGCACAGCTTCCATCTTGTGGTTATGAAAACAATTGAAATAAATTAGATGCCAGTGGATTAACATTTGTTTAAGGATTTACTGTACCAAGTTTCACTGCACTCGGATGGTTAAATTGCAAGAATCGTCCATGTGAATATTTATACTTCGCGTTCCCGCCATGTTTGATTTGTTATCAACAGGTTATTGAAAGTCCTACAGGTGAACTTATGTTCATAGCCCCTATGAACATAAAAAAATCAGTTCGTTTGCTGTAATAGATTCGTAGATATTGAGAACCGCCTAATTATTTCGGAAGGTCGCCATGTTGGATTGTTATATGTAGTCTACTGTATAGGCCATAGAGTCATGTACCATTAAAAGAAAATTGTTGCGTAGGTTCATTATTCAAACTTTCACTCCGATCGCATGATTACGACACAAGAAATAAAAACTTAATTTTAAAATTCGCACAGCCGCCATCTTGAGGTTATGCAAACAATTGAGCTAAATTAGATACCAGTGCATTACAATGTGTATAAACATTTGCTGTACCAAGTTTTATTGCGATTGGATCATTAAATCGCGAGAAAAGTCTATTTAAAACTTTCAACTTCGCTTGGCCGCCATGTTCGTTTTGTAGTTAACAGGTTTTTGAAAGTCTCATAGATGAACTTCCAGTAGTGCCCCTTATCTACATACTAAATTTCAGGGTGATACGTTTCAGAGATATAGATTGCCAGTGAAATATTTCGCGCAGCCACCATCTTGAGATTAGGTAAATAATTGAACGAAGTTAGATGTCTATCTATTCAAACACGGTGAAACCGAATTGAACGAAATTTGGTACATAGGTAGCACCAGCAAAGGGCACCTCAGTGTCATGTTTTATATCGCTGCCATCTTGACGAAAACGTAATGGCGGCCACCCAAATGTTAAAAGCTTAAATCAAATTACGACCAACCTAATCATCTGATCCCTACCAAATTTTGCAACAACATACCTTTATGTATGAAAATATCTCTTGGCCAAACTACAAGGTCATCAGCTCAGTAATTTGTAGATGGCGGCCTATATGGTGCAAATCGATTCCCCCTATCTATTCAAACACGCCAAAACTGAATTGAACGAAATTTGGTACAGAGGTAGCACTAGCAAAGGGCACCTCAGTGTCATGTTTTTATCGCCGCCATCTTGATGGAAACGTAATGGCGGCCACCCAAATGTTAAAACTTAAATCAAATTACGACCTCCCTAATCATCGGATCTCTACTAAATTTTTAACTACATGCCTTTATGTGGTAAGCATCTTTTGACAAAACTATATGGTCATCAGCGCAATAGTTTGCCGATAGCGGCCATGTATGTGTGGAAATCGATTCCCCCTATCAATTCAAACGTGGTAAAACCGAATTGAACGAAATTTGGTACAGAGGTAGCAATAGCAAATTGCACCTCAGTGTCATATTTTATATCGCCGCCATCTCGACGGAAACGGAATAGTGGCCACCCAAATGTTAAAAGCTTAAATCAAATTACGACCAACCTAATCATTTGATCTCTACCAAATTTTGCAACAACATACATTTTTGTGGGAAGCATTTTTGGACTGAACTACAAGGTCATCAGCCCAATAGTTTGCAGATAGCGGCCATGTATGTGTGCAAATCTATTCACCATATCAATTCAAACACGGTGAAACCGAATTGAATGAAACTTGTAGAGAGGTAGCACTAGCAAAGGGCACCTCATATTCATGTTTAATATCCGTATAACACGTTGTATTTCAACAAGCTACTACAACCAACATTCAATTATACTCCTTGAAAAGGACAAAGAGTTATAACAATACCCATGCATTTAGGAGAACGTAGGCTATATGTTCTTTACTGAACAGCTTGTTTATTATCTAAACTATATTATTTATTTCTTGGCTTGGATTCTTTCATTTCTGCCCACCGGTAGTGTTTAAGCTTAGGCTTGACCTACCAGGCTGTAGGTCTGCGATCCTCACTACGCGGCCCGCGGGCTGCCTGCGGCCCTAGGAGCGATTTTTGCGGCCCTCAAGACTGTTAGGGATAGGAATAAAAACAAATGTAAGAGTTATGAAAAAACAATTTAATGAAAATATTATACAACATTTTATATATGTTATATTAATTAAGTGTATTGGAAATCTGTCGTTGTTTTTCTCTACTTAATTATTTACTCAGACTACCGCAGTGTAGTTGGAGTGGAGAGACTAGCTAGTAGAGCAAAGCCAATGAACGTAGTAACCTTTTTAATGCAATGAACAAGAATGAGCTTACTACAAAAGCATTCTACCAAGAAACAGAAATTTTAGCACAAAAGATGAAGCCATTTTCTGATGCAGAAATTGTAAACGAGTGTGTTGTCACCGTTTGTACAACTTTGTTTTCACGCTTTTATAATAGTAAGCAAATATTAGATGAAGTTTCTAAACTTCAGCTGTCTGATTCAACTTGCATGAGACGAACACAGTCTTAGCAGCAAATATTGCATTTAATCTTACCGATGAACTGCAGCAAAGCAAATATTTTAGTCTTGCGTTTGACTCATCTACAGACATGACATCAATTTCTCAATTTCAATTGTTCGTTAAGTACTGTATGTATCCAAGGATTGTGTTGTTAAAGAAGATTTTTTAAGGCATGATTCCCATGACTGGACAAACTCGAGGTATTGATTATTTGAACACAATAGTAAGATTTTTTTAACGAGCGTAGCATTGATATGAAAAAGGTTTTTCTGTGTGTACTGATGGTTGCCTATCAATGTTAGGGCGAAATATAGGGTTCGTTCAGTTGTTGAAAACACATTTGGGAAATGACAGTTTATTAGGTTTTCATTGTCTCATTCATCAAGAAAGCTTAGATGTTAAATTTGGTGAAAATATCAGGTGTGTTATGAAAACAGTTGTAAAGATCGTGAATTTTATAAGGTCGAATGAACTGAACCACAGAAAGTTTCAAGATTTGTTGAATGAACTTACATCGCAATACGGGACGTGCTTTACCACACAGAAGTGAGATGGCTGCGTAATGGTAAAGGGTAGGAACGTTTCTTCAGCATTCGTCATGAAATTACTCTGTTTCTGGCTACAAAGAAAGAAGAGTATCCTGATGTTTAGAATTTTGGTTGATGGCTTAAAGTAGCGTTTCTCAGTGATAAAATGGGCATTATGAATGAAACACCGACTCAATTGCAAGGAGACTACAATAACATTGTAACGAAAATGATGAGTATTGTGTTTTCACAGAAACAAAAGCTCAATATATAGGCCTATATTGGAGAATTGTCAAACAGCGATTATTCCAGCTTTCCAAGTAAAAGACATTTCCCTGTTTTTTATATGGTAAACAGTTTATTTTATTGATGTAATAAACTTATGTTATAATCATATTGTTTAAAATTTATTTAACGCCACTCCATAGTGTAGTATTGCAATAAGAAAAATCTATTTTTTTTAAGTAACTTAAATCATACAGTTTGTACTTGCGGCCCTCAGGAAAATTTGTTACGAACTATTTGGCTCTCTAAGAAATCCTAGTGAGGACCCCTGCTGTAGGTGCTGCTCTCTCTGACATCACTTCCCACTTGTAGGATTGTGACGAAAGACGCTTTTGTCTATGACGACTTCTGGGTCGACCTGTGCTTTTACCAGATCATAAATGAGGTCTGATCCTTCTACGAAAGCCTGCATATTCTGCCTATTTTCGCCTATCCCCAAATTTGTCCGGTGAAATCTACCTCCGCCTTCCGGCGTGCCGAGAGGACTTTTTAACTTTTTGACTTGCATCATCCAGGGTGTAGTAATCTTGAGCCGCTGTATGTATCTAAGAATTTTGTTGGTGAGTCTGGTTTGTGGGAGTCTGCTAATGTGGTCGTAAAATTTTGTCGCCTCTTTCTGATGTCTGCTGCGAGGTTGGACAATTTCTCTGTGGTGTCTCTGGAGTGAAGCCTGTACCCTTCATTTGTGTCCTCATGAATTTATTATTATTATTATTATTATTATCGTCATCATCTCAACTCTAACATTTGCTGATAACATTGTCGATTCACCAGAGGATTTGAATGCATTTTTAAATGGTATGGACTCAGTCTTTAGGAAGGAATTCATGATGTAAATCAATAAATGCAAAACAAAAACAAGAAGTTCCGTGACGAACTAAATAGCCTACTTTCCATGCCAATGATTATTCTACAGTATATGAACCTATCTAGAATAATGACGAAGTTAAGTTGGTAATATCGAAATGTCTAATTAGTTCGAAATATTCCTGGTATTACGTAGCCTAATAGAGCACTACAGTTGGCAGCCCTAGTGACTGAATATATTCTTAGTTCCATCTCTTAAGGTACAGAATACAAAATTTGGTTGAAGTCCAATGGACGTTACATGCAGTTAGACATTGAATCTATCGGTACGCGTAAAAGCATGTTGGCAACAATGTCATGCGTGTGATGGTTAGAAATAATCGGAAATATTATGATATCTTGTTGTGACAATTTTGGATGAAATTCATTTGTTAGTATAGAAGTTACATGTATTTCAAAATTGGACCTATCAGCAAGCATAGAATCATGTTGGCAGCACTGACTTATATTAATTACTCCAAATTAATCTAGAGTGTCAGGTGCTATACGTGTGCAAAGGATAGAGCTGTTGGCTTGCATACTTTCTGATATAATGATATTAGGGTAAAAACATATAGACAGCATTTATTAACAGTTGGCAGCCCTGATTGCTCTTAAGATTACTTATAGTCATATCTGTTATATTACACATAGTACATACGAAATTGGGTTGAAATCCAACTGATAGTATAGAAGTTACATGTATTTAAAAATTGGTCCTATCAGCAGGCTTAGAATCATGTTGGTAGAACTGAAGTATATAAGTTACTCCAAATTAATCTAAAATGTCAGGTACTATACGTGTGCATAGTTTAAAGCTGTCGGCTTGCATACTTTCTGATATATGGGTATTTGTATATAAAAATAGAGAGAGAAATTATTAACAGTTGTCAGCCCTGGTGGCTCTTAAGAATACACTCAGTCATATCTGTTTATGTACACACATTACATACAAAATTTGGTTGAAATCCAATTGATAGTGTAGACGTTATATGCATTTAAAAATTGGACCTATCAGAAGCCTTAAAATTATTTTGGCAACACTGTCATGTATGGCCTCCTGGAAATTAAACTGAAATAGTATTATCTACATGTGTACCAATATTGGAATAGGTCTCATGCATACTTTCCATGATATCCAACATGGACCTCAAATTTCTATTGCGGTTTTTTTTCAGCAGTTGGTAGTACTGACATGATTTTCAAATATGGGTTTGAGATATTACGGTATACATCTTTACTCATACTAAATTTGGTTTCGATTGCTGTAGCCGCTTAAGATTTGATAGGGGGACACACACACACAGCCAGACAGACAGAAGGACAGACAGACAGACAGACAGACAGACAGACACACATTTTCCCGGATCGATCTCATAAGTCTACTTTATTCTCATTTTTGCAAAATGTGAAAAGTAGGCTAATAATGAAATGCAGCCGAAATAAATCAGAACCCCCTATTGACGTCAAATTTGCCTGTGAAAATCCAAAGGAAGTAGGAGGCTTCTGTTACTTAAGGACACTGGGTTGTGACAATGGCTTATTTTACACAAATAAATTAGCAAATTTTAAAAACAAATTTCTGTTATTTCTGTTTGGTCTATGGTTGTTAATTTTACGCTAAACAAAGATCTAACCTTTGAAACCCACCTGCTAACAATAAATATGAAATACAGTATTATTGACTGATTTTGTACAGGGTGTTCAAAAACAAGAACACAGAAAACAATCCCGCAAATTAAGATTTTAGAGATTCTGGTACACTTTTCACAGGAACTAGTTAAGTACCAGGCCTAATCTTTTGTAATGTATTGGTAACTATGTAGGTTTACTGAATGACCTGAAATATATTTAACATAATCTTTTCAAAGTCGTACATTTTAAGAGGCAAAATATTTTTTTGAGTTTGTTAGTTTTTTAACGGTTCAATTCTAGAAAAACCAATGCACTCAATTTGTCAAGCCACATGTTCTTTACATTCCAGGAAAAAATTAAGTACCCTTGACAAGAAGGTTTCAAGAAAAGTGTACCATCTTGGGAGACGTATATACTAGAATTGTTTCCTGTGACCTGGTTTTTGAACATCCTGTACAAATCAGACAATAATATTTCATATTTTTTGTTGGAAGGTGGCTTAGAAAGGTTAGATCTTTGTTTGGTGTAAAATTAACAACCATTGACCGATTAGAAATAACAGAAATTTGTTATTGAAATTTGCTTATATCATTGTGTATAATAAGCCATTGTCACAACCCAGTGTCCTTAAGAAACAAAATAACCAGTGATGGACGAAGCAAAGCGGATATAAAAAGTAGGTTGGCTCAGGCAAGGAAAGCATTTCTACATAAAAGAAATCGGTTTGCATCAAATATAGCCTATAGGAATAGAAAGTCATCTTTGAAAGCCTTTGTCTGGAGCGTGGCGCTCTATGGAAGTGAAACTTGGACTGTTGGCGCAGCAGAAAAGAGGAGACTTGAAGCGTTTGAAATGTGGTGTTACAGGAGAATGATGATCAATGGGTGGATAAACAATTGAAGAGGTATTTAGACGAGTGGGAGAGGAGAGATGTTTCTGGCGACTGCTAATGAAGAGAAGGGATAGGTTGGTAGGACACATAATAAGACACCCAGGAATAGCAAGCTCAGTTATGGAAGGGGAGCCTCCTTGGCTTAGGCGGCAGCACGCCGGCCTTTCACCGCTGGGTCCGTGGTTCAAATCACGGTCACTCCATGTGAGATCTGTGCTGGACGAAACGGAGGCAGGCTGGTTTTTCTCCGGGTACTCCGGTTTTCCCTGTCAAAATTTCATTCCAGCAACACTCTCCACTATCATTTCATTTCATCTGTCATTCATTTAATCATTGCCCCAGTGGAGTGCGACAGGCTTCGGCAGCCGGCACAGTTCATATCCTCGCCGCTTGATGGGGGCTTCATTCATTCCATTCCTGACCCGGTCGGAGACTGGAAGCAGGCTGTGGATTTTCATTTTCAGTTATGGAAGGGAGGGTCGAGGACAAGAATTGTAGGGGTAAACCAA
Organism: Meconema thalassinum; assembly: GCA_946902985.2. Classification (NCBI taxonomy): domain Eukaryota; kingdom Metazoa; phylum Arthropoda; class Insecta; order Orthoptera; family Tettigoniidae; genus Meconema; species Meconema thalassinum. The sequence continues at coordinate 425,591,020 of OX336388.2, read as the reverse complement.
GGTTAGAATATGTTAAACAGATTGCCTCGGATGTAGAATGTGATAGCTATGTAGAGATGAAGCGATTAGCTCAGGTCAGAGACATAGAGAGCTGGATCAAACCTGTCAAAAGACTGAAGACTCAAACAAACGAGGCAACATTTCATGTAATTCATAGCAATGACCCAGTTTGAGAGCCTTGTTGCCTTGGTAACCGTTTCTCTTACAATTATTTCGGCGCCTCCTGTCCTGAAATAGTATAATTTCCATACGAGTGCCTTAATTACCATTATAGGCGAGTTGCATACGACTGTTTATGTTCGACGATAATTATAACTTTATTATATGTTCTAACATAAATATTCATAAATATATGTCGAAATTTTGTCGGTTGAATTCTTCTTCTTAGGAATTGTGTGGGCTCAGCATTTGATCTCTACCCAATAACGAATCCCAAAGCCTTGAAACATTGTTTATCCTAAAGTAGCGCCAACAGATAGCGCACAGGTACTATGTTGGATCATTTTGTTATTTTGGTCAAATAACATAAAATAGGCTGTTCAAACGCTTTAAAATTAAAATGTATCGTATTATCAACTAGTTATTCTTCAAATTCGATGCGTATAGAATATCAAGTAAAGGAAAATCAATTGAGTCCCGAATAGAACAGTTATGGCATCTGGCAGAAAAGTTTCGTGTAAGAAATCCATTTACTGAACAAAGAGCTGGATTATAATTTCCGTGGAACTCATGTCATATGCCTGCTTCCTCCATATTTCCATATCCACATCGTCGAACATAAAAACGATTAAAATATGCCCAATTATGCTCTAAAAATGTAGCAAATATGCATTAAAAATTGAATGCACTTAACAATAAACCAAAAATATTCACTCTTCGCCGTAATATGTGCAGTTGTTTTTGCATGTTGTTCCAGTTGAAACTTCTTATCACACTTCACTTCTTTTAAGCATATTTGACAATAGAAGACAACGCTATCAGTTGAATAATCACTATTACCTGACACCCACTGATTTAATAAATACTTTCTGCTGCTCTTCTCTTTAGGCAATTTGAGCCAAGGATATGCAGACTAAGAATAAAGTAACACTTTAACTGAAGAAATTCCTCACAAAACTAACCCCTGGCTACTGGCTGTCGGGATGGTGAACAGAATGTCCCACTCTATTCCCTTCTTGAAATAGCCAGGCTTAAAATACTGAGATCTCATTATCTGTTATCTCAGAAAGTTTCTTACAAGGGATGTCCAACAGGCAGGCAAAACCAATTACGATCAAGATGTTTTAAATTACACTTAATCTCAAATGCATACGCCAAAGAAAGAAAGAAAGAAAGATAGAATGACAGAAAGAAAGAAAGAAGACTGGTACCAGAGGTTTGGAGAGCCACATATTGGACGAATATTAGGACAGAGGCGACTGCAATGGATGGGACTCATCTTACGAGGGAACGGATTCCTTCTTAAGAGAGTCCTCCAATCTCAGCCCACGGGAAAATGCCCGAGAGGACGCCCAAGAACACGATGGAAGGATCGAGTGACGACGATCCTTCAACAAGTGGAACCGACGGCCGTGGAGGATGATGCTAGAGACCGTAAAAGGTGGAGTGCAATCAGCAGCAAATACTTCCTCTTGTGATTTTAACTACTCTCCTTTTATTTTTATTTTGTTTGTGTTTTGTAATATTTTTTCCTTTGTAATTTTTTGTTTATTTGTAATATTTGTAATATTTTCTTTTCCTATTGTCCTTCTGCTGTAGGACTCAAAGGCCCGTTTAATGCAATAAAAATTATTTATTATTATACGCTAAAATATGCTGTTATGTTCAGAATATGCAATAAATCCAAATAAACCCACAAAATATGCATTTGCATATGCGCATATGCATTTTCAAAAAATCCGGTCCCTACTCATCACTGTAATTATTGACCACCTCGAGGTCACAGAACACAGCTGCATTGAAATTTAATAACTCGAGAATATCGGTGTATATGTATTGGTCAATTAATGAAAATATTGAGCTCTAATTGTTTGGAAAAACTGTGTTATAATGTAAAGTAAGTGCACTAATGACTACCATTATGATACAGTTTTCTGAAATATAACATTTACATATCGACATCGTCGAACATAAAATTATAATATATTATCGTCTGCCTGGTAAGTAGTTGGTATTAAGCGTAAGCTAGTATAGTATTTCCATTTTCGTCCGCATCATGGAGTAGATGACTTCGATGTTCTGACTCTTAAAGCAACAATCACCAACACCATCTCCACTTCCCAATAACAGCAGCCATATAGATCCTGATTCATTCAATTAACAAATGCTAAAATCACGAAGGAGTCAGACCTTGTGGGAGAGGATCCCCAGATATTCTGTTGCAGTTGACCATTCCGAATATAGGCTACTTGTGTTTATGAACTTCATCGCCACGAAGGTGTCAGTATTTTTGTGGTATGTCTAAAAACCTTCAATGATTCTGTTTCCAGATGGTGAACATTATCAACCGCTGCTTCGAGGTTGCCGTCTGGACGATCTGTCCGACCACGTGGTTGTTACATACCGTAATATATCCATCCAGGTGAGTACTGTCGTTCAATATTTTATTCTTCAGTATATTTGAACGGTTAACTTAACCAAGGGCACAATTGTGAGCGCAATACTGTACTTATATCCGGAATTAAACAGACGTGTAACGACTAGGTCGTATCATAAAGTATTACACGTCAGAGTAAAGGGGAACTATGAGCTGTCAGCACTTTGACCCAATCTGTTTTCCTTGAGATATCGTTAGCGTCTGCATGCACTCTTGGTCTCCATACTGTTGAAATAATGAAAATTGTCCTAAAACTTCAAAAGTTAGAAGGGATTTCATGCCAACTTGCTTATTTTGACGTAGCCTATATCAAATGTGTACAGTAAGTAAATCCCATGTGGTACTGTTTCAGGCAATGTTGAAAATAAGAATAAAAGACATAAATTACCTTAGGTTACGACGGAATATTGTTCATTTCTAAGTCCCTATACATTTACTAACGCATGTTTCTCGAATTCACATATTTCTGAGCATCATCAGTTGGTGAAATCAGAATCTTGTTATTGAAATACAGCTTTATAATCCTAATGTTGTTCTTTTTTCGTTCTACCCATAATTATTCCGTTTGCTATTGGGTAGGGGATGTGGTGAGACAGTTTCCTCGTGGGAATGATATTACGGATAGATGCCTTTAATTATGAGAATCTCATGAGAGGAGATAATGACGAATGAAATTAATGTGTGTGGTCTTTCGAGTTGGAGTAGTCTAGCCATGGACGTTAACGTGTGTAGCTACCTCGGCTGGTTTGTGAAATTACGTCAACAAATTTTAAAATGTAGCCTATTTGAACTCTCCTGATTCCTTACCGCCCCTGTCCATGTCACATGCAGGATTACCAATATGCTTGAGCCCAATTTTAGGATCATTATACTGTATTTCGCTGCACCTGCTGCATCACCCGAAAAGTATGCAAATTCCTGTATCCTAGTTGCAGCTCTGGTTCATGTACGTCCAATTATCATGTTTTAAACTTCTTTGGTGTGTTTCTTTAGTGTGTGACTCTCCCACTATTCCATTTTTGTTCTTCCCACGCACAAAAGACGTTATGAGCGGGGCAGACCACACTCATATGACAAATGTTGGCTCTAGTGCGCCTACTATAGGATTTTTTATTATGGATACTCGAGTTTAGGCCTTAATTACAACCAAACCAACAGACCTATTGAAAAACGAGTTATACCAATATTTTCCTTGTTTAATTCTGCGTTAGACTGTATAAGCCAATTATTTTCAAATTTATTAATTATTTATTTATTTGTGGTTGTATGAAAAATTGTCCGTGTTTTTGACGTCTTTTCTTGGAACCGCTCACTTAAAACTATATACATGGAAAACTACTTGGCTGAGGGTAATGAAATTTTTATATGTGATAGGCACAAGTATTGGTAGTGCAAATCTCAAGTTCAAGTTTGTTCAACTACCCAATAAAAAGTTCTTATACTTTTTCTGACGTAACGTTTTCTCAGCCCAGGACAAACGTACAGCAGGCAACTTGGTCTCATTTTGAATCTCTCATTCGGGATTATAGGAAACTATGACCACTGCACACGTACAGCATAACGAATAGAATATAAAGTGTGATCTCTTCTTCCCCAATAGCATGTAATGAATACGGATCGGGTTGGCACTCGCCGCTACGCAGCGCTACAGTCGACTTGAGATTGTTGATTTCCACATATGTTTGTGTGTTTATGTGCGATATATTAAGTATTTAATCGGTCGGAGCGTTTTGGTGGTGTTCTGTGCAAACATTTATTTGATATACAAGTGCTTACACTATTACTTTATAGTATTAATACCTGAAATGCTATTGTAGGAAGCGTTAACTGAAATGGAATTCAATTTCTTGTCGTGTGTTGACGTTATTTTCGTGTGTTAATTTTATTGTTATTTAATGTAAGTAAACAGCAGTTTAGCCCTTACATTTTCATGAGTGCTTAATGTGAGTAGTGAAGATGCCTTGCTCTTTTGTACCAGGATGCAGATCTAGCTATGGGGACTGTAAAGAGGTCAGACGGTTTTTCAAACCTCCTAAAGATAAGGAACGTTTTATCAAGTGCAAAGGGGCCATACCAGGGAAGGATAGGGAACTTACTGAAAAGTCCTACATCTGTGATGCTCACTTTTCAGGAGATTTAATTGTTAAATTTGACAAATTTATGATAGAAGGGAAGTATTACGTCTTCTCCCAAGAACCAACTGGCGATTGAAAGACTATTCTGTTCCACATATATTTCCTAATTTGCCTAAGTATTTGTCCAGTATGGTGTAAATAAAAATGCTCTTGATGCCATTAAAGACTACTTCTGTGAAGAAAGGGATGAGAATAAAAAGACAATGAGTTAAAAAACATATATGTACCGTAATGCTGAAGGAGGCGTGATCAGTTTTAGGCAATAGCCTATTCTAAGAAGGGGTCATGACTATGCCTTCTATGTCTGTTTAATGTTAAGTTCTTCTGAAATGATGGTAGTTTACTGATTTTGGTGTTTGTGGAGTGAAATTTATGGTTATTATTGAATTTTATTGTAATCTACGGTCAAGTTGAAAGTTGCGTTCGCACGGCTTTTTTTTTTCTGTGTTGCAAGTCTGTTAAGGGAATGTAAAATGTGTAACATTGTGAAGAAATCATTTCTGATAGCGAGGTTAATTTTTCCGTTCTTTTTTTTTTTATTTACCGATAGCTGGAAAAACTAATTGCATTTTGAACTTGCTCTGTGTCTTCGCTTATTGTCGAAACTGGACTATTACAGGAGACGACTTATTAAATTATAATTGGGCACAGTAAAGTAAGTGGAGATGTCGAACTTATTAGCGCCTATGAGGATATCTTTCGGTGTTTTAACATGTAAAACAGGTCGCAAGGTTTTAAAAGTCTCGTAAGCACCAATGCTAACTTACATCACAGATCGGAGCCAGCGCTGCGCTGCGGCGGACCAGGCGTACTAGGCCAGTGATATCACTTCTTATTCTATTCGTTATGCGTACAGTGTGATGACGAATTTATGAAGAGTAATATTAATGGTAGGTGTTTGCGCGTTCCGGTTCGTGCCAGTAAAAGCGAGCGGACTTGTGAAATCCGGTGCAGCGTTGCCGCGTTACGTTGCAGTCGTTGCGCCTCGCTACGAACGAACACAGCTTTAAGTTTCCTTTCAACCTTTTATTTTCTTTCCTCGTACAAATTTCATTTTCCATCACCTTTTTCACATAAGGGCTTTAGACCTTCAATGGCAGGTTTAAAAGTGGTTTGTCTTCCTAATTTGGAAATGTCAGACTACACAATTTTTACAAGGGCCATCTGCATTATTTACATAATATCTTTACAACATGTAATTCAGTCAATATTCTTCGTCTGAAGAATGGCCCTGTTCCGATTAATCAGAACTGCTGGCATTCATGTTAATTATGACCTGCTCGAAATGAGGGACATTTTCAGACAGGCCATCTATCTCCCAGTAGTGGTCTTCAATTGTTTTAGCGTGTTTAATACATTGTTTCCAGAGTTCAGAAGCAACGGTAAGCAAGGCTTCTCGGCATAAACATTCATTGCGTCCATACTTCTACAATTTTGTAATATGTTAGCGCAAGTTCGCCCTCAGACAACGGTGGTCTCTGAGGCATTTGGATGTGATGTGATGTGGCATATAAGTAGTAAACAGGAAGACTGAAAATAGCATGTGGACATAGCCAGGTGACTCGCATTCCATTACACAACTGCCCGGCAACGCTGCACTCGAATTCACCGGCTCGCTCGCTTTTACTCGCACGGACCGGAACGCGCAAAACTTAACCATTAATATTACTCTTCATAAATTCGTCAACACACTGTACGTTTACAGTGGTCGTAGTTTCCGATAATCACGAATGACAGCTTCAAAATGAGACCAAGTTTCCTGCTGTACGTTTATCCTGGGCTGAGAAAACGATACGTCAGAAAAAGTATAAGAACTTTTTATCGGGTAGTTGAAAAAAATTGAAACTTGACAGTTGCACTACCAATACTTGTGCGTATCACATATACAAATTTCATTACTCTCAGCCAAGTAGTTTTCCATGTATATAGTTTTAAGTGAGCGGTTCCAAGAAAATACGTCAAAAATACGGACAATTTTCATACAACCACAAATAAATAAACTTGAAAATAATTGGCTTATACAGTCTAACGCAGAATTATCAGTGCCACTCGTGGTTATCTGATGACAATCCTGTTGTCCTTGCAATCGGGCATGGGAAAATATCGCGATGTTACGCAATCCGTGCCGCTTGCGTTCCGTTTGATAAGAATTCCGTTGTCCTCATTGGCTGCAGAGAACTTTTGGGTTGTTACGCAAACTTCGCCGCTTTATGCCATTTGACGAGATTTTATTGTCCTCATGGTCGGATTCAGAGAAATATTGCGATGTTACGCAATCGGCACCGGTCCCGCTGCCCTAGGGTGGCAGTAGCAAGTTCGAGGTTTGCCAAGGCCAAAACACTCGAGCAGGTATGACCATGGCGTATGATTAGAGCCGCTCGCAAGTGGGTTGACGTGATTCCCGCTGTCTCTACGCTGTGGTCGCGAATTCGCGAAGTATCACTAGGACAATAAGTATCGCGATGTTACACAATCAGTGCCTTGTTTGAGTGTTTTGACGCACTGTCCTAAGACTTTTGAACAGTACAGTATGTCGTACAGTACATACTTGTAATACTCGTAATTATTATATACGAGGGCTGTTTTTTAAATAATACCCAATGTGATATTACGCCGTTCCAGCGCTGCGGTCGGCATTCCGTGCAGGTGCGCTGTGTACCTGCATCTATTGGCAAGGCTGAGACGCCATTACGGCAACAGTCGCCCATGTGTGGGTGTGTGACAAGCTTTTGAAATGGCATTGCCGATCGCGAGTGCCGCCGATCCGTAAAGGAGAGAGAAAACTCCCCTGTAAGATAACCTGCCATTTGGCCACCACTGTCATGCAATTTGCGTGCTTACCAGGAGAACTGCGTATGTTTAGGAGTTCTCCTGACCACATACGCAGTTTGCCTGAGAGTGGTGGCCAAATGGCAGGGTATCTTACAGGGGAGTTTTCTGTCTCGTTTACGGGTCGGCGGCTCTAGTGATCGGCAATGCCATTTCAAAAGCTTGTCACACACCCACACATGGGCGACTGTTGCTGTAATGGCGTCTCAGCCTTGCCAATAGATGCAGGTACACAGCGCACCTGCACGGAATGACGACCGCAGCGCTGTAACGGCGTAATATCACAACGGGTATTACTTAAAAAACAGCCCTCGTATATCATAATTACGAGTAATACAAGCATGTACTGTACGACTCGAACCTTGCAATCATTACATTCAAGACAAATAATACTCATAACGCGGTGGGCTATGGATGCCCAATCCATTTCTTATACCCATAGTCATATACAGTATGTGGTTAGACCACATTTACACTGATTTGTTACTTGTTCACGGATTTGGCCCCCTTTATATTGTCACCACCTCCTGTTTGAAGAGAAATAGCTGAAAACAAGGAAAGAAAGACAGTGGAGCAGGAGATAACCCATCCTCTCTATGGGCATGAACCGCACCCGCAACGACTGAAGTCAAGCAATAGTTTCCTTAGAACATCGAAAGAACTTAGAACCACTGCTGAAAAAAGTGACAGTCAGTCTGAAAGATTAGACTTTGTATCATTTTAAATGCTACAAATGCTGAAAAATGCTAGAAAGGCTGGAGGCTTCTCGCTTCGCTCGAAGCCAAAGACTCTTGACATGTTAGAAAATGATATGCATAATACTCATCTTGCTTTATAATACTTTACCTTGTTTCAAATTACTCGCGAACGGCAAATGCAAACCAAGGGCAAAGCAAGGTCCAGCGCGGGGATACCGCACGCTCACCAGAGCACGCGGGGACGCGCCCCTTCCATCCAGTCTAAAAACACTTATAGTGGGCAATGTATTGAAGATAGAGATATGCTCTCGCTTACTTTTTTTGTAGAACTTTTCATGCTGACCAATTCTTACGCTCATAGTATATTGATATTTTTAACGGTTTGCCGAGGGTAAGCTTAAGAAGCGCACGGACGCCAAGTTTGTTTTCGACTTTTTCACTGAAATCGTTACTGCTTGGCTTCCTTTGATCATACATAAATTATTTTCTACAGAATCTTTCCTCGAGATATCCTTTACAGAATGGTGAAAACCGCATCTAAATCCATCCAGTGTTTCTCGAGATTACCCGTGACATCCAAGAATCGGGAATTTTTGTCTTATACTAACGAAGTAGAGATTGTCGGGGAACACATGCACCAAGCAGTACTATGACGTCACACACCTCAGTGCATCTGGGTACATTTCGTCCCGTCGCCGTAACGTAACGCCAGACACCAGCGTAACGACGAAGTCGACAAGATCATTTAAAATGATAAAAGCTAGGTTGCGACTGTGGGGGGCTACGATCTAGTCTCTGGATCTTTACCTCCTGGCTACGACGAAGAATGGAATATTTGGAAGTCCCCGAGTAGACTGAGATCTCGAGTTGGCAGGCTAATTTGGCTAGATCAAGTTAATATTCATTTTGACTGTTGAGTTGGCAGGAAGCACAAGAGTGTAGTGCAGTATCTTTGACATAGTCTTTGATATCAGTGAAGTTCAGTGTCAAAAACAATATGGTGTGTATCGTGTGAATTGTGAACCTTTCCACAACAAATAATAAAATATGCATTCTAGAGGATTCTATGTGATTTATTGAGAGGTGAACCTAACATTATAAGGCGACCGTGACACGATTCATTCATAGTAAAAGGCTCCCGTGAAGAAAGAAGATGGAAAGACTCGCTAAAGAAAGAACCGTAAAGTGGCGGTTATTTACGCGCTCACACAATCAACTAATGGCATCGTTAAAAGATGATCAAACTGAAACGGAAAAAGTGCAAGTGCAACTTGAAATCCTTCAAGAGAAGTATGATGATATCTCTAATTTAGTTGGATTAATATTTCAACAGATGATAGACGACGAGTGTGAGGATGACGAAATAGAAACGGAATGTGAATAAGCTGATGAATACAAACACAAATTCCTTAGCTGTAGAACAAAAGCAACACGTTTTATGAATCCCGTTGTTTCCATTACCCCTCCACAAAGTGTAGTGAATGACAATGTTTGTGATAAAAAGAAACATAGACTTCCAAGAATAGAATTTAAGAAATTTTCTGGTGAAATAATTGATCGGTTATATTTTTGGAGCCAGTTCCGTAAAATTCACGAGGATGAGGACATTGGGAAGGAAGATAAATTCCAATATTTAATTCAGTCTATGACAGAAGGTTCCAGAGCATATGAATTAGTTACTAGTTTTCCACCCACTGCCGAGAATTATGACAAAGCTATAGAGAGTTTTCAAGCTCGATTTGGTAGAGAGGACTTGCAGGTGAAAGTTTATGTTCGTGAATTGCTCAAACTGGTATTGACGAATGCAGTCAATTCCAAAGAAAGGCCAACACTGAGTAGCTTGTATGATAAATTAGAGTCACATCTCAGATCGCTGGAAAGTTTAGGCGTTACTACAGAAAAATGTACTGCAATGCTGTATCCCCTAATTGAATCTTCTTTGCCAGAAGACCTATTAAGAGCATGGCAGAGGAATACTTCCTTCAGGTGTGATTCCGTATCCAAAGATCGTTTGCAGCAGCTCATGGCTTTTCTTCAAAATGAAGTAGTAAGTGAAGAAAGAATTTCATTGGCTATGAAAGGGTTTAGTATTAGCCCATCCCAAGGATCTAAGATTAAGGGAGACAAGAAACCAAGGGATGTCATTGAACCAAAATATACCTACTGCTTCTGCTTTGTTTGCTGATGTTTCTAAGAGACAGGAGTGTGTTTTTTGTCTTAAACCTCATTCGAGCCCAGAGTGCATTAAAGCTCAAAAATGACTGTAGGGGAGAAAAGGAAAATCTTAACTGATAAACACTGTTGTTTCAATTGTTTAAAGAAGGGCAGTGCAAGTAGAGCTTGTAAATCGATTGTCAGGTGCATTGTTTGTGGAGGTAAACATGTGGTATTAATTTGTTATAAGCTCCGTGACAAAGAAAATGAAAGTGTGTCCAAACAGAATTACGAGGGAGACAGGAATTTGGTTCACCAGGATGGCAATAATGTGGATAAGGCTTTAGCTAATGTGTCTTGTTCTCCCGAGGTGTACTTGCAAACCCTGGCAGTTGTCGTTAAAGGAAAGGGTAAACAAAACACTGTACGAGCTGCCATTGATACTGGGTCAACTAAATCCTACATTGCACGTGACCTAGTCGAAGAAATGGGGTATCAGTCAATCAGGAAGGAAACGTTAATACATTCCTTGTTTGGTGGATTACGTTCTCGAGAAGCAAAACACGACTGTTACAGAATAAGTTTAAAGCGATTGGAGGGAAACTATTCCAAGGAGCTGGAAGTTTTAAGCCAAGAGATTATTTGTGAAGATGTCCCATACATTAAGAATGGTTCTTGGAGTGAGGAGATAAGGGATCTGAAAATATGTTTAACTGATGTACGAGAGCGAGGGCCTGTGCAGATTCTGATTGGGGCCGATAAGGCGGGTGAACTGCTCACTGGGAGGAAGCATCAACTAAAATGTGGTCTAGTTTTGGTGGAGACTTCCTTAGGGTGGACACTAATGGGAAAAGTCATAGGTAACAAGGCCCAAAGGAATTCGACACCATTGTTAGTGTCATCAATGTTTTCCCAACATACAAGAATTTCTGATCTCTGGGACTTAGAAATTCTTGGAATTACTGACCCTGTTGTGAAAGAATCTATCGTCGAGAGGAATGAGAGAGTTAGAAGTAACTTCCTTGAGACTGCACGACAGAATGAAGATAACAGATATGAAGTGTGTCTGCCTTGGAGTGAACAACATCCACCTCTCCCTGACAACAGAGAAATTGCTTAGCACAGATTAGAAATCACTACAAAGAAACTACAAGCTGAACAACATTATCAGGAGTACGATAATGTCTTACGAAGTTGGTTGGAGCAAGGAATCATCGAGAGGGTACCTGAAGAAGAACTGAAGAATGGTGGACACTATCTACCTCACCGACCTGTCTTCAAAGAAAACAGCACCACCAAGATCATGCCTGTTCTTGATGCCTTGGCGAAGCAGAGAAACGCTCCATCTCTGAACGAATGTATTGAAAAAGAGCCTAACTTCATAGAGTTGATCCCTAGTTCACTACTGAAGTTCAGAGAAAATGATATCGGTGTGACGGCCGATGTAGAAAAAGCATTTCTTCAAATAAGTGTTAATCCTAGAGACCGTGATTTTCTGAGATTCCTTTGGTGGGAGGAGGAAAGTACAGGGAAGGTAGAAGTGTTCCGTCACAATAGACTTGTCTTTGGACTTGCATGTTCTCCGTTCCAATTGTCAGCAACCATCAAACTCCACTTGAACGAGTTGAAGAGACAAACAGTCGATAATAGTTCATACTAAGCTTCAACAATAGAAAGATTGGAAGAATGTTTTTATGTGGATAACTGTGCTATTAGTGTTAACAACAGAAATGACCATTCATTCATGCGAGAGGCAAGCATAATAATGGATAAGGCATCTTTCAATCTACGAGGGTGGGAGTATTCTCAGGATGGTACAGCTGAAAATCTTACTCATGTGCTACGGCTCATTTGGAGTAAAGGAGAAGATACCATTGAACTGAATCGAACTCATATTAACGATTTCAAATATGATGTAATCACCAAAAGAGCTATACTAGGAGCTGCACATAAGGGGTTTGACCCTATTGGCTTCTCATGTCCGGTATTTCTCTGTCCAAAATTAATCTTGCAAGAACTATGGGCCACTGACTTGGGTTGTGACACCAGAGTAGACGAAACAACAAAGAGAAGATTCATGAAGTGGTTGGCAGAACTACCTCAGCTGTCTGAGATTAAGATTCCTAGATGTTTGATCGGTAGTGTCCAGTCGGTTGAAGATATATCTCTTCTCGTGTTCTGCGACGCCAGTCAAACTGCGTATGCTGCAGTTATATGCTTGCGAATACAGAGGGTTGACAATATAGAGCTACGATTTGTACAAGCCAAGACAAGAGTGGCACCCAATAAGAGTATCACCATACCACGCCTAGAATTATTTTCAGCTACAATAGGGGTTCGACTAGTGACGTCAGTGCTGCCAACATTAACTGCAAAAGAAATCGTTACTTATTATAGGAGTGACTCGTCGACTGTGTTGTCCTGGATCAAGTTAGATGAACCTTGGGGGATCTTCGTGTGGAACAGAGTGCAAGAAATTCGAAGACTGTCCAGAATAGAACAGTGGCGGCATGTTCCAGGAACCATGAATCCGGCTGACCTGGCATCAAGGGGATGTAGCTCAAAACAGTTACTTGAACAGAGATGGTGGGAAGGGCCAAAATGGCTAAAACAATCCACTACACAATGGCCTAGTCCCGAAATTTCAACAAACGATGATGAAGTCTTCCAAGAAAGAAAAAAGAAAGTCAACACTATGACGGTGTTAGAAGACAAGTCCAATACCCAAGAATGGCACCTTGAATATTTCTCAAGTTTCCGTTGAACAGTTCGTATGATAGGATGGATCTTGAGGTTTCTGTATAATTGTCGACAGAAAAATAATAGGAGAAGAACTACCGAACTATCCATTGAAGAAACTACAGAAGCAGAAAAAGTCGTGATGAAGTTCATAAAAAAGGAGTGTTTTGTTGGTGAAATGGATGAAAGATTCAACTCACTATGTGTTTTCATGGATGATGAGGGAGTGATGAGACTGAAAACAAAAATTATATCGCGCAAAGATGATTATGCTTTCCGTTGTCCTGCTATCCTTCCTGCGAAGCATACAACAGTTCACGCTCTCATTAGGGAGAAGCACAAAGACTTATGTCATGCTGGAACCCAGATTCTGCTCAGTGGGCTCAGACAGAAATATTGGATCCTTGGAGGAAGGAGAACGGTGCAATTAAAACATGTGTTGTCTGCAGAAGGTACCATGGAAAACATCTTGAAGCAGAACAAACTCATCTCCCCATAGACAGAGTGAGAGAAGCCTCAATTATTGAAATAACAGGGGTCGACTTTGCCGGGCCTCTGGTTTTGAAAGGTGGAGTGAAAGCCTGGGTCTGTCTGTTCACGTGTGCGGTTTTTCGGGCAGTACACCTGGAGTTAGTTACATCTTTGCAACATTCCTCGAAGCTTTTCGGCGCTTCGTGTCCAGACGTGGAAGGCCAATGATTGTCTATAGTGACAATGGGACAAACTTTCAAGGCCCCTGCAATATGTTGGAGACAAATCAGTGGGATAAAATTGCTGAATATAGTTCTGTACACCAAATAAAATGGAAATTCAATCCTCCCACTGCAGCAAGGTGGAGAGGATGGTGGGAGAGGCTGATTGGTGTCGTCAAACAAATGCTCAGGAAAGTTCTGGGAAATTCATGTCTGTCGTACCAAGAAATGATGACTGTTCTGTGTGACAATGAAGCTGTCATGAATTCACGACCACTCACTTACCTGTCCAATGTTGGAGAAGACTTGATGGCTATCCTCCCTGCAATGTTCGTACAGGAAGTAAAGGAGATTGGAATGCCCGATATCGACATGATAGAGGACATAAAACTTGACAGAAGATTCAGGTACAGACAGAAAGTAAAGGAAACATTAAAGGTAAGATTCAGGAATGAATATCTTGGACAGCTAATACAGAAGTTTGTTTGTTGTCCCCTTTCTTCAGCAACTTGACTATCAACCCCTTCTTCCAGTCGGTTGGTATTTTGGCATCATGAATGTGAGGTGGCCGGACATAATCTCAAATGAAGATCTTTGGACCATCACCAATCAACAACCGATTAGCATCCAGATCAAGGAGAGGAAATGGCGCTGGATTGGTCACACACTAAGGAAGCCGGACGGAGCTATTGAGAGGGTGGCGCTAGACTGGAATCCTCAAGGCGCCAGGAAGCTAGGTCGATCTAAGAAGACCTGGAAGAGGACGATCGAAAATGAAATTGCAGAGGTGGACAAGAACTGGAGTCAAGTGAAGAGAATGGCCAGGAACCGTACTGCGTGGAGAAATTTCGCCAAGGCCCTATGCTCCGGAAGGAGCGGCAGGAATTAAGTAAGTAAGTAATACAGAAGAACCACATTAGGAAAAGTCATCACAAACCCTGCGTAGGTGAAGTAGTAGCCTGTGACAACACGAAGAGACTAGACTGGCCGCTGGCAAGAGTGACAGAGGTCATCCCTGACAAAGGTGGTGTCGTGAGAGTTGTTTGCTTGGCGACTACAAAAGGAGAGCTACTGAAGCCAGTACAGAGCGTGTACCCACTTGAAGTGACATCTGGAGAAGATCATGCTTTAAGACTGCAAGTTGAGCAGAATGAAAATGAGAAGGAGAAAAATCCAAAGGCAGTTAAACCATCTACTAATACTTCTGATCTCATCAGAACCAGTAGTGGGAGAGTGGTGGTTAAACCAAAGAGATATTTTGAGTGACTTATTTATTTTTGTGTTCATTTATTTTGAGAAAAAGAAAAAAGTTATTTTATTGTTTTGTTGAGTTGTTTCCACAACTCAAGGTGGGAGAATGTTGAGTTGGCAGCAAGCACAAGAGTGTAGTGCAGTATCTTTGACAAAGTCTTTGATATCAGTGAAGTTCAATGTCAAAAACAATATGGTGTGTACCGTGTGAATTGTGAACCTTTCCACAACAAATAATAAAATATGCATTCTAGAGGAGTCTATGTGATTTATTGAGAAGTGAACCTAACAGTGACTGTGGAGAAGACCAGACTGTTCAACATATGCTTCAATGTCGACTGTGTCCAGCCTCCCGCACAGAAGAGGATCTTATTCATCAAGGATCAGAAAAAGCATTGGAAGTGGCCAAGGTTTGGGCAAAAATAATATAACTGTGTTTAATATGTATGTTTCTGATAAGAGAATAATAATAATATTCGCATTACATACTTCAATAAATCTGTTATTATCAGTGGCGTAGCGTGAACATTTGAGCTGGGGACGCCAAAGTTTTAAACGACAGTTAAACTAAGGAACAAATCAAAAAGCTAATATGAAAGACACTGTCACATACCTCACACAGTCTTGTACATCAGCTCCATTCGTCTTTTCTTATTTTCTGCGAAAATGTCAATGATGTGTTCAAGAAATGCGGTGTCTGATGAAAGCTCACCTAATATTTTTTTCAATTGCCAATGAATTTAAACACGAATAGCGACTATTGCTCATAGAATTTCTAAGGTAGGTTTTAATTCTTTTCAGCGTGCTCATGCTGCGTTCACTACTAGCTGTAGTAGTTGGAATATTCAGTACAAAGCGTAGTAATTTAATTACTTCCTGATAGATGGAGTCAAGACCGTTCGTAACAAAATATTTTAAAAGATCTTTTAGAGCTAAATGCTTTGTCTGATCTGCATAAACTATGTGAAGTTCATTTACTAATTAGTTAACATTAAAGAATGGGAACTGTTTTACCAAAAAATCTAATTTGCTCTAGTGGAATATTTCGGTGTATTCTTTAAACTTCATTTTCTTGTACTAACTCTATGAAATTTAGATGAGTACGATCTTCAAATCTACTTTACATTTGAGCTGTTAGTGAATCTACTACTATTTCAAAAGACAGCCCTCTCAACGTGTTCTTTTGATTGCCATCATACATTACGTTTTCATTCAACTGGATGTATTTTTGAACGCATATGTCAGTGAGATCTCCATTTCTTAAGTTTTCTATGCTTTTGACGACAGCCTCTATCTCATTATGGCAAGTTACAATACTCACTGTCGATGACTGTAACAATTTGAAAATATGATCAGTGAAAATGAAACAAGCTTCGAATACACATAGCAAATATACAAAAGTTGGGCCATCCATATGTCTTTTGCGACCAATGGCACAGTTCACAGAATCGTCGTCCCATTCACTATTTTTCATCATCAATAATTTCATCAAAAATGCATTACAATTCTTGGAAATGTTTAATAATGGTGAAAACTGCCCTCGAATGAAAATTCCATCTCGTATTGCTTGCTCGTGGAAGCTTAAATCCTCTTTTGGTCAACAAAACTGTCCTTTTAGAAGATTTGCTGAAAAAACGGTGAAAAGCAGTCAAGGTATAAACCAACAAACGAACCTGTTTTATTGTTTTTGAGCCATACAGAAGTACCAAATTTAATTGGTGGGCGTAACAATGGTCAAAAAGAGCATATGGGCAAAACTGTTTCACTAGCTTTTGAACTCCTCCTTGTCTGCCTGCCATTACAGCTGCACCATCGTATGTCTGGCTTACGCCTTTTTCTCCATTTACTTCCCAGTCAAGTAAAACTTTGTGCACGACTTCTGCCAATCCCGCAGCTGTTTTATTCTTGGAAACGTCATAAAATCCGACGAATCTCTCCTCTATTCTATCATCCACACAATGTCTAAATAGTATGCTCATCTGGCTCTTACATGACACGTCTACTGTCTCATCCGCTTGTATGGATAGAAAGGGGGCTTCATTTATTTCTGATTTGATTTTTTCATTTAATGCAATTGTTTTAACTTCTATCAAGTCATTTTGAATGTCTGGAGATGTTCCTTTTAATAATGATGATGACTGCAAATGGTCTCTAACTATCGATTCATTTTGAGCGAGCAGATTCAACAATTGCAAATAATTACCCTTGTTAATAGAACTTTCATCTTCTGTATGCCCACGGAAGGCTAGTTCTTGTGTACTGAGAAATACTACAGATTGAATGAGTCGTCGCGCATACTGCCTGTTTGAAGACACGATCTCATTATGCTTTACTGCTTGTAGTCGAGCAGCTTCAGAAAATAAATGCTCAATGCGAGTTTTACCTAGCAGATGATTTGCTTCGCAATGTAACAAATGGTGTTTTGAAGACTGGTGTTTTACAGCTTTGTTAATTGAATTATTCAGGTCCGAAATTCCTTCTGTGCACCATTCAGTATCTTTCGCCCCAAACATAAGGCAAACGTAACAAAACATTTTGTTTATTTCAACACACCCAGTTAGCCAGGAAAACCTGTCATACCAAGAAAACTGAAAACTCCGTGTGCGATTTTTACCAGCTTATTTAATTGATAAATTTGGCTTTGGTCTTTTTGTTTTTAATTCACATCGCTGTTCATATGATAAAGTGCTCAAAGGAGTTGCCTTTAGAAAATTAATAACATTAGAATCAGGTGAACTTACTTCAGTCATATTGGCAGCATTAAACACACTCAAGCACAATTAAAATTAACTACATTCTACAGTTCGAACTAGTACTAGCGCAGCGATTGGGCTATTGAGTTAATAGAACAGTATCATCTGATCATACAAAGTTTACGCCAGCCAAACGCCAGCGTACGGAAGCACTTCCCTTCCGAGAAGCAAGAATGAACTCGCGCATGCGCTGCAACATGGCCTGGCCAGGGTGGTACATCGCTCTTGACGCCAAGAAGTTCTGGCGTACAAGAAAACAAAGCACAGCAGTGGACCGCGGCTGGGCTGGTGGGTGCGGAAATAAAATAACTAAGCGCCATGTAATATGCTAACGCCGCATTTATATAAAATAAAAACGATGTTATATTTTACTCTTTGATGAATACACATTCTAATTTTTAAATCAGGGAACGCCCGGCGTATCGGCGTATTATAGCGCTACGCCTCTGGTTATTATTAAAGATCCCTCTGTATGCCCTTCTTCGGAGGGGAAGTAGATCCGGCGGTCCCATGTCATAGATTTATGGCATGTTAAAGAACCTTCCACTAATTACACCTGTGTGAAGCTAAATTATATAGGTTAAGAATGTAAACAACGCTCTTAGGTTCCTACGTACGGGGCCAAGAACTGACTGCGGTGGCGTCTAGTAGCTAAGTTCTGAACTAGTAGTCGTTGACGGTGGCGTTTGGCGGCAAAGGTAGGAACTATTTGAAAAATTCAAAGTCTGCAGTCCTTACTTGAATTAAAAACAGATAACACACACTAATTCAGTCATCACAATTAACACCGGTTATCAGTTAGATTCTACACACACCCAAAGTACACGGGACTACATGACCGCGTTGTCGCAGCCCCTAAACTGAGGAACCAACCAACCAATCTGTTATTAATTTACCAAAGCTTTCATTAGAGGCTATTGTGAAGACAATTTAAAAAAATAATCGTTGTCACCAATAAGCACAAACAATATACTCATTCTATCATTGTAGAACGAATATGCTGATGGCTTACTTAATAATTCAACTAGAGCTTCCACAAAATTCAATGTAATTCCTGATGGGATAAACGGCATGACAAACGTCAATAATTCCTATTACAAATTCAATATATCATTAACATATCATACATCGTGGCCGTCCTTTGACTCACGTGCACAAATAGCATCAATAATCACCAATTACTATTCTCCAATTATCATTATCCGCCGTGGCACCTCTTTAATTCACGCACTCAAATTAGTATAATCATCATCATGCCCGAAACGTATCACAATATTCTCTACTATCAGATACCTTCTTAACTTCACATCAGAATGTCCCATTCAAAATTTTATTACATTTTAGCATATCCTCTTAGCTGTACATCGTGTTCCTAAGTTGGTGATCTCTGTCATCATAGCCTGTACGAGTTTAATTCAGATAATTCAAAAGAACAAGATTATTAAGACATACATTCAAATTTGTTTAATATTGTACTGAGACCTGAAAATATACTTCAATAGCTCGTCACTCATGGCTAATATGGTTAACCACAAGCTAGGTCATATTAGTGGAAGTTACCTCACACTACTACTCAATGATAGACCTGAAGATTCACTTGGTGGTGCACCATGGTGGTGTGGCTTGAAGTTCTCCTGCAATCCAAAATCCCATGATGATGGTTTAACACTCTATGCTACAACTGCAGTTAACCTGTAGTTAAATCGTCTCTCCTGCATCACGAATTCACTTGCCGTCATCATGTTCTCACTCTGAATACGTGCGCCGAGTAAGTGAAATATCATATCGCAATGTATTGAACAAAAATTAACCGTAACTTACTCAATTTTATTCAATTTTAGACTGTTGGCTTACTCAACACTTGATTCACTGTTTCTATGTCGCGTTCTCACTCACGGTGCCTTGACTATGCACGTAAGTTTCATTACACGGTGATGCTATCAACGAATGTCTTATGCTGAGTAACTATGAATTACACACACCAAATATTTTCTCATAATAATAATAACTTCAAGAACTCGAACTGGATACTCAACTGTACAAACTAACCGTCCGGAAGTTCATGGATAGCGATTTCGACTTACCAGCTAAGAAGTGGCTGTTTCAGTAACTTTACTTTGGTTCCCTGAAGCCCGTATAGTTATGTTGTGATGTGCCAGCAATGTGTTATATGTACTATATACTGTATAATGAAAAATGAAAATCCACAGCCTGCTTCCAGTCTCCGACCGGGTCAGGAATGGAATGAATGAAGCCCCCAATCTAGCGGCGAGGATATGAACTGTGCCGGCTGCCGAGGCCTGACGCACTCCTCTGGGGCAATGATTACATGAATGACAGATGAAATGAAATGATAGTGGAGAGTGTTGCTGGAATGAAATTGACAGGGAAAACCGGAGTACCCGGAGAAAAACCTGTCTGCCTCCGTTTTGTCCAGCACAAATCTCACATGGAGTGACCGGGATTTGAACCACGGGCCCAGCGGTGAGAGGCCGGCGTGCTGCCGCCTGAGCCACGGAGGCTCACTGTATAATAATAATAATAATAATAATAATAATAATAATAATAATAATAATAATAATAATAATAATAATAATAATAATAATAATAGTTTCAATGTTTCTCAGAGTAGCGGAGAAACGTGAACTTTTATATGTTAATCTCTCATGACTCAATTTCTTTCCTAGTCATTCTTTAATGGCTGGGGGGGTAATTATTTGATTTTCAGTGGCGTCTGGTGATACGTTTGCAGCGTTGTACAACGACTAGATTTCCTCAGTGGAAAAAGTAGATTGTCTAAATAAGTAAATATTGTACATTTTATTTTATTTCTTCTTGCCTTATGCACTTGTACTTGGGTGTGTGTGTGTAAATAAACTTGTCTGATAACCTGTGTTATATTGGAGTCTGTAGTATAATGTGTATTTGTAATTCAGGTGAGGATTGGGAAGGAGGCGGTCGTGGCCTTAAGTTAGATATCATCCCATCATTTGCCTGCAGTAGAAAATTGGAAACCACGGGAAACGACATCCAGGAAGGCTCAGGCGGAAATGGAACCCACCTCCTCTCAGTTTTTCCTCACGAGGCTGTGTACCCCGTTCCATCCCTCAGACCAGAATTAAATTTATTGGTAGAACCGGTAATCGAACCAGGCCCTCCAGGACGAGAGCCATGAATGCTAGGCACTACACCACGAGATGTACATTGGTGGTAGCAGTAGTAGTGACTGTCTTAATTGTCATCCTGGTCAATAGGGGGCAGATAATCGCGACGTTACGCCCCATAAAACAACAACCCCCACCAGTTTCTACGACAAATGGTTGAGCTGCGCATTCAACAAAGCCCTTTATGTACCGATAGGCCTGCTCTTTTATCAACCACAGGAATAAGCGTGAAATATGGTGACGGATCAGAGCTTTGATGACAATAGGAAGGCTCTTCCAGCGAAAGTCGAAACGTGAAATCTCTCTTTGAAAGGCACATTCATACCCACACTCTGTATGTAAACCATTTTCAGAAACTGTATGTAGATACACTTTCGTTAATGTTATTGGGCGGCCCATTCCGAAGCACACAAAGAAGAAAGTCCGTATGAGTTTCACAGCACACTACTGTATGCAATGGGATATCTTGTTGTATGCCATCTGAAGTATACAGGGTTAGTCACTTAAGGGGCCCAGATTGGCCAAAATCTTCAGCATTTTAAGCCTTCTTTTCGCTTTTTGTAAAAATGAGGAAAAAGTAAACTATCTTATGAGATCGATCCGGGAAAATGTGTCTGTCTGTCCTTCTGTCTGTCCTTTTGTGTATAAACTTCTAAATGGCTGCTGCTATCGAAACCAAATTTGGTATGAGTAAAGATCTACACCTGAATAGTGTACATTCCTGATTAATTTTCAGAAGCCCATACATGACAATGTTGCCAACATGATTCTAAGCCTGCTGATAGTTCCAATGTTTAAATGCATGTAACTTCTATACTATCAATTGGATTTCAACCAAATTTTGTATAATATGCTATGAATACCATAGCAGATATTACTGTGCGAATTCTTAAGAGCCACCAGAGCTGCAAACTGTTAATAAATGCACTTTCCGTGTTATTTTATTTTCTAGAGAAACAGAATTCTCTGTCATTTGAGTTCCTATTTTAAGTTCTAGAGAAGCAGAATTCTCTTTCATCTGAGTTCCTATTTTGTGTTCAAGAGAAGCAGAATTATCTATCATTGTCTGACCAAACACCTGGATCATCCTAGTAACTGTTTCCATTTCACTCATAATAATTATTAGAACACTGGGGTACGATGTCAGTTGGTGCTTGAAGAACTTGAAATCTAAAATATTAGCAGACACGACCTTGAACTGAGACTTCATTGCGAATAACATATTAATTTTTACATTTACTATTAATTTACTGTGAACAATCACAAACAACAACCCAACAAATGCAAATCAAAGCTATGAAACTGTGCATTCATGATCTTGTATCCTACAAACATCCCCATCTCCTATACTAATTCAAAAATCAAATACCACTCGACTTCAAATCGAAATTCGGAATCGAATCGCATCAGACTCGGAAACAACTCAACATGTTGTCAGCCAAACTCGTGCCCCACACGTTGTCGCCAAAACTCTTCTACCTTACTTTATGTGACCATTTGACGGATGTCCCACGTCCACATAAGCGCACATCTAAATAACAGCAGAGCACAAGACTCAAAAACATCTCGGGGTAAAATATGTGGTGTATTCTTTGAATACACGGTACCTGAGATATAATTTTTATTGCTCCTTGCATGTTCATTTCTTCCTTCCTCTTTGTCAAACACCAACAGTGATCTTCTGTTTTCTCCTTGATGGGCAAATCTCTTATGTCTTCATAAGTCTGTTCTAGATATATAACTTCTGTGACCCACCTAGCGTCATCTCGCAGCGAATCTCTGAAGCTCCTCAATTCTTCCTGGTGCTAGAGGACTTACTTATCCATTTGGCCACCAGATCCTGTTACCATCGCCAGCCATTTTCTCCTTGAGCAAGAGGACTACGTCTACTTCTTTACTCACCATGCTGCGCTAGTATCATCTGTTATCAACTCTTTGAAGACCGGCTCAGCAAGAGAAGATCATTTTTTTGTTTTAAAGTTGGTTATGTTTATATGTTCTCCTTTTGTTTCCTACCCCCCACTCTTTTTCCCTTCCTTGGACTCTCCGTGCTCCGTTGAGCAGGTCTCACTTCTCAGTCGGCAGTTGACTCGATCAGTTAAGGCTCCTCTCGAGCCAGCCTCCTCAAACCAAGAGGCATACTCTCTTCTACGCCATGTTGGCAAAGTAGTTATCGTCATACGGAACTTCGCCTTCAACATGAAATCAAGATAAGTACCATCTTAAAGTTTTAACCTCATCTTCATGGTTTTAACTTTCACGTGCTTTTAACGATACTTTTATAGACAGTGTGAGATTATTTATTTTGGGGCGAAAATCATTCTTCGTGGGATTTGCCATGTTGAGCTTTTGTTCGTACAAGCCAACCTTACTAGAAAAGAGCTTTTCTTAAGCTATTTAAATGAGAAATCCTCTCGCTACGTGGGATATTATCTAATACCCGCTGTCTATAATTCACCAAGCTAGTTCCTCCGTTGGATTTACATTAGCCCCATTTTTCTACTAAGATCGTTCTGGAACCTTCCAGATCTTTTACTTTTTCTGCAAGTCCTGCCGTCATGTATTTCTCACTTATTTGTGAGAATGCTATTTAAAATTGAAGAATCTTACTTCTAAATTACTACAATAGTGAATTTTCGTCCACCGCTGGAATTTTCTATGGCGCATTTAATTGTAATTTACAACTTTCTCAAGAAATAGACTCTCGCCTACCTAGTGAAACCAGTTATCATTGCAATAACTTTCTTTCCCATAAACTTTGTGTTTCCACAGTGAACTTTTCATATATTTCAACCAACTATAGTGAAAACCAGTGCTTGCTCAACTTTTCTACCGCGTCGCGATCGTCCGTTTATATTTAAATAAGGCCATGAACATTTTTCCTCAATCCCCTGTTTCTCTTTCCTAACCTCTTACTAACAATTCGTAATAAACTTTTAAATTTAGGTCTGTTTCAATAAGGTGTCACTCTATGAAGTGCCCTTCCATTTTGCTTGTTTATCATTAAGTAATTGCTGTATAATTACGTGGTTTATACACGTTTCAAACTTACATTGTTTCTCCCTTCAAATAAGGGAAAACAATTCTTTCAACTCTTGTGTGTGTTATTTTTAGGTCTCACTAAATGGAAACTGCCCTATTTGGCTCGTGATTCCTATCTAAAATATAGGAGGTCGAGAACCTTCCTTTTGATTATCTCTTCAGGTTTCACAGTAAGTGACCTGCCCTCTTTTGTATAATTCTCATATAGTAATTCTGTTTAAATATAAGAAGTTGTAGGCACTTCTATTTTATTTTTTATGTTTTCCTTATTGTTATTTTTGAAGTTGTTATACTCTCTAGAATATTCTTTCAGAAATTTCTTATAGTACACTCCTTGTACTCAATTTAATGTTTAAACTTTAATCATTTCATTGCCTTTTTAAAATCTTACAAAGATTTTAGTACCAGGTTTAAAACCTTAAGAATTATTATTTGCCTGGAGCAATTTCTAAATGTTGTCGGAGTTCTGCGGCCCCAAATTGTTAATAAGATTGAAACATATTTAATTGTTAAAGATATCAACTTCCTCTAATTTGTTAAATAAATGAAGCGTTTCTTTTCGCTTTTTCATTTTCTAATACAAAGTTTAGGCAAAATCCTGTCTTCCTTAGCTCTCCCTACTCAATGCCATTAAAATCATTAATAGGGCTTTCACCATTTGTTGCATTTGAGCAAGAACTCTTAATTTTCATCTTACTAAAGTTTCTATTAGATTTAATAGCTAATTCTAATTGGACAGTAAGGCAAGTAAAGCTCGCTAAGCCAGCTACCTGCTTGTGGAGAACCTCTCCGAAAACTTATGGTCAGTTTTCTAAAAGGCAAGTGTTTCTTTTTGTCTAAACTTTTAGCCGGCTCCTCGCTGAGTAAAAGCTTAGCCATTTTCCAATGCAACCATTGGTTCATTTACCAAAATTACTCTATAAGGCATAATCTTTTATCATTTTCCTTCTTAGAGACACTTGGTCGCTTTTGCCGGAACTCCATAATTTTGGAAATTGAAAATACCAAACCCGAGTTAAATCATTGGCATTCTTCGAATTATTTTGCAAAAACGAATTTCTTTGAGCAGACATACAGTAAATTTGTTACTCTCAGTCTTGCCAGACCAGCACTCTTCCCCATAGTAGTTTTATATATGCTTGAGAGGGATTATACGAAAGCCAATCTCTTGCAAACCGCCCAAGTTCTATCTGTGTTTCTCGTCAGCTTAGACCAAGTCCTTACTCATTTTAGGTATCCGAGAGCGGATTTTCGGTGGCAACCACCTTTACGTGTGTTTAAAGTTAAACTTATTAATTTTGTGGGACTCTCCTCCTATTTTTCTATCCTTTTTCTCCAATCCAAAATCTACTTCCTTTTCTTAATCATCTTCCCTTGGTGGGTGGGTTATTCCTCAGACAATAAACTACCCAAAATTTGGTCCCAGAAACCCGGGAGAGTCCATTTTCCATTTTTTCTTAAAAAAAAGTGTCATTTGACAATACTTGGCAAATTATTAGTATCTGCTTTGAATCTTCCAGCTATAACCACATCCTGCAAAGCCTGTGAAGGGGAAAGAGGCCGCTCCTGTCTCCTTTGGTGTGTCCCGTTCTTTCTACTCATTCGCTGCTGCCAGCTTGACAGCATTTACAAGGTTCCACAGTTTCGTGAGTTACATTTTCATCTACCTTCTTTAATATGGCTCCCACTGATAAGGATAAGGATGAAAAACTTACTTCTAAACGAGCATCCTATAAAGGGCAAATTACCCGATTCAGAAGGTACATAAAAGAATTAGATCCCTCAGAAGCGCAATTAGACTTGTTGAAACATCGTGTAAAGGATTTTGAACGTTCTTATGAAAACTACTGTAACATTCAAACTGAAATAGAAACTTGCATGCTTAATCAAACAGAAGATCGTGTCGAAGTAGAAAACCTATATTACGAAGGCATAGGTTCTGCTTTCAAAATAATACGCCAACTCGAAGAGGAGCAGAAAAAGGACGCTTCTGTTCTTGGTTCCCTTCACGAACCACAAACTTCTTTCCGTGAGGGTACTCACAAGCCCAAACTAACTTTACCTAAAATTGATTTACCCCATTTCTCTGGAGATGAATCCACTTGGGATTCTTTCTATGAATTATTTTGCTCCCTTGTTCATGACAATGAAGACATTCAAGTCATTTACAAGTTTCATTACTTGAGATCTATCCTCCGAGGTCAAGCTTTGCAGTTGGTCGAAGCACTTCCTCTGCGTGCCGAAAATTACCCCATTGCCTTTAACTTATTAAAGGAAAGATATGGAAATTTACGTTTACGTATTCAACGCCATATGAAGGCTCTATTTAACCTACCTGCGTCACAGCACAATGACGTCACTAGTTTGCGTACTTTAGTTGACACTACCCAACTCCACGATAAAGCTTTGTCCCAATTAGATCAACCTACTGAACATTGGGATACTTTCCTAATACATTTAGTAGTCTCTAAAGTTGATGCTGCTACCCTCAAAGCTTGGGAAATTGAACTTTCTAAAGAAGACGACTACTCTTACGAGCATTTAGTCACTTTCATAAATGCCAGATGCCAACTTTTAACTGCTCTAGCTAATCAAAGTGAACCCTCTTCTCCCAGTTCTAAATTTGAATTAATGTCTATCAAACCTAAAAGCGAACGCTTAGCATCTAATACTCAAAAACCAGGGTCCAGCTCATCTAAATTTAAATCAAACTCCACTGGTTACCCAACTAGGCCTAGTAACGTCGTGTTGCTAGCTCTATTGTTTTAAACACGCAAAGCGAACCTCGCAAAAGTTTAAACGAACCTGTAAAGTGCATACTTTGTAAAGATCCCCATGCCCTATACCTCTGCAAATCTTTTAAAGAAATGTCAGTCGACGACAGACGAAAATTAGTCTCTCAAAACAAACATTGTTTCAACTGCCTAGCGCCTACGCATTCTGCTTCTAATTGCAAGTCCACAAGACTTTGCTACCATTGTGAAAAGGCTCATCATACTTTGCTACATCGTCATGATCAGGCAAGGTCATCGACAGCATCTACTTCTCCGAAAAATGATAGTGCTAACAGTTCTAATGCTTAATCGTATATTCAAAATGCCAAGTCCATACGCAGTGCCCAAGTATTGTTGTCTACTGTTCAAATCGAAGTTCAGGATAACTTTGGCAACTGGGTCCGTGCACGCGGTCTTCTAGACTCAGCGGCAACTCATGATTTTGTGTCTAATTCCTTGATTAGAAAACTAGGTCTACCTGTAAACCCCACTTCTATCAACGTGTCAGGCATCAACAGCTCAAAATCGCAAGCTTTACAATTCTCAAAGCTAACTATAAGAGATACTTGTCATAGAAACAACTTTCTTAATCTTAATTGTCTAATTCTCAATAGCATTGGAGAAGACACTCCAAGTCACTCTGTGGATATTTCAGGGTTAAAAATTCCCTCGCATTTAAGGCTAGCCGATCCTTTTTTCAATATGCAAAACCCTATTGACATACTCTTTAGTGCCAATGTTTTCTGGAATTGCCTACGTAAACAGGTTCGTAAGTTATCCTCAAACGTGGTCGCCAGAGACACTAATTTTGGATGGATCGTCACCGGTCAACTTCCCCATTATTCTCCTCAACCCGCATCGCAATGTTACTTCTCCAATACTGACCTAGAACAGTTCTGGAGGCTTGAAAATGTTGATTCTCCTAATGTAACCTCTTCAGAAAATGAATTCTGTGAGCAACTTTTTTTGAACACCACCACTCGTTCTTCTGATGGCCGGTTCGTCGTTCAAATGCCAAGATTACATAATCCTCCTAAACTTATCAACTCTCAGCCTAAAGCTCGAAAAGCTCTCTTCGCTATCGAGAGCAAATTCAAGAAGGAACCTCTTGTTAAACAACAGTACACTGATTTCATGGATGAGTATGAAAGCTTAGATCATATGGAAGTTGTTAACAAATCTGATGATGAATTACACCCCCCAATTGAAACGGTTTATTTAAATCATCATCCCGTGTGGAAAAACCCTCTTGTAAAAGATAAAATTCGAGTTGTTTTCAATGGTTCATCACCCGACGTTAATGGCAACAGCCTTAATGACACTCTTTATTCTGGTCCTGCTATTCAATCAGATCTATCTGCTATACTCTTAAACTTTCGATTATTTCCCATAGCTGTCATAGCCGACATAAAACAGATGTACCGTCAAGTGTTAATTCAACCAGAACAACGAGATCTTCAAAGAATCTAGTGGCGTGATGAAATCAGTAAGCCCATTAAGGTATTTCGCTTGAAAACGGTTACTTATGGCTTAAAACCCTCTGCTTTCCTTGCTATCCGATCCCTACACTTGCTAGCCTCACAAGATGGTCATTTATTTAACCCCAAAGCCTCTGAAGCACTAACAACATCATTTTATGTTGACGATTACTTGCAGTCCTTCCCCTCTTTAGAGGAAGCTTCTTTTGTGTCTTTAGAACTTCACGCATTGTTAAGGAATGGAGGTTTCCCACTCCATAAGTGGAACTCCAACTCCCCTGAGTTTCTCGCTCAGTTTCCCATCGAAGACGTAGATCCTTCTTCTGTCGAAATTTGTGGAAACTCCGAATCTATAAAAACTCTAGGAGTTCACTGGTGCACTAGCACTGACACTCTTATCTATAAAGTTTCGCTCGCAGAAGAGCTTCCTAATACAAAAAGACAAATTCTCTCTGAAATTGCAAACATTTTTGATCCACTTCAATTCCTTGCCCCAGTCATCGTTATAGCCAAACTCTTCATGCAAGAGCTGTGGTCGCTTAAGTGTGAATGGGATGATACTGTCCCTCTTTCTTTTCTTAATCGCTGGCTCTCGTTTCGCAGTAATTTGTTGGACCTTTCCCTCATTGAAATTCCCAGGAATTTAATTAGCTCTCATTCTAATACACCCTTTTTCCTTCATTTGTTCGCGGATAGTTCCGAAAAAGCTTATGGTTGCTGCGCATATTTAGTTTATCACGGTTCATTCTATGGATCTTCAGTTTCCAACCTTGTTTGTGCCAAATCGAAAGTCGCTCCTCTTAAAGCTATTACCTTGCCTAGGCTTGAATTGTGCCCTGCACTCATGGCTGCCGAACTTGTTAAGAAGTTACGGGAAGTATTAAAAGTCGAATTCTCGCAAATCTATCTCTGGAGCGATTCCATGATCACTCTTTCGTGGATCGCCAAGAGCCCCTCTCATTGGCAAACTTTTGTTGCAAACAGAGTTTCCAAAATTCAAACTCTTTCTTCTGGATGTCAATGGAGGCATGTGCCCGGTGCTGATAATCCAGCCGATATTATCTCTCGTGGTTGTTTACCCTCTCAATTGGCAGCTTCCCCATTATACTGGCATGGGCCTTCGTGGCTAATCGAAGAATCTTCTTCATGGCCTTCTAAACCCCCAGCTACAAACTCCAACTTGCCTGACGCTAAAGTACCTCTATCCATTGCTTCGTGTCTTGTTTCCAACGCTTCTCATCCCTTGTTGTCCCGCTACTCTTCCTTTCATAAATTACTACGAATTGTCGCCTATCTCCTTAGATGGAAGTATCTTGTGGTTGACCAACCTCTTCTCCCTGAACCACATCTTACCAATTATGAACTGATTCTCGCTACCATTAAGGTTTTACAACTGACACAGCAAGAAGCCTTTTCTTCTGAATTGTCTTTACTTTCTTCTAAAAGGGATCTTCCCAAATCCAGTCGTCTTCGTGCTTTGGCCCCGTTCCTTGATGACCATGGGTTACTCAGGGTAGGTGGAAGACTTTCGCAATCTTTGCTCTCTGAGGACAAAAAGCATCCCGTTATTTTGCCTTCCAAACATCACGTAACTTCCTTAATTATACGTGACTTTCATTACCGTAATCTTCATGTTGGTACACGCACTCTGCTTTGCCTCTTAAGGGAAAAGTACTGGATTATAAATGGAATTCATGAAGTTTCTTCTGTAATTCACAATTGCATTCCTTGTTTCAAAGCGAAACCTAAAATCAAAACTCAATTAATGAGCGATTTGCCTTCCTTTCGCTCTTCTCCTATACGCCCATTTGCTTTAACTGGTGTGGACTATATGGGTCCGTTCCAATATCAACGAAATTCTCCTGAAGCTAAACGCAAATTGTTTGGTAAGCTTTATGTTTCTTTCTTTGTTTGCATGGTTACCGGTGCAATCCACTTGGAACTAGTAACGAATGCTTCTACTTCTTATTTTTTATCAGCTGTCTCTCGTTTCACTGCTAGGCGTGGTGTTCCTTCTGAGATGTTCTCTGACAACGCTTCCACTTTTCAGGGCGCAGCTTCCCTGTGGAAGAAAGCTCTCACTTCCTCTCCTGCCATGGAACAAATTTCTAATTTTTCTTATTCAAAAGGTTTCAAATGGCGCTTTATACCTCCTTACGCTCCTCATCACGGTGGTAGGTGGGAATCTTGCGTAAAGCTCACTAAACGTCATTTAAGAAAAGTCTTAGGTAATCGAATTCTGACTTATGAAGAATTCAATTCACTGTCTGTTCTGATTGAAGGTGTTGTTAAATCTCGCCCTTTAACTCCGTTTTCCAATGACCCTGATGACCTACTTCCACTCACCCCTGGTCACTTCCTTATCGGTACTTCTCTTTCTGCCCCTCCTCCTCTTCCCAATTCTTACAGGGATTCTAATCTACGTATCGCATGGCGTAAACTTGAAGCCCTCCGTAATTCTTTTTGGAAGAGATGGAACTTGGAATATTTAACTTCCTTGCAACGGAGGCAGAAGTGGTTTCTTTCCAGTCCCGACATTAAAGTGGGGGACTTGGTCTTGGTTAGGGATGTTTCTCCCCCTCTAGTCTGGACTTCCGGTAGAGTGACCGAGTGTTATCCTGGAAGAGATGGGAGAGTCAGGGTGGTCAGAGTCTTGACCACTAACGGTTCGATTACAAGACCCCTGTCTTTGATCGCTCCTCTTCCATTAAATGTGTAACTGCTTATTTGCTCACTGTTGGTGTTTCCCCCCCCCCCCAGTATGGTGTATTCTTTGAATACACGGTACCTGAGATATAATTTTTATTGCTCCTTGCATGTTCATTTCTTCCTTCCTCTTTGTCAAACACCAACAGTGATCTTCTGTTTTCTCCTTGATGGGCAAATCTCTTATGTCTTCATAAGTCTGTTCTAGATATATAACTTCTGTGACCCACCTAGCGTCATCTCGCAGCGAATCTCTGAAGCTCCTCAATTCTTCCTGGTGCTAGAGGACTTACTTATCCATTTGGCCACCAGATCCTGTTACCATCGCCAGCTATTTTCTCCTTGAGCAAGAGGACTACGTCTACTTCTTTACTCACCATGCTGCGCTAGTATCATCTGTTATCAACTCTTTGAAGACCGGCTCAGCAAGAGAAGATCAATTTTTTGTTTTAAAGTTGGTTATGTTTATATGTTCTCCTTTTGTTTCCTACCCCCCACTCTTTTTCCCTTCCTTGGACTCTCCGTGCTCCGTTGAGCAGGTCTCACTTCTCAGTCGGCAGTTGACTCGATCAGTTAAGGCTCCTCTCGAGCCAGCCTCCTCAAACCAAGAGGCATACTCTCTTCTACGCCATGTTGGCAAAGTAGTTATCGTCATACGGAACTTCGCCTTCAACATGAAATCAAGATAAGTACCATCTTAAAGTTTTAACCTCATCTTCATGGTTTTAACTTTCACGTGCTTTTAACGATACTTTTATAGACAGTGTGAGATTATTTATTTTGGGGCGTAAATCATTCTTCGTGGGATTTGCCATGTTGAGCTTTTGTTCGTACAAGCCAAGCTTACTAGAAAAGAGCTTTTCTTAAGCTATTTAAATGAGAAATCCTCTCGCTACGTGGGATATTATCTAATACCCGCTGTCTATAATTCACCAAGCTAGTTCCTCCGTTGGATTTACATTAGCCCCATTTTTCTACTAAGATCGTTCTGGAACCTTCCAGATCTTTTACTTTTTCTGCAAGTCCTGCCGTCATGTATTTCTCACTTATTTGTGAGAATGCTATTTAAAATTGAAGAATCTTACTTCTAAATTACTACAATAGTGAATTTTCGTCCACCGCTGGAATTTTCTATGGCGCATTTAATTGTAATTTACAACTTTCTCAAGAAATAGACTCTCTCCTACCTAGTGAAACCAGTTATCATTGCAATAACTTTCTTTCCCATAAACTTTGTGTTTCCACAGTGAACTTTTCATATATTTCAACCAACTATAGTGAAAACCAGTGCTTGCTCAACTTTTCTACCGCGTCGCGATCGTCCGTTTATATTTAAATAAGGCCATGAACATTTTTCCTCAATCCCCTGTTTCTCTTTCCTAACCTCTTACTAACAATTCGTTAATAAACTTTTAAATTTAGGTCTGTTTCAATAAGGTGTCACTCTATGAAGTGCCCTTCCATTTTGCTTGTTTATCATTAAGTAATTGCTGTATAATTACGTGGTTTATACACGTTTCAAACTTACATTGTTTCTCCCTTCAAATAAGGGAAAACAATTCCTTCAACTCTTGTGTGAGTTATTTTTAGGTCTCACTAAATGGAAACTGCCCTATTTGGCTCGTGATTCCTATCTAAAATATAGGAGGTCGAGAACCTTCCTTTTGATTATCTCTTCAGGTTTCACAGTAAGTGACCTGCCCTCTTTTGTATAATTCTCATATAGTAATTCTGTTTAAATATAAGAAGTTGTAGGAACTTCTATTTTATTTTTTATGTTTTCCTTATTGTTATTTTTGAAGTTGTTATACTCTCTAGAATATTCTTTCAGAAATTTCTTATAGTACACTCCTTGTACTCAATTTAATGTTTAAACTTTAATCATTTCATTGCCTTTTTAAAATCTTACAAAGATTTTAGTACCAGGTTTAAAACCTTAAGAATTATTATTTGCCTGGAGCAATTTCTAAATGTTGTCGGAGGTCTGCGACCCCAAATTGTTAATAAGATTGAAACATATTTAATTGTTAAAGATATCAACTTCCTCTAATTTGTTAAATAAATGAAGCGTTTCTTTTCGCTTTTTCATTTTCTAATACAAAGTTTAGGCAAAATCCTGTCTTCCTTGGCTCTCCCTACTCAATGCCATTAAAATCATTAATAGGGCTTTCACCATTTGTTGCATTTGAGCAAGAACTCTTAATTTTCATCTTACTAAAGTTTCTATTAGCTTTAATAGCTAATTCTAATTGGACAGTAAGGCAAGTAAAGCTCGCTAAGCCAGCTACCTGCTTGTGGAGAACCTCTCCGAAAACTTATGGTCAGTTTTCTAAAAGACAAGTGTTTCTTTTTGTCTAAACTTTTAGCCGGCTCCTCGCTGAGTAAAAGCTTAGCCATTTTCCAATGCAACCATTGGTTCATTTACCAAAATTACTCTATAAGGCATAATCTTTTATCATTTTCCTTCTTAGAGACACTTGGTCGCTTTTGCCGGAACTCCATAATTTTGGAAATTGAATATACCAAACCCGAGTTAAATCATTGGCATTCTTCGAATTATTTTGCAAAAACGAATTTCTTTGAGCAGACATACAGTAAATTTGTTACTCTCAGTCTTGCCAGACCAGCACTCTTCCCCATAGTAGTTTTATATATGCTTGAGAGGGATTATACGAAAGCCAATCTCTTGCAAACCGCCCAAGTTCTATCTGTGTTTCTCGTCAGCTTAGACCAAGTCCTTACTCATTTTAGGTATCCGAGAGCGGATTTTCGGTGGCAACCACCTTTAAGTGTGTTTAAAGTTAAACTTATTAATTTTGTGGGACTCTCCTCCTATTTTTCTATCCTTTTTCTCCAATCCAAAATCTACTTCCTTTTCTTAATCATCTTCCCTTGGTGGGTGGGTTATTCCTCAGCCAATAAACTACCCAATATGAGCAAACAACCAACGTTGTAATTTAATACAAAAAGCTTAGCTGTTATCCCGATGCACACTACAGCAAGGATAGAAAGGAGTTAAGTATCAAGAAATCATGAATGACCCCAGTTTTCTATAAGATAAAATGCATCAGGTCAATTTATTCATTCAACCATCTTACTCTAATACAGTCTTTCTTTCCACAGGGAGATCGCTAAACACATTCCTGAAGTAAAAAACACCCTATCGCTCCCTCTGGGACCCTGTTCTAAATATGCCCTATTCGATTAACGGCAATAATTAAATTCAAAAATCAAAATTTTAAATAACGAAATTATTCAGGTATTCTTCCAACATTTAGTGACATTTCTAGTTTATCAATGTAGCATGTGTTATTCTAAACACCATTAACACATTAATGATGTGCAGGCAATTAATAGTCCAATCTGACATCAATTCCAAAATATTCTCCAACTTATTTTTAGTTTCACAGTGAGCATGTAAAAGGTCATGAATAAAAATTCTGAAATAGTTATCTCTGTTATTTAACAAGCCATCAAAACTATTGGCTATGAACAATCTATTCTTCCTTTTATCTAATGATAAATCAGTTATCTCACAATCGTAAAATTCCACACCTGGAATTTATTAATCAATCCAACAACTATGTTGATTTAATATAATCTCTTAAAGAAATAAATGTATTCACTTACTTAAATTTGGGGCGTAACTCTCTATTATCATGTAATTATCAAATTTTATATGAATTATTGATCAGTTATAACGACTAACAAATTCATCTGAAATCGAGGTCAGCATTCCCTGAATGCCCCATATCACGAAGCATTAAATAGGCTTCACATTTTATATCTCATCATAATATCGAAAGTTTCAAAAAATATTGATCGTCCTGCAGTATCAAAATCATTCCGTAGAATATTTGTAAGTTGAGAGCAAAAATAAGTAGAATACGGAATTCTACTGATGACATTATCTGGTTGAAGGCGTGGGGTTGCTACACTGGCTAAACCCTTCTTTTTGAGAAACGTAATACGAGGATTCATCCTCCAAAATCATGAACATCATTTCACATACAACACCATTTAATCATAATTACTATTTCCATATTTCTAAATTCCATTGAGCCTCATTGCTTCGAATAATGGATTAGAATAAATACTGTGGGATAAGTACACGCATGTCTTCCCAATTCAACTCAACTACCATGCCATATAAATCATTTAATTGTCATTAAGAATTATTTTTCCTTCCAATAGTCATCTTACAAACACTCCCCTATTTGACACAACTGCTCTACGCCGCAACTTTCCTTTTCGAAAATATTATCATCATCTCCTTAAAGAAATCCAAATTGCATTATTCATCACGACCTCATTACCTCTTGTCTATAATCTGATCGAAAATTCGATTATTTAAACACCACAGAATGGTTCACTATCACCCTATAAATTTATTATTATTATTAAATATCTCAACAAGTCAAAGATAATTAAATTTCAAGTTTACGATCCCAACAGATCTTCAAAATCCTGATAATCATTCAACATTATTATCGAAAGTATTACAATCAACAATTATTATTATTATTATTATTATTATTATTATTATTATTCTTTCTTCGATTCGGACAACTAGGGACCACGTTAGTTCAACTGTCTCTTCTTCCGAGCTTTAACTACCGCCCAGTGTTCCCGCATTCGTCTCCGGTGTTGTTCTTTTCTCTCTTGGGACCACACCTTCCCTGTCTTCAGCTACGGCTTTTCCTGGAAACCTTTGTGCGTACGTAGTTTTCCCTGAAGTGGAACACGCTCCTGGATATCTTTAGGGGAAATTTCCATTTCACGTAGATCTTTCTCAACTTCCGTGAACCATGCCCCTTTGGTTTTCTTATCCTGAAAGTACGTCAATATCCGTTTTGATATCCTGCCTGGACTCATTCGTGTCACGTGGCTATAAAAGGCAATCCTTCTTTTTCGAATCGTGTCACTGATCTCCACGTGCTTGTATAATTCGTGGTTGTGACGCCTTCTGTACTCACTGTTTTCTTTGATAGGACCCAGGATTTTCCTCAAAATCTTCCTTTCTTTCACCTCTAGTTTTTCCATTAGACCTTTCTTGTTAATTGTTAGAGTCTCTGCCGCATACAAAGCCTCTGGTCGAATAACAGTGCAGTAATGTCTAATTTTGGCGTTTAAGGATATCGATCTCTTATTGTAGATGTCTTTATTCAGGTTGTATGCCATTTCCATTTTATTAATGCGTGACACGAAGGCTTCTTTCTCTGATAGGTTAGGCTCTATCCATTCACCGAGGTATTTAAACTTTTCTGCCTTCTGAATTTTTCCTAGTCCGACTTCCAGTTCCCTGGGCGCTGATTTTATGTTTGTCATGAATTGTGTCTTCTCAAAGGAGATTTGAAGCCCAGCCTTCAGTGCTTGATTTTTCAGTTGGTTAAGTTGTTCTTCTGCCGTATCAATGGAATCTGAAAAGATCACTAGATCATCTGCAAAGCCTAGACAGTCGATTGTAAGATTCATATACTTGTACCCTAGCCTTACCCCATTTTCTACCCTTGAATTTTTCATTTCCTTCCGCCATTCTCGGATGACCTTTTCTAAAACACAGTTGAAGACTAGAGGTGAGAGTCCGTCTCCTTGCCTTACTCCTGTCCTGATTTCAAAGGCATCGGACATCTCTCCTCTGAACTTCACTTTGGAGGTGGTGTTGGTCAGGGTTTGCTGGATAATTGATTGTGTCTTGTTATCTAAGCCAAACTCTTTAAGGATTTGCAATAGGGTGGTTCGATCAATTGAGTCGTACGCTTTTCTAAAATCAACAAAGGTCACCACGAATTCCCTGTTCCTGAGTTTCAGATATGAAAGCATGGACTTCAGATTCATAATCTGCTCAGCACATGACCGTCCCTTTCTGAAACCCCCTTGGTATTCCCCCAGTTGTGGATCGAATTGTTGTTCCGCCCTATTCTGTAGAGCTTTTGAGAGGATCTTGTAAGTTATTGACAGAAGAGAGATGCCACGGTAATTGTTCACATCGGTTTTCTCCCCTTATGTAGTGGATGAATTACGGCAGAGGTCCATCCACTAGGGAGTTTTTCGCTCTCCCAGATCTCTTGAATAATTGCATCAAGCTTGTCGATTGCCATTTCCCCCTGCATGTTTCCACAGTTCAGCAATTATCAAATCTTCACCTGGTGCCTTGTTGTCCTTCAGCTCTTGGATTATCTTCGTGAGTTCAGCCTTTGTAGGTGGGGACGAATCGGGGTGGATGTTTGGATTTATTTCATAAACGAAAGGGGTCACTGGAGCCTCACAGTTGAGGAGGTTTTCAAAATAACTTGCTAGAATCTGACAATTATCTTTATCATTGTGAGCCAATTACCCGTTGGAATCTTTAAACTGTAGACTTGGGGGGTTGTATTTGTTCAGACTGTGCTTGAAGGTTTTATAGAAGTTACGTGTGTTATTTTTCTGGAAGTCTTGCTCAATCTGTACCAACTGTTCCCTATTAAACGAACGTTTCACGCCACGGATGGTTTTTGATGCAGATTTTCCCGCGTTTAGGAAGTTGACCCTATTCTCTTCATTTTTGTGGCAATTCCATTTCTGCCACGCAACCTGTCTTCTTCTTCTTATTATTATTATTATTATAGAAATTCTAATCGTGTGAAAAATCAAACTCATTAGGTAACGATTAAGTATCTAAACTCCTTGAATATTACTAAGATCAACTCCCAAGAATCATTAATTAACGTAATTATCATCGCAGGCAACTAACCAACAAAAATAGCCTTCGATCAAAAAATGCGACAAAGACAAATATTATGTACAAGACTGTACACGCAGAAAATCAATGAAAAATGACTAGCTAACTATAGAAGCATGGATGCCTTGAAAGTATGTCACCATCCAACGATAAACCTTACCGTGGATATGCTAGTCAGCTTGACACACAAAAATATAGCCTAGAAATCCATAAGAAGGCACCAGTCATTATGCTCTTGCATAATTCAAAAATAAATGCTGGCTTCAGACGATGATTCCTAAAATGGTTGAATGAAATAGTCTACAGTCTGCAAATCACGTATACTAATTACTAGATAGTAAAGATGTTGTTCACTTCCCTTGATAATGGTCCGCAACGATGAATCCAATGGCTGTAGCACTCCACGACCTCGCCATGCTGCCTGCTCGAACACACGTGTGTGGTATCACACATGTCTCCATCGGTTCCTCGTCACGATTCAAAGTTCCAAACATCGCACCACCAAATATGATTTAAAACTCCATAATGACGTTTCGGTTCTTGGCAGTATTATTCAAAAGTTCATCCCAACTATTCACTACCATGAATTCCTGTGCGGTATCCATTAACACTATGGCTTGTGCCATAAAAAGAACACGTAATCTAGAACTGCTGTAGTTGACTGCTGTCAATATAAAGGTGAAGGAGGCCTTTGGGATGGAGTTAAAGAATCGATTCCAAGCACTTGCTCAGGTGGAGGATGAAACTGTTGAGGAAAATTGGATGAAGATTAGATATGTCTTTACCAAAGCAAGTGAAAACATCCTGGATTTCAAAGATAGGCGGAAAAAAGAGTGGATGACTGGACAGACTTGGGATATCATCAGAGACAGGAAACAGATAAAGGAGGAAATGAACACATGTAGGACAAGAGCAAAAAGGCAGAATTACAAGCAAAATATGCTGCAAAGAACAAGGAAGTTAAGAGAAGTGCAAGAAGAGATCAAAGAAATTGGATAGATGACCCATCTAAACAGGCAGAAGAGGCAGCCAAGAAGGGAAATCTTAAAGAACTATATACAATCACCCGAGAAGAGGGAGAAGGAGGAGATGAAGAAGAGATCCAGCATGATCCAAGGATTAAAACCTGCATACCCACAGTGGAGGAAATCAAACGAGCATTGAGAGAGTTGCATGTTGGTAAGGCAGCAGGAGTTGACAATATTCCAGCATAAGTCATGAAGGTTGATATGGACACCAGAGCAAATATGTTGCAGCCACTATTTGAGAAGGTATGGACAAATGGAGAAATGCCGGCGGACTGGAGATGTGGGTTGCTGGCGAAGTTGCCAAAGAAGGGAGATACTTCTAACTGTAATAACTGGAGGGGCATTACACTTCTCTCAATCCCTGGCAAAGTCTTTACGAGGGTTTTGCTAAATAGAATCAAAGAATATGTTGACCGAAGGCTCCGACGAGAACAGGCAGGTTTTCGTCAAAATCGTTCATGTGTCGACCAAATAATCACCTTGAGAATAATTCTGGAGCAGAGTGCGGAATGGTCTTCTCGCCTCTATGCAGTGTTTGTTGACTTTGAGAAAGCCTTCGATTCGATCAATAGAGAAGCCATGTGGTAGGAAGTGAAGCGCTATGGAGTGCCATCAGAGATTATTAGTCTCATTCAAGAAACATTCCGGGAGTACACATACAGAGTCATTCATGAGGGTCGTGTATCCGAGCCTATATCTGTATGTTCAGGAGTACGCCAAGGTTGTATCCTGTCGCCAACCATGTTCTTGATTGTGATTGATGCGGTGATGCGAATTGTGACTAGAAATGCGAAACGTGGTATCCAATGGGGATTCACCAATAGACTGGAAGATCTGGATTTTGCTGACGATTTGTGTCTCCTGTCTGAGGCACACGGTGAAATGCAAGCAAAGCTTGAAGACCTGGTTGTAGAAGGGAAAAATGTGGGGCTAACGATAAACTCGAAAAAGACCAAGGCCCTAAGAACTAACACCAACAAAATTGACCCATTTTTCTTCGAGGATGAACCTATAGAGGATGTCGATAGCTTTACTTACTTGGGCAGTGTTGTGACAAAAGATGGAGGAGCGGCAAAGGATGTCTCCCAACGTATTCAAAAAGCAAACGGCGCCTTTTTGCGGCTCTATCCGGTGTGGAAGAACAGCAACATATCCATGAAGACCAAACTTCGTATCTTCCGGAGTAATGTCAGGTCCGTTCTTATATATGGGTCTGAGACTTGGAAGGTAACTAAGGAAATCACCTCCAGGCTGCAGACCTTTGTCAACCGCTGCTTAAAAAAGACCTTAAACATCTACTGGCCGGAAGTAATCTCCAACCAAGAACTTTGGAGAAGGACTGGTGAAATGGAGATGGCCATACAAACTAAGCGACGGAAATGGAAATGGATCGGACATACCCTGAGGAAAGGAAATGAAGCCATTGAGAGAGGGGCACTGGATTGGAACCCACAGGGTACGAGGAGGAGAGGGAGAGCCAAGCAAACGTGACGCAGATCTGTCCACTTGGAGGCTATAGAGGAGGGAAAGACCTGGAGTGAGGTGAAGAGGTTATCAGCAAACAAGACCAGATGGAGATGCTTCATTGATGCCCTATGCTCCATGAGGGACTATATGAATTAAGTCAGAAGTAAGTCACACTGACGAACATTGCTTGCCATATATTCTAACATTAGAGCTAAAATAAATCCTCTGGATGAAGATATGCTCTTCTCAATATTCGGGTTAGGAATATGTTCCAACACGTAGGCTACTGTGAGATTGGGTATTATTCCAGCACAGTTTTGAACACACAAAAACTGGCCCCACCTACATAAATGCTATCAGTGGACAATACTGAAACAGTGTTTCCTCGTGGGCTAATTCTTTGGCAATATGTCGGGTACTCGTAATACAGTTTCGAATGAGCGTTCGAATTCATGCTCGACTCTGCATGAAATGAATCCTTGGTGTATTCTTTGGAATACACGGTAAGATAGAGTATACTTTTACTGCTCTTTGCTTATTCATTCCTTCCTTTTTCTCAAACACCAGCAGTGATCTTCTAATTTCTCCTTGCTGTTTAGGATTCTCATGTTACTTGTGAGTCTGTTCTAGATATATATCTTCCATGACACACCTAGCGTCATCTAGCAGCGAATCTCTGAAGTTCCTCAATTCTTCCCTGTGCAAGAGGACTTCCTTATTAATCTGGCCACCAGATCTCGTCGCCATCGCCAGCTATCATCTCCGTGATCAAGAGAACTTCGTCTACTTTTTCACCCACCAGGCTGCGA
The DNA here is from genome assembly GCA_946902985.2 of Meconema thalassinum. Lineage (NCBI taxonomy): Eukaryota > Metazoa > Arthropoda > Insecta > Orthoptera > Tettigoniidae > Meconema > Meconema thalassinum. The sequence continues at coordinate 425,549,984 of OX336388.2, read as the reverse complement.
TAGTGTCGCCTACTATCAACTCTTTGAAGACCATTTCATCAAGATTTTTTTTGTCATGTTGGTTATTCTTATAGGTATTCCTTTTGTCTCCTACCCCCACTCTTTTCCCTTCCCTGTTCCCTCTGTGCTTCGCTGACTTGTATGTCGGCAGTCGACTTAGTCAGTTAAAGCTCAACTAGAGCTAGCCTCCTAAAGAGGCATTCTTTTAATTCCACGCCATGTTGGAACTTTCATCTCAACCGTCAAAGGGAACTTCACCTTCGCCATGAAGCAAAGATAAGTACCGACTTCAGGTTTTAACCTCATTCTCATCGTCTTTTAATAACTACATGCTTTTAACGATCATTTTTATAGGCAGTGTGAGATTACTATATTTGGGGCAATAATCATCCTTCGCGGGATTTTCCATGTTGAGCTTTTGTCTGTCTAAGCCAATCTTAATAGAAAGCAGCATTTCTTATGAGAAATCTTCTCACAACGTGGGATACCATTGAATTACCCACTGTCTATAAAATACTTAGCTCGTTCCACCGCTGGAATAACTTTGGCCCTATTCTTCCGTTAGGATTGCTCTGGAACCTTCCAGAATCTGCACTCTATCTACCAGTCGTACCGTCATGTATTTTCCACTCACATGTGAGAACACTATTTCAAACTAAGGAATCTTCCTTATGAATTACCGCTCAATAGCTAATTTTTCTTCTTCCGTTGGGATTTTCTCTGGCGTATTTAATGATAATCTACAAACTTCTCAAGCAATAGACTCTCGCCTATCTAGTGCAACTAGTTATTTTCCATAATTGCAATAACTTTTTTGCTATAAACTTTTGTGCTACTACAGTGAACTTTTCATCCATTTTAACAGACTATAGTGAAAACCAGTGTTTGTTCAACATTTCTTCCGCGTTGCATTCGTCCGAATACCATAAATTCGGCCATGAACACTTATCCTCAATTCCATTTGATCTTTCCCAAACCCCTTACTAACAAACCAAAATAATAAAATTGTTACTTTAGGTCTTTTTCAATGAGGTGTCACTCTCAACTACTGCCCTCCCTTTTGTTATTGCTCCATATACAACGAATTAATGTCTGCATAACTACGTGTCTGGTACACGTTTCAAATTATCTTGTTTCTCCCTTCTAATTAGGGAATACAATTCTTTCAACTCATAAGTGAGTTATTTCTAGGTTTCACGAAAGGGAAACTTGCCCCATTTGTCTCGTGATTCCTACTTTAACATAGGAGGTCTAGAAACTTCCTTTCGACTTTCTCTTCAGGTTTCACAGTAAGTGACCTGCCCTATTTGTATAACTACTGAAAAAGTAATTCAGCTTTAATATAAGAAGTTATAGGAACTTCTATTTTATTCTTCCTGTTTTTGTTATTGTTATTTCCGAAGTTGTTACTCTTTCTAAGATATTTACCTAGAATTTCTTAAAAGTACACAACATGTACTTGATTTATTGTCTATCTTTAATCACTTTAATTGTCTTTAATTTTTTTTATTTTATCTTCGCCATTTCAAAATCTTGCGAAGATTTTAAAACATATAAAGGTTTGAAACCAAAAGAATTGTTAATTGTCTGGCGCAAGCTTTAAACGTTTCCTGAGTTCTGCGACCCCAAAATGTTAACAAAATTGAAATTATATATTTGTTAAATTCATTACACTCTTTTGTATTGTTAAATAAATTAAAGAGTTCTTTTTCACTTTCTCATTTTTCTAGTATAACAGATAGGCAAGATCCTGTCTTCCTTGACTCTTCCCACTTAATGCAAATAAACCTCTTGATAGGGTTTTCACCACTCGTTGCATTTGAGCAAGAACTCTTAGTTGACAACTTGGTAAAGTCTCTCTTAGCTTTAATAGCTAATTCTAACTGGCCAGTAAGGCAATCATAGCTCGCTACGCCAGCTTCCTGCTTGTGGAGATTCTCTCCAAAACTTATGGTTGGTTTTTTAAAATATAAGTGTTTCCCCTTGCCTACACTTTTAGTCGGCTCCTTGCTGGGTAAAAGCTTAGCCATTTCCAAATGCAACTATTGGTTTACTTACCAAAATTATTCCCAAAGGTATAATTGTTTTTCTCCATCCTTCTTGGAAGCACTTGGTCGCTTTTTAGGAACTCTACAATTTCGAAAACTAGAAATATCGAAACCGATTCAAATTATTGGCATTCTTCGAATTACTTGTTCAAAAACAAATTCCTTTGAACAGATATACAATAAATCTGTTACTCTTTGTCTTGCCAGACCATCACCCTTCCCCATAGTAGGCAGATGTATGCTTGAGAGGGAATACTCTAAAGCCACTCTCTTGCAAACCGCCCAAGTTCTAGCTGCGTCTCCCGTTAGCTTTGCCCAGGTCCCTACTCACTTTAGGTATCAGAGAGCTGATTTGCAGTGGCAGTCACCTTTTAGTATATTTAAAGTTAAACTTATAACTTTTGTAGGACTCTCCTTCTATTTCTCCATCCTTTTTCTTCAGTCCGAAACCCACTTCCTTTTCTTCCTCATCTTCCCTTGGTGGTTAGGTTATTCCCAAGTCAATAATCTACCCAAAATTTGGTCCCAGAAACCCGGGAGAGTCCATTTATGTCATTTTCTATTCTCTTTCAAGGGTTATTTTACAATATTTTGCAAATCATTAATATCTGCTTTGAATCTTTCTGCTATAACTACATTGTGCAAAGCCTGTGAAGTGGAAAGAGGCCGCTCCTGTCTCCTTTGGTGTGTCCCTTTCTTTCAACTTATTTGCTGCTGTCAGCCTGACAGCATTTCCAAGGTTCCACAGTTTCGTAAGTTATACTTTAATCTACCTACCTTGTCATGGCTCCTACTGGAAAGGATAAGGATGAGAAACTTACTTCTAAACGAACATCCTATAAAGGACAAATTACCCGATTCAGAAAATACATCAAAGAGCTAGATCCCTCAGAAGCTCAATTAGACTTGTTAAAACATCGTGTAAGGGATTTTGAACGTTCATATGAAAATTATTGTAACATCCAAACTGAAATAGAAACTTGTATGCTCAATCAAACCGAAGATCGAGTCGAAGTAGAAAACCAATATTACGAAGGTATAGGTTCTGCTTTCAAAATAATACGCCAACTCGAAGAAGAACAGAAAAAAGACGCTTCTGTTCTTGGTTCTCTTCACAAACAACAAACTTCTTCTCGCGATGGTACTCACAAGCCCAAACCAATTCTACCTAAGATTGATTTACCCCACTTCTCTGGAAACGAATCTACTTGGGATTCTTTCTATGAATTATTTTGCTCTCTTGTTCATGGCAATGAAGACATTCAAGTCATCTACAAGTTTCATTACTTGAGATATATCCTCCGAGATCAAGCTCTGCAGTTAGTTGAAGCACTCCCTTTAAGTGCCGAAAATTACCCCACTGCCTTTAACTTATTGAAAGAAAGATACGGAAATTTACGGTTACGTATTCAACGCCATATGAAGGCTCTATTTAACCTACCTGCGTCACAGCACAATGACGTCACTAGTGTGCGTACTCTCATTGATACTACACAACTTCATGTTAAAGCTCTGTCCCAATTAGATCAACCCACTGAACACTGGGACACTTTCCTAATACATTTAGTGGTTTCTAAGGTTGATGCTGCTACCCTCAAAGCTTGGGAGATTGAACTTTCTAGAGAAGACGATTACTCTTACGAGCATTTAGTCACTTTCATAAATGCTAGATGCCAACTCTTAACCGCTTTAGCTAATCAAAGTGAACCCTCATCCCCGAGTTCTAAATTTGAATGAATGTCTCTTAAACCCAAAAGCGAACGCTTAGAGTCTAGTACTCAAAAACCTGGATCCAGCTCATCTAAACTTAAGTCAAACACTACTGGTTACCCAACTAGGTCTAGTGAACGCCGTATTGCTAGCTCTCTTGTTTTAAACACTCAAAGTGAACCCCGCAAGAGTTTAAATGAACCTTTAAAGTGCATACTTTGTAAAGATTCCCATGCCTTATATCTATGTAAATCCTTTAAAGAACTGTCAGTCGACGACAGAAGAAAATTAGTTTCCCAGAACAAACATCGCTTCAACTGCCTAGCGCCCACGCATTCTGCTTCAAATTGCAAGTCCACAAGACTTTGCTTCCATTGTGAAAAAGCTCATCACACTTTACTACATCGTCATGATCAGGCAAGGTCATCGACAGCATCTACTCCTCAGAAAAGTGATAATGCTAACAGTTCCAATGCTTCATCGTACATTCAAAATGCCAAGTCCATTCGTAGTGCCCAAGTATTATTGTCTACTGTCCAAATCGAAGTTCAGGATAACTTGGGCAACTGGGTCCGTGCACGCGGTCTTCTTGATTCAGCGGCAACTCATGATTTTGTGTCTAATTCTTTGATTAGAAAACTAGGCCTACCTGTAAACCCCACTTCTATTAACGTATCGGGCATTAACAGCACAAAATCGAAAGCTTTACAGTTCTCAAAGCTAACCATAAGAGACATTTGTCACAGAAACAACTTTCTCAAACTTAATTGTCTCATTATCAATAGCATTGGAGAAGACACACAAAGTCACTCTGTGGATATTTCAGGGTTAAAAATTCCCTCGCATTTAAGGCTAGCCGATCCTTTGTTCAACATACAAAACCCCATTGACATACTCTTTAGTGCCAATGTTTTCTGGAATCGCCTTCGTAAACAGGTTCGCAAGTTATCCTCAAACGTGGTCGCCAGAGACACTAATTTTGGATGGATCGTCACCGGTCAACTTCCCCATTATTCTCCCCAACCCGCATCGGAATGTTACTTCGACAATACTGACCTGGAACAGTTCTGGAGGCTCGAAATCGTTGATCCTCCTAACGTGACCTCTTCAGAAAATGAATTCTGTGAGCAACTTTTTCTGAACACCACCACTCGTTCTTCTGATGGCCGGTTCATTGTTCAAATGCCAAGATTACATAATCCCCCTAAACTTATTAACCTTCAACCCAAAGCTCGAAAAGCTCTCTTTGCTATCGAGAGCAAATTCAAGAAAGAACCTCTCGTTAAACAGCAGTACACTGATTTCATGGATGAGTATGAAAGCTTAGATCATATGGAAGTTGTTAACAAATCTGATGATGAATTGCACCCCCCAATTGAAACGGTTTTCTTAAATCATCATCCCGTGTGGAAAAACCCTCTTGTAAAGGATAAAATCCGAGTTGTTTTCAATGGTTCATCACCTGACGTTAATGGCAACAGACTTAACGATACTCTTTACTCTGGTCCTGCTATTCAGTCAGATCTATCTGCTATACTCTTAAACTTTCGATTATTTCCCATAGCTGTTATAGTGGATATAAAACAGATGTACCGTCAAGTTTTAATTCAGCCTGAACAACGAGATCTCCAAAGAATCTTGTGGCGCGATGAAATCAGTAAGCCCATTAAGGTATTTCGTTTAAAGACGGTTACTTATGGCTTAAAACCTTCCGCTTTTCTTGCTATCCGATCCCTACACTTGCTAGCCTCACAAGATGGTCATTTATTTAACCCCAAAGCCTCTGAAGCACTAACAACATCATTTTATGTTGACGATTACTTGCAGTCCTTCCCCTCTTTAGAGGAAGCTTCTTTCGTGTCCTTAGAACTTCAGGCATTGCTAAGGAATGGAGGTTTCCCACTTCATAAGTGGAATTCCAACTCCTCTGAGTTTCTCGCCCAGTTTCCTATTGAAGACGTAGATCCCTCCTCTGTCGAAATTTGTGGAAACTCCGAATCCATAAAAACTCTTGGAGGTCATTGGTGCACTAGCACTGACACTCTCATCTACAAAGTTTCGCTCGCAGAAGAGCTCCCTAACACAAAATGACAAATTCTCTCTGAAATTGCAAAATTTTTTGATCCGCTTCAATTCCTTGCCCCAGTTATCGTTATAGCCAAACTTTTCATGCAAGAGCTGTGGTCGCTCAAATGTGAATGGGATGACACTGTTCCCCTTTCTTTTATTAACAGATGGCTCTCTTTTCGCAGCAATTTGCTTGATCTTACCCTTATTGAAATTCCCAGGAATTTAATTAACGCTCATTCTAATGCATCTTTTTTCCTTCATGTGTTCGCGGACAGTTCCGAAAAAGCTTACGGTTGCTGTGCATATTTGGTTTATCGCGGTTCATTAAATGGATCTTCAGTTTCCAACCTTGTTTGTGCCAAATCGAAGGTGGCTCCTCTTAAAACTATCACTTTGCCTAGGCTTGAATTGTGTGCTGCACTCATGGCTGCAGAACTTGTTAAGATTACGGGAAGTATTAAAAGTCGAATTCTCGCAAATCTATTTGTGGAGCGATTCCATGATCACCCTTTCTTGGAACGCCAAGAACCCTGCTCACTGGCAAACTTTTGTTGCAAACAGGGTTTCCAAGATTCAAACTCTTTCTTTGGGATGTCAATGGAGGCATGTGCCCAGCGCTGACAACCCAGCCGACATTATCTCTCGTGGATGTTTACCCTCTCAATTGGCAGCTTCCCAGTTATACTGGCATGGGCCCTCGTGGTTAATCGAAGACTCTTCTTGTTGGCCTTCTAAACCCCCAGCTACAAACTCCAACTTGCCTGACGCTAAAGTATCTATATCTATTGCTTCGTGTCTTGTTTCCAACGTTTCTCATCCCTTGTTGTCCCGCCATTCTTCCTTTCACAAATTAATTCGAATTGTCGCATATCTTCTTAAATGGAAATATCTTGTGGTTGACCAACCTCTTCTCCCCAAACCACACCTTACCAATCATGAATTGAATCTCGCTACCATTAAGGTTTTACAACTGACACAGCAAGAAGCCTTTTCTTCTGAATTGCCTTTACTTTCTTCTAAAAGGGATCTTCCCAAATCCAGTCGTCTTCGTGCTTTGGCCCCGTTCCTTGATGACAATGGGTTACTCAGGGTAGGTGGTAGGCTCTCGCAATCTCTGCTCTCTGAGGACAAAAAGCATCCGGTTATTTTGCCTTCTAAACATCACGTAACTTACTTAATTATACGTGACTTTCATTATTGCAATCAGCATGTTGGTACACGCACTCTGCTTTGCCTCTTAAGGGAAAAGTACTGGATTATAAATGGAATTCACGAAGTTTCCTCTGTAATTCACAAGTGCATTCCTTGCTTCAAAGCGAAACCTAAAGTCAATACTCAAGTAATGAGCGATCTGCCCTCCTTTCGCTCTTCTCCTATACGTCCATTTGCTCTAAGTGGTGTGGACTATATGGGTCCGTTCCAATATCAACGAAATTCCCCTGAAGCTAAACGCAAATTGTTTGGTAAGCTCTATGTTTCTCTCTTTGTTTGCATGGTTACTGGCGCAATCCATTTGGAACTAGTAACGAATGCCTCTACTTCTTACTTTTTATCAGCCGTCTCTCGCTTCGCTGCTAGGCGTGGTGTTCCTTCAGAGATGTTCTCTGATAACGCTTCCACTTTTCAGGGCGCAGCTTCCTTGTGGAAGAAAGCTCTCACATCTTCTCCTGCCATGGAAAAGATTTCTAATTTTTCCTACTCAAAGGGTTTCAAATGGCGTTTTATACCCCCCTACGCTCCTCATCACGGTGGTAGGTGGGAAACCTGCGTAAAGCTCACTAAACGTCATTTAAGAAAGGCTTTAGGTAATCGCATTCTGACTTATGAAGAATTTAATTCACTGTCCGTTCTGATTGAAGGTGTTGTTAATTCTCGCCCTTTAACTCCGCTTTCCAATGACCCTGATGACCTGCTTCCACTCACACCTGGTCACTTCCTTATAGGCACTTCTCTTTCTGCCCCTCCTCCCCTTTCCATCTCTTACAGGTATTCTAATCTAACTATTGTTTGGCGTATACTTGAAGCCCTCCGCAATTCTTTCTGGAAGAGGTGGAACTTGGAATATTTAACTTCCTTGCAACGGAGACAGAAGTGGTTTCTTTCCAGTCCCGACATCAAAGTGGGGGACTTGGTCCTGGTTAGGGATGTTTCTCCTCCCCTGGTCTGGATTTCTGGTAGAGTGACCGAGTGTTATGCTGGAAGGGATGGGAGAGTCAGGGTGGCCAGAATCTTGACCACTAACGATCACATCACAAGACCACTGTCTTTAATTGCTCCATTACCTTTAAATGTTTAATTGTTTATCCTGCTCTCTGTTGGTGTTTTTCTCCTCCCAGCTTGGTGTATTCCTTGGAATACACGGTAGGATAGAGTATACTTCTACTGCTCTTTGCTTGTTCATTCCTTCCTTTTTCTCAAACACCAACAGTGATCTTCTAATTTCTCCTTGCTGTTTAGGGTTCTCATGTTACTTGTGAGTCTGTTCTAGATATATATCTTCCATGACCCACCTAGCGTCATCTAGCAGCGAATCTCTGAAGTTCCTCAATTCTTCCCTGTGCAAGAGGACTTCCTTATTAATCTGGCCACCAGATCTCGTCGCCATCGCCAGCTATCATCTCCGTGATCAAGAGAACTTCGTCTACTTTTTCACCCACCAGGCTGCGATAGTGTCGCCTACTATCAACTCTTTGAAGACCATTTCATCAAGATTTTTTTTGTCATGTTGGTTATTCTTATAGGTATTCCTTTTGTCTCCTACCCCCACTCTTTTCCCTTCCCTGTTCCCTCTGTGCTTCGCTGACTTGTATGTCGGCAGTCGACTTAGTCAGTTAAAGCTCAACTAGAGCTAGCCTCCTAAAGAGGCATTCTTTTAATTCCACGCCATGTTGGAACTTTCATCTCAACCGTCAAAGGGAACTTCACCTTCGCCATGAAGCAAAGATAAGTACCGACTTCAGGTTTTAACCTCATTCTCATCGTCTTTTAATAACTACATGCTTTTAACGATCATTTTATAGGCAGTGTGAGATTACTATATTTGGGGCAATAATCATCCTTCGCGGGATTTTCCATGTTGAACTTTTGTCTGTCTAAGCCAATCTTAATAGAAAGCAGCATTTCTTATGAGAAATCTTCTCACAACGTGGGATACCATTGAATTACCCACTGTCTATAAAATACTTAGCTCGTTCCACCGCTGGAATAACTTTGGCCCTATTCTTCCGTTAGGATTGCTCTGGAACCTTCCAGAATCTGCACTTTATCTACCAGTCGTACCGTCATGTACTTTCCACTCACATGTGAGAACACTATTTCAAACTAAGGAATCTTCCTTATGAATTACCGCTCAATATCTAATTTTTCTTCCTCCGTTGGGATTTTCTCTGGCGTATTTAATGATAATCTACAACCTTCTCAAGCGATAGACTCTCGCCTATCTAGTGCAACTAGTTATTTTCCATAATTGCAATAACTTTTTTGCCATAAACTTTTGTGCTACTACAGTGAACTTTTCATCCATTTTAACAGACTATAGTGAAAACCAGTGTTTGTTCATCATTTCTTCCGCGTTGCGATCGTCCGAATACCATAAATACGGTCATGAACACTTATCCTCAATTTTATTTGATCTTTCCCAAACCCCTTACTAACAAACCAAACTAATAAAATTCTTACTTTAGGTCTTTTTCAATGAGGTGTCACTCTCAACTACTGCCCTCCCTTTTGTTATTGCTCCATATACAACGAATTAATGTCTGCATAACTACGTGTCTGGTACACGTTTCAAATTATCTTGTTTCTCCCTTTAATTAGCGAATACAATTCTTTCAACTCATAAGTGAGTTATTTCTAGGTTTCACGAAAGGGAAACTTGCCCCATTTGTCTCGTGATTCCTACTTTAACATAGGTCTAGAAACTTCCTTTCGACTTTCTCTTCAGGTTTCACAGTAAGTGACCTGCCCTTTTTGTGTAACTACTAAAAAGTAATTCAGCTTTAATATAAGAAGTTATAGGAACTTCTATTTTATTCTTCCTGTTTTTGTTATTGTTATTTCCGAAGTTGTTACTCTTTCTAAGATATTTACCTAGAATTTCTTAAAAGTACACAACATGTACTTGATTTATTGTCTAACTTTAATCACTTAAATTGTCTTTAAATTTTTTATTTTATCTTCGCCATTTCAAAATCTTGCGAAGATTTTAAAACATATAAAGGTTTGAAACCAAAAGAATTGTTAATTGCCTGGCGCAAGCTTTAAACGTCTCCGGAGGTCTGCGACCCTAAATTGATAACAAAATTGAAATTATATATTTGTTAAATTCATTACACTCTTTTGCATTGTTAAATAAATTAAAGAGTTCTTTTTCGCTTTCTCATTTTTCTAGTATAACAGTTAGGCAAGATCCTGTCTTCCTTGACTCTTCCCACTTAATGCAAATAAATCTCTTGATAGGGTTTTCACCACTTGTTGCATTTGAGCAAGAACTCTTAGTTGACAACTTGGTAAAGTCTCTCTTAGCTTTAATAGCTAATTCTAACTGGCCAGTAAGGCAAGCATAGCTCGCTACGCCAGCTTCCTTCTTGTGGAGATTCTCTCCAAAACTTATGGTTGGTTTTTCAAAATATAAGTGTGTCTCATTGTTGTGGTGTTTGAAGCCATATTTTCAGTGTTGCCTTAGTAAACAGGAGTTTAGCGTGTTGACCGACTGAAAAGCACTAAACTCTTGTTTCTCATTGCCTAAACTTTTAGTCGGCTCCTTGCTGGGTAAAAGCTTAGCCATTTCCAAATGCAACTATTGGTTTACTTACCAAAATTATTCCCAAATGTATAATTGCTTTATCTCCATCCTTCTTGGAAGCACTTGGTCGCTTTTTAGGAACTCTACAATTTCGAAAACTAGAAATATCGAAACCGATTCAAATTATTGGCATTCTTCGAATTACTTGTTCAAAAACAAATTCCTTTGGACAGATATACAATAAATCTGTTACTCTTTGTCTTGCCAGACCATCACCCTTCCCCATAGTAGGCAGATGTATGCTTGAGAGGGAATACTCTAAAGCCACTCTCTTGCAAACCGCCCAAGTTCTAGCTGCGTCTCCCGTTAGCTTTGCCCAGGTCCCTACTCTCTTTAGGTATCGGAGAGCTGATTTGCAGTGGCAGTCACCTTTTAGTATATTTAAAGTTAAACTTATAACTTTTGTAGGACTCTCCTCCTATTTCTCCATCCTTTTTCTTCAGTCCGAAACCCACTTCCTTTTCTTCCTCATCTTCCCTTGGTGGTTAGGTTATTCCCAAGTCAATAATCTATCCAATCCTGTACGATACTGCTCTTTCCAACAGGTGTGTCCAGTGCAGTGACCTCTCTCGCTGTCCCGTGCGCATCCATCTCGCACATCTGACGCAACGCCTTGCTCTACAGGGCTCCCCACAAACTTCTCCTTGGCGCTCTCTTCAAACCAATCCTCAAAATATAATACAGAAAAACAACTCTCATTTCCAGGCTATGGGTCCCTCAAAATGGGCACAATATAAACAAATGTGTATCATCCAAAATTGGCACAACAATAGATCATAATATTTCAGATTATTTCTGAGCAACACATGCATGAAATTGTAGCCAACATGATTTTACGCGCGCTGATTGATCCAATGTCCAACTCTATGTAACATCCATGCTATTCATTGGAATTCAACCAAATTTTGTATGTGCATTCTGTACCGTAAGCGATGGAACTAAGAATATATTCAGTCACTAGGGCTACCAACTGTAGTGCTCTATTAGGCTACAGTATGTAAGGTAGGCCTATATTTCCAACTACTGTAATTAAAAATTTCAGTATTACCAACTACATTTCGTCATAATTCTAGATAGGTCCATATAGATTAATCAGCGGCTTCGGTGGTGTAGTTGGTAGCATGCTGAACTGCTGTGCCCAAGGTAGCGGGCTCAAACCCGGCCGAAGTCGTCGGATTTGTAAGGGCCGTTAAAATCCTTCAGTGTGCCTTCCTTCGGAGGGGAAGTAAAGCCGCATGTCCCATGTCATAGATTTATGGCATGAAAAGATCCTTCCACAGACTTAACTTGTGTGAAGCTAAATTTCTAGGTTAGATTTCATTGGAACGATCTATCAAAGTTCCAACGTTCGCCACTAGGTATCAGTGACATCTGGTAGCGAAAGTTGTAACTACTTGAAATTGATTGGAACGTGTAGCTCACCCTATGGTTGTCCGCTTGAAGCAGCTACAGCCTCTGGCGAGACGAACATGCCCTCGGAGACTCCGGGCTCTAAAAGCCATACGCTAAATAAATAAGATAGATTAATCATTGACATGAATCTTCGATTGTAAGAAAAGTAGGCTCATAAGTTCGTCACGGAACTTCTAATTGGAATATTGTTTTTGCGCCAAATTAATCAACCGAGGTTTTGCTTTTTAACAGTACATTCATTTTTTAATATCTCATTGAGAATCCACAGCTTGCTTCCAATCGACCGACCGGGTCAGGGAATGGAATGAATGAAGCCGCCATCTAGCGGCGAGGATATTAACTGTGCCGGCTGCCGAAGCCTGTCTCACTCCCCTGGGGCAATGATTAATGACAGTTGAAATGAAATGCTAGTGGAGAGTGTTGCCGGAATGAAATTTGTGACAGGGAAAACCGGAGTACCCGAAGAAAAACCCGCCTGCCTCCGCTTTGTCCAGCACAAACCTCACATGGAGTGACCGGGATTTGAACCACGGACCCAGCGGTGAGAGGCCGGCGTGCTACCGCCTAAGCCACGGAGGCTCTTTTAATATCCCATTGCTGAGGCTATTTCTCGGATACTTGACCACAATCGTGCGTCATATTAGTAAATCCACCGAAATATTTTAAGTAGATTTCATTAGAGAGCTATTTAGGTAGATTTCATTAGAAAGCTAACTATTGCAATGGGTCCCATGTTTCAACTTCCGGAAAATTCCGACATATCTTCGCGTTTCACATCCCCCAGACCCCAAAACCACAGTCAGTTCAAGAGTTTATATATAATTTATGTATGTGTATATGTATATATGTATAGATATCAGTTTCTTGTGGACACGATAACTGCCGTAATTTTGCACCAATCACTTTGATGTTTTTACATAATATGTATCCCATTAAAATCTGGGTCGAGTTCCTTAATGGGCAAAATCGGTCAAAGGGGGTGAAAATGGGAGGCTTTTTTCGAAAAATTGAAATGTCGCTATAACTCTCTTAATATCTGAAATATTGAATCCATTCAAAGTTCATACTATGTGTCGGATAAGGCCCTAACATTTGTTTGAAAACTTTTTTGATAGCACCAACCATTAACCAAAGGGGTGGGAAAAAGTGGGTTTTTCGGGAAACATTAATCATATCTCTGTTAATAGGCACAATATCAAAACCGTACGAAATGGACAATATTCCTCTAATAATTACCTAAAACTTTTGTCTGAAAGAATTTTGATATGACCCACCATTACGCCACGGGGTGAGCAAAATGATTTAAATTATAAGAAAATGCCAAGTGCCAAGAGAGGTTGCCATGACAACTTTACTTTTAATTGATAAGGGATGAGCCATCAGCAGTTGCTATGACAACGCCACTGCACGAGATCACATTCAGTTTTCCATCTGTCTGTGGGAAGCGACTTCGGTATCGGAACTGGAAGAATGCTGAACCTCTATGCCCAAGGTCGCGGGTTCAAACCCGGCTAAAGTCGTCGGATTTACTAAGAGCGCTAAAAAAACCTGAGTATGCTTTCCTTCGGAGGGGAAGTTCCAACGTTCGTTGCGAGTTGATGGTTCCGGTGGCATATAGTAGCCAAGTTCACAGCTAGGTGTCGTTGATGGTAGTATTTTTAATTATGTAGCCTATTTTAGGTAGATTTCATCAGAAAGCTAACTATTGCAATGGGTGCCATGTTTCGACTTCCGGAAAATTTCGACATATCTTCGCGTTTCACATCCCCCAGACTCCCAAACCACCGTAGTTCAAAAGTTTATATATACAGTATGTGTGTGTAAATATATGCATATATATCAGTTTCTTGTGGACTCGATAACTGCCGTAAATTTGCACCAATCACTTTGAATGTTTTACATAATATGTATCCCCTTAAAATATCGGTCGAGTTCGTTAATGGGCAAAATCGGTTGAAGGGGGTGAAAACGGGGGGCTTTTTTTTTCTTCGAAAAAGTGAAATATCGCTATAACTCTCTTAATACGTGAAATATCGAATCCATTCAAAGTTCATAATATGTGTCGGATAAGTGCCAAAAATGTATGTTTGAAAAGTTTTTGATAACACCAAACATTGACCAAAGGGGTGGAAAAAGTGGGTTTTTCGGGAAACATTAATCATATCTCTCTTAATAGGCACAATATCAAAACCGTACAAAATGGAAAATATTCCCCTAATAATTACCTAAAACTTTGTCAGAAAGAATTTTTGATCTGACCCACCATTACGCCAAGGGATGAGAAAAATGATTTCGGAATTAAAGAAAATGCCAAGTTTCATCAGAGGTTACCATGACAACGCTTCTAAATTGATGAGGGATGAGCTATCAGAGGTTGCCAAGACAACGCCATTGCACGAGACCACATTCATTTTTCCATCTGACTCTGTGGGAAGCGGCTAACTGGTAGTATGCTGAACTTATATGACCAAGGTCGCTGGTTCAAAGCCGGCCAAAGTCGTCGGATTTTCTAAGAGCGCAAAAAATCCCTCAGCATGCTTTCCTTTGGAGGGGAAGTTCCAACGTTTGTTGCAAGTTGCTGGTTCGGTGGCATCTAGTAGCCAAGTTCACAGCTCCTGAATTACAGACTAATACAGTCATCACAATTAACACCGTTTATCAGATTCTACACACACACAATGTACACGGGGTTACATGACCACGTTGTCGCAGCCCCTAACCTGAGGAACTAACAAAAATCTCTGCGGGAGATAAAATTTTGCGTGAAGAAGTAACAGACTGTCAGATAGTTACACATCAGTTCCAAACCTTGCATAAGGACAGTGTGATCACAAGTATAAAAATGAACCCCAAATGACAAGAAGGTTACGATCCCCATAAGACAATAAAATGATAAAAATATGCATACAAAAACGAAGAAAAAGTTAATTAACCTCCAAATGTAAAATACTTTCTTGCAATAAATGAGGTCTGATCCTCCTACGAAAACCTGCATATTTTGCCTATTATATCCTATCCCCTAGTTTGCCCGGTGAAATCTACCTCCGCCTTCCGGCGTGCCGAGAGGAATTTTTTATTTCTATTGGACGATAGATGTTTGTCTGTGAGGTAGTCAGCCCGAAGGCTGGTTGAATCCTCAAAAAGTACCGCCATTAGGTTATGTGGGTGGACACCCACAAAAACCCAAGGCAGCACTATAATGAGGCGTACTAGGCAAGATGAGGATTGGCGTAGTTTGTCATTGCTTTCCTCACTGAGTCAGTTAGTTAGTTAGTTATTGTTGTTTTAAGGGGCGGAACTACGAGGTCATCTCATTGAGTCAGACCAGCAGTACTAAACCTATGAGTAGAACCTTTCACAGCATCCACAGGCACTGACTGTGCCCTGAATGTAATTACTCAGCACCACCCTTACCTCAGTAGCTTCCATATAATCACAGCCATGAGTGAGACTTAGACATCGGTGAAAAGCCGCATTTTACTCTAGCCTGTGCCAACAGATAAATGTAAATGTACTGCAATCATCAAGAGATGGCAAACAAGCCAAGGACGATATATATAAAAAGAGTCAACGTTAGAAGCAAGGATAAGGGACATGGAATAACAGTAAAATGGACGCTAGTGCTTCAAATGGAAGAAGAGGAATCAAATGTTACTGGTATGTTCTAAGAACTCGAATGCATCACGATCATGAGCCATGGGACCTCCTTTTTACGTGGAATCCGAATCACAGGACATGGAATTTCACTTCGAAAATCTCACTTGCATTCAGCGTGAATCGAACTCGGTCCACATTGGTGAGAGGCAGACAGCTTGACCCCAAGACTGAAAGCTGCAATATTAATTATTGTTAATAAAGCAACAATGAAAAATATCTTTAGATATCTTGGACTGTTATGGGGACTGGTTAGATGAATCATGGTCCAGTACTTAGCACTAGAATATATATTCAGGAACTTATAGGGTAATTATGATTGCAGCAACTAAGCTAAATACAATTAAGTGCAATTTAATTCCGCTATTGCGTTTATTTCCTGTTGCTTTAAAGATCGACGTGAGGCGGCTTCGGAGGCGTAGTTGGTAACATGTTGGACTTCTATGCCCAAGATCGCGGGATCAAACCCGGCCGAAGTCGAATTTTTTAAGAGCGTTAAAAATCCCTCAATATGCCTTCCTTCGAAGGGAAAGTAAAGCTGGCGGTCCCATATCATACATTTATGGCGTGTTAAAGAACCTTCCACTAATTACACTTGTGTGACGCTAAATTATAAGCAGGGTCTTTCACTCAAAGCGCGGCGCGTAGAGGGTCGGAGGAGCACATGGCAACCTGCTGAGCTTGGGGTCGAGAGAGCGCCAGCACGAATCGCGTGTAAATCGCATGTAAGTAGCGAGTACACAAAATAACATATAATCAGGGTTAAATAATTACTCACCTCGTCACAGAAATGTTGAAAATGTCCTCCACCTGCATCTACACATCTTCTAAGGAAATTTTCATTCACACGCATTCGTTCATCTACCGAGATTGCCTCAATTTCTCTCGTGATATTTAGTTTGAGTTCATCTAGAGTGTGAGGGTTTGTTGCATAAACCTTATTTTTCAATTTTCCCCATAAATCAAAATCGCAAACCCTAAGATCTGGGGATCTTGCGGGCCACAATGGTTTACTTATTACCCTGTTGTCGAAAATTTCCCCAATTAAACTTAATGACTGGTTAGCCGTATGCGCAGTTGCAGAGTTCTGCTGGAAGTAACCAGATTGGCATTCAGTGTCCGTCAATTGTTCAAAAAGAAAAGGTACGAGAATGTCATCCCTATATCTCTGCCCAGTGATTCATCATCATCATCATCATCATCATTTTCCGTTTTCCAGCCTAGGCCGGGTCGGAGCAAACATGAGTCCCCTCCACTTTACTCGGTCTGTCCACCACTCTTCCTCAAGCACTGAACGCCACTCCATGTTCCGGTTTATCACGCTGCACTTAACAAGGTCCAACCACCGACCTCTAGGTCTTCCCCGTCCTCTTTTTCCCGTCATTTGCCTCTCCATCACTTGTTTTGGCATTCTTTCATCATTCATCCTCTTCACATGTCCATACCATCTCAATCTGTTCTGTTCCAGCTTTTCGTTCAGCTTCTGTACATTCACTTCCTTTCGAATGTCTTCATTTCTCACTCTATCTCTTCTAGTCTTCTGTAACATACTCCTCAAAAACTTCATTTCGGCTGCCTGCATTCTACTTTCATCCCTCCGGGTCATAGGCCAAGTTTCTGCCCAGTGATTGTGGTTTCAAAATATATAGGCCCTATTGTCCTGTCTGCAGTTACTGCCGCCCACACTCCCACTTTCACATCATGTAGGGGTGTTTGATGTATGAAATTAACAGATATTTCTGAAGACCAGTACCTGTTATTCTAACTTGAAACATGTCCACTTAAATGGAACAATTAACACCGGTTATCAGACAGATTCTACACACACCCAAAGTACACGGGGCTACATGACCGCGTTATCGCAGCCCCTAAACTAAGGAACCAACCAACCAACTAAATGGAACAATGCTCCATCAGAGAATATTATTAATTTCGGATGAAGTACACCATCATCATCACCCCTTAAAACCCAGTTACAAAAATTTACCCCGCTGTCATTATCACGTGGAAGCAACTCTTGAACAACAGTAATCCTGTATGGTTTCAATTTTAATATTTTTGTAGCTCACCACGCGGAGGTAATTGTGTTTGCTGCGAAAGTTTTCTGAGTGATTTTGTAGGAGTATGTTGTATTTTTTTCCCAAACCTCGCCTAATTTCTCCTCAGTAATCACACGCTTTTTTATTTTTCGTTTTCCAAAGAGAATCGAACCTCTACTTCTAATTTTGTTCAAGTATTCTTACAGTTTCTATACCTGGAATGGTCGCAGCTGGGAATTTTCCTATATACCACCTTCTCTCTACAGGAATTTGTCAATACATATGTGTCGTATATGAAAATCATTTTTCGCTAATGTGTGCGCAGGTTGAGGCATTATTGAACCAATAGGCTTTAACACTTAGCAATAACACGTTTTAAAATTTTGAAACACAAGACCAATTAAACAATAGTCACTAACACGTACACACGTTATAAACTTATAACACTTATAACCTAAAATATGCTATAAATGAAATAACAAAGTCAAATTTACTCGGCAAACACTGCGTCGCAACTATTCCCGGCACCACAAAGTCCCACGCTGCTCCGAAGCATTAATTTCATCAATCCAACAGCACTTCTTTCCTTATCTTATGACATTTGCTGTCACAGCAGTGCGCTGCGATATGCTCGTCTGACCTTTAGCTCCACGTTCTACCTGTAGCGCTGGGCCGGCCTCACTTTGAGTGAAATACCCTGTAGTAACCAAGTTCAGAACTACAGTAGTTGTCGTTGACGTTGGCGTTTGGTAGCAAAAGTAGGAACTACTTGAAAATTGAATGTCTGCAGTCCTTACTTGAATTAAAAACAGATAACACACACTAATACAGTCATCACAATTAACACCGGTTATCAGACAGATTCTACACACACCCAAAGTATACGGGGCTACATGGCCGCGTTGTCGCAGCCCCTATACTGAGGAACTAACCAACCCAAGCTCGACGCGGTAGTCCGGCAAGCTTGTGATTGTCATGTGTGATACACGCCTGCAAAATTTCGGCTGAACGAGAATTAATAATTATAATATTTTTTTTACGTCCCTTTTAACATCTGTGGCTTTTAGAGACGCCGGAGTGTCGGAATTTTGCCCCGAAGGGGATCTTTAACGAGCCAGTAAATCTACTGACATGGTTCCCTCGCATTTGCGCACCCTCAAATGCCAAATGACTGAGCCAGGATTCGATCCTGCAACCTCGGGACCAGCAAGCGAGGACGTTACCGCTGAGCCACGCAGCCAGCCAACGAGGATTAGTGGGCAATTGTAGCGGCCAAGCCAGGTGCCTGTGTGTCTATCTTAACAGTTCACACGTTCTGTCCTATCGGAATACTATGATCTTTGAAGCTGAGGAAAGGGTAGTGTAATTCAGATCAAAACTTTTAGGGAAATATAGACTAGCATTTTCTTGAAAAGCCCAATAAAATATAAAATTTTAAAATATTAGATGCTACAAAAGTAAAATAAACTCAGATTGCAATATGCAGACCAAATGTTGAACCATGGAACCCACTATTTACCAAATGAAGATACTGTATGTATAAAGTTGATATTGTTATCGATAGCGGTAGCTATGCTCCCTAACGCGCAGCGCTAGGACATGGGGTCAAGCTCCCTGCGGACTCGGTAGACGTGGGTTCGAGCCCCACCGTTGGCCGTCTTTAAAATTGTTTTCCGTGAGTTCTCCATTTATAACTCCAGGAAAATGCTGTGACGGTACCTTCGGACAGGCCATGGCCGCTTCCTTCGACATCCTTGCCCAGGTTTATTCACCATCATTCATCATTTCATCTCTCATGAGGTTGGTGTCAGGAAGGGCATCGGGCCATAAAAACCATCCGCAACAAAGACTTTCATCTCATCTCATCCGTTGGAAAGCGGGAATAATAAGAGGTAGGAATACATACATACATAAAGTTGATATTGATGTTGCTGTTGATTTATTAACGGGATTACGACGTCGGGAGCATGTAGTCCTGTATACTTGGGAGTGTGCATGGAATCTGTCTGATAATTTGGGCCATTGTAATGACTGTACTAATGTGTGTATTTAATTGGGGGTTAGGATTGGGTAGTAAGCGGCCGTGGCCTTCAGTTAGGTGCCATCCTGGCATTTGCCTGAAGTATAAGTGGGAAACCACGGAAAACCACTTCTAGGATGGCTGGGAGAAGAATCAAGACTACGTGTTGTTGTAACGGCTAGCTTTCTTGGCTGTCACCTCAGAGGTTCGGGTTTAATTTTTGGTTCTGCCAAGAAATTTTAATTCTGGTGTAAGGGCTGGAACGGGGTAAATTCAGCCTCGTGAGGCAACATTATGTGAGAAGAGGAGGGTTTGATTTCCGCCTCAGCCATCCTGGAAGTGGTTTACCATGGTTTTTCACTTCTACTCCAAGAAAATGCCGGGATGGTTCCTAACTTAAGGCCACGGTCACCTCTTTCCCAATCCTATCTACATTTTACAAATTAACACACTAGTACAGCCATCACAATTACACAGGTTATCACACAAATTCCACACACACACACACACACACACACAAATACAAGGAGCTATATTACCACGATGTCACAGTCCCTAAAATAAACAACAACAACAACAACAACAACAGAAGATTCGAATCCACCTACTTTCAGTTCAGTCTTACGAGGCTAAGTGTGCTCAAACCAAACCAACATTACATTCATGGCAGTACCTGGAGTCGAACTCGGAACACACGGGTCAGAGCTAAGAATGCTAGTCACTACACCACGAAGAGGTCGGCTGAGCTTCTTGTTTCATAGTTAGTAGTCTAATATAGGTTTTAATGTTTAAAAAACAGTAATCATTACTTACGATGCATTACAACATTCTCCGTTTCCCTAAAAAACTGGCCCTAATCTATGCACCTCTACATAGTATAAAAGTCCGCGATTCTTGGGTGTAACGGGTAATATCGAGAAACACTGGATGGATTTCGATGCGGTTTCCACCATTCTATAAAGGATTTCTCCACGAAGGTTTCTGTAGAAAAAACATTTATTTATGACCAAAGGAAGCCGAGCAGTAACGATTTCAGTGAATCGAGTCGAAGATAAACCTGCCGTCCGTGCGCCTTTTATGCTTACGATGGGTAAACCGTTGAAAGTATCTATATACTATGATTGTAGCATGAAAAGTTATTTTAACATATTCCACGACAGCATATCTCTGTCTTTAATACATCGCCCACTATAAGTGATTTTACGTTTTCATTGCTTCCAAGAATCTCCATTCAGTAGAAATTTAAGTTACTAGCTTCGGAGCGAGCCTATCACCCCAGCTTCGGCCAGCATCAAACTGTCGAGTCGTGTCGAGTCAAGACTTCAGAGAAGAGTATAGGCCTATATGTTTGGAGTTTCGCTGTTCACCTCGGCTTTTCTGAATTGCGTCTGGGACCTGCAGTCTGTGCGCCTTTTAAACTTACGCTGGGTAAACCGTTAAAGATGCCGGGCGAATCCGGGGCGGGTTGCTAGTCATGGATGAATCTTGAATTAGTCTGATATTACCGATACACTTACCCCTAGTACAATAAAGGCTCAAGTCGTGTATTTCTGTCACACATACTTGAACGTTACCCTCGCTCACGGTTCGTTAGTTCCATCTCCCTCCTGTATTGAATTCCATTATGAAATCAGCACAACATGAAAGGGAAGAATGAATGTGCTTTGTTTTTCAAATACCATCCAACGTGCTCTACATTCTTGAGAAAGGAGGGAAATAAAGTTATTTAGAACAAGTAGTTCCATGAAGAACTAAATAGCCTATTTTCATATATCCTACTTATGTTAATTGCCTCTATCAACATACAAAATTTCAGTTTGCTTGCTGTAATAGGTTCGTAGATATTGAGAACCGTCTATATTTCGGATGGTCACCATGTTGGATTTTTATATAGGCTATGTAGGTTGTTAGAGTTATGTAGCCTACTGTTACATGAAGATTATTGTGTACGTGTAGTAGCCTCTTCAAACTTCAATCGCATGATTAGGACACAAGAAATAAAAACGAGATTTTAAAATTTCGCACAGCTGCCATCTTGAGGTTATGAGAACAATTGAACTAAATTAGATGGCAGTGCATTACAATGTGTATAAACATAGAGTATACTGTACCAAATTTCATTTCGTTTGGTTGGTTAAATCGCGAGAAATGTCTATTTAAAAGTCGCAACTTTGCTTGCCCGCCATGTTGGTTTTGTAGTAACCAGTTTTTCGAAAGTTTCATAGGTGAACTTCTAGTAGTTCCCTTTATCACCGTACAAAATTTCAGGGTGATATTGATAACAGTTTCGGAGATATTGAATGCTGGTGAAATATTTCGCACAGCCACTATATTGGATTGGCGAGACGTAAAAAAATTAAAGGGCACAGTCGGGGTTGGCCAAAATGGTGTTATGACCTTACCGAGTTTCATTGAGATCTCTCAAACCGTTTAGAAGTTATTAGAGGGGACACACACACATCCACACACATATACACACACACACACACGCACACGGACAAAAGGTAATCTCATAAGCCTTTTTTTTTTTTCATAAAATGAAAATTGTCTAAAAATGGGTGATAAATGTTATGCCATAATACGTGAAAGTTATAGTTTCTTTCTAACCGTACCATGTATCGGAAACGGCAGTATTGTAGAAACACAGTTCCAATCATAGGGGAAGTGAAATGTACGAGCGGTGTTCATTATTAATTTTCACTTCATTTTATATCCGCCCCGGTATGTATGTCTACTTTCTTCGCTGCCGAGTTCGATTCCTGGCTCTGCCAAGAAATTAAATTGTGGTCTGAGGGCTGGAACTGGGCACACTTGGGGCAAAACTTAGAAGAGGTGGGCTTGATTTTCACCTCGGCCATTTCTTCTACAGGCAAATGCTGGGATGGTATCTAACTTAAGGCCACGGCCGACTTCATCTCATTCCTCACCTCAATTACAAATACACACACCACTACAGACACCACAATAACTCAGGTTATTAGATAAATTCTATACACACACCCAACTACACGGGGATGAAATGACCACGATGTCCAAGCCCTTAAATAAAACTGCGTAGTGACTAGCATTCTTGACTGTCACCGCAAAGGCCCGGGTTTGATTCTGGGCTCTGTCAAGAAATTTAACTCTGGTCTGAGGGCTGAGAAGAGGCGGGTTCGATTCCTATCTCAGCCATCCTGGAAGTTTATCTCCTCGCACCCGCCCTTGTTCCGTGCAGGCACAGCGCTCATAGCGAGCGAGTTGCCACTACAGCCAGCGGTTTCTGTGAAGTTATAAGCGTTTAAAGCAACACATAGCCTACAATAAATATACATTATCGCGCGCATGTATGTGAATATGTTTTAGAAGTTGTAGTATTTTTGATGTGTGATTTATTTAAGTGTGTGTATGCTGAAGAATCTTTATGTAGTGTTTTGTTTTAACTGTGCCAGTTGTGATTTTGTAAGAAGATTATGGAACAAACACCTGCAGGGGCTTTAAATGCCAATGACTGTATAATAGCGAGTTTGTTAGAAGTTCCATTCAGCCGTCGTCCATACAGTGAGAAGGTTATAAGACAAGGCCTGAACTGCAATTATGTGCCAATGTATACACGTCATTTCACATCATCTACATATGCTGGGTGGAATAGGTTATCTGGCAGTTCTAAACTGTCTAAATTGTATTGGTGGCCGTGTTTGTTATTTAGTCGTGAGTTAGCCTAATATAGGGTCAAATGAAGGGTTTTCAAATATGAACTCTTTTCGCACGGCAGTTCAAAAGCATGCTCAGTGGTAGCCCAGATCTTCAGACCAGTATACGCCACTGATTAACACCGGCTTATCAGAGAGTTTCTACACACACCCGAAGTACACGGGATTACATGACCGCGTTGTCGCAGCCCCTAAACTAAGAAACTAACCAAAAGTTGAGAAGTGCTTGGTTAAAAGCTGAATTCTAAGTTCATGAACAAGGGCAGTGACAAAGAAAGGCATTTGCTGATTGATAGCTCATTAAAGTAAGCATTGGAAAAGGCATGGGAACAGGAAACAGGCATTTGGTCGAACACTTTGACGTGTTTGTCGGAGAACAAAAGAAGGACGACCTATTTTCACATTCCTTGTTAGCTACAGAATGAACTGTTACAGCAGACAAGGTACACTTTCACAAGGTGCCAGATAATTTTCTAAACACTTCTTTCCGGACATTGGAAATGTTCCGTTAAAATGCATATTTTGGTTTACGTTGTCCGCGTAACACAGTTTCTGTTTAATGAAGGGAATTTAATACTTTTTCGCTTGTAATTTCGCGGGACCGTTATATATTTCCGTTAAAGACAAGTTTTCGTATAATAAAGGGTCCGATGAAGGCAGGTTTTTCTGCACCCACTCTCTCCAATATTTGAAAGTAGTTGGTGCCTCTAATTTACAAGTAGCATGGAATTAGCAAGGCTACCCTCTTATTGGTCAGTTGGAAGCAAGTTCAGTGACCCTGATAATGCTAGACTGGCTTCAGGAAATGGATGGTTGGTTGTGTTTGGCTCAAACCGTCTCAGAGCTCTATGTTACGGTACCACACAATGTAAACATTCCCCATAGTCAAAGCTGACGTAATCAGATTAACCCAAGATTACTACAGGAGCCTATGTCAATAATGATCACGTGACGCAAAATTAGATCTTCAGCATCCTTTTCAATAACGAGCCCCCTCCCCCAAGGGAATCACAACATAAATTATAGGATGTTGGTTGGTGATCACGGGGCCACAGATGAGTTCGGCACTGCTTCCAAATACATGTGCTGGCTCTTCTCGTTTATTATTGTAGCACAGTGGCTCAGTGGCGTTACTACGGGGGGTGATTAGGGGGATCAATACCCCCCACCCAGAGGAAATAATTTAAAAAAAACTAATTTCATGAAATTTTAATTTAAAAATAAAAAATAAAAAATACGAGCCTTGCAGTAGTCGCATATGATGTGTAACATCTGACATGTTATCCTACTATGAAATTGAGATGAAATATATGTGAAGTCCATTTTTTCCGCTGTACTCCTCCAGTTTTTATTTTTTTTCTCACGTTTCTATTGTCGATAATTTTGCGTATATTCTGCTCTGGATTTACCCATCGCTGCAAATCACAAAATCATGAAAAGAGGGGGCGTCACCCCGAGTCCTACAACACCCCATACAGCATTATTGGTTCGCGAAATATTAAAAAGCCGATGACCCTTTAGTTTTGGGTCCTTTGGTTAAATTAAGAGGGGGATAGAAAACGGGGGGCATCACCCCGTCTCCTAGGACACCTCATACAAGTCCCTAGTATTATTGGTTCGCAAGACATTAAAAAGCCGTTGACCTATTATTTTTGGGTCCTTCGGTTAAATTAATGGGGCTATAGGAAAACGGGGAGTGTCACCCCGAGTCCTAGGAAACCTCATACAAGACCCTAGCATTATTGGTTCGCGAGATATTAAAATGCCGATGACCTATTAGTTTTGGGTCCTTTGGTTTAAATTAAGGGTGCTATAGGAAAACAGTGGGTGTCACCTCGAGTCCTAGGACACCTCATACGAGTCCCTTGCATTATTGGTTCGCGAGATATTAGTTTTGCCGGGAGCGCAAATCCCTTGTTAACAGTGAACTTTGTTGGTCATTGAAATAACTACTTGTAAAACTCCAGTGCAAATTCCTGAATATCTTTAATGTGGCCTCCAAACCTTGAAGTAAACCGTATGCGATATACATTCCACAGCAAAATATGACGATTTAATGAATAAATCATAATTGTTTTCAGCAATTATAATGAATATTTTCATACCAAAGAACGACAACCTGAAGATGATTTATTGTAGGAATATCTTTAATGGGGCCTCCAAACCTTGAAGTAAACCGTTTGCGATGTTTCCTGTTACAAATTTCCGTCCCATTGCCGTCCCATTTCCAAAATCACTCCCACAAAAAATATCCAGCAACCGAGTGGAAAGATGTTACACATCTAGGAAGCCAATTTTCGGTTTGATGACAAACGATTTGAATATGTGCGTTCATAATTTGAGAAAATTTATCTACACTTGTCTAAAATATTTATTGTTAGGCCTAACAAAACTGTTAATTTCTGTGCTTTTGCACATTGATAGGTGCAAATAAACGTATCAAATCCTACCGAGATCAACTATAAAATGGCTTTCATTGGTTGACTTATTTTTCCAAGACAGAAAAAAAAGACAAAATTCAAAAACAAAAGCAACAAAAAAAACACAAAACCGAAAACACAAAGCAAAAAAAAAAGTCTATATATATAAAGAAGAAAACTAACACAAAATTAAAAACAAAACAAAAAACACGAATCAAAAAGCAAAATTAAAATCAAAGCAGAAAACAAGCAACAAATCAAAAACAAAAGACAAAAAAGCAAAATTCTAAAGCAAAGTCAGAAAAGAAATATAAAACCGAAAACACAAAGCAAAAGCAAAATTTAAAAAAGCAGGAAGCACACACCAAACCAAAAACAAAAACACGAGGTAAAAAGCAAAATTCAAAAACAAAAGCAATCGCAAAAGCAAATACAAAGCAAAAAGAAAAGAGTATAAAACAACAAGCACAAATCTAAAAAAGCAATTAGTTCCGATTTGACTCCACTCATCCCCCTCCAGATGCAAACCGTAGTTACGCCACTACAGTGGCTATTATAGCATCATTGACTTTAAACCCTGAGTTCCGGGTTCAATTTCCGGCTCTGCCAAGAAATGTAATTCTGGTCTCGTGAGGCAAATCTGAGAAGAAGTGGGTTTTATTCCCACCTCAGACAATCTAGAAGTAAAAACTCAGCAAATTTTCTAGGTTTGTGCCGTGTCTTGTTAGGGGTTTCGCCTAGGACACCAAGCTGGCTCATCAGCGGGCTCTTGGTGTCCGTGACTGGCATAAATCTAGGAACTTTGCTCAGTTTTTATTTACTGGCCGTGAAAGCCAATATACAATCTAGAAGTAGTTTTCCATAGTTTCCCATTTGTACTGCGGGAAAATGACGGAATAGTTCCTAACTTAAGGCCATGCCAGTCCCCAGTCCAACAAGTATTTCCGTGAAGAACTAAAATAGCCTATTTTCATACATACTAATTACGTTAATTCCCTCTATCAACATACAAAATTCCAATTTGATTGCTGTAATAGATTCGTTGATAGAGAACCGTCTAAATATTCGGATGGTCGCCGTGTTTGATTTTGTATATGTACTATTATGTAGCCTACTATTACATGAAGATTACTGTGTAGGTGTATTATTAAAACTGCAATCGCATGATTAGGACACAAGAAATAAAAGCGAGATTTTAAAATATCGCACAGCCACCATCTTGTGGTTATGAAAGCAATTTAAATAAATTAGATGCCAGTGGATTAAAATTTGGTAAGCATATACCGTACCATGTTTCACTGCGCTCGGATGGTTAAATCGCGAGAAATGCCCATTTAAATAATTAAATTTTGCGTCGCCGCCATGTTGGATTTGTGCTCACCAGATTATTGAAAGTCCCGTAGGTGAGCGTATGTTTGTAGTCTCTATCAACATACAAAATCTCCGTTCGATTACTGTCATAAATTAATAGATATTGAGAACCGTCTAAATATTTCGGATGGTTGCCATGCTAGATTTTTAGCCTATTTTCATTTATGAAAAAATAGGCGTATGAGATCATCTTTTGACCGCGTGTGTGTATGTGTGTGCGTATGGGTGTGTTTGTGTGTGTGTGTGTGTGTCCCTAATAACTTCTAAACGGCTGCAGCGATTTCAATGAAACTCGGTAAGGTCATAGCACCAATCTGGCCAACCCCGACAGTGGCCTTCAAATGTTATTACGTCTCACCAATCCAACATGACGGCTGTGCGAAATTTTCAGCGACATTCTATATCTCCGAAACTATTACCGATATCACCCTGAACCTTTGCACGGTGATAAAGGGCACTACTAGATGTTCACCTATGAGACTTTCAGACACCTGTTAACTACAAAACGAACATGGTGGCTAAGCGAAGTTGAAACGTTTCAATAGATTTTTCTCGTGATTGAACCATCTGAGCGCAGAGAAATATGGTACAGTAAATGTTTATACATATTGTAATGCACTAGCATCTAATTTAGTTCAATTGTTTACATAACATCAAGATGGCGGCTGTGCACAATTTTAAAATTAATTTTTATTTCTTGTGTCGTAATCATTCGATTGCCACGGTGGGTGAGTGGTTATCGTGCCGGATTACTAACCCCAAGCTTGCAGGTTCACTCCTGGCCGTGGTAAGTGATTTTTGAAAGGCGGCAAAATAACACGATACGCATGTCATACGATGTTGGCATGTTAAAGATCCCATTTGAATTCAGTAGGCCGTGTTCATAGTGGCAAAATTAATCTTGGGATTTTCCGCCAACACAAAGTTCTCATTTCTCTACTAGAAAGCGCTATAGTGTCAAGGAGCTTAGATATCTAACCTACTTGGCTTTCATATTGCTTCTATGAACAACAAAATGCGACATGCAAGCTTTCCTCTGGGTGTCAGATAACAAACCTTGCACCCGGCACCCTAGGCATTACGATATTATTAATATTATTAATATTATTATTATTATTATTATTACCATGCGATCAAAGTGAAAGTTTGAATAATGAACCTACAAAATAATTTTCATTGAATGGTACATAACTCTATGGCCTATACAACAATCCAATACGGCGACCATCCGAAATATTTAGACGGTTCTCAATATCTACGAATCAATTACAACAATTAAACTGAAATTTTGTTTGTTGATAGAGGCAATTAACATAAGTATGATATTTGAAAATAGGCTTCGGTTCTTCACGGAAGTACTTATTATATATGTAGGCGGTAGAGTTATTTACTATTAGATGACGATTCTTGCGAAGGTTCATTTTTCAAACGACTTCGAGTGCATGATTAGGACACAGGAATTAAAAGCTTCCTTTTAAAATTTCGCAAGCCTCCATCTTGATGATATGTAAATAAATGAACGAAATTCGATACCAGTGCATTACAATGGGCATAAACATTTGCTGTACCAAGTTTCACTGCGTTTGGATGGTTAAATCGCGAGAAATGTTTATTTAAATGTTTCAACTTCACTTGGCCGCCATGTTCGTTTTGTAGTTAACGGGTTTTTGAAAGTTACATAGGTAAACTTGTAGTAGTGCCCTTTATCATCGCACAAAATTTCAGGGTGATATCTGTAATAGTGTCGGAGATATAGAATGCCGGTGAAATATTTCGCACAGCCGCCATGTTGGATTGGTGAGCCGTAATAAAATTTGAAGGACACTGTCGGGATTGGCCGGAATAGTTTCATTGAAATCGCTCCAGCCGTTTAGAAGTTATTACGGGGACACACACCTACGGACGCACACACATACACACATAAGGGCAAATGGTGATGAAAATAGGGTAAATATTGTGTTGACCGACTGACAAGCTTTATTTATTATTCTCCTCTCTGTAAAACATATTCTAAAAAATATTTATGTAATAAAATTCGCCTTGTCATTAATTTATTATTTTAGTATTGTCAATGCGGATTAATGACATAAACATTTACCAATAGTCAATACGAATCAACCTTTACCAAACCAATACCGTATGGTAAACATTCGAGTATACCCATTTTATATTCTAAAAAGTTACCCTTTATCTCTTGCTGCCAAGAACTACTTGTTTAGCCAATGGCGCGCCTGATGCCACGCATGACGTGGCCGCAGGAATGAAATAACAACATAATACTAATAGTGGTTCACTAACCCTGGGGCGGTCCGGGCACGGTCGCCTAGATCCCACTGATGAGCCTGACTTGGTGCACCTAGGCGAAAGACGCAGAAATACCTGTAAGACTTGCTGAGTTTAAATACTTGGCCGAAAAAGACAACATGCCCTGTTTTTTTTAAATAGTTTTATCAATATTACGCTCAGGAATGGCAACATTTATGCTAATATTTGGAGTGGTGTATACGATGTTTGGTCAACAATGCTCGTATTTTCCAACACATCTCTTCCATATCAGTAAGAGGACCATAGTAGCACCCTGCACTTCATGATGAGGATGATATTAGAAATACCTAATCCTCGTGTCAGGGAAATCAACCAACCAAATTTAAAAACCTACGACCTGGCCGGAAATCGAATACTAGGCCCTTTTTATAAAAGGCTTGCCACTTATTCACTTACCCTCGAAGTAAGAGAAATGTCTGTATCGCACTGGCCTGGTGCAAGTCTTCGAATATGACACCACTAGAGTGACTTGTAAATCAATGATACCGTCCCAGTATAGTTCCCTCACATCCCTGGTTAACGAGCGGCTACTCAAAAGTAAGACAATAGCACGCGCCGACAATAACCACTGTTCGCTACTGACCAATAGCTGACGGTTCTTGGCCAATAGAATGCTTCCTCTATCACTACACGTGGACTCTTAAGTCCCGCCCTGGTGGCTAGCTTGTGTCTCCGACAGGTATCAGTGTCCAATGTTGGGCATCTGCACATAGTTCTGTCCAGTCTCGCTGATTGCCCTCAGTGGCTACGGTGGTCATTCGACAACGCTGTGCCTCACGCTAGGACAGCCTTGGCCCCAGGTGCCATGGAGTGTAAACATATCCGCCCAGCTAGATTTCAAAGGCGAGCCGCACGTTAACCAAGAAAGTGAGGCGACTATACTATAGTCTTTCCGTTTGGCCATGATATCCAGAGGATTAAGGGACTTCTCGGAACTCAACTGACGTCACTCACTCACCCTCCCGACACACTCGCCGGACCGGCCGGACAATGACTCATCTACTGGCTCTGTCCCATAGGACTAAAACTTCTTTCATTTCAAGTTTAAATTTACAATTTTGAAGTTTCTTGAATTTTACATAAAATTCTAAAGACAATTAGACCAAACGCGACTGAATTGCGTCATATCCACGGTTTGATAGTCGGTCAAAACTTATGACGTATTTCGTGCCGTAATTGTTTGTAGTAAAGAGTCATAGTTATCTGTTGCAATAATTATAAATGACATTTAATAAACGACAGCTTAGGAAGTAAGAAGTCTGAGTTTGGACTCATTTCCTTTAGAATTGTATGTAGAGTTCAAAAAACTTGAAATTTCCAAATTTGAACTTGAAATAAGAAAAGTTTTAGTGCTGGGCGACAGCGCCATTAGGTGAGTCATTGTTCGCCACTGGCCAGTCCGTCGAGCGGGCTGGGAGGGTGAGTGACTGACGTCAGTTGAGTTCCGAGAAGTCCCTTAATACTCTTGGTATCATGGCCAAACGGAAAGGCTATACAGACAAGAATTGTATTTCTTGGCAGAGCCGAAATCAAACTCGTTCCTCCAGGATGGGAGCCAATTACGCTGCCTACCACACCACGGTGAGTACTGTTCTGCAAGAACTTCACTGAAGGCTGCATATGGCTTATATACCCCTGATTGACGTATATATTGACTTGCGTACCATTATCAACATACAGAGCTGTGACTGTGTATCAAACAAAATAAACTCGGTCGCAAGTTTATATTAGATTGAGATTTAATAAAGAATATTTCCTTAAACATCTGTCGTAATAGTAGTCTGTCTGTTTGCAATGTTAAGGCAATACCGATGAAAGAAGAATTCAATTTCCTCCTCGCTTATGTAAGCTCCAGGGAAAGAGGTACACTGTATGATATTAATCTCTATAACAAACACTGTCTACGTTTGGAATTGAAATATCTCCACACTGGAAATGTATCAGAAGAGAATATTGGAAGACAGAAGAATGTCAATAATATTCTCAACGTTCACCTACTTTATACATATGAGATGACAAGAAATTCGCATTAAACTCCGCATATATGGCTGGCCAGACGGAAACTTACGTCTTTTATATATTTAGCCACTTTTATCCTTCAAAAATGGAATACTATGTTTGTGACATATGGGGTAAAATGTGTGGGTATCTATGTATAAGGTGCGTTCAAAAAGTAACGAGCCGGAGGCTGGAATGCGCAAATCGGTGACGACATCGGCTAATCGTGGCATGTGTAACGACGAGTGGTTCCGACCAGAGCGTGGAAGGTCACAGCCCGTCGCTAGAGGGCACGTGTGCACGTCACTTGACGATACAAAGCGAGCAGCAGCATGCATCAATCGTCCAACGCTGCCAGTCGTATTGCAAACAGTGACATGGAGGCGTCAACCAAAGAGCAAAGAGGTGTTGTTCGGTTTCTGACAGCGGAAGGAGTATGGGGAATGACATTCATCGCCGAATGTCACAAGTGTACGGCGAACACTGCATGTCCCTTGCAAGGGTCAAGGCGTGGCACAAGCGCTTCAGGGAAGGACGGGTGTCGTTAGCCGATGATGCCTGGTCTGGGGCACCCCCCTGCATTACCGATGACAACGTCCAGCTGGTTGTTGCACTCATTACCCAGGACCGCCGAGTGACAGTGAACGCCATAGCCGCCGTGGTCGCTCCACGACAATGCACGACCTCATACGGCCAACACAGTCGCGGCACTCCTGCAGAAATTCAAATGGGAGGTTCTCGGCCACCCTCCATACAGTCCAGACCTCTCTCCCTGTGATTACGCCATGTTTGGTCCCCTGGAAAGGGCTCTGCGGGGCCAACGATTCACCTCGGACGCCGAAGTCCAGCTGTACGTGCGGAACTTGTTCACATCGCATCCTAGGGAATTTTATGAGACAGCCATTCACCGCCTCGTGTCACAGTGGGACAAGTGCCTCAACAGCCAGGGCCAATACTTCTAACATACAGGTACTGGTTTCTGTAATTATGCCTCCAGCTCATTACTTTTTAAACACACCTTATAGATAGATAATTGATTTATTTGCAAATGGAGACATAGTCCCTCGTGTCAAAATTATAATACAACTACAATTTGAAATATGTACACAAATGTAATGACAAACAGATAAGAACAGATAATGACAAGAATTTTAACATGATAAAAAACTAATCCAACCTCTTCTCACACACAAACTCACTGCTACTCACTAATCTAATCACAACTTCTTGTTTTGCTGACAGCTTCTTAAATCTCCAAAGATTTGGAGACATTGGGCTGAAAATGTCCTCTGTTACATATTATCTACCATTTCAAGCTTCAATACGGAACTACTATTTGTCATGAGCAGCTGATCACCGGCACCATCTATTTCATTTCATTTTATTCTGTTCTTATAACCTAAATTTTATGGTGCACCACATTAGGTTTAAATACGTATCTTATTACTGTGCTACGCTTTTTTTCAATAGCTGATGAAGGGGATAAAATGTAATTAATCCTCGAAACATGTACTGAAAACAAGTTAATTAATTAATTTTTTCTTTATAGTATTGATTCAGGCGGATGTACAGTTCTTGTTAATAACTATTCCAGCATATCAATACGGAAGCACCATGAGTCATTTAAATAATGTAAACAATTTTTTTATTTATTTAGTCAATTTACCCTCCAGGTTGGTGGTTCCCACGGACCCAGCGAGGGAACTCACCACTACCGCCTCTATGGGCAGTGTCCTGGAGCTTGGAACATCTGGTCGGTATGGATACAACTGGGAAGGTGTGATCAGCACTTCGCCCAAGCGGCCTCACCTGCAAAGCGAACAGGGGCCTCATGAGGGATGGGAAGGGATGGAAGATTGGGATGGATAGGCTAGGAAGAGGGAAGGAGGCGGCCGTGGCCTTAAAAGTAGGTACTGCCCCCGTAAATTGAATTATTTAGGGACAAAATGAAAGTATTTTCCGTCCCCATGATAAAATTTAACTAGCAAATATAATTTCTGGAAGTGTGACACGGGAGTGTAGTGTTACAAGCTCGAGACTGTGGGAGAGCCCGATCACGTGATATGTTGCACAATGGACGCTTCTAGAAGGCTATTTTTAGCATAGCAACAGCGAGTTTGGAGATTAATATTATAAATACTGTTATAAATTATGTTATTGGATCCCAGCCCAGAGCCAATGAGAACAGGTATTATTGAAGACGGGATCAACTTTAATTACACAATATGATGAAATTATGCATTTAGGCCCTTAGAAGAAGATTTTCTTATTTGGTAATGAAGAGAATATTAAGAGAAATTATGTCTGATACTTTAAAAACCGCAGATCGGTTAATCTACGCAGTAATAAGCATTGGTAATCTACGCGCTAAAATTATGGTGGGAGTTTGATATGGCCGCCAAAAATACGACTTGGAGGGGGAGATCCAAGGATCGAGGTTCTTATTCCAGCAGACTTTGAAGAGTGAGGAAGTGTTTTTACTGGGTTAACGGAGATCCCAAAGCTTAGTCCGAGTGCGACGACTGTCGACTTGTGGAGACGCGAGGATAGCTAGGTGGAACGTAAGAGGTCACCGCACTTCCATTCTACGTGAAGTTGCGAGGAACATTGAATTGATTATATCTCTTATATAATTGAGATCTGAAGTTAAATAAGCATATATATATATATATATATATATATATATAAAGAACAGGTCGCATACTATATATTGTGAAAAGTCGAGTGCTTTAAAAATTCACCGTTTCGACAATATAAGCCTGTCAAGTTAGATTTCCAAATGTGTTGGAAATAAAGCTGAATATCATTATAAATTGCAACGTGAAGTTGGCGAACGCAGTTCAAGTGAACAGTGGCGAAGAACTTTTAATATTGGAGCAACACATAAACATTAACAGAATGACTATTATTATTATTCTTCAAACGTTATCATTCAGCATAATTAACATTGTTGATATGATGAACTAAATAGTCATGCGCCAGAGACATATTCGATAACAGGAGTTAAGATACAACGATGGAGCTTCGTTAGACAACGTATTCTTGAATACAGAAGTAGTGTACGGTCCATTTTGTGCATTTTCGTCAGTCTACGAACACTAATATAACATCAATTAGCAATGGAAATATTTCATTCACCATTTATATGAATATTTCCATAATTACATTCCAATTATGAAGCTGATACATATTTACGACGGAGAATGAAGACTTTACAGAAGAGATTTGTCAAGATGCTAGGGAAAGATAGCCCAGCAACACTGAAGTATTTGCCAGAAGGATTTCGTTCGAGCCCAGGCGAATGTTGGTGAATTCCAGAGAGGGACGTTTCTTATCTCTGAGGTCGCAGATCCCAGGTTCGAATGCAGATCCATCTCTGTGTCTTGTACTGAGGAAACATCTAAAGTATTGTGGGAATACTTACATAGATCTTCAAGTTTTCGTCCAAATAAGGTATTAGTGTATCTCAATTGTTATATAGAGCTTGATTAGTAACATTCTGAGCCAGCGATCTTATTCCATATTTTCAGCGATCTTATTCCATATTTTTATATATTTTCAAATTTCATGTATTTCAGTGCTTTTATGTATTTTTCACTTCAGATGTGTGTTGAGATTTTTATACTTCAAGATTATTTAGGAGTTGATTGCATTTCATCTATTTTTCAATTTTATTCTACGGATCAGTTGTGGAACTGACATTAAAAATTTTTGTTTGAGGAATCATATTGCCTCATAGGAGACTAGTCGTTTCGACTCTCGAATTTTTATAATTTCATTTAAACCAAGTATTCTGACATTGTGTGATAGCTTCAAATTAAATTCTTATTAAATTTAATTTGAGCACTTTAATATAACGACATATAACTTCAAGAACAGAAGAAACATCGAATGATATTGTTATATCATTATTGTACATAAACTATCGACGATCTAAGAAATACTAGTCGTTTGATAAGACCGAAGTATAATCCCTATGAACATTCTTTATGTAGAGTGGAGAAACATTACGACATTGACAAACCTTTCTTATTATTTGTAAAGCTAAGAGCTTTGTTCATTTAATATGTTAGAGGAAATACCTTTTGATAGAAGATTATTCAAATCTTTGGCTAGGAATTCAAAGCTAGTTTATCCCGGTCAAGATTGAATTCTATCTGACACTATAAATAACATGTGTGTTATTTTATGCTATTTGTGTAACATCACGTCATTTTGTGGACATGATATTACAACGATAAACAATTTAAAGCTTGACAAGTGAGATGAGACAGGAGTATTATTTTTATTACACGTATTTGCGACAGACAAGTTAACAGTTAATTATCTTGTTGTGGAGTAAACTTTAGGAGGTTAATCACGACTGTCTAATATCGTTCATTACAATTGGAAGTTTCGTTTGAAGAACTTGCGCATGTATAATTGTAGTCCAATAGTCATGTGCAATGATACTGAGGGTCATGCCAATATTTGAGAGAAGTTCCTACACAAGATATGTTAATAACAATTAATCCTTTTTGGTTATTGTTTAACATAGTAGATGATAATTGTTTATGCCATATATACTGTTATATGAGGATTTGTAGAGCTATGGAGTGCTATTGCGAGGGAATTCCGCATTTTAAGGAAGTCAAAGTATTGTTGTTCTTTGATAAAAAGGCATGTATCATGATAAGAGCCGTTGTATACAAGTAGTCCAGTTTTTGTGAATTAATGATTTAGCTGTGTTAACAGGAGGGTTTCAGCGGAAATGCAACTTGAGAAAGATTGTCTACTCACGTCCATAATACGATTATTAAATTGTATTAAACCCGAAGTTATGTAATTACGTACAGTTTACCTTAATTAGTCGATTGTATTATACCGACAGTGTAATGAAACCTATATAAGACGATGTGTAAGTAGTATATCAAAACTACAGAACGTTAGAGAAGGATGGTTATGTGAAAAACCAGTGCATATATTTAGTTAAGAAATATATTGTAACCGAGAAGTCAGAATCTCGAAAGTGTCGCGTTAGCAACTCTAGATAATGGATATTATTATAAACATATTACATGTAAATAATTTTTGTGGAAATGATTTAATTAGTTAAATATTTTAGTAGGATATATTAATCAATTGTTTTGGAATAGTGTGTTTTATGAGCGGATGTTTTTGGGTATGAATGATTGTTCATTGTTAAGAGCAAATGTGGAACCGGATTGGTCTAGAACAATTGCGGGGTGCGAATGAAAGAGTGTATAATTTTTCTTAGAATGATTGTTTAAGAAACAGAGTAGTTATGTGAACTTTTGTAAGATCTAAATGTTAATTTTTACGTGTTTTTATAAATGCACACACAAGCAGTCTCTGTGGACTAGCGAGAATGATTCACCGTTATGTTGGAGAGCGATGACATAATATAAGCAGGTGTAAACTCACCGCCTTGTATTGATTGTATAAACCAGTTCCGAGTACGGCGTGGTGCCGGTATTACATTTATGAAACAAAGTTACTGCACGTGCGTTCTGCAAACGCAGGCTTGTGAATGAAACCAGGTGTCTGGAATGCCATTTAGAGACTTCATTAAACGTTTTTATTTTTACGCAGTGCAGGCCTAGAACAAGCCAAGATTTATGCTCATAATTTTAATACAGCATTGTAATAAGATGTAGAGTTGAAAGGAGGTGTGAATGTTTGCGTGTTTTTAATTTTAATTTCTAAATTTTAAATTCGTTTATTGTTATTTTGTTTATACTAGATTAGATTACCCTATTGTTAATAAATTTTATTCAGATTGTTTTCCATTGTTGTTGGAGTGTGATTCATTTTAAAAATAAGGTGAAGAATATTGTGGAGGTAGTGTAGGCGAAGTTGAAGTCCCAGTCCCCGAGAGGTAAGTAAAGGTGAGTGCCCCGTGTAGTTGTTTGTTGATCCACAGTATTCTGGTAACTGCTGTCTGTAAATCCCTAAAGGCCATGTTGGAAGCGATTTCTAATGTAGTATATGCCGGAGCAGTTAGAAATAGGCAATCCAGCGGGGGCAATGGATATTCCAACAGGATCCTTTCCGGATTATCGGGTACAGTACTGTCCCCGTTTACCTGGATAGTAGGCTGTCAGATATCCGCCCCCTCAATCGGATTGCCAATTATCAATTGCACCGGCACAGTTACATCAATGAAAATGGCACTGACAGATACTATCGAGATAAGAGCACAGAAGTTCACAGGAAATCATTGTGGAACACACCAAAATAGACGGGGGTTCATACTTACCGTTACTTACCTCTTAATTATCTCGGGGTTTGAGTTGACAACAGGATCACTAAAAGTCTGTTCACACAATAACCTCCACCATGACATTTAAAAATGAGCCAAGACGAAGACGAGAACTTTGAACTGTACAAAAGCTTTATTTCTAATAAAGGGTATGATTTTACCAACACAACAAAATCAACGTGGCTATCAGTAGCCCAAGTCAATCTGACTACGTCCTCAGTAGGACTTGCAAAAATTATCATACAACATGATATAAAACATTTTAGCTCCCTTGAGCTCCAAATAACGTAATATTCATAACACAATTGGATTGGAAAAGGACGTCAGGGTGTGACATATATAGAGCATTTGGTTTCCTTTTAATAAACATGAGAATGGTATTTATAGTCGCAAGGCCGGAGTGTGGACGACCTCACTCTCAGTGAACCAGATGATGGCCCAGCTGCGAGCTACCCTCGAACCTGTTGCATACTGGTCAAATGCATTCCCTTCTCACGTGCTAAGTTACGCAAGGGTACAGCTTGCTCTCTCAAACTTTTATCTGTCTACAAGACAACTCACATTATATTTACGCAAATCTTTCAAGTACTTTGCTCACATCCTATTGGATCATTATGTTAATTCCTTAAACTTGTTAACTTCAATCCAAATGTTTAATTAGCTCTTAAATGTTTATAACAAAATCACATAAATTATTTATAACAATTAGAAATTGTTTATAATATTTGTCAAAGACAATAAAAATATTATATACACGCCTTTAACATCACTCTCGTTCCACATTATTTTCAAAAATATTTACAGCAATTATTTACAATAGTAACATTTAAATTGTTTAAATTATTAATTTAATAAATACATTGACCACATGTTCATTCGGTTTGTAATTTTCATAATCGTGTTTAATATAATCGACCAATGAAGGTTAGTTATACATATTAATGTCACAATCTTGTTTAATAAAGGTTTTAATAATGATTTGTGACGGCAACCTTCATTCAAAATCTTATCTCAAATTCTTTCAAAACTCGTGTTAATTATAACAGTAATTCACTTGATTTATTTTCAACGAACTATGACAATCTTACTCCAGCGGAAAATCCTTCGCTAACAAGTTAATGCACAAACTGCATTAAAAATATGCCCAAAATCATCATATATTAATCTATATGGTATTAAACTTCCACATAACTTACAAAACTTCCACAAATAATTCTTTAACATTTATTCCTGTGGGAACTTCCTTCATATTCAAGGGCATTATATCTCAGCGACTTTCAACACGCGCTGCACTAGCGATTATACATTCATAGTTCCACTTAAAAATTTTTATAATCATTAATTGTTTCAAAACTGTTTTTCTATAACCTTCGTGGATTTCATTCATGAACCGAACTGAAGTCAAAATTTGCCAATCACAAACAAATTTAATAGTGAATACGCTTATATACGCCTGTCTGGTCTATCAAAATTTAAGATTAACATCTTAAAAGAAATTGTAGTATAAAAATACTATCTTCAAATAAAGAGCGACTAAAATGCAAAGTAGTCGAATAGAATCCATTAGACTGGGGAATGCAAACATCGTTATATAAATCTCTAATTGAGAAAAACTCCTAACAAAAGTACTTGACTTTAATGCATTCAATAATTCATTATTAACGTTAATCTTTCACAAAAGTGTCTATGATGCAATGTTCATTCATAACTGACGATAAATGTCTGTGTTGCAATCAATTCAACTAACGACTAGTATTTCCAA
Organism: Meconema thalassinum; assembly: GCA_946902985.2. Taxonomy (NCBI): domain Eukaryota; kingdom Metazoa; phylum Arthropoda; class Insecta; order Orthoptera; family Tettigoniidae; genus Meconema; species Meconema thalassinum. The sequence continues at coordinate 425,510,396 of OX336388.2, read as the reverse complement.
GATCGTCGACAACGTAAGAGATTTTAACGCTCTAAAATCATTTAAATGTTCTTCCTTCTTGATGATGACAGAAAATTGGTCAAAGTAATTAAACTGGGGTAGAATTACTTTAATAAAGTGACACGCTGTCTGAATTTAAATCTGCCATAAAAATCATTAACTTACAGTCAAATCGTGACTATAAAAATATTAATTACTGAAAATCTAAATATCAGTCTCAACTGATCCAAAATCATTAACTATGCCCATGACATAACAATGTCTTAATAAATCGTCGAAAAATGCAAAACTCATCAAGGTGTACTGAGAATAAGAATCTCAACAAGAAAATAGGGCAAAAATACATGAGGATAAAAATATGGGAAAAATGGTTGCTCAAACATCATTAATAAACTCAAATACAATAAACGTTCACGACTACCTTATCTGCCGATTGACGTTCCAGAGGAAAATTCCCCAAAGAAGACTGCTGATGGATCCATTTCACCACGTTAAAGCTGAGCTCCATCCTCGAAATAGGAAATAGCACCCTCAGAGAATCGAACTGCTTCCTTCTCCGTGAATCGCTCTGCTCCTCGAAGACGAATAGACATCCTTCCGGCAATAATCTTCTTTGTGAGTCGGGACACCCCTGACCTCTCTTGAAAAATTCCCTGAAGTTCCAGTAGACAATCGCCATGAAGTTTTGTAGAAATTTCCGAAGAAATTATTCATATTCAGAGTATGAAATTGTTTCTATGGCTGTTCGATGGTATTCAGCCTTTAATTACGGAACATGGGTGTAGATGGTATTCACCGCATGTTTGCTTGTGTGGAATAGCAATTAGCGAAGTTCCATGTCGCTATCTTACTCCGTTGAAGTATGTCCCAATTGCAATAAGCGCCTTAGCCTTCCATCTGCTCTTCGGTTGTAGTGTTAGAAGAACAAACTGCCGTATTCAATTTCTCCATTATACTGTATCGTTCTGTAACAAAGCACTCTGAAGTCTTTCTATTCCACTCGCAGCGTCAGCCGTTGCGTTGATTCTGGCTATACGAAAGTGCTTCTCTTGTGGCGAGATAATCACTTTTCTCAGTCGTATAAAACTGCTAATATCTTTCGAACTAATCGGTCGAAATTGTTCAGCTTTTCTCTATAACTGCATGTAGCACTGCACAATACAATTAGCTTATCGTAGACCGCTAACTGTTCGAAGCTAAACTTGTAGAAGCTTTCCAAGGTCCGTTTCAACTTCACCTAGTTTGACTTGGATCTCGTTAATATAGTGGCCTCGCCACACGTTATAAAGACGATTCTTTTCACTGCTGTTCACTTCGACGTCTCACTATAATGAATGTATAAGAAAAGAACTTTCACAATAGACTTTGATGCTCTGAGAATGAGATCTCAGAATGATCAGAGAACGAAAGGGGGCTCCTCTCTTCTGCGCAAGCCCTTTTATTAACTTCTCGAGGGGCGTTACCATCCCTTCCAAAGCGTGATACTGCGTCATCGCTAGAACTTCCAACTTCGTTAATACATGACGGATTTTCAAAATTCAAAAACTGAAAATAAATTTCACCAAAATTCCAAATCAATGCTTTTACTGCAAATGGATTTCCACAATTCTGCATTCCAAAAGTAATAAAAATACCATAGTTTCAGCAATCTCCGTCTTCCTTTAAACTATCGTTCATTGGTTCATGCCTCTCCTCCAATAGCATAGTTTCTTCCTCAGCCGAATTCCTCGTTTCCTGCGACTGCGTCGTAAATCTTGGAACATTCTCGACTAAATGCTGACGTCACTGAGAATCTCAGCTCAAGTAGCCTGCTGGTATAACATTTACGTCATCCGTGCTTACGTCATGACTACTCACGTCATAACTATGACAGCCATAACTCTCCTTATAAATTTCAAATATAGCCACCGTGGTCTCTACATAATTCAATTACGGGGGCATTCTCCTCCCACCACGTTTTAAAAACAGTTGCAAATTGTTTTTAAACTCAATGTTACAAGTATCTCAATTCTCTTGAACACGAAATTGAATTATTACTGGCTTACTCTAGTATGATATTTCCTCTATGTTCCTTAATCATTATCTCTTCTACTCTGGGTTGTTTGTGGTTAATGTATTCTTTCCTCTCTAATTCCTCTTCTGACCAGTATTTCTATTTTCTAAGTTCTGCTGGCTCGTAGAAGGCCCAGGATCGATTACAAGCTCCTGCCTTTTCTTTTGATTGTCAGCTTCTTTATCCCTTAATTCTTTTAAGTATTGCTGGCTTTCCTTCTCTCTTTGCTGATACTGATCAGGTGTCATAACCTGACTTTGAGTATTCTGGTTTCTATTTTGGTTTTGGTTATTCCTATTATAGTTACGGTTATACCCATTATTGTTGTAATATCTGCCTCTTCCATTGTAGTTTCCTCGGTTGTAGTTCCAACCTCTTCTCTGTTGATACGGTCGGTAACCTTGTGATCTGTAATTTCTAAACTGATTATTTCTGTGAGGACCTACATTGTCAGTTTTCTCCTGCTCTGGCTTGTCAGTTTGTTGGACTTGGTCCATATATACCGTATTGATTTCTTTAAACTCCTGCCTTTGACCTTTCTGGACTACGTTAGGCATTGGACTTGTGTAGTCTAACCTTCTTAGTAATTCATCCATGCTGGATAAATCCCTGATGTTGGACGAAATTATAAGTCTCCTCACCTCAACTGGCAGCATACGAGAAATCGCATCTATTAGTTGCTCCGTGGACAATGGGGGTTGCAAAAATCTCAAGCGGGACAACTGACTCGTAAAGAAATCAGCGTACCTCGTTGGAAGAGTACCTGAGTATTTTCTTGAATACACCTCCGCTCTTAACGAATTCTGCGCTTCTATAGACCAAAATCGCTTGATTAATGCCTCTGCAAACTCGTCAAAGTTACTGAATGTGTATCTAAATGCGCGAAACCATTCAAGGGGTCCTCCAATCAGATATCTCTCTACTATCTTCATCTCTCTCTCTCTCTGGGAATGTGAGCTTCGATGAAATAATCTTTGAGATTCCTTACATACTCTATAGGTGTCAAACTATCAGTGTTACTGAATTTTTGTGGTTTGTCTTCGAAATTCCTAATGACCGTCACGTTCCTCGGATATGAATCCGGATAGTTTTTCCCACTATCTCGATAATTCCACTCAGGTTCCATGTTCCTCTCGTCATCCTCCTCTCTGAATCTGGATACACGTTCTTCAGGAGTCACGTCTCTTTCTTCTGGCTCTAGGTTATGTCTTCTAGCATAATTCCTATTCAATTCGCAAGCTAAGCCTTCTGTATCCTTGTCGGTGATTTCTGTTAAGACTTTCTTGATAATCTCTTCTTTGTAGTTCTCCATTAAACTAGCCTCTCCTAACTTCAAATTTTTCAGTTTACTCGTCGTTTCATTTACATCCGAGACAACTTTATGAATTTGATCCTCTAATGTAGATTTTAAAGTTTGCATATCCTGATCTAGTTGTGTTCTATCGTCAACTTGTTTTTCGGATAACGAATTTATCCTGACGCTTAAATCTTTCCTAATCTGTACTACTTCATTGTTAATTTCTATCTGCGTACTGGCAAGTTTTCTTTCAATCCTTTCCTGAATTTGGGTTACATGTTCCCCACTTGACTTATTCCACTCGTCTTTCCATACCGCTACGTTTGCTGTTAACATTTCGGCTATGTCTACTTCGATATCCTCTTTTAATACTCTATTGTGGTCTAATACCTGGGTTCTCATGACCTCTACATCATACTTCAACTCTGTTAAAGACGTTGTTGTTCTAACTGATTCATCGACTAACCTAGTCGCTAATGCAGTTATATTACGCGTACAAAGAGTTTTTGAGTTTTCGATTTCTTCCCTGACTTTATTTACATCAGTTTGGACTTTAGTAATATCTACGAAAACTGTGTTGACCTCTACCTGAATCTTAGTTATGTCACTTTGCACCTCAGTTATATCCGCATGAATGTTATTAATGTCTACCTGAACATTAGATACATCAGTTCTAGCTTTTTGAATTTCTTTTTGGACTTCCTCGACCTTGTCTTGGACAGTCGCTACATCGTTTTTGACAACAACTACTTCGGCTCTAGCACAAGAAATATCCCCTCGGACATTAGCTACATCTAGATTTAACATTGTAAGGTCTTTCTGTACCTTAGACACATCAAATTTAACATCATCAACACTTTTATGCACAATAGACACATCTTTATGGACATTAGACACCTCTGTACGCATGTCCGTTACAGTATTCTCAATTCCTAAGGTATTAATCTGTAAACGCGACATATTATCCTCTAAATTGGCAGCACTAGTATGAAGAACCTTCATATTCTCCTCCATTCGACTATTATTCCTCGCTTCCATCTCCTTCATACTCTCACTCATCTGCTTCATATTAGCAGACATCTCCGCTAACATCATCTTCAAACTTTCATCTGCCATTACAATATTATTCAAAAATGGATTGCTGTAGGGACATACATCAAAAGAGCAAAATAACAACATTTGAGCAACACTTTTCACCATATATAATTTTGATCAATTTTCTGTCTTAAATCTAACTTATAACTACCTTATAATTAACCTTCGAAGATACTTCATGTTGAAACAAACTCAAGCACATGTTCAAATTTCCCTGGCTCATTTTAAAATATCCTAACACAAATAATTTACATTTACAATCCAAATAATTTAATTTTATCTTTAATATGACTAAAATGTCATAAGCCGGTCAAATAAAATAAGATTCCAGATTATAGGCGATTTTTCTAAGTTTCCAGCCTATTTAACCTTTCTCAAGTTGTATACGATCTGATCTTTTCTGAGTGTAATTTTCCTAACACAATACAACATTTAATTCCTATATAATCACACTCTTAAATACTACAATTGGCCTAGACATCTAACAAAGAATCAACCTCTTTATTTGAGTCTAATGGAACCTCACGTTTTAGGTTTGCCACTCTTTCTGGCGTTCAACCTGGTAATCCAGTTTTGTTGAATCGAGCCCCAACGTTTTAGGTGCGCCAATCTTTCTATTGACTCAGCCCCACGCTCTTGGGTCGCCAATCTTTCTATTGTTCAACCTGGTAATCCATTGTTGTTGAACAAGCCCCACACGTTGACGGCGCCAATCTTTCTGTCCCCGTTTACCTGGATAGTAGGCTGTCAGATATCCGCCCCCTCAATCGGATTGCCAATTATCAATTGCACCGGCACAGTTACATCAATGAAAATGGCACTGACAGATACTATCGAGATAAGAGCACAGAAGTTCACAGGAAATCATTGTGGAACACACCAAAATAGACGGGGGTTCATACTTACCGTTACTTACCTCTTAATTATCTCGGGGTTTGAGTTGACAACAGGATCACTAAAAGTCTGTTCACACAATAACCTCCACCATGACATTTAAAAATGAGCCAAGACGAAGACGAGAACTTTGAACTGTACAAAAGCTTTATTTCTAATAAAGGGTATGATTTTACCAACACAACAAAATCAACGTGGCTATCAGTAGCCCAAGTCAATCTGACTACGTCCTCAGTAGGACTTGCAAAAATTATCATACAACATGATATAAAACATTTTAGCTCCCTTGAGCTCCAAATAACGTAATATTCATAACACAATTGGATTGGAAAAGGACGTCAGGGTGTGACATATATAGAGCATTTGGTTTCCTTTTAATAAACATGAGAATGGTATTTATAGTCGCAAGGCCGGAGTGTGGACGACCTCACTCTCAGTGAACCAGATGATGGCCCAGCTGCGAGCTACCCTCGAACCTGTTGCATACTGGTCAAATGCATTCCCTTCTCACGTGCTAAGTTACGCAAGGGTACAGCTTGCTCTCTCAAACTTTTATCTGTCTACAAGACAACTCACATTATATTTACGCAAATCTTTCAAGTACTTTGCTCACATCCTATTGGATCATTATGTTAATTCCTTAAACTTGTTAACTTCAATCCAAATGTTTAATTAGCTCTTAAATGTTTATAACAAAATCACATAAATTATTTATAACAATTAGAAATTGTTTATAATATTTGTCAAAGACAATAAAAATATTATATACACGCCTTTAACATCACTCTCGTTCCACATTATTTTCAAAAATATTTACAGCAATTATTTACAATAGTAACATTTAAATTGTTTAAATTATTAATTTAATAAATACATTGACCACATGTTCATTCGGTTTGTAATTTTCATAATCGTGTTTAATATAATCGACCAATGAAGGTTAGTTATACATATTAATGTCACAATCTTGTTTAATAAAGGTTTTAATAATGATTTGTGACGGCAACCTTCATTCAAAATCTTATCTCAAATTCTTTCAAAACTCGTGTTAATTATAACAGTAATTCACTTGATTTATTTTCAACGAACTATGACAATCTTTCTCCAGCGGAAAATCCTTCGCTAACAAGTTAATGCACAAACTGCATTAAAAATATGCCCAAAATCATCATATATTAATCTATATGGTATTAAACTTCCACATAACTTACAAAACTTCCACAAATAATTCTTTAACATTTATTCCTGTGGGAACTTCCTTCATATTCAAGGGCATTATATCTCAGCGACTTTCAACACGCGCTGCACTAGCGATTATACATTCATAGTTCCACTTAAAAATTTTTATAATCATTAATTGTTTCAAAACTGTTTTTCTATAACCTTCGTGGATTTCATTCATGAACCGAACTGAAGTCAAAATTTGCCAATCACAAACAAATTTAATAGTGAATACGCTTATATACGCCTGTCTGGTCTATCAAAATTTAAGATTAACATCTTAAAAGAAATTGTAGTATAAAAATACTATCTTCAAATAAAGAGCGACTAAAATGCAAAGTAGTCGAATAGAATCCATTAGACTGGGGAATGCAAACATCGTTATATAAATCTCTAATTGAGGAAAACTCCTAACAAAAGTACTTGACTTTAATGCATTCAATAATTCATTATTAACGTTAATCTTTCACAAAAGTGTCTATGATGCAATGTTCATTCATAACTGACGATAAATGTCTGTGTTGCAATCAATTCAACTAACGACTAGTATTTCCAAGATCGTCGACAACGTAAGAGATTTTAACGCTCTAAAATCATTTAAATGTTCTTCCTTCTTGATGATGACAGAAAATTGGTCAAAGTAATTAAACTGGGGTAGAATTACTTTAATAAAGTGACACGCTGTCTGAATTTAAATCTGCCATAAAAATCATTAACTTACAGTCAAATCGTGACTATAAAAATATTAATTACTGAAAATCTAAATATCAGTCTAAACTGATCCAAAATCATTAACTATGCCCATGACATAACAATGTCTTAATAAATCGTCGAAAAATGCAAAACTCATCAAGGTGTACTGAGAATAAGAATCTCAACAAGAAAATAGGGCAAAAATACATGAGGATAAAAATATGGGAAAAATGGTTGCTCAAACATCATTAGTAAACTCAAATACAATAAACGTTCACGACTACCTTATCTGCCGATTGACGTTCCAGAGGAAAATTCCCCAAAGAAGACTGCTGATGGATCCATTTCACCACGTTAAAGCTGAGCTCCATCCTCGAAATAGGAAATAGCACCCTCAGAGAATCGAACTGCTTCCTTCTCCGTGAATCGCTCTGCTCCTCGAAGACGAATAGACATCCTTCCGGCAATAATCTTCTTTGTGAGTCGGGACACCCCTGACCTCTCTTGAAAAATTCCCTGAAGTTCCAGTAGACAATCGCCATGAAGTTTTGTAGAAATTTCCGAAGAAATTATTCATATTCAGAGTATGAAATTGTTTCTATGGCTGTTCGATGGTATTCAGCCTTTAATTACGGAACATGGGTGTAGATGGTATTCACCGCATGTTTGCTTGTGTGGAATAGCAATTAGCGAAGTTCCATGTCGCTATCTTACTCCGTTGAAGTATGTCCCAATTGCAATAAGCGCCTTAGCCTTCCATCTGCTCTTCGGTTGTAGTGTTAGAAGAACAAACTGCCGTATTCAATTTCTCCATTATACTGTATCGTTCTGTAACAAAGCACTCTGAAGTCTTTCTATTCCACTCGCAGCGTCAGCCGTTGCGTTGATTCTGGCTATACGAAAGTGCTTCTCTTGTGGCGAGATAATCACTTTTCTCAGTCGTATAAAACTGCTAATATCTTTCGAACTAATCGGTCGAAATTGTTCAGCTTTTCTCTATAACTGCATGTAGCACTGCACAATACAATTAGCTTATCGTAGACCGCTAACTGTTCGAAGCTAAACTTGTAGAAGCTTTCCAAGGTCCGTTTCAACTTCACCTAGTTTGACTTGGATCTCGTTAATATAGTGGCCTCGCCACACGTTATAAAGACGATTCTTTTCACTGCTGTTCACTTCGACGTCTCACTATAATGAATGTATAAGAAAAGAACTTTCACAATAGACTTTGATGCTCTGAGAATGAGATCTCAGAATGATCAGAGAACGAAAGGGGGCTCCTCTCTTCTGCGCAAGCCCTTTTATTAACTTCTCGAGGGGCGTTACCATCCCTTCCAAAGCGTGATACTGCGTCATCGCTAGAACTTCCAACTTCGTTAATACATGACGGATTTTCAAAATTCAAAAACTGAAAATAAATTTCACCAAAATTCCAAATCAATGCTTTTACTGCAAATGGATTTCCACAATTCTGCATTCCAAAAGTAATAAAAATACCATAGTTTCAGCAATCTCCGTCTTCCTTTAAACTATCGTTCATTGGTTCATGCCTCTCCTCCAATAGCATAGTTTCTTCCTCAGCCGAATTCCTCGTTTCCTGCGACTGCGTCGTAAATCTTGGAACATTCTCGACTAAATGCTGACGTCACTGAGAATCTCAGCTCAAGTAGCCTGCTGGTATAACATTTACGTCATCCGTGCTTACGTCATGACTACTCACGTCATAACTATGACAGCCATAACTCTCCTTATAAATTTCAAATATAGCCACCGTGGTCTCTACATAATTCAATTACGGGGGCATTCTCCTCCCACCACGTTTTAAAAACAGTTGCAAATTGTTTTTAAACTCAATGTTACAAGTATCTCAATTCTCTTGAACACGAAATTGAATTATTACTGGCTTACTCTAGTATGATATTTCCTCTATGTTCCTTAATCATTATCTCTTCTACTCTGGGTTGTTTGTGGTTAATGTATTCTTTCCTCTCTAATTCCTCTTCTGACCAGTATTTCTATTTTCTAAGTTCGGCTGGCTCGTAGAAGGCCCAGGATCGATTACAAGCTCCTGCCTTTTCTTTTGATTGTCAGCTTCTTTATCCCTTAATTCTTTTAAGTATTGCTGGCTTTCCTTCTCTCTTTGCTGATACTGATCAGGTGTCATAACCTGACTTTGAGTATTCTGGTTTCTATTTTGGTTTTGGTTATTCCTATTATAGTTACGGTTATACCCATTATTGTTGTAATATCTGCCTCTTCCATTGTAGTTTCCTCGGTTGTAGTTCCAACCTCTTCTCTGTTGATACGGTCGGTAACCTTGTGATCTGTAATTTCTAAACTGATTATTTCTGTGAGGACCTACATTGTCAGTTTTCTCCTGCTCTGGCTTGTCAGTTTGTTGGACTTGGTCCATATATACCGTATTGATTTCTTTAAACTCCTGCCTTTGACCTTTCTGGACTACGTTAGGCATTGGACTTGTGTAGTCTAACCTTCTTAGTAATTCATCCATGCTGGATAAATCCCTGATGTTGGACGAAATTATAAGTCTCCTCACCTCAACTGGCAGCATACGAGAAATCGCATCTATTAGTTGCTCCGTGGACAATGGGGGTTGCAAAAATCTCAAGCGGGACAACTGACTCGTAAAGAAATCAGCGTACCTCGTTGGAAGAGTACCTGAGTATTTTCTTGAATACACCTCCGCTCTTAACGAATTCTGCGCTTCTATAGACCAAAATCGCTTAATTAATGCCTCTGCAAACTCGTCAAAGTTACTGAATGTGTATCTAAATGCGCAAAACCATTCAAGGGGTCCTCCAATCAGATATCTCTCTACTATCTTCATCTCTCTCTCTCTGGGAATGTGAGCTTCGATGAAATAATCTTTGAGATTCCTTACATACTCTATAGGTGTCAAACTATCAGTGTTACTGAATTTTTGTGGTTTGTCTTCGAAATTCCTAATGACCGTCACGTTCCTCGGATATGAATCCGGATAGTTTTTCCCACTATCTCGATAATTCCACTCAGGTTCCATGTTCCTCTCGTCATCCTCCTCTCTGAATCTGGATACACGTTCTTCAGGAGTCACGTCTCTTTCTTCTGGCTCTAGGTTATGTCTTCTAGCATAATTCCTATTCAATTCGCAAGCTAAGCCTTCTGTATCCTTGTCGGTGATTTCTGTTAAGACTTTCTTGATAATCTCTTCTTTGTAGTTCTCCATTAAACTAGCCTCTCCTAACTTCAAATTTTTCAGTTTACTCGTCGTTTCATTTACATCCGAGACAACTTTATGAATTTGATCCTCTAATGTAGATTTTAAAGTTTGCATATCCTGATCTAGTTGTGTTCTATCGTCAACTTGTTTTTCGGATAACGAATTTATCCTGACGCTTAAATCTTTCCTAATCTGTACTACTTCATTGTTAATTTCTATCTGCGTACTGGCAAGTTTTCTTTCAATCCTTTCCTGAATTTGGGTTACATGTTCCCCACTTGACTTATTCCACTCGTCTTTCCATACCGCTACGTTTGCTGTTAACATTTCGGCTATGTCTACTTCGATATCCTCTTTTAATACTCTATTGTGGTCTAATACCTGGGTTCTCATGACCTCTACATCATACTTCAACTCTGTTAAAGACGTTGTTGTTCTAACTGATTCATCGACTAACCTAGTCGCTAATGCAGTTATATTACGCGTACAAAGAGTTTTTGAGTTTTCGATTTCTTCCCTGACTTTATTTACATCAGTTTGGACTTTAGTAATATCTACGAAAACTGTGTTGACCTCTACCTGAATCTTAGTTATGTCACTTTGCACCTCAGTTATATCCGCATGAATGTTATTAATGTCTACCTGAACATTAGATACATCAGTTCTAGCTTTTTGAATTTCTTTTTGGACTTCCTCGACCTTGTCTTGGACAGTCGCTACATCGTTTTTGACAACAACTACTTCGGCTCTAGCACAAGAAATATCCCCTCGGACATTAGCTACATCTAGATTTAACATTGTAAGGTCTTTCTGTACCTTAGACACATCAAATTTAACATCATCAACACTTTTATGCACAATAGACACATCTTTATGGACATTAGACACCTCTGTACGCATGTCCGTTACAGTATTCTCAATTCCTAGGGTATTAATCTGTAAACGCGACATATTATCCTCTAAATTGGCAGCACTAGTATGAAGAACCTTCATATTCTCCTCCATTCGACTATTATTCCTCGCTTCCATCTCCTTCATACTCTCACTCATCTGCTTCATATTAGCAGACATCTCCGCTAACATCATCTTCAAACTTTCATCTGCCATTACAATATTATTCAAAAATGGATTGCTGTAGGGACATACATCAAAAGAGCAAAATAACAACATTTGAGCAACACTTTTCACCATATATAATTTTGATCAATTTTCTGTCTTAAATCTAACTTATAACTACCTTATAATTAACCTTCGAAGATACTTCATGTTGAAACAAACTCAAGCGCATGTTCAAATTTCCCTGGCTCATTTTAAAATATCCTAACACAAATAATTTACATTTACAATCCAAATAATTTAATTTTATCTTTAATATGACTAAAATGTCATAAACCGGTCAAATAAAATAAGATTCCAGATTATAGGCGATTTTTCTAAGTTTCCAGCCTATTTAACCATTCTCAAGTTGTATAAGATCTGATCTTTTCTGAGTGTAATTTTCCTAACACAATACAACATTTAATTCCTATATAATCACACTCTTAAATACTACAATTGGCCTAGACATCTAACAAAGAATCAACCTCTTTATTTGAGTCTAATGGAACCTCACGTTTTAGGTTTGCCACTCTTTCTGGCGTTCAACCTGGTAATCCAGTTTTGTTGAATCGAGCCCCAACGTTTTAGGTGCGCCAATCTTTCTATTGACTCAGCCCCACGCTCTTGGGTCGCCAATCTTTCTATTGTTCAACCTGGTAATCCATTGTTGTTGAACAAGCCCCACACGTTGACGGCGCCAATCTTTCTGTCCCCGTTTACCTGGATAGTAGGCTGTCAGATATCCGCCCCCTCAATCGGATTGCCAATTATCAATTGCACCGGCACAGTTACATCAATGAAAATGGCACTGACAGATACTATCGAGATAAGAGCACAGAAGTTCACAGGAAATCATTGTGGAACACACCAAAATAGACGGGGGTTCATACTTACCGTTACTTACCTCTTAATTATCTCGGGGTTTGAGTTGACAACAGGATCACTAAAAGTCTGTTCACACAATAACCTCCACCATGACATTTAAAAATGAGCCAAGACGAAGACGAGAACTTTGAACTGTACAAAAGCTTTATTTCTAATAAAGGGTATGATTTTACCAACACAACAAAATCAACGTGGCTATCAGTAGCCCAAGTCAATCTGACTACGTCCTCAGTAGGACTTGCAAAAATTATCATACAACATGATATAAAACATTTTAGCTCCCTTGAGCTCCAAATAACGTAATATTCATAACACAATTGGATTGGAAAAGGACGTCAGGGTGTGACATATATAGAGCATTTGGTTTCCTTTTAATAAACATGAGAATGGTATTTATAGTCGCAAGGCCGGAGTGTGGACGACCTCACTCTCAGTGAACCAGATGATGGCCCAGCTGCGAGCTACCCTCGAACCTGTTGCATACTGGTCAAATGCATTCCCTTCTCACGTGCTAAGTTACGCAAGGGTACAGCTTGCTCTCTCAAACTTTTATCTGTCTACAAGACAACTCACATTATATTTACGCAAATCTTTCAAGTACTTTGCTCACATCCTATTGGATCATTATGTTAATTCCTTAAACTTGTTAACTTCAATCCAAATGTTTAATTAGCTCTTAAATGTTTATAACAAAATCACATAAATTATTTATAACAATTAGAAATTGTTTATAATATTTGTCAAAGACAATAAAAATATTATATACACGCCTTTAACATCACTCTCGTTCCACATTATTTTCAAAAATATTTACAGCAATTATTTACAATAGTAACATTTAAATTGTTTAAATTATTAATTTAATAAATACATTGACCACATGTTCATTCGGTTTGTAATTTTCATAATCGTGTTTAATATAATCGACCAATGAAGGTTAGTTATACATATTAATGTCACAATATTGTTTAATAAAGGTTTTAATAATGATTTGTGACGGCAACCTTCATTCAAAATCTTATCTCAAATTCTTTCAAAACTCGTGTTAATTATAACAGTAATTCACTTGATTTATTTTCAACGAACTATGACAATCTTACTCCAGCGGAAAATCCTTCGCTAACAAGTTAATGCACAAACTGCATTAAAAATATGCCCAAAATCATCATATATTAATCTATATGGTATTAAACTTCCACATAACTTACAAAACTTCCACAAATAATTCTTTAACATTTATTCCTGTGGGAACTTCCTTCATATTCAAGGGCATTATATCTCAGCGACTTTCAACACGCGCTGCACTAGCGATTATACATTCATAGTTCCACTTAAAATTTTTTATAATCATTAATTGTTTCAAAACTGTTTTTCTATAACCTTCGTGGATTTCATTCATGAACCGAACTGAAGTCAAAATTTGCCAATCACAAACAAATTTAATAGTGAATACGCTTATATACGCCTGTCTGGTCTATCAAAATTTAAGATTAACATCTTAAAAGAAATTGTAGTATAAAAATACTATCTTCAAATAAAGAGCGACTAAAATGCAAAGTAGTCGAATAGAATCCATTAGACTGGGGAATGCAAACATCGTTATATAAATCTCTAATTGAGAAAAACTCCTAACAAAAGTACTTGACTTTAATGCATTCAATAATTCATTATTAACGTTAATCTTTCACAAAAGTGTCTATGATGCAATGTTCATTCATAACTGACGATAAATGTCTGTGTTGCAATCAATTCAACTAACGACTAGTATTTCCAAGATCGTCGACAACGTAAGAGATTTTAACGCTCTAAAATCATTTAAATGTTCTTCCTTCTTGATGATGACAGAAAATTGGTCAAAGTAATTAAACTGGGGTAGAATTACTTTAATAAAGTGACACGCTGTCTGAATTTAAATCTGCCATAAAAATCATTAACTTACAGTCAAATCGTGACTATAAAAATATTAATTACTGAAAATCTAAATATCAGTCTCAACTGATCCAAAATCATTAACTATGCCCATGACATAACAATGTCTTAATAAATCGTCGAAAAATGCAAAACTCATCAAGGTGTACTGAGAATAAGAATCTCAACAAGAAAATAGGGCAAAAATACATGAGGATAAAAATATGGGAAAAATGGTTGCTCAAACATCATTAGTAAACTCAAATACAATAAACGTTCACGACTACCTTATCTGCCGATTGACGTTCCAGAGGAAAATTCCCCAAAGAAGACTGCTGATGGATCCATTTCACCACGTTAAAGCTGAGCTCCATCCTCGAAATAGGAAATAGCACCCTCAGAGAATCGAACTGCTTCCTTCTCCGTGAATCGCTCTGCTCCTCGAAGACGAATAGACATCCTTCCGGCAATAATCTTCTTTGTGAGTCGGGACACCCCTGACCTCTCTTGAAAAATTCCCTGAAGTTCCAGTAGACAATCGCCATGAAGTTTTGTAGAAATTTCCGAAGAAATTATTCATATTCAGAGTATGAAATTGTTTCTATGGCTGTTCGATGGTATTCAGCCTTTAATTACGGAACATGGGTGTAGATGGTATTCACCGCATGTTTGCTTGTGTGGAATAGCAATTAGCGAAGTTCCATGTCGCTATCTTACTCCGTTGAAGTATGTCCCAATTGCAATAAGCGCCTTAGCCTTCCATCTGCTCTTCGGTTGTAGTGTTAGAAGAACAAACTGCCGTATTCAATTTCTCCATTATACTGTATCGTTCTGTAACAAAGCACTCTGAAGTCTTTCTATTCCACTCGCAGCGTCAGCCGTTGCGTTGATTCTGGCTATACGAAAGTGCTTCTCTTGTGGCGAGATAATCACTTTTCTCAGTCGTATAAAACTGCTAATATCTTTCGAACTAATCGGTCGAAATTGTTCAGCTTTTCTCTATAACTGCATGTAGCACTGCACAATACAATTAGCTTATCGTAGACCGCTAACTGTTCGAAGCTAAACTTGTAGAAGCTTTCCAAGGTCCGTTTCAACTTCACCTAGTTTGACTTGGATCTCGTTAATATAGTGGCCTCGCCACACGTTATAAAGACGATTCTTTTCACTGCTGTTCACTTCGACGTCTCACTATAATGAATGTATAAGAAAAGAACTTTCACAATAGACTTTGATGCTCTGAGAATGAGATCTCAGAATGATCAGAGAACGAAAGGGGGCTCCTCTCTTCTGCGCAAGCCCTTTTATTAACTTCTCGAGGGGCGTTACCATCCCTTCCAAAGCGTGATACTGCGTCATCGCTAGAACTTCCAACTTCGTTAATACATGACGGATTTTCAAAATTCAAAAACTGAAAATAAATTTCACCAAAATTCCAAATCAATGCTTTTACTGCAAATGGATTTCCACAATTCTGCATTCCAAAAGTAATAAAAATACCATAGTTTCAGCAATCTCCGTCTTCCTTTAAACTATCGTTCATTGGTTCATGCCTCTCCTCCAATAGCATAGTTTCTTCCTCAGCCGAATTCCTCGTTTCCTGCGACTGCGTCGTAAATCTTGGAACATTCTCGACTAAATGCTGACGTCACTGAGAATCTCAGCTCAAGTAGCCTGCTGGTATAACATTTACGTCATCCGTGCTTACGTCATGACTACTCACGTCATAACTATGACAGCCATAACTCTCCTTATAAATTTCAAATATAGCCACCGTGGTCTCTACATAATTCAATTACGGGGGCAGTACCATCCCGGCATTTGCCCGAAGACGAAGTGGGAAACCACGGAAAACCACTTCGAGGATGGCTGAGGTGGGAATCGAACCCCCTCTACTCATTTGGACCACCCGAGGCTGAGTAGACTCCGTTCCAGTCCTCATACCACTTTTCAAATTTCGTGGCAGAGCCGGGAATCGAAGCCAGGACCTCCGGGGCGGCTGCTACGCAATGTAAACCATACCATTCCATTTGCCCTCTCCCCACAAAGAAGTGTGTGCCCCAGTTATTATTCCTCTAACTTAGATTACCGTTAAAAAATGGTCCCTATATACCCCCTTCCCATACACACACACACACACACACACACACACACAAACAAAAGAAAGAAAATGAACCGTGGCACTAGAGCCCTTGACGGGCCTAGGCCTACCAAGCAACCGCTACCCAGCCATTTGGCCTGCAGACCGACAGCTGCCTCGGCGGGCACCTCTATTTCTTAACCAAAATTATATTACTCAAATCAACTTTATAAATTCAAACTTAACCACCCTTTCAATTTATACACCAGGCAAAGAAGCGTACCTGGCTCGCTTCGCTCACGCAGCCAGCGGCTAATTTAAATTAGTCCTAAATTGTGGGGTGACGCGTAGTCAACACGTTGGGTCTTATCGGCCGTTAATATTGGTTTTCGTTACCGGGGCGCTGTCTCACTATCAGACAGCTAATCAATTGTCCTCAAGAGGCTGAGTGCACCAGCCCTCACGTCGGTTTTTAAATTCCGTGGCGGAGCCGAGAATCGAGCCCGGGGCTTCCCGGTTGAGAGGCAGGCCCACTACCCCAACACCACGGTGCAGGCCCCTATATAGCCCCACCATTCCCAATCTACCACGAATATCTTCCCCTGCATTGTCTCCCTCATAAGCTAAAACCTATCCTCTCTTCCTATCTTCCTCTAGAGCAGGGGTCCCCAACCTTTAAGCAACTGCATACAACTTGAATTTTTTAGAAATGTTGGCGCACCAATATTCTTATTTTTTTAGCCTATTTTAATTTATAAAAATAAAACAAATAGTCTTATGAGATCACCCTTTTTTCCGTGTGTGTGTGTGTGTGTGTGTGCGTCCGTGTGTGTGTGTCCCCCCCCTAATAACTTCTAAACGCCTGGAGCGATTTCAATGAAATATTTTGGCTAACCCTGACCGTGGCCTTCGAATTTTACTACGTCTCACCAATCCAACATAGTGCCTGTGCGAAATATTTCACCGACATTACATATCTCCGAAACTATTACTCATATCACCCTAAAACTTTGTACGATGATAAAGGGCATTACTAGACGTTCACTTATGTTACATTGTTAACTACAAAACTAACATGGTGGCCAAGCGAAGTTGAAACATTTAAGTATACTTTTCTCGCGATTTAACCATCCGAACGCCGTGAATCTTGGTACAGCAAATGTTTATACAAATTGCAATGCACTGACATCTAATTCAGTTCAATTGTTTACATAACCTGAAAATGGCGGTTATGTGAAATTCTAAAATTAAGTTTTTATTTCGTGTGTTCAAATCATGCGATCGAAATCAACGTTTGAATAATGAACGTACACAATAATCCTCATCTAATAGTACATAACTCTATGGCCTACATCGATTAAATCCAACTTGGCGACCACCCGAAATATTTAGACGGTTATCAATTTCTATTAATCTATGATAGCAATCAAACTTTGTATGTCTATAGAAGCTATAAACATAAGTTCACCTATGGGACGTTCAATAACCTGGTGAACACCAAATCCAACAAGGCGGTGACGGGAAATTTAAATATTCAAATGAACGTTTCTCGCGATATAACCATCCGAGCGCAGTGAAACTTGGTACGGTATAGGCTTATGCAAATTTTAATCCACTGGCGTCTAATTCATTTCAATTATTTTCATAACCACAAGATGGCCGCAGAGCGAAATTTTAAAATCTCGTATTCATTTCTTGTGTCCTAATCATGCGATTGAAATTTTAATAAAACACCTACACAATAATCTTCATGTTATAGTACATACCTCTAAGGCCTATTATATAAAAATCCAACATGGTGACCATCCGAAATATTTAGACGGTTCTCACTATCATCGAATCTATTACAGCAATCAAACTGAAAATTTGTATGTTGATTGAGGCAATTATCATAAGTAGGATATATGAAAATAGGCTATTTGGTTCTTCAGGGAACTACTTGTTTTAGAGACATACAGTATATTTACTGTCATAAAAGTGCCCAATGGCTTGTTTTATTTTAATTAAATTACTGACAAAACTTTATATTTATTATTAATTCACTTGTATTTCGGTGTTTTCAACCCTTTATCAAGAGAACAATACATATATAGAGATTCTGTTTCAATATTTTCTTGCTGGTTTTTATTTAAAAATATAAAAAACCTATGTACCGTATATTAATAACATTTTTACAATAAAGGAAAAATAAAACTATTATTGCAAATTACAGTTTTTATTTATTATTCATAGGTCTGAAAACATACAATTTTATATAATTAGTACAAACTAAGCAAAAGAAAATCAACATAATCCAAAATCTACAGAGCGCAAGGGAATGTTCTCCACAGCGACTACGTGCTGCTGCCAGGGGTAGCATCAGCAGTTTAGTCGGCAGCATGGTGACCTTGACAGGACAGCGGTACAGTGAAGACCACACGTGTGGGTTCTGGGGTGTCGAAATTGTCAGTGTGAATTGCAGTAAGCGAGGGTACAGATAGATTACAGGCGGTAATGTTTACTACTGAAGAGAGAGCTCTTTTTTGGTGGAATACGTTTTTCGCGAAAGCGATCGGTTTACATAAAATGTAAAACTAACATTTCAGGCGCGGTTTCCTAATTCAAAGTGTCCAAACAGGGATACCGTTCAGGATTTGATAAGTAAATTTCGTGTGACCGTTTCAGTTCACGATGTACCGGGAACAAGGCCGGCCTACGCTTTTAACTTGATGAAATCTCCAATATAATGCTGCGTAGTCCAAGAAAATCAACGCGTAAATTAGCTCAAGAAAGTTTTCGACAATATGTGTAGAGGTGTTGAAGTCCGTCTTCGAACACTTCCAGCATTGTTATGAATGGCTGTGACGAGTAAAACATTTACAGTTTGACTTGATAATAGTGGCAGCCGTGTTGCCAACTTAACTGTTGATGCTAACTCTCGCCGCTGCAATTATGTACTGCGGAGAACGTTCCCTGGCACCCTGTACTTTTAGTGCTAAACTTGTTGTTGTTTGCCTGTGATTTAAATATCAATATCAGGAGTAATTGAAATTAAATTAACTTTTTAGTCCTCCTCATCACTTATTCTGTTTCTATGTTTATTTTTGATGTACAAACGTTCATAAAATCAACTCTCACACAAGTAACTTGTAACAAATGGTATCAAAAATAGCTCGGTTTTACATCCGTTTCAGACGCTAATTAAAGATTTCTCTTTAAAGCTGCCTTTCATGGAAATAAACTGGAAGTCCGAATGAACAACACAGTGCTTCCCTACAAGAGTCATCCAAAATATCTTGGAGTGACTCTGGATAGCACTCTATCCTTCAAGAAACATTTGAAAATTTCATCCCAAAAAGTAAGCACACGAAATAACCTCCTCCAAAAACTTTGCAGCATTAGATGGGGAGCATCAGCAGATACGCTTCGAACTTCTGCGCTCAGTTTAGTATATTCTACAGCGGAATATTGTGGGCCAGTGTGGATGAACAGCCCCCACATAAAGAAGGTAAGACACTCTGCTCAACATAGCCATGAGAACCATCTCCGGTGGTATAAGAACTACTCCACTCTACTGGCTCCCAACACTCAGCCACATTGCCCCTCCGGTGTTAAGAAGACAGGATGCACTGAGGAAGGAATATTCTAAAATAATAAACAACCCTGCATTTCCTATCCATGACGACATTCCCACTCTGGCAATAAACCGGCTCCGGTCCAGGAATCCACCCCTGCGACTGGCTCAACAGCTTGCTGATAGTAATTTCAACATTGCAGCTAAATGGCGTGAACCATGGACTAGAAATGCCCCACCCGAAGTTCGTGTCCTCATTGATCCTGTAAAAAAAAATCAAGGGCTTTGAACAACCGCGACATATATGGAAGACCATTAACCGTATCCGTACAGGACATGGAGTTTGTGCGTACAACCTGCACAAATGGGGGGAAGCGTCCAGACCCTTGCTGTGATTGTGGTTCATCGAATCAGACCATCAGGCACATTGTTGAAGACTGCAAAATAAGAGCATACCTAGGTGACCCTATCGACTTTTTCAGTGCTACACCATCGAGCCTGGACTGGATCAATAGTCTGGACATAAGATATCTATTATTATTATTATTATTATTTGTTGATATTATTGTGTTTTTTGTGTTTCATATGTAATGCCATACGTTAAATAAATAAATCTTCTGTTAGATCGATAAAACTTTCTTTTAATTTCAAATCATTTGGCGAGATTCTTGAAAAAGGATTTCTAATCCAATTAAATTTGGAATGATCTTCGGAGATATATTCATGAAAGTTTTCATGAAGGGCTTCCAAGTGAACATTGTGAACAATTGTATCACCCACGCATACCACCTGAAACGATCCCGCGTAATTACGCGTACCACCGGTTGGGAGTCCCTGCTCTAGAACAATGACGGCCTGAAATTTTGCAAAATTCACGACCACAATGCCAAAGCCCTTAAATGAAACGACAACAACAACAAATAACATTGTTTTATGAAGTGCTTGCTTTCTTTTTTTAAAGTAAAATACGTTCTGCTTTCACTCCACTTGTTTGAACACCGTTACTTGCAGCCCTTAATGACTCACTTTAATGTCTCCTTCAGACACGACCGAAATGCAGTGTAGCTTTAATGAGGGGTTGCGACTGGTACTTCAATAATTGGCTCCATTACCTCGTAAATACCATTACTTGATTAGGACAAGGGCACATGATGTTCCGTATTACTGCCTCAGAACTATTTGGTACTTGAGCAAGTCCCGTAAGATTACTTGTTGTTAATTCATTTTAGGGTCTTGGGTCATCTTGGTCATCAACACAGTGTAGTTG
This sequence comes from Meconema thalassinum, assembly GCA_946902985.2. Taxonomy (NCBI): domain Eukaryota; kingdom Metazoa; phylum Arthropoda; class Insecta; order Orthoptera; family Tettigoniidae; genus Meconema; species Meconema thalassinum. The sequence continues at coordinate 425,489,132 of OX336388.2, read as the reverse complement.
AGTGTGTGTTGAACTTCTCTAATAACCTGTATTTTTATGATGACTGTAGTAGTGTGTGTAACTGTACAGTAGAGTTTTGCAAACTCGGCCTAATGTGGACCGAAGGGCCGAGTTCGCGAAAATACCGGGTTATCGGGAAATGTGTTAAAAAGAAGAAATCAGCTGTTTGTTTTGGTTTAAAAGTAATGCAATGCAGTACATTTACTTCTTTTTGACAGAAACAAATTTTTAAAACGATTAAGCCACTACAATTGCAGTACTTGAATATATAGTTCAGTACTGTACTTCTGTACTGCATACAAATCAAGGGAAACAATTAAATTATAAAATAAAACTTAGAAAACCTAGGCCTACAAATTATTTTTATAATATGTACACTGTAAAGTAGGCACCATTTACTTTTGCAATAGAGTAAGTAATGTTCTTTTGCTTTTCGCTTTGAAACCTGTTTTTTAAGCCTCGTCACGAAGACGGCGAAGAAACAGAATGTCCATAGCGCAGAAGACGGAGAAGACGAAAGGAAACATAATAACGCTCCGTGCGGAAACACAAAAACAAACAAAAATCATGATTTTTTTCTCCTGTCAGGGAGGCCGAGAAATCCGGAGTGCCGGGTTACCGAGTGCCGAGTTTGCGAGACTCTACTGTATTAGGGACAGGGATGGGGTAGGTGGCATGGGACTTGCGTACTATTCCGGCATTTTCCTGGAGGGAGTGTGGAAAAACCCGGGGAAAACCACACTCAAGATAGCCACTTCCAGCACCGGGATTCGAACCTCTGAACTCTGGACTTGCTGCAGCTGCCCTCGCGGCTTTGGTGCACGAACGTCCTTTAAGAAGCTGAAGAGATAGTGCCTTTATTTACTTCAAATCTCTGTCCTACGGCCACTGCAAATTGCATGCTCAATGCCGCTTTCAATCATCTCGAAAATACTCAGTGCTCACAGGAAGTCCAACTTTCTCTCCTGTTCCGTTCTTCCACTTTATCCTTACACTACTCTGCCCATTTCTTCTCCTATATTTATTTCACTTCTTCTTTCCTAGCGTGTATCCCGCGATGGTGCTGGGTTCGCTTGTTTGTTTGCTGTTCGCCACTTCTTCCTGCCAAGGTCACCTTCAGTCATCCTTGTTTCTTTGGATGTCCACGGGGTCGATTTACTACTGGATCGCATTGGAGAGCTGCTCTTGCCACAGAGTTCTCATCACTTCTAGTGACATGCCCATACCACCAAAGCCGTGTTTCTCTCATTTTATCGGTAATGGCTGCAACTCCCATCTGTTTCCGGATAGGTTCATTCCTGACATGATCAGACCGTGTAACACCCCTTATTTATTTCACTAATGGTAGTAAAATGTCCATAAACCTCTGAAGAACACATTTTGGCTCCCTTTATGCCAATGTGGTGTGAAGAAAACATCGAACATAGAACATCTATATTTTTTGTGAAACTACACTTCTCTTTATAGCTTATCAGACGTAAGCTAAAAAAAAGTGACGGAAGAATCAAAATACACTCAAGTATTCTCCTTGTTACAGCCTGTACACTAAACCTTCCCGCACAGAGCTATCGTGCTGCTGAAGATCGTGACGAAACAGCTAGAAAGCACTAATGTATTCTCCTTGTTTCAGACTGGACACTAAACCTTCCCGCACAGAGCTGTCGTACTGCTGAAGATCGTGACGAAACAGCTCGAAAGCACTTATGTATTCTCCTTGTTTCATCCTGGACACTAAACCTTCCCGCACAGAGCTGTCGTACTGCTGAAGATCGTGACGAAACAGCTCGAAAGCACTTATGTATTCTCCTTGTTTCATCCTGGACACTAAACCTTCCCGCACAGAGCTGTCGTACTGCTGAAGATCGTGACGAAACAGCTTGAATGCACTTATGTATTCTCCTTGTTTCAGACTGGACACTAAACCTTCCTGCACAGAGCTATCGTACTGCTGAAGATCGTGACGAAACAGCTTGAATGCACTTATGTATTCTCCTTGTTTCAGCCTGTACACTAAACCTTCCCGCACAGAGCTATCGTGCTGCTGAAGATCGTGACGGAACAACTCGAAAGCACTTATGTATTCTCCTTGTTTCAGACTGGACACTAAACCTTCCCGCACAGAGCTGTCGTACTGCTGAAGATCGTGACGAAACAGCTTGAATGCACTTATGTATTCACCTTGTTTCAGCCTGTACACTAAACCTTCCTGCACAGAGCTATCGTACTGCTGAAGATCGTGACGAAACAGCTCGAAAGTACTAATGTATTCTCCTTGTTTCAGCCTGGACACTAAACCTTCCCGCACAGAGCTATCGTGCTGCTGAAGATCGTGACGAAACAGCTTGAATGCACTTATGTATTCTCCTTGTTTCAGCCTGTACGCTAAACCTTCCCGCACAGAGCTGTCGTACTGCTGAAGATCGTGACGAAACAGCTCGAAAGCACTTATGTATTCTCCTTGTTTCAGACTGGACACTAAACCTTCCCGCACAGAGCTATCTTGCTGCTGAAGATCGTGACGGAACAACTCGAAAGCACTTATGTATTCTCCTTGTTTCAGACTGGACACTAAACCTTCCCGCACAGAGCTATCTTGCTGCTGAAGATCGTGACGAAACAGCTCATAAGTACTAATGTATTCTCCTTGTTTCAGCCTGTACACTAAACCTTCCCGCACAGAGCTGTCGTACTGCTGAAGATCGTGACGAAACAGCTCGAAAGTACTAATGTATTCTCCTTGTTTCAGCCTGGACACTAAACCTTCCCGCACAGAGCTATCGTACTGCTGAAGATCGTGACGAAACAGCTTGAATGCACTTATGTATTCTCCTTGTTACAGCCTGGACACTAAACCTTCCCGCACAGAGCTGTCGTACTGCTGAAGATCGTGACGAAACAGCTTGAATGCACTTATGTATTCTCCTTGTTTCAGCTTGGACACTAAACCTTCCCACACAGAGCTATCTTGCTGCTGCTGATCGTGACGAAACAGCTTGAAAGCACTTATGTATTCTCCTTGTTACAGCCAGGACACTAAACCTTCCCACACAGAGCTGTCGTACTGCTGAAGATCGTGACGAAACAGCTTGAATGCACTAACGTATTCTCCTTGTTACAGCCTGGACACTAAACCTTCCCGCACAGAGCTGTCGTACTGCTGAAGATCGTGACGAAACAGCTTGAATGCACTTATGTATTCTCCTTGTTTCAGCCTGGACACTAAACCTTCCCGCACAGAGCTATCTTGCTGCTGAAGATCGTGACGAAACAGCTTGAAAGCACTTATGTATTCTCCTTGTTACAGCCTGGACACAAAACCTTCCCACACAGAGCTGTCGTACTGCTGAAGATCGTGACGAAACAGCTTGAATGCACTAACGTATTCTCCTTGTTACAGCCTGGACACTAAACCTTCCCGCACAGAGCTGTCGTACTGCTGAAGGTCGTGACGAAACAGCTTGAATGCACTTATGTATCCTCCTTGTTTCAGCCTGGACACTAAACCTTCCCGCACAGAGCTGTCGTACTGCTGAAGGTCGTGCCGAAACAGCTTGAATGCACTTATGTATCCTCCTTGTTTCAGCCTGGACACTAAACCTTCCCGCACAGAGCTATCGTACTGCTGAAGATCGTGACGAAACAGCTAGAAAGCACTAATGTATTCTCCTTGTTTCAGCCTGTACACTAAACCTTCCCGCACAGAGCCATCGTGCTGCTGAAGGTCGTGACGAAACAGCTTGAATACACTCAAGTATTCTCCTTGTTTCAGCCTGGACACTAAACCTTCCTGCACAGAGCTGTCGTACTGCTGAAGATCGTGACGAAACAGCTTGAATGCACTTATGTATCCTCCTTGTTTCAGCCTGGACACTAAACCTTCCCGCACAGAGCTGTCGTGCTGCTGAAGATCGTGAAGAAACAGCTTGAATGCACTTATGTATTCACCTTGTTTCAGCCTGTACACTAAACCTTCCCGCACAGAGCTGTCGTACTGCTGAAGATCGTGACGAAACAGCTTGAATGCACTTATGTATTCTCCTTGTTTCAGCCTGGACACTAAACCTTCCCGTACAGAGCTGTCGTACTGCTGAAGATCGTGACGAAACAGCTTGAATGCACATATGTATTCTCCTTGTTTCAGCCTGGACACTAAACCTTCCTGCACAGAGCTGTCGTGCTGCTGAAGATCGTGACGAAACAGCTCGAAAGTACAAATGTATTCTCCTTGTTTCAGCCTGGACACTAAACCTTCCCGCACTGAGCTGTCGTACTGCTGAAGATCGTGACGAAACAGCTCGAAAGCACTAATGTATTCTCCTTGTTTCAGCCTAGACACTAATCCTTCCCGCACAGAGCTGTCGTACTGCTGAAGATCGTGACGAAACAGCTCGAAAGCACTTATGTATTCTCCTTGTTTCAGACTGGACACTAAACCTTCCCGCACAGAGCTATCTTGCTGCTGAAGATCGTGACGGAACAACTCGAAAGCACTTATGTATTCTCCTTGTTTCAGACTGGACACTAAACCTTCCCGCACAGAGCTATCTTGCTGCTGAAGATCGTGACGAAACAGCTCATAAGTACTAATGTATTCTCCTTGTTTCAGCCTGTACACTAAACCTTCCCGCACAGAGCTATCGAACTGCTGAAGATCGTGACGAAACAGCTTGAATGCACTTATGTATTCTCCTTGTTACAACCTGGACACTAAACCTTCCCGCACAGAGCTATCGAACTGCTGAAGATCGTGACGAAACAGCTTGAATGCACTTATGTATTCTCCTTGTTACAACCTGGACACTAAACCTTCCTGCACAGAGCTGTCGTACTGCTGAAGATCGTGACGAAACAGCTTGAATGCACTTATGTATTCTCCTTGTTACAACCTGGACACTAAACCTTCCCGCACAGAGCTATCGAACTGCTGAAGATCGTGACGAAACAGCTTGAATGCACATATGTATTCTCCTTGTTTCAGCCTGGACACTAAACCTTCCTGCACAGAGCTGTCGTACTGCTGAAGATCGTGACGAAACAGCTCGAAAGTACTAATGTATTCTCCTTGTTTCAGCCTGGACACTAAACCTTCCCGCACAGAGCTATCGAACTGCTGAAGATCGTGACGAAACAGCTTGAATGCACTTATGTATTCTCCTTGTTACAACCTGGACACTAAACCTTCCCGCACAGAGCTGTCGTACTGCTGAAGATCGTGACGAAACAGCTTGAATGCACTTATGTATTCTCCTTGTTTCAGCTTGGACACTAAACCTTCCCACACAGAGCTATCTTGCTGCTGATGATCGTGACGAAACAGCTTGAAAGCACTTATGTATTCTCCTTGTTACAGCCTGGACACAAAACCTTCCCACACAGAGCTGTCGTACTGCTGAAGATCGTGACGAAACAGCTTGAATGCACTAACGTATTCTCCTTGTTACAGCCTGGACACTAAACCTTCCCGCACAGAGCTGTCGTACTGCTGAAGATCGTGACGAAACAGCTTGAATGCACTTATGTATTCTCCTTGTTTCAGCCTGGACACTAAACCTTCCCGCACAGAGCTATCTTGCTGCTGAAGATCGTGACGAAACAGCTTGAAAGCACTTATGTATTCTCCTTGTTACAGCCTGGACACAAAACCTTCCCACACAGAGCTGTCGTACTGCTGAAGATCGTGACGAAACAGCTTGAATGCACTAACGTATTCTCCTTGTTACAGCCTGGACACTAAACCTTCCCGCACAGAGCTGTCGTACTGCTGAAGGTCGTGACGAAACAGCTTGAATGCACTTATGTATCCTCCTTGTTTCAGCCTGGACACTAAACCTTCCCGCACAGAGCTGTCGTACTGCTGAAGGTCGTGCCGAAACAGCTTGAATGCACTTATGTATCCTTCTTGTTTCAGCCTGGACACTAAACCTTCCCGCACAGAGCTATCGTACTGCTGAAGATCGTGACGAAAGAGCTAGAAAGCACTAATGTATTCTCCTTGTTTCAGCCTGGACACTAAACCTTCCTGCACAGAGCTGTCGTACTGCTGAAGATCGTGACGAAACAGCTTGAATGCACTTATGTATCCTCCTTGTTTCAGCCTGGACACTAAACCTTCCCGCACAGAGCTGTCGTGCTGCTGAAGATCGTGAAGAAACAGCTTGAATGCACTTATGTATTCACCTTGTTTCAGCCTGTACACTAAACCTTCCCGCACAGAGCTGTCGTACTGCTGAAGATCGTGACGAAACAGCTTGAATGCACTTATGTATTCTCCTTGTTTCAGCCTGGACACTAAACCTTCCCGTACAGAGCTGTCGTACTGCTGAAGATCGTGACGAAACAGCTTGAATGCACATATGTATTCTCCTTGTTTCAGCCTGGACACTAAACCTTCCTGCACAGAGCTGTCGTGCTGCTGAAGATCGTGACGAAACAGCTCGAAAGTACAAATGTATTCTCCTTGTTTCAGCCTGGACACTAAACCTTCCCGCACTGAGCTGTCGTACTGCTGAAGATCGTGAAGAAACAGCTCGAAAGCACTAATGTATTCTCCTTGTTTCAGCCTAGACACTAATCCTTCCCGCACAGAGCTGTCGTACTGCTGAAGATCGTGACGAAACAGCTCGAAAGCACTTTTGTATTCTCCTTGTTTCAGACTGGACACTAAACCTTCCCGCACAGAGCTATCTTGCTGCTGAAGATCGTGACGGAACAACTCGAAAGCACTTATGTATTCTCCTTGTTTCAGACTGGACACTAAACCTTCCCGCACAGAGCTATCTTGCTGCTGAAGATCGTGACGAAACAGCTCATAAGTACTAATGTATTCTCCTTGTTTCAGCCTGTACACTAAACCTTCCCGCACAGAGCTGTCGTACTGCTGAAGATCGTGACGAAACAGCTCGAAAGTACTAATGTATTCTCCTTGTTTCAGCCTGGACACTAAACCTTCCCGCACAGAGCTATCGTACTGCTGAAGATCGTGACGAAACAGCTTGAATGCACTTATGTATTCTCCTTGTTACAACCTGGACACTAAACCTTCCCGCACAGAGCTGTCGTACTGCTGAAGATCGTGACGAAACAGCTCGAAAGCACTTTTGTATTCTCCTTGTTTCAGACTGGACACTAAACCTTCCAGCACAGAGCTATCTTGCTGCTGAAGATCGTGACGGAACAACTCGAAAGCACTTATGTATTCTCCTTGTTTCAGACTGGACACTAAACCTTCCCGCACAGAGCTATCTTGCTGCTGAAGATCGTGACGAAACAGCTCATAAGTACTAATGTATTCTCCTTGTTTCAGCCTGTACACTAAACCTTCCCGCACAGAGCTGTCGTACTGCTGAAGATCGTGACGAAACAGCTCGAAAGTACTAATGTATTCTCCTTGTTTCAGCCTGGACACTAAACCTTCCCGCACAGAGCTATCGTACTGCTGAAGATCGTGACGAAACAGCTTGAATGCACTTATGTATTCTCCTTGTTACAGCCTGGACACTAAACCTTCCCGCACAGAGCTGTCGTACTGCTGAAGGTCGTGAAGAAACAGCTTGAATGCACTTATGTATCCTCCTTGTTTCAGCCTGGACACTAAACCTTCCCGCACAGAGCTGTCGTACTGCTGAAGGTCGTGACGAAACAGCTTGAATGCACTTATGTATCCTCCTTGTTTCAGCCTGGACACTAAACCTTCCCGCACAGAGCTATCGTACTGCTGAAGATCGTGACGAAACAGCTAGAAAGCACTAATGTATTCTCCTTGTTTCAGCCTGTACACTAAACCTTCCCGCACAGAGCCATCGTGCTGCTGAAGGTCGTGACGAAACAGCTTGTATACACTCAAGTATTCTCCTTGTTTCAGCCTGGACACTAAACCTTCCTGCACAGAGCTGTCGTAATGCTGAAGATCGTGACGAAACAGCTTGAATGCACTTATGTATCCTCCTTGTTTCAGCCTGGACACTAAACCTTCCCGCACAGAGCTTTCGTGCTGCTGAAGATCGTGACGAAACAGCTTGAATGCACTTATGTATTCACCTTGTTTCAGCCTGTACACTAAACCTCCCCGCACAGAGCTGTCGTACTGCTGAAGATCGTGACGAAACAGCTTGAATGCACTTATGTATTCTCCTTGTTTCAGCCTGGACACTAAACCTTCCCGTACAGAGCTGTCGTACTGCTGAAGATCGTGACGAAACAGCTTGAATGCACTTATGTATTCTCCTTGTTTCAGCCTGGACACTAAACCTTCCTGCACAGAGCTGTCGTGCTGCTGAAGATCGTGACGAACCAGCTCGAAAGTACAAATGTATTCTCCTTGTTTCAGCCTGGACACTAAACCTTCCCGCACTGAGCTGTCGTACTGCTGAAGATCGTGACGAAACAGCTCGAAAGCACTAATGTATTCTCCTTGTTTCAGCCTAGACACTAAACCTTCCCGCACAGAGCTGTCGTACTGCTGATGATCGTGACGAAACAGCTTGAATGCACTTATGTATTCTCCTTGTTACAGCCTGGACACTAAACCTTCCCGCACAGAGCTGTCGTACTGCTGAAGATCGTGACGAAACAGCTTGAATGCACTTATGTATTCTCCTTGTTTCAGCCTGGACACTATACCTTCCTGCACAGAGCTGTCGTACTGCTGAAGATCGTGACGAAACAGCTTGAATGCACTTATGTATTCTCCTTGTTACAGCCTGGACACTAAACCTTCCCGCACAGAGCTGTCGTACTGCTGAAGATCGTGACGAAACAGCTTGAATGCACTTATGTATTCTCCTTGTTTCAGCCTGGACACTAAACCTTCCCGCACAGAGCTATCGTACTGCTGAAGATCGTGACGAAACAGCTCGAAAGTACTAATGTATTCTCCTTGTTTCAGCCTGGACACTAAACCTTCCCGCACAGAGCTGTCGTACTGCTGAAGGTCGTGACGAAACAGCTTTAATGCACTTATGTATCCTCCTTGTTTCAGCCTGGACACTAAACCTTCCCGCACAGAGCTATCGTACTGCTGAAGATCGTGACGAAACAGCTAGAAAGCACTAATGTATTCTTCTTGTTTCAGCCTGTACACTAAACCTTCCCGCACAGAGCCATCGTGCTGCTGAAGGTCGTGACGAAACAGCTTGTATACACTCAAGTATTCTCCTTGTTTCAGCCTGGACACTAAACCTTCCTGCACAGAGCTGTCGTACTGCTGAAGATCGTGACGAAACAGCTTGAATTCACTTATGTATCCTCCTTGTTTCAGCCTGGACACTAAACCTTCCCGCACAGAGCTGTCGTGCTGCTGAAGATCGTGACGAAACAGCTTGAATGCACTTATGTATTCACCTTGTTTCAGCCTGTACACTAAACCTCCCCGCACAGAGCTGTCGTACTGCTGAAGATCGTGACGAAACAGCTTGAATGCACTTATGTATTCTCCTTGTTTCAGCCTGGACACTAAACCTTCCCGTACAGAGCTGTCGTACTGCTGAAGATCGTGACGAAACAGCTTGAATGCACTTATGTATTCTCCTTGTTTCAGCCTGGACACTAAACCTTCCTGCACAGAGCTGTCGTGCTGCTGAAGATCGTGACGAAACAGCTCGAAAGTACAAATGTATTCTCCTTGTTTCAGCCTGGACACTAAACCTTCCCGCACTGAGCTGTCGTACTGCTGAAGATCGTGACGAAACAGCTCGAAAGCACTAATGTATTCTCCTTGTTTCAGCCTAGACACTAAACCTTCCCGCACAGAGCTGTCGTACTGCTGATGATCGTGACGAAACAGCTTGAATGCACTTATGTATTCTCCTTGTTACAGCCTGGACACTAAACCTTCCCGCACAGAGCTGTCGTACTGCTGAAGATCGTGACGAAACTGCTTGAATGCACTTATGTATTCTCCTTGTTTCAGCCTGGACACAATACCTTCCTGCACAGAGCTGTCGTACTGCTGAAGATCGTGACGAAACAACTTGAATGCACTTATGTATTCTCCTTGTTACAGCCTGGATACTAAACCTTCCCGCACAGAGCTGTCGTACTGCTGAAGATCGTGACGAAACAGCTTGAATGCACTTATGTATTCTCCTTGTTTCAGCCTGGACACTAAACCTTCCCGCACAGAGCTATCGTACTGCTGAAGATCGTGACGAAACAGCTCGAAAGTACTAATGTATTCTCCTTGTTTCAGCCTGGACACTAAACCTTCCCGCACAGAGCTGTCGTACTGCTGAAGGTCGTGACGAAACAGCTTGAATGCACTTATGTATCCTCCTTGTTTCAGCCTGGACACTAAACCTTCCCGCACAGAGCTATCGTACTGCTGAAGATCGTGACGAAACAGCTAGAAAGCACTAATGTATTCTCCTTGTTTCAGCCTGTACACTAAACTTTCCCGCACAGAGCCATCGTGTTGCTGAAGGTCGTGACGAAACAGCTTGTATACACTCAAGTATTCTCCTTGTTTCAGCCTGGACACTAAACCTTCCTGCACAGAGCTGTCGTACTGCTGAAGATCGTGACGAAACAGCTTGAATTCACTTATGTATCCTCCTTGTTTCAGCCTGGACACTAAACCTTCCCGCACAGAGCTGTCGTGCTGCTGAAGATCGTGACGAAACAGCTTGAATGCACTTATGTATTCACCTTGTTTCAGCCTGTACACTAAACCTTCCCGCACAGAGCTGTCGTACTGCTGATGATCGTGACGAAACTGCTTGAATGCACTTATGTATTCTCCTTGTTTCAGCCTGGACACTAAACCTTCCCGTACAGAGCTGTCGTACTGCTGAAGATCGTGACGAAACAGCTTGAATGCACTTATGTATTCTCCTTGTTTCAGCCTGGACACTAAACCTTCCTGCACAGAGCTGTCGTGCTGCTGAAGATCGTGACGAAACAGCTCGAAAGTACAAATGTATTCTCCTTGTTTCAGCCTGGACACTAAACCTTCCCGCACTGAGCTGTCGTACTGCTGAAGATCGTGACGAAACAGCTCGAAAGCACTAATGTATTCTCCTTGTTTCAGCTTAGACACTAAACCTTCCCGCACAGAGCTGTCGTACTGCTGATGATCGTGACGAAACAGCTTGAATGCACTTATGTATTCTCCTTGTTTCAGCCTGGACACTAAACCTTCCCGCACAGAGCTGTCGTACTGCTGAAGGTCGTGACGAAACAGCTTGAATGCACTTATGTATCCTCCTTGTTTCAGCCTGGACACTAAACCTTCCCGCACAGAGCTATCGTACTGCTGAAGATCGTGACGAAAGAGCTAGAAAGCACTAATGTATTCTCCTTGTTTCAGCCTGTACACTAAACCTTCCCGCACAGAGCCATCGTGCTGCTGAAGGTCGTGACGAAACAGCTTGTATACACTCAAGTATTCTCCTTGTTTCAGCCTGGACACTAAACCTTCCTGCACAGAGCTGTCGTACTGCTGAAGATCGTGACGAAACAGCTTGAATGCACTTATGTATCCTCCTTGTTTCAGCCTGGACACTAAACCTTCCCGCACAGAGCTGTCGTGCTGCTGAAGATCGAGACGAAACAGCTTGAATGCACTTATGTATTCACCTTGTTTCAGCCTGTACACTAAACCTTCCCGCACAGAGCTGTCGTACTGCTGAAGATCGTGACGAAACAGCTTGAATGCACTTATGTATTCTCCTTGTTTCAGCCTGGACACTAAACCTTCCCGTACAGAGCTGTCGTACTGCTGAAGATCGTGACGAAACAGTTTGAATGCACTTATGTATTCTCCTTGTTTCAGCCTGGACACTAAACCTTCCTGCACAGAGCTGTCGTGCTGCTGAAGATCGTGACGAAACAGCTCGAAAGTACAAATGTATTCTCCTTGTTTCAGCCTGGACACTAAACCTTCCCGCACTGAGCTGTCGTACTGCTGAAGATCGTGACGAAACAGCTCGAAAGTACTAATGTATTCGCCTTGTTTCAGCCTAGACACTAAACCTTCCCGCACAGAGCTGTCGTACTGCTGATGATCGTGACGAAACAGCTTGAATGCACTTATGTATTCTCCTTGTTACAGCCTGGACACTAAACCTTCCCGCACAGAGCTGTCGTACTGCTGAAGATCGTGACGAAACAGCTTGAATGCACTTATGTATTCTCCTTGTTTCAGCCTGGACACTATACCTTCCTGCACAGAGCTGTCGTACTGCTGAAGATCGTGACGAAACAGCTTGAATGCACTTATGTATTCTCCTTGTTTCAGCCTGGACACTAAACCTTCCCGCACAGAGCTGTCGTACTGCTGAAGATCGTGACGAAACAGCTTGAATGCACTTATGTATTCTCCTTGTTTCAGCCTGGACACTAAACCTTCCCGCACAGAGCTATCGTGCTGCTGAAGATCGTGACGAAACAGCTCGAAATTACTAATGTATTCTCCTTGTTTCAGCCTGGACACTAAACCTTCCCGCACAGAGCTGTCGTACTGCTGAATATCGTGACGAAACAGCTCGAAAGTACTAATGTATTCTCCTTGTTTCAGCCTGGACACTAAACCTTCCCGCACAGAGCTGTCGTACTGCTGAATATCGTGACGAAACAGCTCGAAAGTACTAATGTATTCTCCTTGTTTCAGCCTGGACACTAAACCTTCCCGCACAGAGCTGTCGTACTGCTGAATATCGTGACGAAACAGCTCGAAAGCACTAATGTATTCCCCTTGTTTCAGCCTGGATGGCGAACCTTCCCGCACGGGGCTACCGTGCTCCTGCACTGCAGGGAGCTAGGGATGTACAAATTGTCCGGAGACTCAACACTCCTTTGTCAGAATGGAACATGGAGTAGTAGAACTCCCGTCTGCGTTCCCACCACCATGTTGACAAACTTCACAGGTGAGTTGAACAATTAAAGGCACATTTTCATTGATGCAATAGTCGTTTGCAATTACTGAGAACACTGAACGCAAGCAGCCGATGTGACGCAACAGGTGGGTTGTCTCATTTTGAAGTCTTACCCAACACATATGACCGTTCCATGGGAAGTTATACTCTAAAGCAGACATGGGCAGACTCTTTAGGGTGTGGCCGTACATTCTTCGTTTGTGGTAATAATAATAATAATAATATCGTATGGCCTCGAATGCCGGGTGCAAGCTTTGTAATTTGACACCCAGAGGGTAGCTTGCATGTCGAATTTCGTTGTTCCTTGAATCACTATGAAAGTCAAGGAGGTTAGATATCTAAGCTCCTTGAACACTATAGCGCTTTCTAGTAGAGAAATGAGGAACTTTGTGTTGGCGGAAACTCCCGAGATTAATTTTGCCATTATGAACACGGCCTACTGAATTCAAATGGGTTCTTTGACATGCCAACATCGTATGACATGCATGTCGTATTTTTGCCGCCTTTCAAAAAATCACTTACCACTGCCAGGAGCGAACCTGCAATCTTGGGGTTAGTAGACCGACACGCTATCCACTCACACACCGTGGTTATCGGGCGTGCTTGTATATACACAAAGGGAGAGCAATTTAAAAAAAACATATATTTATCTTTACTTACAATAACGCATAACTTTCCACACATCTTGCTCTCTAACATTACTCCTTTCTTCTTTCATTAATCTCATTCCTTCCTAACAATATTATTCTCTCCTTTTCTTTCTATCATCAAAGCATCTCAATAAACATACCTCATGGAACTCCCATTATCATACATAGTCACGGAATAAGAAAAACAAAAACAAAACAACATAAAAAATGGAACATTGAAAATAAACTTCATTGGCAAGGCTACCTGCCATGCCACACAGAGATGCAAACAGCACTCCCAGCAAGCGCCATTTTCTTAACCTAAAAGAGCTGAGCTTTGTAACCTTAATGGTTACAATCGCCCCTCTATGTGATTCTCACGTGAGAAGCATCTGAGGATCACATACATTTAAAAAAATACACAAATGAAAATAATACATTTCACACATACACTAAAATATCACACACAGTAATACGACTTATCAATTATCATCATTTACAGAAGGAAGTCGAGGTTTGCATAAATCTTCACTGTTGTTAACTTGTCCACGTCTGGCATATGTTTCCGAAAAGCCACTTCTAAAATGCCTCCTCTCTCCCGAGTCACCTCCCAAATGGTCAAAATTCGCTTCCTCATCCACCTCGGAAAGTAATGATGCGTCAGTCCCAATAACTGCCGGCTCCTTCTGTATTTGTTCCACAGACATCTCCCCTTGACTATCTATTGTAAGGATCCCTGAAGTAGCAACTAAATATTCTGAATCTAAACCATCACCAAGCTGAAATCCACTTTCCCATATTAAATCTCGAAGAGCTGGAAGAATAAGTTCATTTTTTAAAGACATACCATCTCCACACTCTTCATCATCTAAACTACTATAGTCGATGTTGTTATTATCTCGAATGTATGAATAATCATCTCTATCAATATCCAGATTAATCATTTTACACCTATCAATGTCATCATCGTCTGTAGAATATGCACTTTCTGCAGAACCTATATTCGGAACATATGAAGGTTCTCGTGACACTTCGTTCTTTCTTTCTTTCTTTCTTTCTTTCTTTCTTTCTTTCTTTCTTTCTTTCTACCTCGTTCTTCCTTTTCTTCTGTTCTTTTCTTAATCTTCCTCCTCCTTCTTCTGTCTTCCATTTCGTCTTTTTCCTCATCCACCATGTCATTCCGCACCTTGTACTCCTCATCTTCCATCTCCCCCGTTTCTCTCTCCTTCCCTTCCTCATCTTTCTCCTCTTCTTTCTTGTCTGTTTCATATTATCCAACAACTCCTTTATTTTCTTCCACCTTGTTATCCACCGTTCCTTCTTCACCTTATCTTCTTCTAGTATGCTGTCTTCTTCATGATCCACTCCTGCACTTTCACCCTCATCTTTAGCCTCTTTTTATTGACTGCCACTGTCCTCCTCATGACCAACCTCATCTGATTCTCCTTTCTCTTCTTCAGTTTCTCCCCTATCACTTACTTTCTTACGTTCTTCCATTTCATCTTCCCCTTATCCGTTTCTCCTTTCTCTTCTACCTTTTCCTTTCTTTCACTTGCCTCCTCTCCTTCAGTTTCTTCCATATCACCTGCTTTCTCACGTCCCCACCTCTCGGATAATTTTCCTGCTCCTTAATCTCACATAGCTCATTCACTTTCTCCATATAACCTTGTTCTTCTTCACCTCGTTCTCTCTCTTCCTTGAGCTTCTCATTCCTCTCCACCAATGTCACCTGTTCCTCCTTAAGGCTCTCGATTTCCCCCAGCTTATTTTCCACGCTATCCTTATTTTTCGCAATTCCTTCTCTCATCACATCTTCCCTTTCTTCTATCTTATTGCTAAGCTCTTTCTCTAAGTTTTCCAACCTACTACTCATCACAGATTTATGTTCTTGTACTTCTTTGCTTAACTCCTTAATCTTTGCGTTAGTTGCTTCAGCCTGCTTCTTTATTGCTTCGTTTAGGTACACCTTTACAGATTCTACCTGCTTACCTATAGATTCTATTTGCGCTTTCATAGACTCTCCTTGCTGCCTAACTTATCTTATCTCCTTACTCATACACTCTTTCACTGACCCTATTTCTTGGCTTACTGACTCTCTTACTGATCCTATTTCTTGGCTTACTGACTCTCTTGCTTATCCTATTTCTTGACTTACTGACTCTTGCATACCTGTGAATTTACTTAGTAGCATTTGAAGCAAACTATTGTTCACGTCTCCCATTAGTGCCCTACGTTGGTGCGTCATAATGTGATCGTACATTCTTCTTTTGTGGTTATCGGGGCGCGCTTGTATATACACAAAGGGAGAGCAATTTAAAAAAAAACATACATTTATCTTTACTTACAATAACGCATAACTTTCCACACATCTTGTTCTCTAACATTACTCCTTTCTTCTTTCATTAATCTCATTCCTTCCTAACAATATTATTCTCTCCTTTTCATTTTATCATCAAAGCATCTCAATAAACATACCTCATGGAACTCCCATTATCATACATAGTCACAGAATAAGAAAAACAAAACAACATCAAAAAAAGGAACATAGAAAAGAAACTTCATTGGCAAGGCTACCTGCCATGCCACACAGAGATGCAAACAGCACTCCCAGCAAGCGCCATTTTCTTAACCTAAAAGAGCTGAGCTTTGTAACCAGAATGGTTACAAGGGACGGGGCCAGATACAATACAAAATAATCTAGGTGTACCGAAAAAAAGAACAACACATGTTTATAGATAGATTATAAAGTTTCTATTTTTGAATTTTAAATCAAACAAAACTTATGGGCTACAATGGTAGAAAAAAAGAACACACCTTCATTATTTGTTAGAAGAGGAAGAAGTATGTGACAAGTGAAACTGTGACTGTGCTTCTAAAAGTTTTTCATAATCTGGTTGAAACTGGGATGAGCTGATTCTTAGTAGCGCAACTAATTGGTGGTCCATCATTCTATTCCTGACGGTTTTCTTAGCGAAGCCTCATTGTTCACAGATATAGGAAGATGTGAACATGGCAGTTATCTTTTGTGTATGGGATTTCAAGTTTGGCTAGCTTAATATTGGTAGGGCCTTGCAGAACTCAATTTTCGAAACATTGAGATATAGTTGCTTTAATTCATTGTTCCATTGTAACTCAATCAGTTCTAGCTGCTACTCTATTACACGCATAAACACAATGAGATTGAAACAGTTTTTCACTTCACCTATGTGTAATTGTAGGTAGTATAATGTTGCGGGCCGGATTAGACTAGCTCAAGGGCCACACTTGGCCCGCGAGCCGTACTTTGCCCATGACAGCCCTAAAGTGATTTGTATGGTTTAAATATAAATTCACTGTTATGGTGGCAGCCGAACACTTCTTTATTTTTCACTGGGAGAGACAATCCTCACCAGTACTAAAGAAAATCATCTACTGAAGGTCTCTAACTTAACTCGTTAAGGGGGGCGGGGGACGTATGCAAAATTGCACTCCAGTAAAATAAGTATTGTAACTCCCAGAGTTTTAAAAACAATGCTATATAATTTTAATCACATGATTATCAGTATGCTAGGCATGTCTGTGTTGATTTTCGTGTTGTTAATTCAAATGGTTCTTCAGCTAGGAATATTTGAATTTTCTGTAACATGTACCCTTAATATTTACCTTTTCTACGAAACCGTCACATTGTAAGTTACAAAATTTAAAATGTAATATCTACAGACCAGGTTAAAGATATCTGTGGAACAAATTTTTGATATCTTATTTGCTTTATTTTTAACAGCACTTCAAAATCGGATTGACTTAATTTGGAAAAAAAAATAATGACATCGACCCCTTAAAATCCAATATATGTTATTAAAAAAAAAATTCTAGTAAGTTATTTAGAATAATGGTTTACAGCAGCGTATCGAGTTTCATCACTGTATCTTTAATGATGTTGGAGAAAAGATACAATAAACCTACAAAAATGTAAGTTATGGAAAACTTGAATCAAAGATTTGAGTTTGTTTATATTGTACTGCCGCTCATCTAATGAATTAGTGCAGACCATATCTATTTTCCTCTGATTCCTCTTATTCCTCCAGCTGTTTTATCATTGAATTTCTCCTTTGATAAGTCTTTGTTTCCAATTTCATCATGCGACTGGCAGCGTTGGACGATTGATGCTTGCTCCTGCTCGCTTTGTATCGTCACGTGACGTCCACGCGTGCCCTCTAGCGACGGGCTGTGACCTTCCACGCTCTGGTCGGAACCACATCTCGTTACACACGCCACGATTAGCCGATGTAGTCACCGGTTTGCGCATTCCAGCCTCCGGCTCGTTACTTTTTGAACGCACCTTATATTTTCCCTAGGTATAGTCAACTCTGACTAGTAAATGTTGATCGAAATTGAACACTTACCGCTCTTAATAAACTCTTACTTAAAAGACCAGTAAGAGTCTACTTTACCTAGGGAGAGTCAACTCTTACTGGAGAATCGACTTTCCCTGTAACATATACATTTTTCAAGTTAGGTACAACTTTTCTTGAAACTTTCTTGTCAAGGATACTTAATTTCTGCCTGGAAAGTAAAGAACATGTGGCTTGAAGAAATGAATGTCTTGGTTTTTCTAGAATAATTATGTTGAGTCGTTTAAAAAAAAGACAATCTCAAAAAATAGTTTTGCCTCTTAAAATGTATGATTTTTTAATTTATTAATTGGAAAGATAAAGATTATTTTAAATATATTTCCACTCATTCTACGAAACTACATGGTTACCAATACATTACTAAAGATCGGCCTGTAACTTAAGTAGTTCCTGATAATAGTGTACCAGAATCTCTAAAATCTTAACTTGCGGGGTTGTTTTCTGTGTCCTTGTTTTAGAACACCCTGTACAAAATCAGACAATGATATTTCATATTTATTGTTAGAAGGTGTCTTAAAAAGGTTTAGTGTAAAATTAACAACCATTGACCAAACGGAAATAGTAGTTTTTGATGTGTAACATCTTTCCGCTCGGTTGCTGGATAGTTTTGTGGGAGTGATTTTGAAAATTGGGTACGGAAGTGAATCGGAACGATCGAGCTGGCAGTGGTGGATCGAACGGAAGTATGCACTGCCCACTCGATCGATCGAACGGAAGTGTACTATCTGGCAGTTGTGGAAAACGGAAGTATGTACTGCCCGCTCGATCAATCGAACGGAAGTGTACTAGCTGGCAGCGGTGGAAAACGGAAGTATGCACTGCCCGCTCGATCGATCAAGCGTGCAATTGTAAGACCAAGCTGGCAGTGGTACGAGAAACAGTGAGCGCGCGGTGTCAGAAATTGATACCATGACGTACTCTCGGCCATGTGGAATGTATGACATACTGAACGGAAAACGCCCATGTGAACTCTGGTGTCAAGTGATTGAAACAAATGACATGGTACATGTTCGAAGTCTTCGTATCAGTATTTAAATGGCAAAATGCCTTAATATCAAACATTGTAAGTAGTCGGCTTTGCCGGTATTATGTGTCTGCACAATGGCTATTCAAATATTAAACCCACATAACGGTAATGCAGTCATCAATATAATGTAATCGTTGTGGTTATACGAGAATTGAGCAAGCCTTCATGAACTACAGTATTACTGAATACATTCTCTTTACTCACAAGAGGGCCTATTCATAAGGCATTTTAAACTCAATTTCACGCAGGAACATTATCGAAACAAGCAAAATATAAATGAAACTTAATTCCGTAATTCAGTATTATTGGAACGTGGAAATAAGTGACCATCTCGTGCACAAAATTTGCGTAGTCGAAATAGCCATGGGGTTAGTGCTTATGACTGTGATTCTAGAGATCTTAGGTTCGAATCCCGGACGGGATAGATATTTTTGCTACCAGATTATCATTTTAAACGATATTTATCATATCAATATGACTCATTTTAACAGAATCCATATGAAATTACGTGTTGGTCTGTGAATGAAGAGGACCTGTTTATAAGGAATTTAAGGTTATGAGCGGTGTCACGTCTATTAATCTAGTTGATCCATATCGAATTCTTTATTTAGGCTAGTGTTGGTGGAAGCTACAAATCATCTAATAAAATGAATTCCGTATTATATAACTACAGTATCTGTAAAACACTCCCTTTTACAATAGATTAATATTTGTGCCAATAATAGTATAAAATGCCGGTGTATCAACAATTTCACGTGAGGTTTCTTCTATGTCAGATGTTACACATCATATTCGACTACTGTAAGGCTCGTTTTTTTAAATTGTGTAAAATAAGCCATTGTCCTTAAGCCTTGATTCTCCGCAGACATGGAATGTAAACATATCCGCCCAGCTACAGTACAGTAGGTTTCAAAGGCCGCTCGTTAACGAGTAAAGTGAAAGAACAATAGTAGATAGGCTAACGGCAGACAAGCAGTGCAGTTAAATAGTACTGAGTCATAGAGAATACTCAGGTATGTAAGCATGTCGATGTCAGAGACCAGCCAGAACTTGGTACGTTCAGCCTCAGGAGGCAGAACTGAGTAATAATAATAATAATAATAATTATTATTATTATTATAATTTGTGGACGGAAGAAAGAAAAGAGCAACACCGGCAACGTATGAAGGAACACTGGGCAAAGATCAAAGCTCAGAGAAGCCAGTTGAAATAACGTGGTCCTTAGTTGGCCGATACGATTAAAGAATAATAATAATAATAATAATAATAATAATAATAATAACCCCTGGCACTGCAGCCCATGAAGGACCTAGGCTTACCAAGCGACCGCTGCCCAGCCATTTGGCCTGCAGATATTGGGGTGACGCGTGATCAGCGCATCGGGTCCCCTCGGCCGTTAATCTTTTTTTCGTGATCGGGGCGCTGCCTCACTGTCAGACAGCTATGAAATTGTCCTCACGAGGCTGAGTGCACCCCGTTCTAGCCCTCACATCAGTTTCTAAAATTCCTGACGGATGGTAGGTTAATACCGAGTGTCAACACTACCTGAGGGAAGATGATGAGGAAAAATTAAGTAGGTTGAGGAGTAGGAACAATTTTTGGCAAAGAGGAAGAGAATCCAATAAAGAAAACAGCACGAAAATAGTGATCTAACGACAAGTTATGCTGGGGAGAGCCCGTGAAGTAACTAAAATAAGAGGGAGCTCGGTCACCGTCAATGGAGAGAGCGGCGGGAGCTACGGTTACCTGCAAGATATCGTTATGTGTTCTTTCCCTCCCGAGCTAGGATTTGGGTACTATGGGGATAGGAAGTACGCTAGAAAGCAAGGATATATTGAACCCGCTGAGCTATGGTTCATGTGATATTTTTGTGACGGAATAATTATTATGGGATGTAGTACTTTTGAACATACCCAGAATACCACGTGGAGCAGAGAGCTCATGCTATACTCTTTGAAGTAGCGCTCAATTGCATTTTTGACTTTGGAGGTCTTGTTAATCACTTTTATCCTTTCATAAGACTCAGAATATTCTAATTCGTCATTCTGTATTATTGAATCATTTTGGTGAATGATTATTACGTTTTTGGTAAGGTATAACACTTGCAGATACGCAAGGAGCTATGAAAGTAGTCGCTCAATGACTTTTTTTTGGCGACCTACTTCCGAGTGAAAGTCAGTGACGACTACATCTGGAGATCTGACGCCAGACAGGCGTGTTTCGAGTATCCGTCCGTCGCGACGTGGACATTATAAATATTTTTGTGCTCAAGTGAGCATCCGACTGCATCGTGTGTTGAAAATAACTATACTAACGTTGTCACACATTGTGGACATATTATTGTTCTACGAAAGGCCATATTAGGCAATATTTTCTACAAACTGTAATTGGTGCCATACGCCAGATATTTTTCCCACGTGTAAGTGGAAGGGCAAAGTGCCACGCCGAAAATATAAGAGTTATCGTCTGATAATTGTGCCAAGACGACGTGATTATTACTGCCAACGATCACAACATTATTGCTACGGAAATTCTGAATTGAAAATATCAATTTTATCGCGGATGCCACGTGATTGATAAAACGTGATACAATTGCACGTGCTAACAAGCAAAGCATCGCATCGTGTTGAATCTTGAGGATCAACAGGCTGAAAACTACAAAATACTGTGGAGAACACTATTATTTGCATCGCCCACAATAATCACGCAAAAACGCCGAGAGGAACGAGATATTTCGACATTTTCGACATCATGCAAGACATTGAACTTTTCCACGCCATGGTGAAGAAGACGATTATGGGCTAATACCATTCCGGTATGAGGGGGACGTCGTGATGGAGACCACCAGCTTGATGGAACGTCAGGATGCCGAGGACGCAGACGAAGGAACGTGGATGCCGACTTCCAGGCACATTCCAGACCTTTATGGGAGACCATCATCCGAAGGCGAACGAACCCTGGTTGCTTGGGAGGTCCAGATTGGTGAATCCGTGGAGGACAGGACCATGCTGGAGAGCCAAGCAGAGTTTTTCGCGACCCTGGTCGATGAATGTCTGAGCCGATGTGAGAGCTACCAAAAGTCGTGAGTTTGGGCACCTTTTCTTTTGTAATAGTCCGCGGTGGTATATTTAGATATCGTAGTTTTTTTTTTTTTTGTGAATCAACCGCACTTATGTGTCAGCCATTTGCTAGGTAGGGTTGTAATTAGTATAATTGTTGTTTATTTCTGTCATTGTGAGTCACCCTGTGGGGTAGACCAGTTTTGGTTAACCCTGGTGCCGTCCTGATGGACGTCGTACCACGTTATAGCCGACCCACTGCCAAACATGACTGTAATCATTTGCAGCTATTTTGCTCAGCCATGTGTAGGATATTTATCCGTGGTTTCATTCAGATGTCATCGTCACTTTATTTAACTGCAATCTTTGCAACCAGTCTGTTGAGACTTATGACCTCGTTAGATAGGTCGTATCGTTAGGAAACCAACTGTAGTTTCCAGTTTTATAAAAATATGCTGTATTTTCATGTTTGAAAGCGCTCAGAAGCCAATTTATAGTCAAATACTGACAGATTTATTATTTTGGAGAAAGTGTAGATGTCAAGCATCGAACTAAGTGCACTATCGCGTCATTATGCAGGTCTAGAGTTGCAGATCTGTGCCATATTTATCAATTTGTTACTACTTTGTTTCTGTCATGAGGACACAGGTGTTAATGTTATACTGAGAACTTAATAAGTATTATATCTTTGATGAGCAAAGAAGCTGGTGAGACATGCTGTTATGTCTGTGATTTACTATTCTTTGAAATGAATGACTGCGATACTTTATTGTACAGTTAAATTGTAACGTGTTTAGCACACGGATTCTATTAGGTTTTTGAACCAAGCATATGCTAAGAATGACAAGGCCAAATATTACGGTATTATATAATGTTAAAACTAGCCGGCCTTGCCTGTTGAAAAATGTGGTCAGTGAAGGACTGCAATTTGTGAAGTTGTCACCAATAAACTGGTTTGTTGACCCAGTAACCTTGAAAACAAATGCTTGAAAGCGAGACAGAACTACGATAACATAGGACAGAATGTTGATTTCATTCATCTCTTTCTTTCAAAGCAGCTATTGCTCATGAAACCCAGTGTTTCTTACTGTATTTTTGTTTGTTCATTTGGTTTTCTTGGGTTTTCATACTGTTAGTTAGATATTTTGCTGCGAGGAATGTCATTTCGACATGTCCAGGGTTGTCAGGTTTCTTTATGCATTGTTGGCGATCCTCTTGAGAGAGGCAAATTATAATGAAGGCAATTTGGTTATTAAATGCGAGGTTTTTGCCGCAGGTAACCCATGATATTATGTGCCTTGAGTGAGTAAGACGTGCCATTGTTGTAAGTCGCGCATCTGTTGTTGTTATGAGGCATTATTATGAGGGTTGTTGAAAGCGAGGTATTAACCGCTGATAACTCGTGTTATTGTGAGTCCGAGCCGAGTTTGCTCGTTGAGTTTTCCGACTATTGAGTCGATGTTTTGCTGCGGGAGAATGATCTTTAGAAGACTAATCCTTGTCAGGCCTTTGTCAGAATACGCCATAAACCTACGGAAGGAACATAAACCGACATAATAAACATCATCCGCATAATTGTTTTAAACAAGATCTAACTAACATATTGTTTCCATTTAAACTTTGACATTCTTACATTTGAACCTGCTGACATGGCCGTGCAGATGAAGGGATTTCCTTTATTGGAAACGACGAAGACTGTAGACATTTTTGTTGTGGCCTGGCGCACACATGAACCATTAGTTCATAGTGTGTGGAGCGCAGGCCATGTGATTGTCCGACGTGGTTTTAACTACGCTATCACCGACATTACTATCAAGCTAGATGACAATGGTTTACAAAGAGTTAACCATGGGGCAGGAAGGCATTATAATAAAAACTGTGTTGTACTATAATTATTGATGTCATGAAACTGTATTTTTTCCCCATGTTACCTTTATTGCGTGCTATTTAGCACATGATTGTTGATTAGATTAATTGTTTTTAAATGGCTGTACACTTAGCTTTGTATTGTAACTGTTTTGCTATTACGGACGTCACCGCCGTAACTTTGAATGTTAACTGATAGGACTTAGCTAGAAAAGTTAAATGTAAATGTGGAAATGGTACCACCATAACTTAGCTTTGCTTTGCTCCTTCACTTAAATGTAACTTCATATTAGCTTGATCATGTAACTTGTATTAGGGATTTTGCGTCGTACCATTTACCCAGCGTTGTTGCTGTTGCTTACTTATTGTGTATTAGATCTTTCGCGAGGGTTAATGTAACTTCATTGTTAGGGACTTGAACTTTTATTATCATTAACTTTTAGCTTGCGGATTAGCCGAATATAACCCTCCGAACTAGGATAGGGGTTTGTGGAAATCTACAATAAATTCTCACGGTGTTTTACATAAGCCTGGATGTTTAATTTCACAGTCTAGTTTTTGAGGTGAACCTTTCCTTAGGCCGTCTTTGACCATCGCAACCATGTACCACGCTCCCCGTGGACTATAGAACCTCGTGCCGCATTGACCTATTGTTAGGAAGTTCACCTGATCCTCACGGCAAACTTTTAAAGGTCCGACGGGGGAGATGTTAGGAGAGTCATCGCGGTTGTTGGCTATCCCGACAGCTTTACCGGAGGACTTCTGAAGGTCACTCACAAATATGTGCCGTTGCCACCCGGCTGACGGTCACATAAAATGGCGGCCCAACTAATGGGGCTACGAAGTTGACATGGTGCACGGTGTTAGCGTGGAAACCGACGTATAGGTCGCACATAAATTGGCTCCCTATACGTGGGGAGAGACGTTGACATGGTAACACATTGATTACCTCCCTATACATGGAGCCAGATGTCAACATGGTGATCATCAGATGGCGCCCTGTATATTTTCTTATGCCGATATTTAGGAGGATCTTAATATTTGAATAATGGTAAATTGACAGGACTGGGACGAACTTAGAAAGTCGTACTGCAGATCAATAGACCGCATGGCATTCATATTTGATAGAAGACCATGGGGTGAGGTTTTTATATTGAATAAATGAAATATAGGGTTTTTCTTAGATGATGCCTCATCCTAAGTAAATGTAATACTTTGCTTTGCTCACCGTTGTATTAGTAAATGTAGAAGCACTTAGTTTGCATACTACAGCTGTACTCGTGATATTTATTAAGTCGAAACAAGCTTTATACCACCACGTTACTATCATAGCTGTAAGTTTCCATCATGATTGATCCCTCGTTTCTCTCAATATAAATTCTTGTCAAATGGATGAGGATATGATTCGCAGAGTGTTCGCTGAGATGTTGGCAGGTGTCAACGCTAACCTCCAACAACTTACTAGTGACTTGAGTGTGAATACACAAGCCTTAGAGGTTAATTCACAAGCTATTGACAATGTTAGACAGGAAGTAGGTGATGTAAATGGTCATGTGGACCAGGTCAGGCAGAACCTCGAGATAAACACTCAGTCTGTTGATAATGTCAGGCAGAACCTTGAGGTAAATACCCAATCAATTAATGAAGTACGTTTAGATTTAGAGATAAACACCCGTACTGTTAAAGACGTTAGGACCGATCTAACGAAGGTCAGGGCCGAAATGGACTCGTACAGGGTAGAAGCGAAAAATGACTTAACGGCAGGTTTGGCAGCGGTAAGGATAGACGTGATTCGTCACCACCAGGAGGCAAGCCAGCGCGTAGACACATTAACGGAAGAAATGAATAGGGCAAGACAGGATGTGCAAACCCGACTCGAGGAGCACACGGCTCAAATTCAGACCGCTATAAATAAAGTACAGTTAGACGTCCAAGCTGATATCGAGCACACCAGAGAAGAATTAGGGACTAGGGTGAATCACGTAGAAGGTTTTATGGACAACGTAAAAAAGGATATGGCTACCATGAACCTAGGACTGGTATTAATGAGAGGTGCAGCTAACGCCGTTAATAACAACGTGAAGACCATCGTGGATAACATGCTTGAGGTTAGGGAGGAACTTAATTCTAACCGGAAAGACATCGCGGAACTAAAAGAAACTGTCACAGGCTTACGTGATACTGTAGATGTGCACAGGGAGGAGCACAAAGTCGACCTGATGATGTTGAGAGGCGAATTCGTGGAGCATAAAACAACAGTCGACGCCAATGTAAATGGAGTCAAGGATGATATCAACCATATCCAGAGTAACGTATCTCAGGTTGAGGGCGAAATTGCAACATTGCAGAAAAAGATTGAGGAAATAACGATTATTGATAGGCTCGAGTTGAGTCGTAACCTCAAATCAGCTATTCGTGAGGTGGACCAAAATCTCAAAGGTAAAGTTGAACGAATCGAGTTGCAACTAAATGATTTAGGGAGCAAAGTCGCCAACAGGAATATACAAGAATTAGAAGTCATCGAGGAGAGGCTCGACAGGTTAGAAGCACTTCCGAGGGGAGTAGATTTGCAACCGCCGATGGGAAATACACGTGAAACGCCGGAATTTTGGACTAGTAATCAGTGGCGGCCGACAGACTCTTAGGCCGGGAGGGCGATCACAGTATTTTTCCCCGCACCTCTTCATAAATTGATAGAGGTTGGTTGGTTCGACAACGCGGTCATGTAGCAATTGATAGAGGACAAAAAGAGTAAAATCGAGTTACTTTTATATGCAATGAAAATATCGCGTTTTTATCATTTAGTATTACAACTATGATTTCATATGGTAACAACACTGAGAACCTGATGTGAAAATTACATATAAACGAAAACGCAAAACGTGAATCCCAGGGAGCTTGTGTTTTGGGTCTTTTTCTTTATCATAGCATTATCCTTGTGAGCTCAAAACTTGACAAATCCCAGTTTGCATGAATACACGAATTAAACAGCGATTTATCCAGTACATAATAACATAGAATACCGTATACAATATTATTCTTTTAATAACTCCAAACTCAAGCCTAAATCGTTGGCTGTTAAAATGTGGACATTGGATTATCACTTGAATTCGGCATAGAACAAGAGTTTTTTTCTTTTAATATTCAAATTTGGAAATATACATGTGCCAGTAACAATCAATGCCAGTGTTCGAGCTGACAGATGAATTTTAGGAAAATGTACCTCCCGAGTCACATTATGTTTCATTTTCATTCATTACTAAACTGTTGAACTGCTTTTTACTCTGATAGATCACTTAACTTTCTAGCAGAGAGTGAATTTAACAGCAAATTAAAAACGGGAATAATAATAATAATAATTATAATAATAATAATAATAACGTGGCAGGAGTTTAAGCGTAACATTTATTACACATTGTCAGAGTTTGAGAATTCTTGCCCAACTCTTTACTTTTACAGTTTTTAGTTTGAATACGGTTATGAATGCAATGACGTAAAACATACTGGTTATGTCAGGAAATAAAAGAAAATCTTGCAACAATGTTTTTCCATAGGATATATCATTGTTGGCAATACACAAACTATGAAAGATAAGAAAATTACCAGGACA
Source organism: Meconema thalassinum (assembly GCA_946902985.2). Taxonomy (NCBI): domain Eukaryota; kingdom Metazoa; phylum Arthropoda; class Insecta; order Orthoptera; family Tettigoniidae; genus Meconema; species Meconema thalassinum. The sequence goes on along the minus strand of OX336388.2, from coordinate 425,461,681 downwards.
GGAGAATGTTCAAGTAAATAGACCTACCTTAATTGACTCTCTTGAAGATGAAGTCCATTCGCCGCTCTTTTTGCTCAGCAAAGTGGTTTATTACAAGCTCATTGAAGTCATTTGTGACCAATAGGTTCTTCTCAATAGAGCACATAGCTAAAGCGCACAGACGGTCTTCTTTCATTGTATTCCTACTAAAAGTTTTTATTCTTTTCAAAGTTGAAAAGCACCTTTCACTCTCTGATGTTGTCATGGGAATTGTGCATATAATTCGCAAGAGTTTTACTGTCTCAGGTAACACTGTCGCAAGATTGTTTTCACAAATGCAGGAAAGAAGTGTTAAGGCACCAGATGCATTTTCAAACTCATTTCTGCTGTATAAAACTATTAATTCCTGCCTGAGTTCAAGTGGATTTAAAGTGAATAACTTAGCGACCATTTTACATTCAGAGTCAGGAAACGACACTCTAAATTTTGAAAATAAGCTGGGCTGGAATAGCTTCGCTGCTGATAAATGCTCATTAAAACCGAAACGATCGGCAATCCCTGTTAAAATTACGTCGCACACCTCTTTTGCCACGACCCATTTGCTGCTGTCAAATCGAGCACGCTTTTCACTAGTGCCCGGGTTTGAACAACACACGCTATGCTCTGCACCCCACTGATCGAGAGAATTTCTAATATTCTGAATCGAGGACTTGAAGGTAGACACGTTTTTCAGAGCCTTTACACTGTCAATTTCCCTGTGCTGAAGTTCATTGAATAAAATATCAGCATGTGGCATAATTTTACTAAAAAGTTCGAGCCAAAAGAGAAAGTCCTGATCTTTTAAAATGTTTCTCAAACCTGTTGCTTTTCTGGTTGTCGAATAGTCATTACTGTCATCGTCCACAATCTTCTCTAGACACTCAATTAGTTCATTTTTGTAAATGAAGACAGTTCGTACGCATCGTGCCCTAAAATTCCAGCTAGTGGCGGCATTTTTCGGGATCCGTTTCTTGACGATTTCATCTAGTACGGCTGTCCGTTTGGAAGATTTGGAAAAAAATGAAGAAAATCCCTCTAAATTACTAAAAAATATTTTTACCTGCTTATTTTGGATTGCACAACGCTCGATGATCAAGTTCAATTGGTGAGCATAACAATGAACAAAGTGCGCATTTTTGTACACGACCTTCATTCTTGCCTGTACACCCGTGTGTTGTCCGCTCATAACACTCGAACCATCATAACTCTGAGCTATTACTTTTTCAGGGAACGTATTCACCTTCAATTTCTCTAGTTCGGCAAATAAAGCTTGACTAATTCCATCTGCAGTATGATCTCTGGGCAGCACGAAGCTAACGAACCTTTCGTTAATTTTGCCATCCAGTTCATATCGCACAATAAAAACAAGCTGAGACAATGTAGCACAGTCAGTGGTTTCGTCAGCCTCGATCGCTAAATATTCTGTCCGAGATATTTCGTCACTGATCAACTGAAGGCACACAGAATAGATTGAATCGAGAAGCTCGTTCTGTATGGTTTTAGAAAGTCCCAGAAAAACACGACTATTTGTTTTTTCTATGTGCTCTTTCAAGGTAGAGTCTAACTCGGCCATTAAACTAACCAACCCACGAAATATTCCAGGATTGTCGGATGAATCGGTTTCATCGTGTCCTCGCAGTGCGAGCTCAAATTTTCCACAAAACTTAATGCAGTCGATCAGTTTACTGAGTATGTAACGGTTTTTAGAGACGTCCTCATTGAACTGCTTAATTTTCAGTCTATACGCACTGTCTAACTGACATCTGATGTCTACCTTACCCAGCATCGCAAACTCAATGCTATTGTTTATATGCTTTTCACTAGATTTATGTTTCTTAACTTTATCATTCAAGTGTTTCAAGTCCGTAACACCAGCTGATGTCCACACAGGATCGCCAGAATTCATAGCCAAGCATGTGAAGCAAAAGAACGCGTTTCTTATCTCACATCCGCACAGCCAGTCTGCATGATTGTACAATGTGCGATTGAATTTTCTGGTATAACCAGCTTTGCTTTTGCAAGGGTTCTGAACCTGTGAAATGACTAAATCAGGTTTCGGAGGTCCTAACCTTTTTAGTTCTAATTTACTCTCAAAAGAAAGTTTTCCGCGATTTAAAATAGCGTCCACAGAATTCATTTTGAAATGAAGAAATACTTAATCACGCGGAGTTTCAACTCTAGAGCACAGCCGTAACAAGAATTAAAAATAATTACGGTGCCGTATTATTATTATTATTATTATTATTATTATTATTACGGTTTTATTTTTTTATTTTATTTTTATTATTAAGCACCGATAGAGAAATCACAGAGTATCACTTTCGCCACAAGCACTTCCAAACCACAGTCGCACCGGTAATTTTAAATAAAGACACTACGTACAAAGTATAATGACTTACCAACACCGAGATTGCAACTGCTGAATATTACCACCGCTTTAAGACTTTCCAGCACGAAAGCGAAATAGCTCACTGGTGCCAACCTTCACTAACCGCAGGATGCTAACGAGAGGTCCGTGTTGCTTCATCCTTGCAATTTGAATCGAGATCCCTGGTCTCAGATGCTGCAATTTAATATAATTATATTTTTTTGTGTTCAAAGATAAAGATAATGATACTACATCATAGATTATTGTTATTTAATTTTAATTTTTATTATATTCAACCATGGAGATTTCTTTTATTCATCCATCTACTTTATTTGCTAATGGGGTAATTCCCCGGCTGGGCGCATGCAGTAGAGGGGTGTGAGAGGAAATGCTGCTGCTGTTCACTGTTGTCAAACCTGTGTCACAGCGGGTTGGGATCAGGCGACAGTGCTTGTCTAATGGAAGTTCAGCGTGCGGAAGCTGACAGCTGAATGATAATAATGACACATCTGACAACCCTGAACGACCTACTTCTTATTGGCTTCTGATGCTAGTCACAAGTTTTCTTACTAACCAATAGTAGTAGATACTGTTGCATGACGTCTAGAGTAGCGAGGGGAGATGACGTATTTACCGGTGCTACAGAGCTGTTAAGGACTCCGCCTGGCTTCAAGACAACTGCCTGCACACCGCGCCCACAGATTACCCCTCTGGCAGCCTGAAATCGCACCAGTCTCCATACTCCCGCACGTCTCAACCCCCCTCGCCCGAGCACAATCTTAGGGCGGAAGGCCAAGAGTCCGTAACTCCATACTGACCAGTGTGCTGTGGTGTGCTGCGCGCTGACAAAGCGTGATACCACCAACACAGTCTTCCTGATTGATAGAGCTACATGTAATTTTCTTAGCATTATTAGAATTCAATTTTTGACTTAAAATATCAAGAGAAAATGTAAATTCCTTTTCGTTCTCTAGGAAGGACACCGTCCTGGAGTCCTTATGGGCCAGCCGCTACTGCTAGTAATGTACAGTCAAGTGTACATGCCGATACACGACCTTGGCAGTTTAATGCAACAGCGCCAAGCCAGACGTTAAATTACGATGCTAACCCGTTCAGACCAGCTATAAATAGACTGGATCCTGAAACTAACACGCCGTCAAACAACTACATGCAGAATACATACCGTACTGCTAATACTCAGGGTAATGTCACAGTGATAAGGTCAAGGGAAGAGCAACCCGCTAAATTCACTGGCACAGGAAGCGGAGTGACTCCTGTAGAATTTCTCACGAACGTCGAGAGCTATTTACGAGACACACTCGTAACTCCTGAAAGAGAACTTCGAGTTATTGAACGTCTTCTGGATGGACAAGCAGCAACTTGGTATCGGGCTTTTAAATATTCATTCTCCGGGTATCAAGACTTTAAAGAAGCACTACTGAGGACGTATTGGTCGAGTGACGTTCAGCAAAGTATAAGGGCTGAAATGTACACTCGCCGATACAGTTCCAACATGCCAACTCGCTACGCAAATTACTTTGCAACCCAGCTTGCTAAATTGAGAAATCTTCAGCCTCCTTTATCGGAGCAGGATCTAGTGAATACCATAGTATGGCAATACCCAGCCGACGTGCAAAAAGTACTAATCGCTGCAGGGGCGACGACATTTCAACAGTGTGATCAGATATTACGACGTCTTGATGCTAACGCGAAGCAATTTCCAACTCACCGTCAACAGAAGGTTGACAGGCGTGAAGAGCGTCACGTTAACGTCACGAGTGTGGACAAAGTTAGCCAGACACAAGAAGCATCACAGAACTCTGGGAATCCTCGGCCAGAATACAACAATGAATACCGCCGTAACTGGAGAGAGTGGAGTAATACTCCATATTCAAGGAACCAGAGAGAAGACAATAGAACATATTGGAATCGTAGGTTCGATAATGGGGCGAGCGACAACCGTCGTCACGGCAATAACCGTCGTGGGAATCAGGAAGGTCCGTCAGGAAGAGGAAGGATCCGGCGAGACTACAGGTATAACGGAGGTTACCAACGAGGACGTGATCCACGTTACCATCCGGACCGTGACTGGGAAGGGAGAGCGCGCGAGAGCCGCGAGTACCTCCAGCAATTGAGAGAGAGAGCCAAAATAGAGAAGAGGGAGAAAGGAACCCTACTTCGAGGGAAGAAAGAAATGTGACGTCAGAGGCAGGACAGAACCAGCCTGGTACCTCTAGTCACAACAAAGGAAAAAAAACACCGAAAAATTAAGACAGTCTAGTTTGGCTGAGCACAGAGTGACGGCAGATATTTTACTCTGGGAGCCCATCCAACAGGATTTACTCGACGAACGACGAACGACGAACCACAGTTATGAGCCAACACGTTTACCCAAAATAGTAGCCACCCTCAATGGATGCAGTGTTATAATTCTGATCGATACTGGCGCAATGATCAGTGTAATCTCTGCAGATTGCTATGCTAAGTTGAAGGCTAACTCTGAGGTGACAGAGCTGTCTGTTTCCGCTATTCGTGTCAGAGGAGAGATACCTGACCGGGTTGTGACGTGCAAGATACAGGTTTTGTGCACATTGAGAATCACAAGCCACGTGTATTTGCACGAATTCTTAGTTATGAAAGGTTTGCATCATGATGTCATACTAGGGGCTGATTTAATGAGGAAGTATGACGGTATTATCGACATGGGACGCAATACTGTCGAATTTAAACCGAACGAACCTATAGAGATGAACCTTGTGGTAGATGAACCGGAATTCCTGTCCGAAGTCGACGTTGTCGAGCAACTTAATAGCAAGGAAACACTTGATGCCGACGGGGAGGCAGGATTAATATCCACAACCATGCAAGAGCATTTGGCTACCCTACGCCTTGTTTTTGAAAATCTTCGACAGGCCAATTTCAAGGTCAAGTTTGATAAGTGCAGATTTCTCCAAAGAGAAGTAAATTTTGTTGGACATATTATTAATTGAGGTGGATATCGACCGAATCCAGCAAAAATCAGAACTGTCGCCGCTTTTCCAACGCCAACCCGTGTGAAGCACGTGAGACAATTTTTGGGAATACTACAATTTTTTGCTGCTCATTGTGAGCGATACTCAGAGACTGTTAAACCACTTCAAAGTCTGCTGAAAAAGAACTGTAGATGGAATTGGAATGATGAGTGTGAGACAGCATTCCAGAAGGCTAAGCAGATGCTAGCGAATTCTATCCAGTTGGAATATCCTGATTATTCACGCAATTTCATTCTTGAAACAGACGCATCAGCCATTGGTATTGGAGCAATATTATTGCAGGAGGACGATGATAAGAAACGTCACTACATCGCTTTCTTGAGCAGACGTTTAAGAGCTCACGAATCTCACTATTTTACAACAGAAATAGAAGCACTAGCCGTCGTCTATGCATTACAGGTAGAGTACTGGCAGAAACTTTTGATAGGCCAGAAGATTGTCGTAAGAACCGATCACCACGCTTTGACCTTCATCCTACGAACAAGCCTGGCAAGTGACAGGATCACTAGATGGACTCTTTTTCTCCAACAGTTCGATCTGGAGATTGTTTACAAACCAGGCAGAGAGAATGTATTGGCCGACATCCTCAGCCGGAATCCTGAAACTTCTATTAATGCCATTGACATCGAGGGAGAATGCGAAGAACACCTTCGCCGACTTCGTTATCTACCCGAAGGACAGAGACGTGAAGAGGAACTTAGACACATCATTCGATTTCTTGAACGAAAGATGGATCCTCAGGATGAGCTTTATGCAAGGATTGCTGCCATAGCAGATGACTATCTGATTTACCGTCGCGTTTTGTATAAATTTGTGGACGAAGATCACACCCAACTGCGTGCAGTTATTCCAAGAAGGTACCAGGAATCTGTCATTCTCATGGTACATTTGTCTATTGGTCACGGTGGAACGGACAAGACCATTGCCACCATTAAAGAGTCGTTCACCTGGAAAAGGTTAGGAACCACTGTCAGAGAGTGTTTACGTGCTTGTGACGCATGCCAGCGGAACAAATACACGTCACACTTATTGAGAGAACCACCTAGACCTATACTACCAACTCAACCCAGAGAGTTGTACGCACAAGATCTTTACGGTCATATACCTAAAGCCCGTCGTGGGAATCGTTACATTGTAGTCACCATAGATGTGTTTACAAAATATACAATGCTCCATCCTATTCAGAAGGCTAATGCACATCAAATTATCCAGCGAATAAGACGACAAGTGATACCGGAGGCAGGGAAGCCACAATTCTTATTAACTGACCACGGATCGTAATATACTTCTGCAGAATTCGCCAACGCTATGGAGGAACTAGAGATTGGTCATCTTTTGTCATCAATAAGACACCCTGAGAGCAATCCAGCGGAATGCGTTATGTCCACTATTGCAAAATTTTGTCGTTTGTATTGTCAGAAGGAACACTGGCGATGGACTGACGTCCTTGTTTTGATGGCAAAATGCATTAAATCTACTGTGCATGAAAGCACTGGTCAAATACCTTTGGTCCTGCATTTGAACCAGATGCCACTGAGAGTCTGGAACCGCGTGATTGTAAATCCACCTTGTTTACAACCATCGCATGCCAGCAGACTGTTAGCTGCTAGAGATACTTTAGACAGACAAGCTGCCAAACGCTTGAGGAGAACAAGACGCCAGAGATTCAGAGAACCACTTGGGGAGGGAGACCTTATCCTTATAAGGAGACCCGGAATTTCTAATCCAATTGACCGCGTATACGGGAAATTTCTTTCCTTGTATTACGGCCCTAGTCGTGTTAGACAGCCGTTGAATAATGGGAGTTATGTCATCGAAGACATCAGAACTCGAGAACGTATTGGAACTTTCAACGCCGCCAATCTAAAAAAATATCACACATGAATGAATTATAGAGGCAAATAAAATGTCGTCCCAACATTTTCTTTGAAACGACGGAGAGGCAGATGAACCCGCTGAGCTATGGTTCATGTGATATTTTTGTGACGGAATAATTATTATGGGATGTAGTACTTTTGAACATACCCAGAATACCACGTGGAGCAGAGAGCTCATGCTATACTCTTTGAAGTAGCGCTCAATTGCATTTTTGACTTTGGAAGTCTTGTTAATCACTTTTATCCTTTCATAAGACTCAGAATATTCTAATTCGTCATTCTGTATTATTGAATCATTTTGGTGAATGATTATTACGTTTTTGGTAAGGTATAACACTTGCAGATACGCAAGGAGCTATGAAAGTAGTCGCTCAATGACTTTTTTTTGGCGACCTACTTCCGAGTGAAAGTCAGTGACGACTACATCTGGAGATCTGACGCCAGACAGGCGTGTTTCGAGTATCCGTCCGTCGCGACGTGGACATTATAAATATTTTTGTGCTCAAGTGAGCATCCGACTGCATCGTGTGTTGAAAATAACTATACTAACGTTGTCACACATTGTGGACATATTATTGTTCTACGAAAGGCCATATTAGGCAATGTTTTCTACAAACTGTAATTGGTGCCATACGCCAGATATTTTTCCCACGTGTAAGTGGAAGGGCAAAGTGCCACGCCGAAAATATAAGAGTTATCGTCTGATAATTGTGCCAAGACGACGTGATTATTACTGCCAACGATCACAACATTATTGCTACGGAAATTCTGAATCGAAAATATCAATTTTATCGCGGATGCCACGTGATTGATAAAACGTGATACAATTGCACGTGCTAACAAGCAAAGCATCGCATCGTGTTGAATCTTGAGGATCAACAGGCTGAAAACTACAAAATACTGTGGAGAACACTATTATTTGCATCGCCCACAATAATCACGCAAAAACGCCGAGAGGAACGAGATATTTCGACATTTTCGACATCATGCAAGACATTGAACTTTTCCACGCCATGGTGAAGAAGACGATTATGGGCTAATACCATTCCGGTATGAGGGGGACGTCGTGATGGAGACCACCAGCTTGATGGAACGTCAGGATGCCGAGGACGCAGACGAAGGAACGTGGATGCCGACTTCCAGGCACATTCCAGACCTTTATGGGAGACCATCATCCGAAGGCGAACGAACCCTGGTTGCTTGGGAGGTCCAGATTGGTGAATCCGTGGAGGACAGGACCATGCTGGAGAGCCAAGCAGAGTTTTTCGCGACCCTGGTCGATGAATGTCTGAGCCGATGTGAGAGCTACCAAAAGTCGTGAGTTTGGGCACCTTTTCTTTTGTAATAGTCCGCGGTGGTATATTTAGATATCGTAGTTTTTTTTTGTGAATCAACCGCACTTATGTGTCAGCCATTTGCTAGGTAGGGTTGTAATTAGTATAATTGTTGTTTATTTCTGTCATTGTGAGTCACCCTGTGGGGTAGACCAGTTTTGGTTAACCCTGGTGCCGTCCTGATGGACGTCGTACCACGTTATAGCCGACCCACTGCCAAACATGACTGTAATCATTTGCAGCTATTTTGCTCAGCCATGTGTAGGATATTTATCCGTGGTTTCATTCAGATGTCATCGTCACTTTATTTAACTGCAATCTTTGCAACCAGTCTGTTGAGACTTATGACCTCGTTAGATAGATCGTATCGTTAGGAAACCAACTGTAGTTTCCAGTTTTATAAAAATATGCTGTATTTTCATGTTTGAAAGCGCTCAGAAGCCAATTTATAGTCAAATACTGACAGATTTATTATTTTGGAGAAAGTGTAGATGTCAAGCATCGAACTAAGTGCACTATCGCGTCATTATGCAGGTATAGAGTTGCAGATCTGTGCCATATTTATCAATTTGTTACTACTTTGTTTCTGTCATGAGGACACAGGTGTTAATGTTATACTGAGAACTTAATAAGTATTATATCTTTGATGAGCAAAGAAGCTCGTGAGACATGCTGTTATGACTGTGATTTACTATTCTTTGAAATGAAGGACTGCGATACTTTATTGTACAGTTAAATTGTAACGTGTTTAGCACACGGATTCTATTAGGTTTTTGAACCAAGCATATGCTAAGAATGACAAGGCCAAATATTACGGTATTATATAATGTTAAAACTAGCCGGCCTTGCCTGTTGAAAAATGTGGTCAGTGAAGGACTGCAATTTGTGAAGTTGTCACCAATAAACTGGTTTGTTGACCCAGTAACCTTGAAAACAAATGCTTGAAAGCGAGACAGAACTACGATAACATAGGACAGAATGTTGATTTCATTCATCTCTTTCTTTCAAAGCAGCTATTGCTCATGAAACCCAGTGTTTCTTACTGTATTTTTGTTCATTTGTTTTTCTTGGATTTTCATACTGTTAGTTAGATATTTTGCTGCGAGGAATGTCATTTCGACATGTCCAGGGTTGTCAGGTTTCTTTATGCATTGTTGGCGATCCTCTTGAGAGAGGCAAATTATAATTAAGGCAATTTGGTTATTAAATGCGAGGTTTTTGCCGCAGGTAACCCATGATATTATGTGCCTTGAGTGAGTAAGACGTGCCATTGTTGTAAGTCGCGCATCTGTTGTTGTTATGAGGCATTATTATGAGAGTTGTTGAAAGCGAGGTATTAACCGCTGATAACTCGTGTTATTGTGAGTCCGAGCCGAGTTTGCTCGTTGAGTTTTCCGACTATTGAGTCGATGTTTTGCTGCGGGAGAATGATCTTTAGAAGACTACTCCTTGTCAAGCCTTTGTCAGAATACGCCATAAACCTACGGAAGGAACATAAACCGACATAATAAACATCATCCGCATAATTGTTTTAAACAAGATCTAACTAACATATTGTTTCCATTTAAACTTTGACATTCTTACATTTGAACCTGCTGACATGGCCGTGCAGATGAAGGGATTTCCTTTATTGGAAACGACGAAGACTGTAGACATTTTTGTTGTGTCCTGGCGCACACATGAACCATTAGTTCATAGTGTGTGGAGCGCAGGCCATGTGATTGTCAGACGTGGTTTTAACTACGCTATCACCGACATTACTATCAAGCTAGATGACAATGATTTACAAAGAGTTAACCATGGGGCAGGAAGGCATTATAATAAAAACTGTGTTGTACTATAATTATTGATGTCATGAAACTGTATTCTTCCCCATGTTACCTTTATTGCGTGCTATTTAGCACATGATTGTTGATTAGATTAATTGTTTTTAAATGGCTGTACACTTAGCTTTGTATTGTAACTGTTTTGCTATTACGGACGTTACCGCCGTAACTTTGAATGTTAACTGATAGGACTTAGCTAGAAAAGTTAAATGTAAATGTGGAAATGGTACCACCATAACTTAGCTTTGCTTTGCTCCTTCACTTAAATGTAACTTCATATTAGCTTGATCATGTAACTTGTATTAGGGATTTTGCGTCGTACCATTTACCCAGCGTTGTTGCTGTTGCTTACTTATTGTGTATTAGATCTTTCGCGAGGGTTAATGTAACTTCATTGTTAGGGACTTGAACTTTTATTATCATTAACTTTTAGCTTGCGGATTAGCCGAATATAACCCTCCGAACTAGGATAGGGGTTTGTGGAAATCTACAATAAATTCTCACGGTGTTTTACATAAGCCTGGATGTTTAATTTCACAGTCTAGTTTTTGAGGTGAACCTTTCCTTAGGCCGTCTTTGACCATCGCAACCATGTACCACGCTCCCCGTGGACTATAGAACCTCGTGCCGCATTGGCCTATTGTTAGGAAGTTCACCTGATCCTCACGGCAAACTTTTAAAGGTCCGACGGGGGAGATGTTAGGAGAGTCATCGCGGTTGTTGGCTATCCCGACAGCTTTACCGGAGGACTTCTGAAGGTCACTCACAAATATGTGCCGTTGCCACCCGGCTGACGGTCACAATATGAAAGGAAGTGGATTTATGTGGTTTCCCTTCAAAAGGGTTAGATTTTACAAAGCATTCTGAAATGCTGGAAGGATTTGAATTTGCCGTAATATTTTTATTACTGGACACTGTTGGATCTCCGGCAAAACAGCCGAATGCCCCCAGAGTGGGATGAGATAAAGCAACTCTGGTGCCTTTAGCAATATTTTTACTGTTGTTAGTGAGAATCTATTAAGAATACCAATTGTTGCACATAAAGCAGGCCATGCTTTTACCCAGCAGGGTGCCGACTAAAAGCTTAGAACGGAAACCCTCAGACCTAACTTCAACAAAACTAAAATTTTGGAGAGAAAATCACAAGTTACAGAGGAAGTCTCTACAAATAGGAAGCTGGCGGAGCGAGCTGTACTTGCCTTAATGATTTACTAGAATTAGCTGTGACAGCTAAGAGAAACTTTGCAAATGTTGTTATTTTGAAGGTTCGTTTTAAGCGCAACAAGTGGTACAGTTTTTATTGATTCAGTGATTGCCTTTTTTTTATTTATAAAGAGGAAATAATTTTGGGAGAAGAATCAGGGAAGAGAAGGTCTTGCCTACCCGTGATTCTAGCAAGAGAGATAGAACCAGAATAATAAATAATTTATTTAACAAGATAGAATTTGAAACATTTAACAATTTGTTAGATTTAGTATCTTAGTTTGAGTTAAGAGTAACAATTTAGTTGTTTATGAGATTTCAAGGTCTTAGACCTAATAATAAGAGGTTTACAATTCGCAAACAATATTAAATAATGTACAAGTTTCGAACCTGTTACAAGCACCAACATCTCACAAGGATTGTAAAAAGTGTGCTTACAATTGAGAAATTCAAAGTTTGTAATGACAATTGTAAAGTAATTATAACTTTGATAAATTAGTTATGTATGATACAAGCACTATTAGAATGCCCTTGTGGCAAGCGAAAAGGCTATAAACAAATAAATTAAATTACTGATCGTAGCAGGAGGAAAAGGAGAATTACAAGCGGAGGTTACCGCTATTATTTAAACAGAGGTTAATAAATGTTACATTCAAAAGGGTCAGGTCGTATTAACGAAGCTTGAAGCAAAAAAAAAATCAGGCACAAAAGTTTAACCATTAGAAAATTAACAATTCCTGAGCCAGCAGGATAAGAAAAGAAAGATTAATAAGTAGTTTCTATAACTACTAATATTTATACAGAATGAATAAGTGGTACATGGAGAAATGAGTAGTTCCGTGAAGAACTATACAGCCTATTTTCATATATCCTACTTATGTTAATTGCCACTATCAACATACAAAATTTCAATTTGATTGCTGTAATAGATTCATAGATATTGAGAACCGACTAAATATTTCGGATGGTCGCCATGTTGGATTTTTATATATGTAGGTTCTAGAGTTATGCACTGTTACATGAAGATTACTGTGTACGTGTAGCATTCAAACTTCAATCGCATGCTTAGAACACAAGAAGTGAAAACGAGATTTTAAAATTTCGCACAGCTGCCATCTTGTGGTTATGGAAACAATTGAAATAAATTAGATGCCAGTGGATTAACATTTGTATAAGGATTTACTGAACCAAGTTTCACTGCACTCGGATGGTTAAATTGCGAGAAACGTCCATGTGAATATTTATACTTCGCGTCGCCGCCATGTTGGATTTGTGATCACCAGGTTATTGAAAGTCCTATAGGTGAACATAAAAAATTCAGTTTGATTGCTATAATAGATTCGTAGATATTCAGAGGCGTCTAAATATTTCGGATGGTCGCCATGTTGGATTGTTAAATGTATAGGCCATAGAGTCATGTACCATTAAAGGAAAATTATTGCTTAGGTTCATTATTCGAACTTTCACTTCGATCGCATGATTACGACACAAGAAATAAAAACTTAAGTTTAAAATTCGCACAACCGCCATCTTGAGGTTATGTAAACAATTGAACTAAATTAGATACCAGTGCATTAGAATGTGTATTAACATTTCCTGTACCATGTTTCATTGCGTTTGTAACATAAAATCGCGAGAAAGGTCTATTTAAAATTTTCAAACTCGTTTGGGTGCCATGTTCGTTTTGTAGTTAACCGGTTTCTGAAAGTCTTATAGATGAACTTCCAGTAGTGCCCTTTATATCCGTACAAAATTTCAGGGTGATACCGGTAATAGTTTCAGAGATATAGAATGCCGGTGAAATATTTCGGACAGCCGCCATCTTGTGGTTATGTAAACAATTGAACGAAGTTAGATGCCGGTGAATTAAAATCTGTATAAACATATACTGTACCAAGTTGTATTGCGTTTGGTTGGTTAATTCGCGAGAAAGGTCTATTTAAAAGTCGCAACTTCGCTTGGCCGCCATGTTGGTTTTGTAGTTACCAGTTTTTCAAAAGTCACATAAGTGAACTTTTAGTAGTTTCCTTTATCACGGTAAAAAATTCCAGGGTGATATCGGTAATAGTTTGGGAGATATTGAATGCTGGTGAAATATTTCGCACAGCCGCCATGTTGGATAGGTGAGACGTAACAAAATTTGAAGGGCACGGTCGGGGTCGTCCGGAACAGTGCTATGAAATTACCGAGTTTCATTGAAATCGCTCCAACTCTTTAGAAGTTATTTGGGGGACACACACGCCATCACACACACGCACCTTCACACACACGCACACACAGACACACGGACAAAAGCTGATCTCATAAGCCTATTTTTTCAAAATTGAAAATAGGCTAAAAATGGGAGGGCGCCAAAATTTGGGCGAGGCCTCGTAGAGTAGTAACTACATATTTAGATTAACCTAAATGTGTTAGTAAAAGGTATTTGAGGAAAAGGAGATAGGGATTTACAGTTTTGGCCAATTTTTATTGCTCTCAATCGTAAGCGGCGCGGTAGATAGTTGAACGGACACTGTTTTGCTCTAAAGTTTGTTGATAGATTGGAAGATTTCACTATTGCAGCACTGAAAGTTCATGGATCAAGTGAAACGTTATTGCAGGTTATGGAGAACACTTAGTTGAATTTGACTTGAATAACTTTATTGCGTTGGAAAGTTTGTGGGTTGCAGTTAATACTTCTAGTTAATTTGAGGTTCCAGCAATTTGACGATATTGAGCATAGTTCTTTGTGGTTTGAAGTATATTTTGAATGGAATATTCCAGAACTGTAGTGACAGTTGAATAGGGCGTTAGTAATCCCAAATGGAAAAAGTTAAGTGTATAGACAGCTATGAGTATTATCAGAAAGCCCACGGAGTAGGGAAGGTATCCCCTTTATTTCGTACAAGAAGTACTAAATTTCATGTTTAAAAGCAAGCTTGGTTAGCTAAAGCATGACAGAGAAAATCCCACGAAGACGGTTATTGCACAATAGTGCGTAATACCCCACGCTGTCTATAAATTTTCATTAAAAGCATTCAGCATGGATTGAAAACATTAAAAGGTGTTTAAAATCATTGAAGATTTGTACTTAACTTTTTCATAGCCGCTGAAGGTTGATGGCTCCTGGTAGCCGTTAGCTTACATCCAATACCACGACATGGCGGCGATTTAAATTTGTACCTCGGTTGAGAGGAGGTAGCCTCTGAAAAAGGCCGAACTCACACGTTGACGACTCGATAAGAAGTGAGAGCGAGCGGGAGAGCACACGAGGTAGCTAGGTAGGCGAGGAAGAGGGGGTAGAAAACAAAGGAACATAGAGCAGAATGGGAAACATACCAACAGTATAAGCCCTTTACAGAATGTAATTTTCTTCATGGAGCAGTGTCTTCAAGGAGATGTCAGCTGACGACAGCGGCGAAGTCTGTTGGAGAGGTATGTAAGTCCTCTTGACCCAATGAATCCGAAGAACTTCGGCGTGTTGCCGCGTGGTGAGCCAGTGAAGTTTTCACTGAAAAAGCAACTGGAACAAACTCAAAAACACAAAAATTTCCTGCTCGTAGGAAAGAAGGAATACAAAGGGATCACTGTTGGTGTCTGCAAGAAGGGAAATTAAATAAATGAAACTAATGAAAAAGGCAAAGAGCAACAAGAGCTAACTCTAACTGAACGTGTATTCCAAGGAATACACCAACGGAGCCGTGAATCGAACACGGGGCCTCCGGGTGAGAAGCAGGCGCGCTACCCCAACACCATGGGGGCTCAGAACTGAGAAGTGGTGGGTTGAATTCCTGCGTCAGTCATACTAGAAGTGTTTTCCGTGGTTTCTCACTTCTTCTCCAGTCAATTGCCGGGATGTTTCCTAACTTATGGCCATGGCCGCATCCTTCCCAATCCTATACTCTGTATTTCAAAAGAAAGAACGTGAAGGATTTAGTGTGAGCTTGATCAGCTGATCTGCGTTGACTGGTATTAAACTCAGCTGATTCGGGTAATACTCAGAAGTACACTTCGGACTTCCAGTCGGTACAATTAAACGTAAAATATTTTATCAATGGATCTTGACTCAACACCGAGTAACTTACATTCAAATAGTGGCAAACACTCTTGGCTGTCACCAAGTTCCCGGTTCTGCCAAGAAATTTAATTCTGGTTTGAGGGCTGGAACTGGGTACACTCAGCCTCAGGCAAAACTGAGAAGAGGCAGGTTTGATTCCCAACTGAGAGTGGTTCTCCATGGATTCCCACTTCTACTCCAGGCGAATGCCAGGATGGTTCCTTAAATGAGACCACGGCTGCCTCTTTCCCAATCCTCATCTGAATTACACATACACACACTAATACAGTCATCACAATAATATAGGTTATCAGACAAATTCACACACAACCAGGTACATGGGGTTACATGTCCACGATGTCGGAAAGCCCCTCAATTAATCAAAAAGAAGAACAACAACAAAATTTAAATAGAGAAATAAATAAATAACTCACCGAAGCCATGCTACCTTTATCACAGATATTCAATCCAATAAATACGAAAGAGAGTGCGAACATTCTACAGCTAATACTGAACCCAACGGTGTTAGGCTGACTGGTGTCGAACGTGGATCTCAGAGATAATTGAGCTCAGAATATAGATTCCAGCAAGGAACGAACACGAGATCTTTTGAGGGAGTTTAAGCTATAAAAACCCCTAGAGAAAATACATATTAAATCACTGTTGTGATATGAACTAATTCTGACTATTTGTTAATATAATGCAGGGGATAATAGCAGAATACTGCATTATTGGGCTGTATGGCGTATACAATTCTGGACTGAGCACAGAAAGTTTGAGCGCTTGACAGTTGTCAAATGACTCTGGAATATGGGCGTGGCTTCTTGGAGCCGTGTCACTCTCTGTGACCTACTTAGGCCGTCTGGAGTAGGTCAGGATGCTAATATATGGTCAAGTTATTCCCCGTTACATAAGGAAGATGCCAGGGGAATGGGGAGATACCAGTGTAATTTAATGATTACTCGTGATTGGAGTAACTCAGAGACATGAGGATTGCACCAATGTGAATGTATAGCCGGGAGGCTAATTATCAAGCCAATAAACATTGAAATCGAGGCAGATTTAATGGAACGCGCAGTGACACAGTAGATCTGAGGTTGGCGGCGAGATCTAACCATGTCTTCAGGGATTTACCTAGGACGCGGCGTGGGGAAGCGCTGGCAAAGGCAATTAATATTTATTAATTGGCCGATCGATCCTCGAGCACGCAGACAGATTTGTGATCAGCGAGGAAAAATGAACCATAAAAACGTTATTTCAAGACCAGAAACGTACTGAGAGAGAAAATGACGCTGCAGGGAAATTTTCGGTCTACTTTTTCTCTCCAAACGGATATAAGGGCCAGAGAAAGGACAGATGCAGTCAGTCGAACCACATTCTAGTGCGAAGCGCACGTCGCAGGAGTCCAGGAAAGGGACGCGCGGACTTCAACATTCTAAGTGCAGCAACATATAATCATGCATTAAGGCATTTATTAATAACAATTAGTAAGGACAGTCGTGCCATACGTTTATAGTCGGTATTACGAGCGATTGTTATTGAGCACGTAGGAAATGTACCGTGTGATATATGAGGTAGTACAATTGAAAGTGGTAATTTGTACAAGTACAACGCACAAGGGTTGAGCGCAGTATGTAAACTATTGGTTAGACATATGATAGGATGTTGGACTGCGCAGATATAAACTTTGTAATGCGATGTTAGATGTTTATCTCGTAAGGCCTGTAGAGCTGTATATTAACTGTCTGAAAATACCAGGAATTAGTGACCATTCTGGGGTTGAATTAAATATTAGATATGGTGACATTACAAAATTAGACTCTGATGTAGCAAAAAAGATCATATTCCAGTATCGCAGGGCGGATCAGGGCAAGTTTCAGGGGTATTTGAATGAGCTATTTGTAGGATTGGGCATCGGAAGGAAATCACATTAATATCCTGTGGACTTACTTTTTGAAAATTTTAAATAGCGCTGTTGATAAATTTGTCCCATCTAAATTGCTGAAACAAAACCCAGATCCTGAGTATTACACACGAGAATAGGAGTCTAAAACGGAAAATTAGGAAATTATACAATAAAAGACATGATAGTGACAAGTATATGTTGAAATTTAAGTCCTTATCGAGAGAGCTCGTCTTAAAAAAGAGGGCTGCTCATGACAGTTATATGCAAGGTTTACTTGGTTCGGGAGGTGACGGGTGGAAAAAAAAATTACAGTTATGTTAGGAGAAGAAAGGGAAATCCAAATAATTTGTCGATGATAATGTCCTGTGACGGTAAATTAATTACTGAGAAACAGGCCATTGCTAATGAATTAAATGTCTTTTACGGTAGTGTGTTCAATAAATCCAATAGCTGTGTGTTAGACCTTAACGACGAATCAGGGGCTCTCCTGTTCCAAATAAACCAGTCAGCAATTGTAATGCTAATACAAAAACTACGTTTCAATGTATCAAAGGGTCCTGATAATATTGTTAGTGAAGTACTTAAACTAGGAGATAGGGCCGTGGCACGATACTTGGAGGTGATGTTTAATGTGTCCATAAACAATGCGCAAATCCCAGATGACTGGAAAAGAGCTACGGTAGTCCCAATATTTAAGGGAGGGAGCAGACTTGAATTGGGCAACTACAGGCCGGTTAGCCTTACGTCCATCGTTTGTAAACAGATGGAGCATCTCATTTGCGACTACTTGAGGGAACAGTGGGAAACATTATCGTGGTTTAATGATAGGCAACATGGATTTCGGAAAGGCTACTCATGCGAGAGTCAGTTGCTATCACTTTTTCAAGACATTAGCAAATCGTTAGACCATGGAGTCTCAGTCGACGCCGTGGTTATAGATTTTGCGAAGGCATTTGATGTCGTGCCGCATGACATGCAACTCCATAAATTAGCTTCGACGAAGATTGATAGAAGAGTAATTTTATGGATCCAAGAATTTTTGACGGGTCGTTCACAGAAAGTGAAAGTCGAAGGCATATTCTCGGATGAAATTACCGTAACGTCGGGTATTCCTCAGGGCAGCGTAATCGGAACTTTGTTATTTTTGGCGTTTATAAATGACTTACCAAATGGGATTCGCAGTGACTGTCGATTGTTTGCGGATGATTGTGTAATATATCGAAAGATACATGACTCACAAGACAATGCAGTGCTTCAAGAGGACCTGAACCTGGTCTATAAGTGGGCGATTGAAAATAAAATGAAAATAAACACAAGAAAATATAGTCTCTTAAAAATAGGGAAAGTGCGGAGACAGGATTTTCAATATAACATTGGCTCGGAAATACTTGTAGAAGAAGATTCTTGCAAATATTTGGGCGTTCACGTAAGGAATGATATGAAATGGAGTAGTCATGTAGGATGTGTAGATTCAAAAGCTTACAAATCCCTGCACTTTGTAATGAGGGTATTATAAGGAAGTAGTACCTCTGCTAAAGAATTAGGCTATTGGTCACTTGTAAGACCTATTCTGGAATATGCCTCGGCGGTTTGGGATCCATATCAAGTAGGGCTCATCAATGAGTTGGAAATGGTACAAAGAAAGGCCGCTAGATTTGTGCTCAGTGACTTTAATCCCAGGAGCAGTGTGAGCCGCATGTTAAAGAAACTTGGGTGGGAATCACTGGAGGCTAGGAGGATGAAATCTAGACTCTGCGCTATGTACAACACGTATACAAATCAACCAGCATGGGGTGAGCTTAGCAAACGATTGGGAAAGCCCACTTACATGGGTAGGAGCGATCATCCTTTCAAAGTTAAGGGCCGACCACAGCGAACAAATTATGGTAAATATTCTTTTGTAAACCGTGCCATTGATAACTGGAACTCTCTACCTGCCGCAGTCTTAGAGCCTTTTCCCAAACATATAGGTGTGTTTAAGAAAAGACTGACTATTTGTGTAAATACTCCAGTTTAATTGTTGTATAATTGTTATTGAATTGTTATGTATAATTATTTATTTATTTGTTATGTATATCCAATTTGCCACCGGGGGACACTCCCCCCATTGCAAATAAATAAATAAATGAATGAATGAATGAATGAATGAATGAATGAATGAATGAATTGATGGAAGTTCACAGGAATACCAATGTAATTAATGCTCAGGACGATATGCAAGCATATTTATGCGATATCAGGAAATTTATCTAAGGATAGAAATTGATAGACAGAGTGGGTGACCGATAGGAATCCTTAGGCAGAGAATCGAGACTTCCAATCGAGATGCGGATAGCAGTAAAGAATAGATAATCAGGGCCTGCATTTTTGATATTCTGCACGGAGAGGTCAACCATTAATAAATGTACATAGCATTCGTGTGATTTTAGTGATGATCTGTTAAATATATGTAAGATTAATAGTGTAACAAGTGCTATAACGTGTTGTGTGAATAAGGAAGCAACAGCTTCAATATGGAAAAGCAAAGTGCCGTGTGTTTTGTAAGGCAAAAGTTATGTAAAATGTGTGTTGAAAGTGTAAGTATGCCTTGCTAATTTGCAAATAATGGCGGGCATTACTGGAAGAAAGGCGTGGTTAGAGCCACCAGATTAACCAATGTGAGTACCCAAAAACCATAATTTTTAGGAATTATAGTCCACTGTATGTTGAGTGATTTCAAAATTTATAAAATATGCCAATAAGAGTCAATTTAGGAGGTAGAAACTCAAAATAGTATTGTTGTGTTGATTTTAGTCAAGTTGAGATGTCTTTGTACATCATTGAGTGGATAAATCGTTACCACTAATGTAAAATGGCAATTCAGTTATATAGAAACGTAACGTAACGAACACGGATGTTCGGTTTTTGAAAATGGTTGCGTTGTGTCGGTTATAGTAATTCATGTCAGTAATAATAATAGTAATAATAATAAGAAGAATAAATGAATACACATCAGGGAAAAATGGTTGTAAGCAAAATATATATGCTAATTGGAATATTTATCTATCCAAGCAGTAATATTATACATGAAGGGCTAAGCAAAGCAATTTACTATCAGAGTATATTATGATAATGGAAATAAATATGCAAGAATCTAGGAAATGGAAGAGTTTAATAGAGAATTGAATTTGCAGCTTATGAATAAGCTTGTAAGAGTAATTGATAGATTTATCTTACTAATTAACGGACGGGATTATACCACCATGGTCACGGAAGCCAGGTAATCTATTCGACGTGTGAAATCTCGTATAGCCTAGGGCATACAGAGATATTTATTATGGCCAGAGCGTAATTAGTGATTGACCCTAGCTCTGTGGATTGCCATGAAATGTTCCGGGTTCGAATCCAGTGGTGTATGGGAGGATAACAATGGAAACCTCAGCATGACACCTGATATCGACCGAGAACTAGCTATTGAAATAATTCAGCTCCTGGGAAGTGAATTTTGTTGGCGGCAGGATGTGCCTGACCGTATCATTTAATAAGATGCCGGCTAGCCAATTCGACCGGTGAATGATGAATCTCGTTCCTTCATATAATGTAATGGACCTGTTGAGGCCAGTTATTAATATCCTAAGGTTAGGAATAAATGTTTAAACAACTCCATAACCTATCTTGCATACAGTTTTGTTAAATCATATGGTATGTGTAGGTCCGTGAGACTGCACTATTGTATTTAAAGTCACTTCTTACTGCTTGGAGATAAAGGAAGAGGAAACATAGTAAAGGACGGAACGAGTGTTTTGTTATCGCCCGACTCAGCCCATTATATACAGGAAGGGCCGAGGGAGAGATTTTTAAACGACCCTTGGAGGTTGACATTTAGAATGGACAGACTTTGAAACCCTGTTTGTAATAAAAAAAGAGTCGTTTTTGTATTGTATAATGAATTTGTGTGGTATGAAACACATTGATAATTGAGGATCCTCCAGATGACTTAATATTTGGCAAACTTACGAGTTGTTGAAAGTTGCATTTTTATACTGACATTGTCACTTTGTTCTAAAGGTCGACACTAGATGCCATAGGCTATGCCCACGCAAGGGTAGCATAATATACCATCCGACACAGCGGTAACGGTATCTTTGAAATTGAACTCATGACAGCATACAGTAGAACTGTAGAAAATGGAACTGCCGAAAGGGGTATGATTACAAGTAACAGTGGAGTTGCAAGTAAATTTGATGTGCAACCCATAAATTGGTTAATGCATGGTAAAGCAATTTGGTGGGGAGAGAGATACAGAACACAATTGTACGTATAATGTGAATTAGGATGTGTTGAGATTAAACAATTAAGATTGTGAAATTAAAGGAGTCACAACAGGTGACATATAAGTACAGCTTATGGGTAATTTACCTGTGCATCAGCGCACTTGAGAATGAATTTTTGATGTTAATCTCATGGTAAATGAATGAATAATCATTTGGATTTGCAAGGATAAAGTGCGAATATTAGTGGATTGTCGGAGTAATTTTGCATTGATTTGTGTTATATTGTTGGGATTGTGTTTGTGGTTGTTTGAAGCCATGATTTAGAGCTTAATTAAAGTCTTTAGAATAGAGTTGTGCTTTATTATTGTAGAGTAGATACCTTTTAGTCTCAGATCAAAAATACGCAACTGCTCAGTGAGAGGACGGTACACGCCTGAGGACTGATGCTGGCTGGAGGCAATAGCATGTTCTACATGGAAGTTAATCACATGGTTACATGCGATTTGATGTCCTGTACGGTGATTTGAGCTAAAGGTACAACTTAAGTCGGTCAAGATCTAGTGTAAACAGCTCTATTAACTTAACGAATAAAATGAATTAGGGGAATGACCGCACCTAACCTTAGCTAAGCTCCGATACAAACAATATACATTTTGATAAGTAAACCATCATATTTATCATGTCGCCCGTGTGTGGGCAAAACATGGTAAAAACCCTCTCTCATATATTTATCATGGCCAGGCCCAAGGTGGGGCATTCGACAGTAAAACCGAGTCCTTGGATGGTTGCTGCGATGTCTTACGAGGCCAAACCATCTCATATATTTATCATGGCGCCCAAGTTTGTGGAGCATATGGGATTTAGGGAAACCCCATAGATTTTATATGGTATTCCATGGGGAAACCCATAATTTATATTTTTTGCCTCAAACTGTGTTTGAGTGATTTTTGAGTTCAGTAGGCTTTTGAAGCAACGCAGAATCTCTCTATTGAGAAGAGAATTGCCCAAGTGTATGAGCGCTACGCACCCAATCCACAA
The DNA here is from genome assembly GCA_946902985.2 of Meconema thalassinum. Classification (NCBI taxonomy): domain Eukaryota; kingdom Metazoa; phylum Arthropoda; class Insecta; order Orthoptera; family Tettigoniidae; genus Meconema; species Meconema thalassinum. The sequence goes on along the minus strand of OX336388.2, from coordinate 425,438,790 downwards.
TTTATCCAAAAATCCAAATTTTAAGTACAATCTTACAATATGTGTACAGTGTCTTGTATTTCTCTTCAAAATGAATCCACACATGTATCCAGGAAGCCTGCCTATATCTCAAAGTGAATTGTAGTACGAATGGCTGGTACGGAGGGAATTTTGCAGGGGATTGCAGAGCTAAAACAGCATTTTGACGCTGTTAATGAACAGAATAAGCTGGAAGCCAAGGCCTTCCAGGATGAAATAAATAACCGGTTAGATGCTAATCAGTTGGCAATTAATAATAATCAGGTTGAATTGAGTAATCGTTTAGACGCCAATCAGGTTGCAATTAATGCAAACCAGGTTGAAATAAACAACCGATTGGATGCAAATAAGGCAGAAATAAATGATTAGCTAGGTCAAATGCAAGAAACAATTAAGGCCAAGGTAACTGAAACCGTTGTAAGCATTATATCAGAAATGCAGGTTAAGACCGATAAGCGTTTCGAGGCGATAGAAGCCAAACTTGAAAGTAATTTACAGGCATGTAAGCACGCGCAGGATGAAACGAACAGTAGTTAGATGCGCTGTCTAATGACATTAAGGATATTCAAATCCAAAATGAGGCGAATCTCGAACGCCAAGCGAAACAGTTTTCAGAATTTACTAGAACGGTAGATCAGAGATTAGAAGAGAATGACAGTAAATGGGATGAAAAGTTAAAAGGTTATGCTAGAGCGATTAACCGGGATCTAAAGAAGCAGGATCAGAACATATTAGATCAATGTCAGGAAATAGGAGAGATTAAGGCTATCGCTAACGAAAGTAAAGATCTGGTAGGCAACATAAAGGGTCAGATGAGCAAAGTTCATGAAGAACTGGACCAAATTCAAAGCGACATTGTTATCGTTAACAAAAGACAAGAGGAAAACAGAGGGGAAATCGCTAAGGTCCGAAGTGAAATATCAAAGGTCAATGGACATATCCAAGAGGAAATTAAAGGGCTGAGAGAAGAACTCGAAGTGAGAGAAGGCCAAAAGACAGAGGCAAGCGACAAGACCCTTGCTCAAATAAAGGAAGATGTAGAGGATGAAATCTCCCATATCAAGCAAAGCCTGAAGGAAGATAAGAAGAAAATATTTCAAGTGGCAGAAGAAAACAGGGATAGGCTTAGCAGAATAGAAAAAGAGGTAATCACTCGATTGGAAAGAGCAGAGATGCGCCACAATCAAATGGAGACTAGGATAATAGCACAGGAGGAAACCCTAATGAAAGATCCTAAGTCAAGTGAAGGCAGCGTGGAAGATATGAGGAAAACCAAGTGGGCAGATTTAGAAACCCAACCTATAATAAGGAATGCTACAGGCCCAGGCGAAAGTACATATATGACGACAGGTGCACCGATTGCAGCTTCTACGCTGCATGAAAATGCTATTCACAACCAAGTTATAAATGTAATTAGAGCAAGCGAAGACAAACCAAGAAAGTTTTCAGGTAGCCATTGTAATATGACACCGAAGTATTGGTTGAAAGAAGTGTCCGAATATTTGAACGATGCGCGGATACCACAAGAGCGCAGGCTACGAGCCATAGAGAAACTAACGGAGGGAGAATGTGCGTTATGGTTTCGCAGTATCCGTTATACCTTCGATACAGTCGAGGAATTTCGGGAAGCCTTTTTGAAGCGATACTGGGATCCGATGACCCAACAGAATTTACGATTAGATTTGTACTCGAAAAGATACAGCACCAACAATCCAACGAAGTACGCTGAATTCTTCATATCTCAGATGTGTTGGTTTAAGGATCTTGACCAGAAACCTAGCGAGCTAGAGCTATGTATTGCTATTGCCAAACAACTTCCTTATGAAATCCAAAGGCTGCTGATTTCGGCAAATGCAAAAATCGCAATGGAAATGGAAGCAGTTCTGAGGCAACTGGACCTCACAACATCCAATACTATGCGTCAGAATCGAACCGTGGAACAGGTACACGTGACCAACACGCTGACTGACCAGTACAAAGCTCCGAAAGATAATAAAGCTACTAGCACTAAAACGTTAGATTCCAACGGACGTCAATGGGAACATGAACCCAGAAGATGGCAACCGAAGTACAAAGGAAATGCTGGTAGAGGAAGAGGAGGCCGAAATTCTTGGAATCAACAGAATACAAGGGGTAGATCGTACCAAAATAATGGAGGTAACAATGGCCAAGAAGGCAACAATCGGAATTGGAGACCCCAGGAAAGTAGGCGTAACTTTGATGGCGAGGTGGAGGAACGTTATCACGCTTCATTGCAATACCTCAATGAAAGAAGCAGCAAGTCCGCTGGCAAGAAGCTATGAAAAATAGGACGTCACAAGACAGATATGGAGACGGAGCCAAAAGTTTGGAGTTACAGCACAGTGAACAGGAGAGAAGAAACTCTAACGGGACTGGCGCTGTAGAGCAAGAAGAAAACTCCGAAATTAGAAGAATTTGAAAATGATGGATGGAAGGCGGTCAACATCATTAATTGGATAGCCAAACCGGAAGAATTAATCGAGAATACAGACGGATCACAGGTCATGATCAAAAGAGAATTGCCCATTATAATAGTAAGAGTGGCAGGGTTGAAAATGAGAAGTCTGTTAGACATGGGATCAACGGCGTGTCTTATGACACAAGCTTTGTATAATGAGATAGCGCAGAGAGAAAACGTTTTGAAAATACCTATCTCAAGTGTCAAAATAAAAGGTGTCATTGCTGACAAGACGATTATATGCAAATATCAGGTATTCCTAGACTTACAGATAGGAGGCTATATTTTTTCACAGAGTTTTCTACTAGTAAACAAATTGCTTTTTAACCTTATTATTGGGGCAGAGTTTATAAGGGAATACAGAGTGGTAATAGACCTATCACAGGACAGAGTTATGTTCCGTGTGAACGAGGAAGCTGAAGGCTTAGAGGTCTCACTCAAACAGAATGAACCAGGGACAGATGAACAGGTATGGCATACATACAGAGACATGGATGAGGAGGAAGTGTTAGCTATCGAGCATTTAGAAGTTGAACTGAAAACACTAGCCGCAGACATGGAGAAAGATCTGGAACCCGAACTGGAGGAATATATTTCGGAAAAACTAGAAGAAGCAAAAATTGGTCCAAGAGATAAAGAAAATTTAAAGAAATTGTTATTGGAACAGAAGGAAGTCTTTGACTCGAGACCTGGTCGTATAAAGAACTTCACATATGCATTCCAAGTTAACGACTGGACACCATTTAGGCAGAAACCCTACCCTATAGCCGAAAAGCACTATGCTAAGGTCAAAGAAGCAATTCAGGAGATGTTGGAGGCCGGTGTTACTGAGAAAACACCTACGCCTTATGTAAGCCCATTGGTAATCGTACCTAAGGCAGACGGGACTGTCAGAGTATGCCTGGATTTGAGGCATTAAAATATGAAGGAAATACCAGAGTTTGACCAAGTGCCACCTATTAAAGATATCCTCAGAAAGTTTAAAGGGAAGACCATATTTACAAATTTAGATAATATGTCGAGCTTTCACCATCTTGAATTGGAGAAGAAAACGAGTCTATTGACAGGATTTATGTTTGATCAACATACATACACATTTTTAAGATTATCTTTTGGTTTGAAAACAGCTGGTTCAGCTTTGATAAGAGCGCTAGATCGCAATCTATCAGATGATGTTAAAGGGAGTACCATCAGATACGTAGATGACATTCTACTCACATCAGAATCTCTGGAGGAGCACATGAGAGACCTGAAGAAGTTGCTGGATAACCTTCGTGAAGCTAATTTTAAGGTTAATATCAAGAAATCGCACTTCTGTCAGAGGGAAGTTAAATTCCTAGGGCACGTTTTCGATGAAAATGGAGTTAGGCCAAACCCAGAGAAATTAGAGGTAATTCGAAATTTTCCTCGACCCATGAAAGTTAAGCACGTCCGACAGTATTTGGGAGTAATTCGATTCTTTGCTAACCATTGCCCAAACTATACTACAACTGTGGCACCCCTGAAAGATCTATTGAAGAAAGGCGGCAGGTGGAATTGGACGGAGCAATGTCAAGAAGCATTCGTGAGGTCAAAACAAATGCTTTTGGACTATGTGAAGCTGGGATACCCTGATTATACCCAGAAAATCATAATACAGACGGATGCATCACTTGTTGGGATAGGAGCGATGCTGTTCCAAGACAATGTTGATAAGCCCGAGGAGAAAGATTTTATTGCCTTTATAAGTAGGAGATTAAGGGCCCATGAGAAAAATTACACGATCACGGAGATAGAGTTGCTCGCAATTCTGTACGCATTGCAGTACTGGCGTTAACTCGTGTATGGCTTTCAAATCGTCCTCAGAACAGACCATAAAGCTTTAACATTTTAGTTAAAGACGGATTTATCTAGCCAGAGGTTGACAAGATGGTCCCTGTATATTCAACAGATCAATGTGGAAATAGAATACTGTCCAGGGAAAGAGAACGTAATACCGGACATGTTAAGCCGATATCCGAGAGAAGAGGAAACTCTAACTGTCCAGATTGAAAATCGAGATCAGGAGACCTTAGATGCCTTGAAGAATCTTACCAACCTTCAACGCGAGGATCCGTGGTTGAAAATGATGATTGATTACTTCGAGAGACGCTTAGCAAGGGGAACTGCAATATACAGAGAGGCAGAGGCATTATCAACAGACTACGTATGGTACAATCAGATGCTACACAAGTGGTATGATGTAGACCGTACCCGTCAAAGAATTGTTATTCGTGCATCTTTGCAGAGGAGATTGGTGTGGCTAGCACACAGAGCGTTTGGACATCCGGGTATAGATAAGATAAGTGCTCTACTGAAAGAAGCATTCATTTGGCCGAAGTTAAGAGAAACTGTAAGAAATGCTATTAGGACATGCGATTTGTGCCAAAGGGTAAAGCCAAATCCCTTTTTAATGAGACAACGACCCATTCCGTTGTTACCAGAGAAGCCAAGGCAGCTAATGAGTGTAGACAATTTTGGACCACTGCCTAGAGCACGTAGAGGCAATAGACATATTTTTGTATCCATGGATGTATTCTCAAAAATGGTGGTATTATGCCCTATACAGAAGACCAGCTCTAAGCAGGTATTAAAACGATTGAAGGAGAGAATTATTCCGATACTTGGGAAACCGGATAACCTACTCTCAGACCACGGGAGTTGTTTTACTAGCGCAGAATTTCGTCGGGAATTGGCAAATTTAGGAATCAGGCAGATTCTATCTACCATTCGCCATCCTGAGGCTAGCCCCGTTGAACGCGTTATGAGAGACATCCAAAAATATATATGAAAATTTCCTGCTCAGAAGAGAACTGGAAATGGATCGATGTCTTGGATGTAATAGAGTACTGCATAAATAATACTGTGTATGAGGCGACAGGTCAGGTGCCCGTGACTCAACATTTGGATCAGAGACCGGAGAGGCCATGGACTGGTGTTATTCCATTACCTGTAGACGCGCAGCCAGGACGAGAATTGAGGATCCAGCGAACCTTCGAATATCTCCAAGCACAGGCTGAGAGACGCCAGAGAAGAAATCGTGCGAAGCGATATCACAGACCGCTTCTCATTGGGGAGAAAATTTTAGTCAGGAGGCCAGCCAGTTCAGATCCAGAAGAACGGAAGTATAAAAAATTCAATTTCGGATATCCCGGCCTGTTAGAAGTTATAAGAGACCTACAGAATAATGCATATAGAATAAGGCATTTAGAAACAGGAAACGAGGTCGTTATGAATGCGGCCAACCTCAAAATTTATCATTCACCAGAAGAATTTGATGAACAAGAGGAAGCTATAGCAGCGCACACCCAAGTGGACGTGGACAGCAAAGTCGGCCAGGCAGACTAGCTTGAAGGCTCATGCAGCGGGACGGAGAGGAAAACGAGCAGCTTGCCCAGAGAAGGAAGCAGACAGGCGCAGTGCAAGTGCCTACGACTGCTATATAAAGAAACGGTCGAAGTCGCTGGGGAGGTTGAAGCCTTGAATGAAGCCCTACGCAGGGACAATGCACGTCTAAGAGTTGAGCTAATGGAAGGGGGAGGTAGACAGACTCACTCACAGGCAGACGAGTTGAATGACCACTTAGTGTAAACAAGGACGGTTGGGACAGTCAGCCGGTGATTTACAGAAAGTCACTTGCAATTGACTTCTATAAGTTTTGCAAGGGGAATATGAACCCAACGGTGTTAGGCTGACTGGTGTCGAACGTGGATCTCAGAGATAATTGAGGTCAGAATATAGATTCCAGCAGGGAACGAACACGAGATCTTTTGAGGGAGTTTATGCTATAAAAACCCCTAGAGAAAATACATATTAAATCACTGTTGTGATATGAACTAATTCTGACATTATTTGTTAATATAATGCAGGGGATAATAGCAGAATACTGCATTATTGGGCTGTATGGCGTATACAATTCTGGACTGAGCACAGAAAGTTTGAGCGCTTGCCAGTTGTCAAATGGCTCTGGAATATGAGCGTGGTTTCTTGGAGCCGTGTCACTCTCTGTGACCTACTTAGGCCGTCTGGATTAGGTCAGGAGGCTAATATATGGTCAAGTTATTCCCCGTTACATAAGGAAGATGCCAGGGGAATGGGGAGATACCAGTGTAATTTAATGATTACTCGTGATTGGAGTAACTCAGAGACATGATTGCACCTAAGTGAATGTATAGCCAGGAGGCTAATTATCAAGCCAATAAACATTGAAATCGAGGCAGATTTAATGGAACGCGCAGTGACACAGTAGATCTAAGGTTAGCAGCGAGATCTAACCATGTCTTCGGGGATTTACCTAGGACGCGGCGTGGGGAAGCGCTGGCAAAGGCAATTAATATTAATTAATTGGCCGATCGATCCTCGAGCACGCAGACAGATTTGTGATCAGCGAGGAAAAATGAACCATAAAAATGTTATTTCAAGACCAGAAACTTACTGAGAGAGAAAATGACGCTGCAGGGAAATTTTCGGTCTACTTTTTCTCTCCAAACGGATATAAGGGCCAGAGAAAGGACAGATGCAGTCAGTCGAACCACATTCTAGTGCGAAGCGCACGTCGCAGGAGTCCAGGAAAGGGACGCGCGGACTTCAACATTCTAAGTGCAGCAACATATAATCATGCATTAAGGCATTTATTAATAACAATTAGTAAGGACAGTCGTGCCATACGTTTATAGTCGGTATTACGAGCGATTGTTATTGAGCACGTAGGAAATGTACCGTGTGATATATGAGGTAGTACAATTGAAAGTGGTAATTTGTACAAGTACAACGCACAAGGGTTGAGCGCAGTATGTAAACTATTGGTTAGACATATGATAGTATGTTGGACTGTGCAGATATAAACTTTGTAATGCGATGTTAGATGTTTATCTCGTAAGGCCTGTAGAGCTGTATATTAACTGTCTGAAAGTACCAGGAATTAGTGACCATTCTGGGGTTGAATTAAATATTAGATATGGTGACATTACAAAATTAGACTCTGATGTAGCAAAAAAGATCATATTCCAGTATCGCAGGGCGGATCAGGGCAAGTTTCAGGGGTATTTGAATGAGCTATTTGTAGGATTGGGCATCGGAAGGAAATCACATTAATATTCTGTGGACTTACTTTTTGAAAATTTTAAATAGCGCTGTTGATAAATTTGTCCCATCTAAATTGCTGAAACAAAACCCAGATCCTGAGTATTACACACGAGAAATTAGGAGTCTAAAACGGAAAATTAGGAAATTATACAATAAAAGACATGATAGTGACAAGTATATGTTGAAATTTAAGTCCTTATCGAGAGAGCTCGTCTTAAAAAAGAGGGCTGCTCATGACAGTTATATGCAAGGTTTACTTGGTTCGGGAGGTGATGGGTGGAAAAAAAATTACAGTTATGTTAGGAGAAGAAAGGGAAATCCAAATAATTTGTCGATGATAATGTCCTGTGACGGTAAATTAATTACTGAGAAACAGGCCATTGCTAATGAATTAAATGTCTTTTACGGTAGTGTGTTCAATAAATCCAATAGCTGTGTGTTAGACCTTAACGACGAATCAGGGGCTCTCCTGTTCCAAATAAACCAGTCAGCAATTGTAATGCTAATACAAAAACTACGTTTCAATGTATCAAAGGGTCCTGATAATATTGTTAGTGAAGTACTTAAACTAGGAGATAGGGCCGTGGCACGATACTTGGAGGTGATGTTTAATGTGTCCATAAACAATGCGCAAATCCCAGATGACTGGAAAAGAGCTACGGTAGTCCCAATATTTAAGGGAGGGAGCAGACTTGAATTGGGCAACTACAGGCCGGTTAGCCTTACGTCCATCGTTTGTAAACAGATGGAGCATCTCATTTGCGACTACTTGAGGGAACAGTGGGAAACATTATCGTGGTTTAATGATAGGCAACATGGATTTCGGAAAGGCTACTCATGCGAGAGTCAGTTGCTATCACTTTTTCAAGACATTAGCAAATCGTTAGACCATGGAGTCTCAGTCGACGCCGTGGTTATAGATTTTGCGAAGGCATTTGATGTCGTGCCGCATGACATGCAACTCCATAAATTAGCTTCGACGAAGATTGATAGAAGAGTAATTTTATGGATCCAAGAATTTTTGACGGGTCGTTCACAGAAAGTGAAAGTCGAAGGCATATTCTCGGATGAAATTACCGTAACGTCGGGTATTCCTCAGGGCAGCGTAATCGGAACTTTGTTATTTTTGGCGTTTATAAATGACTTACCAAATGGGATTCGCAGTGACTGTCGATTGTTTGCGGATGATTGTGTAATATATCGAAAGATACATGACTCACAAGACAATGCAGTGCTTCAAGAGGACCTGAACCTGGTCTATAAGTGGGCGATTGAAAATAAAATTAAAATAAACACAAGAAAATATAGTCTCTTAAAAATAGGGAAAGTGCGGAGACAGGATTTTCAATATAACATTGGCTCGGAAATACTTGTAGAAGAAGATTCTTGCAAATATTTGGGCGTTCACGTAAGGAATGATATGAAATGGAGTAGTCATGTAGGATGTGTAGATTCAAAAGCTTACAAATCCCTGCACTTTGTAATGAGGGTATTATAAGGAAGTAGTACCTCTGCTAAAGAATTAGGCTATTGGTCACTTGTAAGACCTATTCTGGAATATGCCTCGGCGGTTTGGGATCCATATCAAGTAGGGCTCATCAATGAGTTGGAAATGGTACAAAGAAAGGCCGCTAGATTTGTGCTCAGTGACTTTAATCCCAGGAGCAGTGTGAGCCGCATGTTAAAGAAACTTGGGTGGGAATCACTGGAGGCTAGGAGGATGAAATCTAGACTCTGCGCTATGTACAACACGTATACAAATCAACCAGCATGGGGTGAGCTTAGCAAACGATTGGGAAAGCCCACTTACATGGGTAGGAGCGATCATCCTTTCAAAGTTAAGGGCCGACCACAGCGAACAAATTATGGTAAATATTCTTTTGTAAACCGTGCCATTGATAACTGGAACTCTCTACCTGCCGCAGTCTTAGAGCCTTTTCCCAAACATATAGGTGTGTTTAAGAAAAGACTGACTATTTGTGTAAATACTCCAGTTTAATTGTTGTATAATTGTTATTGAATTGTTATGTATAATTATTTATTTATTTGTTATGTATATCCAATTTGCCACCGGGGGACACTCCCCCCATTGCAAATAAATAAATAAATGAATGAATGAATGAATGAATGAATGAATGAATGAATTGATGGAAGTTCACAGGAATACCAATGTAATTAATGCTCAGGACGATATGCAAGCATATTTATGCGATATCAGGAAATTTATCTAAGGATAGAAATTGATAGACAGAGTGGGTGACCGATAGGAATCCTTAGGCAGAGAATCGAGACTTCCAATCGAGATGCGGATAGCAGTAAAGAATAGATAATCAGGGCCTGCATTTTTGATATTCTGCACGGAGAGGTCAACCATTAATAAATGTACATAGCATTCGTGTGATTTTAGTGATGATCTGTTAAATATATGTAAGATTAATAGTGTAACAAGTGCTATAACGTGTTGTGTGAATAAGGAAGCAACAGCTTCAATATGGAAAAGCAAAGTGCCGTGTGTTTTGTAAGGCAAAAGTTATGTAAAATGTGTGTTGAAAGTGTAAGTATGCCTTGCTAATTTGCAAATAATGGCGGGCATTACTGGAAGAAAGGCGTGGTTAGAGCCACCAGATTAACCAATGTGAGTACCCAAAAACCATAATTTTTAGGAATTATAGTCCACTGTATGTTGAGTGATTTCAAAATTTATAAAATATGCCAATAAGAGTCAATTTAGGAGGTAGAAACTCAAAATAGTATTGTTGTGTTGATTTTAGTCAAGTTGAGATGTCTTTGTACATCATTGAGTGGATAAATCGTTACCACTAATGTAAAATGGCAATTCAGTTATATAGAAACGTAACGTAACGAACACGGATGTTCGGTTTTTGAAAATGGTTGCGTTGTGTCGGTTATGGTAATTCATGTCAGTAATAATAATAATAAGAACAAGAAGAAGAATAAATGAATACACGTCAGGGAAAAATGGTTGTAAGCAAAATATATATGCTAATTGGAATATTTATCTATCCAAGCAGTAATATTTTACATGAAGGGCTAAGCAAAGCAATTTACTATCAGAGTATATTATGATAATGGAAATAAATATGCAAGAATCTAGGAAATGGAAGAGTTTAATAGAGAATTGAATTTGCAGCTTATGAATAAGCTTGTAAGAGTAATTGATAGATTTATCTTACAAATTAAAGGACGGGATTATACCACCATGGTCACGGAAGCCAGGTAATCTATTCGACGTGTGAAATCTCGTATAGCCTAGGGCATACAGAGATATTTATTATGGCCAGAGCGTAATTAGTGATTGACCCTAGCTCTGTGGATTGCCATGAAATGTTCCGGGTTCGAATCCAGTGGTGTATGGGAGGATAACAATGGAAACCTCAGCATGACACCTGATATCGACCGAGAACTAGCTATTGAAATAATTCAGCTCCTGGGAATGAATTTTGTTGGCGCCAGGATGTGCCTGACCGTATCATTTAATAAGATGCCGGCTAGCCAGTTCGACCGGTGAATGATGAATCTCGTTCCTTCATATAATGTAATGGACCTGTTGAGGCCAGTTATTAATATCCTAAGGTTAGGAATAAATGTTTAAACAACTCCATAACCTATCTTGCATACAGTTTTGTTAAATCATATGGGATGTGTAGGTCCGTGAGACTGCACTATTGTATTTAAAGTCACTTGTTACTGCTTGGAGATAAAGGAAGAGGAAACATAGTAAAGGACGGAACGAGTGTTTTTTTTACCGCCCGACTCAGCCCATTATATACAGGAAGGGCCGAGGGAGAGATTTTTAAACGACCCTTGGAGGTTGACATTTAGAATGGACAGACTTTGAAACCCTGTTTGTAATAAAAAAGAGTCGTTTTTGTATTGTATAATGAATTTGTGTGGTTTGAAACACATTGATAACTGAGGATCCTCCAGATGACTTAATATTTGGCAAACTAACGAGTTGTTGAAAGTTGCATTTTTATACTGACATTGTCACTTTGTTCTAAAGGTCGACACTAGATGCCATAGGCTATGCCCACGCAAGGGTAGCATAATATACCATCCGACACAGCGGTAACGGTATCTTTGAAATTTAACTCATGACAGCATACAGTGGAACTGTAGAAAATGGAACTGCAGAAAGGGAACTGCCGAAAGGGGTATGATTACAAGTAACAGTGGAGTTGCAAGTAAATTTGATGTGCAACCCATAAATTGGTTAATGCATGGTAAAGCAATTTGGTGGGGAGAGAGATACAGAACACAATTGTACGCATAATGTAAATTAGGATGTGTTGAGAGTAAACAATTAAGATTGTGAAATTAAAGGGGTCACAACAGGGGACATATAAGTACAGCTTATGTGTAATTTACATGTGCATCAGCGCACTTGAGAATGAATTTTGATGTTAATCTCATGGTAAATGAATGAATAATCATTTGGATTTGCAAGGATAATGTGCGAATATTAGTGGATTGTCGGAGTAATTTTGCATTGTTTTGTGTTATATTGTTGGGATTGTTTTTGTGGTTGTTTGAAGCCATGATTTAGAGCCTAATTAAAGTCTTTAGAATAGAGTTGTGCTTTATTATTGTAGAGTTGATACCTTTTAGTATCAGATCAAAAATATGCAACTACTCAGTGGGAGGACGGTACACGCCTGAGGACTGATGCTGGCTGGAGGCAGAAGCATGTTTTACATGGAAGTTTATCACATGGGTACATGGGATTTGAAGTCCTGTACAGTGATTTGAGCTAAAGGTACAACTTAAGTCGGTCAAGATCTAGTGTAAACAGCTCTATTAACTTAACGAATAAAATGAATTAGGGGAATGACCGCACCTAACCTTAGCTAAGCTCCGATAAAAACAATATAAATTTTGATAAGTAAACCATCATATTTATCATGTCGCCCGTGTGTGGGCAAAACATGGTAAGACCCTCTCTCATATATTTATCATGGCCAGGCCCAAGGTGGGGCATTCGACAGTAAAACCGAGTCCTAGGATGGTTGCTGCGATGTCTTACGAGGCCAAACCATCTCATATATTTATCATGGCGCCCAAGTTTGTGGAGCTTATGGGAGTTAGGGAAACCCCATAGATTTTATATGGTATTCCATGGGGAAACCCATAATAATTATTTTTTGCCTCAAACTGTGTTTGAGTGATTTTTGAGTTCAGTAGGCTTTTGAAGTAACGCGGGATCTCTCTATTGAGAAGAGAATTGCCCAAGGGTATGAGCGCTACGCACCCAATCCACAATTTATCCAAAAATCCAAATTTTAAGTACAATCTTACAATATGTGTACAGTGTCGTGTATTTCTCTTCAAAACGAATCCACACATGTATCCAGGAAGCCTGCCTATATCTTAAAGTGAATCGAAGTACGAATGGCTGGTACGGAGGGAATTTTGCAGGGGATTGCAGAGCTAAAACAGCATTTTGACGCTGTTAATGAACAGAATAAGCTGGAAGCCAAGGCCTTCCAGGATGAAATAAATAACCGGTTAGATGCTAATCAGTTGGCAATTAATAATAATCAGGTTGAATTGAGTAATCGTTTAGACACCAATCAGGTTGCAATTAATGCAAACCAGGTTGAAATAAACAACCGATTGAATGCAAATAAGGCAGAAATAAATGATAAGCTAGGTCAAATGCAAGAAACAATTAAGACCGAGGTAACTGAAACCGTTGTAAGCATTATATCAGAAATGCAGGTTAAGATCGATAAGCGTTTCGAGGCGATAGAAGCCAAACTTGAAAGTAATTTACAGGCATATAAGCACGCGCAGGATGAAACGAACAGTAGGTTAGATGCGCTGTCTAATGACATTAAGGATATTCAAATCCAAAATGAGGCGAATCTCGAACGCCAAGCGAAACAGTTTTCAGAATTTACTAGAACCGTAGATCAGAGATTAGAAGAGAATGACAGTAAATGGGATGAAAAGTTAAAAGGTTATGCTAGAGCGATTAACGTGGATCTAAAGAAGCAGGATCAGAACATATTAGATCAATGTCAGGAAATAGGAGTGATTAAAGCTATCGCTAACGAAAGTAAATATCTGGTAGGCAACATAAAGGGTCAGATTAGCAAAGTTCATGAAGAACTGGACCAAATTCAAAGCGACATTGTTATCGTTATCAAAAGACAAAAGGAAAACAGAGGGGAAATCGCTAAGGTCCGAAGTGAAATATCAAAGGTCAATGGACATATCCAAGAGGAAATTAAAGGGCTGAGAGAAGAACTCGAAGTGAGAGAAGGCCAAAAGGCAGAGGCAAGCGACAAGACCCTTGCTCAAATAAAGGAAGATGTAGAGGATGAAATCTCCCATATCAAGCAAAGCCTGAAGGAAGGTAAGAAGAAAATATTTCAAATGGCAGAAGAAAACAGGGATAGGCTTAGCAGAATAGAAAAAGAGGTAATCACTCGATTGGAAAGAGCAGAGATGCGCCACAATCAAATGGAGACTAGGATAATAGCACAGGAGGAAACCCTAATGAAAGATCCTAAGTCAAGTGAAGGCAGCGTGGAAGATATGAGGAAAACCAAGTGGGCAGATTTAGAAACCCAACCTATAATAAGGAATACTATAGGCCCAGGCGAAAGTACATATATTGTGCCCAACTGGTCACGGCAGTCTGGTATCGAACTCAGGGCCTTATCAGAAAAGACCAGGCAAATGGTTATGCCTAAGGTCGAACCAGTGGTCTCTAAGGGGGAGCCATTATATGGAACCCACAGAGCAATGAGAGGTCTACTGACACATAATAGTCTAGCGTGATTTCACGATTATTTAGGTGCAAATCATAGCAATTGAAAGGAGAAATTGTAAGCAAAATGCAAGGGAATGTACGTTTTCAGTGCATACGAAGTCGAGAGAGGCTAGTATTGAAGTCTGACAAATGACTTTAAAAAGTAGGCGGAGTAGCCCTGGCGCCTACGGAACTATTTCCGTCTAGGGCGGTCAGACAGCTCAAAATTAATGACCCGGGAATCCACCGGTCGACAACGAGCAAAGCTTTGGCGGGACCAAGCCCACAAGAAATTAATTAATTACAGATAAATGGAGCATTGTAATGCAATGAAACATACACATAGATGAATGTATTCACGGAGGAGTAATTTAGGAGTGGTTTTTCACCTAAAATTACGCCTATTTCTCAAAATGACCGCATTACAACCTAACTCACGCTCGAGAGCATGAATACTTTAACCAACCAGCGGGAAATCCCCACCGTAGCATCCCACGCGCTGAACTAAAGGCAATTAATTGTAATTAATTGGCCGAAGCGATCGCCGGCACGCGAGTGTTTTTAAAACCTCCACGCCTAGATAAACAAGATGCAGTTGTTATTTCGGCTGAAGACGGAGTATTTCAAGAAGGGAGTCGCTCTCACGTGTCCCGTGAACTATTTTGTGCAAGAAACCAATATAAGGGAAGAGCACCCTACGCTAAGGGTCAGTTATGGTCATTTGCTGGTCAGTGATGGTCATTTGTTGGTCAGTCGAAGTCAGTTACGTTCAGTTGCAGTTCAGTTGGAAGTTAGTCCTTTGTCTACAAGCGCTCTGCAGTAAGCACGCCAATTATTAAAATATCAGCGTACCGCCGTTGAAGACAATGGAGGCAAATTGTAAGCTTCATCAGTAATAATGAAGTGCATAAAAGGTAACAAAGTGCAGATATTGCTTTATTATCTGACACAGATATAAATTCGCTACTGCGAATAGGAACTGATAATGTTTGGAACAGTTCGTATACCGGAAGGTAATGTCAATTATATGACATCAGCATAAGGAACACTCCAGTGATGGGAGAGTGGAAGTTATCGCCACATATCCAGGACAGTGAGGTGAACGGGAGTGCAGGGAACTAGGATCGAACATCTATAAAAACGCTACTAGATTTCACGGAGACCAGCGGTTATCATAAGTCATCGCATCTCTGAGGTCAAGCGTAGGTGAAATCCAGATTAAGGATCAACATGTGAAATGATAGATGAAGTGTATAAATTGTGAAATAATAATTTGAGTGTTAATGTGTTTAATGATTAATATTCAGTGTTTATCAGTGGTAAAGGCCACTTGTGGTAATATGTGTATCATGTGTAAAAAATGTGAATCTCAGTGTTGTGTATTGGATATCATGATGGATTAAGTCAAATCATCATGGTAGAGCTCAGGCGGAGATACTGGTACTTTCCAGCCAGAAGGAAACGTGAGTAAACATGCAAATAATAACATTATAATGGCATAGTTCACCATGTAACGATTAATCACTTTGAAATTAAAGAAGTAATAGTCACTTACTGAACGAGTTTTCACCACTCGTCTTGAATAAAGTATGACTTGGAAGGTGATTTGCTTAGGATCATGTAGGTCAAAAATAGTGATGGATCTAAACGTTAAAATAATAATAATAATAATAACTGGGGTCGGCAATCATAAAGTAAGGGCAAAATTGGCCTAAGTAATGTTCAAATAGTGTCATGTCTAATTTAAGATACTGTCATTTGGTAAACAGTAAAGAATGTAGTGTGGAATATCGCGAATACGAGAGCTTTTCTCAGTGTCAGTGAAAATTTTGAATGAATATGTGAAATTAAAGTAAGCCAGTATATTTATACATTTGTGTTAGGAGCTATGAAAAGCTTTGGCTTAAATATTATAACATGAAGAACGCAGGTACCTTGATAATGGAGTCATATATGTGAAATATTGTTTAGCCGCATATAGCGTGCAGATTAACGTAGAATCCAGTGATTTACGTAAGATAAGCACGGGAAAGACTAATATAGCTTGCGCGTGAGGTGAAAATTGGCTTAATCTTCGAGAAGTATCGCCTTTGTGCATACTGTATGTGTTACGCAGCGATTTGGATAGATTCTGTCTATTGCCAACGCTTGCATTGAATTATAGCCACTATGGACGCCCAGCGAGGCGCGGTGAGCATTTTTACTTATGGTCTGCCCGAGAGGTAGAATCATATTCGTCGACAAGGAACGTGGTTCCCAAATATATGTAAATGACAGCTGCTGATGATAACCATGGGGTTTCATTATGATGCGCGTCTTTAAAGCCACAAGTAATCACCTTAGAACGGCAATGCTATCATTAGAATTCCACCCCTGCCATGAATGTTTAATAGGAGCCATTTGAGCCCAAATACACTGTAAAGTTAGGTGTTAATTAATTAAATGACTCAATTACTTAGGAATATGCCTAGCGGATCTTTATTGTTATATAATTGTAAACAAGGGTGGCCTTGACGGTAGAGAGAGACAGGAAATGTAGACCATTTCCGTGGCAGCCATCTTTGAGAGCTGTCTGGAACTAATTTCATGACCTGCTGAGGGGAGGGAGGTCGCTCGACCGATCCCTTGTCAATTACAGTCACAATAGGACACTGAGAGGTCTCGGTATTCAATAATGCAATTAAAATATGAGTATTTTAGTGATGCAAATGGAATTAATTGGTGTATGGCAACTCACATATGTGGTTGAACCATAGAAATCAGATGATATTTGGCGAAGTTATCCTCTGAGGGGGAAAGCTGAACCAAAATAATGTAGGCATCTTCTTTAAAGTGCATTTTGCCAGGTTATGCTAATTTAGGAAAAACGGGTATGTGTTTTTCCCAGAACATGACACAGTTGTATCTATAATAAGTCCGACAAGACCCAGATAATCGTTATATGGTGAAACTATAAATATTCTATCCATGTTTATGTTTATTTTATGATTAAGAGGCATGACTCATTTTCCTAGAGCGTTCATAGGGATGGAAAGAAGGAAGATGATTCGCACGACACAACAAATATTTGCTAATAAATGTAGGAAACATTGAAGTAATGCTAATTAAAGTAAATGTCGTAGGAGACGGAATAATGTCTTAGTAATTCATGTTTATGTGACATGTGGTTTTTGTGTTAAGATACTTCCATTAAATAAAATTGTGTCACATGACGGACACTATGAAAACCTTGTAATCTGAACTATTATTGACAGGATATTAGAAGTAGGTTTGAGTGCATTGTAGCGCTATTTTGAAGGAGAAAGCTCACAGAATAACCCTATTTATTTGTGGGAATTAATTGTAATTTGTCCTTTGTTTTGTATTTGTTGTACAGCCATGATTTTAGACCAGTAAATATTTTATTCATAGGAATGTTGTGTATTTCCTGTAGAGTAGTTACCTGGTAGACTCGAATCCTGAACATGTGGTCGTATTGTGGGCATGAACGTCCCATACCTCGAAAGACCGTGAGCTAGTTGGGATACGAACACATGGTCCACATGGTGACAATCGGGTACAATATGACGCCAGGTGCACCGATTGCAGCTTCTACGCCGCTTGAAAATGCTATTCTCAACCAAGTTATAAATGTAATTAGAGCAAGCGAAGACAAACCAAGAAAATTTCCAGGTAGCCATTGTAATATGACACCGAAGTATTGGTTGAAAGAAGTGTCCGAATATTTGAACGATGCGCGGATACCACAAGAGCGCAGGCTACGAGCCATAGAGAAACTAACGGAGGGAGAATGTGCGTTATGGTTCCGCAGTTTCCGTTATACCTTCGATGCAGTCGAGGAGTTTCGGGAAGCCTTTTTGAAGCGATACTGGGATCCGATAACCCAACAGAATTTACGATTAGATTTGTACTCGAAAAGATACAGCACCAACAATCCAACGAAGTACGCTGAATTCTTCATATCTCAGATGTGTCGGTTTAAGGAACTTCTTAGGCAACTGGGCCTCACAACATCCAATACTATGCGTCAGAATCGAACCGTGGAACAGGTACACGTGACCAACACGCAGACTGACCAGTACAAAGCTCCGAAAAATAATAAAGCTACTAGCACTGAAACGTTAGATTCCAACGGACGTCAATGGGAACATGAACCCAGAAGATGGCAACCGAAGTACAAAGGAAATGCTGGTAGAGGAAGAGGAGGCCGAAATTCTTGGAATCAACAGAATACAAGGGGTAGACCGTATCAAAATAATGGAGGTAACAATGGCCAAGAAGGCAAAAATCGGAATTGGAGACCCCAGGAAAGAAGGCGTAACTTTGATGACGAGGTAGAGGAACGTTATCACGCTTCATTGCAATACCTCAATGAAAGGGGAGATGGACCCCAGAAGCAGCAAGTCCGCTGGCAAGAAGCTATGCAAAATAGGACGTCACCAGACAGATATGGAGACGGAGCCAGAAGTTTGGAGTTACAGCGCAGTGAACAGGAGAGAAGAAACTCTAACGGGACTGGCGCTGTAGAGAAAGAAAAAAAACTCCGAAATTAGAAGAATTTGAAAATGATGGATGGAAGGCGGTCATCATCATTAATTGGATAGACAAACCGGAAGAATTAATCGAGGATACAGGAGGATCACAGGTCATGATCAAAAGAGAATTGCCCATTATAATATTAAGAGGGGCAGGGTTCAAGATGAGAAGTCTGTTAGACACGGGTTCAACGGTGTGTCTTATGACACAAGCTTTGTATAATGAGATAGCGCAGAGAGAAAACGTTTTGAAAATACCTATCTCAAGTGTCAAAATAAAAGGTGTCATTCCTGACAAGACGATGATATGCAAATATCAGGTATTCCTAGACTTACTGATAGGAGGATTTAATTTTTCACAGAGTTTTCTACTAGTAAACAAATTGCCTTTTAACCTTATTATTGGGGCAGAGTTTATAAGGGAATACAGAGTGGTAATAGACCTATCACAGGACAGAGTTATGTTCCGTGTGAACGAGGAAGCTGATGGCTTAGAGGTCTCACTCAAACAGAATGAACCAGGGACAGATGAACAGGTATGGCATACATACAGAGACATGGATGAGGAGGAAGTGTTAGCTATCGAGCATTTAGAAGATGAACTGAAAACACTAGCCGCAGACATGGAGAAAGATCTGGAACCCGAACTGGAAGAATATATTTCGGAAAAACTAGAAGAAGCAAAAATTGGTCCAAGAGATAAAGAAGATTTAAAGAAATTGTTATTGGAACAGAAGGAAGTCTTTGACTCGAGACCTGGTCGTATAAAGAACTTCACTTATGCATTCCAAGTTAAAGACTGAACACCATTTAGGCAGAAACCCTACCCTATAGCTGAAAAGCACTATGCTAAGGTCAAAGAAGCAATTCAGGGGATGTTGGAGGCCGGTGTTATTGAGAAAACACCTACGCCTTATGGAAGCCCATTGCTAATCGTACCTAAGACAGACGGGACTGTCAGAGTATGCCTGGATTTGAGGCTTTTAAATATGAAGGTAATTCCAGAGTTTGACCACGTGCCACCTATTAAAGATATCCTCAGAAAGTTTAAAGGGAAGACCATATTTACAAATTTAGATATTACGTCGAACTTTCACCATCTTGAATTGGAGAAGAAAACTAGTCTATTGACAGGATTTATGTTTGATCAACATACATACACATTTTTAAAATTACCTTTTAGTTTGAAAACAGCTGGTTCAGCTTTGATAAGAGCGTTAGATCGCAATATATCAGATGATGTTAAAGAGAGTACCATCAGATACGTAGATGACATTCTACTCACATCAGAATCTCTGGAGGAGCACATGAGAGACCTGAAGAAGTTGCTGGATAACCTTTGTGAAGTTAATTTTAAGGATAATATCAAGAAATCGCACTTCTGTCAGAGGGAAATTAAATTCCTAGGGCACGTTATCGATGAAAATGGAGTTAGGCCAAAACCAGAGAAATTAGAGGTAATTCGAAATTTTCCTCGACCCACGAAAGTTAAGCACGTCCGACAGTATTTGGGAGTAATTGGATTCTTTGCTAACCATTGCCCAAACTATACTACAACTGTGGCACCCCTGAAAGATCTATTGAAGAAAGGCGGCAGGTGGAATTGGAAGGAGCAATGTCAAGAAGCATTCGTGAGGTCAAAACAAATGCTTTTGGAATATGTGAAGCTTGGATACCCGGATTATACCCAGAAGTTCATAATACAGACGGATGCATCACTTGTTGGGATAGGAGCGATGCTGTTCCAAGACAATGTTGATAAGCCCGAGGAGAAAGTTTTTATTGCCTTTATAAGTAGGAGATTAAGGGCCCATGAGAAAAATTACACGATCACAGAGATAGAGTTGCTCGCAATTCTATACGCATTGCAGTACTAGCGTAAACTCGTGTATGGCTTTCAAATCGTCCTCAGAACAGACCATAAAGCTTCAACATTTTTGTTAAAGACGGATTTGTCTAGCCAGAGGTTGACAAGATGGTCCCAGTATATTCAACAGTTCAATGTGGAAATAGAATACTGTCCAGGGAAAGAGAACGTAATACCGGACATGTTAAGCCGATATCAGAGAGAAGAGGAAACTCTAACTGTCCAGATTGAAAATCGAGATCAGGAGACCTTAGATGCCTTGAAGAATCTTACCAACCTTCAACGCGAGGATCCGTGGTTGAAAATGATGATTGATTACTTCGAGAGACGATTAGCAAGGGGAACTGCAATATACAGAGAGGCAGAGGCATTATCAACAGACTACGTATGGTACAATCAGATGCTACACAAGTGGTATGATGTAGACCGTACCCGTCAAAGAATTGTTATTCGTGCATCTTTGCAGAGGAGATTGGTGTGGCTAGCACACAGAGCGTTTGGACATCCGGGTATAGATAAGATAACTGCTCTAATGAAAGAAGCATTCATTTGGCCGAAGTTAAGAGAAACTGTAAGAAATGCTATTAGGACATGCGATTTGTGCCAAAGGGTAAAGCCAAATCCCTTTTTAATGAGACAACGACCCATTCCGTTGTTACCAGAGAAGCCAAGGCAGCTAATGAGTGTAGACAATTTTGGACCACTGCCTAGAGCACGTAGAGGCAATAGACATATTTTTGTATCCATGGATGTATTCTCAAAAATGGTGGTATTATGCCCTATACAGAAGACCAGCTCTAAGCAGGTATTAAAACGATTGAAGGAGAGAATTATTCCGATACTTGGGAAACCGGATAACCTATTCTCAGACCACGGGAGTTGTTTTACTAGCGCAGAATTTCGTCGGGAATTGGCAAATTTAGGAATCAGGCAGATTCTATCTACCATTCGCCATCCTGAGGCTAGCCCCGTTGAACGCGTTATGAGAGAGATCCAAAAATATATGAAAATTTACTGCTCAGAAGAGAACTGGAAATGGATCGATGTCTTGGATGTAATAGAGTACTGCATAAATAATACTGTGCATGAGGCGACAGGTCAGGTGCCCGTGACTCAACATTTGGATCAGAGACCGGAGAGGCCATGGACTGGTGTTATTCCATTACCTGTAGACGCGCAGCCAGGACGAGAATTGAGGATCCAGCGGACCTTCGAATATCTCCAAGCACAGGCTGAGAGACGCCACAGAAGAAATCGTGCGAAGCGATATCACAGACCGCTTCTCATTGGGGAGAAAATTTTAGTCAGGAGGCCAGCCAGTTCAGATCCAGAAGAACGGAAGTATAACAAATTCAATTTCGGATATCCCGGCCTGTTAGAAGTTATAAGAGACCTACAGAATAATGCATATAGAATAAGGCATTTAGAAACAGGAAACGAGGTCGTTATGAATGCGGCCAACCTCAAAATTTATCATTCACCAGAAGAATTTGATGAACAAGAGGAAGCTATAGCAGCGCACACCCAAGTGGACGTGGACAGCAAAGTCGGCCAGGCAGACTAGCTTGAAGGCTCATGCAGCGGGACGGAGAGGAAAACCAGCAGCTTGCCCAGAGAAGGAAGCAGACAGGCGCAGTGCAAGTGCCTACGACTGCTATATAAAGAAACGGTCGAAGTCGCTGGGGAGGTTGAAGCCTTGAATGAAGCCCTACGCAGGGACAATGCACGTCTAAGAGTTGAGCTAATGGAAGGGGGAGGTAGACAGACTCACTCACAGGCAGACGAGTTGAATGACCGCTTAGTGTAAACAAGGACGGTTGGGACAGTCAGCCGGTGACTTACAGAAGGTCACTTGCAATTGACTTCTATAAGTTTTGCAAGGGGAATATGAACCCAACGGTGTTAGGCTGACTGGTGTCGAACGTGGATCTCAGAGATAATTGAGCTCAGAATATAGATTCCAGCAGGGAACGAACACGAGATCTTTTGAGGGAGTTTAAGCTATAAAAACCCCTAGAGAAAATACATATTAAATCACTGTTGTGATATGAACTAATTCTGACATTATTTGTTAATATAATGCAGGGGATAATCGCAGAATACTGCATTATTGGGCTGAATGGCGTATACAATTCTGGACTGAGCACAGAAAGTTTGAGCGCTTGACAGTTGTCAAATGGCTCTGGAATATGGGCGTGGTTTCTTGGAGCCGTGTCACTCTCTGTGACCTACTTAGGCCGCCTGGAGCAGGTCAGGATGCTAATATATGGTTAAGTTATTCCCCGTTACATAAGGAAGATGCCAGGGGAATGGGGAGATACCAGTGTAATTTATTGATTACTCGTGATTGGAGTAACTCAGAGACATGAGGATTGCACCTATGTGAATGTATAGCCGGGAGGCTAATTATCAAGCCAATAAACATTGAAATCGAGGCAGATTTAATGGAACGCGCAGTGACACAGTAGATCTGAGGTTAGCGGCGAGATCTAACCATGTCTTCGGGGATTTACCTAGGCCGCGGCGTGGGGAAGCGCTGGCAAAGGCAATTAATATTAATTAATTGGCCGATCGATCCTCGAGCACGCAGACAGATTTGTGATCAGCGAGGAAAAATGAACCATAAAAACGTTATTTCAAGACTGAGAGAGGAAATGACGCTGCAGGGAAATTTTCGGTCTACTTTTTCTCTCCAAACGGATATAAGGGCCAGGGAAAGGACAGGTGTAGTCAGTCGAACCTAATCATGCATTAAGGCATTTATTAATAACAATTATTAAGGACAGTCGTGCCATACGTTTATAGTCGGCATTACGAGCGATTGTTATTGAGCACGTAGGAAATGTACCGTGTGATATATGAGGTAGTACAATTGAAAGTGGTAATTTGTACAAGTACAATGTACAATGGTTGAGCGCAGTATGTAAACTATTGGTTAGACATATGATAGGATGTCGGACCTCGCAGATATAAACTTTGTTATGCGATTGATGGAAGTTCACACAGGAATACCAATGTAATTAATGATCAGGACGATATGCAAGCATATTTATGCCATATCAGGAAATTTATCTAAGGATAGAAATTGATAGACAAATTGGGGGACCGATAGGAATCCTTGGGTAGAGAATCGAGACTTCCAATCGAGATGCGGATAGCAGTAAAGAATAGATCATCAGGGCCTGCATTTTTGATATTCTGCACGGAGAGGTCAACCATTAAGAATTGTACATAGCATTCGTGTGATTTTAGTGATGATCTGTTAAATATATGTAAGATTAATAGTGTAACAAGTGCTATAACGTGTTGTGTGAATAAGGAAGCAACAGCTTCAATATGGAAAAGCAAAGTGCCGTGTGTTTTGTAAGGCAAAAGTTATGGAAAATGTGTGTTGGAAGTTTAAGAATGCCTTGCTAATTTGCAATTAATGGCGGGCATTACTGGATGAAAGGCGTGGTTAGAGCCACCAGATTAACCAATGTGAGTACCCAAAAACCGTAATTTTTAGTAATTATAGTCCACTGTCTGTTGAGTGATTTCAAAATATATAATATATGCTATTAAGAGTCAATTTAGGAGGTAGAACCTCAAAATAGTATTGATGTGTTGATTTTAGACAAGTTGAGATATCTTTGTACATCATTGAGTGGATAAATCGTTTCCACTAATGTAAAATGGCAATTCAGTTATATAGAAACGTAACGTAACGAACACGAATGTTCGGTTTCTGAAAATGGTTGCGTTGTGTCGGTTATGGTAATTCATGTCAGTAATAATAATAATAAGAACAAGAAGAAGAATAAATGAATACACGTCAGGGAAAAATGGTTGTAAGCAAAATATATATGCTAATTGGAATATTTATCTATCCAAGCAGTAATATTATACATGAAGGTCTAATCAAAGCAATTTACTATCAGAGTATATTATGATAACGGAAATAAATATGCAAGAATCTAGGAAATGGAAGAGTTTAATAGAGAATTGAATTTGCAGCTTGTGAATAAGCTTGTTAGAGTAATTGATAGATTTATCTTACTAATTAAAGGACGGGATTATTCCACCATGGTCACGGAAGCCAGGTAATCTATTCGACGTGTGAAATCTCGTATAGCCTAGGGCATACAGAGATATTTATTATGGCCAGAGCGTAATTAGTGATTGACCCTAGCTCTGTGGATTGCCATGAAATGTTCCGGGTTCGAATCCAGTGGTGTATGGGAGGATAACAATGGAAACCTCAGCATGACACCTGATATTGACCGAGAACTAGCTATTGAAATAATTCAGCTCCTGGGAAGTGAATTTTGTTGGCGGCAGATGTGCCTGACCGTATCATTTAATAAGATGCCGGCTAGCCAATTCGACCGGTGAATGATGAATCTCGTTCCTTCATATAATGTAATGAACCTGTTGAGGCCAGTTATTAATATCCTAAGATTAGGAATAAATGTTTAAACAACTCCATAACCTATCTTGCATACAGTTTTGTTAAATCATATGGTATGTGTAGGTCCGTGAGACTGCACTATTGTATTTAAAGTCACTTGTTACTGCTTGGAGATAAAGGAAGAGGAAACATAGTAAAGGACGGAACGAGTGTTTTGTTACCGCCCGACTCAGCCCATTATATACAGGAAGGGCCGAGGGAGAGATTTTTAAACGACCCTTGGAGGTTGACATTTAGAATGGACAGACTTTGAAACCCTGTTTGTAATAAAAAAGAGTCGTTGTTGTATTGTATAATGAATTTGTGTGGTTTGAAACACATTGATAATTAAGGATCCTCCTGATGACTTAATATTTGGCAAATTTACGAGTTGTTGAAAGTTGCATTTTTATACTGACATTGTCACTTTGTTCTAAAGGTCGACACTAGATGCCATAGGCTATGCCCACGCAAGGGTAGCATAATATACCATCCGACACAGCGGTAACGGTATCTTTGAAATTGAACTCATGACAGCATACAGTGGAACTGTAGAAAATGGAACTGCAGAAAGGGAACTGCCGAAAGGGGTATGATTACAAGTAACAGTGGAGTTGCAAGTAAATTTGATGTGCAACCCATAAATTGGTTAATGCATAGTAAAGCATTTTGGTGGGAAGAGAGATACAGAATACAATTGTACGCATAATTTTAATTAGGATGTGTTGAGAGTAAACAATTAAGATTGTGAAATTAGAGGGGTCACAACAGGTGACATAAGATTATATGTACAGTATATGTGTAATTTACCTGTGCATCAGCGCACTTGAGAATGAATTTTTGATGTTAATCTCATGGTAAATGAATGAATAATCATTTGAATTTGCAAGGATAAAGTGCGAATATTAGTGGATTGTCGGAGTAATTTTGCATTGATTTGTGTTATATTGTACGGATTGTGTTTGTGGTTGTTTGAAGCCATGATTTAGAGCTTAATTAAAGTCTTTAGAATAGAGTTGTGCTTTATTATTGTAGAGTTGATACCTTTTAGTCTCAGATCAAAAATACGCAACTGCTCAGTGAGAGGACGGTACACGCAGAGGACTGATGCTGGCTGGAGGCAGAAGCATGTTCTACACGGAAGTTAATCACATGGTTACATGGGATTTGATGTCCTGTACAGTGATTTGAGCTTAAGGTACAACTTAAGTCTGTCAAGATCTAGTGTAAACAGCTCTATTATCTTAACGAAAAAAATGAATTAGGGGAATGACCGCACCTAACCTTAGCTGAGCTCCGATACAAACAATATACATTTTGATAAGTAAACCATCATATTTATCATGTCGCCCGTGTGTGGGCAAAACATGGTAAGACCCTCTCTCATATATTTATCATGGCCAGGCCCAAGGTGGGGCATTCGACAGTAAAACTGAGTCCTTGGATGGTTGCTGCGATGTCTTACGAGGCAAACCATCTCATATATTTATCATGGCGCCCAAGTTTGTGGAGCTTATGGGATTTAGGGAAACCCCATAGATTTTATATGGTATTCCATTGGGAAACCCATAATATTTTTTATTGCCTCAAACTGTGTTTGAGTGATTTTTGAGTTCAGTAGGCTTTTGAAGCAACGCAGAATCTCTCTATTGAGAAGAGAATTGCCCAAGGGTATGAGCGCTACGCACCCAATCCACAATTTATCCAAAAATCCAAATTTTTAGTACAATCTTACAATATGTGTACAGTGTCGTGTATTTCTCTTCAAAACGAATCCACACATGTATCCAGGAAGCCTGCCTATATCTCAAAGTGAATTGTAGTACGAATGGCTGGTACGGAGGGAATTTTTCAGGGGATTGCAGAGCTAAAACAGCATTTTGACGCTGTTAATGAACAGAATAAGCTGGAAGCCAAGGCCTTCCAGGATGAAATAAATAACCGGTTGGATGCTAATCAGTTGGCAATTAATAATAATCAGGTTGATTTGAGTAATCGTTTAGACGCCAATCAGGTTGCAATTAATGCAAACCAGGTTGAAATAAACAACCGATTGGATGCAAATAAGGCAGAAATAAATGATTAGCTAGGTCAAATGCAAGAAACAATTAAGACGAAGGTAACTGAAACCGTTGTAAGCATTATATCAGAAATGCAGGTTAAGACCGATAAGCGTTTCGAGGCGATAGAAGCCAAACTTGAAAGTAATTTACAGGCATGTAAGCACGCGCAGGATGAAACGAACAGTAGGTTAGATGCGCTGTCTAATGACATTAAGGATATTCAAATCCAAAATGAGGCGAATCTCGAACGCCAAGCGAAACAGTTTTCAGAATTTACTAGAACCGTAGATCAGAGATTAGAAGAGAATGACAGTAAATGGGATGAAAAGTTAAAAGATTATGCTAGAGAGATTAACGGGGATCTAAAGAAGCAGGATCAGAACATATTAGATCAATGTCAGGAAATAGGAGAGATTAAGGCTATCGCTAACGAATGTAAATATCTGGTAGGCAACATAAAGGGTCAGATGAGCAAAGTTCATGAAGAACTGGACCAAATTCAAAGCGACATTGTTATCGTTAACAAAAGACAAGAGGAAAACAGAGGGGAAATCGCTAAGGTCCGAAGTGAAATATCAAAGGTCAATGGACATATCCAAGAGGAAATTAAAGGGCTGAGAGAAGAACTAGAAGTGAGAGAAGGCCAAAAGACAGAGGCAAGCGACAAGACCCTTGCTCAAATAAAGGAAGATGTAGAGGATGAAATCTCCCATATCAAGCAAAGCCTGAAAGAAGATAAGAAGAAAATATTTCAAGTGGCAGAAGAAAACAAGGATAGGCTTAGCAGAATAGAAAAAGAGGTAATCACTCGATTGGAAAGAGCAGAGATGCGCCACAATCAAATGGAGACTAGGATAATAGCACAGGAGGAAACCCTAATGAAAGATCCTAAGTCAAGTGAAGGCAGCGTGGAAGATATGAGGAAAACCAAGTGGGCAGATTTAGAAACCCAACCTATAATAAGGAATGCTACAGGCCCAGGCGAAAGTACATATATGACGCCAGGTGCACCGATTGCAGCTTCTACGCCGCATGAAAAAGCTATTCACAACCAAGTTATAAATGTAATTAGAGCAAGCGAAGACAAACCAAGAAAGTTTTCAGGTAGCCATTGTAATATGACACCGAAGTATTGGTTGAAAGAAGTGTCCGAATATTTGAACGATGCGTGGATACCACAAGAGCGCAGGCTACGAGCCATAGAGAAACTAACGGAGGGAGAATGTGCGTTATGGTTTCGCAGTTTCCGTTATACCTTCGATACAGTCGAGGAGTTTCGGGAAGCCTTTTTGAAGCGATACTGGGATCCGATGACCCAACAGAATTTACGATTAGATTTGTACTCGAAAAGATACAGCACCAACAATCCAACGAAGTACGCTGAATTCTTCATATCTCAGATGTGTCGGTTTAAGGATCTTGACCAGAAACCTAGCAAGCTAGAGCTATGTATTGCTATTGCCAAACAACTTCCTTATGAAATCCAAAAGCTGCTGATTTCGGCAAATGCAAAAATCGCAATGGAAATGGAGGCAGTTCTGAGGCAACTGGACCTCACAACATCCAATACTATGCGTCAGAATCGAACCGTGGAACAGGTACACGTGACCAACACGCTGACTGACCAGTACAAAGCTCCGAAAGATAATAAAGCTACTAGCACTGAAACGTTAGATTCCAACGGACGTCAATGGGAACATGAACCCAGAAGATGGCAACCGAAGTACAAAGGAAATGCTGGTAGAGGAAGAGGAGGCCGAAATTCTTGGAATCAACAGGATACAAGGGGTAGACCGTACCAAAATAATGGAGGTAACAATGGCCAAGAAGGCAACAATCGGAATTGGAGACCCCAGGAAAGTAGGCGTAACTTTGATGGCGAGGTAGAGGAACGTTATCACGCTTCATTGCAATACCTCAATGAAAGAAGCAGCAAGTCCGCTGGCAAGAAGCTATGAAAAATAGGACGTCACAAGACAGATATGGAGACAGAGCCAAAAGTTTGGAGTTACAGCACAGTGAACAGGAGAGAAGAAACTCTAACGGGACTGGCATTGAAGAGAAAGAAAAAAAAACCTGAAATTAGAAGAATTTGAAAATGATGGATGGAAGGCGGTCAACATCATTAATTGGATAGCCAAACCGGAAGAATTAATCGAGAATACAGACGGATCACAGGTCATGATCAAAAGAGAATTGCCCATTATAATAGTAAGAGTGGCAGGGTTGAAAATGAGAAGTCTGTTAGACATGGGATCAACGGCGTGTCTTATGACACAAGCTTTGTATAATGAGATAGCGCAGAGAGAAAACGTTTTGAAAATACCTATCTCAAGTGTCAAAATAAAAGGTGTCATTCCTGACAAGACGATTATATGCAAATATCAGGTATTCCTAGACTTACAGATAGGAGGCTATATTTTTTCACAGAGTTTTCTACTAGTAAACAAATTGCTTTTTAACCTTATTATTGGGGCAGAGTTTATAAGGGAATACAGAGTGGTAATAGACCTATCACAGGACAGAGTTATGTTCCGTGTGAACGAGGAAGCTGAAGGCTTAGAGGTCTCACTCAAACAGAATGAACCAGGGACAGATGAACAGGTATGGCATACATACAGAGACATGGATGAGGAGGAAGTGTTAGCTATCGAGCATTTAGAAGTTGAACTGAAAACACTAGCCGCAGGCATGGAGGAAGATCTGGAACCCGAACTGGAGGAATATATTTCGGAAAAACTAGAAGAAGCAAAAATTGGTCCAAGATATAAAGAAAATTTAAAGAAATTGTTATTGGAACAGAAGGAAGTCTTTGACTCGAGACCTGGTCGTATAAAGAACTTCACTTATGCATTCCAAGTTAACGACTGGACACCATTTAGGCAGAAACCTTACCCTATAGCTGAAAAGCACTATGCTAAGGTCAAAGAAGCAATTCAGGAGATGTTGGAGGCCGGTGTTACTGAGAAAACACCTACGCCTTATGGAAGCCCATTGGTAATCGTACCTAAGACAGACGGGACTGTCAGAGTATGCCTGGATTTGAGGCATTAAAATATGAAGGTAATACCAGAGTTTGACCAAGTGCCACCTATTAAAGAAATCCTCAGAAAGTTTAAAGGGAAGACCATATTTACAAATTTAGATAATGTGTCGAGCTTTCACCATCTTGAATTGGAGAAGAAAACGAGTCTATTGACTGGATTTATGTTTGATCAACATACATACACATTTTTAAGATTATCTTTTGGTTTGAAAACAGTTGGTTCAGCTTTGATAAGAGCGCTAGATCGCAATCTATCAGATGATGTTAAAGGGAGTACCATCAGATACGTAGATGACATTCTACTCACATCAGAATCTCTGGAGGAGCACATGAGA
Source organism: Meconema thalassinum (assembly GCA_946902985.2). NCBI lineage: Eukaryota > Metazoa > Arthropoda > Insecta > Orthoptera > Tettigoniidae > Meconema > Meconema thalassinum. Next base: position 425,408,137 of record OX336388.2, on the reverse strand, counting down.
GACCTGAAGAAGTTGCTGGATAACCTTCGTGAAGCTAATTTTAAGGTTAATATCAAGAAATCGCACTTCTGTCAGAGGGAAGTTAAATTCCTAGGGCACGTTTTCGATGAAAATTTAGTTAGGCCAAACCCAGAGAAATTAGAGGTAATTCGAAATTTTCCTCGACCCACGAAAGTTAAGCACGTCCGACAGTATTTGGGAGCAATTGGATTCTTTGCTAACCATTGCCCAAACTATACTACAACTGTGGCACCCCTGAAAGATCTATTGAAGAAAGGCGGCAGGTGGAATTGGACGGAGCAATGTCAAGAAGCATTCGTGAGGTCAAAACAAATGCTTTTGGAATATGTGAAGCTGGGATACCCTGATTATACCCAGAAAATCATAATACAGACGGATGCATCACTTGTTGGGATAGGAGCGATGCTGTTCCAAGACAATGTTGATAAGCCCGAGGAGAAAGATTTTATTGCCTTTATAAGTAGGAGATTAAGGGCCCATGAGAAAAATTACACGATCACAGAGATAGAGTTGCTCGCAATTCTGTACGCATTGCAGTACTGGCGTTAACTCGTGTATGGCTTTCAAATCGTCCTCAGAACAGACCATAAAGCATTAACATTTTTGTTAAAGACGGATTTATCTAGCCAGAGGTTGACAAGATGATCCCTGTATTTTCAACAGATCAATGTGGAAATAGAATACTGTCCAGGGAAAGAGAACGTAATACCGGACATGTTAAGCCGATATCCGAGAGAAGAGGAAACTCTAGCTGTCCAGATTGAAAATCGAGATCAGGAGACCTTAGATGCCTTGAAGAATCTTACCAACCTTCAACGCGAGGATCCGTGGTTGAAAATGATGATTGATTACTTCGAGAGACGCTTAGTAAGGGGAACTGCAATATACAGAGAGGCAGAGGCATTATCAACAGACTACGTATGGTACAATCAGATGCTACACAAGTGGTATGACGTAGACCGTACCCGTCAAAGAATTGTTATTCCTGCATCTTTGCAGAGGAGATTGGTGTGGCTAGCACACAGAGCGTTTGGACATCCGGGTATAGATAAGATAACTGCTCTACTGAAAGAAGCATTCATTTGGCCGAAGTTAAGAGAAACTGTAAGAAATGCTATTAGGACATGCGATTTGTGCCAAAGGGTAAAGCCAAATCCCTTTTTAATGAGACAACGACTCATTCCGTTGTTACCAGAGAAGCAAAGGCAGCGAATGAGTGTAGACAATTTTGGACCACTGCCTAGAGCACGTAGAGGCAATAGACATATTTTTGTATCCATGGATGTATTCTCAAAAATGGTGGTATTATGCCCCATACAGAAGACCAGCTCTAAGCAAGTATTAAAACGATTGAAGGAGAGAATTATTCCGATACTTGGGAAACCGGATAACCTATTCTCAGACCACGGGAGTTGTTTTACTAGCGCAGAATTTCGTCGGGAATTGGCAAATTTAGGAATCAGGCAGATTTTTTCTACCATTCGCCATCCTGAGGCTAGCCCCGTTGAACGCGTTATGAGAGAGATCCAAAAATATATGAAAATTTACTGCTCTGAAGAGAACTGGAAATGGATCGATGTCTTGGATGTAATAGAGTACTTCATAAATAATACTGTGCATGAGGCGACAGGTCAGGTGCCCGTGACTCACATTTGGATCAGAGACCGGAGAGGCCATGGACTGGTGTTATTCCATTACCTGTAGGCGCGCAGCCAGGACGAGAATTGAGGATCCAGCGAATCTTCGAATATCTCCAAGCACAGGCTGAGAGACGCCAGAGAAGAAATCGTGCGAAGCGATATCACAGACCGCTTCTCATTGGGGAGAAAATTTTAGTCAGGAGGCCAGCCAGTTCAGATCCAGAAGAACGGAAGTATAAAAAATTCAATTTCGGATATCCCGGCCTGTTAGAAGTTATAAGAGACCTACAGAATAATGCATATAGAATAAGGCATTTAGAAACAGGAAACGAGGTCGTTATGAATGCGGCCAACCTCAAAATTTATCATTCACCAGAAGAATTTGATGAACAAGAGGAAGCTATAGCAGCGCACACCCAAGTGGACGTGGACAGCAAAGTCGGCCAGGCAGACTAGCTTGAAGGCTCATGCAGCGGGACGGAGAGGAAAACGAGCAGCTTGCCCAGAGAAGGAAGCAGACAGGCGCAGTGCAAGTGCCTACGACTGATATATAAAGAAATGGTCGAAGTCGCTGGGGAGGTTGAAGCCTTGAATGAAGCCCTACGCAGGGACAATGCACGTCTAAGAGTTAAGCTAATGGAAGGGGGAGGTAGACAGACTCACTCACAGGCAGACGAGTTGAATGACCGCTTAGTGTAAACAAGGACGGTTGGGACAGTCAGCCGGTGACTTACAGAAGGTCACTTGCAATTGACTTCTATAAGTTTTGCAAGGGGAATATGAACCCAACGGTGTTAGGCTGACTGGTGTCGAACGTGGATCTCAGAGATAATTGAGCTCAGAATATAGATTCCAGCAGGGAACGAACACGAGATCGTTTGAGGGAGTTTAAGCTATAAAAACCCCTAGAGAAAATACATATTAAATCACTGTTGTGATATGAACTAATTCTGACATTATTTGTTAATATAATGCAGGGGATAATAGCAGAATACTGCATTATTGGGCTGTATGGCGTATACAATTCTGGACTGAGCACAGAAAGTTTGAGCGCTTGCCAGTTGTCAAATGGCTCTGGAATATGAGCGTGGTTTCTTGGAGCCGTGTCACTCTCTGTGACCTACTTAGGCCGTCTGGAGTAGGTCAGGAAGCTAATATATGGTCAAGTTACTCCCCGTTACATAAGGAAGATGCCAGGGGAATGGGGAGATACCAGTGTAATTTAATGATTACTCGTGATTGGAGTAACTCAGAGACATGATTGCACCTAAGTGAATGTATAGCCAGGAGGCTAATTATCAAGCCAATAAACATTGAAATCGAGGCAGATTTAATGGAACGCGCAGTGACACAGTAGATCTGAGGTTAGCGGTGAGATCTAACCATGTCTTCAGGGATTCACCTAGGACGTGGCGTGGGGAAGCGCTAGCAAAGGCAATTAATATTAATTAATTGGCTGATCGATCCTCAGCACGCAGACAGATTTGTGATCAGCGAGGAAAAATGAACCATAAAAACGTTATTTCAAGACCAGGAACGTACTGAGAGAGAAAATGACGCTACAGGGAAATTTTCGGTCTACTTTTTCTCTCCAAACGGATATAAGGGCCAGAGAAAGGACAGATGTAGTCAGTCGAACCACATTCTAGTGCGAAGCGCACGTCGCAGGAGTCCAGGAAAGGGACGCGCGGACTTCAACATTCTAGGTGCAGCAACATATACTCATGAATTAAGGCATTTATTAATAACAATTAGTAAGGACAGTCGTGCCATACGTTTATAGTCGGTATTACGAGCGATTGTTATTGAGCACGTAGGAAATGTACCGTGTGATATATGAGGTAGTACAATTGAAAGTGGTAATTTGTACAAGTACAACGCACAAGGGTTGAGCGCAGTATGTAAACTATTGGTTAGACATATGATAGGATGTTGGACTGCGCAGATATAAACTTTGTAATGCGATGTTAGATGTTTATCTCGTAAGGCCTGTAGAGCTGTATATTAACTGTCTGAAAGTACCAGGAATTAGTGACCATTCTGGGGTTGAATTAAATATTAGATATGGTGACATTACAAAATTAGACTCTGATGTAGCAAAAAAGATCATATTCCAGTATCGCGGGGCGGATCAGGGCTAGTTTCAGGGGTATTTGAATGAGCTATTTGTAGGATTGGGCATCGGAAGGAAATCACATTAATATCCTGTGGACTTACTTTTTGAAAATTTTAAATAGCGCTGTTGATAAATTTGTCCCATCTAAATTGCTGAAACAAAACCCAGATCCTGAGTATTACACACGAGAAATTAGGAGTCTAAAACGGAAAATTAGGAAATTATACAATAAAAGACATGATAGTGACAAGTATATGTTGAAATTTAAGTCCTTATCGAGAGAGCTCGTCTTAAAAAAGAGGGCTGCTCATGACAGTTATATGCAAGGTTTACTTGGTTCGGGAGGTGATGGGTGGAAAAAAAATTACAGTTATGTTAGGAGAAGAAAGGGAAATCCAAATAATTTGTCGATGATAATGTCCTGTGACGGTAAATTAATTACTGAGAAACAGGCCATTGCTAATGAATTAAATGTCTTTTACGGTAGTGTGTTCAATAAATCCAATAGCTGTGTGTTAGACCTTAACGACGAATCAGGGGCTCTCCTGTTTCAAATAAACCAGTCAGCATTTGTAATGCTAATACAAAAACTACGTTTCAATGTATCAAATGGTCCTGATAATATTGTTAGTGAAGTACTTAAACTAGGAGGTAGGGCCGTGGCACGATACTTGGAGGTGATGTTTAATGTGTCCATAAACAATGCGCAAATCCCAGATGACTGGAAAAGAGCTACGGTAGTCCCAATATTTAAGGGAGGGAGCAGACTTGAATTGGGGAACTACAGGCCGGTTAGCCTTACGTCCATCGTTTGTAAACAGATGGGGCATCTCATTTGCGACTACTTGAGGGAACAGTGGGAAACATTATCATGGTTTAATGATAGGCAACATGGATTTCGGAAAGGTTACTCATGCGAGAGTCAGATGCTATCACTTTTTCAAGACATTAGCAAATCGTTAGACCATGGAGTCTCAGTCGACGCCGTGGTTATAGATTTTGCGAAGGCATTTGATGTCGTGCCGCATGACATGCTATTCCATAAATTAGCTTCGACGAAGATTGATAGAAGAGTAATTTTATGGATCCAAGAATTTTTGACGGGTCGTTCACAGAAAGTGAAAGTCGAAGGCATATTCTCGGATGAAATTACCGTAAAGTCGGGTATTCCTCAGGGCAGCGTAATCGGAACTTTGTTATTTTTGGCGTTTATAAATGACTTACCAAATGGGATTCGCAGTGACTGTCGATTGTTTGCGGATGATTGTGTAATATATCGAAAGATACATGACTCACAAGACAATGCAGTGCTTCAAGAGGACCTGAACCTGGTCTATAAGTGGGCGATTGAAAATAAAATGAAAATAAACACAAGAAAATGTAGTCTCTTAAATATAGGGAAAGTGCGGAGACAGGATTTTCAATATAACATTGGCTCGGAAATACTTGTAGAAGAAGATTCTTGCAAATATTTGGGCGTTCACGTAAGGAATGATATGAAATGGAGTAGTCATGTAGGATGTGTAGTTTCAAAAGCTTACAAATCCCTGCACTTTGTAATGAGGGTATTAAAAGGAAGTAGTACCTCTGCTAAAGAATTAGGCTATTTGTCACTTGTAAGACCTATTCTGGAATATGCCTCGGCGGTTTGGGATCCATATCAAGTAGGGCTCATCAATGAGTTGGAAATGGTACAAAGAAAGGCCGCTAGATTTGTGCTCAGTGACTTTAATCCCAGGAGCAGTGTGAGCCGCATGTTAAAGAAACTTGGGTGGGAATCACTGGAGGCTAGGAGAATGAAATCTAGACTCTGCGCTATGTACAACACGTATACAAATCAACCAGCATGGGGTGAGCTTAGCAAACGATTGGGAAAGCCCACTTACATGGGTAGGAGCGATCATCCTTTCAAAGTTAAGGGCCGACCACAGCGAACAAATTATGGTAAATATTCTTTTGTAAACCGTGCCATTGATAACTGGAACTCTCTACCTGCCGCAGTCTTAGAGCCTTTTCCCAAACATATAGATGTGTTTAAGAAAAGACTGACTATTTGTGTAAATACTCCAGTTTAATTGTTGTATAATTGTTATTGAATTGTTATGTTTAATTATTTATTTATTTGTTATGTATATCCAATTTGCCACCGGGGGACACTCCCCCCATTGCAAATAAATGAATGAATGAATGAATGAATGAATGAATGAATTGATGGAAGTTCACAGGAATACCAATGTAATTAATGCTCAGGACGATATGCAAGCATATTTATGCGATATCAGGAAATATATCTAAGGATAGAAATTGATAGACAGAGTGGGTGACCGATAGGAATCCTTAGGCAGAGAATCGAGACTTCCAATCGAGATGCGGATAGCAGTAAAGAATAGATCATCAGGGCCTGCATTTTTGATATTCTGCACGGAGAGGTCAACCATTAAGAAATGTACATATCATTCGTGTGATTTAGGTGATGATCTGTTAAATATTTGTAAGATTAATAGTGTAACAAGTGCTATAACGTGTTGTGTGAATAAGGAAGCAACAGCTTCAATATGGAAAAGCAAAGTGCCGTGTTTTTGTAAGGCAAAAGTTATGTAAAATGTGTGTTGGAAGTGTAAGTATGCCTTGCTAATTTGCAAATAATGGCGGGCATTACTGGAAGAAAGGCGTGGTTAGAGCCACCAGATTAACCAATGTGAGTACCCAAAAACCATAATTTTTAGTAATTATAGTCCACTGTATGTTGAGTGATTTCGAAATTTATAAAATATGCCAATAAGAGTCAATTTAGGAGGTAGAACCTCAAAATAGTATTGTTGTGTTGATTTTAGTCACGTTGAGATGTCTTTGTACATCATTGAGTGGATAAATCGTTACCACTAATGTAAAATGGCAATTCAGTTATATAGAAACGTAACGTAACGAACACGGATGTTCGGTTTTTGAAAATGGTTGCGTTGTGTCGGTTATGGTAATTCATGTCAGTAATAATAATAATAATAAGAAGAAGAAGAAGAAGAATAAATGAATACACATCAGGGAAAAATGGTTGTAAGCAAAATATATATGCTAATTGGAATATTTATCTATCCAAGCAGTAATATTATACATGAAGGGCTAAGCAAAGCAATTTACTATCAGAGTATATTATGATAATGGAAATAAATATGCAAGAATCTAGGAAATGGAAGAGTTTAATAGAGAATTGAATTTGCAGCTTATGAATAAGCTTGTAAGAGTAATTGATAGATTTATCTTACTAATTAAAGGACGGGATTATACCACCATGGTCACGGAAGCCAGGTAATCTATTCGACGTGTGAAATATCGTATAGCCTAGGGCATACAGAGATATTTATTATGGCCAGAGCGTAATTAGTGATTGACCCTAGCTCTGTGGATTGCCATGAAATGTTCCGGGTTCGAATCCAGTGGTGTATGGGAGGATAACAATGGAAACCTCAGCATGACACCTGATATCGACCGAGAACTAGCTATTGAAATAATTCAGCTCCTGGGAAGTGAATTTTGTTGGCGGCAGGATGTGCCTGACCGTATCATTTAATAAGATGCCGGCTAGCCAATTCGACCGGTGAATGATGAATCTCGTTCCTTCATATAATGTAATGGACCTGTTGAGGCCAGTTATTAATATCCTAAGGTTAGGAATAAATGTTTAAACAACTCCATAACCTATCTTGCATACAGTTTTGTTAAATCATATGGGATGTGTAGGTCCGTGAGACTGCACTATTGTATTTAAAGTCACTTGTTACTGCTTGGAGATAAAGGAAGAGGAAACATAGTAAAGGACGGAACGAGTGTTTTGATACCGCCCGACTCAGCCCATTATATACAGGAAGGGCCGAGGGAGAGATTTTTAAACGACCCTTGGAGGTTGACATTTAGAATGGACAGACTTTGAAACCCTGTTTGTAATAAAAAAAGAGTCGGTTTTGTATTGTATAATGAATTTGTGTGGTTTGAAACACATTGATAATTGAGGATCCTCCAGATGACTTAATATTTGGCAAACTTACGAGTTGTTGAAAGTTGCATTTTTATACTGACATTGTCACTTTGTTCTAAAGGTCGACACTAGATGCCATAGGCTATGCCCACGCAAGGGTAGCATAATATACCATCCGACACAGCGGTAACGGTATCTTTGAAATTGAACTCATGACAGCATACAGTGGAACTGTAGAAAAAGGAACAGCAGAAAGGGAACTGCCGAAAGGGGTATGAATACAAGTAACAGTGGAGTTGCAAGTAACTTTGATGTCCAACCCATAAATTAGTTAATGCATGGTAAAGCAATTTGGTGGGGAGAGAGATACAGAACACAATTGTACGCATAATGTAAATTAGGATGTGTTGAGAGTAAACAATTAAGATTGTGAAATTAAAGGGGTCAAAACAGGTGACATATAAGTACAGCTTATGTGTAATTTACCTGTGCATCAGCGCACTTGAGAATGAATTTTGATGTTAATCTCATGGTAAATGAATGAATAATCATTTGGATTTGCAAGGATAATGTGCGAATATTAGTGGATTGGCGGAGTAATTTTGCATTGTTTTGTGTTATATTGTTGGGATTGTGGTTGTGGTTGTTTGAAGCCATGATTTAGAGCTTAATTAAAGTCTTTAGAATAGAGATGTGCTTTATTATTGTAGAGTTGATACCTTTTAGTCTCAGATCAAAAATATGCAACTACTCAGTGGGAGGACGGTACACGCCTGAGGACTGATGCTGGCTGGAGGCAGAAGCATGTTTTACATGGAAGTTTATCACATGGTTACATGGGATTTGAAGTCCTGTAGAGTGATTTGAGCTAAAGGTACAACATAAGTCGGTCAAGATCTATTGTAAACAGCTCTATTAACTTAACGAATAAAATAAATTAGGGGAATGACCGCACCTAACCTTAGCTAAGCTCCGATACAAACAATAAAAATTTTGATAAGTAAACCATCATATTGATCATGTCGCCCGTGTGTGGGCAAAACATGGTAAGACCCTCTCTCATATATTTATCATGGCCAGGCCCAAGGTGGAGCATTCGACAGTAAAACCGAGTCCTAGGATGGTTGCTGCGATGTCTTACGAGGCCAAACCATCTCATATATTTATCATGGCGCCCAAGTTTGTGGAGCTTATGGGAGTTAGGGAAACCCCATAGATTTTATATGGTATTCCATGGGGAAACCCATAATAATTATTTTTTGCCTCAAACTGTGTTTGAGTGATTTTTGAGTTCAGTAGGCTTTTGAAGTAACGCAGGATCTCTCTATTGAGAAGAGAATTGCCCAAGGGTATGAGCGCTACGCACCCAATCCACAATTTATCCAAAAATCCAAATTTTAAGTACAATCTTACAATATGTGTACAGTGTCGTGTATTTCTCTTCAAAATGAATCCACACATGTATCTAGGAAGCCTGCCTATATCTCAAAGTGAATTGTAGTACGAATGGCTGGTACGGAGGGAATTTTGCAGGGGATTGCAGAGCTAAAACAGCATTTTGACGCTGTTAATGAACAGAATAAGCTGGAAGCCAAGGCCTTCCAGGATGAAATAAATAACCGGTTAGATGCTAATCATTTGGCAATTAATAATAATCAGGTTGAATTGAGTAATCGTTTAGACGCCAATCAGGTTGCAATTAATGCAAACCAGGTTCAAATAAACAACCGATTGAATGCAAATAAGGCAGAAATAAATGATAAGCTAGGTCAAATGCAAGAAACAATTAAGACCGAGGTAACTGAAACCGTTGTAAGCATTATATCAGAAATGCAGGTTAAGATCGATAAGCGTTTCGAGGCGATAGAAGCCAAACTTGAAAGTAATTTACATGCATGTAAGCACGCGCAGGATGAAACGAACAGTAGGTTAGATGCGCTGTCTAATGACATTAAGGATATTCAAATCCAAAATGAGGCGAATCTCGAACGCCAAGCAAAACAGTTTTCAGAATTTACTAGAACGGTAGATCAGAGATTAGAAGAGAATGACAGTAAATGGGATGAAAAGTTAAAAGATTATGCTAGAGAGATTAACGGGGATCTAAAGAAGCAGGATCAGAACATATTAGATCAATGTCAGGAAATAGGAGAGATTAAGGCTATCGCTAACGAAAGTAAAGATCTGGTAGGCAACATAAAGGGTCAGATTAGCAAAGTTCATGAAGAACTGGACCATATTCAAAGCGACATTGTTATCGTTAACAAAAGACAAGAGGAAAACAGAGGAGAAATCGCTAAGTTCCGAAGTGAAATATCAAAGGTCAATGGACATATCCAAGAGGAAATTAAAGGGCTGAGAGAAGAACTCGAAGTGAGAGAAGGCCAAAAGACAGAGGCAAGCGACAAGACCCTTGCTCAAATAAAGGAAGATGTAGAGGATGAAATCTCCCATATCAAGCAAAGCCTGAAGGAAGATAAGAAGAAAATATTTCAAGTGGCAGAAGAAAACAGGGATAGGCTTAGCAGAATAGAAAAAGAGGTAATCACTCGATTGGAAAGAGCAGAGATGCGCCACAATCAAATGGAGACTAGGATAATAGCACAGGAGGAAACCCTAATGAAAGATCCTAAGTCAAGTGAAGGCAGCGTGGAAGATATGAGGAAAACCAAGTGGGCAGATTTAGAAACCCAACCTATAATAAGGAATACTATAGGCCCAGGCGAAAGTACATATATGACGCCAGGTGCACCGATTGCAGCTTCTACGCCGCTTGAAAATGCTATTCTCAACCAAGTTATAAATGTAATTAGAGCAAGCGAAGACAAACCAAGAAAATTTCCAGGTAGCCATTGTAATATGACACCGAAGTATTGGTTGAAAGAAGTGTCCGAATATTTGAACGATGCGCGGATACCACAAGAGCGCAGGCTACGAGCCATAGAGAAACTAACGGAGGGAGAATGTGCGTTATGGTTTCGCAGTTTCCGTTATACCTTCGATGTAGTCGAGGAGTTTCGGGAAGCCTTTTTGAAGCGATACTGGGATCCGATAACCCAACAGAATTTACGATTAGATTTGTACTCGAAAAGATACAGCACCAACAATCCAACGAAGTACGCTGAATTCTTCATATCTCAGATGTGTCGGTTTAAGGAACTTCTTAGGCAACTGGGCCTCACAACATCCAATACTATGCGTCAGAATCGAACCGTGGAACAGGTACACGTGACCAACACGCAGACTGACCAGTACAAAGCTCCGAAAAATAATAAAGCTACTAGCACTGAAACGTTAGATTCCAACGGACGTCAATGGGAACATGAACCCAGAAGATGGCAACCGAAGTACAAAGGAAATGCTGGTAGAGGAAGAGGAGGCCGAAATTCTTGGAATCAACAGAATACAAGGGGTAGACCGTATCAAAATAATGGAGGTAACAATGGCCAAGAAGGCAAAAATCGGAATTGGAGACCCCAGGAAAGAAGGCGTAACTTTGATGACGAGGTAGAGGAACGTTATCACGCTTCATTGCAATAACTCAATGAAAGGGGAGATGAACCCCAGAAGCAGCAAGTCCGCTGGCAAGAAGCTATGCAAAATAGGACGTCACCAGACAGATATGGAGACGGAACCAAAAGTTTGGAGTTACAGCGCAGTGAACAGGAGAGAAGAAACTCTAACGGGACTGGCGCTGTAGAGAAAGAAAAAAAACTCCGAAATTAGAAGAATTTGAAAATGATGGATGGAAGGCGGTCATCATCATTAATTGGATAGCCAAACCGGAAGAATTAATCGAGGATACAGGAGGATCACAGGTCATGATCAAAAGAGAATTGCCCATTATAATAGTAAGAGGGGCAGGGTTCAAGATGAGAAGTCTGTTAGACACGGGTTCAACGGTGTGTCTTATGACACAAGCTTTGTATAATGAGATAGCGCAGAGAGAAAACGTGTTGAAAATACCTATCTCAAGTGTCAAAATAAAAGGTGTCATTCCTAACAAGACGATGATATGCAAATATCAGGTATTCCTAGAATTACTGATAGGAGGATCTAATTTTTCACAGAGTTTTCTACTAGTAAACAAATTGCCTTTTAACCTTACTATTGGGGCAGAGTTTATAAGGGAATACAGAGTGGTAATAGACCTATCACAGGACAGAGTTATGTTCCGTGTGAACGAGGAAGCTGATGGCTTAGAGGTCTCACTCAAACAGAATGAACCAGGGACAGATCAACAGGTATGGCATACATACAGAGACATGGATGAGGAGGAAGTGTTAGCTATCGAGCATTTAGAAGATGAACTGAAAACACTAGGCGCAGACATGGAGAAAGATCTGGAACCTGAACTGGAAGAATATATTTCGGAAAAACTAGAAGAAGCAAAAATTGGTCCAAGAGATAAAGAAGATTTAAAGAAATTGTTATTGGAACAGAAGGAAGTCTTTGACTCGAGACCTGGTCGTATAAAGAACTTCACTTATGCATTCCAAGTTAACGACTGAACACCATTTAGGCAGAAACCCTACCTTATAGCTGAAATGTACTATGCTAAGGTCAAAGAAGCAATTCAGGGGATGTTGGAGGCCGGTGTTATTGAGAAAACACCTACGCCTTATGGTAGCCCATTGCTAATCGTACCTACGACAGACGGGACTGTCAGAGTATGCCTGGATTTGAGGCTTTTAAATATGAAGGTAATTCCAGAGTTTGACCACGTGCCACCTATTAAAGATATCCTCAGAAAGTTTAAAGGGAAGACCATATTTACAAATTTAGATATTACGTCGAACTTTCACCATCTTGAATTGGAGAAGAAAACTAGTCTATTGACAGGATTTATGTTTGATCAACATACATACACATTTTTTAAATTACCTTTTAGTTTGAAAACAGCTGGTTCAGTTTTGATAAGAGCGCTGGATCGCAATATATCAGATGATGTTAAAGATAGTACCATCAGATACGTAGATGACATTCTACTCACATCAGAATCTCTGGAGGAGCACATGAGAGACCTGAAGAAGTTGCTGGATAACCTTCGTGAAGTTAATTTTAAGGTTAATATCAAGAAATCGCACTTCTGTCAGAGGGAATTTAAATTCCTAGGGCACGTTATCGATGAAAATGGAGTTAGGCCAAAACCAGAGAAATTAGAGGTAATTCGAAATTTTCCTCGACCCACGAAAGTTAAGCACGTCCGACAGTATTTGGGAGTAATTGGATTCTTTGCTAACCATTGCCCAAACTATACTACAACTGTGGCACCCCTGAAAGATCTATTGAAGAAAGGCGGCAGGTGGAATTGGACGGAGCAATGTCAAGAAGCATTCGTGAGGTCAAAACAAATGCTTTTGGAATATGTGAAGCTGGGATACCCGGATTATACCCATAAGTTCATAATACAGACGGATGCATCACTTGTTGGGATAGGAGCGATGCTGTTCCAAGACAATGTTGATAAGCCCGAGGAGAAAGTTTTTATTGCCTTTATAAGTAGGAGATTAAGGACCCATGAGAAAAATTACACGATCACAGAGATAGAGTTGCTCGCAATTCTGTACGCATTGCAGTACTGGCGTAAACTCGTGTATGGCTTTCAAATCGTCCTCAGAACAGACCATAAAGCTTCAACATTTTTGTTAAAGACGGATTTGTCTAGCCAGAGGTTGACAAGATGGTCCCAGTATATTCAACAGTTCAATGTGGAAATAGAATACTGTCCAGGGAAAGAGAACGTAATACCGGACATGTTAAGCCGATATCCGAGAGAAGAGGAAACTCTAGTTGTCCAGATTGAAAATCGAGATCAGAAGACCATAGAAGGCTAGAAGAATCTTACCAACCTACAACGCGAGGATCCGTGGTTGAAAATGATGATTGATTACTTCGAGGGACGCTTAGTAAGGGGAACTGCAATATACAGAGAGGCAGAGGCATTATCAACAGACTACGTATGGTACAATCAGATGCTACACAAGTGGGATGATGTAGACCATACCCGTCAAAGAATTGTTATTCCTGCATCTTTGCAGAGGAGATTGGTGTGGCTAGCACACAGAGCGTTTGGACATCCGGGTATAGATAAGATAACTGCTCTACTGAAAGAAGCATTCATTTGGAAGAAGTTAAGAGAAACTGTAAGAAATGGTATTAGGACATGCGATTGGTGCCAAAGGGTAAAGCCAAATCCCTTTTTAATGAGACAATGACCCATTCCGTTGTTACCAGAGAAGCCAAGGCAGCTAATGAGTGTAGACAAATTTGGACCACTGCCTAGAGCACGTAGAGGCAATAGACATATTTTTGAATCCATGGATGTATTCTCAAAAATGGTGGTATTATGCCCCATACAGAAGACCAGCTCTGAGCAGGTATTAAAACGATTGAAGGAGAGAATTATTCCAATACTTGGGAAACCGGATAACCTACTCTCAGACCACGGGAGTTGTTTTACTAGCGCAGAATTTCGTCGCGAATTGGCAAATTTAGGAATCAGGCAGATTCTATCTACCTTTCGCCATCCTGAGGCTAGCCCCGTTGAACGCGTTATGAGAGAGATCCAAAAATATATGAAAATTTACTGCTCTGAAGAGATCTGGAAATGGATCGATGTCTTGGATGTAATAGAGTACTGCATAAATAATACTGTGCATGTGGCGACAGGTCAGGTGCCCGTGACTCAACATTTGGATCAGAGACCGGAGAGGCCATGGACTGGTGTTATTCCATTACCTGTAGACGCGCAGCCAGGACGAGAATTGAGGATCCAGCGAACCTTTGAATATCTCCAAGCACAGGCTGAGAGACGCCAGAGAAGAAATCGTGCGAAGCGATATCACAGACCGCTTCTCATTGGGGAGAAAATTTTAGTCAGGAGGCCAGCCAGTTCAGATCCAGAAGAACGGAAGTATAAAGAATTCAATTTCGGATATCCCGGCCTGTTAGAAGTTATAAGAGACCTACAGAATAATGCATATAGAATAAGGCATTTAGAAGCAGGAAACGAGGTCGTTATGAATGCGGCCAACCTCAAAATTTATCATTCACCAGAAGAATTTGATGAACAAGAGGAAGCTATAGCAGCGCACACCCAAGTGGACGTGGACAGCAAAGTCGGCCAGGCAGACTAGCTTGAAGGCTCATGCAGCGGGACGGAGAGGAAAACGAGCAGCTTGCCCAGAGAAGGAAGCAGACAGGCGCAGTGCAAGTGCCTACGACTGATATATAAAGAAATGGTCGAAGTCGCTGGGGAGGTTGAAGCCTTGAATGAAGCCCTACGCAGGGACAATGCACGTCTAAGAGTTAAGCTAATGGAAGGGGGAGGTAGACAGACTCACTCACAGGCAGACGAGTTGAATGACCGCTTAGTGTAAACAAGGACGGTTGGGACAGTCAGCCGGTGACTTACAGAAGGTCACTTGCAATTGACTTCTATAAGTTTTGCAAGGGGAATATGAACCCAACGGTGTTAGGCTGACTGGTGTCGAACGTGGATCTCAGAGATAATTGAGCTCAGAATGTAGATTCCAGCAAGGAACGAACACGAGATCTCTTGAGGGAGTTCAAGCTATAAAAACCCCTAGAGAAAATACATATTAAATCACTGTTGTGATATGAACTAATTCTGACATTATTTGTTAATATAATGCAGGGGATAATAGCAGAATACTGCATTATTGGGCTGTATGGCGTATACAATTCTGGACTGAGCACAGAAAGTTTGAGCGCTTGACAGTTGTCAAATGGCTCTGGAATATGGGCGTGGTTTCTTGGAGCCGTGTCACTCTCTGTGACCTACTTAGGCCGTCTGGAGCTGGTCAGGATGCTAATATATGGTCAAGTTATTCCCCGTTACATAAGGAAGATGCCAGGGGAATGGGGAGATACCAGTGTAATTTAATGATTACTCGTGATTGGAGTAACTCAGAGACATGAGGATTGCACCTATGTGAATGTATAGCCGGGAGGCTAATTATCAAGCCAATAAACATTGAAATCGAGGCAGATTTAATGGAACGCGCAGTGACACAGTAGATCTGAGGTTAGCGGCGAGATCTAACCATGTCTTCGGGGATTTACCTAGGACGCGGCGTGGGGAAGCGCTGGCAAAGGCAATTAATATTAATTAATTGGCCGATCGATCCTCGAGCACGCAGACAGATTTATGATCAGCGAGGAAAAATGAACCATAAAAACGTCATTTCAAGTCTGAGAGAGGAAATGACGCTGCAGGGAAATTTTCGGTCTACTTTTTCTCTCCAAACGGATATAAGGGCCAGAGAAAGGACAGATGTAGTCAGCCGAACCTAATCATGCATTAAGGCATTTAGTAATAACAATTATTAAGGACAGTCGTGCCATACGTTTATAGTCGGCATTACGAGCGATTGTTATTGAGCACGTAGGAAATGTACCGTGTGATATATGAGGTAGTACAATTGAAAGTGGTAATTTGTACAAGTACAATGTACAAGGGTTGAGCGCAGTATGTAAACAATTGGTTAGACATATGATAGGATGTCGGACCTCGCAGATATAAACTTTGTTATGCGATTGATGGAAGTTCACAGGAATACCAATGTAATTAATGCTCAGGACGATATGCAAGCATATTTATGCCATATCAGGAAATTTATCTAAGGATAGAAATTGATAGACAGGGTGGGGGACCGATAGGAATCCTTGGGCAGAGAATCGAGACTTCCAATCGAGATGCGGATAGCAGTAAAGAATAGATCATCAGGGCCTGCATTTTTGATATTCTGCACGGAGAGGTCAACCATTAAGAAATGTACATAGCATTCGTGTGATTTTAGTGATGATCTGTTAAATATATGTAAGATTAATAGTGTAACAAGTGCTATAACGTGTTGTGTGAATAAGGAAGCAACAGCTTCAATATGGAAAAGCAAAGTGCCGTGTGTTTTGTAAGGCAAAAGTTATGGAAAATGTGTGTTGGAAGTTTAAGAATGCCTTGCTAATTTGCAATTAATGGCGGGCATTACTGGATGAAAGGCGTGGTTAGAGCCACCAGATTAACCAATTTGAGTACCCAAAAACCATAATTTTTAGTAATTATAGTCCACTGTATGTTGAGTGATTTCAAAATTTATAAAATATGCCAATAAGAGTCAATTTAGGAGGTAGAACCTCAAAATAGTATTGTTGTGTTGATTTTAGTCAAGTTGAGGTATCTTTGTACATCATTGAGTGGATAAATCGTTACCACTAATGTAAAATGGCAATTCAGTTATATAGAAACGTAACGTAACGAACACGGATGTTCGGTTTTTGAAAATGGTTGCGTTGTGTCGGTTATGGTAATTCATGTCAGTAATAATAATAATAATAAGAAGAAGAAGAAGAAGAATAAATTAATACACATCAGGGAAAAATGGTTGTAAGCAAAATATATATGCTAATTGGAATATTTATCTATCCAAGCAGTAATATTATACATGAAGGGCTAATCAAAGCAATTTACTATCAGAGTGTATTATGATAATGGAAATAAATATGCAAGAATTTAGGAAATGGAAGAGTTTAATAGAGAATTGAATTTGCAGCTTGTGAATAAGCTTGTTAGAGTAATTGATAGATTTATCTTACTAATTAAAGGACGGGATTATTCCACCATGGTCACGGAAGCCAGGTAATCTATTCGACGTGTGAAATCTCGTATAGCCTAGGGCATACAGAGATATTCATTAAGGCCAGAGCGTAATTAGTGATTGACCCTAGCTCTGTGGATTGCCATGAAATGTTCCGGGTTCGAATCCAGTGGTGTATGGGAGGATAACAATGGAAACCTCAGCATGACACCTGATATTGACCGAGAACTAGCTATTGATATAATTCAGCTCCTGGGAAGTGAATTTTGTTGGCGGCAGGATGTGCCTGACCGTATCATTTAATAAGATGCCGGCTAGCCAATTCGACCGGTGAATGATGAATCTCGTTCCTTCATATAATGTAATGAACCTGTTGAGGCCAGTTATTAATATCCTAAGATTAGGAATAAATGCTTAAACAACTCCATAACCTATCTTGCATACAGTTTTGTTAAATCATATGGGATGTGTAGGTCCGTGAGACTGCATTATTGTATTTAAAGTCACTTGTTACTGCTTGGAGATAAAGGAAGAGGAAACATAGTAAAGGACGGAACGAGTGTTTTGTTACCGCCCGACTCAGCCCATTATATACAGGAAGGGCCGAGGGAGAGATTTTTAAACGACCCTTGGAGGTTGACATTTAGAATGGACAGACTTTGAAACCCTGTTTGTAATAAAAAAGAGTCGTTGTTGTATTGTATAATGAATTTGTGTGGTTTGAAATACATTGATAATTAAGGATCCTCCTGATGACTTAATATTTGGCAAACTTACAAGTTGTTGAAAGTTGCATTTTTATACTGACATTGTCACTTTGTTCTAAAGGTCGACACTAGATGCCATAGGCTATGCCCACGCAAGGGTAGCATAATATACCATCCGACACAGAGGTAACGGTATCTTTGAAATTGAACTCATGACAGCATACAGTGGAACTGTAGAAAATGGAACTGCAGAAAGGGAACTGCCGAAAGGGGTATGATTACAAGTAACAGTGGAGTTGCAAGTAAATTTGATGTGCAACCCATAAATTGGTTAATGCATGGTAAAGCATTTCGGTGGGAAGAGAGATACAGAACACAATTGTACGCATAATGTAAATCAGGATGTGTTGAGAGTAAACAATTAAGACTGTGAAATTAAAGGGGTCACAATAGGTGACATAAGATTATAAGTACAGTTTATGTGTAATTTACCTGTGCATCAGCGCACTTGAGAATGAATTTTGATGTTAATCTCATGGTAAATGTATGAATAATCATTTGGATTTGCAAGGATAAAGTGCGAATATTAGTGGATTGTCGGAGTAATTTTGCATTGTTTTGTGTTATATTGTTGGGATTGTGTTTGTGTTTGTTTGAAGCCATGATTTAGAGCTTAATTAAAGTCTTTAGAATAGAATTATGCTTTATTATTGTAGAGTTGATACCTTTTAGTCTCAGATCAAAAATATGCAACTGCTCAGTGGGAGGACGGTACACGCCTGAGGACTGATGCTGGCTGGAGGCAGAAGCATGTTTTACATGGAAGTTAATCACATGGGTACAATACAAAGTAGTCTACTCCAGAGAGTATCAACACTCACCATGCAATAAGCTAGTAGTATTGATGAATATCCCTTCAGTATGAAAGAAGTCATTATAATGCACAAGTTATCTTGAGGTAAAATAATATTTATCTCTGAATTCTGAAACAAGCCACTCGGTGGCGATATTGTTGGCGTGTTTTTGCATTGTCGAGTTGTATTGGATGTCAGGCGGTAATATTTGGACACTATGACGGGAAACAATGGCTAATAAGCTACTTAATGAATGAAACTCTACTGGCAACGTGTTGTGAGTGACTTCGGTGACTTGCTGAGCTTCTATGCCCATGATCGTGGTCTTTTTAACGCGTTAAATTCCCTCAGTATACTTTCCTTCGGAAGGGAAGTGAAGCCGGCGGGCCCATGTCATAGATTTATGCCATGTAAAAGAACCTTCCACTAACTACAATTGTGTGAAGCTAAATTTGTAGGTTATATTTCATTAACACTCTATTAAATTCCAAAGTTCTCCGTGAGGTGCCATTTGCGGTGGCATATAGTAACCAATTTCACAGCTAGGTGTCGTTGACGGTAACATTTGGTAGCAAAAGTAGGAACTACTTGAAATCGATCGTCTACAGTCCCTACCTGAATTACAGATAACACACTAATACAACCATTACAATTAACACCGGTTATCAGACAGATTCTACACACACCCAAAGTACACGGGGCTACATGACCGCGTTATCGCAGCCCCTAAACTGAAAAACCAACCAGCGTGTTGTGCTAGCTGTCAAACTACAGCCAATATGAGCCCACATGCGGCCATTTATATAGCTCCCGCCAAAATCCTTCAGATTCTTTCTTTTTAAATACAGGGTATAGTATCAGTACACATATACAGACACCCAGGTCACACAGGTTATCAGACCCACATGCTCGGCGTTAATTGGCCACGATGTCTCAAGATCCTAAAATGGACCGACGACAGCATTATCACGTTGTGAGTCGTTACGTGTGAGACTTATGATACGGGTCAAAGTTGACTTATTTTACCTGTGCTGGTTTGTTTCAGAGGATGCACCACCCACTATCTTAGTGAAGATACCTTCCGGCACAGCATCTGTGGACCCTGCAGGGACAATGACCGTGTTTCCAGGAACAATACTGCATCTGGAGTGCCTGTTCTCTCGTGAGTTAGGCAATCCGGAGTGGACGTGGTCCTCCACTTACCGGCAATACCTGACAGGTGAGTTGCCATGGAGACCGTATGCATGAGGTTTTGATCAAAACTAAGGAATAATTTTGCTCCGTCATTATTTTATGGATTGAGCGGGGAAAAAATGTTACGTCTTACGTTGAATATGTTTCTTCCAGAGTAATGTTTGAAATGTTATGTTCGACGATGTCGAAATGTAAATATTATATCTCAGGAAACTGTGTCATAATGAGGGTCATTATAACACTATTTTTCATTATGAAACAGTTTCTCCCACCAATCAGAGCTCAAGAAACAGATGTTTGACAAATTAGGTGAGGATAGCATCGCACCTTGCGCTGAGTTCCAAGGCCTTCTAATTTAAATTTCACTGCGAGGCCTAGTGTCATAGTGGGGTAATCGAGGAGGCCATGGTCAAATACAAGGTATTCTGTGCGTCCCATGCGCTCTGTTCAGTACATAAAACTGGCGAAATCTCTACAGATATTTATGAATATTTATGTTCGAACATAAAATAGTTATAATAATTATCGTCGAACATGAACAGTCGTATTTAACTCGCCTATAATATTAATTAAGACACTCGTATGGAAATTATAAAACTCGCATACGCTCGTTTTATAAACATACTCGTGTCATAATTATTGCCATTATAGGCTCGTTGCACAATGTACTAATGTGTATTTCAGTAGATACAGCGATAAATTGCTTAAATCTGACTAAATTAAATATCACGTACCTCATATTCCGTTTGTGGAGTATTATATCGTTCAGTAAACATGCATCGTGCTTCGGTGCCGTTGTCGGTAGCATGGTGAACTGCGATGCCCAAGATCGCGGGTTCAAGCCCAGCCGAAGTCGTCGGATTTTCTAAGAGCGTTAAAATATTTCAGTATGCCTTCCTCCGGAGGGGAAGTAAAGCCCGGTCCCATGTCAAAAAGTAAAAGAACCTACCACTACAATGAAAAAGAACCTACCACTACAATTGGTAGTGTGTAGCCAAATTTGTAGGTTTTATTTCGTTAGAAACGCTCTACCAAGTTCCAACGTTCATCGCTAGGTGTCAGTGGCATCTGGTTGCCGAATTTGGAGATACTTGAAATTGAACTAGCTCATTCACCTTCATTCATTTCATCTCCTGACGGTACTTGTAGCTCACCCCATGGGTGTCCGCATAGAAACAGCTACAAACTCTGGCTAGCAGAACATTTTCTTGGACACTCCCGGCACTAAAAGCCATGCGCTAAATAAATAGCAGTCGCTCACATCCGAGAGGCGAGGAGGTTCGAATCCACCCGCCGGCAACCTTGAAGATGGTTTTCTGTGGTTTCCCATCCTCCTGCCAGGCAAATGCCGGGGTTGTTCCCTAACTATAGGCCACAGCCGCTACCTTCCAATACCTCGTCCTTACATTCACACTTTCCTCCCAGACAACACTCCACACGTGACTGTACTTGTTGCTCACCCCATGGGTGTCCGCATAGAAGAAGCTACAAACTCTGGCGAGCCGAACATGTCTTCGGACACTCCCGTCACTAAAAGCCATGCGCTAAAAAAAACAATGGGTTGAAAAACATCCATCCATTTACCTTACATCGGAATAGGTTCCTGTCAAAGACTTCTACTGTTCTGACCTGGGCCTTCTCCAAGTCCTGTTTGTCTTCCTGAATCAACATAATTATATTCTTCAGGTTTTTTTGCGTAGGTGTGTAAGCATAGTCGGTGGAAGTCTTTGAACATGCCCATAAAATTTCAATCTTCTTTTTCTGATGTCTGCCGCAAGATTAGATAATTTAAGTTAATGTATATCTTATAAAAATACAATTTGTAAGTTAAAATAAAAGTTACGATGGACGATACAGATTTCTTATACGGAAGTGGCACCACAGCATTTGTATTTATTGGCCTATTCTATTTACGAACAATCAAATGAAGCTGAGAAATGCTATTATGCGCAATAACTATTATTGGGTTTTCAGTATGTCCCTTGCTCAATCCGCTGCACGGGGATGGATTAAATGATAGTTGAGAATACATATATACTATAAGTGGGTGGATCGTGTAATCCGATACAGCAATTTAGTTATCTAATTACATGGCATCTACCTCCACTGATTGAGGAGAGAATATCCGATATCGACATTCCTCCTGCTTGTTAATTATCGAGCGCTTAATTAAATGTCTGCCTAGGGCAAGTGTATCGCCCAGACCACAGTCAATGTCATTATTATGTAAAGTGATGAGTTATTTCTTTGCATAATGTCCTTTAAATTTGTTTTACTCCTAACAAATTCTAGACTTGATAGACGAATGATTTCAAACCCCAACGTCAACCGTCTACGTTTTTCATGTCTAACTCTCGACAAATACCTGGATGGTACATTCTAATAGATTTTTATTTTTTAATTTTTGATGTGTAACATCTTTCTGCTCGGTATCTGTATATTTTTTGTGGGGGTGATTTTGAAAAATGGAACGGAAATGGATGGGATGGAAACAATCAAACGGAAATGGATGGGACGGAAACAATGAGCGCACGCGGTGGCGGAGATTGATACCACGATGTACTCTCGACCATGTGGCTATGTGGAATATTTATCGCAGACGGTTTACTTCATGGTTTGGAGGCTCCATTAAAGATATTCTTCCTACAATAAATCAACTTCAAGTTGTCGTTGTTTGGTGTGAAAATATTAATTATATCATATTTGCTGAAAACTGCAATTTTACAAGTAGTTATTTAAATGACCAACAGAGTTCACTTAACAAGGGATAACATGTCACATGTTACACATCATATGCGACTACTGTAAGGCTCGTATTTTTTTTATTTATTTAGTCGATTTACCCTCTAGGTTGGTATTTTCCACGGACTCAGCGAGGGAACTTACCACTACCGCCGCTACGGGCAGTGTCCTGGAGCTTGGAACATCAGGTCATCCGGGGTACAACTGGGGTGGTGTGATCGGCACTTCGTCCAGGCGGCCTCACCTGCAAAGCGAATAGGGGTCTCATGAGGGATGGGAAGGGAGGGGAAGATTGGGATGGAGAGGCAAGGAAGAGGGAAGGAGGCGGCCGTGGCCTTACAGGAGTTACCATCCCGGCATTTACCCGAAGACGAAGTGGAAAACCACTTTCGATGAAGGCTGAGGTGGGAATCGAACACCCTCTACTCATTTGGACCATCCGAGGCTGAGTAGAACCCGTTCCAGTCCTCATACCACTTTTCAAATTTCGTGGCAAAGCTGCGAATCGAACCCAGGACCTCCGAGGCGGCAGCTAACCATGTTGACCGCTACGCTACGGAGGCGACACATTTTAATAGATTATGGCCAATTTCTTCCAACTGCTTGAACAATTTCACTGATCTTCACTTCACCTCTCCCCAAGGAGGTCACAACTAGAGGGACGTGGGTTGGTGACCAAGGGACCCCAGTTGAGTCTGACATTACTTTCATTTACTTGTACCGAATTCCTCGCTTGTCATCTTTCCTGTCGACCTCCATTGGCCAACTCTTGCTTTCTTCTGACCCCGACGATATTAGGATACCGAAGTCTTTAATGTTCTCACCATAATTGGTTCTCGTCTCATCTTTTCTGATACCCTCATTCTTCTCAAGGGATCAGACTTCTTGTTTTTCTTTTCATGGTATCTCCTGCCTTCTGCTCAAGGCCCTCGAGGAAGCAGGGTATATGCAGCCCCGCCGCTTAAGATGTGCCCTGGATAGTGCTGCACCCTCAGGGGCTCACGGCTGGAGAGTTAGGGAGTTGGCATTCCCGAGGAATTCCTGAGCTGGATCCGGGTTTTCCTTTTTTTTTACCAAAGACTTCTACCTCTTCAAGTTATTTTTATCACTCATCAATTTTATTGTCCCTAAATTTTTAATAAACCTATAAAATAATAGGTTTACTGTATACATCAAAATAAATACAAATCTATTTAGGAGAAGATATCAACTCCTTTCCAATGGGTCTGGGGCGGACCCTCTCCTCTTTCCCTTTCCTGTCTGCCTTCCATGGCTCTTCATCCTTCCAAGTTCCTCATTCCTTATTCTTTGAGGGTTAATGGCATTACTTTCCGCTGTAATTTATTTCCTTTATTCCTGTTTTGTGCATTTCCTCTTGCAGTGTATAAGTTAGCGGTAGTAGCTAGTTTTCATTATCATTTTTCACAATCACCCAAACCATTAGGGCTGATAACCTAGAAGTTAGGCCCTTTAAAACAACAATTTTCATCATAATAATTTCATTTTTCATCGACTGCTTTGATGGCGTTGGTGTCAGGAAGGGCATGCGGTCATAAAAATAATTTCACATCTGGGACTCGTCTCATCTCATGTCTGGCCTCGAAGAAACTAAAATAATATGATCTAGAATATATATATTGTACATTATACTATGTATATATTGATATTTCATCATCATGTTTTTCAGTCAAGCGACTGGTCTGCCCCTACAATGAGTCTTCTCCACGTTGTTCGGTCTTGTGCTGTCCTTTTGACCATTTCATAATTTCGTAGGCCAGAGCTATGTAGGAAAGATCTCATGAAAGTGTTCCGTGGCCTCCCGCGAGGGCGTTTTCCGGGTATTTTGCCTTCTAGAATGTCGATCATCAGGCCACCATGTCGTAACCTGTGGCCAAGCCAGGTGGATCTCCTTCTATATATCTGGCGGATCATTTGCCGGTTTTCCTTTATTCGATCCAGCACCGTTATGTTGGTCATTTTCTCTACCCAGCTGATCTTTTCCATTCGGCGCCAACACCACATCTCAAACGCTTCTAGTCGTTTAATGTCACCTCTATTCATTGACCAGGTCTCACTGCAGTACATTGCAACTGGCCATATGTAGGTCTTAACCAGTTGTTTTCTAAGGCTGAGGGTCATCGAGCGTTGGCAAATTAGAGAATG
Organism: Meconema thalassinum; assembly: GCA_946902985.2. Classification (NCBI taxonomy): domain Eukaryota; kingdom Metazoa; phylum Arthropoda; class Insecta; order Orthoptera; family Tettigoniidae; genus Meconema; species Meconema thalassinum. The sequence continues at coordinate 425,383,107 of OX336388.2, read as the reverse complement.
CTTTTCACGGAATGCCTGCTTGGCCATGGCTATACGGCTCCTGATTTCAACTTCACATCGTAGGTCTTCTGTGAAGATCTGGCCAAGGTATTTAAAACGATTGACCTGTTGTACTGGTTCTGTATTTATGGTAATATTTAGTTCGTGTTGATGCTTACTTATCACCAGAATCTTGGTCTTCTTAAAATTGATTTTCATTCCATATTCTGTAGCTGTATCATTTAAACATTGCAACATGTTTGTTAATGTATGCGGATTTACTGCAAGTAATGCCAGATCATCAGCAAATTTAATATTCTGGATAAGTCTTCCACCAACTTTCACTCCCATATTAGAACCTTTAAAAGCCCACTTAGTTATAGCTTCAGCGAAGGCATTGAACAGTCCAGGGGACAGCAAACACCCTTGTCGCACACCTTTGCGGATCTTAGCGGGTTCTGATACGTCATTTCCAAGCCGAACAACAGCAGTTTGATTTATATACAGATCAAATATTAATCTGATTAATCGATGGGAACAACCTATTTGATTCAGAAGAGGAAACAGCTTGTGCCAGCTGACTTTATCAAATGCTTTTTCAAAGTCCACAAAGCACACGTAAAGGTTTCTGTTTACACTTAACATCTTTTCTCCAAGACATCGCAAGGACCCGATAGCATCACGTGTAGACATATTCTTTCGAAAGCCAAATTGAGAGTTGTCTAGATACTGTTCGATGTATATTTCCATCCTTTTCCTTAAAATCTGCAGAAGTATCTTTGATGCATGAGGGATGAGACTAATGGTCCGATAGTCACTACATTCAACTGGTACAGTCTTCTTTGGAATTGGAATGATGATTCTGGTGTAAAACTCCTGAGGCCATTTACCTTCTTCGAAAATTCTTGCTACCAATTTGAATATCCATTCAAGTGTACTATCCCCACTATTCTTGATTAGTTCGGCAGGAACATTGTCAATACCTGGTGTTTTACCCATGGATATTGATTTTAGAGCTTCATCGAACTCTGATCTAATAATTCTATCTTCTGCAATTGGCCTGTCTTCCTCGCCACGTGTTGGCAAAAGGTATGGAATTGGTTCTGCGTATAGATCTTCAACATACATCCTCCAGTGTTCCGGGACTCAAAATTCTCGTACGTTCTAAAATCCACAAATTAGTTATTACTAGGGAAGTTGATAGGTTCAACATGGGGAGTGAACCCTCAGGTTCTACGTTCAACAGCATTGGGACTTCACTTCGCAGCAGGAGAATACCGGTACGGATCATCAGTGTGGAGAGCATCTGCCCATACCAAGCAAGTGGACATAGTTCTTAACGAGTCCACACGTATTGTCACCGGATGTCTGAGACCTACTCCAGTGCAGAAGATCCACCCTCTCGCTGGCATTGCACCTCCAATTATTCGACGCAGAGTGGCAGCAGAGAAAGAGAGACAAAAGCTTGAAACAGATCCCAGACATTCTATGTTCAACCACAAGGTGACCACTCCTCGCCTAAGATCCAGGAAGAGTTTTACTAAGAGAACAGTACCCCTCCATACCAAGCCAGACGTCCGGCGTGTGTCACTCTGGAAACAAATAGTAGCAGAGGGGTTTACCCTAAAGAAGAACTGAGCAGTGGTAGTCATTTGCCTTATACCACCTGGAGGTCCTTAAACCGGATGAGAACAGGAGTGCCTAAGTGTCGTAGCAACCTTGTGAAGTGGGGTTATGCAGAAGATCCACGATGTGCCTGTGGAGAAATCCAGACTCCACAACACCTGCTCACGTGCAAAGATCTTAATGACACCTGCAGCCAGGAAGACCTTATGTTGGCCACAGACCGAGGGATAAGAGCTGCAGAGTTCTGGAGAGGAAGAATTTAGTGTGTCTCCCGGACACGGAAAGTAAGTAAGTACTAGGGACTGGATTCTTAGGTTTTTACCTATTCTTTTCCATACTTCTAAATACAAAAATACTCTAATACTTTTCCGAATCACACTCAAAAGAGCCATATTCATGAATTCTGTAGAACATAAAGAAACCTAAATAATATGCGAGTACCTAAAAATATCTAATTGCAGTTTTGTTCCATTTAATGCAGTATATTTGAATTTTTAGTCCATAATTTTTAAAATTAAATCACAAGACAGTGTTTATTCCTGGCTCTAGTTGATTGTGAGAAATTCTACCTGTTAGAAAATTCAAATACTTTCAGCACTTTTCAGCTTACATCTATTTGTTTGGTTATTTTGGCCTACTGTTAGGAAAGTGGGAATATCTCTTATTATTTCCAAGTTCACTATATTGCTATGTGTTGCCCCTAGTGGCAAGTTCTTTAACTGGATTACGGTGGGTAGAAGCACAACACAATTGGCCCTTTAAAGAAATAAGTTTTATTGTAGGTCTAGCAAGTTACAGTACACCATAAACACTTGGAAACCAATGGGCAGTCTCAGTCAGGTTCCTGCCTTATGGAGTTCACTCACCTCCTTTTCACTTGCTCGCGCAGTTAATCCCTCAATAATTAGGTAGACCCGTTCCTGGCTCGAAGTAACGGCACTCCTCCTCATGTAAACAAGCCACACTCACTTGTTCTGAATGTACACTGTCTCGCCGTCCGCAGGCTAGGAAAACAGTCCACTGCGTTTCGCAATCCACATAGCACTTCACTACAATAATCTCTGTCGCACTGGTATACACACTCGCTCAAAACACAGTCCTCCCTCGCTGGCCAGGTCGCTTTAAGGGAGGGTGGTGATTCAATGGATGTTTCCAGAGTAGGAGAGTTCACGGCTCCTCCCGAGAGTTCCATCACCAGGTAGGCCGGGAACATTCCAGACCATGTCTTTGTTCTCGCTGCGCAAGTAGCCGGCCGACAGAGACCAAAGGTAGCCTCAGGCGGCTGTGAGTCACGCGAGAGGGAATGAAGCAACCCCGCTCTCGTAACAATATTCTAAATAAGCAAAGTTAATTAAACAGGCTAGAGTGTGAAAAATTAACATATTTTAGGAGAGCAAATATTGCCTAAAATGGTGAAGTTCTCGGTGATAATTTGATATCGTATCATTACGTAAAATATTTACACTTTCGTTACAATCATATTTTCTACTAACAATTAGGCATTAATTTTAAGCTTCGTGCAGTTTATGTCAACTTTTGCTACACTTTAAACATACAAACCTATTAAAAACCTATTCTACCCATTAAAAACCCGAAATATATCTATACTGACCGGCAAAAAAAGTGGAACACTTCAATTTTTTATGTAATTTCTTAATTTATTCCACTAAAATGTATCGGTTTTCCAATAATTGCATTATTCATGTAAATGTTAGATGGTTGGCTACAGAAAATACTGAAACATGTTGTACAACACGCTTTAACTCACAAATTTCGTTACATTTCACAAATCTAACAATTTTCTATTTTTTACTCATGTTCTTTTGGGCTGTTTTTTTTTTTTTTTTTTTTTTTGCCAAACAAAACAGTGGTAATGTTTGCACTGCACTGCACGGGAACACTGGTCACTAAAACGAGTGTTTCCACCCTTAGCGTCCATGACAGCTTGTTAGGCTCATCGAAGATTGGGGGTAATTGGTGGTAATAAACCACCCTAAGAAATGTCAATTTCTATTCACGGATGTTTCAGATGTGTGTCCTAATGCGTGAAAAACTTTTAAAATGTGATTACATCTTTTTCATGGCTAATTTTATACTTTTTAAATTACTGTTCCACTTTTTTGCCGGTCAGTGTATTTAGTGACATTTTTTAAACCTAAAAATCTGGTCTCTAGTTATTACATACGAGAAACTAAAATAAAATACCTCCTTTACGTGACTCAATAGAGTAATCAAATACACAAAACCGCATAGAGGTTCCCAACATCTGGTAGGTTATCTCTCTTATTTTGTGCTAGGTTACTCTCCTTTCCTGTCCGACTTCTTCTGGTTAATATTTGATTTCTTCCTAAATGGACGCACCTACATAATGGGCACGAGCTAGAGAGCATAGGCCTCCAGTCCGTGGTCATCAAGCGGGCGTGTCTTGTAATGGCTAGTACTCTACCCACCTGCCTTGTCATGTCAGGCTCGCTCTGATTGGTGACCACTCAGGAACTCGTCGCACGGCTCCAACATAATAATTATAGTTATATTTGCATTAGAGAGCAGCTACTTTGCACACACATAACATAGCAACACAGAGCCGGTCTGATTGCAGTTGAGCTTTAGAGTCATGCACTAGAGCACGCCATTGACATCAAGAACAGTAGTTTGACATTTTTGTCATTTGTTTGTGGTTACACAAGAAAGAAAGAAAGAAAGAAAGAAAGAAAGAAAGAAAGCTTGGTTGGTTCTTTAGTTTAGGGTCTGCGACAACGCTGTCATGTAGCCCCGTGTACTTTGGGTGTGTGTAGAATCTGTCTGATAACCGGTGTTAATTGTGATGGCTGTATTAGTGTGTGCATCTGTTTTTTAATTCAAGTAAGGACTGCAACTTTGAATTTTCCAAATAGTTCCTACTTTTGCCGCCAAACGCCACCGTCTATGACTACTAGGCCTAGTTCAGAACTTAGCTACTAGACGCGACCGCAGTCGGCTCTTGCCAACGAAAGTAGGAATCTAAGAGCGTTGTTTACATTCCTAACCTATACAATTTAGCTTCAAACAGGTGTAATTAGTGGAAGGTTCTTTAACATTCCATAAATCTATGACATGGGACCGCCGGCTTTACTTCCCCTCCGAAGGAAGGCATACTGAGGGATTTTTAACGCTCTTAAAAATCCGACTGCTTCGGCCGGGTTTGAACCCGCTATCTTGGGCATAGAAGCTCAGCAAGCTACCAACTACGCCACCAAAGCCGCAAAAAAGAAAGAAAAGGAATTCTCCCCATTGTACATTGTTAACTAAATTGCGAGTTAATTCTCTTAAGTACGTGTTATGTTTTGAAAGTAATTGTGACTGTACATATCCGGGGTCATGGTTGATTATAATCAATGAGGGATACTTAAGAAAACATCTTTCTCCATTTATTCTTTTCATTTAACACTGAGCATCAATCTCTAACACTTCACTTCCAGGGATCTTATCACACAAAACCAAATCATTCTTGCTAAATAAGAATCAGACCAAGTCAACAGATACTTCTCTTTTCCACAAAAACCTTATCTAAGTCCAAGACCGCACACAATAATCATCTAACCTCTTCCCTCATACATATCTACAATCTCCATGGATACTCTCAGAGATACTCACTACTAATCTGACCTCTAACAAAAAAAATACAGCATGGATTCTAAACTAATAATCAAAGATATACGAGTATATATAAAACAGCATCAAAAAAAGAAAAAGAAAGAAGAAAAAAAAAGAGAAACACATAAGGATCACACACATACAAAAATACATACATAAATCGTAATATACAGTACATCAAGCATACACTAAAAACACACAGAGTACAACAAATTATAGATTATCAACAGCACATAACGTTGTATCACTCTCCTCAAATGAAGCAACCAAAACTATATCATCAAGTTCGTCAAACACTCCTCCTCCATCAGAAAATCGGACAGCATCATAATCAGAAGGAACGGCAGAATCGTTATCATCTTCATTCTCCTCTTTCTCCTCCTGCCTCCACGCCTGCTTCGTCGTCTTCTACGATGTCTCCTGCCTCCCCATCTCCTGTATTCCAAACCTCTCTTTTTCTCCTTCCTTTGGTCTGTCTCCTCTGATTCAGTATCATCATATTTTCCTTTCTTTTCTTGGTCTGTCTCCTCCGATTCAGTATCATCATATTTTCCTTTCTTTTTCTTCTTTTGGTCTGTCTCCTCTGATTCAGTATCATCATATTTTCCTTTCTTTTTCTTCTTTTGGTCTGTCTCCTCCGATTTAATATCATATTTTCCTTTCTTCTTCTTTTGGTCTGTCTCCTCTGATTTAATATCATATTTTCCTTTCTTCTTCTTCTTCTTCCTTTGGTCTGTCTCCTCTGATTCAGTATCATATTTTCCTTTCTTTTTCTTATTTTGGTCTGTGTCCTCAGATTCAGTATCATCACATTCTCCTTTCTTTTTCTTCTCTTGGTCTGTCTCATACTATTCAACAATTCTCTTCTCTTCGTTTTACATCTCATCCTTTTCATCCCGATCTTCCTTCTCCAACGCTTCTTCACTTTATCTTTTTCCAGTATGTTGTCTTCTCCATGACCTTCTCTTGCACTTTTACCCTCATCTTTAGCCTCTTTTTCTTGACTGCTACTGTCCTCCTCATGACCAACCTTATCTGATTCTTCTTTCTCTTCTTCAGTATCTGCCATATCACCTGCTTTCTCACGCCCTTCTGTTTCACCTTCTTCCTTATCCGTTTCTCCTTTCTCTTCTGCCTTTTCCTTTCTTTCACCTGCCTCCTCTCCTTCAGTTTCTTCCATATCACCTGCTTTCTCACGCCCGCCCACATCGCTGATAATTTTCTTGCTTACTGACTCTTCCATACCGGTGAATTTACTTAGTAGCATTTGTATCAAACTATCGTTCAAAACCCCCATTCGTTCCCCTCGTTGGTGTGTCATAATTGTGACTGTACAGATCCGGGGTCATGGTTGATTATACTCAATGAGGGATACTTAAAAAAACATCTTTCTCCATTTATTCTTTTCATTTAACGCTGAGCATCAATCTCTAACACTTCACTTCTCGGGATCTTATCACACAAAACCAAATCATTCTTGCTAATAAGAATCAGACCAAGTCAACAGATACTTCTCTTTTCCACAAAAACCTTATCTAAGTCCAAGACCGAACACAATAATCATCTAACCTCTTCCCTCATACATATCTACAATCTCCATAGATACTCTCAAAGATACTCACTACTAAATCTTTCAGCATGGACTACTAACAAGAATAGTCAAAAATATATATAAAAACAAAACAGCATCGTAAATGGAAATATAAAAATACATGGATATCTTAAAATAGGATACTGACTAATAATCAGACCTATAATAAAATTTTTACAGCATGGAATAAAAACAATCAAAGATATATAAAAAAACAAAACAGCATCAAAAAAAGATTCTAACTTATATGAGCATGGCCTCCCCTACCTCACTACTGAACTATCACAAGGAAGCCATGTTATAACCTTAACCTATAATCTAAAAGATTGTACTGTGACAAGTAAGAAACAATTTCTATAAGAATAGATTGAGTGAAATTCTCACTCAACTCTCCAATTCTTTGTACGTTACGTCACATGACATCGTAGCTCAGAGTCTTGCAGTGACGCCCTTTGGGAGGAAGCATTATCCTGCATACATTTATAATTTTTATTACTAAATTTAAATGGTTTTCGGTCAACACAATTGTACCCAAATTGAATTGGGTGTTGTTTCTTAAACCTGAAAGAAATTACATGAGATAAATCTTGGTCAAGCAGCTAGCCGTCTTAGGCCATTCAGAGTGAGGACCATAGTCTCTGCTTGTTACTTGCATACGTATGAGTTCATGCAAGGTTATGCTTATTTCTGATGTGGCAGCTATTGTAGGCTATATAGTAAAATGCCAATTGCCACACTATGAAATGCAATATTTTGTGAAACATGCTGACAAATTTGTTTTATCTTTGAGAGCAGGAAGATTGTCTTGCTATCAAATATTGGTCATAGCAGAATTTTAAAGGTGGTTTTAGGCTGTTATTTCACGATTAACATTCATTTTGAAACGCTATACAATTAAAATGTTCAATTGTTTGTTAACTACCAACACGAGTTTAAGCCTACTTATATAGCTGGGAAATATGAGTCTAATTGAAAACAAAATCTACATGTGATTATTTGCACTGATTGCAAGGGGAGGGGTTACAAGGATGAAATGTTTCAAGCGAACATCATCAGGTCTAGGTGTTTATAGTTCTGTTTTAAATATATCATTGATTCAATTTTGAAATGTAATCTAGTCGGATTATGGAAACATAGAAACTTGCCCTGGAAAATCTTGTACTCCAAAACAAGCAGTGAAAGCGGGACAATTTTCTGGCACGTTAGCATCTTCCCAGACCAGAACATCAAAGAGATAATAATAATGTTATTGATATTACGTCCCTTTTAACTACAACGAGTTTTAGAGACGCCGGGGTGCCAGAATTTTGCTCCGAAGGGGATCTTTAGTGTACCAGTAAATCGACTGACACGTCTCTCTCGCATCTGCGCCCCCCCAGATGCCAAATGGTTGTGCAAGGACTTGATCCCGGAATTGTGAGCACAGCAGGCGAGAACTTGAGGTGATTACCCAGTTTAGTCTGTGTTCAGTTAAATAATTTACTAATAACCTTACCATTTGAATCCCATCACACACGGTGGTAAATAGACTATGGAAGGTTGGTAGCATGCTGAGCTTCTATGCCCAAGATCGTGGGTTCACGAACGTTAAAAATCCCTCAGTATGCCTTTCTTCGGAGGGGAAGTAAAGCCGGCGGTCCCATGTGGATTTATGGCATGATAAAGAACCTTCCTTAATTACACCTGCGTGAAGCTAAATTATATATAGGTTAAACATTTGACTAACGTTCTTAGGTTCCTACGTTTGTGGTCAGGAGCCGACTGCGTTGGCATCTGGTAACTAAGTTCTGAACTAGTTGGTCGTTGACGGTGGTGTTTGGCGGCAAAAGTAGGAACTACTAGGAAAAATTGAATGTCTGCAGTCCTCACTTGAATTAAAACAGATACACACACTAATACAGTCATCGCAATTAACACCGGTTATCAAACAGATTCTACATACACTCAAAGTACACGGGGCTACATGACCGCGTAGTCGCAGCCCCTAAACTAAGGAACCATCCAACCAGACTATGGAAGAAACAAGCTCAGTTTTAAGGTTCCTTTAACGTACCCTTAGGCGGCCCCGTGTTGTTGTGGGTAGCGCGCTTGTCTCTCACCCGGAGACCCCGGGTTCGATTCCCGGCTTCGTCCGGAATTTTAGAAACTCACGTGAGGGCTAGAACGGGGTGCACTCAGCCTCGTGAGGACAATTGAGTAGCTGTCCGACAATGAGGCAGCACCCCGGTGACGAGAACCAAGATTAACGGCTGAGGGGATCCGATGCGCTGACCACGTCTCACCCCAATATCTGCAGGCCAAATGGCTGGACAGAGGTCGCTTGGTAGGCCTAGGCCCTTCATGGCCTGTAGTGCCACGGGGTAACGTACCCTTAGTTCAGCCCATATCCGCGAGTGGTAGGCCCTACCGGGGGAAGGGGGCAAAAAGTACCAAATATATGAGAAAGGTCAGTTCTTAAGAAAGTAGTGTGAAGAAGAACAATCTGCATTTATTGTATTCTTTTACTATAACCCAATTTAAAATGGGCCCCTAGTTGGGTCTGCCGCTCCCGAATATTGGCTGTATATTATAGGAACACAAATCCAACCATGAAAAAGGGAGCCTGCCCATATTGCAGCCCCTATCCAAGCTAGAAACGGACCAACAGAGTACTGCAGCCTTTAGGTAGGTGGTTATTAGTTCGCTGCAATCTCCCTATATAGTATATAACAAGTAGTTCCGTGACGAACTACTAAAGAGCCTACTTTTCTTAAAATTTAAGATTCATGCCAATGGACCTATCTAGAATGACGAAATCAAGTTGGTAATACTAACATTTCTACGTACTGCAGTTTGAAATACAGCTGAAATAGTGTAGCCTAATAGAGTAACTTACTATAGTTGACAGCCCTGGTGACTCTGAATATATTCTTAGTTCCATCTCTTCAGGTAGTCTACAGAATGCACATAAAAATTTGGTTGAAGTGTAATGGATAGTATGGACGCTACATGCTGTTTTATTGGATTTATCAGTGCGCGTAAAATCATGTTGGGAACAATGTCATGTATGTAATACTCAGAATCAGTCTGAAATATTACGATCTATTATAGTGCCAATTTTGAATAAAATCCATTTGTTAGTATAGAAGTTACATGTAAATAAAAATCGAAACTATCAGAAAGCTTAGAACCATGTTGGCAGCACTGAGGTATATTAGTTACTCCAAATTAATCTAGAACGTCAGGTACTATACGCGTGCAAAGTTTAGAGCTGGTGGCTTGCATACTTTCTGATATATTGATATTAGGATTAAACAAATAGAGAGAGTATTTATTAACAGTTGGTAGCCCTGCTGGTTCTTACGTATACGAATGGTCATAACGGTCATGGTACACAAAGAATACTTGAAATTTGGTTGAAATCCATTCGTTAGTATAGAAGTTATATGCATTTAAAAACCGGACTTATTTGCAAAATGAGAAAAGTAGGCTAAAAATTAAAGATTGTCTGTTTTTCTGAATTTTGCAATATCCATGCATTTCAGACTGTTTTATAACGAATGCGCAAAATTTTAAAACAAAAACAAAACAAAAAAGAATACGGTAATAATAATAATAATAATAATAATTAATGTAATAACCAAAACCAAAACTAAAACAAAAACAAAATCAACAACAACAAAAACCAAATCCAAAACCAAACCAACAACCAAAAGAACAAAAATATAAACAACAACCAAAAACAAAACCAAGAAACCAAAACTAAAAACCAAACCCAAAAACAAAACCTAAACCAACAACAACAACAACCACCACCAAAAAACAAAAACAACAACAACAAAAAACAAAACCAAATCAAAAACCAAATCAAGATCAAGAACAAGAACAAAAAACAAGAACAACAAAAACCAAAACCAAAAACCAAAATACAGAACAAAAAACAAGATGTTCAGTAAAGAACATATAGCCTACTTTCTCCTAAATGCATGGGTATTGTTATAACTCTTTGTCCTTTTCAAGGAGTATGATTGAATGTTGGTTGTAGTAGCTTGTTGAAATACAACGTGCTATAGGGATATTAAACATGAATATGAGGTGCCCTTTGCTAGTGCTACCTCTGTACCAAATTTCGTTCAATTCGGTTTCACCGTGTTTGAATTGATAGGGGGAATCGATTTGCACACATACTTGGCCACCATCTGCAAACTATTGGGCTGATGTTCTTGCAGTTTGGTCTGAATATGTTTCCCACATAAAGATATGGTGTTGCAAAATTTGGTAGAGACTAGATTATTAGGTTGGTCGTAATTACATTTTAGCTTTTAACATTTGGGTGGCCACGATTACGTTTCCGTCAAGATAGCGGTGATATAAAACATGACACTGAGGTGCCCTTTGCTAGTGCTACCTCTGTACCAAATTTCGTTTCATTCGGTTTCACCGTGTTCGAATTGATAAGGGGAATCGATTTTCACACAAAGATGGCCGCCATCCGCAAAATATTAGGCTGATGACCTATTAGTTTGGTCAAAGGATGCTCCCTCCATAAAGGAATGTTGTTGCTAAATTTGCTAGAGATCGGATGATTAGGCTAATCGTAATTTGATTTAAGCTTTAAACATTTGTGTGGCCGCCATTACGTTTCTGTCAATATGGCGGCGATATAAATCATGACACTGAGATGCCCTTTGCTAGTGCTATCTCTGTACGAAATTTCGTTCCATTCGGTTTCACCGTGTTTGAATTAATAGGGGGAATCGATTTTGACACAAAGATGGCCGTCATCCGCAAACTATTAGGCGAATAACCTATAGATTGGTCAAAGGATGCTCCCTCCATAAAGGTATGTAGTTGCAAAATTTGGTAGACATCGGATGATTAGGTTAATCGTAATTTGATTTATGCTTTGAACATTCGTGTGGCCGCCATTACGTTTCAGTCAAGATGGCGGCGATATAAAACATGACACTGAGGTGCCCTTTGCTAGTGCTACCGCTGTACCAAATTTCGTTCCATTCGGTTCCACCGTGTTCGAATTAACAGGGGGAATCAATTTTGACATAAAGATGGCCGCCACCCGCAAACTATTAGGCTAATAACCTATTAGATTGGTCAAAGGATGCTCCCTCCATAAAGGAATGTTGTTGCAAAGTTTGGTAGAGATCGGATGGTTATGTTAGTCGTAATTTAACTTAAGCTTTGAACATTTGTGTGGCCGCCATTACGTTTCTGTCAATATGGCGGCGATATAAAACATGACACTGAGGTGCCCTTTGCTAGTGCTACCTCTGTACCAAATTTCGTTCATTCGGTTCCACCGTGTTCGAATTAATAGGGGGAATCAATTTTGACATAAAGATGGCCGCCATCCGCAAACTATTAGGCTAATAACCTATTAGATTGGTCAAAGGATGCTCCCTCCATAAAGGAATGTTGTTGCAAAGTTTGGTAGAGATCGGATGGTTATGTAAGTCGTAATTTAACTTAAGCTTTGAACATTTGTGTGGCCGCCATTACGTTTCTGTCAATATGGCGGCGATATAAAACATGACACTGAGATGCCCTTTGCTAGTGCTACCTCTGTACTAAATTCCGTTCCATTCGGTTTCACCGTGTTTGAATTAATAGGGGGAATTGATTTTCACACAAAGATGGCCGCCATCCGCAAACTATTAGGCTGATGACCTAATCATTTGGTCAAAGGATGCTTCCTCTATAAAGGTATGTTGTTGCAAAATTTGGTAGAGATCGGATGATTAGGTTAATCGTAATTTGATTTAAGCTTTGAACATTTGTGTGGCCGCCATTACGTTTCCGTCAAGATGGCGGCGATATAAAACATGACACTGAGGTGCATTTTGTTAGTACTACCTCTGTACCAAATTTCGTTCCATTCGGTTGCACCGTGTTCGAATTAATAGGGGGAATCGATTTTCACACAAAGATGGCCGCCATCCGCAAACTATTACGCTGATGACCTATTAGTTTGGTCAAAGGATGCACCCCCCATAAAGGTATGTTGTTGCAAAATTTGGTAGAGATCGGATGATTAGGTTAGTCGTAATTTGATTTATGCTTTGAACATTTGTGTGGCCGCCATTACGTTTCCGTCAAGATGGCGGCGATATAAAACATGACACTGAGGTGCCTTTTGTTAGTACTACCTCTGTACCAAATTTCGTTCCATTCGGTTGCACCGTGTTCGAATTAATAGGGGGAATCGATTTTCACACAAAGATGGCCGCCATCCGCAAACTATTACGCTGATGGCCTATTGGTTTGGTCAAAAGATGCTCCCCCCATAAAGGTATGTTGTTGCAAAATTTGGTAGAGATCGGATGATCAGGTTAGTCGTAATTTGATTTAAGCTTTGAACATTTGTGTGGCCGCCATTACGTTTTCGTCAAGATGGCGGCGATATAAAACATGACACTGAGGTGTCCTTTGCTAGTGCTACCTTTGTACCAAATTTCGTTCAATTCGCATTCACCGTGTTCGAATTGATAGGGGGGGACAGACATTCAGAGTACACACACTCACACACACACAGACACACACACACACACACACACAGACTCACACACACACATACACACACACACACAGACTCACACACACACATACACACACACAGACAGACACACTTTTTTCGCCCTGTGTTGATCTCATAAGTCTACTTTCATTTTTTGCAAAAATCGAAAGTAGGCTAAAAAATAAAGAACAAAAAGATACTAGAACTGAAACTAAAACACAATAATCCTAAGCCTACATTAATTTCGGTTAATGGAAGATGAAGCAGAAATAACAATAACAATGGGATATTTTATTCATCCAAATTCCCTCAGTATTATTGCTATTTGGGACTCATCTTTCAATCACCTGAAATAATGTATAACGCAACACCTAACTTTAGAATATTGATAAATTCTCTCTTCATGCGGGCTGCATTTTCTATCTAAAATGTGTTATTGTTATTCTATTAGTAGGCCTCATGGTATGCCATCTATAACTGTATTTACGACGGTCCTGAAAGTAATTATCCATGTTAGCGACAAAATCCTGGTTAGTATAGTTTCTAAAAGAATATTTTTGCTTGTGTGTTTAATGTTACATGACTTCAATTATACATAAAACTCCGCCAAACATCAAAGAATTGTGGGCAGAAAAGTACATCAGATGTAGGATGACAGCGTACAATTTACAGCACTCTGTTTTAATGCCCAAGACAGTTGGAGAATCTCTCTTCGATACAAGCACCAACGGAAATAAGAAATAATAATCCAAGTAAGAAAAATAACAAGACGGCGGCGGTACTGGAGAATGCTTTCTGCTTGAGCTGGTGGAACATGACAATAACACTCTGGAGGAATGCGAACCCGGGGCAATTTCAGCTTCACTACAGACGTATCCTGCTCCCTGCGGAGTTGTTTTCCGTTCGTATAGTGGAAGAGGATAGTGTGTATACTCAGCCAAGTTTCGCAATAGCAATGAATTGGTGGTAGTGAAGAAGATGATGGAAGTCGCTACCTCATAATAATGATATTCGATTTCGTGGCTAAGTCGATAGAAAGCTTGGCTTTAGTCTGAAGGACTCCAGGTTAGATCGTGGAATTTTATCTTCGTAGGGTTATTTCCCTTAACTTGGGAACTGGATGTTTGTGACGTCTTCATCATTCATATGAACTTCACCAGGACGCACAAGTCACCCACAGACCTAGGCTATACCACAAATGTCCGGACGCCACACATCATTAATTTTGTATGGTTAATAATCTCTATATATAATATACTAAGGTGTATTGAATGTTTCACAAAACTCAAGCTCCTAAACCAGAAGGAGTTAGAAAGTGTGGTTTGTACCAAAATCTTCCAAATCGTCTCAATAGTACAGGAAAAATCTTACATTTCTTGAAAAGTAAACGGAACTATATGTATTTGTTTATAAAGTGTGTTTAAACAAACAAACAAACAAGACTATAACTCCTGGCAGAACTGTGTCGCGTACAGCTCGCATAGCACTAGGGCCGGGCGGGTTATGTGAGAGTTCTCGCACGGGTCCGCTAGTTTGACTTATTACTATTGTTTTTATTACTAATATATTTTTCCATTTGGGCCTTTTGAGCAATTTCAACGCTTCATCCTTTGTTGTTCTTTCTTCCTCCATCACGCCTTCACCCTCTCAGTATGTGTTATTTTTCTCTGCTGGGACCTTTCTTTTCCTCCTGCCTTGATATTCTTCCTTTTTGAATACTTTGATTCAAAAAATCTCTCTATATTCCTACATCTTCTTCTCTTATATTGTTCCTTTCCAAAACTTTTTGACTTCCAGAATCCAAGTTGTTGTTGACTTCTCATTCCAAACGTACAGTATTCAAAGGAACTGCGTGGTTAACCTGATGACATCCATTCTGTATAAATGACCAACATATCCATCATCCTTTTGTATTGTTTCTGTTCTGTTTTCTATATTCCGTTACATTTCATCATTAGGATACCTCTTAATTTCCATATATTGACTCTTTCTACTACTTATCTTCGTTATATATATAATTCTTCGACACGTGTGTATGTCACTGAACTTCTCCTAAACGGCAGATCCGATTTTGATGAAATTTGGTATGTATATTAGGGTGGGTCCATGTATGGTTTAGATTCACAATCTGACCCAGTAGGTGGAATAAACGCAATTTTAGAACCACAATTTACACACAATTTTAGAACCACAATATACAGTCAAAAACAGTCGTCATGGAAACCACTAGCATTGGCCTTGGTGAAAGCTGATGTCTTTGGACGGTTTGTCTCTGCACGTTAGAGCCACCTGGTCACAACCTGTACAACTACCGCCATAACACACTCCGCCCAGGGCGCAAAGTTATGTTTTGTACCATAGGTGGAGGTGATGTCGAATTCTTCTCTTTGTCTCTGCACATTAGAGCGTTTCAACAAAGTCCCGTATGCGTTCATATACCATAGATCCGATTGCGATGAAACTTGGATGAGATGTTGAGTGCACTCCAGGGCAAGTTTCTGGCTTAGTAAATCCATTTTACAATAGATAGCGCAGAATAGATTCAACAAATGAGCGACGATGCACGAAGCGTTTCAACAAAACCCCGTATAAGTATGTACACCATTCATCGATTGCGAAGAAAATTTGATGAGTTGTTGTGTACACTTACGTGAAGGATTCTAACATACTAAATCCATTTCACAGCAAGTTGCGCACGAGTAGATTCAACAAATGAGCGACGACTCGTGAAGCGTTCCAACAAGGCCCCGTATGTGTTCAAATACCATTCGTCCGTTAGCATTGTAACTTGGGTGAGATGTTGTGTACACTCCAGGGAAGGCTTCTGGCTTATTAAATCCATTTTACAATAGGAGCGCACGAGTTGATTCAACAAATGAGTGACGAAGCGTGAAGCGTTTCCACAAAATCCCGTATAAGTCTATATACCATTCATCGATTGCGATGAAACTTTGATGAGTTGTTGTGTACACTTACGTGAAGGTTTATAACTTAGTAAATCCATTTCACAGGAGGTTGCTCACGAGTAGATTCAACAAATGAACGACGACACGCGAAGCGTTTCAACAAGGTCCCGTATGCGTTCAAATACCATTCGTCCGATTACGATGAGACTTGGGTGAGATCTTGCTTACACCCTAAGGAAAGTTCCTGGCTTAATAAATCCATTTTACAATACGTAGTGCACGAGTAGATTCAACAAATGAGTGACGGCACGTGAATCGTTTCAACAAAGTACAGTATGCGTCCATATACCATTCATCCGATTGCGATGAAACTTTGGTGAATTGTTGTGTACACTCCAGGAAAGGTTTCTGGCTTAGTAAATTCATTTTACAATAGGTAGCGCATGAGTAGATTCAACAAATGAGTGACGGCACGCGGATCGTTTAAAGAAAATCCCGTATGCGCTCATATGCCATTCATCCGATTCCGATGTAACTTTGATGTTTTGTTGTGTACACGCCGGGGAAGTCTTCAACTTGGTAACTCCATTTTACAATATTGGTAGTGCACTGTAGATGTAACAAATGAGTGAAGACGCGCGAAGAGTTTCAACAAAATCCCCTATGCGTCCATATACTATTCATCAATTGCGATGAAACTTTGATGAGTCGTTGTGTACTTTTACGTGAAGGTTTCTAACTTAGTAAATCCATTTCACAGTTGGTAAAGCACGAGTAGATTCAACAAATGAGTGACAGCGCACGAATCATTTAAACAAAATTCCGTATGCGTCTTATACCATTCATCCTATTGCGATGAAACATGAATGAGATGTTGAGTGCACTACAGGGAAGGTTTCTGGGTTAGTAGATCCATTTTACAATAGCTAGCGCCCGAGTACATTCAACACATGAGTGACGACGCGTGAAATGTTGTGTACACACGAGGGAAGGTTTATGGCTTAGTACATGCAACAGGTAGCGCACGAGTATATACAACAATTGTGCGACGGCACGCGAATCGTTTCAAAATAGTCCCGTAGGCGTTCATATACCATTCACCCGAATGCGATGAAACTTTACGAATTGTGGTGTACAATCCAGGAAAGATTTCTGGCTTAGTAAATCAATTTTACAATCGGTAGCGCACGAGTAGATTCAAGCAATGAGTGATGGCGCGTGAATCGTTTCAACAAATTCCCGTATGCGTTCGTATACCATTCATCTGATTGCGATGAAACGTTGGTGAATTATTGTGTACACTCCAGGAAATGTTTCTGACTTAGTACATGCATTTTACAATAGTTAGCGCTAGAGTAGATTCAATAAATGAACGACGGCACGCGAATCGTTTCAAGAAAGCCCGTATGCGTTCATATACCATTCGTCCGATTGCGATGAAACTTTGGTGAATCGTTGAGTACACTCCAGGGAAGGTTTTGGGCTTGATAAATCCATTTTATAATAGGTAGCGTACGAGTAGATTCAACAAATGAGTGACGGCTCGCGAATCGTTTAAACAAAGTCCCGAATGCGTTCATATGCCTTTCATCCCATTTCGAAGAATCATTGATGAGTTGTTGTGTACACGCCAGGGAAGGTTTTCGACTTAGGAAATTCATTTTACAATAGGTAACGCACGAGTAGATGCAACAGATGAGTGATTAGGCGTGAAGCGTTTCAACAAAATCCCGTATGCATTCATTTACAACTCATCCATTGCGATGAAACTTTGGTGAGTTGTTGTGCACGCTGCCACGAATGTTTCTAAATTAGTTAATCCATTTTACGGTATTTTAGAGGCAGTTAACAGAAATTGAAAAAAATATTGTGTATCTGAAAGCACTTCAAGAAACAAAGTTACAACACTTTTTTTGATTGGCAGGACAACGTCTGCCGGGTCAGCTAGTTATGTACATAGCTTGTAATTCAGTACCAGACATTCACTCGCGTATTATTCATACATTCATTCATTTATATATTCATTTAATCATTCATTCACTTATTCATTTATTTACTAATTTATTTAATAATTTATTCATTCATTTATTCAATCAATTATTAATTTGTTCATTCATTTAATAATTTATTCATTTATTTATTCATTTATTTATACATTCATTTAATCATTTATTCGTTCATTTAATCATTTATCAATACATGTATTCATTAATTTATTCATTCATTCATTTATTCATTCATTTATTCATTTATTCATTCATGTATTCATTTGTTCATTTATTAATTCATTCGTTTAATCATTTATTCATTCGTTTAATCATGTATTCATTCATTTGTTCCTTTATTCATTTATTTATTCATTCATTTATTCATACATTTATTTATTTACTTGCAGTAGTGCCGGAATTCGCCCGGTGAAATTATTTGTTTTATGGATGATAATGAATATTACTACTGATCTGACACATGAAACTTACAAACTAACAGGAAAAGATGTAACATTTTGTGGTGATGGTCGTGGTGATAAGTAGTACAGTATAATGGACGTAACATCCAGATCATTTTCACCTAATGAAAATGATAATAATGAACAGGGAAACCGCTATTTACTAACTACAGTACTGACACATGTAATTTACAAACGAAATTAAAAAAAGATTAGAAATAGGAGTAAGTGAAATACAGTAGAACACGCTGCCTATATCTCATTGGCTGTTAGAAAAGTAGAGAGCAATAGTGTAGTCTTTTGCCGCATAGCGCCGTAGGAAAGTAATCAGAGCACTTCGAAAAAACGAGCTCCTGAGGTAGCAATAGTGCCATTTATAGACACATACCGATGTAGGACAAGGATCGGAGTACATGAAAGTACATTCGAAGGCACCAACACTTATTACAGCTCAATGTACTGCGCCAACACCATCGCACTTTATACAGAGACATAATATTTTCATGACGACGAAAACTGTTTTTAGGGGCCTAAGAAACCTTTTAGCACTTATTACTCCCCGTGACTGCAATTTATAAGCAGCGCAAGATGTAACTATTTTTGCAATTCTGCAACAGAACACGGGTAGGGGTAGCGTGATCCAGCCCGCATTGCCAGCCAACAATAGACTTATTCTTACAGTTACACTACTACGAACATGAATGGTTCTAGGGCCTTAACACGTGGTTTTCAGGTCCCTTTGTCTATTATTCTAAGTGTAGGGAATGGAGAGGGTTGTCCAAAATGTCTCGTCGAGTTGTCGTTTCATTTAGGGGCTTAGGCATCGTGATCATTTCAGCCCAATCTAGTTAGATTTGTTAATAATTTGTCCCATAACCTGCGTCATTGTGGTGTCTGTATTAGTTTTGCCTCACGAGGCTGAGTAAACTTCGTTCCACCCCTCAAACTAGAATTAAATTTATTTGCAAAGCCTGGAATCGAACCCGGACTTTCAGAGAGACAGACAAGAATACTTACACCACGAGAATATCGAATGTCTCGTAGATGTCCAGTAGATAACTCTTAATTTAACTTGAAATTGAACTGTAGATCACAGTAGTACAAATGAAATGCATTTCTGTCTGGACTTTTGCAGAGGGCAAGTGATACTAAGGAAAGTAAAATAACAGTTTATCAGAAATATGAGGGTATTAGGAAAGACAAGGGCCAATTAAGGCAGGAAAATGAATGACACCCTAGGCATCAGAAACCCTATTATTAGCCTTCAAGATGCGTGTGTCGGTGGTCATGGTTGGAACTATTATTTGTTTACTTGTGTGACGCTGTCAGCCTGCTTGATTGACAAGTACAGTCGCGCGGGTAAGATATGAATAATGCTATTTAGTAATGCGATTACGTAAATCTACTGACACGGCTCCCTCGCATTTGTGCACCCTCAAATGCCAGCTGACTGCACCAGGATTCAATCCTGCAACCTTGGGAACAGCAAGCTAGAACGTTACCGCTGAACCACTCCGTCAGCTGGTAAGATATGACTCTGCTCCAGCAGCCTGTCATCGTTTTACTCTCCGTGGTGACATGAACTCATGTTAAACTTAGCTGTGCTGTTGCGAAACAATTAGCAAAGCACCAATCTTAATTCGCGCCTTTATTATTAATTTTTCCGTTCACAATATAACTTCTAACACAAGTAGAGGAGAAGCAAGAAAAGCTTGCCGAAGAATGCTGCGCAGATCTTCGGCCATGTTCGGGGGTTCGGGTCTGCTCGGTAATGGCATACAACGCCCCCCCCCCCCCCCCCCCCCCCCACTTCGAGGCAGTAGCTCGCTAGCAGCAGTTCTGAACGGATCGTCTGCCCAGGCTTGGCAGGCTGAACTGGGACTGGGTTTACGCTTGGTTTACAGCTGTAGACCGCGTCTCGGAGCGAGCCACGTTGTTGAAGAATGGAGTGTGCAGGGAGCCCGGTAATCAGCATTCGGGGGTCACACAGGAGCCCCGCAATGAGCATTGAAATACGCCGATTGATATTGGTCTCTGCGCATCGTTGAGTTTCGGCAAGCTTTTCTTGCGTCTGCTCTAGCGCGTGCAATGCTGCTTGACGTAATCGCGGTGGCCACCTCATTGTCCCACAAGGCTCCTGCTGCTATAAACAACATCGACATCGTGGTCATGTAGCCCGTTTGATAACCTGAGTTATTGTGATGGATGTTCTATAGTGCGTCTCTATCTTAAAATACAGTATGGAATTAAATGTAGTATTTGCCTTTCACTCGCACTCCTACGTCCTGCAATTAGCTTCGTCCTCTTCTACGCCTACGATGTTGCCATTTCCCAATAATTGAAAGTGACATATCTAAGAAAATGTTTGCGTGGTCTTATAGAGAATTTTCCGCTCTTTATGATGATGTAAAAACAAAAGCCATAAATAATTATCACATGGCCCAATTTTCACAATTACGATATTTTAGCGTGAATCTATATTTTTGCAGATATAAAACTTATCACGCCATAGATAATGGACTAATGATCGTAACAGATCAAGAATTTATTTTAAGAATTCCTGATGTTGGTAGAAGATATGCTATTTCTCAGGGCAGTAATTATTTTCATAATAAGAAAGTTATGATTTTTATTCATAAATGTTACTTGAAAAATCTGGGATGGTGTCACACAAAAGTTACGTAGCGAGAATCATTTTTGCTGTTGACTTTACGTTGGTGACTAAGCGAGAAGAAATGTTCAATACTGTCTGAAATAGTTTATAAAACAAACCAGAGCTCGATATCAGATAATATTCGTAAGTTATAGCACTTTGCGTACTCCTCCCGCCCAGCGCTGAGGCACCGAAAGTTTGTTTACTAATGTGGCCGTGCGTTTGAAGGAGGGTAGGTGATGGTGTGAAGTTAAACTGTGAAATGAAGTGGAGCTAGTGTTCTTTATAAATTGTACGTCTCGTTGCGTAGTGGCTAGCATTCTTGGCTGTCACTGTGCTGTCACCGTGGAGGCCCGGGTTTGAATCCCGGCTTTCCCAAGAAATTTAATTCTGGTCTGAGGGCTGGAACGAGGTATACTCAACTTCATAAGACAAAACTGAGAAGAGGCGGGTTCGATTCCTTCCTCAGCCATCCTCAAAGTGGTTTCTGTAGTTTGCCTTTGTTCGTCACGGGAATGTACTAGGGTTCGTTAATGGTGCAGAGTTAACGTTTCTGTGCCAAAAGAACACGGCAGACACCCTCGACGAAATGACAGGTGAAGTGTATGAAACGTGGTTCGCCGAGCAATTGTTGCCCAATGTTCCCGAAGGATCTAGCCTAGTAATAGACAATGTATACTGTCACAGCAGAGAAATATGTTCGTTGCTTGCCACCATACCATAATAAACTTAATCCCATCGAAATGGTATGGGCGCAAGTAAAGAACTAGCCTATATAAAATTGAACGACGTCTCATTCAAGAAACAAGAAATAAATAATTTAATTTCGGCTGCATACCACCACTTGACCACACAAAATTGGGTAAATTACGTGGACCGCAATATATATTATTATTTTATTATAATAATTATTATTATTAAATACCATATTATAATTTATTATAACCTATGATATTCGAGAAAATGTAATATTATATCATGTATTAATATTATCATATTCATGAATAATTGAACGTTATAAATTATTACAATGTGTGCATTAAAATCACGCTCTGAACTTCGGTTTATCATATCTAAATATTGTACCGTCGTTCGCTTCAAGGCATGAGCTACAGTTATATACAACAAACAAATATTTTGGAAATTTCCCGAGTTTTGCGTAAAAACACACCTGTATACGAGTTATGTTACATCATGTGCCCGGCTTTGCAGAACTTGGTAAATACAGCAGATCTGGCATCAGCGCGCTCCATTTAATGCGTACTGTCTTTTAAGGTAGAGACGCTCTATAGTGTGTGTGTTTATAAATCAATGATAGGACTGGGACGGAGGTGGCCGTGGCCTTAAGTTAGAAACCATTCAAGCATCTGCCTGGAGTAGAAGTGGGAAACCACGCAAAATCACTTCCAAGATGCCTGAGATGGAAATCGAACCGTCCTCTTCTCAGTTTTGCCTCATGAGACTGAGTGTACCCTGTTCCAGCACTCAAACTAGTATTAAATGTCTTGGCAGAGCAAGGAATCGATCCCAAACTTCCGGGCCGACAGTCTATACCAAACGTCAGGTCAAGTCTTGAGGAAAATATCCTTCCGCGTGTCTCCTCTCTCTGTTCCTTCTATTTTTCCGACATGGAAACTCGAGATTAGCATATCTCTCAACCTACTATTATGGTATATATACATTCCAAATCATTTGTTTGCACCTTTCACTCAACTTCTCTCGACTTTCATTACCTTTGAAGTATTTTATTGCTGATTCAAGCTTTGCAGCTGAAGATTGAACACTTTGTCTACTTGAGGAACTTTGTGCAATCGTAACCGAGTTGCCAACCTTTGAGCCTGATTCGCCATAAAATCGAATAATCAGGTGCTCTTTTGCCGCCCAAACAAGGTTTCTGTAAAACAAAATGTGATATAATATCAAATTAGTACTGAATTACTCTTGCCTATCGTTTCAAATACCACTAAAAACTGTATTCACACACACAATTCATCACATGATAAGAAAAGTTGGTAAAGCTCCCAATATTAACGTGAAAATGATTTTTACACAGGAAATTCAGAAAAGTAATCTAGCCTGCTGATGGAAACATAGCAACATGTGTTGGAAAATCTTGTACGACAAAAAACAAGCAGGAAAAGTGGGAACTATTTCCTGGCGCGTTAGCCTCTTTACTGACCCGAACATCGAAGGGACAGCTTAGGTCTTGAGGTGACTAGAGGTATAGAATACTAGCCGCTACATCACGAGAAGGTCTCGTAGATGTCCAGTAGATCACTCTGCAACGCCCCGTTCATTTAACGTGAAATTGAACTGTAGTACAAACGGAAAGCACACTTGCCTGGATTTTTGCAGAAAGCAGGAGTTATCCGGGAAAGAGAAGAAGATGGTATCAGAAAAATGTGGGTATCAGGAAATAAATTGTTGTTGTTGTTTGTTTTAGGAACTTTGCGTCATCGAGGTCATGCAGCCCCGTGTACTTGGGTGTGTGTAGAATTTGACTGATAACCTATGTTACTATGATGGCTGTATTAGTGTGTGTAGTTGCAATTCTGATGAGGATTTGGAAGAAGGCGACCGTGGCCTTAATTAAGAAAATATCCTGGCAATCGCCTAGAGTAGAAGTGGGGAAAATATGGAAATCCACTTCCAGGATGGCAAAGGAAGGAATCGAACCCACCTCTTCTCAGTCTTGCCTCATGACGCTGAGTGTACCCCGTTCCAGCCATCAGACCAGAATTTAATTTCTTGGCAAAGTTAGAAATCGAATCCGGGCTTCCGTGGGACAGCCAAGAGTGCTAAACACTATGCAACGAAGCGGACAGGTAGGAAGCGGCCGTGGCATTATGTTAGGTACCATCTGGGCATTCACCTGGAGTAGAAGTAGGAAACGACGGAAAACCACTTCCAAGATGGCTTAGATCGGAATCGAACTCACCTCTTCTCAGTTTTGCTTCACGATGCTGAGCGTATCCCGTCCCAGCCCTCAGACCAGAATTCAATTTCTTGGCAGAGCCGGGAATCGAACCCGGACTTCCGGGGCGACAGCCAAGAGTGCTAGCCGTTACACCGCGAGGTTATCCAGCCAATATCAGTGGCACTTGTATCTTGAAAGGCCAATTGGCAACTCAAACTAACACTTGGGGCGCTGCGGTCGGTCTGGATAAGTAGGGTAAAAATTCTCAATAACACGCGTTTGATATGGAACACTTTTTATTTTTCGGTTATAATCAGTAAATGTGGTCCCTAAAATAATGACAGTGTTATTTTTAATTGTATATATGTAAAACTGAGCGATACACGTGATCTAATTTTTGTGTTCCACTAGATTTTATGTGTCAATTGTATATTATAAAGCATCGGTTGTCTGCTGGTATTTGTTTTTGAGCAGTTCGAGTCACGGCGCTGTTACGTTTAAAAGCTATATTTGAGTTTGCTCACTGTACCATAGACTCTAGAAATTATTTGCTGCTTGGTAGGGCGAAGGGATGAGTTTAACTTGTATTAAAACTCCGGGGAGACAGGAATTGCTTGATTTGGATGGTTAGCAGGTGGGTTTGGTGTTGAATATCGGACTGGTAGCAAGTTCTCGCAGAGTAGATATTTACCCTGCGAAGTCAAATTAGGCCTATATGACTCGTAGTGGAATGGCTCGGATATCGCAGAGCGAGGTGATGGCGGTTGATAGGGTTATTGGAAATGAACTAGGGAGCGGGGAAGGATACCTGACTGATGAACCTTGGCTGTTCTCGGCTGGTGTAGGCTTGGCTTGGCGAGACTGTGCTTGGCTGTCTAGGTGCGGCTTGGCTCGGCGTAACAGTGAACAACCCGTCCTGTCGTCAGTGAGTGTAGGTGTGAGTGGTCCAACCCGCTCCTGTTGACCGTATTTATTTGTTATCGTCACCTTTCGTCTATTGCTATTTGCATCTTTTGGAAAGTGATGAAAACTTATGTCCGCAGCCCTCTTATAGATCGACTTACAGCCGTAAACTGAGCAATATACTTTCCTTTTACTCATTTTGCACTCTATCAACGAGTAAAACTTATTACTTATGTATAAAGACACGAAAAATTTACCACGATCTGCTTACCAACACAAGAAACCATATACAGTCACCACGTGACAAATGTACCCTACTTGGTAAGTTTCTCATTTTTACCGCTAGATGTCATATCAGATAGCTGGAGTTGCCAATACCATCGGAGTCTAAAGAGATCAAGAGGAGGGTGAAAGAGAAGATCCCGGCACAAGTAAGCAATAGCGGATTCAGCCGGTGTTCCTACAAGTTGTTCAACATACACCCAGACTACTAATCTCTATCTATGTCGACCCCTTGTTGATCCCGATTCCAACGGGGTCGGGGATGGGATGCGATGACATTCCACGTAGTTGATGGTTTCTACGGCCAGATGCCCTTCCTGACGTCAACCTCACGAGAGAAGTTAATGAGAGATGAAATGAATGAAGTTGAATGAAAGTTCAATTTCAAGTAGTTCCAATTTTGGCTACCAGACGCCACTGACACTGCCACCCAGCGGCGAACGTTGGAACTTGATAGAGCGCTTCTCACCAAATAACCTACAACTTTAGCTACACACTGCCAATTGTAGTGGTAGGTACTTTTTCATGCCATAAATCAATGATATGGCCCGCCGGCTTTACTTCCCCTCCGAAGGATTTTAACGGGCGGCTTCGGTGGAGTAGTTGGTAGAATGCTGAGCTTCTATGCCCAAGGTCGTGGGTTCAAACCCGGACGAAGTCGTCGGATTCTTTTAGAGCGTTAAAAATCCCTCAGTGCCTTCCTTCGGAGGGGATGTAAAGCCGGCGGTCCCATGTCATAGATTTATGGCATGAAAAAGAACCTTCCCCTAACTACACTTGTGTGAAGCCAAACTTTGTAGGTTAGAATTGATAACGCTATATTAATCAACTATTCAAGTAATACGCCAAATCAATACTCAATTTATATATAATTCTATATAAATAGGACATGTTTCGGCCTTCAATGAGGCCATCTTCAGCTAAACAAGAAATTAATTAAGAATTAAGTTTAACTATTAAAAAATTCCTTAAATCTAATAACAAAGAATTTAATGTTAAAATTGAATAAAATGAATCACTATTAAAATTGATATCCTTACAAATCAAATTTTAAAAATGAAAATAAAATACTTGCCATTTGTCTTCAAAATGTAGTTAAAAACGAGAAAATATTATTGGTGAATGTAAACAAATATTAAACGATATAATAATTCTTATCAAAATAATACACTTAAAATAATTTAAAAGTTGTGGTGTTTGAATAATAATAATGTTATTGGTTTTACGTCCCTTTTAACTACACTGGCTTTTAGAGACGCCGGGGTGCCGGAATTTTGCCCCGAAGGGGATCTTTAACGTGCCAGTAAATGTACTGACACGGCTCCCTCGCATTTGCGCACCCTCAAATGCCAGCTGACTGCGCCAGGTTTCGAACCTGCAACCTTGGGCTCAGCAAGCGAGAACGTTACCCCTGAGCCACGCAGCCAGACTGTGGTGTTTGAAGCCATATTTTCAGTGTTGCCTTAGTAAACAAGAGTTTAGTGCTTTTCAGTCGGTCAACACGAATGTACCCAAAAGAGATGGGTTATGCCCTAATCCTGAAATAAATTACATGAGATTAATAAAACACTAGGATGACCAGTTTCGATCGTCAAGCGATCATCATCAGATCCATTACACTTAGGCTACAAAATCTATGTTTGAAATACAGGTGAAAATATTTACAATATGTACAATTATTTAGTTGCAGTATTGGTACTGCAACTGTCAGTGTATGCTAAATGCAGTATATATGTTAGGTGAAATGCTAAATGGTGATAGCTATCCGTAGATTGTACTTTAGAGAGATTATATGGTCGACTGTCGACCGCACAGTGAGTTCCAGTGAGCACGAAAACTGCGAGTAGCTGTTGTACGGAAGACAATCAGATAAGTAGTTAGCCTAAAATTTTATAGTTTAACCATAGTTTACAACCATATAATCTCTCTAAAGTACAATCTACGGATAGCTATCACCATTTAGCATTTCACCTAACATATATACTGCATTTAGCATACACTGACAGTTGCAGTACCGATACTGCAACTAAATAATTGTACATATTGTAAATATTTTCACCTGTATTTCAAACATAGATTTTGTAGCCTAAGTGTAATGGATCTGATGATGATCGCTTGACGATCGAAACTGGTCATCCTAGTGTTTTATTAATCTCATGTAATTTATTTCAGGATTAGGGCATAACCCATCTCTTTTGGGTACATTCGTGTTGACCGACTGAAAAGCACTAAACTCTTGTAATTTAAAAGTAAAGTTCTGTTACCAATAATTAATATAGATCAGTGAAATTGATTAAGCATATGGTTAAATGCTTAAATGAATGAGTAACTCTTCTATCTTCAACATGAAGTTAAAATTCTCAATAGGTGCCAAATGCTAAGTGTGCTGACATGAACGTAGTTTAGAGCTTGAAATATTAAGTAAATGGATCAGTGCTTGAGATGAATAAGGAGATCTTCACTCATGATGGAGTTAAAATTTTGAATATGTGCCCAATAAGTAATCGCGTTGACATAAAGTGCCCAGCTAAGAATAGCGAATGTCTTCGCATTTAACGCTATATTAGTTCCAACGTTCGCCACCAGGTGCTGGCTGCGATGGCATCTAGTAGCCAAGTCCGCAGCTAAGTGACGTGGACGTTAGCTTTTGGTAGCAAAATTAGGAACTACTTGAAAATTGAACGCCTGCAGTCCTTACCTGAATCACAGATAACACACACAAATACAGCCATCACAATTAACACCGGTTATCAGACAAATTATACACACACCCAAAGTACACGGGGCTACATTACCGCATTGTCACAGCTCCTAAACCAAGGAACCAATCAACCAACAATCCAAGGATTTTAACGCTCTTAAACATCCGATGACTTCGGCCGGGTTTGAACCCGCGATCTCGAGCATACCAGTTCAGCATGCTACCGACTACGCCACCAAAGCCGCTATGTTTTGCAGACTACTAATAACTAACTGCAGTAGCGGCGCACTTTAACGCAACAGGCCCCACATATTATACTTTAATCAGATTTTATGAATGCAATTATAACGCGGTAACTCACAAAGTATCTCTTATACAAGACACAAAAGTGAACTATATTTTTAATAACATATAACCACTTTTAATTTCGTTTGAGACATAATCTTTTTAACTCAATATTGCTTGTGTTGCGGTGGACGAATACAATTTTAGCACAGAGCGCTCGTCAGCCTGTGTGCGCGCCAGTAATGAATTAAACTGAAAGTAATTCTGACAGTAATTCCCATTTCTTTGTAATTAACAGTTTGTTGTAGCCAATTAATGAAATATAAAGTGATAGCTGCAAAGTTATAATTTTTCATAAAATAGCTAGCATTTTGATGATATAGGCCTAATTTGATTATTACCCATTGATGTATGCAGAGCAATTTTCCTCTCTTTTAAATTACAGTTTTAACATTTTTGATGGAATATCTCGTTTAATCTATTTTTGTATTACGTATAAAAGAAATGTGCGTTTGCTTCCATATCTTCATCAAAATTGATCGAGGCCAAGGTGTAATAAGGAAACGCCACATCATCGGTCAGAGAGTGAAGCTAGCGGGCACCAAGGTCTATAAAGGAGACGCCCTGGAGTTCTTGGTGGATTGTTGGGCGGCTGCTTTTGTGCTGAAATCTTGAGCGTTTCTTTTGGCCCAGTATTTTTTCATTTTCCTGCTCAACTCTATATTACGTTCCTATCTTTGGACCATTTCCTTGAGGCATTGTGATAGACCTCCATGACCTGTATATGGTATGGGCTTTGCTTTCACTTCATTGTATTAGCCCACTTTCGATTTTTGCAAAAAAAAAATGAAAGTAGACTTATGAGATTAGCACAGGGCGAAAAATTGTGAATCTATCTGTGTGTGTGTATGTGTGTGTGTGAGTCTGTGGGTGAGTGTGTGTACTCTGAATGTCGGCCCCCCCCCCCCATCAATTCGAACACGGTGAAACCGAATTGAACGAATTTTGGTACAGGAGTAGCACTAGCAATGGGCACCTCAGTGTCATGTTTTATATTGTCGCCATCTTGACGGAAGCGTAATGGCGGCCACCCAAATGTTCAAAGCTTAAATCAAATTACGACTAACCTGATCATCCGATCTCTACCAAATTTTGCAACCACATATATTTATTTGGCGAACGTCCTTTGACTAACCTACAAGGTCATCAGCCCAATAGTTTACAGATGGCAGCCATGTATGTGTGCAAATCGATTTCCCCTATCTATTCAAACACGGTTAAACTGAATTTAACGAAATTAGGTACAGAGGTAGCACTAGCAAAGGGCACCTCAGTGTCATGATTTTTATCGCCGCCATCTTGACGAAAACGTAATGACGGCCATCCAAATGTTAAAAGCTGAAATAAAATTACGACCAACCTAATCATCTGATCTCTACCAAATTTTGCAACAACATACCTTTTTCTGGGAAGCTTCTTTTGACTGAACTACAAGGCCATCAGCCCAGTAGTTTGCAGATAGCGGCTTTGTATGTGTGCAAATCGATTCACCATTTCAAACACGGCGAAACGAAATTGAATGAAATTTTGTACAGAGGTAGCATTAGCAAAGGGCACCTCATATTCATGTTTAATATCCGTATAACACGTTGTATTTCAATTGGCTACTACAACCAACATTCAAGTATACTCCTTGAAAAGGACAAAGAGTTATAACTATACCCATGCATTTAGGAGAAAGTAGGCTATACGTTCTTTACTGACCATCTTGTTTTTGTCGTAATTTCTTTAATGTGCACTGGACAAGTCTTCAAGGGCTTGAAATATTATTATTATTTTTTGATTCGTTGTGCCCAACTAAGGAGTGCGTTTGAACTTATTATCAGTTTCCCTCTCCAATATCTCTTCATCCTCTCGCTGTGTTCCCATTTACGCTGCTATGTCCATCCTGTATTTTGCCAGGTGGGCTTCTCAGAAAATTTGTGTTTGTGGATTAAAGTTCTGAATTTCGTTCTGTCTTGAATGGTTTCTTCATGAATGCAAATTTCATTTTTGTCTTCACTGATTGCTTTAGTCAGTTGTTTTGATTTTTCATCGATAAGTCTAGGTTGAACATTTTCTTTGTGAGCCTGCTATTATTCATTCGTTACAGGCGTCCGTAAAACTGTCACCGCCGTTTCCTTATGGTAACTGTGATTATTTTCTGTAGCTTGATAAATTTCATGTGATTCCTTTTTCATCCAAATTCCATTTTCACACTTTGGTTCTAAGATTTTCCTGAGGATTTTCCTTTTTTTGTTTTTCGATCATTTTTATTCGAGTTTTGCCACCAATTATAATAGTTTCAGATGCATATAGAGTAGAGCCGGGCAAAAAGCTCTTGAGTTCCGATCGGTCTTGTTGGACGAGAATGAAGAACGGAAATACTGGTTCCGGAACTGGTATTACCGGTAATGTGGGCTCGATAACGATAATTTTCGACATTCTCGCTCGTTCTCGCTTGGGCAATATGGCGCTGCCTTAAGGCACTGGTGCTTGTTGTGTAAGGATTCAATGGAAATTGTTCATTCTGTTGACTGGAGTCTGTGAATTGGAAGATTCCACTCAACTTCAATGGTATCATATTAACAGTCTATATTGAGCATATCACCCTAATAACGTTTCGAAGGAGATTTTGATCGTCACTGTTTATGTTTCATGTGTATGTAGTGTTTACACTGCGATGTAAAATCTAGTCTGACACGTAGACCGTCAGTACCAGCTGCAGCACCACCTGCGAATAAAAATTAGAGATGTTGGTTGGAAAGCGCGTTGGACTGCCTTACCTTTTCTTCAGAGACCGGACCACTGCAATCACACGTTCCCTCGTTCCGTTGATTACCTAGAGATGAAAGAATGGCAAAGAGATGTCCCACGGGCTTAACTATAGCTAACCCCCAAGTACCCTACATGAGTTTCGACCAGCGAAATGAAGACAAGTGTGCTAATTTGAAAGAATAAACCCATTTATTAAAAAGAAACAAGCTAAGGTTTACACAATTAAAAATAGGAATATACTGAATTCATTGATGGTTTAGCGAAATAATAAATAGCCCTAGCTATACCTATCCAAATGGCCTAGTAATCTCACTGAGGTACGCCAAAAGCTGAAGGCCAACACAAAATTTACTGGTAATTTACATGAGGTGCTATGATAGCTTAAGTGTAACAAATAGCTTAGGTATAAAATGAAGTTAAATTTCGGTATACAAAAATAAAATAGAATTAAGAGAACGACTACCTTCGATCACCGACTGACATAAACACCGACACAACCACGTGGTCTAACAAGGACGCAAGTACCAATTAAAAATACAGTAAACTATAAATAATACGACGGTCGATTTCAAAAATAATAAATCACAAGAAAACAATTCAATATACGAAGGTATCACAATGATAGTAAAGATGATAAACAATTCTTACATGACCACAAAACCAAGACCGTCTGACGTGGACGGACCAGAAATGAAGACAATCGGTATCAGTCCACAATACAATTGGAGAAAAGAAATAAACAATGGCGGCGAACAGTTGAATGTATATCACAGTCCAGATTTAAAGCAAGAATAGCAGATAATAATTTCGTTAATAAAACCCTCAGTGAGATAAAAAAAAAAAAGGAATAGAGATTAGTGCAAATCATTACTAAAATTTTCATTATTTATTTTAACGTTCGGATTGTGAGGATACAAACTGTCTATCTAGAAAATAAATTATGCTAACACCATATTAAAGAATAACATATAAAGGGCGCCCATAAAATAAAAATATAAGTAGGATATACTATAACTTAACCATCCTTAAAACAAAGGGGGAGGTTATATTTTAAAGAAAAACAACAATGTGAGCTTTTCAAAACCATCAACTTAAACACTACATTTTCACTAAGCAAACCAAAATAGAATCGAACTAATAATAATAAAATTAACACATTTACCTCAATTGCTTCTGGGTACAACAGAATTAATTTTAAAAACTAAGCTACATAAATAAATTTTAAAACATGAACACTTCCCAATATGGCTGCTACATTGCAAATACGGCACACGACCACCTTCACCAATATATCCCATTTTCTTGATATCCGGGTAGAATTTTTCGAACACATATAGCTCAGAATATTGGTTCAATCTAGCCTATTCGTTTTGTACAATAAATTCCATAGAATTCCCGTTCCTCAGGCAAGGGGAACATCCCCCGCCTGAGACGACACCAATCACGTCTTGTTGATATCCAATCTCAGAACAGAGTCTCTGAACCAAAATGGTGGAAAGACAAACGACAGTTCATGGTGCGCACGGCCCCAATATTAGGATTGCCAATCACAAGTTCAGACTCCAAGACGACAATGACCAATTTAATATCTGATACACACGACACCACTGATATTAATTTGGCGGATAAAGGATAATATTTTCTTTTGTCTTTCAGGAGTGCGTTTGATTCATTTCCAGACTCCTTGCATCTTCGAGCATACAATAGGATAGAGAGGGCGCCAGCTATGCTTCTACCGGCCGACCGTGGGGCCAAAATAAGATCAGCTGATGTTGGGCAAAACAAAGATGTCTCCCATAAGAATAGCATTATGAAGTGACTTAAAATCCCGATTCAAGCGTATTCCTTGTGATTAACAGACTATTTCTGTTGAAGGTGGCGATAACTACAATTCCTTCTGAATATTGCTGTTCCTTTTTGTATGAAAAGTGTGAAGTATAATCGTTATATGCGATATTTTGGTGTGTTGACATATCAGTGTTGGAATGCATAGGTGACTTGTGTAGGGCCTACATGGTTAGGAAATTATAAAATGGTGAATAAAATACGTTTACGTATAATTCTTATCCGTAATAATTGCCTGACTTGATTATATTTGTAATATTTTTACATATCTAAAATAATAAACTCTACAAAGCATTCTAGTACTAGCTTTCTTTTTTAGTAACATGTAGGCCCTATGCTTCTATTATGCTGGTTTTCCTTTATAAATCAAGAAAGTTTGCCGATAATCTTCAATCATCAATTAAAATTCATATTTATGGTCCATAGCTTAAGCAATTCAGGGTCTGAAGGGAAGCTGAAATAAGCGAATACATTTAATTATGCGTACAAAGTGATATCCAGCACTGCATCTTAAAAGAAAACCAATGATATCCCCACTCCAAATATTTATCACCTACAGCAATAAATCTTATAAATATCCTAATGTTATCCCCTTCCCCTCCATATTTAGTAAATTCATTTTTGGTGGCTAGGAACTTCCGGGTCATCAGCCCTGTGTACTTGAGTAGGTCTATGTGTTGAACTTGTCTGATAACTTAAATTTATGTGATGACTGCAGTAGTGTGTATAGCTGCATTGGTGGTTGTTAATTCATTTAAGGGGCTTGTGACATCTTGGTCATCAGCACCGTGTAGTTGGGTGTGGGTTGAACTTGTCTGATAACCTGTATTGATGTGATGATTGTAGTAGTGTGTAACTTTATTAGGGACAGGGATGAGGTGGGTGCCTCGGGATTTGAACTAAGGTGCTATCCCGGCATTTGCCTGTGGGGAGTGTGGAAAATCCTGGGGG
Source organism: Meconema thalassinum (assembly GCA_946902985.2). Classification (NCBI taxonomy): domain Eukaryota; kingdom Metazoa; phylum Arthropoda; class Insecta; order Orthoptera; family Tettigoniidae; genus Meconema; species Meconema thalassinum. Next base: position 425,349,061 of record OX336388.2, on the reverse strand, counting down.
ATAAACCACACTCGGGATAGCAGCAGTCAGCGCCTGGATTCGACCTGCGATATCCGAGCGTGCTGCATGATTTAACGAGCACGGCTACGCCGCTGGATGCCAGCTGTATTGGGTAAATATATGTAATCAAGTCTGTGTATTTTAGGTCATATATTTTAATTCTTACCCGTGAAAAGATAGCCTGTTCCCTTTTTCAAACCTCTGACTGCAATTGTAAGCAGCGCAAGATATAACCATTTTCGTTATATAACTTCACATTCAGCCTTTTACATAAAGGAAAATGCGTATTTTACATATTTGTAATATGTAACTGCAAAAATGGGCTCGTATATCGATAATTATTAAGTACAATCTTTACGCTCGCGCTGACAACTTGGGCATAGGCGCCATTTTATACCAACATCAGCTGATCTTATTCTGGCCCCATGTTCCGCTGGCCAAGGCCTCTCTATCCTATTGTATGCTCGAAGCCTTGCATGCCAAACATTTGAAGGGCGAAAAGCGCGCATATATCGCACTCTACTGGCAATAAGATCAATTCACAACCACTGTCTCTGAAGAGTGCTGCACTTTGACGACCAGCAGAGGAAACACTAAGGCTCTACCGCTCATTTTGAATTGAAGAAAGTCTTTCATTGCAAATTGACGACAATTATGTTTGAGACATGATTTTCATATCTCAGTAATGATACACTCTTAATTTGTGAAAACTCGTCCCTCATTTAATCGACCATCCTACTTCACCGTGTGAATATGGTCAAGAAATTAATCCTTTTATATTGGTCTGGAGTAGATGATTACGATTTGAAAATGAATTGCACTTTATTTTGTTTATACTGAATAATACAGTAATAACCATACGTGAAATTTTTTCCAGCAGGCGCTCGTTCGATCAGTGACTGATTTTTCTAATAACTTTAGACTTCCATCTGCTAATTTCTCTCTTATCATATCTTTAGTGTGAGAAGTCATGGTAAAAATATAACGAACTCAATATAATAGGGTCTTCCTCGTAAGAGGATCACTTCTTACTGCTTTAAATTTGTCAAATATTAAGAATGAGGTATGGTTCATATTCCAGAGTTACAGAGGGCTTTGAATTCACGCGTACAGCGGTTTTAGTGAGTCTTCTTTTTCCTTTAAATAGATACTGTCGATAACGCCGAGAAAAAAGTAGTTCCGGTATTATCGAGACTGAAGGTTCCCACTCAGTACCGGTATTATCGAGACTTAAGATTCTCATTCAGTGGAGAGACCTGGTCTTGAGTGCGCTTGGTGGGGGGCGATACTGGTCATGCGGCAACTTACGGTACCGATCGAAATTGAGCAAATTTGCCCGGCTCTAATATAGAGCTTCTGTTTTAACGACTGTGTTTGTCTGTTGGAGACAGTAAGTGGACAGTGTATTATGAGGAAACAGGAAACGTGACAACTTGTGACAATGGAATGACACAGTGTTTCCAAGCATGACCATCGCCACACGTTGTCACGTTTCTTGTTTCCTCACAATACACTGTCCACTTGCCTCGAAACGTATTCTGACCCGAATGAAACACTTGGGGCGAATTAAATTGCCGGAACAAGATTTACGCGCGAACAATAATCAATCAACGTCTGTTATACACATTTATTACACTAGTATTATACACACAACTATATACACAACATATTGACATGATTTCGGTATTGCGCTGCGAGAAGCTACGGCTTGTGCGTGCTGTCAGTAGGACACGGCTTAACAGAGTGGGGTCCAAAAGGCCCAGGTAAAGGCATGAGGTTCGACAATGGAATGACACAGAGTTACCAAGCATCACCATTGCAACACGTTGTTACTTTTCTTGTTTCCTCACAATACACTGTCCACTTACTGTCTCCAACATACCGCCCACCTAAATGTACTACATTTTAACGCAAACATGAATGATGGGCACACCAAATGTTCACTGAGGAAATAACAATAAAACACAATATAAAATTATACAACAAAAATATATAGTCATAAGAGCACACGTCACAGTGCAGGTAGGGGCCACATCTTATGGACTGGTCTCTTCAGTGTTCCATTGCTGGTAAGGAATGGCTACTCTGGCCAATCCTTCCTTGCCGGATATCACTCCCTCGGCCACTGAAAGCCTCCATGCTGTGGGTGGGAGATTGTCCTCCTTTACAAGAACGATGATGCCGGGCTGACAGTTCACCTTCTCGTTAGTCCATTTGGATCTTTGTTGTAGACTTTTGACATAGTCCTTCGACCACCTGCTCCATAAGTCCTACTGCATTTTCTGCAGATGCTGCCACCTGGATAGACGGTTGGAAGCTACCTCTGCCAGATTTGGTTCAATGGGGAGCCGATTAGGAAATGACCGGGAGAAAGATAAGAAGGATGATAGGTAGTGTCAGAAAGACGAGAGATAGCCCTAGAATTAAGACAAGCTTCTACTGTATTTGGCAAGCTAAGGTTTGTAGTTCGTCGTATATCGAGCAGGTGTTGCGTACCATCCTTCTCATATGATGCTTCATTGACTTAATCCCAGCTTCCCAGAGGCCACCGAAAAGAGGGGTGTCCGGAGGGATGAAATGCCACGTGAATCCTTCTTTATTACCAAACTCTTGAAATCCTACCACGCATTGTTCGTATTTGAAGAGGCGATGCAATTCGTTAAATTCAATTCGCGTTCCCACAAAGTTTGTTGCATTGTCCGAGTAGAGGTTAAGACACTTTCCTCTCCTCGCGGTAAAGTGTCGCAGAGCTGCAATGAAAGCTTCTGAGGTGAGATCTCGAACTAATTCCAGATGCATTGCCATAGTGCAGAGGCATACGAATACTGCAATGTAACACTTCACCTTCACCTTGCTTCTCGTTGATCCTTGCTTTACATACATTCGCCCAGCAAAATCCTCTCCAGAGTTCATAAACGGGCGTGCTGCTGTCACCCAAGGAGCTGGCAGTTGACCCATTAGTTGCTTCGAAGCAGATGCCTTCAACCTAAAGCAACGTAAACACTTGTGGATTATCGGCCATAGTGTTCTCCAATACGTCTGCCGTAGAGAGGCGATCAGCAATTGTAGTAAGCATATAGTAAGCGTAGGTGTTCAGATTCTATGATCAATTTTGTCAAGTTGTGTTTAGGGTAAGAATGATTTGATGACGTTCACCGAAAGACATTGGACAGTTTTCCAATCTTCCGCCCACCCTGAGGAGGTCTTCTCCATCGAGGAATGGGTTGAGACTTCTCAATTTACTTTTGGTCGCTACACTTGATGTACCTTTAAGCTCTTCCACCTGCGTTATGTAGCTGAACTGCTTCACTTTTTTGATGCACACTTTAAAGGCTCCTTCAAGTTCCATAGCCGTCAATGGATCAGTTCGCTTGGTGCTTGCATTCCTTGTATTGTGGGCCAACTGAATGCAGTAGAAGATGACCTTCTGCAGTCGGCGAAGTGGCGAAAAGCGACGGGAAATATATTCTTGCTCCTCATGAGTCACCATGCTTTGCAACTTTCGTTTTTTAGGAATTTCATCAATCTCCAGAGAGTTTTAGGTTGAACAGGGCCAAGAATATGGTTGTCTGTGTGACCAAGATCGTCCATGCCACCAAACTGCATGTGCTTTCAGAACGAAGAGGTGCGTTCCTCGGGATAGAACGTCTGCTGGATTTCCCTCGGAGGTCACATGATGCCAGTGAGCTTTCTCCACCAACTCTTGTATTTCTGACACACGATTGGCAACGAACGTTTTCCACCTCGTAGGTTCCGCTGCAATCCAGGCGAGTACAATGGTTGAGTCCATCCACAGATGAAGATCATTTATTTTCCTTTCCAGAATCGGAATAGTTTTGCTAACTAGGTGGGCTAGCAGTATAGCACCCCACAGTTCAAGACGGGGTAAGGATTGCTGCTTCAGGGGTGCAATCCTTCACTTGGAGCACAACATATGCGCGGATATATTTTCATTATCGTCAACACTGCGCACGTACAAACAAGCATGCTGCTTCTGATGCATCACAGAATACATGCAATTCAATACAATTCCCCTTGATCACGACATGTCGATCAACGCGTATGTCATTCAGACTTGGATGTTGACTATAGAGGTCATCCCAAGTAACTCGTAATGAATCAGGAATTTTGTCAACCCAGATCAAGTTCACTTGCCATAATTCCTGCATTAAGATTTTACAAGCTATGACCACAGGCCCAGGTAAGCCCAACGGTTCAAATATAGACGAAATGATTCCCAAAAAAATTCGCTTCGTAAATTTATCAGTGGTTCGTTTTACGTTGATTTTAAACTGAAATTTGTCCAGTGCAGGATGCCAAAGAAGACCAAGAGTTTTGACGCTGTTCTTCTCATCAAATTTCAGCAGTACTTGTGTCTCTCTGAACTGTTGTGGTATGCTCTCCAAGACTGTTGAGTGATTGGAGCACCATTTTCTTAACTGGAAGCCACCAAGTTGTAGTAGATGTTGGAGATCCTCTTGCAGTTTTACGGCTTGTTCCACTGAGCCAGCTCCAGTGATACAGTCATCGACGTAGAAATGGCGTCTGAGGATCTGTGAAGCTGTAGGATACTGAACTTCTTCATCATCAGCAAGCTGCCTCAAACACCTTGTTGCCAGGAAGGATGCCGGTGAAGTTCCATACGTCACGGTCTTTAACTGGAACTCCCGGATGGGTTAAAAATGGCTCTTCCTACATAGTATCGTGATGCTGTGATGGCTATTTGATGGGTTCTAATTCTTGTCACGATTGAATAAAGATCCTGTTGCACTATAGCTCCAACAGCTAGCACGCCATTCAATGAGACATTGTTGTCCGATTTGCAAGATGCGTCGAAAATGACTCGCGGCCTGGTTGTGGTGCTGCCTTCCTTTACAACCGCATGGTGTGTAAGATAGAATGAAGGCTCGTTCCTGGGAGGTCAGTCCACCGCAAGCTGCATATGATCCAGGCGTTCGTATTCATCCATGAAATCGACGTATTCTTGCTGTAATTCATGGTTCGTCTGAAACCTTCACTCGATCTGAAGTAACCTTTTATCTGCATTGTTACGCGATCTACCCAGTGGCTTGCACTGCTGATGGACAGGCAACCTCACAATGAATCTTCCAGTCTTATTAGGTTTTGTGTTACGCTGAAAATGGTCTTCACAGTATCATTCTTCTTTGCTGAGTGGCGTAATCGTTGGAAGCATTTCCCAGAATTTCTCTATTTGACGATGTAAATAGGAAGAATGATGAATTTGATTGAGGCTGACTCCTCTGGGCCTCGGAGTATATGAGCCAGAAAAAATCCAGCCTAGCTGCGTGTTCTTCATTACAGGCAGGTTGCTGTTTAACCTAAACGTTCCCTCGGTCAGGAGTTCCATGAAGAGTTCCACACAAATTAACATATCGATGTTGCCTGGTATGATGAATTGCGGGTCGGCTAGTTGTATACCGGTCGGTATGATCCAACTTCTGCAATTGATACAGGCTCCAGGCATTTCCCGTGAGATCCTAGGAAGTGTTGAGCATGTAATGGTAGCCTTGTAAGTAGTCATGTTAGAATAGAATTCAATATATCGACGCTGTGATCAGAGTTTACAGTCGTATTTCTTATCCCTCTGAAAGGCATTGGATTTCTACGTCGTTTCAGACTTAAACGTTGCGCCAACGCCTCCGTTATGTAGTTAGACTGCGATCCACTGTCAAGTAGAACTCTGCATTTTTGTAATTTACCATTGTTGTCCTACACATTCACCAAAGCAGTCTACAGTAGGACCTGTGCTTGTGAGCGAAATTTTAAAGTGCAGTAAGAGCCTGATTGTTGCAGTTCAGTGTTGAAATAAATTTTTCTATTAGGTGATTCTTGTCATCCAGACCCCGGTTCACACCTCACGTCTCTTCCACTATTCCTTGTAGCGTTCTGATAGGGTGCTATGTCAGTGTGCAACAGGTTGTGATGTTTCCTACCACAACTCTTACAAGTTTTACGCGCGAACAACGATCAATCAACGTATGCATTTAAGTTATACACATTTATTACACTAGTATTATACACACAACTATATACACAACATATTGACATGATTCCGGTATTGCGTTGTGAGAAGCTGCGGCTTGTGCGTGCTGTCAGTAGGACACGGCTTAACAGAGTAAAGGCATGAGGGTCGACAATGGATTGATACATCGTTGGCAAGCATCACCATCGCCTCACGTTGTCACGTTTCTTGTTTCCTCACAATACTTACTGTCTCCAACAATGTCTTAATTTTACCTTTGTTTATATAGTTCTTTTATATCTGTTCCAAGTAATTTTCTATGCTTTTGTAGTTTTGTAGTTCCTTCTCTGTTAGCTTGCTGATTTAAACCTGCTGGTTCAATAATTTCACCTAAATATTTAAACTTGTCTACTAGAGCGATATTCCCATAGTTGGTGATTAATGGTTGATGGTTGAAACCTGATTTAGTCGCTTCAATATACTTTGTCTTCTTCTTTTTTTAAAACATCTATCTTCCCAGCTTCTGCGAGGGATCATTCCTCTACCGTAGCAAGAACGGTGTCTGGGAGCTGAACACACTTTGTCAGGAGTTACAACTGGGGATGGGGATGGGGACAGGCGACCGCTAACTTGGGTCTAATTAAGGAAGGCTCAGGGAAGGGAGTTTGGAAGGAAGCCGGTCGTGGACCTGTTGAAAGGAACAGTCTCAGTATTTACCTGATAGTGAAAATGGGACACCACGTAAACTATTTTCAGGGTGGCCGAACCAACGCTTTCCCGACGCCAGCGAGGTACGAGCTAGCGCGTTAGTGCACTCGGTGCTATACCGTGGTCGGTATTATTATTATTATTATTATTATTATTATTATTATTATTATTATTATCATTATCATTATTATTATTATTAGAGTGAAGATGGCTGTTGTCACATTAACAACTAGTGATGCAGATGTGCTCTTGAGGCAAGATCATATCACCATAGGATGGGTCAATTGCAGGATTAGACGGAGGATCATGGTATCTCGTTGTTATAGATGTCTGGACTATGGACATGTTGCTAGCAACTGCAAAGGCACAGATAGAAGTAAACTTTGCTACAATTGCGGCGGGACAGGTCACAAAGCTAGAGGATGTACGGCCTCAAAGAAATGTGTTCTTTGTGAAGAACGAGGTTTCATCAAAGATTTAGCACATGCTATGGGATCTAGCCCGTGTAAGGTCTTCAGAGAAGCTTTGGACAAAGAAAAGGCACTGAGGTTCAAATGATTCGTATACTTCAAGCCAATCTACATAGAAGTAAGACAGCCAATGATCTGCTATATCAGCTAGTCACAGAGAAGCAAAGCGATCTCTTGCTAATCAGCGAACAGTATAAAGATAAAGAGTCATCTCTTTGGTTCAGTGACACACTTGGCACTTCTGCAATCTGGGTGTTGGATTCTAGAAAAGTTATTATAAAGGATCATGGAAGTTCTGATGGTTATGTTTGGGTGAAGACCAGAAGGGTCACCTATTTTAGTGTTTACCTAACTCCTAATGAGGCAATTGAGCACTTCCGCCGCAAAGTAAATTCTTTGGAAGATGCAATTCTAAACGCCACAAATAGTGTCATAGTGGCTGGAGACTTTAACGCCAAAGCAGTGGAATGGGGTATGCCAAGTACAGATTCCCGGGGTAAGTACATTCTAGAGATGGCATCCAGGATAGGCCTTCTAATATTAAATATTGGTACAGTTCCAACTTTCCGACGTCCAGGATGTGAAGGAACAATTCCGGATGTCTCCCTGGCATCAGAAGTAATTGTGCCATTCATTAAGAGATGGAAAGTGTTGGAAGATTATTGTGCTAGCGATCATCAATTCATCGCCTTTGACTTTGAATCAAATGTTCAGGGACGGGAAGTACCTCCCCAGAAATGTCAACGGTGGAATGTAAATAGGATTAGCATGGACAAGTTCAAAGATATCATTGGGAAGGGTGCAGAACAGATTCGAAGTGCTGAAGCACGGAGAGAGTTTGAGGTTGAGGATCTGGTTTCTGCAACCATGAAAATTATTACGTCAGCTTGTGATGTTTCGATGCCCTCCTCAGTACCACGTCACCGAAAGAGCCCTGTATACTGGTGGACCAGAGAGATAGCAGAATTAAGGAAGAACTGCCTCAGGCTTCGCCGTCTTGCCCAGAGAGCAAGAAATCGGGAAGAAGCTAATGAAAAATCAGCGGAGCATAAAGCAGCAAAGAAGCTACTTCGGAAAGCCATAACTACGAGCAAGGTTCAGAGTTGGAGAAAGCTTCAGGAAGATATTGACACTGATCCATGGGGTTTGGGTTACAAAATTGTAACACAGAAACTTGGAAGTCACAGAACATCGTGCATCATGGAGGATGATATTATGAACACCATTGTTCAAACCCTTTTTCCAACTCATCCCACAAGACCTGAGAGGAATTTTGAAAGTGATCTAGATTTCCCACTGTTTACTGAAGATGAACTTCGGGTTGCAACGCATTCTTTACGGAACAACAAGGCTCCGGGGCCGGATGGGATTCCTAATGAGGTTCTGAAAATAATAGTTGATCAAGATATGTTGTTGTTATTGTTGAGAATGTTCAATGTGTGCATGAAAGCAGGAATCTTTAGCTTTCGCTGGAAGATCTGTCGCTTAGTGCTCATTAGTAAGGGCATGGGTGACCCTGAGTTACCATCATCGTACCGCCCACTTTGTATGCTTGACACAACGGGCAAACTGTTTGAGAAACTCATAAGACGGAGATTGCTTGAAGCAATAATCGCAGCCGGCGATTTATCACCAAGACAATTTGGATTCAGGGTAGGCCGGTCGACACTGGATGCAGTGCAAGAAGTCGCCGATAAAGTACGAAGAGCGGAGAGTTATAATCATTACTCTCGCCGGGTGATTCTTTTTGTTACACTGGATGTTAAAAACGCTTTCAACTCTGTCAAATGGACTGATATCATGGATGCTCTAGAATTTTCATTCCATGTTCCAAGGTATCTCCTTCGGATCTTAGACTCTTACTTGAAGGATCGTGCTCTGCTCTACGATACTACAGAAGGGATCCGTAGAGTACAAGTCACGGCTGGGGCTGCCCAGGGTTCGATTCTAGGACCTGATCTCTGGAATGTTACATACGACAGCTTGTTGAGGCTTGAAATGCCTGAAGAAACTATTCTAGTAGGATATGCAGATGATGTTGCTGCTCTTGTAGCAGGAAGAAGTGTCGAGCAGGCACAGTTGCGACTCAATATGGTAATGCGCAAAATCAATAGATGGATGGAGGAACATGGTCTGTCTCTAGCACTTAGTAAGACGGAAATTGTCATCCTAACAAAGAGAATTCAGACAATACTTCCAATACAGGTAGGACAAATTCAAGTAGAGACGCAGCCAGCAGCAAAATACCTGGGCATCATGATCGACAGTAAAATGAATTTTGGAGAACAGATTAGACGGACTGCAGATAAGGCAGCCAGAGGAGTAACGTCCCTCAGTCGGCTCATGGCCAATGTTGGTGGGCCAAAATCTAGTAAGAGAAGACTATTGATGACAGCCATCCATTCAGTTCTGCTGTATGGAGCGGAAATATGGGCGGATGCCCTGGATAAGGAAATTTATAGGAAGCCACTGGCGCAAGTGCAGAGGCGGGGTGCTTTGCGCGTGGCATCTGCATATCGCACGGTCTCTGAGGAAGCAGTTCTCGTTATTGCCGGAATTATTCCGATTTTTTTTCTTGCGAAAGAACGCAAGAACATTTACTTGAGGAAATCTGATATGGGTTTACAAAATGCAAGACGATCGGCAAGAGTACAAACCTTTCAAAATTGGCAGATCAAATGGGAGCAAGGAGATCAAAGCCAATGGACTAAGAGAATGATCCCTCAGGTGCAGGTTTGGACAGAGAGGAAACATGGTGAGGTTGGTTACTATCTCACTCAGTTCTTGACTGGCCATGGGTACTTCTGTTCCTATCTTAAGAAGATGGGGAAGGTGGATTCATCAGATTGCATCTACTGTATCAATGAATTAGATAATGCTAATCACACCTTCTTCTATTGTGGACGGTGGGTCCAAAATAGGCAGTCTCTTCAAGATCACATTGATGTAGAGATATCCCCGGACAATATTGTTGCAGTGATGCTACAAAATGAGGAAAACTGGAAACTGGTAGCAAGCTTTGTTGAAGATATCCTCCGAACAAAGAAGACGGATCTGGATCGCCACTGAAGATGATTCATTACGGAAGAGTGCCCTACAGGCAAATATAAAATGACTCTAGCCTGAAGTAATGTGCTAAACGGTTCCAGGCTAGTGTTCAGAAGTAACGGGGGAGTTTTAGTCGGTAGTCTGCTACTCAGGAGCAGGAGCCCGACACTCTGTGCGTAAATGCATTTCTTCCCCTAAAAAAAAAAAAAAAAAAAAAAAAAAAATTATTATTAGAGCCATGTTTGCCTTGAAGCGTAATGTGATCACCTGTGCCAATCTGTCGGTATTAGACGAGTAGACTTAATTCAAATTATTGTTGTTGTTGTTGTTGTTTATTCAGAGAGGGAACCAAGTTAAAGCATACGAGTTTTGACATCAACCCTACAAGAATCAAAATAGAAACTGAACAGTTCGAAAACAAAATAATTAGGTAGTTGTCAGGAAATCGAATGAAGAGATATCAACAATATCAAAATAAATGATAATACTGTACAAGTGAATCAATTCGATTAGTTGGGAAGCATTATCACATGTGACAATAAGCTTTCCACGGAGGGTGAGTGGTTAAGGTGTCGGTCTACTAACCCCAAGATTTTAGGTTCGCTCCTGGCTGTGGTAAGTGATTTTTGAAAGGCCGAATAAATCACGACACTCATGTCATACGATGTTGTCATGTCAAAGAACCCATTATTTTGAATTCAGTAGGCCGTGTTCATAATGGCAAAATTACTCTCGGTAGTTTCTGCCAATACAAAGTTCCTCATTTCTCTACTAGAAAGCCCTATAGTGTTCTAGGAGCTTAGATATATAACCTCCTTGACTTTCAAAATGCTTCAAGGAACAACGAAATTCGACATGCAAGCTACTCTCTGGGTGTCATATAACAAATCTTGCACCCAGCACCCGAGGCCATACGATATTATTATTATTATTATTATTATTATTATTATTATTATTATTATTATTATTATTATTATTATGTGACAGGTCATGGCTACTTTCAGTGTTACCTTCACCGTAAGGCCAAAGTAAGGAGTCCAGTTTGTATTTACTGCGAGAACGAACGAGATGACGTATATCATACGTTCTTCGTCTGCGATCGTTGGTCAGCGGAAAAAGAACAATTTGAAACTGAGGTTGGTCCAATAACGCCGGAAAATATAGTTGGCATTTTTCTGAGGAACGAGCTCAACTGGGATACGGTCGCTTTCTTTGTTGAGGTGGTCCTTCGTCAGAAGAAGTCGAATGGAGACTTGTTCGATTTAATTGATTAAGTATGCGATCCGCGGACTATGAATGGAGAAGTAAGATGGTGCTTGTGAAGCAAAGAAAATGGCTCCATCCTGAAGTAATACGAAAGTGGTTCCGGGATGGGTTTTGTCAAGAGGATAGGGTGTGTTTTTTTAGTGGGTAAGAATCCCACACTCTAGAGGAGTGCGGACCCTTCTCAAGGTCTTATGCAAGATTTTTCCACTTGCCTCGTAAAACAAGAAGTTCCGTGAAGAACTATACAGCCTACGTTTCATGCCAATGATTATTCTACAGAATATGAACCTATCTAGAATAATGACGAAATTAAGTTGGTAATATCGAAATATCTAATTAGTTCAAAATATACCTGGTATAATGTAGCCTAATAGAGCACTACAGTTGGCAGCCCTGGTGACTGAATATATTCTTAGTTCCATCTCTTAAGGTACAGAATACAAAATTTGGTTCGAGTCCAATGGATAGCATGGACGTTACATGCAGTTAGACATTGGATCTATCAGCGCGCGTAAAAGCATGTTGGCAACAATGTCATGCGTGTGCTGGTCAGAAATTATCTGAAATATTATGATATCTTGTTGTGCCAATTTTGGATGAAATCCATTTGTTAGTATAGAAGTTACGTGTATTTTAATATTTGACATATCAGCAGGCATAGAATCATGTTGGCAGCACTGCCTTATATTAATTGCTCCAAATTAATCTAGAATGTCAGGTGCTATACGTGTGCAAAGTATAGAGCTGTTGGCTTGCATACTTTCTGATATATTGATATTAGGGTTAAAAAATATAGACAGAATTTATTAACAGTTGGCAGCCCTGATTGCTCTTAACAATACTTATAGTCATATCTGTTATGGTACACATTGCACATACGAAATTTGGTTGAAATCCAACTGATAGTATAGAAGTTACATGTATTTAAAAATTGGTGCTATCAGCAGGCTTATAATCATGTTGGTAGAACTGACGTATATAAGTTACTCCAAATTAATCTAAAATGTCAGAATATACGTGTGCATAGTTTAAAGCTGTTGGCTTGCATACTTTCTGATATATTGGTATTTGGATAAAATTAATAAATAGAGAGAGCAATTATTAATAGTTGGCAACCCTGGTGGCTCTTAAGAATACGCTCAGTCATATATGTTTATGTACAGATATTACATACAAAATTTGGTTGAAATCCAGTTGATAGTGTAGAAGTTATATGCATTTAAACATTGGACCTATCAGAAGGCTTAAAATTATTTTGGCAACACTGTCATGGTTGGCCTCCTGGAAATTAAACTGAAATAGTCTTATCTACATGTGTGCCAATTTTGGAATAGCTCCCATGCATACCTTGCAAGATATCCAACATGGAGCTCAAATTTCTAGTGCGTTTTTTCAGCAGTTGGTAGCACTGACATCATTTTCAAATATGGACGTGAGAGTGCACATCTTTACTCATACTAAATTTGGTTTTGATTGCTGCAGCCGTTTAGGAGTTGATAGGGGGGACACACACAGCCAGACAGACAGACACACATTTTCCCGGATCGATCTCATAAGTCTACTTTTTCCTCATTTTTGCAAAATGTGAAAAGTAGGCTGAAATATAAAAAAATAAAAAAAATGTGACAATAGGTGCACCACAGAAATCAGCAGGAGGATTGCTCTAGCTAAACAGGCTTCCAGTAACAAGTAACATGACAAACAGAAACATAAACACTAAAATTAGGAAAGATTTTGTCAAAATGTTTGTGTGGATTGTTTTGCTGTATGGCTGTGAAACATGGGTCTTAGCAAAACAAGATATAAAACGCCTGGAAACAATTGAAATGTGGGTATGGAGGATGCTGAAAATAAGCTGGATAGAGAAAAAGTCAAACCAAAAAGGTCCTTAAGGAAGTAGATGAACCAAGGGAGTTGATCAATACTATAGAAAAGAGTAAAACAAAATTCCTTGGCCACAGTCTACGCCAGGACTGCCCAACCTACGGCCCTCGAGACTATTTTGTCCGGCCTGCCGCAGCGCCCGCGTCGTGTCATTTGAAGCAACTAAAGCCAACTGGACAAGGAAGTGCGCGCGCACCCCTACCCAAAGCAATTTCAGTTGTCGCACTAAACTAATGAACTTTATTTCATAATTTGATAAATAATTGTGTCAAAAGAACATGAATACTCGTTGTCATTCATGCCGTATGAGTGTATTGAATATCATCGTACTTCTATTTTAAAAGGATTTTTTAAAAATACGTAAATTTATTTTTAGTGTTTTATTTTTTATCCACTATTAATAAATATAGAAAACGGCAACAATACTAAGAAAACTAAGGTCAGACAGCCACGAAACTCACCATATTGCACTTTTTTAAAATCCATAACCCCCAAACCCCCCGGAGTGTTATTGACCCGCAAGGTCCCCCAACTATTTACAATGTGGCCCTTAGTTAAAAAAGGTTGGGCACCCCTGCACTACGCCATAACAATTCCCTAACGATCGTGCTGAAGGAAATGTTTTGGGGAAGAAGGGAAGAGGAAGACCAAGGAAGAAGAATCTGGATTCTGTGATGGACAGAATAAATTTCCAGGAATATGCTGATTTGAAACGTTCAACAGAGGAGAGATAAAAATATGGTTGCAGCGACAAGCCCTTGCCTTTAGGATATGATGATGATGATGATGATGATGATGATGATGTTGATTCATTGGAGGGCTTTGAGGCAAGGTGGAATCTGTATGATAATCTGTGTCACATTAATGGCTGTGGTAGTGTGTATATTTGTAATTGAGGCTAGGATTAAAGGGTGGTGGCCGTGACTTACATTCCGGCATTAACCTGGAGCGGAAATGGGAAACTACTTCTAAGACGGCTGAGGTGAGAATCGAACCCAGATCTTTCCAGTTTTGCCTGACGTGACTGGGGAACCCCGTTCCAAATCTCAGATCGAAATAAATAAGAATGTTATTGGTTTTACGTCCCTTTTAACTAATATGGATTTTAGGGACGCAGGGGTGCCGGAATTTTGCCCCAAAGGGGATCTTCTACCTACTAGTAAATCTACTGAAACAGCTCCCTTGAGTTTGCGCATCCCCAAATGCCAACTGACTATGCTCGGATTTGATCCTGTAACTTTGGGAACAGCAGGCGAGAACGTTACCGTTCCGCCACTCAGCCAGTCAGAAGAATTTAAATTTATTGGTAGAGCCAGGAATCAAACCCCAGGATATTTGCATCAGAAGTCTCAATACGTAATCGAGACCAAAGAAGGTGGCCTACTTGAAGTTGAAACCGGGGCTAGGATTAGGTTGTTTAGAGGCTTGGAACATCAAGTCATCAGTCTTGTGTTCTGAACTTGTCTAATAATCTGTGTTTCTGTGATGACTGTAGTATGTAGTGCATTAGGGTAAGGAATGGGGCTAGGTGTCCCGAGTTTGGTAGTAAAATGCTATCCCTGCATTTGTCTGTAAGGAGTGTAGGAAAACCCTGGATAAACACATTCCGGATAGCAACTGTCAGCGCCGGGATTCGAACGTCCAATCTCCAGACTTGCTGAATTTCTACATCAAAGTGGTGGTGGACTAGGATTAGCAAGTAGGTGGTCGTGTTCTTAACTCATGTATCACCCAGGTAGACCTATTTGTCTCAGTCCACCTCGTGGTGTAGCGGGTAGCGCACTTGGCTTTCACCCCGGGGTCCGGGTTTGACTCTCGACTCTGCCAAGACATTTAATTCTAGTCTGAGGGCTGGAACGGGGTACATTTAGCCTCGTGAGGCAAAACTGAGAAGAGGGAGGTATTCAATTCCTACCTCAGCCATCTTGGAAGTGGTATTTTCATTGTTTCCTGCTTCTACTTCACTCAAATGCCGGGATGTTTCCTGGCTTGAGGCCACGGCCGCTTCCTTCCCAATCCTAATCTGAATTACAAATACACTCATTTATACAGCCATCATAATAACACAGGTTATCCGACAAAATATACACACACACACACACTCAAGTAGATGTCCCCCCTTCCCAGGTGCTCACATCTGGTGGTACGTGGGTTGGTGACCACGGGACACCAGCTGAGTCCGCCATTGCTTCCACTTACTTGTGCCGGGCTCCTCTCCGTCTTCTTTCCTGTCGACCTTTCTTCGTCAACTCTTGATCTCCTTCGGCCCCGACGGTATTAGCGTATCTGGGGCCTAAGGAGTCTTTCACATTCCCGCCTTAATTGGCCCTTGTCTCATCTTTCCTGATACCCTCATTCTTCTAGGGGTCAGCCTTCTTCTTAGCCTACTTTCGATTTTTGCAAGAAATGAAAGTAGACTTATGAGATCTACACAGGGCCAAAAATTGTGTGTCTGTAGCTGTGTGTGTGTGTACTCGGAATGTCTGTCCCCCCCCCCCCCCCCCCCTATGAATTCGAACACGGTGAAACCGAATTGAACGAAATTTGGTACAGAGGTATAACTAGCAAAGAGCACCTCAGTGTCATGTTTTATATCGCCGCCATCTTGACGGTACCGTAATGGCGGCCACCCAAATGTTCAAAGCTTAAATCAAATTACGACTAACCGAATCATCCGATCTCTACCAAATTTTGCAAGAACATACCTTCATGAGGGAAGCATATTTTAACCAAACTGCAAAATCATCAGCCCAATACTCTGCGGATGGCGGCCATGTATGTGTGCAAATCGATTCCCCCTATCAATTCAAACACGCTAAAACCGAATTGTACGAAACTTGGTACAGAGGTACTAGCAAAGGACACCTCAGTGTCATGTTTTATATCGCCGCTATCTTGACGAAAATGTAATGGCGGCAACCCAAATGTTAAAAGCTTAAATTAAATTACGACCAACCTAATCATCTGATCTCTACCAAATTTTTCAACATAATACCATTATGTACGAAAAATAGTTTGACCAAACTATAAGGTCATCAGCCTAATACTTTGTGGATGGTGGCCATATATGTATGCAAATTGATTCCCCTATCTATTCAAACACGGCGACACGAAATTGAACAAAATGTGGTACAGGGGTAGCACTAGGAAAGGGCACCTCAGTATCTTGTTGTATATTGTCGCCATCTAGACGGAAACTTGATGGTGGCCACCCAAATGTTAAAAGCTTAAATCAAATTACGACCAACCTAATAATATGATCTCTACTAAATTTTGCAACAACATACCATCATGCGGTGAGCATATTTTGACCTAACTATAAAATCACCAGCCCAATAGTATGCAGATGGCGGTCATGTATGTGTACAAATGGATTCCCCCTTATCAATTCAAACACGGTGAAACCAAATTGAACGAAAT
Organism: Meconema thalassinum; assembly: GCA_946902985.2. Taxonomy (NCBI): domain Eukaryota; kingdom Metazoa; phylum Arthropoda; class Insecta; order Orthoptera; family Tettigoniidae; genus Meconema; species Meconema thalassinum. The sequence continues at coordinate 425,332,282 of OX336388.2, read as the reverse complement.
TTGGTACAGAGGTATATATAGCAAAGAGCACCTCAAAGTCATGTTTTATATAGCCACCATCTTGACGGAAACGTCATGGCGGCCACCCAAATGTTCAAAGCATAAATAAAATTACAACTAGCATAAACATCCAATCTCTGCCAAATTTTTGCAACAATATATACTTAAATGGCGAGCGTCTTTTGACAAAACTACAAGGTCATCAGCCCAATAGTTTGTATATGGCGGCCAAGTATGTGTACAAATCGACTCCCCCTATCAATTCAAACACGGTGAAACCGAATTGAACGAAATTTGGTACAGAGGTTGCACTAGCAAAGGGCACCTCAGTGTCGTGTATTATATCGCCGCCATCTTGACGGAAACGGAATGGTGGCCACCCAAATTTAAAAAGCTTAAATCAAATTACGGCCAACCTAATCGTTTGATCTCTACCAAATTTTGCAACAACATACCTTTTTGTGGGTAGCATCTCTTGACTGAAATACAAGGTCATCAGCCCAATAGTTAGCAGATAGCGGCCATGTATGTGTGCAAATCGATTTCCCATATCAATTCAAACACGGTGAATCCGAATTGAATGAAATTTTTTACAGAGGTAGCACTAGCAAAGGGCACCTAATATGCATCATTAATGTCCGTATAGCACGTTTTATTTCAAGAAGCTACTACAACCAACATTCAATTATATTCCTTGAAAAGGACAAAGAGTTACAACAATACCCATGCATTTAGGAGAAAGTAGGCTATATGTTCTTTACTGAACATCTTGTTTCTTTTCATGTTATCTCCTGCCTTCTGCACAAGGTCTTCAAGGAGACAGGTATGTGTATCCCCACCACTTCTGGTGCACCCTTGATAGTCCTACACCCTCAAGGGCTCACAGATGGTGAGTTTTGGAGTTTTTGACCCCAAGGGATTCCTGAGCTGGGTCCGTTTGTCCCCTTTTTCCTCTGACCATGGGGCGGATCCTCTCCTCTTTCCCTTTCCTGCCTTTCGTGGCTCTCCTTCCTTTCTAGTCCCTCATTCCTCATTCTTCGAGGGTTGAGGGCATTTTTTTTCTCTGCCCTTTATGTGCCTTATCCTTTGTTTACAATTTCCTCTTCTAGTACGGTATCTAAGTTTATAGTTAGTATTAGTTATAGATTTCATCCTCATCTCATCTTTCACTATCACCCAAACCATTAGGGACCGATAACCTGGATGTTAGGGCCCTTAAATCAACAATTATCATCATCATCATCATTAAGTAGTTGGCGCTACATGGCCACTATATCGCAAAGCCCCTAATCAACAACAACAACTGATTATATGTCCCTGAGGGCTATAGAAATAAAAACAAACTATCCACATTTTGGGGCATCGTCGTCTTGTTATTCACAGGTTGTAACGAAGTAATGAAAATTGTGATGCTGCATCGATTTGCACTTGGCTGCTGTGTACGAACTTGTTGTCCCACTAATGGATTGCAGTTGTCACACATGCGATAAAAGCAGAGTAGCTCTAGTGGTGCTCCTAATGACAAGTGGCCAGCTAGTTACGACCCCAATGAAATGGCTTCGGAAATTGATAAATTGAATCTAAAGCATTACTGGAACAAACATGGACATTTATGTTGGTCATTAACATGTGTCGAATCAGGTTTGTCAAGGTGGGTAGGTACGGGGAAAGTTTGTTGTTGATTGATTTAGGGGATTCGTGACATCGTGGTCATGTAGCCCCATGTACTTGGGTGTAAGTGTAAGTGATTTTATCTGATTAATGTGAAGTCCCAGAGAAATGCAAGAAAGTTCTATTCGCAATGTATTACACACCAATTTTGACATATGCAGCAGGTACTTGGACCTCAACAAAACGCGCTTAAAGCCGAATCCAAGCAGCCGAGATGAAGTTCCTTAGAGGAATAACTGGGAAGACACGGAGGGATAAAATCAGAAATGTGGACATTAGGGAGAGAACTGGGTTCCCAAAACTGCAAGACAAGATAGAGACCAGTGAGCTGAAGTGGTATGGGCACATGATGAGAATGGAAGAATATATAGTACCAAAAAGAATATTTATGGAGAAAATATCAGGAAGAAGACCAGGAGGAAGGCCCAGAAAGAGGTGGATGGATACGGTGAAGGAAAGCATGGAGAAGAGAGGAGTAAAAGAATAATAAGTATTGAAAGAAAGAAATGAATGGTGGAGGGATAGACAACTCTGGAGGTCCTTGATTCACAACCCGACCCAGGGAACTGGAAACGGGAAATGAAGAAGAAGAAGAAGAAGAAGAAGAAGAAGAATGTGATTATTTGTAATTCAAATGAGGGTTGAGAAGGAGGCGGCCGTGACCTCATGTTAGGAACCATCCCGGCACTTGCCTGAAGTAGAAGTGGGATTCTATGGAAAATCACTTCCAACATGCCTGAGGTGGGAATCGAACCCTCCTCTACTTAGCTTTGACCCACAAGGCTGAGTGTACCCCGTTCCAGCCTTCAGACCAGAATCCTGACCTCCGGTGTGACAGCCAAGAATGCTAGCCGCTACACTACGAGGTGGTCTTACAAGGAAGGGTTATCAACAGCACCGCTACAGCAGCTCCACCACGTCATTCAAATATCCAGCTAAGTTATTTAATCCAATTAAGTTTCGAACACCAGCCTGGCAATTTACTAACCATCAAGGCGATTATTATTTATTTATTTATTTATTTATTTATTTATCGTATGGCTTTTAGTGCCGGGAGTGTCCTAGAACATGTTCGGCTTGCCTGAGTCTTTAGCTGTTTCCAGCGGACACCCTTAGGGTGAGCTACAAGTTCCGTTCAATTTCAAGTAGTTCCAACTTTCGCTACCAGATATCAATGATACCTAGTGGTGAACGTTGAAACTTTGATAGAGCGTTCTGACGAAATCTAACCTAACAATTTAGTTTCACACAAGTTTAGTCTGTGGAAGGATCTTTTACATGCCATAAAATAAAATAAACATACTAAGACACCCAGGAATAGCAAGCTTAGTTATGGAAGGAAGGGTTGAGGACAAGAACTGTAGGGGTAGACCAAGGTTAGAATATGTTAAACAGATTGCTTCGGATGTAGGGTGTGGTAGCTATGTAGAGATGAAACGATTAGCTCAAGACAGGGAGGCATGGAGAACTGCATCAAATCAGTCAAAAGACTGAAGACTCAAACAACAACAACAACAAATATATGACATGGGACCTCCGGCTTTTATTCCCCTCCAAAGGAAGGCATACTGAAGGCTTATTAACGCTCTTTAAAAAAACCGACAACTTCAGCCGAGTTTGAACCCGCTATCTTGGGCACAACAGTTCAACATGCTACCAACTACGCCACCGAAGCCGATGCGATGAAAGACTTTGTGGCAGATGGTTCTTGTAGCCGGATGCCCTTCCTGACGCCAGTCTAATGAGAGGAGTTAATGAGAGATGAAATGAATGATTGTGAATAAAACTCGGCAAGGATGTGGAAGGAAGTGGCCGTGCCCTGTCGGAGGGCACTATCCCAGCATTTGTCTGGAGTTTAAATTGGGGAAATTACGGAAAACAATTTCAAGGACGGCCGATGGTATACCGAGTCCGCAGAAAGCTTGGCCCCGTGGCTTAGCGCTGCGCGTTAGAGAGCGTAACTATCGCTGTCGGTGATCCTCTTCCTTGATTATTATATCATTAATTAATGACAGATAGAACAATTGAAAAAATAATTCAACAAAGGAGTTTCTAAAGATAAGATGGCAAGAGTTCGCACGAAGAAACTTTATTTGACTGGCAGATTTTTTTTCTTCATTATTTTTAGCGTATGGCTTTTAGTGCCGGGAGTGTCCGAGGACATGTTCGGCTCGCCAGAGTTTGTAGCTGCTTCTATGTGTACACCCATAGGGTGAGCTACACGTACCGTCGCGTGTGGAGTGGTGTCTGGGGAGGAAAGTGTGATTGTAAGGACGAGGAATTGGAAGCTAGCGTCTGTGGTCTATAGTTAGAGACCAACCCCGGCATTTGCCTGGAAGGAAGATGGAAAACCACAGAAGACCACCTTCAAGTTTGTCGGCGGGGGGATTCGAACCTCCTTGCTTCCCGGATGTGAGCAACTGCCTGCAACCACGCCGTAACGACCACGGCTAACTCACCCTGTACTGGCAGATGTAAGGATACGGTACACATCAGTACTCGTCACTGTTCTTCAAGCACTTGTTCCAACAGTAACAAGGCATCGATAGCGACATGGAAGAAATCTGCGTCTAGTCCCTGAAGACCCACTGAAGAAGCATGGTGTGAGACAGTAACTCTCGTAGCATTCAAATGCCACTTCTCTGGTAAGGAAATCAACCAGAAGCACACCCTAGACCGTTGCCAGAACATTTTTTATGGATGGAGCTGTTCGGGCTTTTCTGCAAAATGAGCACCGGGGATATTTCCATGATGCCGACGCTCACTTCTCTGGTATCGTAGGATGCACCCATGTTTCATCTCCTGTTACTACGCACTTTAACGTTTGACCATGTTTCCATGGGTGCAATCTGCTTTCAACTCAAATTGTTGGTTGGTTCCTTAGTTTAGCGGCTGCGACAACGCAGTCATGTAGCCCCCGTACTTTGGGTGTGTGTAGTATCTGTCTGACAACCGGTGTTAATTGTGATGACTTTATTAGTGTGTGTTATCTGTTTTTAATTCAAGTAAGGACTGCAGACGACAATTTATTTAAAACAAGACACTGAGGTGTCCTTTGCTAGTGCTACCTCTATACCTAATTTAGCACAATTCGGTTTCGTCATGTTTGAATTGATGGGGGAGGTGGGAACAGATATACACACAGACACTTTTGACCCATGAAGATCGTATAAGTCTTCTTTCATTTCTTTTGCAAAAATCGAAAGTAGGCTAGGATGAAATAAATCAGTGTGTATTATGAAATTTCTTGATGCTAAAGTTATCCATAGGCTATGAGCTGGACAGAAAGGGTTCAATCCTGGGGTTAGTTTAAAATAATAATAATAATAATAATAATGAAATGGACAAACCAGCCAAAGCCGTCACCAAGGATAAGAAACAACGGTTCCATGAGAAACTCAAACATAAGCGTACGATCCACATCTCTGACGAAGAAAGGGAAGCAAGATTCTCAAAGGATGAGGCAATACTGGGCCAAAAGGAAAGCTCAAAACAATAAAAAGTGATTGATTTCATGTGCCCCAAAGTTAGGTGAAACAAATAACGAATAATAATAATGAAGACTATGTGGATCAAGCGAAAACTGAACAAATGCCAGAATGAAACTGAGACTTATCGTGCTCCCTAGTTAGCCGATTAGCGAAATTGAATGAATGAATGAATGAATAATAATAATAATAATAATAATAATAATAATAACAGTAATAATAATGTATTAAAATCCTTCAGTATGCCTTCCTTCGGAGGGGAAGTAAAGCCGGCGGGCCCATTTCATAGATTCATGGCATGTAAAAGAATCTATCACTTGGTAGTGTGTAGTCAAATGGCTGGTTAGAAACGCTCTATCAAGTTCCAACGTTCACCACTAGGTGTCAGTGACAGTGGCATCTGGTAGCCAAAGTTGGAACTATTTGACATTGAACTTGCTGGGAGCCTACGGGCATTCAATTAAAATACCCTGCTATGGCCATTGGCTGCAATTGATGTATAATAATTATTATTGTTTTATTTGTAGTATAGTTCCTTGTATACTTCTATTATTTACACTGTTTTCGCGTTTTACTCTGGTTAGATGGAGGAGAACGCCCAATGGCGCTATTATTCTTAGACAACGTAAATCATCATACATATTATTTCAGTAGTATAAATCCCTCCTGCGGCGCTCACAATCGACCGATCGTGACAAATGAGCATTCAAATGAAAGAGAATAGACATTAGCAGTGACGAATTGCACTCTAATTTCATAAATTTCATATCCCATATGATAGGCCCCTTAAAATAACAATTATCATCATCATCATCATCATCATCATCATCATCATAAATATCTATAATTTATTTAAAAAATGACTTTAAAAACGTATGAAGTGTGCGATTTGCAGATACTGTTGCTGTAGGAAAATAGCCATCGTAATTGCTGTCTACATCACATTTTGGCCGCTGTGACGCCTGTTTCATGTCATTTTAACATTCTGAGGTCTTTCCTTTATCATTTTGCATGGACTTCAGAAACGGTAAATCAAAGGAATGAGAACTCAAATCGTATAGTTTCATAAATATCGAATAACCGGTGAGTGTTTGGATGATCCAATTTTCAGTGATTGCCTTCTGAAGTTAGGGAACATAGAACTTGGAATTCTAACTGAATTGTTAATAGTGTTATATAATCATTTGGTTGAAATAAAAACATAACAACCTTTCTCCATAAGTCCCTCATTATAAACCTATTGGGGAAAGTGTGGTTTATGAACATGGGAGATTTCTCGCACGGATCCTCTAGTCTATTGTAATCAACTTAGCGAAGTGCTTCTTGTGTGAGCCATGTGTCACATGCATTGCAGTACAGGACTGAAAGCAGGTGTCATCCTACCGATAAACAAACAGTTAGGCCCCGTTATCCCCATCGTATTGCTATTGCAAACTGCAGAGGAATTTCAGGAACTCCTTAAAATTTAATAATATATGTAAATTGTCTGTCCATTAGTTCTTTGTATTATATACCAGACATTTGCATGTCATAAACGGGATTCATGGTTCTCAGGGGAAATATTTCGCACAATAGAGGCTGTTATGAATAAAACATAATGAAACACGGGTTTCAAATGAAAACAGAAACATTCAAACTCCATTACCATATGTTTAAATGTAACAATATTACATTCTCGGGAAAATGCAGTGAAAGCTTTACCTCCCTATTCACTTAAAATGAATGATTTTAACTCCTAGAACATTCATTGTCACTCCATAAACACAACACCTGCCCTGGCACATTCAATTTTTAAGTACCGTAGAACAATTTAGAAATACTATGGAGACGTGTTCGTAGCTTCATAGCACGATAGATACGTTAAACTACAGGAAATAGATAGATATATCTGGATACCTGCAATATGTAGATTGAGTGCCCCTTCCCAAATGTCTCCAGAAAATTTGAGTCGTCCAGTTACAAAACTCGTTTAATCAACTTGTGAATAAGACTCATTTTCATGAGAAACGTTTCTCTGGACTTGGCCTCACGTATCATTTGTGTTTGTTGTTTTCTACTTTTTTTTATTTTTGCTTCGTGTTTTTTGTTTTTTGGTTTTGTGTTTGCTTTGTGCTTTTGCTTTTGCTTTTGAATTTTACTTTTTTCTTTTCTTTCTTGGTTTTGGTTTTGTGTTTGTTTTCTGCTATTGTTTTTTTTTTTTTTTTGAATTTTGCTATGTGTTTCTTACTTTTTTGTATTCTGCTTTTGCTTTTGTTTTTGAATTTTGATCTTTGCTTTGTGTTTTTGGTTTATGGTTTTGTGTTTGTTTTCTGGAAAATAAAAATAAAACAAAACAAAATAAAATAAAATAAAATTAAGTAGGCCTAAAATAAAATAAAATAAAATAAAATAATCAAATAAATAATTTTACGAGATGATCCTTATTCACAAGTGGATTAAACTAGTTATGCAACAGGGCGACTGGCCTCAACATTTCACCAAGGCGTAGCCTACAAGCCTGTCAGCTCTCTAGCACGCTGTGAGTTGGAGCATTGACCACGCCCCCATAAAAGCTCTAGCTGCTCGTACCTCGGGTTACAAAGCAGTAACAGGTAATCCAGTGTGTTGGGTTATTGTAATGCTTGGTTACCGACAGTAGTGGCTACGCGGGCTGAAGCACTGCGTTAGGTCAAGGGGCCAAGCTCTCTGCTGACTCGGTAGACGCGTGGGTTCGAGCCCCACCGTCGGCTGTCCTTGAAATGGTTTTCCGTGGTTTCCCATTTTCAACACCAGGCAAATGCTGGGACAGTACCTTCTGACAGGCCACGGCCGCTTCCTTCCACATCCTTGCCCAGTTTCATTCATCTTTATCCATTCCATCTCTCATCCCGACGCGCAGTTCGCCCACGGGCGTCGACTAGAAAGACCTGCACTCGGCCTCTCAGGAGGCTACACGACAAAAAAATGCTTGGTTTAAACTTTAAAGCTATGCTCATTAAACTGATGCATTTCCGTGGACAATAAATGATTTAGCAATATGAATAATGATTATTACATATATCATGGTGAATTTTCGCTGTAAATATTCCGTCATATTGGATGAAGTGGTACAGCTCACGGGATTCCATGTTAAGATTTTAATCGAAGTCATGTTAATTTCTATATCTTAGTTTTTGAAACATTCATGCTTATCAAATTCGGGTTTTATGTTCATCGTGCTGTAGGGGGTTTCCTCTTATTAGTTAAGAGATTGAAGGACCAAGCAGGTATTATGACCTCTTCCTCTGTAATACGTTGATGATCATTATTATTGCTATTATTGTTATTATTATCCAATAATGTTCGTCAGTTAGAAAAAAAAAGATACGAGCCTTACAGTAGTCGCATATGATGTGTAACATCTGACATGTTATCCTACTCGTATACTACACAGCTTGGACATTCTTAAAATGTTAATTTACACTCCATTTTCATACTGGTACTATGATGAATAGATTGAATTGGAGATATGCTACTGTCACATTTGTGGCGCAGCAGTCAAGCTGTTAGTCTCTCACCAAGGTAGACCGGGTTTGATTCCCGGTCAATACCTGCGAGATTTTCGAATTGAAATGCCATGTCCTGTGGTTCGCATTCCACGTAAAAGGGAGGTAATGTGGATCATGATCGTGAATTTAACGGACACGCAAAACTACAAGCTTCCTTCCTTTTACATTAATAATTCATAATAATAAAGTGACACACAACGTCGACAGTACTCTCAAATACTGTGAGCGCATTCCTCAGTAACTATAACATTCATTATTCACAAGGCTCTCATACAGTTCGTCGTAAACAAACAAAACATGGCTTCCTTCAATCATGAAATGACCTAGTCTCACATATGATGAAAATACAGCTTTTATTCCACTCATATAACAACATTCTGTTATGCATTTAATATTTGACTACTCACCCACAGCTTGACAATAATGCCGCTTACTTAAATGTTATTTGTCGTCTTTGTCCTACCCCATGTGATATTCAACCTTGAACGTGAAGCTTCATAAACTGCTCAATGACAAATGAAAGTCGGTGAAACATTTGCCACTGTGCTCGTCAAACCAGTGCCTGCTAAATGCACTGCCAACTGTATTGCCATAATATTCTCACGCTACAGAGCACACACTGCCTTGTTTCCAATACACACATTTTCAATTGTACATCCAGCTGGCATTGCGTCTTCACTTCCGTCCGATCCATTTCCGTTCGATCCACTTCCGCCCGATTCACTTCCGTCCCATTTTTCTGGCAGTGCGTCTTCACTTCCGTCCGATCCACTCCCGTTCAATCCACTTCCGCCCGATTCACTTCCGTCCCCAATTTTCAAAATTACTCCCACAAAACTATCCAGCAACCGAGCGGAAAGATGTTACACATCAAAAAGTGAAGTTGCTCTCATTCTTAAATAACGATCAGACATTCAAAGTTACTTTTATAAATATAAATTGATTTGCCTTCACAGTAGTAGGAGCTCAAAGATACAGGGAGTATGACTAGAGAATTCAAGCTGTCTTGATCCCAGTTTACAGTGACTTTCAGAGTGACTGCAGTCTACTTTGCTATGGTTTGCCATTGGTTATTTCTACTCTCATGCCAAGAAATTCTTGGGAAATGACCTTATTTCAAGCACCAGAAAATTCTCAATCTTGTACCCAGTTATTCAAGTGACACAATCTACTATTGGCTTTGCGATATCAAAGGTTGTCAGACAGGTTTAACACCAGGTCCGGTACCGTGGCTAATTGGTTAGCGTGCTAGGCTTTGGCCCGAAGGGTCCTGGGTTCGATTCCTGACCGGACCCTTGGGGATATTTGTCTCCTGTGGTTAATTCCGCTAGCTCGGGGACTGGGTGTCGTGACGTATTTTAAAAATAACGGAAGTATAAAAACGAAAAAAGTCCAATAAAGAGTGAAAAAGGAAAAGTAAATTAGGAGAAGAATAATTTAAAAATCACCCATCAAGGCAAGTAGGCTACACGGAGCCAATTACCACGACTACAACATATGAAATAAAACTCTGCACTGTATTTTCTTTTGTAAGAATTTCAGGCAATTTTCGAAATAACATAAACAAAATTCCAAGAAAGAGACGGAATTTCGCCACTTCACTGTTTTGTTCATATACTGTAATTAGTTAAATCAGTAGAAATTTTCAGAAGAATGAAATAGGCAGCAAAAACTATGTACTGTTAGCTGAGTGGTAGGTTATTACTGAGTGGCAACACTACCTGAGGGAAGATGATATGGAAAAATGAAGTAGGTTTATGAGTAGGAACTATTTTTGGCAAAGAGGAAGAGAATCCAATAAAAAAAGAGCACGAAAATAGTGATCTAACGACAAGTTATGCTGGGCAGAGCCCGTGAAGTAACTAAAATAAGAGGGAGCTCGGTCACCGTCAATGGAGAAAGCGGCGGGAGCTACGGTTACCTGCCAGATATCGCTATGTGTTCTTTCCCTCCCGAACTGGGATTTGGGTACTATGGGGATAGGTAGTACGCTGGAAAGTAAGGATATATGAAAGGAAGTGGTTTTATGTGGTTTCCCTTCAAAAGGGTTAGATTTTACTAAGCATTCTGAAATGCTGGAAGAATTTGAATTTGCCGTAATATTTTTATTACTAACCACGGTTGGATCTCCGGCAGAACAGCCGAATGCCCCCAGAGTGGGAAGAGATAAAGCAACTCTAGTGCCTTTAGCAATATTTTTTACTCTTATTAGTGAGAATCTTTTAAGAATACCAATTGTTGCACTTTTACCCAGCAGATTGCCGACTAAAAGCTTAGAACGGAGGAAACCCTCAGGCCTAACTTAAACAAAGCTAAAATTTTGAAGAGTAAACCACAAGTTAGAGAAAATGTCTCTACAAATAGGAAGCTGGCGGAGCGAGCTGTACTTGCCTTAATGATTTACTAGAATTAGCTGTGACAGCCAAGAGAAACTTTGCAAATGTTGTTATTTGAAGTTTCTTTTTAAACGCAACAAGTGGTAAAGCTTTTATTGATTCAGTGATTGCATTTTTTATTTTGAAAGATGAAATTATTTTGGGAGAAGAATCAGGGAAGAGAAGGTCCTGCCTAACCGTGATTCTAGTAATAGAGATAGCAACAAAACAACAAATTATTTATTTAACAGGATAGAATTTGAAACATTTAACAATTTGCTAGATTTAGTATCTTATTTTGAGTTAAAGGTAGTAATTTAGCTATTTTAAGCTAAAGAGGAAAATTTTGGTTTAACAACTTGGAAGTCTAAGACCCTATTTGTACAAAAACCTTTACAAGAGTTATTTAACAAGCGAATGATTAAGAGGTTTTGAACCTGTTAGGTTAATTGTAAAAGATTACAATTTAGAATAAAATTTTGTTAAATTAGTTAGGTAGAACACCAAATCGAGTAGAATGCACTTATGGCAAGCGAAAAGGCTATAGACAAATAGATCAAATTCCTGATAGTAGCAGGAGAAAGGAAGAAATTTACAAGCGGAGGTAATAATAATATCGTATGGCCTCGGTGCCGGGTGCAGGCTTTGTTAATTGACACCCAGAGGGCAGCTTGCTTGTCGAATTTCGTCGTTCCTTTGAACGCTATGAAATTCAAGGAGGTTAGATATCTAAGCTCCTTGACACTACAGCGCTTTCTAGTAGAGAATGGAGGAACTTTGTGTTGGCGGAAAATCCCGAGATTTATTTTGCCATTGAACACGGCCTACTGAATTCAAATGGATTCTTTAACATGCCAACAACGTATGACATCCATGTCGTGATTTTTGTCGCCTTTCAAAATTCACTTACCACGGCCAGGGGCGAACCTGCAATCTTGGGGTTGGTAATCCGACACGTTAACCACTCACCCACCGTGGCAAGCTACAAGTGGAGGTGACCGCTATTATTTAAACAGAAGTTAACAAATGTTACATTCCAAAATGGTCAGGTCGTATTAACGAAGCCTGGATCAAAAGAAATTAGGTACAAAAGTTGAACAATTAGAAAATTAACAATTCCTGAGCCAGCAGGATAAGAAAAGAAAGATTAACAAGTAGTTTCTATAACTATTAATATTTATACAGAATGAATAAGTGGTACATGGAGAAAAAATGGGAGGGCGCCAAAATTTAGGCGAGGCCTCGTAGATATTTAGATTAACCTAAATTTGTTAGTAAAAGGTATTTGAGGAAAAGGAGATAGGAATTTATAGTTCTGGCCAATTTTACTGCTCTCAATCGTACGCGGCACGGTAGATAGTTGAAAGGACACTGTTTTGCACTAAAGTTTGTTGATAGATTGGAATATTTCACTGTTGGAGCACTGAAAGTTCATGGAACAAGTGAAAAGTTATTGCAGTTTATGGAGATATACTTATTTGAATTTGACTTGAGTAGGTTTATTGCGTTGGAAAGTTTGTGGATTGCGGTTAATAGTTCTATTTCACTTAAAGTTTTGGTAGTTTTGACAATATGAAGTGTAGTTCACACGATTGACAGTTTGATGTGAATAGAATATTCCAGAAACGTAGCAACAGTTAAATGGAGCGGTAAGAATCCCACGGTGGAGAAAGTTAAGTTTATAGACAGCTATGAGTATTAGCAGAGATCCCACGGTGTAGGGAAGGTATCCCCTTTATTTCGTACAAGAAGTACTAAATTCCATGTTTTAAAGCAAGCTTGGATAGCTAAAGCATGACAAAAACAAGTAGTTCCGTGAAGAACTATACAGCCTATTTTCATATATCCTACTTATGTTAATTGCCACTATCAACATACACAATTTCAGTTTGATTGCTGTAATAGATTCGTAGATATTGAGAACCGACTAAATATTTCGGATGGTCGCCATGTTGGATTTTATATATGTAGGTCCTAGAGTTATGTACTGTTACATGCAGATTATTGTGAACGTGTAGTATTCAAACTTCAATCGCATAATTAGGACACAAGAAAAAACAAGGAGATTTAAAAAATTTTCACAGCTGCCATCTTGAGGTTATGGAAACAATTGAAATAAATTAGATGCCAGTGGATTAACATTCGGATAAAGATTTACTGTACCAAGTTTCACTGCACGCGGATGGTTAAATTGCGAGAAACGTCCATGTGAATATTTATAATTCGCGTCACCGCCATGTTGGATTTGTGACCACCAGGTTATTTAAAGTCCTATAGGTGAACTTAAGTTCATAGCCCCTATGAACATTAAAAAATTTAGTTTGATTGCTAAAATAGATTCGTAGATATTCAGTATCGTCTAAATATTTCGGATGGTCGCCATGTTGGATTGTTAAATGTATAGGCCATAGAGTCATGTACCATTAAAGGAAAATTATTGCGTATGTTCATTATTCAAACTTTCACTTCGATCGCATGATTAAGACACAAGAAATAAAAACTTAATTTTAAAATTCGCACTGCCGCCGTCTTGAGGTTATGTAAACAATTGAACAAAATTAGATACCAGTGGATTACAATGTGCATAAATATTTCCTGTACCAGGTTTCAGTGCGCTTGGAACATTAAATCGCGAGAAAGGTCTATTTAAAATGTTCAAATTCGCTTGGCCGCCATGTTCGTTTTGTAGTTAGCCGGTTTTTGAAAATCTTATAGACGGACTTCCAGTAGTGCCCTTTAACTCCGTACAAAATTTTAGGGAGATACCGCAAATAGTTTCAGAGATATAGAATGCCGGTGAAATATTTCGCACATCCGCCATCTTGTGATTATGTAAACAATTGAACGAAGTTAGATGTCGGTGCATTACAATGTATATAAACATATACTGTACCAAGTTTCATTGCGTTTGGTTGGTCAAATCGCGAGAAACGTCTATTTAAAAGTCGCAAATTCGCTTGGCCGCCATGTTGGTTTTGTAGTTACCAGGTTTTCAAAATTCACATAAGTGAACTTATAGTTGTTCCCTCTATCACCATAGAAAATGTCAGGGTAATATCGGTAATAGTTTCGGAGATATTGAATGCTGGTGAAATATTTCGCACAGCCACCATGTTGGATTGGTGAGTCGTAACAAAATTTGAAGGGCACGGTCGAGGTCGCCGGGAATAGTGCTATGAACTTTCCGAGTTTCATTGAAATCGCTCTTGCCGTTTAGATTTTATTAGGGACACACACACACACGAATCACACACACACGCACACACACACGGACAAAAGGTGATCTCATAAGCCTATTTTTTCAAAATTGAAAATAGGCTAAAAATCCCACGAAGACGGTTATTGCACAATAGTGCGTAATTCCCCGCACTGTCTATAAATTTTCGTTAAAAGCATTCAGCATGGATTAAAACATTAAAAGGTGTTTAAAATCATTGAAGATTTGTACTTAACTTTTTCATAGCCGCTGAAGGTTGATGGCTCCTGGTAGCCGTTAGCTTACATCCAATACCACAACATGGCGGCGATTTGAATTTGTGCCTCGGTTGAGAGGAGGTAGCCTCTGAAAAAGGCCGAACTCACACGTTGACGACTCGATAAGAAGTGAGAACGAGCGGAAGAGCTCACGAGGTGGCCAGGTAGGCGAGGAGGGGGGGAGGAAACAAAAGAGCTTATAGCAGAATGGGAAACATTAAAAAAATTAACACTCTTTACAAAATGTAATTTTCTTCATGGAGTAGTGTCTTCAAGGAGATGATACCTGAAGACAGCGGTGAAGTCTGTTGGAGAGGTATGTAAGTCCTCTTGACCCAATGAATCCGAAGAACTTCGGCGAGTTGGCGCGTGGTAAGCCAGTGAAGTTTTCACAGAATAAGCAACTGAAACAAACTCAAAAACACAATACATTTCTGCTCGTAGGAAAGAAAGAATACAAAGGGATCACTGTTGGTGTCTGCAAGAAGGGAAATTAAATAAATTAAACTAATGAAAAAAAGCAAAGACCAGCAAGAGCTAACTCTAAGTAAACGTGTATTCCAAGGAATACACCACTGAGCAGAAACATGTGGTATCCATTCATAAAATGTAATTCACTCGGTGTAATTTATATTCCATAAGATACCTTTATTAAAAAACAAAATGGGATGAATAATGGACTATATTTGCATATTGCAGTATTATACTGAGAAATAATATAATAGAGTTCAGTGAGTAATAAGTGATCCACTTGCAATACCCATAACGAGTTAACAATATACCAGGTAAATCAGCTGCCCCTAATAATATTGTTGTATGCATCCCAACTAGCGATGTCGATATTTCTCTGCTTGCATCCCGTATGGTAGCTCAAAACGATTACATGCATAGATATATACAGCGGACGAACAGTGACTGTGGTTGCTGTTCCCTCGCGTACTAATGCACTGCAAGTATATCCTGGGAACGATACTGAACACTATTATTTTACCCTCGATGTGACTACAGACTAATGGGAGGGGAAAATAATAGTGTTCAGTATCGTTTGCAGGATATGCTTGTAGTACATTAGTACCATACGGGATGCAAGCAGAGAAATATCAACCTCCATAACAACACGCGTCAGTTGGGCTGCATAAAACAATATTATTAGGGGCAGCCGATTAACCTGGTATATGCGGTCACCTAGCTGAGTGAAGTAGAATTGTTTCACCCGTCTTTGATATTCAGCACAATGCTACCGGGTGAGTTAGCCGTGGTCGTTACGGCATGACTGCTGGCAGTCGCTCACATCTGGGAGGCGAGGAGGTTCGAAACCCCCCGCCGGCAACCTTGAAGATGGTATTCTGTGGTTTCCCGTCTTCCTACCAGGCAAATGCCGGGATTGGTCCTTAACTATAGGCCACAGCCGCTACCTTCCAACTCCTCGTCCTTACATTCCAACTTTCCTTCCCAAACGGTACTTGTAGCTCACCCATTGGGTGTCCATCTCGAAGCAGCTACAAAACTGGCGAGCTGAACATGTCCTCGGACACTCCCGGCAGTAAAAGCCGACTGTGGGCTCGCTGCGCGAATAAATAAATATATTGGAGGGGGGGGGGGGGGTATAATTTACTATTTGAAAGCCCTGGTTGACGTCTCTTACAAGGATGGATGAAAATGGACGTATGATTTTATAGTACCCTAGACATACATACAGTAAGGTTGCTGTTTCACATAATCTTAGTACTCCAGGTTCAATTGTTTTGGGTGTGGTGTTCAAACACCACAAGGAGTATGGAAGGCCTAGTGAAAAAGGGCAAGTCCCACATACATATTACACGTTTCACTGGCACAGTTTACATCTATATTTGGTTTTGCAATATATATAGGTTTTACAAAGATATTTACATTATTTACACATATAGAATATTAACATAGTTCACTCACGCACGCACTTTCATCACCTAAATCACTCCATATATTCATTCATTCATTCATTCATTCATTCGGCGAGACAATCACTTATACGGAAGTTTATTTATACAATGTGCCTTTTTATGTACGGCCTGAATTTCTGAAGAGGCAAGAACTCGGCATCCCCTGGCAGCGTGTTCCACAACCGCTCAGAGCGGCGGTAGAAACCTGTCAGGTAGGTATTGCTACGAGCAAAGGGCGAAACGAGAGTAAAACCTCGTCTTCTCTGAGCTGAGCGATATGCCAATGACAGTCGGCAAATGGGGTCAATATTAATGGAACCTGTGAGGGATTTTTTGAGACGAGCATATTAATGGTATGGTAGTTATTTGCTTCACAGGTTGGGCGATTGCCACAGAGGAGTGATAATGGTCTTGTAATCATCAGACGAGTATATTAATGGTACGGCGGCTTCGGTGGCGTAGTCGGTAGCATGCTGAGCTTCTATGCCCAAGATAGCGGGTTCAAACCCGGCCGAAGCCGTTGGATTTTTTAAGAGCGTTAAAAATCCCTTAGTATACCTTCCTTCGGAGGGGAAGTAAAGCCGGCGGTCCCATGTCATAGATTTATGGCATGTTAAAGAACCTTCCACTAATTGCACCTGTGTGAAGCTAAATTGGATAGGTTAAGAATATAAACAACGCTCTTAGGTGTCTACGTTCGTTGCAAAGAGCCGACTGCGGTGGCGTCTAGTAGCTAAGTTCTGAACTTGGCCTAGTAGTCGTTGACGGTGGCGATAAGTGGCAAAAGGAGGAACTAGTTGAAAAATTCTAAGTTGCAGTACTCAAATAAAAATGAAACAAGATGTTCAGTAAAGAACATATAGCCTACTTTCTCCTAAATGCATGGGTATTGTTATAACTCTTTGTCCTTTTCAAGGAGTATGATTGAATGTTGGTTGTAGTAGCTTGTTGAAATACAACGTGCTATAGGGATATTAAACATGAATATGAGGTGCCCTTTGCTAGTGCTACCTCTGTACCAAATTTCGTTCAATTCGGTTTCGCCGTGTTTGAATTGATAGGGGGAATCGATTTGCACACCTACTTGGCCACCATCTGCAAACTATTGGGCTGATGTTCTTGCAGTTTGGTCAGAATATGTTTCCCACATAAAGATCTGGTGTTGCAAAATTTGGTAGAGACTAGATTATTAGGTTGGTCGTAATTACATTTTAGCTTTTAACATTTGGGTGGCCGCGATTACGTTTCCGTCAAGATAGCGGTGATATAAAACATGACACTGAGGTGCCTCTTGCTAGTGCTACCTCTGTACCAAATTTCGTTCATTCGGTTCCACCGTGTTCGAATTAATAGGGGGAATCAATTTTGACATAAAGATGGCCGCCATCCGCAAACTATTAGGCTAATGACCTATTAGATTGGTCAAAGGATGCTCCCTCCATAAAGGTATGTTGTTGCAAAGTTTGGTAGAGATCGAATGGTTATGTTAGTCGTAATTTGATTTAAGCTTTAAACATTTGTGTGGCCGCTATTACGTTTCTGTCAATATGGCGGCGATATTAATCATGACACTGAGATGCCCTTTGCTAGTGCTATCTCTGTACCAAATTTCGTTCCATTCTGTTTCACCGTGTTTGAATTAATAGGGGGAATCGATTCTGACACAAAGATGGCCGCCATCCGCAAACTATTAGGCGAATGACCTATTAGATTGGTCAAAGGATGCTCCCTCCACAAAGGTATGTTGTTGCAAAATTTGGTTGAGATCGGATGATTAGGTTAATCGTAATTTGATTTAAGCTTTGAACATTCGTGTGGCCGCCATTACGTTTCAGTCAAGACGGCGGCGATATAAAACATGACACTGAGGTGCCCTTTGCTAGTGCTACCTCTGTACCAAATTTCGTTCCATTAGGTTCCTCCGTGTTCGAATTAATAGGGGGAATCAATTTTGACATAAAGATGGCCGCCATCCGCAAACTATTAGGCTAATAACCTATTAGATTGGTCAAAGGATGCTCCCTCCAAAAAGGTATGTTGTTGCAAAGTTTGGTAGAGATCGGATGGTTATGTTAGTCGTAATTTAACTTAAGCTTTGAACATTTGTGTGGCCGCCATTACGTTTCTGTCAATATGGTGGCGATATAAAACATGACACTGAGATGCCCTTTGCTAGTGCTACCTCTGTACCAAATTTCGTTCCATTCGGTTTCACCGTGTTTGAATTAATAGGGGGAATTGATTTTCACACAAAGATGGCCGCCATTCGCAAACTATTAGGCTAATGACCTATTCATTTGGTCAAAGGATGCTTCCTCTATAAGGGTATGTTGTTGCAAAATTTGGTAGAGATCGGATGATTAGGTTAATCGTAATTTGATTTAAGCTTTGAACATTTGTGTGGCCGCCATTACGTTTCCGTCAAGATGGCGGCGATATAAAACATGACACTGAGGTGCCTTTTGTTAGTACTACCTCTGTACCAAATTTCGTTCCATTCGGTTTCACCGTGTTTGAATTAATAGGGGGAATTGATTTTCACACAAAGATGGCCGCCATTCGCAAACTATTAGGCTAATGACCTATTCATTTGGTCAAAGGATGCTTCCTCTATAAGGGTATGTTGTTGCAAAATTTGGTAGAGATCGGATGATTAGGTTAGTCGTAATTTAATTTAAGCTTTGAACATTTGTGTGGCCGCCATTACGTTTCCTTCAAGATGGCGGCGATATAAAACATGACACTGAGGTGCCTTTCGTTAGTACTACTTCCGTACCAAATTTCGTTCCATTCGGTTGCACCGTGTTCGAATTAATAGGGGGAATCGATTTTCACACAAAGATGGCCGCCATCCGTAAACTATTACGCTGATGACCTATTGGTTTGGTCAAAGGATGCTCCCCCCATAAAGGTATGTTGTTGCAAAATTTGGTAGAGATCGGATGATTAGGTTAGTCGTAATTTGATTTAAGCTTTGAACATTTGTGAGGCCGCCATTACGTTTCCGTCAAGATGGCGGCGATATAAAACATGACACTGAGGTGTCCTTTGCTAGTGCTACCTTTGTACCAAATTTCGTTCAATTCGCATTCACCGTGTTCGAATTGATAGGGGGGGGACAGGCATTCAGAGTACACACACTCACACACACACAGACACACACACACACAGACACACACACAGACTCACACACACACATACACACACACAGACAGACACACTTTTTTCGCCCTGTGTTGATCTCATAAGTCTACTTTCATTTTTTGCAAAAATCGAAAGTAGGCTAAAAACAGATAACACACACTAATACAGTCATCACAATTAACACCGGTTATCAGACAGATTCTACACACACCCAAAGTACACGGGGCTACATGACTGCGTTGTCGCAGCCCCTAAACTTAAAAACCAACCAACCATATTAATGGTATGGTAATTATTTGCTTCAC
Organism: Meconema thalassinum; assembly: GCA_946902985.2. Taxonomy (NCBI): domain Eukaryota; kingdom Metazoa; phylum Arthropoda; class Insecta; order Orthoptera; family Tettigoniidae; genus Meconema; species Meconema thalassinum. Next base: position 425,312,379 of record OX336388.2, on the reverse strand, counting down.
AGGTTGGGCGATTGCCACAGAGGAGTGTATAGCTCGGGTGGTATGTGGTAAAGCCTCACGTTCACGGTACTATAGGAATTGTGGGGAGCTGAATCGCTGGAGAGAAGATACCCCTCACGTAGCTGCGTCGAGCTCAAGACAGTTGCACGCATAGATATTAAGCAAGATGTCGACAGCACGGCAGGCGAAGAGTATGAAGGGTATTCATCCCTGTTCCCCCTCCACTGACACTTGTCTGCCCTGAAGCCGTCAGCTTGACCGTGGGGCTTCGCCATAAATCGCCCAAGCTATAGTAATCATCGGACAAGTAAGAGGGCAGATCAAACAAGAAGTTCCGTGAAGAACTATACAGCCTACTTTTCATGCCAATGATTATTCTACAGAATATGAACCTATCTAGAATAATGACGAAATTACGTTGGTAATATCAAAATATCTAATTAGTTCAAAATATACCTGGTATAATGTAGCCTAATAGAGCACTACAGTTGGCAGCCCTGGTGACTGAATATATTCTTAGTTCCATCTCTTAAGGTACAGAATACAAAATTTGGTTCAAGTCCAATGGATAGCATGGAAGTTACATGCAGTTAGACATTGGATCTATCAGCGCGCGTAAAAGCATGTTGGCAACAATGTCACGCGTGTGCTGGTCAGAAATTATCTGAAATATTATGATATCTTGTTGTGCCAATTTTGAATTAAATCCATTTGTTAGTATAGAAGTTACATGTATTTTAAAATTTGACATATCAGCAGGCATAGAATCATGTTGGCAGCACTGCCTTGTATTAATTACTCCAAATTAATCAAGAATGTCAGGTGCTATACGTGTGCAAAGCATAAAGCTGTTGGCTTGCATACTTTCTGGTATATTGATATTAGTGTAAAATAAATATAGACATCATTTATTAACAGTTGGCAGCCCTGATTGCTCTTAACAATACTTATAGTCATATCTGTTATGGTACACATAGCACATACGAAATTTGGTTGAAATCCAACTGATAGTATAGAAGTTACATGTATTAAAAAATTGGTGCTATCAGCAGGCTTATAATCATGTTGGTAGAACTGACCTATATAAGTTACTCCAAATTTATCTAAAATGTCAGAATATACGTGTGCATAGCTTAAAGCTGTTGGCTTGCATACTTTCTGATATATTGGTATTTGGATAAAATAAATAAATAGAGAGAGCAATTATTAATAGTTGGCAGCCCTGGTGGCTCTTAAGAATACGCTCAGTCATATATGTTTATGTACAGATATTACATACAAAATTTGGTTGAAATAAAGTTGATAGTGTAGAAGTTATATGCATTTAAACATTGGACCTATCAGAAGGCTTAACATTATTTTGGCAACACTGCCATGGTTGGCCTCTTGGAAATTAAACTAATATAGTCTTATCTACATGTGTGCTAATTTTGGAATAGCTCCCATGCATACCTTGCAAGATATCAAACATGGAGCTCAAATTTCTAGTGCGTTTTTTCAGCAGTTGGTATCACTGACATCATTTTCAAATATGGACGTGAGATATTCCGGTGCACATCTTTACTCATACTAAATTTGGTTTTGATTGCTGCAGCCGTTTAGGAGTTGATATGGGGGGACACACACACAGCCAGACAGACAGACTGACACACATTTTCCCGGATCGATCTCATAAGTCTACTTTTTCCTCATTTTTGCAAAATGTGAAAAGTAGGCTAAAAATAAGTTGCACTTCCCAGTTATGGCCATTTATTACACCACCTATACAACAGCAACACGCCTATAACGACATACAATGTAACGTCACTTTTTCACATAGTTTCCAAGAGACTCCAAACATTTCTGCGAACGCAAAACCAACTTGTCGATGCGGGATGCATAGAAAGTTCCTCCAGCATTATGCAACCACACGGAGACAGCGGCCTTCACCTCCTCTTCGGTCTGGAAATGTCGACCACCGTTCTGTCTAATGATCACATTCACACTGTTGACATTTGCACGGGTCCTGGACGTTGCGGGCCTGCCCTCGCGATATTCGTCCGTGATATCCGTGCGTCCGGCTTCGAATTGCTGACACCCCTTTACGATCCCTTGCCGGGAAATGGCCCGCTCCCCATACACAGCACTAATTTCACGATGAATGTCCGTGCAATTCTTCCTTTTGGCCCATAGGAATCGGATTGTCGCACACACCTCATATTTGGAGTGAACGTGCAGTCGACGCGCCATTGCTTTTGGCCGCTATTCACACCATACAAGACGAGACACCACAGTGACCTGCCTAACTGATGTGTGGGCAGTGTCTGTCCCTTTCTCCGCTGTGTCCACGTTTGCGACACACAGCGCGCTGCTGCAGCGCGTTAGTGCAACTAACTTTTTAATCCACCTTCGTATATCAATGGTAGTTACTTGTTTCACAGGTTGGGCGATCGCCCCAGAGGAAAGAGAATGGAAGTACCGGCTCTCTATTTACTACAGCAAGCCTCAAGACTCGGGAATATACACGTGTACCACCCCCAAGGGACTCGCCAACAGCATTATTGTTGAGGTGAAAGGTAAGCTCCCTGTTCACTCAAATCAGAGACAATTTTGTGGTTTGCACCAAAATCATCCTAGTTTTCTGTATAGCTCAGACAAACCATAATTACGTAGATAATGGTAATATTATAAATAGTAATAATTGTGGCAAAAGTGCCGCCTAATCAAAACCTTTATTTTGATAAATGACCACTTTGTGGTCATTGGGTACATGTTCATTTATTTATCGTATGGCTTTTAGTGCCGGGAGTGTCCGAGGACATGTTCGGCTCGCCAGAGTCTATAGCTGCTTCCAGCGGACACCCTTAGGGTGAGCTACAAGTTCCGTTCAATTTCAAGTAGTTCCAACTTTCGCTACCAGATATCAATGATACCTAGTGGTGAACGCTGGAACTTTGATAGAGCGTTCCGACGAAACCTAACCTAACAATTTAGCTTTACACAAGTTTAGTCTGTGGAAGGATCTTTTGCATGCCATAAATCTATGACATGGACCGCCGGCTTTACTTCCCCTCCGAAGGAAGGCATACTGAAGGATTTCTAAAGATCTTAAAAAATCCGACGACTTCGGCCGGGTTTGAACCCGCTATCTTGGGAACAGCAGTTCAGCATTCTACCAACTACGCCACAGAAGCCGCTGTTGGGTACACGTTTCGAGGCCTAATTATTTTGGTACCTTCAAATTGTGTTTTGGTTTTCAAATTTCAACTATTTCTTTCTTTCTTTCTTTCTTTCTTTCTTTCTTTCTTTCTTTCTTTCTTTATATTCAGTCACATATTTTTAATGTATCTTTGGGGTAAACATCTTCCACCTTTCCTTATGCTGTACCATAATAGGGTTCTTGATGGGAATGTTTTTAGTGTTTAGCTTTCCAACCACCTGTTTTCCTTGATATTTTTATCTATATCGGCTGATGAAGTGGCCAAAACAATTAGGCCTCAAAATATGTACCCAATGACAACAATGTGATCATTTATCAAAATAAAGGTATTGGTTAGGCGATCTTTTGCCACAACTATTACTAATTAGTTCATCAATACGGAATCAGCAGGAACCTTTCAAATCCTAAAATATTATAAATAGGTAAATCGTTCTTTTTGAATCTTAAAGTTTAAAAAATGTAGGATGTTTAGTTATTTACAGAACGTCTTCTTGCATTGCCATTATTCCCACATCATACGTGACGATTTCTAGTCCCACTTATTAGTTCTAGTAATTTGGGTATAGGCTATTAAATGGCAATATTTTACTGAACAAAATTATGTCTTGTGTTTCAGCTGTGCATTGTGAGCCTTTGGATGTTGGCAATGAACCTCGCCTGATTGCCAGAGTTGAGGGCAACCGGCTGGGACACGTGGCTGACTTCCAGTGTCTCAATGGCTATAAACTGAGCGGGAAGTCCAGACTTATCTGCCAAGCATCGGGTGAGTCAACTTGATCTCTGACACTCGAGATGAGGCGGCTTCAGTGGTGAAGTTGGTAGCATGCTGAGCTCTATGCCCAAGTTCACGGGTTCATACACGGCCGATATTTAAAGAACGTTAAAAAACCCTCATTATGCCTTCGTTCGGAGGGAAATTAATCCGGCGGGTCCTTGTCATAGATTTATGGCATGTAAAGGAACTTTCCACTAACTACACTTGTGGAAGCTAAATTTGTAGCTTAGATTTGATTAACGCTCTATTCAAGTTCCCACGTTCGCTGCCAGGTGCCGGTTGTGATGGCATCTAGCAGCCATGTTCGCAGGTAGGTGTCGTTGACAGTAGCAATTGGTAGCAAAAGTAGGAACTACTTGAAACTGATCGTCTGCAGTCCTTACCTGAATTACAGATAATACACACTAATACAGCCATCACAATTAAGACATAGGCCTACCCAAAGTACACGGGGAACTGAGGAACCAACCAACCGACCAACACACGAGATGAGAACTCTTGTAATCCACTAGTCTGATGTAAGTCTTGAAAACCGAGATCACTTGGGTGACGTTCATATCTACATTTCTTTTGCATTACTCCAAAATCGGAATTTTCTTGGCAGAGCTGGGGATCAAACTCGAGCCTTCATGGCAGGGCACAACAATACTACCCACTATACCACGAGGCTTCCTATTCTGTAAACGAAATGTATAAATTGAATTAATATATAAACTACTTGAATAAAATGAATTAATTTATTCATTGGTTCCTCGTTATTCAATAAAAAACAAGTAGTTCCGTGACGAACTAAAGAGCCTTCGTTTCTTAAAATGTATGATTCATGCCAATCTATGTAGACCTATCTTGAATAACGACGAAATCAAGTTGGAATACTAACATTTCCAAGTACTGCAATTGAAATACACCTGAAATAGTGTAGCCCAATAGAGTAACTTACTACAGTTGGCAGCCCTGGTGACTCAGAATATATTCTTAGTTACATCTCTTAAGGTATAGAATGCAAATACAAAATTCGGTTGAAGTCTAATGGATAGTATGGACGTTACATGCTGTTTATATTGGATTTATCAGTTCGCGTAAAATCATGTTAGTAACAATGTCATGTATGTGATGCCCAGAATTAATCTGAAATATTACGATCTATTATAGTGCCAATTTTGGATAAAAGCAATTTTTTATTATAGAAGTTACACGTAATTGAAAATTGAAATTATCAGAAAGCTTGGAATCATGTTGGCAGTTACTCCAAATTAATCCAGAATGTCAGGTACTATACGTGTGCAAAGTTCAGAGCTAATGGCTTGCATACTTTATGATATATCGATATTAGGAATAAACAAATAGAGAGAGTATTTATTTACAGTTGGTAGCCCTGCTGGTTCTTACGAATACGCATAGTCATAACTGTTATGGTACACAAAGCACATATGAAATTTGATTGAAATCCATTTGTTAGTATAGAAGTTATATGCATTTAAAAACTGGACCTATCAGCAGGATTGGAATCGTGTTGGCAGAACTGATATATGTAAGTTACACCAACCTACAGTAAGGTACTATACATGTGCAAAGTTTAGAGCTGTTGACTTGCATAGTTTCTGATATATTGATATTAGGGTTAAAACATAGAGAGAGCATTTATTAACAGTTGGCAGCCCTGGTGGCTCTTTAGAATACGCACAGTCATATCTGTTGTAGTACACATAGTATATACGAAATTTGATTGAAATCCAATGGATAGTATAGAAGTTATATGCATTTAGAAATTGAACCTATCGGCAGGTTTCGAATCATATTGGCAACATTTGCATGTATTGAGCCCGCCTGAGCTCATTGCTAGGTGATATTTTTGCTAATGTCTATGAACATTCCATGCTTTGTTACTGAACGCGCCCGGATGCAGCGCGCGGCATGTCGTAAAGAAAGAGAAGATGTCTTGACTCTGGACATTCACCCCTAATAATTTTTCTGAGCACCCATTATTATACATGTTGCTTATAAAAGTCTCAGAACATTCCACGTCGTAATTCTGCATAAGATAAACATTATTATGTTTCAAAATTCATCTTTTCGGTAAAGGTAATATACGCCGCAGATAGGCGGGAGGAAGTTAGACTGTCAACGACTCGAGTGACCGTCTGGACTGCAAGCGTGCCCATGCTCGCAAAACTCTCAAGCTAGCAGCCGTCCATGCAAGACGTGCTGGAACTGTCAGTCGTTTAGAGGAGGAAATTCTAAGTCCACCCGCAGGGTGAAGAAGTATAATTTAAACCGACAATCGTCGAGTATATTGTGCAGTTTATTTTAGCCCCACGGTGTGCTGTGCAACGAAGTGGAATTAGTATTACCGTCCGTGTGAGACGAAATTTACATATCCGTCCGTGAGACGAAATTTACATATCCGTCCGTGAGACGATGACCCTTGCAATCCACCCACGAGGTGTAGAAAATCGTCAAACATCAAGTATAAGTTACTGTCATAATTCTTACAGTGAATGCTTAATCGACTGTATTACCAATTTACAAGTGTACAAGTGAAAAGTGTGGAAATTATATTACGTTTCCGTGGATATTTTTTTGACCAAAAGTAACACCACATTTCTACACGTGGGCTACATTAAAACCTAAGTCCACGAAGGACCAGAAATATTGTAACGCTTTTAGTAATCAGCAATCACCATATGCGAACAGGCACAATACAACTAAAACCATCAATGACACACTCAGTGAAATGCATTTTTGCACAGGATTCTCATGATACTCAACGTTTTCTACTGCTATAGAATCTGTGATTTTTAACACCACGTGTGTTACTTAGAAGCTGTGAAGCAGACAGTGAGAGCCATTTTTGATTACCAAGTCCGCAACAAGGAGTGTAAAGACAGTGAGCAATATTTTTCTACTGTGCTAAACCAATTTAACTCTGTGAAAACACGAGTGAAATCTAACATGATGAGCAATCACAACGTCAACCACGTGTACGCCGTTATTCAAGTGCTATCCATTAGTATAATGGAGTAGACCCCATCTATGTCAGAGAGATATCCAAAGAAGAGGAAACTTCGTCATGGCAGGAGAACCAACCAACACCTATGAGGAACATGGAGCCAGGGAGCCCATCAACCCACCAGCTAACCGCAGGAAGGAGATCTTGTACGCGAATCCAACTGGTAGACGCAGGAGAAGACTGGAGCGGAGAAGACTCGAACCCAGGAGTCTGATTTGGCTTACCATTGCAACCGTCCAAGTCTTGGAAACACCTCCTTTACGATGGAATTAACATGAGGTGAATTGTATGTGAGTATACAACTTCTCTTCTTTGTACCGGTTTTGCTGTGGTAGATTAGAATGCATAAATTAACCGAACTTGTGATAACCAGCTTAGGCAGGATTTTTCTAGCTAGACTTTGATATATTTTCTTTACAGTGAGAGTTAGTCACCGATTGGTGCATTCTGGATGTTTCAGCAGGATGTAACGTCCTGATATTTTTGTTAGATATGACCACAGATCACTTGGATTTGTTTTGGTCGACCCTTCATGTGGGTCAGATTTAGTTTTGAAGGATGGACAACCATTCTTTGGTTATTTTAGTTGTTACCCCCCTTCCACGACACTTTCACGACACCACTGTTTTTCTAATGAGTGGGCGTATCAGTTAATGGCCGACTGTAATCATTGCCCTTATGAGAAAGTTATGTTATTTATTGTTTATGTGAGCTCTGAAGCCACATCAGTTCAAGTAAGAACAAGGGGATTATATTAAATATGCTCTGCAAGAGCATTGATCCCCGATACATTCCGTATCATTTCCGACGTCTTAGCAGTTTGTAAGATTGTCATACTGTTTATATCCTTAATTTGCGTGAAGCTAAGTACAAGCAAAAGTTTTTGTATTGGAAGTATGTACATAATAGTCGAATGACATTTCTCTGTCAACTCCAAAGCACTCCACGAGAAGTGGAACATCTTCATGAAACTGTTGTTTGGAAGTTTCAAACGTAAAATATCATTGTACTCCGTATTTTTATACGGTACACATGCCACAAGTGTTTTACAGTTATTCGTTATGATATTTGAGCCAGCGTAATTCACAATAGGACTGTATTTGAGTGAATTATTGCCTGAAGAATGTAGTCAGTTGCCAGACGCGACTGTGAAGCCGTGTGTTTTGCTAACACCAGTCAGAACGGGTTTATTTACCCAAGGTACACTATGCTCTCTTTGCGAGACGACTTTATACTGTTTTGACAGATGCGCACGCATCAATTGTTTTACCGTTTGGAGAATGTAGCCATTCTCTAGGTCAAGGCCAGGAGCTGTGTTTTGAGATCAGAGGTTTTTGCTGACGTCATGAGATGTGCATGTAACTTATGTGTTATCGCTATTGGAAAGCGAAATTCATTTTAGCACTATTGGAGAGTGTATGATTTTGTACGAAGCCTATGTTGTCTATTATTTAGTGGTGATTATGACACCCTGTTTGAGGCTTTTGATGTATTATAGTTGAGTGCACGAGATGCACTGTTGTACAGAGCTAACTCTGCGACCATTCTTACCAGGATTAGCCTGTGGACTGTTACAGGAGAGCTGTGCGCCCCTGGCAGTATTTTTGCAACCGAGTCTTGCTAACTCGTGTTATTGTGCCGGCTGTTGAGCCGAGGTTTTGTGAGTGATGATCTTTCAGTAGACTTCACGTACTTTCAGCCTAGGTGACCATAGAATCACCAGAAAATCTACATAAATCGACGGCAAACATAAACCGCGCTCCTAATAATAAGAACTATCTAATTATTATAAATAAATGCTAAATAACCATGACTGTGAATTTAATCTTGATCCTCAACATTGTGCTCGCTGGACGATTCTATTTGGATGATTTCCATTTCCAACTGGAAATGACTTTTTGACTTTATACATTATCTTGAGACGACGGAACTGTGTACGAACCATTAGTTCTCAACTGGTGGCGCACGATGCTCATGCGACCTAAGTCGTGATTTTAATCACGCCGTTGCCACCGTAACTACATGATTAGATGACCCTTGAATACAAACAGTATTCTAGCGTATAGACAGGCTTAATAAGAAACTTTGTGAGTGATGTGTTTTTTTTTTAAGTGTTATATTTTATGATAACCTGTTGTACCCTTAGCTTGTAAGGATTGTATTTTGTGTTTTTTTATTCTCGTTATCATATAGCTTTTGTTGTAAATGTTTGTTTATTACGGTAGTCATTCGCTGTAAATACTTGTTGTAACGTTAGGACTTAGCTAGATTCATTAAATAATTAAATGTAAATGTAAATTTGGGAGTGGTACAATCATAAATTCTTTTGCTTGCTTATTGTTAATTTAACTTCTCATTTTCTTTAGTTACCCATTTCATCTGTGTAGGGTAAACTTTTCGTGCCACTACCCTAGCTTTGCTGTTAATGTTTTCTTGTATTATAGATCTTTCGCGAGGGTTTTAAATTTAATGAATGTAGGATTCTTAACCCTTTATTTTCTTTTTTCTTATTAGCTTGCCGGACTAGCCCGAAACAAACCCTCCGAACTAGGCTAGGTGTTTGTAATTTTTTAATAAATTTCACCTGAGTTAACATAAGTCTGGAAGTCATATGGGCCGTGAGATATTCAGGTATAGAACTTTGCTCTTACCAAATTTGGTTTCGATAGCTGCAGCCATTTAGGAGTTGATAGGGGACACACACAGACAGACAGACACACATTTTCCCGGATCTATCTCATAAGTCTACTTTTTCCTCATTTTTGCAACATGAGAAAAGTATGCTAATTAATAATAATGAAATATTTAACTAACTGGCCATGTTGGCAGAGAGAGTGGTAACATGCTAGTTTGTGCGTGGCTGGCATCGGGGGAACGTGGAATCGAATCCCACCTCGGCCATCCTGAAAATGGTTTTCGTGGTTTCCCATTTTCACCACCAGGCAAATGCCAGGACAATTCCTTTCAACAGATCCACGGTCGGCTTCCTTCCCAAATCCCTTCTCTGACATTTCCTTAACTAGATCCAAGTTAGCGGTCACCAGAGCGATCGGCCTGTCACCATCCGCAGTTGTATCTTCTGACAAAGTATGTTCAACTCCAAGACTCTGTCCTTGTGGCGGTAGAGGAATGATCCCCCGCAGAGTCCGTGAGTGAAGCCGAACTGGGAGGATAAGTGATAGTAAAATAATAATAATTAAACTTATTATAATTAAAAGACGTCGCCTCCGTAGCGTAGCGGTCAGCATGGTTAGCTGCCGCCCCGGAGGTCCTGAGTTCGATTCCCGGCTCTGCCACGAAATTTGAAAAGTGGCACTGCCCCCATAAATTGAATTATTTAGGGACAAAATGAGAGTATTTTCCGTCCCCATGATAAAATTTAACTAGCAAATATAATTTCTGGACGTGTGACACAAGAGTGTCGTGTTACAAGCTCGAGACTGTGGGAGAGCCGATCACGTGATAGATTGCACAATGGACGCTTCTAGAAGGCTATTCTTAGCATAGCAACAGCGAGTTTGGAAATTAATATTATAAATATTGTTATAAATGATGCTATTGGATCCCAGCCCAGAGCCAATGAGCAGACGTCTTATTGAAGACGGGATCAACTTTAATTACACAACATGATGAAATTAGGCATTTAGGCCCTTAGAAGAAGATTTTCTTATTTGGTAATGAAGAGAATATTAAGATAAATTATGTCTGATACTTTAAAAACCGCAGATCGGTTAATCTACGCAGTAATAAGCATTAGTAATCTACGCGCTAAAATTATGGTGGGAGATTGATATGGCCGCCAAAAATTCGACTTGGAGAGGGAGATCCAAGGATCGAGGTTCTTATTCCAGCAGACTTTGAAGAGTGAGGAAGTTATTTTACTGGGTTAACGGAGATCCCAAAGCTTAGTCCAAGTGCGACGACTGTCGACTTGTGGAGACGCGAGTATAGCTAGTTGGAGCGTTAGAGATCACCGCACTTCCATTCTACGTGAAGATGCGAGGAACATAGTATTAATTATATCTCATATAATATTGAGATTTGAAGTTAAATAAGCGAACACATATTAAGAACAGGTCGCCTACTATATATTGTGGAAAGTCGAGCGCTTAAATATTCACCGTTTCGACAATATCAGCCTGTCTAGTTACATTTCCAAATGTGTTGGAAACAGAGCTGAATATCATTATAAATTGCAACGTGAAGTTGGCGAACGCAGTTCAAGTGAACAGTGGCGGAGGACTTTTAATATTGTCGCAACACATAAACATTAACAGAATGACTAGTATTATCTTCAAACCTTATCATTCAACTTAATTTATATTGTTGATATGATGGACTAAAAAGTCATGCGCCAGAGACATATTCGATAACAGGAGTTAAGATACAACGATGGAGCTTCGTTAGACAACGTATTCTTGAATACAGACGTAGTGTACGGTCCATCTTGTGCACTTTCGTCAGTCTACGAACACTAATATAACTTCAATTAGCTATGGAAACATTCCATTCACCATTTATATGAATATTTCCATAATTATATTCCAATGATGAAGCCGATACATATTTACGACGGAGAATGGAGACTTTACAGAAGAGATTTGTCAAGATGCTAGGGAAGGTAGCCCAGCAACCCAGAAGAATTTGCCAGAAGGATGTCGTTCGAGCCCAGCCGAACGTTGGTGAATTCCAGAGAGAGACGTGTCTTATCTCTGAGGTCGCAGATCCGAGGTTCGAATGCAGATCCATCTCAGTGTCTTGTACTGAGGAAACATCTAAAGTATTGTGGCAATACTTACATTGATCTTCAAGTTTTCGTCTAAATAAGGTATTAGTGTATCTCAATTGTTATATAGAGCTTGATTAGTGACATTCTGAGCCAGCGATCTTATTCCATATGTTCGGCGATTTTATTTCATATTTCTATATTTTCATATTTCATGTATTTCAGTGCTTTTATGTAATTTACATTTCAGATGTGTGTTGAGATTTTTATGCTGCAAGATCATTTAGAAGATGATTGCATTTCATCTTATGTTCAATTTTATTCAACGGATCAGTTGTGGAACTGACATTAAAATTTTTGTTTGAGGAATCATATTGCCTCATAGGAGACTAGTCGTTTCGGCTCTCGAATTTTTAATAATTTCATTTAAACCAAGTATTCTGACATTGTGTCATAGCTTCAAATTAAATTATTATTAAATTTAATTTGAGCACTTTAATGTAACGACACATAACTTCAAGAAAATAAGAAACATCGAATGATATTGTTATATCATTATTGTACATAAAATATCGGCGATCTAAGAAATACTAGTCGTTTGATAAGACCGAAGTCTTTATCTCTATGAACATTCTTTGCGTCGAGTGGAAAAACATTACGACATTGACAAACCTTTCTTATTATCTGTAAAGCTAAGAGCTTTGTTCATTTAATATGTTAGAGGAAATACCTTTTGATAGAAGATTATTCAAATCTTTGGCTAGGAATTCAAAGCTAGTTTATCCCGGTCAAGATTGAATTCTATCTGACTCTATAAATAACATGTGTGTTATTTTATGCTATTTGTGTAACATCAAGTCATTTTGTGGACATGATATTACAATGATAAACAATTTATAGCTAGACAAGTGAGATGAAACAGGAGTATTATTTCTATTACATGTATTTGCGACAGACGAGTTAACAGTTAATTATCTTGTTGTGGAGTAAACTTTAGGAGGTTAATCACGACTGTCTAATATCGTTCATTACAATTGGAAGTTTCGTTTGAAGAACTTAGGTATGTATAATTGTAGTCCAGTAGTCATGTGCAATGATACTGAGGGTCATGCCATTATTTGAGAAAAGTTCCTACATAAGATATGTTAATAACAATTAATCCCTTTTTGGTTATTGTTTAACATAGTAGATGATAATTGTTTATGGCATATATACTGTTATATGAGGTTTTGTAGAGCTATGGAGTGCTCAGGCGAGGGAATTCCGCATTTTAAGGAAGTCAAAGTATTGTTGTTCTTTGGTAAAAGGCATGTATCATGATAAGAGCCGTTGTATACAAGTAGTCCAGTTCTTGTGAATTAACGATTTAGCTGTGTTAACAGGAGGGTTTCAGCGGAAATACAACTTGAGAAAGATTGTCTACTCACGTCTATAATACTATTATTACATTTTATTAAACCCGAATTTATGTAATTACGTGCAGTTTGCCTTAATTAGTCGACTGTATTATACCGATAATGTAATGAAACCTATATAAGACGAGGTGTATGCAGTATATTAAAACTACGGAACGTTATAGAAGAATGGTTATGTGAAAAACCAGTGTATATATTTAGTTAAGAATTGTATTGTAACCGAGAAGTTAAAATCTCGAAAGTGTTGCGTTAGCAACACTAGATGATGGATATTATTATAAAAGTATTACATGTAAATATTTTTGTGGAAATGATTTAATTAGTAAAACAATTTAATAGGATTTATTAATCAATTGTTTTGGAACAGTGTGTGTTTATGAGCGGATGTTTTTGGTGTGAATGATTATTCATTGTTAAGAGAAAATGTGGAACCGTATTGGTCTAGAACAATAACAGAGTGGGAATGAAAGAGTGTATAAAAATTTTAGAATGATTGGTTAAGAAACAGAGCAGTTATATGAACTTTTGTAAGATCTAAATGTTAATTTTACGTGTTTTATAAATGCACACAAGCAGCCTCTGTGGGCTAGTGAGAATGATTCACCGTTAGCATTGGAGAGCGATGATATAATATAACAAGTGTAGACTCACAGCCTTCGGTTTATTGTATAAACCATTTTTGAGTACGGCGTGATGCCAGTGTTCATTGATGAAGCAATGCCACGGCACGTGCATTCTGCAAACGCAGGCTTGTGAATGAAGACATGTGTATGGAATGCCATTGAGAGGCTTCATTCAACGTTTTTATTTTTACGCAGTGTAGACCTAAAACCAAGCCAAGTTTTATACTCATAATTTTAATACAGCATTGTAGTAAGATGTAGAATTGAAAGGAAGTGAATGATTGCGTGTTTTTAATTTTAATGTATATTGTTAAATTCATTTATTGTTATTTGTTTATAGTAGATTAGTTTACCTTTTTGTTAATAAATTTGTTCAGATTGTTTACCGTTGTTGTTGGAGTGTGATTCATTTTAAATATAAGGAGCAGAGTATTGTGGATGTAGTGCTGGCGAAGCTGAGTCCCAGTCCCCGAGTTATGTAAAGGTGAGTGCCCCGTGTAGTTGGTTGTTGATCCACAATATTCTGGTAACTGCTATCTGTAAATCCCTAAAGATCATGTTGGAAGCGATTTCTAATGTTGTATTTGCCGGAGCAATGAGAAATAGGCAATCCAGCGGGGCCAATGGATATTCCAACAGGATCCTTTCCGGATTATCGGGTACAGTAGGAATGGCGCCTATGAACTTTGGGGATGCGAAATTAGCTTCTAAGTGTCTCTAAAGGAATTTGTTTTGAATATTTCTAGTGAAAGAAATAATTACCAGACTTGTGGAATGTCTTATCCATTTCGGATGGATGTGAGGGTAATTATATAGGCTTAATTTAAATTAATATTAGGAAGGTTACACTCAGATAAAGATCAGATCCTAGAAACCTGAGAGAGGTGTAGTAGGTAGACAGTTTCGAAAAACGACCTACGATCTGATATTTATTTCATTTTACCGGTACATGACTATTGCTAAGGTCATGTGTAAACTAAAGCTAACTTGTTTTGATGATTGTAATAGTAGAATTTTTTGTGTGGTAGTGAATTTAAAGTGAATCACATGAGAACAAACATTTTGAGTAGGTTTATTTAACATAGGGTGTACTTTAAGTTAATGCTGATATAATTGTAAGTTACTTTTAGACATTAAGGTGCTCAAAAATATATATGGAATAGGACGTTGCTCAGATGTTGCTATTTTGCTATGTTATTGTTTATGTCTCTATAGCATTATATAAAGGGTTATTGCAATGGCAAGTGAGGATGTAAAAAAATGTTTGAGGAGATGCAGATGAAGCTGCAAGAAAGTATGAAGCAGAATTTGAAGGAGCAACTGCAGAGCAGTTTAAATATTGTCATAGGTGAGATAAAGGAGAATTTATCTGCGAATATGGTAGATATGGAAGGTAAATTTCAGGAGGAAAAGGAGGACCTTGAACAACTGAAGCGGGAAGGAAAGGAGGACCTTAACACAGTGGTTGTTAAAGTTGTTGATTCTCTTTCAGATAAAGTTGCAGAAAGTGTTAAAGAGAGTTTCAAAACTGAAATTCAGGAAGTTCAGACTTCGTTAGAGGGTTTGCATACTAGTGCTTCTAAAATGGTTGCAAATGTCACGCGATTACAGGCCAGCTCAAAGCAGATACAGGACGATGTAAGTGGTGCACGGACAGATGTCGGAGATGTCCGAACTGATGTTAGTAATGTTAGGTCAGATGTATCTAATGTCCAAAGTAAAGTAGATACAGTCCAAGTAGAGGTATCCAATGTCCAAGCTAAAGTGGATACAGTCCAAGCCGATGTCACCAATGTTCAGGTTGACATAAATAACATGCAGTCAGATGTCACTGATGTACAGTCTGACATAGGTAAAATACAGACAGAAGTTAATACGGTATTTGTAGATGTATCAAAAGTCCAAGTGGACATTGATAAGATTAGACAAGAGGTAGAGGCGTCTAAAGAATTGTTTACACAGAATATAACTGCTTTAACGACACGTTTTGTTAACGATGCGATAAAAACTTCTCTGGTCGAATTAAAAGGTAACGTAGAAACTTTACGAACACAGGTTATTGACCATAATAGAATTCTTAAGGCAGATATTGAGGAGGATATAGCTGAAATGTTAAAAGCTAATGCAGTTGTATGGAAGGACGAGTGGAACAAATCTAGTGGGGAACATGTTAAGCAAATCCAAGATAACATAGAAAAGAAATTAGCCATTACCCAAGAGGTTATCGAAGTAAGAACAGATCTAGGTAAAAGGATTGATACGCTCACTGAAAAACAAGTAGAGGATAGAACTCAATCTAGTCAGGATGTGCAAGCTTTGAAAGAATCGTTAGAGAGTAAAACTAAAACGATAGAGGAACGATTAAACAAGGTTGTCACTAACGTTAATGCCATGAGTGAGGAGAAAACTAATGAACTAGAAGAATTATCCAAGAAGTTACAAACTCGTAATCTAGGAGATGTTGCCAAGCTTGAGACGTATAAGGAAGATTTAAAGACCGAAGTAGGCCAACAGTTGAAGAAGATTATCTCTGAGATAGAAGAAAAGGAACGGGAGAAGATATATTTTGAAGATTCGAGGAATCAGACTAGAAGAAATAGCCTAGAAGTGGAAGAAAGGGAAATTAGGCCGGAAGAAAGATTATTCAGGTTTAAGGAAGGTTTAGAGGAGAGGAGTAAAGAGCCCGAAAGTTACAAAAGAGATTTTCGAAAAAACCTTCAGGATTCATATCCGAGAAACGTGACGGTCATAAGGAACTTTGAAGATAAACCGTGTAAGATCAGCAACCTAGATAGTTTCACACCGATAGAGTATATCAGAAATCTCAAAGATTACTTTATCGAAGCGCATAAGGTATTCCAAGAGAGAGGGAAATGAAGATCGTAGAACGCTTTTTATCAGATGGGCCCCTTGAATGGTTCAGAGCCTTCAGATATACCTTCATGAACTTCGATGAATTCACAGAAGCACTAATAAAGCGTTTTTGGTCTATTGAAGCACAAAACTCCCTACGCGCAGAAGTATACTCACGGAAATATTCAGGAACTCTTCCTACACGCTACGCAGACTTCTTCACGAATCAGTTAGCCAGGCTCAGATTTCTTCAACCCCCGTTATCTACAGCTCAGTTGATAGACGCGATAGCCAGGATGTTCCCTGTTGAAGTCAGACGTCTAATTATCTCGTCAGGAATCATCGATCAAGCAAGCATGGACGAATTGCTCAAAAAACTCGATTACACGAGCCCTATGCCAAACGTTGTTGCGAAGAATCAAAGGCAAGAGTACAAAGACATTAACACAGTATATCTTGACCAAACACAACAGACAATCCGAAAGAACCAGAAAAGGGAAATATTGGTCCTGAAAGGAATAATTATTTTCGAGATCGTAGACCAGAACCCAGATACAGGAGATTCCGTGGAGGTCGTCCGTACCAGCAACAGCAAGGACGTGGTAATGATAATAGCAATGGCAACCGTAGAAGTGGTTATTATCACAACAATAATAACTACCGATACAATAATAATGGTTATTATAACAGGAATAACAATAGGAATAACCAGAACTATAATCGTAACAGAAACTCCCAAGATGAAATTATGACGAAGGAGAAGTATGATGAATGTCATAAGGAAGGACAAGAGTATCTCAAGGAGTTGAGAAATAATGAAAATGGTAATGGAAGGGAAAATAAAAGTTTGATTATAGATCCCGGTCCATCTACTGGTCAGAAGGGGAACCATGAGAATGTGTCTCAAGGACAAAAAAAACAATTTTGAAAAGGAATTAGAGGAGACAGGATATACTGCTACACAAAACCAGATTATGATAAACGAAATCTATGAGGTGACGGACGAAGACCTACTCTTCGAGAAGGAGATTGTTAAAGTAGAAAGACCATTCGAATTACCGATTATTTGTGTTAATGTTGATGGACAAATATATAAGTCATTAATGGACACAGGTGCCATTATGTCTATCATATCGGATGATTGTTATCAGAGATTATCTAAGGGCAAAAAGATGACAGTTTTACCCGCATCTACTGTTAAAGTGCGTGGTATTTTTTAAGATAAACGGTAAAGTCCAAAATCCAAGTTTTGTTAAACTTTGAGATAAATGGAAGCACATATGAACACATTTTCATTGTGCTGAGCAAAATCAATTTTGATATCGTGCTAGGCATTGACTTCATTACCAAAGTTGGAGCAGTAATTGATATGAAAAACCGAGTCATAAAATTTAGTGAAGGGTTAATAAACACAGAAGAGTTAGAAGAACATGATTCGAATGGCAGTCTAGATAAAGATCCTAGGGAAGAAATTATTAACAACATTATTGAAGAGGTAGAAAATGGAAGGGAAATGCTTACTCTCCAAGCAGAAGGGTTTGACGAAATTCAGGATGAATTTGAGGAATTAATCATGGAGTTTAAGGACATTTTCGATGATAAGCCTGGATTGATAAAGGACTACAAGTATAAGATTAGGCTTACGGATGAAACTCCTTATGAGAAGAGGATTTACCCGATACCAGAAAAGTACTATGAAGAAGTACGGGGGATAATCAAGAAAATGGAAGCTGACGGAATTATAAATAAGCAGGCGTCGTCTTACATCAACCCTATAACAGTAGTCAAGAAAAAATAATGGTGAATTTCGCCTATGTCACGACGCCAGGACCATTAACTTAAAGATTTTGCCCGAGGCAGACTGACCGCCTAAAATACGAGATTTGCTCAGAAAGTTTAAAGGAAAAGCATGTTTTAGCGTCCTAGAGTTAACTGCTTCGTTTTACCAAATTGAGCTTGAAGAAGAAAGCAAACAGTACACTGGGTTTCTGTTTGACCAGACTCCTGGGTATTTCAGATAATTCCCTTTGGCATGGTCAACAGTGGTGCAGTCCTGATTAGAGCCCTTGATAACAAACTCACCGATGAAGTTAAAAAGAACGTGATCTGTTATATAGATGATTTAATCATATCTTCACCAAATGTCCAGGAACATCTTATACACTAGCGTAAGCTTTTTGAAAACCTGAGAGACGCAAATATAAAGGTAAACTTCGATAAGTGCCGTTTCATGAGAGAAGAAATTAATTTTCTCGGACACACCATTGACCAGCATGGATATCACCCGAACCTGCAGAAAGTGAAAGCTATTATGAGGTTCCCAAAGCCCACTAAGGTCAAACAAGTGCGAGAATTTGTAGGTGCGTGCCAATTCATTAGCAGTCATTGTCCAAAGTATTCAGAGATTATGGCACCTCTCTATGACTTGCTAAAGAAAAATAACCGTTGGAAAAGGAGTAGTACCGCTGACGACGCGTTTGAGAAAGCTAAGGAGATGTTGAAAAACAACGTGAAATTAGAATATCCGGATTTTGAACGAATATTCTACATAGAATCCGATGCTTCACGTGTAGGCATTAGTGCAGTCTTATACCAAAAGGACGAAGAAGCAAATAAGCACTACATTGCGTTCACCGGACGAAAGCTTAAGAAACACGAAGAGAACTACTTCACGACAGAACTAGAGGCGTTAGCTTTCGTGACAGCTCTACAAGTGTGGAAGAAGATATTAATCGGACATCAGATTATAATTATCACCGACCATAAGGCACTCCAATTTATGCTTCAAACCGATATGTCCAGTGATAGATTAACTCGATTGGCCCTTTTCACTCAACAGTTTAATGCTACAATAATCCACCAGCCAGGTAAGGACAATTTGTTGGCTGACGCATTATCACGTAACCCAGTTAGAAATTTGCAGATTAACCATGTACAATTGGAGGAAGAAGATCAGGAAACCGTTAGGAGATTAGCCCGAATCGGTGTGTCACAGAAGAGACACGCTCCAATTAGGAAAATGTACAGGTTCCTTAAGGGTTACATGGACACAGCAGATCTAAATTATGCTGCTAATCAAAGGCAATCACGACACTATATATTCAGCGGAGATCTTGTGTGTAAGTACGCAGACTCCGAGCACACTAAGATTCGTATAGTCGTGCCCCCTAATCTTGTCACAAAGTTAGTGTGGTTGGCACACCATTCTATCGGACATGGAGGTTTAGATAAAGCCCTCAGTACTCTTAAAGAGAGGTTTGTCTGGACCAACATGAGATCCACAATAGCGAAGATTATAAGATCTTGTGATAAATGCCAGAGAGGAAAATTCGCATCAGAATTGTTGAAAGGAAGACCCAGAGCTATGATACCTTCTAAACCACGTGAGCTGATGACCACGGACATTTTTGGTCCTTGTCCGAAGGGATATCAGGGTAATCAGTTCCTGTTAGTGACTGTTGATGTCTTCACTAAATTCGTTACCATGAATCCCATGCAAAAAGCCAATACCAGAAATGTTGTGAGCAGATTATAGAATGCTGTGTTTCCGAAGGCTGGCAAACCAGAATATCTCTTATCGGACCATGGAGCGCAGTTCACTTCAGCCGAATTCGCAGCAGACATGGAAAGGTTGGGAATTAAGCACATCTTTTCAAACGTGCGTTATCCAGAGTCAAATTCAAGCGAACGCTATATGGCAGAATTTAGCAAATTCTGCAGAATTTTCTGCCCAAATGATCACCCCAGTTGGGTAAAATACGTGCCAATGATTGAGGATTGTTTGAACTCCACAGCTCAAGAAAGCACGGCAGAAGTTCCTATGATTCTTCACTTAGGAAGGAATCCAGAAAGGCCATGGGACAATGTATTTGATTTCATTCCCAGAGATCCTGATCTAGGAAGACAAGTGAGGATCGAGATGGCGAAAGAAAGACTTCAGAAAGCAGCAGAGAAGCGCTTGAAACGAGTTGCAGGAAAACGTTTCGGTACGCCATTAGAAATTGGAAGTAAAGTCTTACTGCGCAGACCAGTGAAAGCGGACGTGAGCAAAAAGATGTACCCCAAGTTCGGAGTTATCTTTATTGAACCGTTCCGCATAATTAATGCTTATGGGAATAACTGTTATGAGTTGTTTGACGATGAAAACAACGTTATTCTAGGAAAATTCAATGCTAAAAATTTGAAAAAGTATTATAAGAAAATAGGCTAAAATAATTCAATATACGAGTTGAAGTGACATATCAAAAGTCTTGAATTAGTATGATTAAAAACAATTTGCAACTGTTTTTAACTTGAGATGACGGAGGAATTCCCCCGTAAATTGAATTATTTAGGGACAAAATGAGAGTATTTTCCGTCCCCATGATAAAATTTTACTAGCAAATAGAATTCCTGGAAGTGTGACACAAGAGTGTCGTGTTACAAGCTCGAGACTGTGGGAGAGCCCGATCACGTGATAGATTGCACAATGGACGCTTCTAGAAGGCTATTCTTATCATAGCAACAGCGAGTTTGGAAATTAATATTATAAATCCCTATATCCTATATCCCTATATCTTATATATAAAAGTGAAAGTCTGTATGTATGTATGTATGTATGTATGTATGTATGTATGTATGTATGTGGGTGGGTTTGTTCCGTATACAAATCTACACCGTTCCACCAATCTCAACCAAATTTTGCACACACATAGTTTAGGACCCAGAAGGAAACGCTGGCTACAAGAATTTTCGATAGTCTTTCTCATTCTTCTGATTTCGGCCCTTTTGCACTCAAGCACAGGCTAATCAAATCATAAAATATAGTCATGAAGGAATGACAAGGCAGACAGTTTCCATGGCAACATAGCTCAAGTCGAGACACGGCCGACTGGATTCGAGTTGTGCTCTGCACTACCGGTATAGAAAATGAGGCTCTTTACTTGAAATCCCGTTAGTTACTCAACTGCTCACACAGCACTGTCAACCGAGTTTAGCATAACAAAGACTTAACACTATCTATCTACTACATATTTGTCAAATACCACTCACTCACTCACTCATTCATTCATTCATCACGAAATCTCAAAAACCACCGAACGGATTGGAATGAAATTTGGTATGCAGCTTCCTTACGGTGCCGCAAATGCCCGCTAAGAGAGAATTTTTGGATATTCATGTTCTAAAGGGGTGTTAAGGGGGTAGACCTGCATTTCATTGAATAGCAATATCTCCCGATTGGTTTCATTGGTGGATGTGATACTCGGCATATAAACTCATCTTTAAAAATAAGAAGACACGTGTCTGAGGGTTTTTCGATGTGGTGTATATTATGGGGTGAAAGGGGTGAAAAGTGGGGATTGAAAGAATCCTAACGGAGCGTGTATCTCTTAAATGACATAGGCGAGGAGTTTGAAACTCAGCGGAAAAAAATCAGCATAAAAACTAAGTAAATATGTATTTCACAGTTTTTTCATAAATCCAATTTAAGGGGCCCATGGGGAGGGGTGAAATTCTGGGGGCGGGGGGGGGGGGACAGGAAAGAAAGTGTCCTAACTGATTGACTGACTGACTCACTCATCAAACTCAAGGGGGGAAAAATTGCTTTAAAGTAAGTAAATAGCTGTTCGACAGTTTTTTTTTCAAAAATCATATTTAAGGGGTTCATGGGGAGGGGTGAAATTCTGAAAAAAGAAAATTGAAAGAAAAAGTCCTGACTCACTCACTCACTCACTCACTCACTCATCATCGCCCAGCCAAATTATTGAAGTTAGAAACATGACTGTTTGGGGATATGTTCATTGTATGTCAAAACCGTCTACTAAGGGACGATTTTCGGATATTCAGGTTCTAAAGAGGTCTTAAGGGGGTTAAACCTGCATTTCATTGAATAACAATATCTCCCGATTGGTTTCATTGGGGGATGTGATACACGGCATATAAACTCAACATTAAAAGTAAGAAGACACGTGTCTGAGGGTTTTTCGATGTGGTGTATATTATGAGGTGAAAGGGGTGAAAAGCGGGGATTGAAAGATTCTTAACGGAGCGTGTATCTCTTAAACGACATAGGCGAGGAGTTTGAAACTCAGCGGAAAAAAATCAGCATAAAAACTAAGTAAATATGTATTTCACAGTTTTTTCATAAATCCAATTTAAGGGGCCCATGGGGAGGGGTGAAATTCTGGGGGCGAGGGGGGGGACAGGAAAGAAAGTGTCCTAACTGATTGACTGACTGACTCACTCATCAAACTCAAGGGGGAAAAATTGCTTTAAAGTAAGTAAATAGCTCTTCGACAGTTTTTTTCAAAAATCAAATTTAAGGGGTTCATCGGGAGGGGTGAAATTCTGAAGGAAAAAATATTGAAAGAAAATGTCCTGACTCATTCACTCACTCATCATCGCCCAGCCAAAATATTGAAGTTGGAAACATGGCATTTCGGGGATATGTTCGTTGTATGTCAAAACCGTACACTAAGGGAGGATTTTTGGATATTCTAGTTCTAAAGGGGTCTTAAGGGGATTAAACCTGCATTTCATTGAATAACAGTATCTCACGAGTGGTTTCATTTGTGGATGTGATACTCGGCATATAAACTCATCTTTAAAAATAAGAAGACACGTGTCTGAGGGTTTTTCGATGTGGTGTATATTATGAGGTGAAAGGGGTGAAAAGTGGGGATTGAAAGAATCCTAACGGAGCGTGTATCTCTTAAACGACATAGGCGAGGAGTTTGAAACTCAGCGGGGAAAAAACAGCATAAAAACTAAGTAAATATGTATTTCACAGTTTTTTCATAAATCCAATTTAAGGGGCCCATGGGGAGGGATGAAATTCTGGGGGCGGGGGGGGGGGGGACAGGAAAGAAAGTGTCCTAACTGATTGACTGACTGACTCAATCATCAAACTCAAGGGGGAAAAATTGCTTTAAAGTAAGTAAATAGCTGTTCGACAAGTTTTTTTTTTCAAAAATCAAATTTAAGGGGTTCATGGGGAGGGGTGAAATTCTGAAAATAGAAAATTGAAAGAAAAAGTCCTGACTCACTCACTCACTCACTCACTCATCATCGCCCAGCCAAAATTATTGAAGTTAGAAACATGACAGTTTGGGGATATGTTCATTGTGTGTCAAAACCGTCTACTAAGGGAGGATTTTCGGATATTCAGGTTCTAAAGGGGTCTTAAGGGGGTTAAACCTGCATTTCATTGAATAACAATATCTCCCGATTGGTTTCATTGGGGGATGTGATACACGGCATATAAACTCATCATTAAATGTAAGAAGACATGTGTCTGAGGGTTTTTCGATGTGGTGTATATTATGAGGTGAAAGGGGGTGAAAAGCGGGGATTGAATGATTCCTAACGGAGCGTGTATCTCTTAAACGACATAGGCGAGGAGATTGAAACTCAGCGGGGAAAAAACAGCATAAAAACTAAGTAAATATGTATTTCACAGTTTTTTCATAAATCCAATTTAAGGGGCCCATGGGGAGGGGTGAAATTCTGGGGGGAAGGGGGGAAACAGGATAGAAAGTGTCCTAACTGATTGACTGACTGACTCACTCATCAAACTCAGGGGGAAAAACTGCTTTAAAGTAAGTAAATAGCTTTTCGACAGTTTTTTTGATCAATCAAATTGAAGGGGTTCATCGGGTGGGGTGAAATTCTGAAGAAAAAAAAATTGAAAGAAAATGTCCTGACTCATTCACTCACTCATCATCGCCCAGCCAAAATATTGAAGTTGGAAACATTGCATTTCGGGGATATGTTCGTTGTATGTCAAAACCGTACACTAAGGGAGGATTTTTGGATATTCAAGTTCTAAAGGGGTCTTAAGGGAGTTAAACCTGCATTTCATTGAATAACAATATCTCACGAGTGGTTTCATTTGTGGATGTGATACTCGGCATATAAACTAATCAATAAAAATAAGCAGACATGTGTCTAAGGGTTTTTCGATGTGGTGTATTATTATGAGGTGAAAGGGGTGAAAATTGGGGGTTGAAGGATTCCTAACGCAGCGTGTAGGCCTATCTCTTAAACGACATAGGCGAGACATTTGAAACTCAGCGAAAAACCATCAGCTTAAAAAGTAAGTAAATCGGTGTTCGACTGTTTTTTATAAATTAATTTAAGGGGCCAATGGGGTGGGGTGAAATTCTGGGGGGAAAATGGAGAGAAAGTGTCCTAACTGACTGACTAACTCACTCACTCATCAAACTCAGGGGAAAAAGACAGTTTAAACAAGAAGTTCCGAGAAGAACTATACAGCCTACTTTTCATGCCAATGATTATTCTACAGAATATGAACCTATATAGAATAATGACGAAATTAAGTTGGTAATATCGAAATATCTAATTAGTTCAAAATATACCTGGTATAATGTAGCCTAATAGTACACTACAGTTGGCAGCTCTGGTGACTGAACATATTCTTAGTTCCATTTCTTAAGTACAGAATACAAAATTTGGTTGAAGTCCAATGGACGTTACATGCAGTTAGACACTGGATCTATCAGCACGCGTAAAAGCATGTTGCCAACGATGTCATGCGTGTGCTGGTCAGAAATAATCTGAAATATTATGATATCTTGTTGTGCCAATTTTGGATGAAATCCATTTGTTAGTATAAAAGTTACATGTATTTTAAAATTGGACATATCAGCAGGCATAGAATCATGTTGGCAGCACTGCCTTGTATTAATTACTCCAAATTAATCTAGAATGTCAGGTGCTATACGTGTGCAAAGTATAGAGCTGTTGGCTTGCATACTTTCTGATATATTGATATAAGGGTAAAAAATATAGACAGCATTTATTAACAGTTGGCAGCAATGATTGCTCTTAACAATACTTATAGACATATCTGTTATAGTACACACAGCACATACGAAATTTGGTTGAAATCCAACTAATAGTATAGAAGTTACATGTATTTAAAATTGGTACTATCTGCAGGCTTATAATCATGTTGGTAGAACTGACGTATATAAGTTACTCCAAATTAATCTAAAATGTCAGAATATACGTGTGCATAGTTTAAAACTGTTGGCTTGCATACTTTCTGATATATTGGTATTTGGATAAAATAAATAAATAGAGAGAGCAATTATTAACAGTTGGCAGCCCTGGTGGCTCTTAATAATACGCGCAGTCATATCTGTTTATGTACAGATATTACATACAAAATTTGGTTGAAATCCAATTGATAGTGTAGAAGTTATATGCATCTAAACATTGGACCTATCAGAAGGCTTAAAATTATTTTGGCAACACTGTCATGGTTGGACTCCTGGAAATTAAACTGAAATAGTCTTATCTACATGTGTGCCAATTTTGGAATAGCTCCCATGCATACCTTGCAAGATATCCAACATGGAGCTCAAATTTCTAGTGCGTTTTTTCAGCAGTTGGTAGCACTGACATCATTTTCAAATATGGACGTGAGATATTCCGATAGACATTTTTACTCATACTAAATTTGGTTTTGATTGCTGCAGCCATTTAGGAGTTGATAGACAGACAGACAGACACACATTTTCCCGGATCGATCTCATAAGTCTACTTTTTCCTCATTTTTAGCCTATTTTCAATTTTGAAAAAATAGGCTTATGAGATCACCTTTTGTCCGTGTGTGTGTGCGTGTGTGTGTGTGTGTGTGATTCGTGTGTGTGTCCCCCCCCCCTAATAAAATCTAAACGGCTGGAGCGATTTCAATGAAACTCGGTATGTTTATAGCACTATTCCCGGCGACCTTGACCGTGCACTTCAAATTTTGTTACGTCTCACCAATGCAAAATGGCGGCTGTGCGAAATATTTCACTAGCATTCAATATCTCCGAAACTATTACCGATATCGCCCTGAAATTGTGTACGGTGATAAAGGGTACTACTTGAAGTTCATCTATGAGACTTTCAAAAAACTGGTGACTACAAAACCAACATGGCGGTCAAGCGAAGTTGAGACATTTAAATAGACTTTTCTCGCGATTTAACTATCCACACGTAATGAAACTTGGTACAGCAAATGTTTATACACATTGTAATGCACTGGAGTCTAATTTAGTTCAATTGTTTACATAACTTCAAAATGGCGGCTGTGCGAAATATTTCACTGACATTCTATATCTCCGAAACTATTACAGATATCACCCTGCAATTTAGTACGGTGATAAAGGGTACTGATACAAGTTTACCTATGTATATTTCATAAACTTGTAAAGTAGTAAACGAACATGGCGACCAAGCGAAGTTGAGACTTTTAAATAGACTTTTCTCACGATTTAACCATACATATAGTAATGCACTGGAGTCTAATTTAGTTCAATTGTTTATATAACCTCAAAATGGCGGCTGTGCGAAATATTTCACTGACATTCTATATCTCCGAAACTATTACAGATATTACCCTGCAATTTTGTACGGTGATAAAGGGTACTGGTACAAGTTTATCTATGTATATTTCATAAACTTGTAAAGTAAAAAACGAACATGGCGACCAAGTGAATTTGAAATATTTTAATAGACTTTTCTCGTGATTTAACTCTCTGAGCGCAGTGAAATGTGGTACAGTAAATGATTTTGCAGATTGTAATGCACTGCCATCTAATTTAAATCAATTGTTTACATAACCTCAATATGGCGGCTGTGCGAAATTTTAAAATTAATTTTTTATTTCTTGTGTCGTAATCATGCGATCAAAGTGAAAGTTTGAATAATGAACCTAGGCAATAATTGTCCTTGAATGGTACATAATTCTATGGCCTATACATATAACAATCCTAAATGGCGAGCTTCCGAAATATTTAGACGGTTCTCAATATCTATGAATCTTTTACAGCAACCAAACTGAATTTTTTTTATGTTCATAGAGACTATGAACATATGTTCACCTATAGGACTTTCATTAACCTGGTGAGCACAAATCCAACATGGCGGCGACGCGAAGTATAAATATTTAAATGGACGTTTCTCGCGAATTAACTATCCGAGTGCTGTTAAATGTTGCACGTTAAATGCTTATACAAATGTTGATCCACTGGCATCTAATTTATTTCAATTGTTTGCATAATCACAAGATGGCTGCTGTGCGTAATTTTAAAATCTCGTTTTTACTTCTTGTGTTCTAATCATGCGATTGAAGTTTGAATACCACACGTACACAATAATCTTAATG
The DNA here is from genome assembly GCA_946902985.2 of Meconema thalassinum. NCBI lineage: Eukaryota > Metazoa > Arthropoda > Insecta > Orthoptera > Tettigoniidae > Meconema > Meconema thalassinum. Next base: position 425,284,620 of record OX336388.2, on the reverse strand, counting down.
TAATAGTACAAAAATAAAAATCCAACCTGGCGACAATCTGAAATATTTAGACGGTTCTCAATATCTACGAATCTGTTACAGCAATTAAACTGAAATTTTGTATGTTGTTAGAAGAAATTAACATGAGCAGGATATATGAAAATAGGCTGTATAGTTCTTTACGGAACTACTTGTTGCAAAATGTGAAAAGTAGGCTAAAAATAAGTTAATAGGTGTTCAAGCGTTTTTTCATCAATCCAATTCAAGGGGCCCATGGGGAGGGGTGAAATTCTGGTAAAAATAATTGAAAGAAAATGTCCTGTCTGACTCACCCACTCATCACGCCCAGCGAAAACTATTAAAGTTGGAAACATGAAATTTTGGGAATATGTTCAATGTATGTCGAAAACGTCAATTAAGGAATGATTTTTGTTTATTCGGGTTTTAAAGAGGTGTTAAGGGGGTAAACGTGCATTTCATTGAATAACGATATCTCATGAGTTGTTTCTTTGGGGATGTGATATTCGGTATATAAACTTATCATTAAAAACAAGAAGTTCCGTGACGAACTAAAGAGCCTTCTTTTCTTAAAATTTAAGAATCATGCCAATGATTAATCGATATGGATCTATCTAGAATAATGACAAAATTAAGTTGGTAATATCGAAATTTCTAATTAGTTCGAAATACTGTATACCTGTCATAATGTAGCGTAATAGAGCACTACAGTTGGCAGCCCTGGTGACTGAATATATTCTTAGTTCCATCTCTTAAGGTACAGAATACAAAATTTGGTTGGAGTCCAATGAATAGCATGGGCGTTACATGCAGTTAAACATTGGATCTAACAGCGCGCGTAAAATCATGTTGGCAACAGTGTCATGCATGTATTGGTCAGAAATAATCTGAAATAATATGATCTATTGTTGTGCCAATTTTGAATGAAATCCATTAGTTAGTATAGAAATTACATGCATTTTAAAATTGGACCTATCAGCAGGCTTAGAATCATGTTGGCAGCCCTGACGTATATTAGTTACTCCAAAGTAATCTAGAATGCCTGGTACTATACGCGTGCAAAGTTTAGACCTATTGGCTTGCATTCTTTCTGATATATTGTTATTAGGGTAACAAAAATAGAGACAGCATTTATTAACAGTTGGCAGCCCTGGTTGCTCTTAAGAATACGCATAGTCATAGCTGTTATGGTACACATAGCACATACGAAATTTGGTTGAAATCCAAATGATAGTATGGAAGTTACATGTATTTAAACTTGGACCTCTCAGCAGGCTTAGAATCATGTTGGTAGCACTGACGTATATAAGTTACTCCAAATTAATATAGAATGTCATGTACTATACGTGTGCATAGTTTAAAGCTGTCGGCTTGCATACTTTCTCATATATATTGGTATTTGGATAAAAGAAATTAAGAGCATTTTTAACAGTTGGCAGCACTGGTGGTTCATAAGAATAAGTTCAGTCATATCTGGTTATGTACACATACAACATACGAAATTTGGTTGAATTCCAATTGATAGTGTAGAAGTTATATGCATTTAAATATTGGACCTATCAGTAGGCTTATAATCATTTTGGCAACACTGCCATGTATGGCCTTCTGGAAATTAAACAGCAATATTATTATCTATATGTGTGCCGATTTTGAAATAGCTCCCATTCATACCTTCCAAGATATCCAACATGGAGCTCAAATTTCAATTGCGAATTTTCAGCAGTTGGTAGCACTGACATCATTTTCAAACATGGCCGTGAGATATTCAGGTATAGATCTTTACTCCTACCAAATTTTATTTCGATTGCTTCAGCCATTTAGGAGTTGATAGGGTGGGACACACACACAGCTAGACAGACAGACAGAAGGACAGACAGACAGACAGACAGATATATTACATATTCCCGGATCGATCTCATAAGACTACTTTTTTCTCATGTTTGCAAAATGTGAAAAGTAGGCTAATAATCAGACATATATCTGAGGGTTTATCGATGTGGTGTATATTATGAGGTGAAAGGGGTGAAAATTGGGGGTTGAGGGATTCTTAACGGAGCGTGTATCTCTGAAACGACATAGGCGAGAAGTTTGAAATTCTGCGGGAAAAAAACAGCTTAAAATAAAAGTAAATAGGTGTTCGACCGTTTTTTTTTCATAAATCCAATTTAAGGGGCCCTTGGAGAGGGGTGAAAATCTGGGGAAAAAAAAAAACAGGAAAGAAAGTGTCCTAACTGATTGACTCACTTACTCACTCATCAAACTCAGGGGGAAAACAGCTTTAAATAAGTAAATGGGTGTTCGACCGTTTGTTTCATAAATCCAATTTAAGGGGTTCATGGGGAGGGGTGAAATTATCTAAAATAAATGAAAGAAAATGTCCCGACTGACTCACTCACTCATCAACGCTCAGCCAAAATTATTGAAGTTAGAAACATGAAATTTTGGGGATATGTTCGTTGTATGTCGAAAACGTCCACTAAGGAAAGAGTTTTGGATATTCAGGTTCTAAAGAGGTGTTAAGGGGTTAAACGTGCATTTCATTGAATAACAATATCTTACGAGTGGTTTCATTTGGGGATGTGATACTTGGCATATATACTAAAGTGGGGGTTGAAAGATTCCTAACGGAGCGTGTATCCCTTAAACGACATAGGCCAGGAGTTTGAATCTCGGAGGAAATCAATCAGCTTAAAAATAAATAAATGAATAAATTAATTAATTAATAAATAAGTAAATAAAATAAATAGGTGTTCGACCGTTTTTTCTTAAATGCAATTTAAGGGGCCTATGGGGAGGGGTGAAATTCTGGACGAAAAACGTCCACTAAGGAAGGATTTTTGGATGTTCACTCTCATCGACCAACCAAAACTATTACAGTTAGAAGAATGATATTTTGGGGATATGTTTGTTGTGTGTCGAAATCGTCTACTAAGGAGTGATTTTTGGATATTTAGGTTCTAAAGGGGTGTTAACGGGGTTAAACCTGCATTTCATTGAATAACAATATCACACGACTATGACGCGAGCGAAGCGAGGCTAAAAATGAGATGGTGTGTGTCGGTGTATTACTCAATCACGCAAGTACCACTGGTCCGATTTACATGAATTTTACATGGAAGTAGCTGATTTACCTGGTTAACATATAGGTTACTTTTGACTTCAATACTTTGCACTATTTAAAATGGCGACCATTTTAGTGACGTCACTACACCCTTTTGTTTCAAACTTTCATATTTCCATTTCAAATAAAAAGAAAACGCTAAGAAATAGCAAACGTATGATGGCATATACGAGGTTTAAAATTACATTTTCTATCCGAAAGGTATCTCCAACGATTAGCGAGTAAAACCTAAATTTGTGCTATAAAACACGGTCAACGCCGAGCGGTGTAGTTGGACATAATGTTCCATCCTTGATCTCCCTCTGCACAGCACCTCGCCTATCCCCTGTTTTAACTGTCACCTTCACATTTTAATTTATTTATGACACGTAGCGAAGCACGGGTACTTCAGCTAATATATTATAATTGTGAAAGTCTCTGAGTGTGTGTGTCTGTGTGTTAGTTTGTTACCTCTTGACTCTAAAACGGCTGGACGGAATTGGATGAAATTTGAAATGGAGACAGCTTATACCCTGGGATAACATATAGGCTACCTTTCATCCGGAAATAAATCATTGTTCCCGTGGAACGGGCAACATAATTGAAAAGTCACCAACAATACTCAACCGGGGCAAAATATCGAAGTTGTCGCATAATGACCGGACACAGCTCATTTTACGCCCCTCGGTGCAAGAAACAATACTCGGTGCGTCCCTACAGGACACCGAAAACCACATTTTAAGTCCCTAAAACCAACAGTTTCAAAGATATTCGCAGAAAACTATCTCGCTCTGATAAGCTGATGAACTAATGGCAAGTCCGTTTCCTTGGCAACAGTAACTCAAGGTATGACATCCGAATCTCTATATATCCCTGTAGGAGGCAATGCCAATCCATTTATTATATATAAACACAATAAGAACAGGGTAGCGCACCTGCCTCTCATCCGGAGGTTCTCGAGTTCGATTCCTTGCTCCGTCAGAGATTTTAGACACTAACGTGAGGGCTGAAACGGGGTACACTCAGCTTCTTGAGGACAATTGAGTAGCTGTCTGATAGTGAGGCAGCGCCCCCGTCACGAATAACAAGATCAACGGCCGAGGGGACACGATGCACTGACCACGCGTGACCACAATATATGCAGGCCAAATCGCAGGGAAGCGGTAGCATGAGAGGCCTGGCCCTTCATGGGCTGTAGTGCCAGGGGTAAAAAATTAGGGGAAGCGCCTTCTAATAGTCTACCACCTTTAATTTTTAAACACTATAGTAGCGGCTACTAAATAAAGGAAGCGATATAGCTACGTTCAATTTCATAAACACTGGGCTCACAGATCTCGTGTAGTTAAGTACAAATATCAGTCTGGTCGTTATTTCAGTTGCAACGAAGCCCTGTGGCGGCTATTGCCGTTTCCGTAACACTTAAGGCATCCCGCCGTCACATACCCCAATGTGCACTTATAAAATTGTGAACCAGTCTATTTTACTGAAAAGAATTTCTACGAGCGAGTATCCAGTCCGGCAAACACCACACTCACTACCTTTTCCAAAATTTACACAAGACATGATTTTTAAACCACTTTTCTGTATGTTGAGGTACAGAGGTATACCACATGGAGAGACACAATAAAATGTTGGCAAATCTGAGTTAAAGGAACTGCTGTTCAGAATAGGCCTTCTGTTAAATCTGCAGAAGCTTTCGGTGCAGGTTATGAGACCCATGTTCGTAACATGGAATGTTTTCCTTTGACAATGCATCTACACCATGTGCGAGGGCAACGGATTTCAAAGATCACTAAAAACACAATAATCAGGAAATTGGAGAAACATTTCAAGTGGGAGTGAAGATTCAAGGAGAAATAATTTCAACTCTGAGATTTGCTGATGAGATCGTCATCTTGGCCGATACGCCAGAGAATTTGAATGAGTTTTTGAATGGTATGGACTCCATATTGAGGAAAGAATTCACGATGAAAATCAATAAATGTTAAACAAAAATATTGGTATGCAGCCGATATAAATCAGAAACCTCTATGGACATCAAATTGGCAGGTGAAGCGCTACGGGAAGTAGGAGACTTCTGATCCTTAGGAAGCAAAATAACCAGTGAAGGACGAAGCAAAGAGGATATAAAAAGTAGGTTGGCTCACGCAAGGAAAGCATTTCTACAGAAACGGAGTCTGTTGACATCGAATTTACTGTAGATTTAGGTATTAGGAAGTCATTTTTGAAAGGTTTGACTGGAGCGTGGCACTATAAGGAAGTGAAACTTGGACTGTTGGTGCAGCAGAAAAGAGGAGAATTGAAGCGAAGAAATGTGGTGTTACAGGAGAATGATAAAGATCAGATGGGCAGATAGGGTAACAAATGTAGAGTTATTAAGATGAGTGGGAGAGGAGAGATGTTTCTGGCGACTGCTAATACAGAGTAGATATAGGTTGGCAGGACACATATTAAGACACCCAGGAATAGCAAGCTTAGTTATGGATGGGAGGGTCGAGGACAAGAACTGTAGGGGTAGACCAAAGTTAAACAGATTGCCTTGGATGTAGGTTGTGGTAGCTGTGTAGTAATAAAACGATTAGCTCAGGAGAGGGAGGCATGGAGGGCTGCATGAAACCAGTCAAAATACTGAAGACTCAAACAACAATAATCAGGAATTTTAATTACTGTACTTAGAGAGGCATGTGAGACAAAAGGGTTGTTGGAGAATTTAATCCCTGGTATGTAACACTGGAAGAGACTGCATAATGTACATCAGTGGCCAAGGTGAGAGATATTTTACTATAGGTCTATTAATAGCGACATGTTGACGTTCAAATCATCAATAATTGTGGCAAAATTACACCCTGAATAGCTCAAGGAAAATACTTTTAATTCCCCATGTTCCGATAGATTTGCCATTCCAGTGTGCATGAGTGCAACTTCCTCTTCAAACAGTATTCGCAATTATTGTTAACGTATCGCAATGTCACACACTTAACAGCAGCAGGTGTACATTTAGACAAAACCATTTTTCCCATGGGCAACAGCATGTGGCGTGCTCACGAGTATCCGGACAACAAAATCGTTATGTCTCAGCAGAAGATGGCAAAACCAAAAACGTAATTTTCAGATGTGTTCACACAATGTAACATCGTACCTTGCAGACTTTCTCAACTCTATGAAACTCCCACTTTTCTGCTCATATCAATCATCATACTAATATATAAAAATGAGATGGTGTGTGTGTGTCTGTCTGTCTGTCTGTCTGTCTGTTACTCAATAACGCAAGAACCACTGGTCCGATTTAAATGAAATTTTGCATGGATGTAGCTGATTTACCAGGTTTACATATAGGATACTTTTGATTTCGAAATTTTGCACTATTAAAAAATGGCGACCATGTTAGTGACGTCACTACACCCTTTGGTTTCAAAATTTCATATTTCCATGTCAAATAAAAAGAGAACGGTAGGAAATAGCAAACTTTTGCAGGCACATAAGAGCTTTGAAATGTAATCTCCTATCCAAAAGGTCCTTATCACTTTTCGTGTATCTCCAACGGTTAGCGAGTAAAACCGACATTTGTGACGTCACTACACCCTTTGGTTTCAAAATTTCATAATTCCATTTCAAATAAAATGAGAACGCTAAGCAATAGCAAACATTTGATGGCATACATGAGCTTTAACATTTAATTTTCTATCCGAAAGGTCCTTATCACTTTTCGTATATCTCCAACGGTTAGCGAGTGAAACCTAAATTTCTGCAATAAAACACGGTCAACACCGACCGGTGCAGTATCTCTCTATATATAAAAATGAAATTTTGTCTGTTTTTCTCTGAATTTCTACGGAAAATTGAGATGTTTACACGTTTCAGACTGTTTTTGATGGATGCGCGCGATTTTTTTCCGTCTGTCTGTTTGTTTGTTCGTCTGTGGACAACTTTGTTCCCTTATAACTCAAGAACGGCTGGGTGTATCAACGTAAAATTTGGTACAGATATCCATCAGAGGCACGACACTTATCATTGATATAACTCTTCTCCGTACCCCTCATAAAAGGGGGCCTACCTCCTTAAAATACATGCTGAAAAAGGCGTAGAAGGACGAGACAAATCTCATTTTCAGTCCCTCAATGTGAGAGACAAAACTCGGGTACCCGAAAACCACATTTTAAGGCCCTAAGACCAACCGTTTTTGAGATATTCCCAGAAAACTAATTTAATTTAATAAACTAATGATCAAATAATGCAAGCCAGTAACCATGGCAACAGATTCTCAGAGGTCCATCTATTGCTGTAAGACGCAATGCAATTCCATTAATTACATTAGTGTGAAAGTTTGCAAATGGCTAGAAGGTTATCACGGAACCAAATTAAGCCGTAAAATTCATCAATACGTTTAACGCGCTTAAGGGGATCAAGGGGTACTCTAGAATTTTTTCACGCGATTTACACATGCGGGTGTGGTACGGCAGGTCTATTATATTCCTATCCCCATATTATTCATTCATTCATTTCGTATAGGCCATCTATGGACCGCGTCATTCCCACTGTCTCCTACGGGCTTTGATGTTTGCCTAGTACGCCCGCATTCGTTCTCGGTGGACTTCCTTCCGTTCCTGGGTCCAAATCTTTCCCGTTTTCAGCTTCGGTTTTTCTTGGAAACCTTTACAAGCTTGAAGTTTCCTTTTGAGAGGGGCGCGCTCCTTTATGTCTATTGGTGTAATCCCCACTTCTTTCAGATTTTTATCCAGTTCTATGAACCAGGCCCATTTTGTTTTCCTCTCCTGAAAGTAAGTTATGTTGCGGTTGGTCAGTCTCGCTGGGCTCATTCGTTTCACATGCCCAAAAAATGGTATCTTTCTCTTCCGGATGATGTTACTTATCTTCTCCACACGAGTATATAGTTCATGGTTATGCCGTCTTCTGTATTCCCCATTGTCTTTGATGGAACCCAATATCTTTCTCAAAATTTTTCTTTCTTTGGCCTCCAGTTTCTCGACCAAGCCTTTTTTGTTCATCGTGAGGCATTCAGAAGCATGCAAGACCTCCGGACGGCTGACACTGCAGTAATGTTTTAGTTTTGCGTTGAAGGATATTGACCTTTTCTTATAGATGTCCTTAGTTGAATGGTAGGCCATTTCGATTTTGCTCATGCGTGATTGAATACTTCTTTCTCTGATGATATCCCTTCCCTGACCCGTCCTGAAAAGAAAAGTAAATGGCCATTGGCTGCATTAATAATTTAAAAAATAGGTGTTATAATTTCTCCCTATATTATATTATTATTAGTATTATATTATGGCGTACAACGACGAGACAAATCCCCTCGGTGCCAGAAACAAAACTCGGGGGCCCTAAGGGGTCCTCGAAAACTACATTATAAGGCTCTAAATCCAACAGTTTCTGAAATATTCCCAGAAAACTAATTTAATTTAATTTAACAAACTAATGAAGGAATGCAAATCGGTAACCATGAGAACATTATATCAAGGGGTGGCTTACAACTTTCCTTCTATTTCTGTAAGAAGCAATGTCACTCCATGTATTACATTTCTGTGAAAGTTTGCAAATGGCTATAAGGTTATCACGGAACTAACGTAGACTGTACAATTCATCAATGCAATTAAGGGGGTCAAGGGGTAACCTAGAATGTTTTCATGCAATTTTCACGTTCGACATATAGTACATAAGGTCTATTATATCTCCAGACAGCATTATTTTCAAAAATTCTTGAATTTAACCAGCATTTTTTGCGGCTTTCAGGAATTTGGGCAATTTGAGGCTAAAGAACCTGAATTTTCATGCACCACAAGCCTTTATAATTTATGAAAGGGGTCTTCCTGTGTATGGGCACCTAGCACAATGTAGAGGGTCAGTTTTTATGAGACGTGTATTGCGTTTCGTCTACAAGGCTTTCAATTCTATTTCACGTCAGGAAGTACACGTTAGGTGAGTTTAGGGCACATTTTAACTAATTTTTTTTGTCGTCAAACAGGTTCATCGTAAGGATGATTTTGTTTGATACTGTGTGGTAGATATACCCATATTTGGATATCTCGGTAATATGTTGTAGACAATAGAATTGTCTGTCTGTCTTTCTTTGTATCTTTATGTAGCCTACGCCTATAACTCGTGTTCGGATGCTTGGAGCATCGTAAAATTAGGTATGGTAACCATGAGAGTCAATACACCAATCATTTATAAAACTATTCACCGCACTTTTCATACAGTAGAAGGGTGGATATAGAGAAAAACTTCTCAGTACATGCTAAAATAGGCGAAATATAAAAATTATCCTAGAAGGACGACCGAAGCATATGTGTGCGCTTCTCAATGCGAGACACAAAATTCGGGAATCTATAAAGGGTCTCCGAAAACTACATTTTAAGGGCCTTAAATTAACCGTGTGTGTGACATTCCCAGAAAACTAACTTCGTTCTGATTAACTTGAAGGAATGACAAACCGCTAACCATTGCAACAGTAGCTCAATTGATAATGTCTGGGGTTAACAACGAACACCGTTCGAAGAACGGGTACTTCTGCTAGTACTAATATATAAAAATGAGATGGTGTGTGTCTGTCTTTCTGTCTGTCTGTCTTTCTGTCTGTCTGTCTGTTACTCAATAACGCAAGAACCACTGGTCCGATTTAAATGAAATTTTGCATGGATGTAGCTGATTTACCAGGTATACATATACGATACTTTTGATTTCGAAATTTTGCACTATTAAAAATGGCGACCATTTTAGTGACGTCACTGCACCCTTTGGTTTCAAAATTTTATATTTCCATATCAAATAAAAAGAGAACGGTAGGAAATAGCAAACTTTTGATGGCACACACGAGCTTTTAAATTTAATTTCCTATCCAAAAAGGTCCTTATCACTTTTCGTGTATCTCCAACGGTTAGCGAGTAAAACTGACATTTGTGACGTCACTACACCCTTTGGTTTCAAAACTTCATATTTCCATTTCAAATAAAAAGAGAACACTAAGAAATAGCAAACTTTTGATGGCATACATGAGCTTTAACATTTAATTTTCTATCCGAAAGGTCCTTATCACTTTTCGTATATCTCCAACGGTTAGCGAGTGAAACCTAAATTTGTGCAATAAGATACGGTCAACACCGAGCGGTGCAGTGTATCTCTCTATATATAAACATGAAAGTTTGTCTGTTTTTCTCTGAATTTCTACGGAAATTTGAGTTGTTTACGCGTTTCAGACTGTTTTATGATGGATGCGCGCGAATTTTTTTTGTCTGTCTGTCTGTTTGTTAGTTTGATTGTTTGTTCGTCTGTGGACAAATTTGTTCCCTTATAACTCGAGAACGGCTGGGTGTATCAACGTAAAATTTGGTACAGATATCCATCAGATGCTCGACACTAATCATTGATATAACTCTTCTCTGTACCCCTCATGAAAGGGGGCCTACCCCCTTAAAATACATGCTGAAATAGGCGTAGAAGGACGAGACAAATCTCATTTTCAGCCCTTCAATGTGAGAGACAAACCTCGGGTACCCGAAAACCACATTTTAAGGCCCTAAGACCAACCGTTTTTGAGATATTCCCAGAAAACAAATTTCATTTAATAAACTAATGCACGAATGCAAGCCAGTAACCATGGCAACAGATTATCAGAGGACCATCTATTGCTGTAAGACGCAATGCAGTTCCATTAATTACATTAGGGTGAAAGTTTGCACACTGCTAGAAGGTTATCACGGAACCAAATTAAGCCGTAAAATTCACCAATACGTATAATGCGCTTCAGGGGATCAAGGGGTACTCTATAATTTTTTCACGCGATTTACACCTGCGAGTGTGGTACGGCAGGTCTATTATATTACTATCCCCATATTATTCATTCATTCATTTCGTATAGGCCATCTATGGGCCGCGTCATTCCAACTGTCTCCTACTGGCTTTGATGTTTGCCCAGTACGCCCGGATTCGTTCTCGGTGGACATCCTTCCGTTCCTGGATCCAAAACTTTCCCGTTTTCAGCTTCGGTTTTTCTTGGAAACCTTTGCAAGCTTGAAGTTTCCTTTTGAGAGGGGCGCGCTCCTGAATGTCTATTGGTGTAATCCCCACTTCTTTCAGATCTTTATCCAGTTCAATGAACCAGGCCCATTTTGTTTTCCTCTCCTGAAAGTAAGTTATGTTGTGGTTGGTCAATCTCGCTGGGCTCATTCGTTTCACATGCCCAAAAAATGGTATCCTTCTCTTCTGGATGGCGTTACTTATCTTCTCCACATGAGTATATAGTTCATGGTTATGCCGTCTTCTGTATTCCCCATTGTCTTTGATGGAACCCAATATCTTTCTCAAAATTTTTCTTTCTTTGGCCTCCAGTTTCTCGACCAAGCATTTTTTGTTCATCGTGAGGCATTCAGAAGCATGCAAGACCTCCGGACGGATGACAATGCAGTAATGTTTTAGTTTTGCGTTGAAGGATATTGACCTTTTCTTATAGCTGTCCTTAGTTAAATGGTAGGCCATTTCCATTTTGCTCATGCGTGATTGAATGCTTCTTTCTCTGATGATATCCCTTCCCTGACCCGTCCTGAAAAGAAAAGTAAATGGCCATTGGCTGCATTAATAATTTTAAAAAATAGGTGTTATAATTTCTCCCTATATTATATTATTATTAGTATTATATTATGACGTAAAATGACGAGACAAATCCCATCGGTGCCAGAAGCAAAACTCGGGGGCCCTAAAGGGTCCTCGAAAACTACATTATAAGGCTCTAAATCCAACAGTTTCTGAAATATTCCCAGAAAACTAATATAATTTAATTTAACAAACTAATGAAGGAATGCAAATCGGTAACCATGAGAACATTATCTCAAGAGGTGGCTTACAACTTTCCATCTATTTCTGTAAGAAGCAATGTCACTCCATTTATTACATTTCTGTGAAAGTTTGCAAATGGCTATAAGGTTATCACGGAACTAACGTCGACTCTACAATTCATCAATGCAATTAAGGGGTCAAGGGGTAACCTAGAATTTTTTCATGCAATTTTCACGTTCGACATATAATACAGAAGGTCTATTATATCTCCAAACAGCAACATTATTTTCGAAAATTCTTGAATTGAACCAGCATTTTTTTTTGTGGCTTTTAGGAATTTGGGCAATTTGATGCTAAAGAACCTGAATTTTCATGCACCACAAGCCTTTATAATTTATGAAAGGGGTCGTCCTGTGTATGGGCACCTAGCACAACGTAGAGGGTCAGTTTTTATGTGACGTGTATTGCGTTTCGTCTACTAGGCTTTCAATTCTATTTCACGTCAGGAAGTACACGTTAGGTGAATTTAGTCTGAGAGCACATTTTAATTATTTTTTTTCCGACAAACGGGTTCATCGTAAGGATGATTTTGTTTGATACTGTGTGGTAGATATACCCATATTTGGATATCTGGGTAATATGTTGTAGACAATAGAATTGTCTGTCTGTCTTTCTGTGTATCTTTATGTAGCCTACGCCTATAACTCGTGTTCGGATGCTTGGTGCATCGTAAAATTAGGTATGGTAACCATGAGAGTCAATACACCAATCATTTATAAAACTCTTCACCGTACTTTTCATACAGTAGAAGGGTGGATATAGAGAAAAACTTCTCAATACATGCTAAAATAGGTGAAATATAAAAATTATCCTAGAAGGACGACCGAAGCATATGTTGCGCTTCTCAATGTGAGACACAAAATTCGGATATCTATAAAGGGTCTCCGAAAACTACATTTTAATGGCCTTAAATTAACAGTGTGTGTGATATTCCCAGAAAACTAACTTCGTTCTGATAAACTTGAAGGAATGACAAACCACTAACCATTGCAACAGTAGCGCAATTGATAATGTCTGGTGTTAACAACGAACACCGTTCGAAGAACGGGTACTTCTGCTAGTACAATGTATGTATCAGAATTTTCAGAATTTAAATGGACCCACCTGTAGCCGTGATTGCTGTAATAGAATAGACCAATTATCAGCAATAATGCATCGTCCCCATTGTCTTCATCGCGAGCGAAGCTATTGGATCCCAGCCCAGAGCCAATGAGGAGAGGTCTTATTGAAGACGGGATCAACTTTAATTACACAACATGATGAAATTATGCATTTAGGCCCTTAGAAGAAGATTTTCTTATTTGGTAATGAAGAGAATACTAAGAGAAATTATGTCTTATACTTTAAAAACCGCAGATCGGTTAATCTACGCAGTAATAAGCATTAGTAATCTACGCGCTAAAATTATGGTGGGAGATTGATATGGCTGCCAAAAATTCGACTTGGAGAGGGAGATCCAAGGATCGAGGTTCTTATTCCAGCAGACTTTGAAGAGTGAGGAAGTGATTTTACTGGGTTAACGGAGATCCCAAAACTTAGTCCGAGTGCGACGACTGTCGACTTGCGGAGACGCGAGTATAGCTAGGTGGAGCGTTAGAGATCACCGCACTTCCATTCTACGTGAAGTTGCGAGGAACATAGTATTGATTATATCTCATATAATATTGAGATTTGAAGTTAAATATGCGAACACATATTAAAAACAGGTCGCCTACTATATATTGTGGAAAGTTGAGCGCTTAAATATTCACCGTTTTGACAATATCAGCCTGTCTAGTTACATTTCCAAATGTGTTGGAAACAGAGCCGAATATCATTATAAATTGCAACGTGAAATTGGCGAACGCAGTTCAAGTGAACAGTGGCGGAGGACTTTTAATGTTGGCGCAACACATAAACATTAACAGAATGACTCTTATTATTCTTCAAACCTTATCATTCAACTTAATTTATATTGTTGATATGATGGACTAAACAGTCATGCGCCAGAGACATTTTCGATAACAGGAGTTATGATACAACGATGGAGCTTCGTTAGACAACGTATTCTTGAATACAGACGTAGTGTACGGTCCATCTTGTGCACTTTCGTCAGTCTACGAACACTAATATAACATAAATTAGCAATGGAAACATTTCATTCACCATTTATATGAATATTTCCATAATTATATTCCAATGATGAAGCCGATACATATTTACGACGGAGAATGGAGACTTTACAGAAGAGATTTGTCAAGATGCTAGGGAAGGTAGCCCAGCAACCCAGAAGAATTTGCCAGAAGGATGTCGTTCGAGCCCAGCCGAACGTTGGTGAATTCCAGAGAGAGACGTGTCTTATCTCTGAGGTCGCAGATCCGAGGTTCGAATGCAGATCTATCTCAGTGTCTTGTACTGAGGAAACATCTAAAGTATTGTGGCAATACTTACATTGATCTTCAAGTTTTCGTCTAAATAAGGTATTAGTGTATCTCAATTGTTATATAGAGCTTGATTAGTGACATTCTGAGCCAGCGATCTTATTCCATATGTTCGGCGATTTTATTACATATTTCTATATTTTCACATTTCATGTATTTCAGTGCTTTTATGTAATTTACATTTCACATGTGTGTTGAGATTTTTATGCTGCAAGATCATTTAGAAGATGATTGCATTTCATCTTATGTTCAATTTTATTCATCGGATCAGTTGTGGAACTGACATTAATATTTTGTTTGAGGAATCATATTGCCTCATAGGAGACTAGTCGTTTCGACTCTCGAATTTTTAATAATTTCATTTAAACCAAGTATTCTGACATTGTGTCATAGCTTCAAATTAAATTATTATTAAATTTAATTTGAGCACTTTAATGTAACGACATATAACTTCAAGAAAAGAAGAAACATCGAATGATATTGTTATATCATTATTGTACATAAAATATCGACGATTTAAGAAATACTAGTCGTTTGATAAGACCGAAGTCTTTATCTCTATGAACATTCTTTGCGTCGAGTGGAAAAACATTACGACATTGACAAACCTTTCTTATTATCTGTAAAGCTAAGAGCTTTGTTCATTTAATATGTTAGAGGAATTACCTTTTGATAGAAGATTATTCAAATCTTTGGCTAGGAATTCAAAGCTAGTTTATCCCGGTCAAGATTGAATTCTATCTGACACTATAAATAACATGTGTGTTATTTTATTCTATTTGTGTAACATCAAGTCATTTTGTGGACATGATATTACAATGATAAACAATTTATAGCTAGACAAGTGAGATGAAACAAGAGTATTATTTTTATTACTTGTATTTGCGACAGACGAGTTAACAGTTAATAATCTTGTTGTGGAGTAAACTTTAGGAGGTTAATCACGACTGTCTAATATCGTTCATTACAATTGGAAGTTTCGTTTGAAGAACTTAGGTATGTATAATTGTAGTCCAGTAGTCATGTGCAATGATACTGAGGGTCATGCCATTATTGGAGAAAAGTTCCTACATAAGATATGTTAATAACAATTAATCCCTTTTTGGTTATTGTTTAACATAGTAGATGATAATTGTTTATGTCATACATACTGTTATATGAGGGTTTGTAGAGCTATGGAGTGCTCAGGCGAGGGAATTCCTCATTTTAAGGAAGTCAAAGTATTGTTGTTCTTTGGTAAAACGCATGTATCATGATAAGAGCCGTTGTATACAAGCAGTCCAGTTCTTGTGAATTAACGATCTAGCTGTGTTAACAGGAGGGTTTCAGCGGAAATACAACTTGAGAAAGATTGTCTACTCACGTCTATAATACTATTATTAAATTTTATTAAACCCGAATTTATGTAATTACGTGCAGTTTGCCTTAATTGGTCGACTGTATTATACCGATAATGTAATGAAACCTATATAAGACGAGGTGTATGCAGTATATTAAAACTACGGAACGTTATAGAAGAATGGTTATGTGAAAAACCAGTGTATATATTTAGTTAAGAATTATATTGTAACCGAGAAGTTAGAATCTCGAAAGTGTCGCGTTAGTAACACTAGATGATGGATATTATTATAAACGTATTACATGTAAATATTTTTGTGGAAATGATTTAATTAGTAAAACAATTTAATAGGATTTATTGATCAATTGTTTTGGAACAGTGTGTGTTTATGAGCGGATGTTTTTGGTGTGAATGATTATTTATTGTTAAGAGAAAATGTGGAACCGTATTGGTCTAGAACAATAACAGAGTGCGAATGAAAGAGTGTATAAAAATTTTAGAATGATTGGTTAAGAAACAGAGCAGTTATATGAACTTTTGTAAGATCTAAATGTTAATTTTACGTGTTTTATAAATGCACACAAGCAGCCTCTGTGTGCTAGCGAGAATGATTCACCGTTAGCATTGGAGAGCGATGATATAATACAACAAGTGTAGACTCACAGCCTTCTGTTTATTGTATAAACCAGTTTTGAGTACGACGTGATGCCAGTGTTCATTGATGAAACAAAGCCACGGCACGTGCATTCTGCAAACGCAGGCTTGTGAATGAAAACATGTGTATGGAATGCCATTGAGAGGCTTCATTAAACGTTTTTATTTTTACGCAGTGTAGACCTAAAACCAAGGCAAGTTTTATACTCATAATTTTAATACAGCATTGTAGTAAGATGTAGAATTGAAAGGAAGTGAATGATTGCGTGTTTTTAATTTTAATGTCTATTGTTAAATTCATTTATTGTTATTTGTTTATAGTAGATTGTTAATAAATTTGTTCAGATTGTTTTCCGTTGTTGTTGGAGTGTGATTCATTTTAAATATAAGGAGCAGAGTATTGTGGATGTAGTGTAGGCGAAGCGGAGTCCCAGTCCCCGAGGTAAGTTAAGGTGAGTGCTCCGTGTAGTTGGTTGTTGATCCACAATATTCTGGTAACTTCTGTCTGTAAATCCCTAAAGAACATGTTGGAAGCGATTTCTAATGTTGTATTTGCCGGAGCAATGAGAAATAGGCAATGCAGCGGGGGCATTGGATATTCCAACAGGATAATTTCCGGATTATCGGGTACAGTACGGGAACTGGAACGGGGTCTACTTACCCTCGGGAGGCCCAAATGGGTAGAGGGGGTTCGATTCCCTCTCAGCCATCCTCGAAGTGGTTTTCCGTGGTTTCCCACTTCGTCTTCGGGCAAATGCCGGGATGGTACTGTCCCCGAAATATCTACCGTCAGCTTCTTGATATCCCTCGTTGGTAGCTGGAATGCAGAGCCTGAAAACCCCGACTAAAAAACCTCCAGATTCCACTCAACAAGAGACGAGGATAATGGGGCACAAGGATTGCCTAACTGAGGGAACGTCAAGAAAAACCTTAGCAACAAATGAAAAAATCTAGCTCGGTAGAACACAAGAATGAGAAAAACATAATCTCTAAGGCGTGGATTTATACTGAAATGCCTGCGATGGTTTCCTTAACGTGACCTCCTATCGCATCTATAAAATACCACTCTAAAAGAATTAAAATAAAATTCTTCAAAATTTATTCACAAAGTCAAAATAGCAGAAAGTGCTATCAAAAAAGTTAAAAGAAATTAAAAACAATTACAGCTTCAACCGGAAGCTCAAATCACAGTGACCTGAATACAACTTCTAGTCATCACTAGACACACTATATTCTCCATTAAAAAAAAATAACACTCTTTAAGATAATACCCTACTATGGCACAAGCAATGCCTCAAAAGCCTTATTGAAATTAATTCCACGTGTGAGTAGGTCATTATTAATCCTACAATTAGCACTATCATTTATGTACAAAATCTACATTGGAAAATATATCTATATACAATGGCACACTCCAAGTGTGTTTCCTTTTATATCGCAAGCCTCAGTTTATCATTCTTCCATTAGAATAAGATCATTAGTTTCCTTTAACTGATTCGAAAATATTTAAATTGGTCCTTGTCAACCAGATGACAAAGCTTAATAGAGGTAATCTATCACTTTAATAATTATTGCATTCACCAAAATAACTGATCAGGATAACTGAAAAACCCTCGTCAGCATGGTGATTAAAACCAGAATATTAAGGTTGACATCATTTAATAAATGTTTTAATGTTTTACTTTGTAGTTAGCATGCTTCTAAGCAACAACAAAATGCTTTTAGTACAACGCTGAATTAGACTTGAAAATAAGTCAACTTACATTTGACTACACAATCACAATTATCATGGGTTAGTTTCCATGAAATACCGTAATGTTTATTTCATTCTTTCACTGCCTTCACGCGGCTCTATTCTTGTACAAATGTACTCCCGTGAGTACTCTATTCAGAATTAATTTATTATAATCATACATATTTTAACGTAACTGGATCACCTTCATTGCTTAATGACGAATTTCATTCTCAGCTGATAATTGTTGTTACTACATCGTTGTTTAAATTTATACATAGTTTACATTAGTTTTCAATGATGTTGGTTGGATTTTCTCAATAATAAAATATCCTTTCAGAATTAATACCTATGCTATGAGAGATTGCAATAGCATCGACTCTCCTTAATCAGAATGTATTTATACATTTATTAAATTTGGTATATACGCTGCTTAAAAGAGTGAATGATGTTTCAGAGATATATTAAAGTCAAATGACGATAATCAAAAACACTGATAAATTCCTTCGACCAAGGATCTCAACTATGCGTTCACGCGAGAGGCTAACATGAAATAAGTTAAATACAAATAAAGAGAAAGTTGATCAAGCCAATGTTCGGTACACCCCTGCACGGATGAATTCGACAAACAAAGTAATGCCTCTACACCACCGGACATGGTAATCATAACAATTAGCACAATTGTCTGGTTAGAAAACATTACCAGCCTCTGTCCTTCACCAACACAAAGAATGGTTACTAATAAAAGCGAGAAATCAAACTCCTCTATAAAAGTATAAAATAAACTTCACAAAACTCAAAACTTGCTATCAAAATCAGTCTTCTATTCATAATCCACAAACACTCGGACGTATAAAGTTCGAAAATGCAGTAGGAAAATGTAGCTCAACAAAAACACAGTCTAACGATGCGAAGAATGTCACAAATTGACATAATAAAGAGCTCACCACGTTGATAAACTACAATGAATTACAAAATGACTATCGATGTCCTCTTCACTACCCTAAGAAAGCTTCATGAAATATTACTGAATTTAAGATGAAATCTACTTAAACATACTTAATTACGAGCTGAAAATGGGTTGCACTTCTTATGGAAGTCTAAAACCTGTCGAATGTGAAATCAGTCATGATTTAAAACGTCAAGCCTGAATCCACAGTCCGACATACTACTCAAAACATAAACATTTAAAAAAAAAGGCGTAAATTAACATTGAAATATCTACACTTAGGTACGAGAGATGAAGTTGTGTAGGCTGTACCTTGTTGATCGATGAATTTCCAAGAGCGAGCATTGATATGCACTGCATATCACACCTTCTCCATATGTAGCTGTAACTAGCATTCCCCAGGTCGTCGGGAATCGAACCAGGGTATACCTTCTCCAAACCGCACGTTCTTCCCGGTTCAGAAGGCTATTACCCATCCTGTGTAAATAGTCAGGAATCGCTGCTTCACGTCTCCAACATCTTCCAGCACACAGTTCGTTTCTCTGTAGGGTCGCATTCTACATAACGGGCCGAAATATTAATGAACGAAAGACGAATGACTGCCCTCGCGAATAGCATTCATGATTACCAATGAGGTAGACACAAGTGGTCACACAATCAGAATCAGTCATCACTGGGGCCATGGCGATAGTTCATTGAAATGTTCGATACAATGCCGGTCTAGTAGCGTTCATGTTGCTGCGTTATTTAGCCTGCCATTATAAAAGAAATGAACAGCACTAAAATTATTCCTCTTGACATCTTGATTAAGAATATGTCTGTTCGCGATGAGGAATAGTGTCTAGAGTTCAATACCATTGCTGTGCACTCGGCATCAACGCAATGAAAACGGAGACTGCTTTCAAAACCAAAGTTTGCTGTGTTGACAAGCAGCTTGCTGTATTGAAATATTACAGTTTCTTATACTGCTTTACCCTTGGAGCGGTATAGCTTGCGTCTCGTGAAAACGAACAGAGTCCTTCGACACTGGCTCTGCATATACTTTGAAGTGTTTGAGATAAACCTCGCGTTACATTACAATCACGAAACGCGTTCACAAACTTCACGATGAGACATGCTCTCAAGCACTCCGTAATGTTATCTGCCCACAGCTGACTGTGTGTCCATCCACCTGGCCTCACGCTACCCCCACTCAGGCGTGACAGTGATCGAACTGTTCTCTCATTGGTGGATGTAATTCATAATTTATAATATCTCCAACAGATACTAAACCTGTATAAATAACAAAATACACATTATGCTCTGTTCCAGGGTCTCGTATAATGTTGCAAATCTTGCATGTTATTCTCTTTCTTCTTATTGCTGATAAAAATTTAGTCCTAGTGACCGATCAATAAACTGGGTTGATGGTCGCCATGTTGTAATCATATGCACCTGGCTTCGTGCGTGCCCGTCGATCCTCGGCAAGTACCGTAATCGAGCGGCAGACTCCTGCTTCGGTTAGCAACTTGTGGATCGCGCCGATCTTCAACATATACTTCAAACTGCACTATACATCATAACAATATGAGTATAATGGTACAGTACCTTCTTCAAGGCCACGGCTGCCTCCTTCCCTCTTCCTTGCCTATCCATCCTAACCATCCCTTACCTTCCCTCATGAGGCCCCTGTTCGCTTTGCAGGTGAGGCCGCCTGGGCGAGGTGCCAATCCCGCCTCACCAGTTGTATCCCTTCCGATTCGATGGTCCCAGCTCTAGGACACAGCCCGTAGAGGCGGTAGTGGTGAGTTCCCTCGCTGAGTCCTTGGGTTCCACCAAGCTGGAGGGTAATCGACTAAAATAAATAATAACAATAATAATAATAATTTAAATGATAATCCACAGCCTGCTTCCAGTCTCCGACCGGGTCAGGAATGGAATGAATGAAGCCCCCATCTAGCGGCGAGGATATTAACTGTGCCGGCTGCCGAGGCCTGACGCACTCCTCTGGGGCAATGATTAAATGAATGACAGATGAAATGAAATGATAGTGGAGAGTGTTGCTGGAATGAAATTTTGACAGGGAAAACCGGAGTACCCGGAGAAAAACCTGTCTGCCTCCGTTTTGTCCAGCACAGATCTCACATGGAGTGACCGGGATTTGAACCACGGACCCAGCTGTGAGAGGCCGGCGTGCTGCCGCCTAAGCCACGGAGGCTTGTAATAATAATAATAATTAAAAGACACAATTAATCACGGTTAATATTTGGGTACTTCAGAATACGTTTAATATTTTTAGAGCACGTAGACAGCTTGCGCAACCATTGCATGTGGTACTTCAATATGAAATGGGGTTAAGACCCAATTATGAAGCTTAATCACGAAAGAGACCAGAGTAATTGGTCTTGTTAAGAGTACAATACACGCCATAATATGATAAAATATTTAATTTTATGTCATTTGAAATGTTTCATAGCAAAATTCCAAATTTAGAGTTTTCTTTATCCTTGTACACTTTGTCTTGTATAAATCTAATTTAAAGTTAAAAATTTGATGAGAAAATTATAAGAAATTATAAAGCTTTTTACTTTGGCTAATGAGAGGTATTAACAACTACAAAGTGGATAAGAGAGACGTATTAATGGTTATTGAAGTTTGATGAGGCAGTTCGCCACCGGAGGGTTGGTGTGGTGAAAGAACCAATCAACGGCGCTAAGCACATTAGGGCGCTTGATTGTTCAGCGTCAGGGGGCGCATATAGAGAGAATGTGCTCCCCCCTTGGTATCCCGCGACGCGGCGTAGCCATGCGCGTTCAATCGCCATGGGAAGCTGGTTGGTTGGTTCCTCAGTTTAGGGGCTGCGACAACGCGGTCATGTAGCCCTGTGTACTTTGGGTGTGTGTAGAATCTGTCCGATAACCGGTGTAAATATTGATGACTGTATTAGTATGTGTTAAATGTTTTTTAATTCAAGTAAGGTCTGCAGACTTTGAATTTTTGAAATATTTCCTACTTTTGCCGCCAAACGCCACCGTCAACGACTATTAGTTCAGAACGTAGCTACTAGACGCCACCGCAGTCGGCTCTTGGCAACGAACGTAGGAACCTAACAGCGTTGTTTACATGCTTAGCCTATATAATTTAGCTTCACACAGGTGTAACTAGTGGAGGTTCTTTAACATGCCATAAATCTATGACATGGGGCCGCCAGCTTTACTTCCCCTCCGAAGGAAAGCATACTGAGGGATTTTTAACGCTCTTAAAAATCCGACGACTTCTGCCGGGTTTGAACCCGCGATCATGGGCATAGAAGCTCATCATGCTACCAACTACGCCACCGAAGTCGCGCATCGTTGGGAAGCTGCAGCTAATCCAGAAATCGGAGGTTCGAATCCTGGCACTAACAGCGGTTACCATGAGTGTGGATTTTCCCAAGTTTGTTCAAGCTCTCTCCATGCAAATGGCGGGAAAGTATCTTATGGAAGTCCCGGGCCACCTACTACTTATCCGACACTAATATGAGGGGTGGTCAGAAACTAAGGTTACAACGCCTGACGTGAAACGTGCACATTTTATTTCATACGACCAATACAGACAACTGATAGTACAGTACATACTGTATATTAGGTTATTTTTCGACATAGTCTTCATATCTCCTTGTCGCTTCGTAGGATGAGCTTGGATATTCCCTCATGTTAACCTTTAATACAGGGTCTTTATTTTTGCTTGGCAAGGTCATTCTCGCTCACGCGCTCCGCCAGTGACAGCTCAATTCCCGGCGACCGCGCGCGCGTATATACGACAGGATCGGCGCTTAAAATCAGTATCATGCTTACAGTAGATGCTGAAAATTTTCCCCATCCGCTGCCAAACATAACCGGCATCTCCTCATGAAGTTTCCAGTTACTCCGGTTATTTTAGCTTCAGTAAGGAAATAACGACTTTTTCGTCTATTTTTTATTGTTTACTGAGCCTGTACGTTTGAATCTCTTAGCCAGTTGATTTATTGTCCGATTTATAGGAATGGGTCTCCCTGGAAATATCATTCGAAACGTTTGTCTTGTTCTAGCACACGATTTCCTGCACTTTGTGTAGGCCTACGTATTGTGCAGATATACTCGTTCACGTAACGAATATTTCACATAAGGCATTACAGCACTATACACAATCACAATAAAAAAAACTACACAATACGATATACAGTACCGGTACACAGTAGCTTTATAAAACACTGAAAGACTGAAACACCTAATTAGCTCGGAGCTCACACGTCTACAGAAGATCGAGGGAATACCCAGTTAATACGGCTGGAGACCACGCGCCGGGGACTGGCGGCCAAGGTCGAGCAAAAGTGTGCATAATACGTGCCGTTCATAACGTGCGCTAGAACAAGACAAAAGTTTCGAATGATATTTCCAGGGAGACCCATTCCTATAAATCGAACAATAAATCAACTGGCTAACTGGAGATTCAAACGTACAGGTTCAGTAAACCATAAAAATAGACGAAAATGTCGTAATTTCCTTACTGAAGCTAGAATAACCGGAGTAACCGAAAACTTCATAAGGAGATGCCGATTATGTTTGACAGTGGATGGGGAACATTTCAGCATCTACTGTAAGCACGGTGAGTAAAAACGCATGATACTGATTTTAAGCGCGGTATTCTGTCGTACATACGCGCGCGCGGTAGCCGGGAACTGAGCTGTCACTGGCGGAGCGCGTGAGCGAGAATGTCCTTGCCAAGCAAAAATAAAGACCCTGTATATGCTAACCTCTAGGAGAAAATATAATGAATTAGAGAAAAATGTGAAACTGAATGAGAAAGAATATGAACGCTGTAATTTTTTTAAATTATTTTGGGTCAATGATAGCTGAAAACAATGATATGAAAGAAGAAATACATGCAAGGATAGCACCTGGAAATAGGAGTTACTTTGCTTTAAGAAGTTTTAAAATCAAGAAGTCTTAGTAGAAATCTGAAGCTGACTGTATATCGTACGGTAGTGAGACCTGTGGTGATGTATGGCTCAGAGACTTGGACCATGACACAAGGTGATGAGGAATTGCTAAGGAGATGGGAAAGGAATATACTCAGGAAAGTATATGGACCAGTAAAAGAGGGTGAATTCTGGCGAATCGGAAATAATATGGAGATAAGAGAGTTATATGGTAAGCCAGATATAGTAGTGGAAATAAAGAGTAGTAGACTGCGTTGGTTGGGACATGTAGAACGAATGACAGAGGACAGGGTAGACTAGTAAGGAAGGTCTTCAATTGGAAGCCAGGAGGACGGCGAGTGAGGGGAAGACCTAGTAGCAGATGGCTGGACAACGTGGAGGAGGATCTGAGAAGGATGGGAGTCAGAAGATGGAGAAACAAAGCCGTCAACTGGGAAGAATGGGTAAAGATTGTCCGGGAGACCAAGGCCCTACAAGGGTTGTAGCGCCAAGGAGTAAATAAGTAACCCCTAGTACTCGAATTTGTTTAGCTGACCACAATATTCTACTCATAATTATTTCGCTACGAATGTATGGCCTTACTGATTGCTTTTAGTTCTTAGCCTAGCTGAAGCATCTCATCCAATATCTCCTTCAATATTTCGTTCGTGAAAAATATCGGCGTTTAAAGACACTAAACGGGTTGTGGTTGGAAACCCGAAGTCAAAATTATGCGGGAATTTTATAAAATCAGAGTGAGTAATCTTGTACGTTACCCTGTTAGAGCTGCCACCGTCTGATAAATTCAACATCAAATTCACTAAATATTTTTGAAATATCTTGGTATTTACTTCCTAAATAGAGTTCTGAAAGACAATCATATTCAATAGATTACATGTTGATTTGCATGAAACCATGTTTGCGCTTTCCACATGTAAACACAGTGCCTGATGTACGTTCCGCGAATTGCCTGCCCAAAGTACTCTTAGAATTATGTTCAGAAGGCCATGGATTTTCTTAATTCTATGGAGCTATTATCCGATAATTGCCTGCTTCCGTTAAAGCATGTTAATCTTGAAGTTAACATAACGTATTAATGTGGGAAGTCATCGACACACGAGCTTTAAAGGTTGGAAATTATGTACTTGCGTGTTCAGCCACGTTGTCGCGAAGTGTTTCACCTCCTCGTCTGCGTCAGACGACCTCCTAGGGGCTCATTAAAGTGAGGAAATAGGTGAATGTCAGTTGGAGCGAGGTCCGGCCTGTAGGGAGGGTGGTCAAGGAATATGACGCCATCGGTGAGAGGTCCTGGGTGTGGGTATATGTTTCACTCACACAACTCGAATAACTGAGCGGATCTCTTCGCGAGACCAGTTTTCCATTAGTTGTTAAGCTACAACTAGCGCTGTAGGTGGCGGGTAGCTGAAACTTTGCACGGTTACCAACCGTATGTATTCGAATTATCCCACACTACAAATTTCTCTATAACAGACGAAACTCCAGGAATATTCGCCCTGTAGCCTTATTTTCTGATCACCTTTCGTACACAAATTACAACAGTCACCACAGAAACACTGGTTATCAGATATTGTCCTTAATAGTAATATTACGCCAATCAATACAAATTAAAAAACAAGTATTCAACTGTTGCTCAGGTTTCGGCTTGACGATGAAGCCATCTTCTGGTAAAATTTAAATTAAGAATATTAATTAAATTAATTAAGATATCATAAATGAACTTTTAGCTGAAGAATATTAATTATAACTTTCTTTGTCAACTTTTCAATACAAAATATCACTATGCCACTAACGGTACATGTTTCGGCATATTGTGCCATCTTCAGCCTATCACCACAGTAGCATACCATTATTACAGCAATTTACGTCACAATTAATACATATTCACTTTGTATGTCTACCCCTTATTATTCCCGTTTTCCAATGGGGTCGGGGATGAGATGCGATGGAAGTCTCTGTGGCAATGGTTTTTACGGCCGGATGCCCTTCCTGACGCCAACCTCATAAGAGGAGTTAATGAGAGATTAAATGAATGATGGTGAAATGAAACTGGACAAGGATGTGGAAGGAAGCGGCCGTGGCCTATCTGAAGGTACCGTCCCAGCATTTGCCTGGTATTGACAATGGGAAACCACGGAAAACCATTTCAAGGACGGCCGACGGTGGGGCTCGAACCCACGCGTCTACCGAGTCAGCAGAGAGCTTGGCCCCATGACCTAATGCTGCGCTTTAGCCAGCGTAGCCACTACTGTCGGTTCAATTAATACATATTCACATAATATTGTTATATCAACATAGATTTAATTCTTTTTAAATCTCGCTAAAAATAAAACAATAAAAGTATTTTGTTCCGGAAATGCTTCCTTTGTCAACAATCTTGAAAATCAGTACTGAGGGGAAGTAAAGACGGCGACCCTATGTCATAGATTTATGGCATGATAAAGAACCTTCCACTAATTACACTTGTGTGAAGCTAAATTATAGGTTAGATTTTACTAAGGCTCTTAGGTTCCAACGTTCGTCGCCAGGAGCCGACTGCGGTGGCATCTAGTAACCAAGTTCAGAACTTGTTAGTCGTTGACGGTGGCGTTTGGTAGCAAAAGTTGGAACTACTTGAAAATCGAATGTCTGCAGTCCTTAGCTTACCACGGTGGGTGAGTGGATAGCGTGTCGGTCTACTAACCCCAAGATTGCAGGTTCGCTCCTGGCCGTGGTAAGTGATTCTTTTTTTTTTTTTTGAAAGGCGGCAAAAATAGGACACTCATGTCATACGATGATGGCATGTCAAAGAACCCATTTGAATTCAGTAGGCCGTGTACATAATGGCAAAATTAATCTCGGAGTTTCCGCCAACACAAAGTTCCTCATTTCTCTACTAGAAAACGCTATAGTGTTCAAGGAGCTTAGATATCTACCCTCCTTGACTTTCATAGTGATTCAAGGAACAACGAAATTCGACATGCAAGCTACCCTCTGGGTGTCAAATTACGAAGCTTGCACGCGGCACCCAAGGCCATCCGATATTATTATTATTATTAATATTATTATTATTATTATTATTACTATAATTATTATTATTATTATTATTATTATTATTATTATTATTATTATTCTTTTTGCGTTTTGCCCATTATAGAGCGCGCTTGAACTTGTTTTTCGGCTTGATGATATTCGCCTTCCTATCTTCCCAAAATCTCTTCATGAAGTCACTGTGCTGCTTCTTCCGTTCTTCTGTCCACTTGGTTCCAGTCCTGCCACTAGTTTTCACCCTAAACTTGTGCTTTGTTACTGCGGTCCTGAAGACTTTGCGGTTTCTCAGAATATTTTCTCCGATGTTCAACTCTTGCAGGTCCTCTCTTGATTCATCCAGCCAGGCTATCCTTGATTTCTGAGAATTTATTACATTGAATAACCTTTTTGTAAGTCTATAATCGTCCATCCTGAAGAGGTGTCCATAAAATGTTAAACGTCTTTTTCGTACCGTGTTGCTGAAACTATCTGTGTGACGGTATAGGTCTGAATTTCGTCTTTTAATCCAAATTCCGTTTTCTTGTGTGGGGCCGAATATTTTTCTAAGAATTTTACGTTCTTGCTTTTCTATATTTGCAATTTTAGAATGACCTCCTAAAGCTATGGTTTCTGAAGCATATAGAGCTTCCGGTAGTACAACTGTTTTGTAGTGTTTCAGTTTTGCATTATGTGACATTACTCTTTTATTATAGTGATCCCATGTTAGTCTGAATGCTCTATGAAGTTTTGAGGCTCTTTCTGTGTTAGCCAAACTGTCCAATCCTGAAGGAAGAATTATTTCTCCAAGATATTTAAAAAATTCTACTTGTGATATTGCTCCATACGCTGTTTCTATTTTTTCTTTCTTCTTCTTTTGCTGAAAATTCTTCATGTACTTGGTTTTTTCAAATGATATTTGAAGGCCTGCTTGTGATGCTATTCTGTATAATGTCTCAATAGCATGCTTAGTTTCTTCTTTGTTCCTAGTGATAATCGCTAGGTCATCTGCGAAAGCCAAGCATTTCACATTGATTTTGTTTCCAGCAGTTCCTATGCTAACGCCTTTGATGTTCTTTTCCCACTCTCTGATGACTTTATCTAGAACCAGGTTAAATAGAAGGGGTGAAAGTCCGTCTCCTTGGCGAACACCTGTTTGTACTTCAAAAGAGTCAGAAATTTCCCCAAGAAACTTCACCTTCGATGTTGTATTGGTGAGAGTCTGACGAATCAGTTCTCTGGTCTTCCTGTCCACTTGAAGTTCTTCTAGCGTCTCAAACAGGGTCTGCCTGTCCACAGAATCATATGCTTTCTTTAGGTCCACAAAGGTGACAATTGTGGGGTTGGATCTGCGGATCTTCAAAATCATCTTCAGATTCCATATCTGTTCAGCACATGAACGCCCTTTTCTAAAACCCGCTTGATATTCACCAATCAAATGGTCTGATTGTTTCTCTAGTCTGTTCAGAAGAGCTTTAGATAGGATTTTATAGGCCACAGATAATAGGGATAGACCTCTATAGTTGTTTGGATCAGTTTTGTTACCTCTCTTGTGCAATGGATGTATTAACGCGCACTTCCAGTCCTGTGGGATCACTTCTGTTTCCCAAATTGCCTTTAAAAATTGCGTGGATTCTTCTGGTGACCTCTTCCCCACCGAGTTTCAACATTTCAGCGGTAATACCGTTATTATTATTATTATTATTGAATTAAAAACAGATAACACACTAATACAGCCATCACAATTAACACCGGTTATCAGACAGATTCTACACACACCCAAAGTACATGGGGCTACTTGACTGCGTTGTCCGAGCCTCTAAACTGTGGAACCAACCAACCAATGACATACTATTTCTTTGATACTGAGCATACGTATGCTATCCTTTGTGTTTGTGTTATAAAATCTATTGAATATTAATTAAGATAACTTAATTGAACTTTGAGCTGAATAAGGCTTCATTGTCAATTGAGCAATTGAACAGATGTTCAACAATTGAATGGCTGTTTCTTAATTTGTATTGGTTGGCGTAGTATCATTATCAACACGGTAAGTATCATACATTCTCCAAACATGGTAAATGTAATTGATTTTTATCAGATACTAGATGAAGTACCCTTGCTTCGCTACGGGTCATAAATAAATTAAAGTGTGAAGGTGACAGGTAAAACAGGCGATAGGCGTGGTGCTGCGTGGAGGGAGAGTAAGGATGGAACATTTTGTCCAACTACACCGCTCGGCGTTGACCGTGTTTATAGCACAAATTTAGGTTTTACTCGCTAACTGTTGGAGATACACGAAAAGTGATCAGGACCTTTCGGATAGAAAATTATATTATAAACCTCATATATGCTATCAAAAGTTTGCTATATCTTAGAGTTCTCTTTTTATTTGAAATGGAATGATCAAAGTTTGAAACCAAAGGGCGTAGTGACGTTACTAAAATGGTCGCCATCTTTAAATAGTGCAAAGTATCGAAATCAAAAGTAGCCTATATGTTAAACAGGTAAATCAGCTACTACCATGTAAACTTTCATGTAAATAGGTCCAGTGGTTCTTGCGTGATTGAGTAATACACTGACACCCAGACACACAACCATCTCATTTTTAGCGTACTTTTCTCATTTTGCAAAAATGAGGAAAAAGTAGACTTATGTGATCGATCCGGGAAAATGTATGTCTGTCCTTCTGTCTGTATGTGCCCCCCACTATCAACTCCTAACCGGCTGCAGCTATCGAAACCAAATTTGGTAAGAGTAAAGATCTATTCCTGAATATCTCACGGCCATGTATGAAATTGATGTCAGTGCTATCAACTGGTGAAGAATCGCAATTGAAATGTGTACTCTATGTTGGATATATCAGAAGTTATGCATGCGAACTATTCGAAAACTGGCACACATATAGATAATAATATTCCAGATTAATTTACAGAAGTCCATGCATGCCAGTGTTGCCAACATGAATTGCCGATAGGTCAAATTTCTAAATGCATGTAACTTCTATACTATTGATTGGATTTCAACCACATTTTTATGTACTTTGTGTACGACAACAGACATGACAGTACGTATTCTAAAGAGCCACCAGGGCTGCCAACTGTTAATAAATGCTCCCTCTATGTTGTAGCTCTAATATCAATATATCAGAAAGTGCGCAAGGCAACAGCTCTAAACACTTTGCACACGTATAGTACCTGACATTCTTCCTTAGTTTGGTATAACTTTTATACATCAATGCTGCCAACACGATTCGAAGCCTGCTGATAGGTCCAGGTTTCAAATGCATATAACTTATATACCAGAAAATGGATTTCAACCAAATTTCGAATATGCTTTGTGTACAATAACAGTTATGACCATGCGTATTCGTAGAAACCAGCAGGGCTGCAAACTGTTAATAAATGCTCTCTCTATTTGTTTAATCCTAATATCAATATATCAGAAAGTATGCAGGCCATCAGCTCTAAACTTAACACACGTATAGTACCTGACATTATATATTAATTTGGAGTAACTAATATACCTCAGTGCTACCAACATGATTCTAAGCTTTTTGATAGTTTCAATTTTTTATTACATGTAACTTCTATACCTACAAATGTATTGCACCCGAATTCCGCATAGTCATAGCCTATATCCGCTGAGATGGAAAAGGATTGTAGGGAGGTCGATACCCAGCCAGATAAACCAACACTACCCTACTAGGATAATGACTCTCGATACATACCGGCCATGCAACTACACTACTGATTAGTTACACAAAAGCAGAAACCAAAACAACAGAAAACAAAAGTGAAACAAAAATGAAAACTAAAGTAAAAAACAAAACCAAAAACTAAAAACCAAAACAAAATTAAAAGCAAAAGCAAACAAAAAAAAACACGCAAAAAAAACTGACACAAAACTAAAAATAAAAACAAGATGTTCAGTAAAGAACATATAGCCTACTTTCTCCTAAATGCATGGGTATTGTTATAACTCTTTGTCATTTTCAAGGAGTATAATTGAATGTTGGTTGTAGTAGCTTGTTGAAATACGACGTGCTATAGGGATATTAAACATGAATATGAGGTGCCCTTTGCTAGTGCTACCTCTGTAAAAATAAACATTCAATTCGGTTTCACCGTGTTTGAATTGATATGGGGAATGGATTTGCACACATACATGGCCGCTATTTGCAAACTATTGGGCTGATGACCTTGTAGTCGGTCATAAGATGCTTTTCACAAAAAGGCATGTTGTTGCAAAATCAGGTAGAGATAAAATTATTAGGATGGTCGTAATTTGATTTAAGCTTTTAACATTTGGGTGGCCGTCATTCCGTTTTCGTCAAGATGGCGGCGATATAAAACATGACACTGAGGTCCCTTTTCTAGTGCTAACTCTGTACCCAATTTCGTTCAATTCGGTTTCACCGTGTTTGAATTGATAGGGGGAGTCGATTTGCACACATACTTGGCCACCATCTGCTAACTATTGGGCTGATGATCTTGCAGTTTGGTCAGAATATGCTTCCCACAAAAAGATATGTTGTTGCAACATTTGGTAGAGACTAGATTATTAGGTTGGTCGAAATTACATTTTAGCTTTTACCATTTGGGTGGCCGCGATTACGTTTCCGTCAAGATGGCTGTGATATAAAACATGACACTGAGGTGCCCTTTGCTATTGCTACCTCTGAACCAAATTTCGTTCCATTCGGTTTCACCGTGTTCGAATTGATAGGAGGAATCAATTTTCACACAAAGATGGCCGCCATCCACAAAATATTAGGCTAATGACCTATTAGTTTGGTCAAAGAATGCTCCCTCCATAAAGGTATGTTGTTGCAAAATTTGGTAGAGATCGGATGATTAGGTTAATCGTAATTTGATTTAAGCTTTGAACATTTGTGTGGCCGCCATTACGTTTCCGTCAAAATGGCTGCGATATAAAACATGACACTGAGGTGCCCTTTACTAGTGCTACCTCTGTACCAAATTTCGTTCCATTCGGTTTCACCGTGTTCGAATTAATAGGGGGAATCGATTTTGACACAAAGATGGCCACCATCCGCAAACTATTAGGCTAATGACCCATTAGATTGGCCAAAGGATGCTCTCTCCATAAAGGTATGTTGTTGCAAAATTTGGTAGAGATCGGATGATTAGGTTAGTCGTAATTTGATTTAAGCTTTGAACATTTGTGTGGCCGCCATTACGTTTCCGTCAAGATGGCGGTGATATAAAACATGACTCTGAGGTGCCCTTTGCTAGTACTACCTCTGTACCAAATTTCGTTCCATTCGGTTTCACCGTATTCGAATTAATAGGGGGAATCGATTTTCACACAAAGATGGCCGCCATCCGCAAACTATTAGGCGGATGACCTATTAGGTTGGTCAAAGGATGCCCTCACCCATAAAGATATTTTGTTGCAGAATTTGGTAGAGATCGGATGATTAGGTTAGTCGTAATTTGATTTAAGCTTTGAACATTTGTGTGGCCGCCATTACGTTTCCGTCAAGATGGCGGCGATATAAAACATGACTCTGAGGTGCCCTTTTCTAGTACTACCTCTGTACCAAATTTCGTTCCATTCGGTTTCACCATATTCGAATTAATAGGGGGAATCGATTTTCACACAAAGATGGCCGCCATCCGCAAACTGTTAGGCTGATGACCTATTAGGTTGGTGAAAGGATGCTCCCCCCATAAAGATATGTTGTTGCAAAATTTGGTAGAGATCGGATGATTAGGTTAGTCGTAATTTGATTTAAGCTTTGAACATTTGTGTGGCCGACATTACGTTTCCGTCAAGATGGCGGCGATATAAAACATGACTCTGAGGTGCCCTTTGCTAGTACTACCTCTGTACCAAATTTCGTTCCATTCGGTTTCACCGTATTCGAATTAATAGGGGGAATCGATTTTCACACAAAGACGGCCGCCATCCGCAAACTATTAGGCTGATGACCTATTAGATTTGTCAAAGGATGCTCCCTTCATAAAGGTATGTTGTTGAAAAATTTGGTAGAGATCGGATGATTAGGTTAGTCGTAATTTGATTTAAGCTTTGAACATTTATGTGGCCGCCATTACGTTTCCGTTAAGATGGCGGCGATATAAAACATGACACTGTGGTGCCCTTTGCTAGTGCTACCTCTGTACCAAATATCATTCCATTCGGTTTCACCGTGTTCGAATTAATAGGGGTAATTCATTTTGACACAAAGATGGCCACCATCCGCAAACTATTAGGCTAATGACCTATTAGACTTGTCAAAGGATGCTCCCTCCATAAAGGTATGTTGTTGCAAAATTTGGTAGAGATCGGATGATTAGGTTAGTCGTAATTTGATTTAAGCTTTGAACATTTGTGTGGCCGACATTACGTTTCCGTCAAGATGGCGGCGATATAAAATATGACTCTGAGGTGCCCTTTGCTAGTACTACCTCTGTACCAAATTTCGTTCCATTCGGTTTCACCGTATTCGAATTAATAGGGGGAATCGATTTTCACACAAAGACGGCCGCCATCCGCAAACTATTAGGCTGATGACCTATTAGGTTGGTCAAAGGATGCTCCCTTCATAAAGATATGTTGTTGCAAAATTTGGTAGAGATCGGATGATTAGGTTAGTCGTAATTTGATTTAAGCTTTGAACATTTGTGTGGCCACCGTTACGTTTCCGTCAAGATGGTGGCGATATAAAATATGACACTGAGCTGTCCTTTGCTAGTGCTACCTTTGTACCAAATTTCGTTTAATTCGCGTTCACCGTGTTGAAATTGATAGGGGGGGACAGACATTCAGAGTTCACACACTCACACACACACAGACTCACACACACACACACACAGACTAACACACACACACCCAGACAGACACACTTTTTTCGCCCTGTTTTGATCTTATAATTCTACTTTCATTTTTTTTTTTCAAAAATCGAAAGTAGGCTAAAAACGAACGGACGAACAAAACAATAGTGCCTGGGATGTATTACTAAATAAAAATTACAAACAATAAACTCCCTATCAGCAATAAAAAATAAAGCAAGTTAAAATAAAATAAATCACACGTCAGATAGTCCTTCTATCTGTGCTATAAATGTTCATAAACAATGTAATTACAGAAATGTATTTATTTAAGAAATTAATAAAATGTTTACGTATTTAATAATCACCCTGTGACTCTGTTACTAAAGCAGTCTGATTAGCATCAGCTGTTCAAGCATCAAAAATTAAGTTAACAATTTAAAAACCCTGAATTATACACATACGTGCGTAAAATGTGAATATATATAATATAATAATAATAATAATAATTAAATATAGTTGAAATATATACATTATATACATCTTTCTATGTTTAACACGGTATTAAAATACTATTCGCACTATCAGTCGCAATCTGACAGTCCTCTAGTGTCTCTGTTTTAGAAAACAGTTCTATGAACAATGTTTCACACAACAATACATTTTCAGGTATCTCTGGTAACTTGTCATAATAAGTAAAGCTCGTATATCGAACACTGAAGTTAAATATAGCTTAGAATATGTCGTGTCAATGAATAAAATTCAATAAGATAAAGAGCGATGCGAAACTACTTAAAAACCTCAAAATATACTTCGTGGATATTATACTGTTACTCTCTGACATGAACAATACTAATATTAACCCTTATGTCAGCGCTTTTTACACATACTGTAACAATTCGTTGCTCCACATGGCAATACGTTTCCTTCTCTCGTAATACGGTGAACAATATTCATAAATAGCGTCTGCTACGCTCCAAACATAATATACTTCCTTCTTTTCATTATTACCAACAATCTTCATCACTCCGCACGGCATTACTTCAATAAGAAACCCATCTTGCTACAAACTTGTAGAAGAATCAGTGACTTTACTAGGTAAATACGCAATTGTATACTACCGTTCAGAGTGCACTCCTAACCACATCTCTTCTCTAAATTATTTAACCTCGTGCATTTTTAACAACAATTACATGTTTGTTCACTACAATTCACCTCACACAGTAATTCTTATTTCTTTCAATAGCGCTTTTCGTTCACTTAGTTCCATAATAGACTGTTTTTCCACGTAACCAAATATAAACAATACTAACTCGTAGTTCGCTCGTCTTCACTAGTTGATAAATATAAATACATATCCTCACGCATCTGGTGTACATTTAAATGAATGAATTATTCATATTTAAGCTTGTTTTAAGACATACAAGACCTCAGGTAGACTAACAAATCTCCTGTCAGCTGTCATTTCAATTTATCAATGTTTCCAATGAAATTGTTAATAACTATAGGCATCATTTGACCTCAATTGTCACTAACATGATCCTATTTTATAGTGTACTTTCATAATAACAATAGTCCATGACTATATCATTGTCAAATAAATTGTATTCCGCAATTGGAATTTTATAACTTCCATATTGTTATAAATAAGAGTTTCAGTTATATTCTGACATAATAATGTTTGTTAAACAATGTTACAGCATTTTACAATAATGCTTTCCTTTATAATAATGCAATATAATTATACAAATGTATTATGTCGCTGTTACGCATTTGTAACTATCAATAGCAATCTTAACGTTCAAAATAGTCATACTATTGGAAAGTATTTCCAATGAAATATGTTACTATTGAAGCATTCCCTTCGAAATATATTACTATCGAAGCATTCCCTTATAAAACGAGTTTCGTTCGAAAGTGAGCATGTTAAAAACGATTCCTTCAAAATATATAAGACACGAAGTATCTAAGGCCAAAAAATGAATGAAATTACGTCTGAAACGACACACGTAGACGTATCAAAGAATTACAGTGAGTCTCTAAAATTTAGCTACAATAAACATAGGATTAAGATAAGATTATCTACAATGAAGTTGGTCACCCCTCATTAACAACAAATACTACTGCATATTATCGCTCCCCTGTCTTGATCGTGCTGCGTACACCTGCGAGACAGCTCGTCCTTCTCGGCTAACGGCAAGTCTTCTCTTTTCACGGTCAGCGACCTGGTATCTGGATCTCTTGGTCCAAACGACTGCATGCGTCCATCTTCTTCTTCTCGTGTAGCAGATCGTCATCATCAATGTAGATCTGAATGTCATGGGTTGATATCTCTTTCTGGTGGTAATGGACATCTCGCTTGTAGTATCGGAAGTCATCTCAGAATACTTCATGTTGTTAAGCAGTTGTAGATTTATCGATTCCCGGTCTTCTAGATCACTCTGAATCTCCAATCCATGGTAGACTAACCTCCTTCCATTTGTTTAGTTGCTCATTATAATCTTCTCAATAATAGTTGAATAAATTCGTCCTCCCTGACTCAGGTTTATTATGGTCATCTTGACTGTGATGTTGTACTGTAGAATGTTGAATGCTGCAATTATATAGGTGTAGTAAGCAATGCTGCTGTTTATCGCTTCGCTGAAAAATAGTGCTATTGTAGCGAAGTCTTCTTCTAATGATTTTGATACTGAATAAATGCTTTTCTCTTCTGTAGCTAGTGCATTTATCTTTCACTGGCTTCTCGTATTTCTTCCTCGGCGAATGGTTGATCTCCAAACGGTCCTACTTCGTCTGTCGTCCGTACTTCTTTATCATGGTAATGCTCTGCTGGACGCGTGACGGAAAACGTCCGCTCGGTTCAAGAAGCTGAGTAAGAGTCCTGGCTTCTCTCCTAGCCAATACTTTATACTTCTATTTAACCAAATAAATTCCATATTGTATTCTACACCTGTAGAAGTGTTCATATCGCTTTATATAAGCCAATTTTATATAAAAACGATTCTCACAAAATGTATGTGCCTCAATCTGATTGGCTGTTGAAATATCTCGATAGAAGCTCCTGGATTTAGCCTCTTATCAGCGGGTCGTGTGCATAATTTGTCATTGTCGTCTTGACCAACCAAAACTGGTTTTCTGCTTGCTAACATGAGGCCTTGATCAATTTCCAGCCTCGAATGATCTGACTCTTCCTTTGTTAAAATCTCATTCACCGGAATATTTCCAAATAATAATTCCATAAAATGCTCCAAAATTTTCCATAATAGTTTCATTATGCATCATTCACTTCCCAAAATGCATATATAAATATTAAATTGTTTTAATTCCAATTTTCCAAATTTTTCTCTCCCATGGTTCACAAGTCGGTTCGAACCTCGACTCAGTCAAAGTCTTAAGGGGAGGCTTGACTGAAATTTTGCCTATTTTCTTTAAAAAGGGGATTTTTAGATTTTGCCCTTAAAAAATTCCTGTGTTCTTTCTCTTCCAAAAAATATAATTACCTTCACCGTACCACCATTTTTAATGCTCCGAGCGCCATTTTTAAAGGGTGGGGTTGAGTGCTGAATGAGCGAGGCAACGCCCCCATCTGTAATGGTGACGGGCTAGTTATATTTTGAAGTTATATTTGGGGTATATTTGAATATTTGGTGTATATTTGAATATTGCACTGCAATTCTGCAGAGTGGTAGTGCTAAATACCGCGTACGGCTGGCGATGCTCAGATGTCTACTATGAGGGTCAAGACAATGACCAAACTAGGGGAGAACACAGAATCCAAATGAGTGTCTTCATAGTGTATTATGGAACAACTGCCCTAAGGAAACATTTGTTTTAAAAATAAACTGGAGCTAGGAGTAATCAGATCAGTGATGGAGTTCAACATGGGATGTGTGAAAGCCCTCCAAGTTGTAAACAGTATGAGGGATGAACCTACCTTCTTGTCAGCATTGACCATCAGTGAGCAACGCGACCACAGACGGTGCATCAGCAGCAAGAAAAGGAACAGTTCTGCACAAAAACAAGAAAGGAAGTTGGTGAAATGTAAGAAAATATCAGAGGAAGAGAGGAAAAAGAAGTATGAAGGAGAAACCTATGGTGCAGGACAGTTTTAAAGTGAGTATATTCGCCTGCACTTTCAATTGCTGTTTTCTCAATTTTAAATTTTTCAACATTTCTTTACATGCAAAATACTCCTTGCGGTACAGTTCTTATCCAATTCATGTGAAACTTTCAGTACATCCTCCAGAACATATGAGAGAGAAATTTTACTCTGCCTTTTTAGGGTCAAGTGAAAATTACTACCTTTTTTTGCTGATTAAAATAGAAGTGAACTGATTTTTTTTTCAATTTTTTCAAATCAGAGAAAATTAAAAATTTATATCTCCTACATATATTGTCTGACAACAAAAATGCATAGTAACAATTAATTATGTGTGTGTTTAGGCCTTGTTCTGTGAATTTCAGCTTCGAAAAAAATAAACTGTGACGCAAGGAGTTTTTCTCGTGCTGCATTGTAAATTGAACTAAAAAGACACATAACTCAAAAACTAATTACTAAATTTTCATAAAACTCAGTATGATGATTTCTCTTAAGGGCATAGGTACATGATAAAAATTTGGAGCTGATTCGTTGAAAAATGTAGAAGTTCATAATTTCAGTCAAGCCTCGCCTTAAGACGGGTTGATTTCGAGTTCAGTATGTTGTCCAAAATTGGCATTATAATCGATCGTAATATTTCAGATTAATTCTGAGCATCACATATATTGGGTTGATGCATAAGTCCGTAGCGTTTTCCAAACGTTTATCCACGTCAAGTTCATAAGTTCATTAAACACATCAGATACACATAAGAGAGAAGTGAATCATTAGTACCATATTCTCCTTCACTATCTACAACAGTCTGCCAACTATGTGGTAAGTTTTTGATTCCGGCTGTAGAAATCACGTGGTTTTGAGTTGAAGAATTGGTCAAGTCATGTTCGGAGCACATCTTCATCCGGAAAGTAAGTTCCTTGAAGGTTGTTCGATAGAGAGCGGAAAAGGTGAAAATCTGAAGGCGCAAGATCAGGCGAATAAGGTGCTTGTGGAATGATTTCCCAGCCTAACTCCTGTTTAATGCTTTTTGTCAGGTTATCAGAGTGCGGGCGGGTGTTATCATGGAGGAGCATCACTTCATGCAGTCTTGCTTGTTGTTCTTATTGGATTGCATCTGCAAGCCGTCTCATTTGCTGGCAATAAATATCAGCAGTAATGGTTATACCTCAGGGAAGCAATTCGTAGTACAGCACACCGTTGGTGTTCCACCAGATGCATAACATTACTTTTTGTGGATGCGCGCAGGTGTTTGTACGGGGAGCTGCTTGTTTGTTTGGGCTTAACCATTCCTTTCTCCTCCTTATGTTAGCGTAAAGACATCATTTCTCATCACCAGTAACGATACAGGATAGGAATTGTCGATGTTGTTTACGAGCCAATCGATAACGATCAAGCAGAGATGCACATATGGCCACCCGCTGATTTTTGTGATTTTGGCGTAGAGCATGCGGTACCCATACACCGGATTTTGGAACCTTACACATTGAATGCAAATGTCACACAATTGTTGAATGATTACCGCCCATCACACTTGCCAGTTCTCGTGTACACTGACGTGGATCATTGTGATTTAATGCGTTGAAACGATCTTCATCAAATTGTGACGGCCTTCCTGAACGTGGAGAGTCACTAAGGTCAAAACGACCCACCTTAAAAAGAGATAACCACTTTCTTGCCGAGCTCTCTCCAATAGCAGTGTCCCCATACACGGTGCAAATGTTTCTGGCCGCCTCCGCTGCTTTCGTCCCGCTGTTGAATTCAAAGGGAAGAATATGTCGGAAATGTTCCAATTTCTCCACTTGGCACTCCATTTTCTAGCGTCCACAACTCCTCTCACTATCTGCAAGAACAAACATTGAAATGCAAAGCAACAATGACAGTCGATAAATAAAACCTTAGCCACCGGAATACCAATGAGCAAAACAAAAACGCTACGGACTTATATACCAACCTAATATGACATTGTTCCCAGCATGATTTTACGCGCACTGATAAATCCAATATCAAAGAGCATTTATCGTCCATACTATCCATTAGACATCAAAAAAATGTTGTATGTGCCTTCTATAGCTTTTGAGTTGGAACTAAGAATATATTCAGAGTCACCAGGACTGCCAACTGTAGTAAGTAAATCTATTATGCTACACTATTTCAGGTGTATTTCAAATTGCAGTACTTAGAAATGTTAGTATTATCAACTTGATTTCGTCATTATTCTAGATTGGTCTATATAGACTGGCATGTATCTTAACTTTAAGAAATGTAGGCTCTTTAGTTCGTCACGGAACTACTTGTTATATATTAGTATAGATATAGATAGAACACACTCTGAAGTACATGGGGCTGATGATCAAGATGTCCCAAGCCCTAAAGTGAATTAGCAACAAACAACCATTCCGTTCAGCAACAGGCAAGAGTCTGGTATTGGTGGTGAGAGGTTGAAGGTGGTGGTGGTGTTTTAAGGTGTTAAACT
This sequence comes from Meconema thalassinum, assembly GCA_946902985.2. Taxonomy (NCBI): domain Eukaryota; kingdom Metazoa; phylum Arthropoda; class Insecta; order Orthoptera; family Tettigoniidae; genus Meconema; species Meconema thalassinum. Next base: position 425,244,268 of record OX336388.2, on the reverse strand, counting down.
ACAAGGTTAACTGCCCCTAACGAAGAAGGTGATATTGAAAATGATCACTACGGCCACTATTAACCACTTACTGTGCCCATTTCACATGGAGAATGCTTGATCATCACCTAGCTAGGCTACTTTCGGTTTCGGGGTGTGTACTGTTCAGCCCACAACATGATCTCACATTCAGATATGGAAGCACTCTAGGATCTACAAGACTACATTGACAACTAAACATATTACAATTAATATGAATTTATTTACTAAAAATTCCCAGGAAAAATACAATTACACATGAAACATCAATAATTTGAAATAAATTCCAAAATAACAAAAATCAAAATCCATAAATTCTCAAAAATCATTTAAATATATATTCTAGAGTTATCTTGCTTAGCTCAAGTGAGCTGATATATATTCTTAAGTGTGAATACAAAAATTATTTCTTACAATATTTCATTTCTATTCCTTTAGGCAAAGAGCATGCCTATCATTTATGGAAAATACACTAAGGCCTACAGACATTTAGCGTATCATTACAGTCCCTTCAGGGTCTTATTTTATCCTTATTTCATTGTTTACTTTATTTTCAGTTACTTTCAAACTGTACTATTTCTTCCAGTTAAGCCTTAGGTTTAAACATTTTACACAACAAATCAACAATTCTTAACATGCCAAGACTCGAACCCACATCCTTCCAACTTGTTTATCATGCTCTAATGGGATTCATTAATGATGTATCATGTGCTATCACTTCCCTTCATTACTTGGACTACTTACAAACTCAATTATTCGTTTACTCGTATTGCTTAATACATCTTCTGAGGCAGAAATCGATTACTTTCTTAACAAACTTATTCCTTGACTACTTAGTGTGGGGACCATTGTCTAAAATCCACTAATTCCACAATTTACATTATAGCCTATTCTTGTAACACCATTGTTTATCAAAATTGCATAACCTCCCGTTTTATTACTACTGTACTGCCTATTCAGATCTTAAAACTTCTGTACACAGAGCGCCTATTGTATTAGCTCCCCCTTGTGGGCTGTGACGGCCGGCAAGGTCGCTAGATTCTCCCTTACACCACTTGGCTTGTGATTTATGACCTAGTCTCGCTTCTCATTCATTCACCCCTCGCGACTTTTAACTGTTTACCTCTTTCCTTAAAACTGTATATGATAATCCAAGCTCACTCTTTAAATCAACCTCACTTTATTATAATATTCATTTGATTTCCTCATAATCAGTGCAATATCCTGAGATGACGACGATTTACATACTTGTAAGGTGGACACCAGGAGATCCCTATCATGCCCTAATTCCGTCCTTCATATTCATTTCACACACTTTTATTTGGTCGGATACAACGACAATGCTGGCCAATAGGATAGGTTATATGACACTAGGCCTGGAGACTCTACACGCCTCCCCAGTTGTATCATATATCGTAGGAACCCCTTACTCCTTTCAGACTTACTTATACATTTAGCAACGCCGAAGACCAGAGATCGCCATCATACCCGGTGTGACTTAAATGCAATGACAATACCATTTCTGCTGACTGGCAAAAACCCTTTAGTTTTTCCATGGGTGCAACCCTTAATAACAACGACGATTTCCGACAATTTACATACACACAGCTATTCCATCCACTTATACCTTTTTAATGATCTCTCGAATATGCCTGTTATGGAATACACACTAGCTTGCCTGATGCTGCTTATTATTTAGCATTTATTGGCCCATTTTGGCAACACAACTTTTAATAACTCAACTTTCTTTATGTCGCGGTATATCTTTACTGGTCTTTACTAAAGCATTTTCCCTTTTAATTTGACCTATAGCCTACAACATCATAATATATTTCCAAGGTGTTCGTTTATCACCATTTACTTTAATTCATTACATTATGATCTGAATAACATTATTACTTCATTACTTTAAGGTATCTAAAAGATCCTTTAATATTCAATTACTTTCAACTAGAGCCCATTATTATATTTATTCATTATTACTTCTTCATTACTTACCAAACGCAATTACTCAATATATTTACTCATCATTATCGGAGTATAGAAATTCGACACGTATTATTATTATTATTATTATTATTATTATTTTGGTGTTCATGTTATTATTACTTTATCAACGGCATAAATTACTTGCCAATAATATCATTATAATGGATTTCTCCTCTCATATTTCAATTTTTAACATTGTTAATTATTCATTTTACGGGTTTCAATTTACTTTGCACTTTAATTATTACACTCTCATATTTGGCAAACTTATCTTTGCGATTTTCCAACACATTTTGACATTATTTATTTATTTACTAGTGCATTTACTTATTTATTTTATACATTTCACAATTATTAATCAGCACATGACACCAACATTCTAGGATAATTAAAGATTTCCTACTCACCCCATGTGACGTTCGGTTCATGACCAAATCTTTGGATGACTTCACCCATCTCAATGCTTCAACAATACAATTTTACACAACAATGGACCATTTTCATTTTCTGGTCTTCGATTTTACACTTATTCACTTTTTGATACATTATTTTTACACTTTTTAACACTTATTACACTTAAAAACACTTGATGATCCTGATGCGCTCCCTAATCCGCATTGAACGTGTGACTTCGCCTTCTTGGAATCTCCTACTTCTGTTCAGTCTTTCTAGTATCTTTGCTGCTCGTGGCTTTACTGATTTGGCCTATTAGTTCCTAGGTGAAATGTTCGTAAACTTTGCCGCCGCTCTTTTTCCTAGCTCTATCTATCGCAACTTTCTCGATTCTATAGCGTGGCTTCCAATTCGAAGTCCATACACTCCTATTTCTGTTTCTAGCTGTTATATTTCTCGAATTAGTATTCTCTTCTTTGACTTCGCACTTTCGCAATGTTTCTCACTATGCAGTTTCAAATTAGTGTCCCTTTGGGATTTTAATGTTCTCTGAAACACCCTGACTTTGGTGTAACGCAACTCGTTTTGCTCTATGAATTCCTAATTGTTTTGACCTCTACTGTTCTTTCCTTTGCAGTCATTCAATGTTAATGTTTATAGACTTCCCTGATCGCTCAGAGTTTCTAACTCTGGATCGTTATATGGTGCAACTCCGTCTAGTTATTAGTGTAGTGCGCCTCAACTGAAGTTTAATTTTACGGCTTATTCAAGCTTCGCTGAATGATAAGACCTACACTAGGATCTAACTCGAACTGTGTTCTCTCCGAACTACTTGTACTTTGATAGCGTAGCGCCTAACTGACTTAGTAACGTGTAGCGCAACTTATAGCATAACTTGCCTCCCTGAGGCTTCTTGAAGACTGAGTGAAACTGACGTGCTAATGTGCCTCCCCGAGGCTTCGATCGACTGAGAACTGGGTGAACTGTGTGAACTGCGTGAACTGCGTGACTTTGGCTTCCTCAAGCCCTTATTTATTCGATTTGGCGCAGAAATTAGTTCCTGACAATTTCGGGAGTTCAACTTTTGACTCCTAGCTCCAATCTGGTATATAATTTATTTCCAGATGTAATATGTAATAACTTTAAGATTGCCTGTTGGCGGAACGGAATTCGTTCATAGGTTAATTTTTAATTAATCAAAATAGTTGTTATTCACTCTGCGGGGCCGACCTGATTACCTCAGTATCCCTTCGTAGCACTCCGCTCTGAATTCCAATGACGTCGTCTTAGCTAAGCATTTTCTTGAGTGCCTATTTTACAGGTCTACCAACTTTCCGATTTATGCTGTTACTACTCCTGTCTTAACTTCAAATCTTGTTAACATGGTGAATTTATTTTGTCAAGTTTTATGATGGGGAGTCCCTCATTTATATGTTCGACTTTCTGCTGGCTTAACGCTATTCGGGGACTCTTCTCAAGTACGTCCTTAGAAAAATAGATCCCTCGTAAATGTCGCACTTGACTGGTAATAACTTCTTGCTGGATCGCTGCCTCATGGAATGTTGAGTGTTAATTACGACCCTTCAGCTATGCATTTTCTTGCTTCGTTAATGGCCTCTCTAACGACTTTTTTCACTTAAAATATCAAAAATAATGGGACTTTATATATCCGCTAGTATTCAATAAGCCTCCTGCATGTCTTGCTGTGCTTCTGAAGCTTATTTCACAACGAATTCTCCCCCTTGGTTTCTTACTGTTTCTATCAAACTCAAATATATTTTTATATAAATGGTCAAGGGTTCACTTGTGCCAATATCCAAATGGGCACATTACTTAAAACTATCCTTAGGCCAGAAGATGAAGAATAAGATAAACACGGTGGGTGAGTCGTTATAGTGTCGGACTACCAACCCCAAGATTGCAGGTTCGCCCCTGGCCATGGTAAGTGATTCTTGAAGGCGACAAAAATCACGATACTCATGTCATACGTTGTTGGCATGTTAAAGAACCCATTTGAATTCAGTAGGCCGTGTTCAATGGCAAAATTAATCTCGGGATTTTCCGCCAACACAAAGTTCCTCCATTCTCTACTTGAAAGCGCTGTAGTGTCAAGGAGTTTAGATATCTAACCTCGTTGACTTTGATAGCGTTCAAAGGAACGACGGAATTCGACATGCAAGCTACCCTCTGGGTGTCAATTAACAAAGCTTGCACCAGGCACCCGAGACCATACGATATTATTATTATTATTATTATTATTAACAGGAAAAAAGTAAATTGAAAACGAAAAAATGTCCTAGAAGAAGAAGGATTGAGAGACTAGGAAGGAAGTAGAGCCATGAAAGGCAGATAGGATAAGGAAAGAGGAGAGACTACGTTCCAAAGTCAATGGAAAAAGGGTTAAAATTTGTCCAATTCAAGAATCACTTACGTCGAGAACTCCCGAGCTCACCAACCCTGAGGGGGTGTGGTGGCTCAGCGGTCTAGCTGTATGCCTCTCACCAAGGTGGTCCCGGTTCGATTCCCGGTCAATGCATGTGAGATTTTCGAAGTGAAATGCCATGTCCTGTAGTTCGGATTCCACGTAAAAAGGAGGTCCCGTGGCTCATGATCTCAAGATTAACGGTCACGTTAAACTACAAGCTTCTTTTGCTTCCTTCACCAACCCTGAGACCTTGGGAGTGTAGTGTTATCCAGGGTACACCATGTGCGATGGGGCTCCTTACACTAGGTGGGGAATATAATAAAACATGATGAGCCCCTTAAGAAATGAGGGTATCAGCTACAAAAACACATGGAGAAATTAAGCCATAACAAGTAGTTCAGTGACGAACAAAAAGCCTACTTTTCTTAAATTTTAAGATTCATACCAATGATTAATCGATATAACCCTATCTAGAATAATGACGAAATTAAGGTGGTAATACTGACATTTTGAATTAGTTCGAAATAAAGCTGAAATAGTGTAGCCTAATAGAGCTCATCAGTTGGCAGCCCTGATGACTGAATATATTTTTGGTTCCATCTCTTAAAGTACAGAATGCACATATAAAATTTGGTTGAAGTCCAATGGATAATATGGATAGTATAGTTATATGCAGTTAGACATCTTAATTAATAAGGCCCCCACTGTATATAAGGCACAGGAATTGGATAGGTTCCCCGGGACTTGAAGTAAGGTACTATCCCGGCATTTGCTTGAAAGGAGTGAGGAAACATCCGGTGAGAAACCACACTCAGGATAGCTTCTGTCTGCACCTACTTGTTGCAGCTGCCTGCGCGGTCGTAGTGCACAATTAAAACATGCACTGCTACGCCATGGGACTCGAAGGAGGAACTCCTGGCATGTGGATGACGAATATTTAACTTTGCCATATGGAGTGTACTATGAAGAGTGCGCATATGATGTTGACACGAGTATTCTGCCTACTTGCCAGGGATCAAGAATCTGTGAAAGGGATGTATCATTCAACTCGAGCTGACGTTCCTTTCAATAGTGGGCAATATTCCACGCGCAGAAGGACGCCGCGCCGCTTATTACTCTGGCTCTTCACATGACGTGTGGGTTGTTAGATGCATCACCACCATCTCGCGTCAAAAGGCTCTTTCAAGTCACAACCTAACATGGGTCAAAAGTCAAAACCATCATCGTATAGTACTCTATTATTTTGTGGCATTCGTAACTGATCTCAGATATGTTCATTCATTCATTCATGCATTCCATTTCTTCATTCATTCATTCATTCATTCCATTTATTTATTTATTTATTTATTCATTCTCTCATTCATTCTTTCATTCTATTTCCTTATTCTTTCATTCAATTTCTTTATTTATTCATTCTTTCATTCATTCAATCCTTTTCTTTATTCATTCTTTCATTCATTCATTCTATTTCTTCCTTCATTCATTCATACTATTTCTTCATTCATTCTATTTCTTCATTCATTCATTCATTCATTCATTCATTCATTCATTCCATTTCCTCATTCATTCATTCCATGTCTTTATTCATTAATTCATTCATTCCATTTCTTTATTCATTGATTCCATTTCTTCATTCATTCATTCATTCATTCATTCCACGTCTTAATTTTTGCATTCATTTATGTGTCTCTAAGAGCCGCAGATGTTAAAAGGGACGTAAAACAAATAGCATTACTGTATTATTATTATCATTCATCTCATATCTTTATGTATTCATTCATTCATTCATTCATTCCATTATTCATTCATTCTTTCATTTATTGAAACTTTAGAAGCCAATTCTTCAGCTTTGCGTAAGGAATGTATTATAAGATGATTTTCAGTTGGTCAACTTGAGTGTACCCAAATTAAATAATAATGTTATTGGTTGTACATTCCTTTTACAAACTGCTGCATTTTAGATACGCCGGAGTGCTGGAATATTTCCCCGAAGGGGATCTCTAACGTGCCAGTAAATCTACTAACAAAGCTTCCTCGCATTTGCGCACCCTCAAATTACAACTGTCTGCACCAGGATTCGATCCAGCAACTTTGGGAACATAAGGCGAAAACGTTACCGCAGAGCTACGCAGCCAGCCGTACCCAAATTAGATTGGGCGGAAGTTACAATTAATTTCCAAGTGCATGAAATAAATTACTTGAATCTTTTATACACTTAGTAAGTTATTGTTGTTTTAAGGGGCGGAACTACGAGGTCATCTGCCACTTTTTATACACTTAATAAAACATTTCTCACACTAATTGGATGACTAGTTTCGTTCGTCAAACGAGCATAATCAAATCATGCTCACTTAGACTTAGCTTGGGTTCAGTGGATATACTGTATACAGGGTGTACCAAAAATGTATGGCACAAAATGCAGGACACATTCCTCACACATAGAAGAAGGAATTATGTTATATGAACATGGGTCCGGAAACGCTTTGTTACCATGTTATACCCCATTGTCTCCAACGCATAAATCATGAAAAACACATAAGAACAGAACGCTCGAATCATGGCGATCATGCACTGTTGGTTACATCTGGTTACGTTGTCATTACCGTAGGTGCACCGCCAGTGTTTTGCTTAACATGGCCGTGTTGCCATGTGCCTTACGGTAACATCAACTGTTCTTGTGATGTACTTCATGCACGATGGAGCACCACCCCATATTACTGTTCATGTCCGTCGGCTTCTAAATAAGAGATTCGGTGACAGATGGATAGGTAGAGGTGGAACAATTACCTGGCTTCCACGCTCTCCGGACATAAACCCACTGGACTTTTATTTGTGACAGCATTTGAAAGCTCTTGTGTGTCGAACCCCTGTACTAGATGTTCAGAGTCTGCGTGCCCGTATTATGGAAGGCTGCGAAATCATACGCAATACTCCAGGGATTCATCAGCGCATCCGAGATTCACTACGACGGCGGATTGATGTATGCATCAATGCGCATGGAGGGCACATTGAACACCTCCTGTGACAAAGAGCTGCATGTGGTATGCAGGTATGTTCTGTTCTTGTGTGTTTTTCATGATTTATGCCTTGGAGACAATGAGGTATAACATGGAAACGAAGCGTTTCCGGACTCATGTTCATATAACATAATTTCTTCGTCTACGTGTGAGGAATGCGTCCTACATTTTGTGCCGTACCTTTTTGTTACACCCTGTATACCAGGTGAATCAGCCGCCCCTAATATTATTATTTTATGCAGCCCAACTATCATTGTTATCAGTAAGGTCGATATATCTCTGCTTGCATCCCGTACAGTACTAATGTACTGCAAGCATATCCCGCAAACGATACTGAACACTATTATGTTTCCCTCGATGTGACTACAGACTAATACGAGGGAAAAATAACAGTATTCAGTATCTTTTTCGGGATATGCTTGCAGTACATTAGTACCGTACGGGATGCAAGCAGAACAAGAAGTTCCGTGACGAACTAAAGAGCCTACTTTTCTTAAAATTTAAGATTCATGCCAATCTATATAGACCTATCTAGAAAAATAGCGAAATTTAGTTGGTAATATCGAAATTTCTAATTAGTTCGAAATATACCTGTAGCCTAATAGAGAACTACAGTTGGCAGCCCTGGTGAGTGAATATATTGTTAGTTCCATCTCTTAAGGTACAGAATACAATATTTGGTTGAAGTCCAAAGGATAGCATGGACGTTACATGCAGTTAGACATTGGATCTATCAGCGCGCGTAAAATCATGTTGGCAACAATGTCATGCATGCGTTGGCCATAAATAATCTGAAATATTATGATCTCTTGTTGTGCTAATTTTGGATGAAATCCATTCGTTAGTATAGAAGTTACATGTATTTTAAAATAACCTATCAGCAGGCTTAGAGTCATGTTGGCAGCACTGACGTTTATTACTTTCTCCTAATTAATCTAGAATGTTAGGTACTATACGTGTGCATAGTTTAAAGCTGTCGACTTGCATACTTTCTGATATATTGGTATTTGGATAAAAGAATAGAGAGAACATTTATTGACAGTTGGCAGCCCTGGTGGCTCTTAAGAATGCGCTCAGTCATATCTGTTTATGTACACATATTACATACAAAGTTTGGTTGAAATCCAATTGATAGTATAGAAGTTATATGCATTTAAAAATTGGACCTATCAGCAGGCTTAGAATCATTTTGGCAACACTGCCATGCATGGCCTCATGGAAATTAAACTGAAATATTATTATCTATACATGTGCCAATTTTGAAATAGCTCCCATGCATAACTTCCAAGATATCCAACATAGAGCTCAAATTTGAATTGAGGTTTTTCAGCAGTTGGTAGCACTGTCATAATTTTCAAATATGGGCTTGAGATATTCAGGTATATATCTTTACTCATACCAAATGTGGATTCGATTGCTGCAGCCGTTTAGGAGTTGATAGGGGACACACACACACACACACAGCCAGCCAGCCAGACAGACAGACAGAAGGACTGACAGACAGACAGAAATAAATTTGCCCGGTTCGATTTCAAAAGTCTACTTCTTCCTAATTTTTGCAAAATGTGAAAAGTAAGCTAAAAATATTAACCTTGCTGACAGCACGCGTTGGCTGGGCTGCATAAAACTATATGATTAGGGGCAGCTGATTCACCCGGTATAACACCTACGTACAGCAGTATTTAAAATTATTAAGCTACCGAAGTTTTTAATTAAACTTTGTAACGAGTCAAATTTTTTAACCATTCATAATATTTTATTCCATTAGTCCATTACACTTCTATAATTGCATTTCTTGTTATACTTTTTATGTGTACAAGTGTGAAAACCTTTTGTATCATAAACGTCTATCGTATCAAGCTTTTGAATTATTTTTTTTTTGCTTAACTTTGCATCTCATTATTGTCATATTACATTACATTCGCATGTTCCATTTGATTCACACTGTTTCATGAATGTACTAATTTGAGTTTATTTCTCGACTTATCTATACCGTATATTATATTTGGCTTATCACTGTCCAAGTATTTCATTACAACCTATAAATGTGCCTTGGCTAACTTGAGTTATGTTATTTGTGAACACCCCGGAACCTTTTTAAGAAAACCAAACCCTAATTACAAACGTGTCCAGACACCTGAACAAAACGAACTTGGGAAGGGAAGCTGCTAGGCCAAGTTTGAAACATATCTAGAGGACTTACCTTGGAGCTATGACTAGATTTATCGCTTAGAAATGGAACACTGTTTTCTTTCAAATCACTCGACATCTATTGTTTCCAAAATAAACTTACAATAGTGTACCCTTGCGTACAATAAATACACAAATCATAGTCCGGTAGCTCAATAGGACCTTCGAGGCATGGTATAGTCTCCCACTGTATGATTCATGTATTCAGGATCAAGCATAAGGATAAACACTCAAAAATGAACATCAAAATCCAACTACAAAAAAACATTTAATAAAAATCAAAATTAGGCGCTACAAAAACATACTTTACACTGAATACTTCACACTTGTTCTAGGAAGAACAAGGAATCATAAAAACATGTCCTTAAAAACAACAACTAAGGTTCCAGTGAACCTGACAAACATATCAACTAGGTTTCACTTCCATATAGCATTTTTCTTGAATCGCACTAGCGAGCTCCAAATGGCTCGATGTTAACCTTTACATGATGTTAACTTGATTAAAACACATTGATGACTCTCTATTGGAGTGTTATTATTATTACTGAGTTAATTGTTTACAATGGGAACAACAATTACCATTCATTGGGTCCACATGATATTCAAACTACCATCTCTCTTCATTCAACTCTACCAACTTGCACTGTCCAGGAAGAACTCGTGTACCCCGGGAGTTTTCGGAATTTATTGATTAAATCAAGTCAAGATAAACTCCCCAGATTATCTTAAATACTTCCACCAAACTCGGGAACAATAGTAATGCTGTGTAACAACAAAGGGATTTTTATTATTGTCTCCATGACAATTATATTATTATTTAAATACGGCTCTGAACGTTCATCAAGCAAGAATAGTATAATATAAATGGATCTCGGTTCGACTACCGGATCTTAATACATGTTATTTACTTCTGTAGACTGCAGAAACATATGGTTCATTCTAGACCTACCACAATAAGTGTGGCCCTTCACAACGTATCAAGGCAATTCAGGCTGATTTATGGCGGGAGGGGAAACATCGCAGTCTCCTCGCCCGGACGGGATTATTACGGTTAGCTTGCTACAAGCAAATCACTTTCTTAAAATGGAAAAGCGACACATTGATTCTATCAACAATACATTCTGCGGGTAATACCATCCGCTCAATTGGCTCAGGTGTGAATGATAATCGTGGAGTCTTCACATTAGTGGGTAAGACACACAAAACCAACAATAAATTAAGGGCTTTCGTAGTAACTGAACGCGTGTTAATTTCTTGGCCGGCCCCCTGGACAATTCCATTTATGGGAGGACTTAGGACCTATTTAAGGAGCGAGGGTATGTAACACCAATCGTCCTATTATTAGCGTCTTCTGGATGGCATGTGCTCGATCCCTGCGCTTATCATCTCTTATATAAAAACAAGCGTCCTGACTGACTGACTGACTGACTCATCATCGCCCAGCCAAAACTATTAAAGTTAGAAACATGAAATTTTGGGGAGATGTTCGATGTAAGTCAAAAACGCCCACTAAGGAAGGATTTTTGGATACTCAGGTTCTAAAGGGGTGTTAAGGGGGTACACCTGCATTTGATTGAATAACAATATCTCCGGCTTGGTTTCATTCACAGATGTGATAATCGGCATATAAACTCACCATTAAAAATAAGAAGACATGTGTCTGAGGGTTTCTCGATGTGATGTATATTATGAGGTGAAAGGGGTGAAAAGTGGGGGTTGAAGGATTCCTAACGGAGCGTGTATCACTTAAACGACATAAGCGAGGAGTTTGAAACTCAGCGGAAAAAAATCAGCTTAAAAAATAAGTAAATAGGTGTTTGACAGTTTTTTCATAAATCCAATTTAAGGGGCTCATGGGGAGGGGTGAATTTCTGGGGGGAAAAAACATGAAAGAACGTGTCCTAACTGATAGACTGACAGACTCACTCATCTAACTCAGGGGGAAAAGCTGCTTAAAAATAAGTAAATAGGTGTTTGACAGTTTTTGTCATAAACGAAATTTAAGGGGTTCATGGGGAGGGGTGAAATTCTGAAAAAAGAAAATTGAAAGAAAAAGTCCTGACTCACTCACCATCGCCCAGCCAAAATTATTGAAGTTAGAAACATGACATTTTGGGGAAATTATCATTGTATGTCAAAACCGTACACTAAGGGAGGATTTTCTGATATTCAGGTTATAAAGGGGTCTTAAGGGGGGTAAACCTGCATTTCATTTAATAAAAATAACTCCCGATTGGTTTCATTGGGGGATGTGATACTCGGCATATAAACACATCATTAAAAACAAGTAGTTCCGTGAAGAACTATACAGCCTATTTTCATATATCCTACTTATGTTAATTGCCACTATCAACATACACAATTTCTGTTTGATTGCTGTAATAGATTCGTAGATATTAAGAACCGACTAAATATTTCGGATGGTCGCCATGTTGGATTTTATATATGTAGGTCCTAGAGTTATGTACTGATACATGCAGATTATTGTGAACGTGTAGTATTAAAATTTCAATCGCATAATTAGGACACAAGAAAAAACAAGGAGATTTAAAAATTTTTCACAGCTGCCATTTGAGGTTATGGAAACAATTGAAATAAATTAGATGCCAGTGGATTAACATTCGTATAAGGATTTACTGTACCAAGTTTCACTGCACTCGGATGGTTAAATTGCGAGAAACGTCCATGTGAATATTTATAATTCGCGTCACCGCCATGTTGGATTTGTGATCACCAGGTTATTTAAAGTTATATAGGTGAACTTAAGTTCATAGTCCCTATGAACATTAAAAAATGCAGTTTGATTGCTAAAATAGATTCGTAGATATTCAGTATAGTCTAAATATTTCGGATGGTCGCCATGTTGGATTGTTAAATGTATAGGCCATAGAGTCATGTACCATTAAAGTAAAATTGTTGCGTAGGTTCATTATTCAAACTTTCACTTCGATCGCATGACTACATCACAAGAAATAAAAACTTAATTTTAAAATTCGCACTGCCGCCATCTTGAGGTTATGTAAACAATTGAACTAAATTAGATACCAGAGGATTACAATGTGTATAAATATTTCCTGTACCTGGTTTTAGTGCGCTTGGAACATTAAATCGCGAGAAAGGTCTATTTAAAATTTTCAAATTCGCTTGGCCGCCATGTTCGTTTTGTAGTCAACCGGTTTTTGAAAGTCTTATAGATGGACTTCCAGTAGTGCCCTTTATCTCCGTACAAAATTTCAGGGAGATACCGCCAATAGTTTCAGAGATATAGAATGCCGGTAAAATATTTCGCACATCCGCCATCTTGTGGTTATGAAATCAATTGAACGAAGTTAGATGTCGGTGCATTACAATGTATATAAACATATACTGTACCAAGTATCATTGCGTTTGGTTGGTTAAATCGCGAGAAACGTCTATTTGAAAGTCGCGATTTAGCTTGGCCGCCATGTTGGTTTTGTAGTTACCAGGTTTTCAAAGGTCACATAAGTGAACTTATAGTAGTTCCCTGTATCACCATAGAAAATGTCAGGGTAATATAGGTAATAGTTTCGGAGATATTGAATGCTGGTGAAATATTTCGCACAGCCGCCATGTTGGATTGGTGAGTCGTAACAAAATTTGAAGGGCACGGTCGTGGTCGCCGGGAATAGTGCTATGAACTTTCCGAGTTTCATTGAAATCGCTCCTGCCGTTTAGATTTTATTAGGGGGACACACACATACGAATCACACACACACACACGGACAAAAGGTGATCTCATAAGCCTATTTTTTCAAAATTGAAAATAGGCTAATAAGAAGACATGTGTCTGAGGGTTTTTCGATGTGGTGTATATTATGAGGTGAAAGGGGTGAAAAGTGGGGGTTGAAGGATTCCTAACGGAGCGTGTATCTCTTAAACGACATAGGCGAGGAGTTTGAAACTCAGCGGAAAAAAATCAGCTTAAAAGATAAGTAAATAAGTGTTCGACCTTTTTTTTTCATAAATTCAATTTAAGGGGCCCGTGGGAAGGGGTGAAATCCTGGGGGTAAAAAACAGGAAAGAAAGTGTCCTAACTCATTGACTGACTCACTCACTCTTCAAACTCAGGGAGAGAAAACTGCTTAATAATAAGTAAATAAGAGTTCGACAGTTTTTTTTTTCATAAATCAAATTTAAGGGGTTCTTGGGGAGGGGTGAAATTCTGAAGAAAGAAATGAAACAAAAAGTCCTGACTCACTCTCTCACTCACTCATCATCGCCCAGCCAAAATTATTGATGTAAAAACATGACATTTTGGGGATATGTTCGTTGTTCGTTTTATCTCAAAACCGTACACTAAGAGAGGATTTTCGGATATTCAGGTTCTAAAGGGGTTTTAGGGGGTTAAACCTACATTTTATTGAATAACAATATCTTACGAGTGGTTTCATTTGTGGATTTAATACTCGGCATATAAACTAATCATTAAAAATAAGCAGACATGTGTGTAAGGGTTTTTCGATGGGGTATATTATAAGGTGAAAGGGGTGAAAAGTGGGGGTTGAAGGATTCCTATCGGAGCGTGTATCTCTTAAACGACATAGGCGAGAAGTTTGAAACTCAGGGGAAAAAGACAGCTTAAAACATAAGTTAATAGTTGTTCGACCGTTTCTTCATAAATCCAATTTAAGGGGCCCATGGGGAGGGGTAAAATCCTGGTAAAAATAATTGAAAGAAAATGACCTGACTGAATATCCCACTCATCATCGCCCAGCAAAAACTATTGAAGTTGGAAACATTAAATTTTGGGAATATGTTCGCTGTATGTCGGAAACGTAAACTAAGGAAGGATTTTTGTTTATTCGGGTTCTGAAGATGTGTTAAGGGGGTAAACGTGCATTTCATTGAATAACGATAATTCATGAGTTGTTTCTTTGGGGATGTGATAATCGGCATATAAACTATTCATTTAAAATAAGCAGACATATGTCTATAGGTTTATCGATGTGGTGTATATAATGAGGTGAAAGGGGTGAAAATTGGGGGTTGAAGGATTCTTAACGGAGCGTGTATCTCTTAAACGACATAGGCGAGAAATTTGAAATTCAGCGAAAAAAAATCAGCTTAAAATATAAGTAAATAGGCGTTCGACCGTTTTTTTTTATCATAAATCGAATTTAAGGGGACACGAGAGGGGTGAAATTCGATAAATAAATTAAAGAAAATGTCCTGACTTACTCACTCACTCACCCACTCATCATCGCCCAGCCAAAATTATTGAAGTTAGAAATATGAAATTTTGGGGTTACGTTCGTTGTATGTCGAAAACGTTCACCAAGAAAGGATTTTTGGATATTCAGGTTCTAAAGGGGTGTTAAGGGGGTAGACTTCATTCAATTGAATAAAAATATCTCCCGATTGGTTTTCTTGGCGAAAGCGATATTCGGCATATAAACTCATCATTAAGAATATGAAGGGTTTTTCGATGTAGTGTATATTATGAGGTGTATGTGTGAAAAGTGGGGGTTGAAGGAATCCTAACGGAGCAAGTATCTCTTAAAAGACAGAGGCATAAAGTACGAAACTAAGGGGGGTGTTTAACCGTTTTTTTTCATAAATCCCATTCAAGGGGTTCATGGGGAGGGGTAAAAATCTCAATAAAATATGAAAGGAAATGTCGTGACTGACTCACTCACTCATCATTGCCCAGACAAAATTATTGAAGTTAGAAACAGGATTTTTTTAGATATGTTCGTTGTATGTCGAAAACGTGCACTAAGGAAATATTTTTGGATATTCAGGTTCTAAAGGGGTGTTAAGGGGGTAAACGTGCATTTCATTGAAAAAAAATGTCACAAGTGGTTTCATTTGGGGATGCGATACTTGGCATATAACCTAATCATTAAAAATAAGCTGACACCTGTCTAATGGTTTTTCGAAAAGTGGGGGTTGAAGGATTCCTAACGGAGCGTGCATCTCTTAATCGACATAGGCGAGGAGTTTGAAAATCAGAGGAAAACAATCAGCTTAATAATAAAAAAATAAAAAATAATTAATTAAATAAATAGGTGTTTGACCGTTTTTTCATTGATCCAATTTAAGAGGCCCATGGGGAGGGGTGAAATTCTGGAAGAAAAACGTCCACTAAGGAAGGATTTTTGGGTATTCACTCTCATCGACCAACCAAAACTATTAAAGTTAGAAGAATGATATTTTGGGGATATGTTTGTTGTGTGTCGAAAACGTCCACTAAGGAGGGAATTTTGGATATTCAGGTTCTAAAGGGGTGTTAGCGGGGTTAAACCTGCATTTCATTGAATAAAATATGACACGACTATGACGCGAGCGAAGCCGCGGGTACATGCTAGTAACAATATAAAATTCAGCACCCTTGTAAAATTTGCACTTAGCAAACACACAATAATTCATTACCGCACTCAATGCTCCCCACAATTATTTCTTCCTGGCATAAGATCACAGCATCCTTAGCGTGAAAAATAAAATATTTACGCTACACTAACGTCTATTACATTAGCAATTAGGTGACACCTTCCAAGTAAGATTATTTATATCTACTCAATTATTTGATCTCCGTTCATTAAATAGAATTTGCCTTTGACGTTATTTACTTCTTGACATTACATTAACTAGACCTCAAATAGTTCAACCATTATTATTATTATTATTATTATTATTATTGGCAGGTGAAAAGCTGAAGGAAGTAGGAGACTTCTGTTACTTAGGAAGCAGAATAACCAGTGATGGACGAAGCAAAGAGGATATTAAAAGTAGGTTGGCTCAGGCAAAGAAAGCATTTCTACAAAAAAGGAATCTGCTGACATCGAATATAGATTTAGGTATTAGGAAGTCATTTTTGAAAGCCTTTGTCTGGAGCGTGGTGGCGCTCTATGGAAGTGAAACTTGGACTATTGGTGCAGCAGAAAAGAGGAGAATTGAAGCATTTGAAATGTGGTGTTACAGGAGAATGATGAAGATCCGATAGGTAGATAGGGTTACAAACAAAGAGGTATTAAGACGAGTGGGAGAGGAGAGATGTTTCTGGCGACTGCTAATGAAGAGAAGAGATAGGTTGGTAGGACACATACTAAGACACCCAGGAATAGCAAGCTTAGTTATGGAAGGAAGGGTCGAGGACAAAAACTGTAGGGGTAGACCAAGGTTAGAATATGTTAAACAGATTGCCTCCGATGTAGGGTGTCGGAGCTATGTAGAGATGAAACGCCTAGCTCAGGACAGGGAGGCATGGAGGGCTGCATCAAACCAGTCAAAAGACTGAAGACTCAAACAACAACACATTATTATTATTATTATTATTATTATTATTATTATTATTATTATTATTATTTCAAGGAACCTAGCGGCTTCCATTATTATTATAATTGAATATAAATTCAACAATTTATTTATTCATTAAGTTATTACTTCCTATTCTTGCTTGTATAGAATATTACATTATTATTCATTTACTGGTATTCCAACGAATACAATTTCACTGAGCATTGTTTAACACTTTTATCTGAGTAATTACATCATTAAATTTTAGTTCAGAACTCGTATTTCAACGTACACTGTTTTCCAATATCCCTGTTTTCAAATGAGAATACTCTCTCCATATTCATTGTTACACGAATTCTACCGGAGGACAATATATAATCAAAATTGATAACTCACATGACTTTTCCAGAACTGCTTCCCTGGAACCCAATGAATTGACATTTCGCTCACTTATTTGGGTCTTACGCCAACATTACACACAATACAACACACGCTACAAACACTAGTTCTTCACTAAACTTATACATTTTATATACACTTTTAACCTCTGCTTGAGGAAATGCACTCATGATTTACTAACACTAAAAAAACACTCTAATATTGATAAACACTTGAAATTATTTTTGCACACACAAAATTTTCACTTCGGCATATAATAATGCCTTACACACACACGTTTTTACGTGATTTCTTTTCTTTCCGTCTCCGAGGGTGCAGATATCAGCGCTGACTCCCTAGATCTAACTCCTATCGGGTTAATTGAAAGTCTCGTTCGCTCCTGCCCTCTAGTGGAATCGGATGATTATATCCTACTCTGGTTCCTGCAATTATCGGCACTCGTTGAGTTATTGCACGATATTATTACTCGTTCGGTATGCAAGTTTGGCCTTGCAAAAGTCTAGAGTCGCGGTTTATTGTACTGACGCGCTCAAAAATGTTTTAACTTTGGGCCACGTTTTGACTGTGTCCAGGAAGACTGTAGTATTTAATTGTGGAAGTCCAAAGTCCTTCCTAATTTTCACTCGACAAATAATGTATATTACTGTAGATTCTTCTAATCTAATCGTCACTTATCCACTAATCTCATAAGCACAGGAAGATCAGGCAATTATCCTACGTTTAACCCTGACGCGGTTATTTAACGCACTGGATAAAATATAGAGTTTCACTACTCTTTCAAAATCCCGTTTACTGTCGAGATATTGCGGTACGGTATTCAATACTGATATAATAACTGTTCACTTCTAAGGCTTTACAAATGCCTTCGCCGGCTGAAAGTATTTCTTGGCTAAAGTGTAATACTTTGCCAAAGTCCAAAAACTGATTACAATGTTCGTAGCTCGACGAAAATCTTCCCCCTACGGGAATTATGAAGACTAAATATGACTTAGCCAAGTATTACGTCCCGCTGAATGATAACTGGTGTAGCGACTCCCCCAAGAGTAACTGTAGACTGCATGATTTCCCTTGCGCACGGTGGGTTTATGTTTAATTTGGCTAAAAATAAATTAGTTTCGTTCCCTCTAAAAATAATTTTCTAAAGTAAGCGTCGCACGTTTTCGAAAAATTACCTCCTTGGAGCTCACGATCTCTACGTCTCAATAATACCAAAATTTCCAAAATTCGATCGTGAGAACCTATTAATAACTAGAAGTTCCGTGAAGAATTATACATCCTACTTTTCATGCCAATGATTATTCTACAGAATATGAACCTATCAAGAATAATGACGAAATTAAGTTGGTAATATCGAAATATCTAATTAGTTCAAAATATACCTGGTATAATGTAGCCTAATAGAGCACTACAGTTGGCAGCTCTGGTGACTGAATATATTCTTAGTTCCATTTCTTAAGGTACAGAATACAAAATTTGGTTGAAGTCCAATGGACGTTACATGCAGTTAGACACTGGATCTATCAGCACGCGTAAAAGCATGTTGCCAACAATGTCATGCGTGTGCTGGTCAGAAATAATCTGAAATATTATGATATCTTGTTGTGCCAATTTTGGATGAAATCCATTTGTTAGTATAGAAGTTACATGTATTTTAAAATTGGACATATCAGCAGGCATAGAATCATGTTGCAGCACTGCCTTGTATTAATTACTCCAAATTAATTTAGAATGTCAGGTGCTATACGTGTGCAAAGTATAGAGCTGTTGGCTTGCATACTTTCTGATATATTGATATTAGGGTAAAAAAATATAGACAGCATTTATTAACAGTTGGCAGCCCTGATTGCTCTTAACAATACTTATAGTCACATCTGTTATGGTACACATAGCACATACGAAATTTGGTTGAAATCCAACTGATAGTATAGAAGTTACATGTATTTAAAAATTGGTACTATCTGCAGGCTTATAATCATGTTGGTAGAACTGACGTATATAAGTTACTCCAAATTAATCTAAAATGTCAGAATATACGTGTGCATAGTTTAAAGCTGTTGGCTTGCATACTTTCTGATATATTGGTATTTGGATAAAATAAATAAATAGAGAGAGCAATTATTAACAGTTAGCAGCCCTGGTGGCTCTTAAGAATACGCGCAGTCATATCTGTTTATGTACAGATATTACATACAAAATTCGGTTGAAATCCAATTGATAGTGTAGAAGTTATATGCATTTAAACATTGGACCTATCAGAAGGCTTAAAATTATTTTGGCAACACTGTCATGGTTGGACGCCTGGAAATTAAACTGAAATAGTCTTATCTACATGTGTGCCAATTTTGGAATAGCTCCCATGCATACCTTGCAAGATATCCAACATGGAGCTCAAATTTCTAGTGCGTTTTTTCAGCACTTGGTAGCACTGACATAATTTTCAAATATGGACGTGAGATATTCCAGTGCACATCTTTACTCATACTAAATTTGGTTTTGATTGCTGCAGCCGTTTAGGAGTTGATAGGTGACACACACACACACATCCAGACAGACAGACAGACAGGCAGACAGACAGACAGACAGACACACATTTTCCCGGATCGATCTCATAAGTCTACTTTTTCCTCATTTTTGCAAAATGTGAAAAGTAGGCTAAAAATTCAAATGTACTCCTGTAGTGTGTGGGTGGAAATTTTTATTGCACCCCACTGTGGGCTTCTGGTAAGCCACTCCCTGCATTACGTAGTGCTGAGCTATCACTTCTATACTGTTCATTAATTACCAACTTTTATATTACTAAAAAATATTATTTCTTGAATGGTTCACATTCCCACGGAGATTTTTCGATAATTTTGCGTATTTTCGCCACAATCCATTATTTTACCAATTTTCTGGCCACACCTCTCAAACAGTGTTGTCAATTTATTGTTGAGTCTGGACTTCTTATAAGGTTTTCCGTCTCTCTCATTTCAATGGAAAGTTTTGCTGGTCGATTACATTTACCAACGCAAGCTGTTTCTCGCACGTAGGCCACGATGATCTCAGATGCAGCTTGCATAAAGTTACACCAAATCGCCTTATCGCCTGTGCGTCATACTCGGTGATCTCATCTAGCCCTCTCTTGCCAGCTCCAAGCTGTACTCAAATCTGTAGCATTTCTTCCTTCCTTGACTTAAAAGATTATGGGTTCGATGCCTGTGCCACCCACATGGGCACAATAGATGTCACACATAACAATAAATACATACATATAGTACAAGGTAAATAGAGATGTAAACACGACCCTCACTTTCGTGTACTTACTCTCTTGGTTCGGCCCTAAATGAAAATTTCCCATTTGATATCGTCCTGTACTTGCCATCCATTTGTAATCTTAATTCCAGATTGCGCAAATAACCAACTAGCATCTTTCCAACACGATTCGTATGTCCACATATTTGCCTGCCAGTAGAATCTTAATATTTCTGACGAAAATCAATGTACCTTAATCATAGGCACAATGTCCCTAAGACAATAGATTCACCACGATACAAAACAGATCCAATTAATAGGCCCAAAATGTAGAACTCAGCACAAACTCCTTAAAATCCGCGAATGGCTACCGTCGATCTTCCTCTTAGTATCAGCTGACAATACAAAACATTACTGCAACATCTGGTCTAGATAAATGACGATCGGAAAGCACCATGAAATCTAACCTTGTAACTAGCCCAGTTATAAGGACATTTAAACAGATTCTAACAAGAATATACTACTGTGGATCAATGAAGAACTTTAAATTATTAAATGGAAAGAATTAATAAAACATTATCCACACAACAAAATGTCAGTCACACGACATCGTGGTATATCACGGAAATGACGTATTAAGTTTACAGTAATCTTGACAGTTCATTCGAGCACACCCTCCAAAATAAAACAATTCACTTATTACTAGTAGGAACACTCTCTCACCTAATGCCAGCAACCATATTTCCAAAGGCAACTCACATACTGTGGGCCACGACCAGAAACCCACCAAAATACATATACATTCCTTAAGTTGACCCACCAACCAATATAAATTAAAGGAGATATATCTCCGTCGTTTTGATGACCATTCAATTCATAACAGAAATACCAAACCATATCACTTTCCGATGCGCACACGAATTACTATCATCTTTCCTGCATTCCAATTTACAATGATTTTTTACTTAAATGAACCGATATTCAATTCCGATATTTTCCTCATATTAGTTAAAGCTTCAACGATGTTATCCAAGTTTTAGGCCATATCTGGTAGCCAAAGCTACCGGATTCTCACCAGAATCCAAGAGCTAAGTCTTAGTACATTTTGCCGTCATGAAGGTCCATTCCAATCTCCTCTTGGTGATTAGAAAAATCTAACAAATGTAACTAAGGTTTCCAGGAATAAAACAACAGAACAAATTCCATTCTAACTCTCAAACCTGTTTTGTCTAGCTCACACCAAGCACATCTCCGCAGAGTACAAGTTGCTCCCTGTGCCGTGCTTCAATCTAGCGGACCACCAGAGTACTACTTACTCGTTTAAGAGCGCGAAGTACAAAATCATATCAGAAGAAGGTATTACGGACGGCGTGGTGTTAGGTAGATTTCATTAGAAAGCTAACTATTGCAATGGGTACCATGTTTCGACTTCCGGAAAATTTCGACATATCTTCGCGTTTCACATCCCCCAGACCCCAAAACCACCGTCAGTTCAAAAGTTTATATATAATTTATGTATATATGTATCTATATATATATATATATATATATATACCAGGTGGCCCGTTTCCCCCGTGCAATCTAGTTTTAGATGTCCCGCATACACTATTGCTGTATGGGATGCCTAATAACTGATTTCCTCAGGGGTCACCGTGCATGCTGGCCGATTACGTCAGAATACGAAGGAATAACAACCGGACCGTCGCTAGCTGCATGTTCCTCAGCTCTACCCGTCTAATGCACCCCATTGCCTTTTCGACCCTCGCATTTGAGAGTGCAATTGACTCATAAAATGTGGTAGAACGACACGACAGTTGATGGCAACATATTGACAATGGCTGATGTATTCAGCATCGATGAGTACACGGACATTATAGGCTACTAATATATGCAGAAGCTGGTCGTAATGCCGTTGAAGCTGGTAGACGGTATGCACTGGTGTTTCCAGATAGAGGTCTGCCGTCTCGACAAGTATTTCGCCGAACAGAGCTGCAATTAGGAACGAATGGAATGTTCCAGGCACATACCAGCAGGACTAGACCCGTCTGCGGTAATGCTGAAGTTGTACGGAATGTACAAGAGTACTTCGAATGGAATCCTACACACGGTCAGTTACACTTCACCTTACTGAGCTAGTGATGATAATAGTAATAATAATAAAATAATAATTTGAATTTTGTATTAGATTGTATTTATTAATTACTATTGATAATACATTTGTGATATGTCTCAGGAATCTGACGGCAAAATCAGTAGAGATTATCTGTGAGACGTTAACTATTTTTCACAGCATTATACAGTTTGTATTTCAATACAAGAGAGCATACAATAATACGTTTATGTTATACATTAATGTTTATTTAGGTAATATTTTTATGCGACGTATAGCTAGTTGTTTGCTGTTCATGTTGGACAATCGAGGTAGTAGTTCATTAAATAGTGCTGGTGCAAGATAATTTAGTCTCTTGAAACCATAATAATTATAATAACGAACCATCTATGTTTCAATGTGCACATATTTATTGTTGCTTAGGGCAAAGAGAAGCTGCACGAACTTCAATACAGAGGATCCTGAAGGAGCGAAAATGGCATCCGTATAAGCCGCACCTACACGAACAACTGTATAGAAACGATTTCGATCGCAGGGTAGCATATGGCCGAAGAATGGCCGCTGCATTACAACGAGATCCACATTTTGCCACGAATATTCTGTGGAGTGATGAATGCTATTTCGCCAATGATGCCAACGTCAATACTTACAACCTTCATTACTGGGCTCCAGTGAACCCCCACTGGGTTCGAGCACAGCACGTTCAGATCCGCTGGGGAGTTAATGTATGGTGTGGTATTCTGGGAGACTACATAATTGGACCTGCCTTTTTATCCCCAAGACTCACAGGTAGGAATTATCTTGAATTTCTACAAACCGACTTGACTCTGGGAAACCTTCTAGAAGATATTCCACTCCAGGTTGTATTACAGCATTGGCACCAGCATGATGGTGCTCCACCTCACACCTTCCGAGCCGTTACGGAATATATAAATGCACGATACCCTGAACGGTGGATAGGTCGTGGAGGCCCATGTCAGTGGCCAGCACGATCTCCTGATCTAACCCCTCTGGACTTCTTTCTGTGTGGCTATATAAAATCAAAAGTCTACGAAACGGCGCCAGAAAATGTTGATCAATTAAAACAACGTATTGGTGAGTCCTGTGCTGCAGTGACACCTGAAATGTTACGACGTGTCCATGCAGACACTGCGAGACGTGTTTAGCATTGTATTCGCCACCAGGGGCATGTCTTTGAGCATATTCATTCTGAATAGCTGTCCCAAGTGTGACATTTAATTTATTTTATTTTCTAAGCTTTGATGCAATAATATGTGCATTTTTGTCCACATAGCAAGCAATGCTATTGTAGAATGGAATTTCTATAGCCTACATGTACAAATTAATGTGTTATTAAATTTCCTTTCTGCATCTTTGGCGTATTTACAAACGAACCCTGTTTATTAGAGAAATCGTTGTTTGCAAAGGAGCGTGACAACGTGGTGTACAATATGTTGCATGTTGTGCAACTATTTAGCAGTAGTTTTACTACACCAGTACTGTAACAGGATTCCTATCATTATTATTATTATTATTATTGTCACTATGATGTCTGCACTTGACTGTAATAATAAAACAAGTAGTTCCGTGTAGAACTATACAGCCTATTTTCATATATCCTGCTAATGTTAATTGCCTCTATCAACATACAAAATTTCAGATTAATTGCTGTGAAAAATTCGTAGATATTGAGAACCGTCTAAATATTTCATATGGTTGCCAGGTTGGATTTTTATTTTTGTACTATTACATTAAGATTATTGAGTGCGTGTGGTATTCAAACTTCAATCGCATGATTAGAACACAAGAAGTAAAAACGAGATTTTAAAATTACGCACAGCAGCCATCTTGTGATTATGCAAACAATTGAAATAAATTAGATGCCAGTGGATCAACATTTGTATAAGCATTTAACGTGCAACGTTTCACGGCACTCTGATAGTTAATTCGCGAGAAACGTCCATTTAAATATTTATAATTCGCGTCGCCGCCATGTTGGATTTGTGCTCACCAGGTTACTGAAAGTCCTTTAGGTGAACATATGTTCATAGTCTCTATGAACATAAAAAATCAGTTTGGTTGCTGTAAAAGATTCACAGATATTGAGAACCGTCTAAATATTTCGGAAGCTCGCCATTTAGGAATGTTATATGTATAGGCCATAGAGTTATGTACCATTCAAGGACAATTTTTGCCTAGGTTCATTATTCAAACTTTCACTTTGATCGCATGATCACGACACAAGAAATAAAAACTTAATTTTAAAATTTCGCACAGCCGCCATCTTGAGGTTATGTAAACAATTGAATCAAATTAGATGGCAGTGCATTACAATCTGCAAAATCATTTACTGTACCTCATTTCACTGCGCTCAGAGAGTTAAATCACGAGAAAAGTCTATTAAAACATTTCAAATTCGCTTGATCGCCATGTTCGTTTTGTACTTTACAGGTTTATGAAATATACATAGGTAAACTTGTATCAGTACCCTTTATCACCGTACAAAATTGCAGGGTGATATCTGTAATAGTTTCGGAGATATAGAATGTCAGTGAAATATTTCGCACAGCCGCCATTTTGAGGTTATATAAACAATTGAACTAAATTATACTCCAGTGGATTACAATGTGTATAGACATTTCCTGTACCATGTTTCATTACGTTTGGATAGTTAAATCGCGAGAAAAGTCTATTTAAAATTCTCAAATTCGCTTCACCGCCATGTTGGTTTTGTAGTCACCAGGTTTTTTGAAAGTCTCATAGGTGAACTTCTAGTAGTGCCCTTTATCACCGTACACAATTTCATGGCGATATCGGTAATAGTTTCGGAGATATTGAATGCTAGTGAAATATTTCGCACCGCCGCCATGTTGGATTGGTGAGACGTAACAAAATTTGAAGGGCACGGTCAAGGTCGCCAGGAGTAGTGCTATGAACTTACAGAGTTTCATTGAAATCGCTCCAGCCGTTTAGATTTTATTACGGACACACACACACACACCTCACACACACACACACACACACACACACACGCACGCACACACACACGGACAAAAGGTGATCTCATAAGCCTATTTTTTCAAAATTGAAAATAGGCTAATAACAATAGTGTCACAGGTTAACAGACAAATTCTTCACACACTCAAGTACACGGGGCTACATGCCCACTGTGTTGTAAAGCCCCTGAAATTCAACAACTCATTATTTCAGTACAGTGAAAGTCAACGTACCGTGTGAAGGCTTCGATCACAATACTGATGTACTGTCTGCACAACATCAGAATTGTTGCAGAAGGGTCTAGCCATGCTGGTATGTGCTTCTATCCATTAGCACTTAATTACAGCTCTGTTCGGGGAAATTCATGTACAAAAGGCAGGCGTCTATTTGGAATCTCCTGTGCATTAATGTGCGAGCTTTGGTGGGATTGTGACCAGATTCTCCATAGATTAGAATTATGTGTGTACGCGCTCGTTTTTTGGTGAACATCTCAGTCAATGTCGATGTGTTGATAGCAAGTTGAATACGGCTGTGCCTCGTGCAAAGCTACCATTCTGCGCTCGCCAGCGAGGCTTCATACCGCTTTGGGGCGCATTAGACGGGAGCACCGAGGAACATGTAGTGTGCGGCCGTCTGGTTGTTATCTCTTGGCATTCTGACGTAACCAGCTTGTGTGCAAGGTTACCCCTTAGCAATTCAGTTATTAGACCTCCCGTTCAACACTAGTACATGCGGGACATTTATAAGTAGATTGCACGGCGCACGTGGGCCACCTGGTATATATCAGTTTCTTGTGGACACGATAACTGCCGTAATTTTGCACCAATCACTTTGAATTTTTTACATAACATGTATCCCTATAAAATCTCGGTCGAGTTCGTTAATGGGCAAAATCGGTCGAAGGGGGTGAAAATGGGGGGCTTTTTTCGAAAAAGTGAAATTTCGCTATAACTGTCTTAATACGTGAAATATCGAATCCATTCAAAGTTCATAATATGTGTCGGATAAGTGCCAAAAATTTCTGTCAAATAAGTTTTTTGATAGCACCAACCATTGACCAATGGGGTGGAAAAAAGTGGGTTTTTCGGGAAACATTAATCATATCTCTCTTAATAGGCACAATATCAAAACCGTACAAAATGGACAATATTCCTCCAATAATTACCTAAAACTTTTGTCTGAAAGAATTTTCGATATGACCCACCATTACGCCACGGGGTGAGCAAAATGATTTAAATTATAAGAAAATTCCAAGTGCCAAGAGTGGTTGCCATGACAACTTTACTTTTAATTGATAAGGGATGAGCCATCAGCAGTTGCTATGACAACGCCACTGCACGAGATCACATTCTGTTTTCATATGTCTGTGGGAAGCGACTTCGGTATCGGAACTGGTAGCATGCTGAACTTCTATGCCCAAGGTCGCGGGTTCAAACCCGGCTGAAGTCGTCGGATTTACTAAGAGCGCCAAAAAACCCTGAGTATGCTTTCCTTCGGAGGGGAAATTCCAACGTTCGTTGCGAGTTGATGGTTCCGGTGGCATCTAGTAGCCAAGTTCACAGCTAGGTGTCGTTGATGGTAGTATTTTAAATTATGTAGCCTATTTTAGGTAGATTTCACCAGAAAGCTAACTATTGCAATGGGTGCCATGTTTCGACTTCCGGAAAATTTCGACAAATCTTCGCGTTTCACATCCCCCAGACCCCAAACCACCGTCAGTTCAAAAGTTTATATATATATGTGTGTGTATATATATGCATATATATCAGTTTCTTGTGGACACGATAACTGCCGTAATTTTGCACCAATCACTTTAATGTTTTACATAATATGTAACCCCTTAAAAAATCGGTTGAGTTCGTTAATGGGCAAAATCGGTTAAAGGGGGTGAAAATGGGGGGGGGGGGCGGCTTTTTTTTTTCGAAAAAGTGAAATGTCGCTATAACTCTCTTAATACGTGAAATATCGAATCAATTCAAAGTTCATAATATTTGTCGGATAAGTGCCAAAAAATTATGTCAAATAGGTTTTTTGATAGCACCAACCATTGACCAAAGGAGTGGAAAAAATTGTTGTTTTTTTTTTCGGGAAACATTAATCATATCTCTCTTAATAGGCACAATATCAAGCCCGTACAAAATGGAAAATATTCCCCTAATAATTACCTAAAACTTTGTCTGAAAGAATTTTTGATCTGACCTACCATTACGCCAAGGGATGAGAAAAATGATTTCGGAATTAAAGAACATGCCAAGTGCAAACAGAGGTTACCGTGACAACGCTTCTAAATTGATGAGGGATGAGCTATCAGAGGTTGCCAAGACAACGCCATTGCACGAGATCACATTCATTTTTCCATCTGACTGTGGGAAGCGGCTAACTGGTAGCCTGCTGAACTTATATGCCCAAGGTCGCTGGTTCAAAGCCGGCCAAAGTCGTCGGATTTTCTAAGAGCGCTAAAAATCCCTCAGCTTGCTTTCCTTTGGAGGAGAAGTTCCAACGTTCGTTGCAAGTTGCTGGTTGCGGTGGCATCTAGTAGCCAAGTTCACAGCTAGGTGTCGTTCACGTTAGTATATGGTACAAAATTAGGAACTACTACTTAAAATTGACCGTGTGCAGACCTTACCTGAATTACAGACTAATACAGACATCACAATTAACACCGTTTATCAGATTCTACACACCCGGGGTTACATCACCACGTTGTCGCAGCCCCTAAACTGAGGAACCAACAAAAATCTCTGCGGGAGATAAAATTTTGCGAGAAGAAGTAACAGACTGTCAGATAGTTACACATCAGTTCCAAACCTTGCATAAGGACAGTGTGATCACAAGTATAAAAATGAACCCCGTATGACAAGAAGGTTACCATCCCCATAAGACAATAAAATGATAAAAATATGCATACAAAATCGAAAAAAAAGTTGATTTTTAACCTCTAAATGTAAAATACTTTCTTGCAATCAATGAGGTCTGATCCTCCTACGAAAACCTGCATGTTTTGCCTATTATAGCCAATCCCCTAGTTTTCCCGGTGAAATCTACCTCCGCCTTCCGGCGTGCCGAGAGGATTTTTTTAATTGTAACAATCTGGACAGCTACGAGGCTCGTTTTTTAAGTAATACCTGTTGTGATATTACACCGTTGCAGCGCTGCAGTCGGCATTCCGTGCAGGTGCGTTGTGTACCTGCATCTATTGGCAAGGCTGAGACGCCATTACGGCAACAGTCGACTATGTGTGGGTGTGTTGACAAGCTTTTGAAATCACACCGCCGATCGCGAGTCCCGCCGACTCGTAGACAAGAGAGAGAACTCCCCTGTAAGATATGCTGCCATTTGGTCACCACTGTCAGGCAAATTGTGTGTTTACCAGGAGAGCTTCGTATGTTTAGGAGTTCTCCTGACCACATACGCAATTTGCCTGACAGTGGTGGCCAAATGGCAGCATATCTTACAGGGGAGTTCTCTCTCTCTTGTCTACGAGTCGGGGGGACTCGCGATCGGCGGTGAGATTTCAAAAGCTTGTCAACACACCCACACATGGTCGACTGTTGCCGTAATGGCGTCTAAGCCTTGCCAATAGATGCAGGTACTCAGCTCACCTGCACGGAATGCCGACCGCATTGCTGCAACGGCGTAATATCACAACGGGTATTACTTAAAAAACGAGCCTCGTAGTTTTACTGAGCTAGCCAACAAATAGAAATCCCCTGTCTTGTTCGAAGTTGTTGATTTTACCATTTATAGAAAAATGCTTACAGTGTTCGACCATCTGGAAACAACATATTATAAACGTCTAATAGGATTCAACAGGATTCTTTCCAAGCTTAGATGACTTCATCTTTTAAAATTTTATGCTTTGTTCCTTATCATTATACCTGGCTGGAAGCAACATCCCATGAACTCACCAGCGACGCCCGATTCACTATTAACTTAAATCTTGTTTCTTTATGTATTTTCTAATTTTTTTGCGACCTTCCATTTATTTAAATTCAAATGTTTTTGTGACCACCTCATGGCACAGTGGCTAGCATTGTTGGCTGTCACCCCCCGAGGTACCGGGTTCGATCCTCGGCTCTGCAAAGAATTTAAAAGTCTTGGTATGGTTTGGTACAGGGTTTCCCAACCTCGTGATGCGAAATGGGGACCTGCCGGATGGTATGGCAGGAGGAGGAGTGGGAAGGACCTGGCCACCCTACCACACGCAAACTCCGGCTCGGGATGCCTGATTAGTGATTCCTTGACCAAGTAAAGGGCTCTAATTCAGGTGGCCTACGTCCCTGGAGATGATATGGCACTCTAAAAAAATTGTTATTGTAAGGATATCTATTTTCTCTTTAGTATTTGTTAACATAGTTTTTAAGATTCTTTGTATTATTCAATCTACGCTGACGAAAGTATCAATGTTTACCGAAACATATACGTTTTACTTTAATTATTAAACTTCTTAGTGTTTGACAAGGCGGATTTTATAATTTGAGATTAAAAAGTGCGACATGTCACATCCACTTGCCGTGCATTGGCGCTGAGGCGGGTACTGCTAAATAATTAAATTCCCAGGAAGGGTTGCTTCCGACACTCACCTCTGTTGAACTTCATTTTGCCATTCGCAACTTTTCTACGACTGATGTACCGTTGTATTTAAGAAGAGGAACTCAGAATCGCCTTATTGCCTTGCGTATCACTTGGTTTTATGACCCATTCCACTACAGCGAAGTGTGTTTACGACAGAAGTGGAGGTGGAGGAGGGGGAGGGGAGTTCGTCTTCTCCTCTCTAGCAAGATAAGATGGTGAGAGGAGAAGCTACTGGGAGTGTCGGCGGTGCGGGGAAGAGCGGGGCTTAGTCTGCCACAGAGAGAGTCTCGTGGCAAGCCGTGGCACCACAGCCTCCAGTGGCATGGCTGGACAGGCCTGCTCTACGACAACTTCGGTATTTTTCATATTTTAGCCAATGCCTGAATGCCAAGGGGCCTATATAAAAATATACAATATCTAGAAAGGGAAATAGTTGTATGTTATTTCCAGGTATAAAAACTATGTTCATGCAACGTTTCAGCTTAATCGGTTGCGTTGAGTTGATTTTGCGTGAAAAAGTAACATACGCCTATGAAAATCAACAGACTGTTTCCAGTCGACTGACTGGGTCAGGAATAGAATGAATGAAGCCCCCATCTAGCGGTGAAGATATTAACTGTGCCGGCTGCCGAAGCCTGTCGCAATGATTAATCGAATGACTGATGAAATGAAATGAAAGTGGAGAGTGTTGCTGGAATGAAATATTGACAGGGAAAAACGGAGTACCCAGAGAAAAACTGTCTGTCTCCGCTTTGTCCAGCACAAATCTCACATGGAGTGGCTGGGATTTGAACCACGGACCCCATAGGTAAGAGGCCGGCGTGCTGCCGCCTAAGCCACGGAGGCTTGCAGTAACACACGCCGATATATTAGTATATTCCTATAACATCCCACACCATACTGCAATAACAAAATAATTTGTAGCCGATGTTTCAATAATCCTTTCGATGAATCTAAATACCAAGTTTCAAGAGTGTTTTCAGTCTATTTCCATTTTATGATAAAATAGGCTTATGAGATCACATTTTGTCCATGTGTGTGTGTGTGTGTGTGTGTGTGCGTATGTGTGTGTGTGCGTATGTGTGTCTGTCTGTGTGTATGTGTGTGCGTGTGTGTGTCACCATAATAACTTATAAACGGCTGGAGCTACCTCAATGAAACTCAGTAGGGTCATAGTGCTATGTTGGCCCACCCTGACCGTGTCCTTCAAATTTTATTACGTCTCACCAATCCAACATGGCGGCTGTGCGAAATATTTCACCGGCATTCCATATCTCCGAAACTATTACCGATATCACCCTGAAATTGTGCAGGATGATAAAGGGCACTACTACTCGTTCACGTGTAGGACTATCAAAAACCTGTAAACTACAAAACCAACATGGCGGCCAAGCGAAGTTGAAACTTTTAAATAGACTTTTCTCGCGATTTAACTATCCAAACGCAATGAAACTTGGTTCAGCAAATATTTGAACACATTGCAATGCGCTGGCATCTAATTTAGTTCTATTGTCTAGATCACCTCAAAATGGCGCTTGTGCGAAATATTTCAGCGGCATTCTGTATCTCCGAAACTATTACTGATATCACCCTGACATTTTGTATAGTGATAAAGGGTAGTGTGCCCGATAATCTGGCTTTGGATTGGGTGGCCCGACACACACGTCAACCCTCACCCAGAAATCGGTACAACTCGAAAAGAAAAAAAAATAATTCCTCTCGGCACGCCGGAAGGCGGAGGTAGATTTCACAGGGCAAACTAGGGGATAGGCTATAATAGGCAAAATATGCAGGTTTTCGTAGGAGGATCAGACCTCATTTATTGCGAGAAATTATTTTACAATTGGAGGTTAGTTATTTTTTCGTCTTTCTATGCATACTTTTAACATTTTACTGTCTTATGGGGATGGTAACCTTCTTGTCATTTGGGGTTAATTTTTATACTTGTGATCACACTGTCCTTATGCAAGGTTTGGAACTAATGTGTAACTATCTAACAGTCTGTTACTTCTTCACGCAAAATTTTATCTCCCGCAGAGATGTTGGTTGGTTCCTCAGTTTAGGGGCTGCGACAAGGTGGTCATGTAACCCCGTGTACATTGGGTGTGTGTAGAATCTGTCTGATAAACGGTGTTATTTGTGATGACTGTATTAGTCTGTAATTCAGGTAAGGTCTGCAGACGGTCAATTTTAAGTAGTAGTACCTAATTTTGTACCAAATACTAACGTCAACGACACCTAGCTGTGAACTTGGCTGCTAGATGCCACCGCAACCAGCAACTTGCAACGAACGTTGTAACTTCCCCTCCGAAGGAAAGCATGCTGACGGATTTTTAGCGCTCTTAGAAAATCCGGTGACTTTGGCCGGCTTTGAACCATCACCTTGGGCATAGAAGTTCAGCATGCTACCAGTTAGCCGCTTTCCTCATAGTCAGATGGAACAAGAAGTTCCGTGACGAACTAAAGAGCCTACTTTTCTTAAAATTAAGATTCATGCCATAGATTAATCTACAGTATATGAACCTATCTAGAATAATGACGAAATTAAGTGGGTAATATCGAAATGTCTTAATTAGTTCGAAATAAGATATACTAGGCATAATGTAGCCTAATAGAGCAATACAGTTGGCAGCTCTGGTGACTGAATATATTCTTACTTCCATCTCCTAAGGTACAGAATACAAAATGTGGTTGAAGTCCAAAGGACGTTACATGGATTTAGACATTGGATCTATTAGTACACGTAAAAGCATGTTGGCAACAATGTCATGCGAGTGCTGGTCAGAAATAATCTGAAATATTATATATTTTTGTGCCAATTTTGGATGAAATCCATTTGTTGGTATAGAAGTTACATGTATTTAAAAATTGGTCCTATCAGCAGGCTTAGAATCATGTTGGTAGAACTGACGTATATAAGTTACTCCAAATTAATGTAAAATGTCGGGTAATTTACGTGTGCATAGTTTAAAGCTGTCGGCTTGCATACTTTCTGATATATTTGGATACAAAATAGAGAGCAATTATTAACAGTTGGCAGCCCTGGTGGCTCTTAAGAATACACTCAGTCATATATGTTTATGTACACATATTACATACAAAATTTGGTTGAAATCCAATTGATAGAGTAGAAGTTATAAGCATTTAAAAATTGGACTTATCAGAAGGCTTAAAATTATTTTGGCAACGCTGTCATGAATGGCCACCTGGAAATTAAACTGAAATATTATTATCTACATGTGTGCCAATTTTAGAATAGCTCCCATGTACACCTTCCAAGATATCCAACATGGAGCTCAAATATCTAGTGCGTTTTTATAGCAGTTGGTAGCACTGGCATCGTTTTCAAATATGGGCCTGAGATATTCCGGTATACATCTTTACTCATACTAAATTTGGTTTCGATTGCTGCAGCCGTTTAGGAGTTGATAGGGGGACACACACACAGACAGACAGGACAGACAGACAGACAGAAGGACAGACACATTTTCCCGGATATATCTTATAAGTCTACTTTTTCCTCATTTTTGAAAAGTGTGAAAAGTAGGCTAACAAGAAGTTCCGTGAAGAACTATACAGCCTACTTTTCATGCCAACGATTATTCTACAGTATATGAACCTATCTAGAATAATGACGAAATTAAGTTGGTAATATCGAAATATCTAATTAGTTCAAAATATACCTGGTATAATGTAGCCTAATAGAGCACTACAATTGGCAGCCCTGGTGACTGAATATATTCTTAGTTCCACCTCTTAAGGTACAGAATACAAAATTTGGTTGAAGTCCAATGGACGTTACATGCAGTTAGACACTGGATCTATCAGCACGCGTAAAAGCATGTTGCCAACAATACCATGCGTGTGCTGGTCAGAAATAATCTGAATTATTGTGATATCTTGTTGTGCCAATTTTGGATGAAATCCATTTGTTAGTTACAAGTTACATGTATTTTAAAATTGGACATATCAGCAGGCATAGAATCATGTTGGCAGCACTGCCTTGTATTAATTACTCCAAATTAATTTAGAATGTCAGGTGCTATACGTGTGCAAAGTATAGAGCTGTTGGCTTGCATACTTTCTGATATATTGATATTAGGGTAAAAAGAATATAGACAGCATTTATTATCAGTTGGCAGCCCTGATTGCTTTTAACAATACTTATAGTCATATCTGTTATGGTACACATATCACATACGAAATTTGGTTGAAATCCAACTGATAGTATAGAAGTTACATGTATTTAAAAATTGGTCCTATCAGCAGGCTTATAATCATGTTGGTAGAACTGACGTATATAAGTTACTTCAAATTAATCTAAAATGTCAGTATATATATGTGCATAGTTTAAAGCTGTTGGCTTGCATACTTTCTGATATATTGGTATTTGGATTTTTTTTTAAATAGAGAAAGCAATTTTTAACAGTTGGCAGCCCTGGTGGCTCTTAAGAATACGCTCAGTCATATCTGTTTATGTACAGATATTACATACAAAATTTGGTTGAAATCCAATTGATAGTGTAGAAGTTATATGCATTTAAACATTGGACCTATCAGAAGGCTTAAAATTATTTTGGTAACACTGTCATGGTTGGCCTCCTGGAAATTAAACTGAAATAGTATTATCTACACGTGTGCCAATTTTGGAATAGCTCCCATGCACACCTTGCAAGATATCCAACATTGAGCTCAAATTTCTAGTTCGTTTTTTCAGCAGTTGGTAGCACTGACATCATTTTCAAATATGGACGTGAGCTATTCCGGTACACATCTTTACTCATACTAAATTTGGTTTCGATTGCTGCAGCCGTTTAGGAGTTGATAGGGGGACACACACACACACACAGCCAGACAGACAGAAGGACAGACAGACAGACAGAAGGACAGACAGACAGACAGACAGACAGACAGACACACACACATTTTCCCGGATCGATCTCATAAGTCTACTTTTTCCTCATTTTTGCAAAATGTGAAAAGTAGGCTAAAAATGAATGTGATCTCGTCAATGGCGTTGTCTTGGCAACCTCTGATAGATCATCCCTTATCAATTTAAAAGCGTTGTTATGGTAACCTCTGATGGCACTTGGCATTTTTTAAAATTCCGAAATCATTTTTCTCATCCCTTGGCGTAATGGTGGGTCATATCAAAAATTCTTTCAGCCAAAGTTTTAGGTAATTATTAGGGGAATATTTTCCATTTTGTACGGTTTTGATATTGTGCCTATTAAGAGAGATATGAATAATGTTTCCCGAAAAACCCACTTTTTTCCACCCCTTTGGTCAATGGTTGGTGCTATCAAAAAACTTATTTGACATAAATTTTTGGCACTTATCCGACACATATTATGAACTTTAAAGGGATTCGATATTTCACGTATTAAGAGAGTTATAGCGAAATTTCACTTTTTCGAAAAAAGCCCCCCATTGTCACCCCCTTCGACCGATTTTGCCCATTAACGAACTCGACCGAGATTTTATAGGGATACATATTATGTAAAAAATTGAAAGTGATTGGTGCAAAATTACGGCAGTTATCGTGTCCACAAGAAACTGATATATATATATATATATATATATATATATATATATATATAGATAGATAGATAGATAGATAGATACATATATACATAAATTATATATAAACTTTTGAACTGACGGTGGTTTTGGGGTCTGGGGGATGTGAAACGCGAAGATATGTCGAAATTTTCCGGAAGTCGAAACATGGTACCCATTGCAATAGTTAGCTTTCTAATGAAATCTACCTAAAATGTCCGAATCAATTTTGGCCTTAAAAAAAACTATGTCGGGAACGAGATTCAAGCAATCCCGGGGTCCTTATAATGATGGGTACAACTGGGGTAAAATCTCAAAATTGATCCGGTGGACACACAAGTATGACAACGAACAAGAATGACAAAAAACTCCGCTGTTAAAATAAAACTCATCCACCATTTATTACAGAACCACACCACTAAATACATAAAATCAAACACAGAAGCCTACCTTCGCTCGGAGACTTCTCAAAATTACTCTTGATGTGCAAATAAATAAATGACGCAGAAGCAAAATTCAAATTAATGAGGACAAAAAAAACGGGCGTCCTAATCTTTCGATACAAAATAACTTACGGAGATCAGAACTATATCACCCTAGTATTACAATCATTACTTCAAAATGCTATGTCACCTCTCCGTTGAATAGTCCATAAATGAGCAGGTGCATAAATCTGAGAAAATATTCAGAGAAAAAAATTTGTTGCCTCATTCGATCTCCTTCTAACTAAATGTAATCACCAAAATAGAAAAAAAATTATATATGGATGTCACTGGCGTTAAAGAATTTATTTTCAGACCTTTTATTCATGGATTAAATACTTTCATTATTATTTTCACTGGTTTTCGTTCAGCTGTGCCTCATTCAGAAAAATGACTGGTTGTTGGCTTTTACATTTATTACTTTACATTGTAATATCTTTATGATTCCAGATATTTATTTATTTATTTGTTAATCACTGCATGCTCTTCACATATTCATAAATACACCATAAACATTTAAGTAGATGGCCTCTGCCTATCTGTATCATTTTCAACTGACAATTGCCTCAAAATTTCATATACTTGAACCTATCACGTAACATTAATTATAATCATTTATTTTAATCACCTCGCTATAGCGAGAACCTTTAGTTTCATCATAACTTCGTGTTAGGCAACCCTGCTATTTTATCAATGCAGTATCATTATTTACACAACCTTGTATCAGTCACCTACCAAACGCATCTCCTCATGTTATCATGTAAAGGGAAACCTCAGTGACGTGTGAGTGTTTAGTGTAAATATCATGACGTGCGCACAAAAAGTGGCCCATTAAGTGTAAATGAATCCCCTGTAATTTAAGCCTGTTCAAACCATAAATTGTCATCCAGGTTGCACCAATTCAAAGAACACAGCGACGTAACACGCTGAAGGAACCCTGTACTCAGATTATATTTTAAAGCATCCATATATTTTATTTTTAAACCCTAAATATGACTGCATTAATCTCTCAAAATAAAACTTAAAATTTTCTATCCTAATAATCTTGTCATGATATCGCATTTTATCTTTTTGATTAACTTCTATTTCGATTTTAGCCCATCTGTCCAAATCTTAGTAACCACTTCCCATTAACCACTACTTAAGAATTAACATGGTTTTCAGTATCTTTCGACCACCTCAGTCTTGGTTCCACTGACACGTTTCCTGGGGGTTTGGGTCCACGTTCTTCCCATTGAACATCCTCCCCTCTCGTCCTGGATCCAGCTCGCGACCCTCGGGGTGTCCATGGTCCTGGCTCGCCTTCGTTTCCACGTCATCGTAACAGCTTCCACATTTCTAGACTTAGCTTCTCATCTCTTCGCTCGTAAAGTTCTTGACACAAAACTCGCACTGGTCCGTACTGATAGCTTTTATGCCCGTCCAATACATCGCTGCAATCTTCATGTCGAATATGCCAAGTAATATCAACTTATGGCCGTGATAATAACTCTATAACAGCACAGGTTATATCGTACGCATCTACACCAGCCTGCACTCATAAGAGATTACGTCCGTCCTTGGCCTTGAATGTCGCTCTATATTTGGACTACACTCAGTTTATCTCTCATAGTTCACTGACCCTGGATACTCATTTGTCTGCTCGTCAAACAAAAGCACATCGCTTCGTTCATATGTTCTGGGCGTCAATTATATCGCGCACGGCCCATACAGTCCCGTACCTAGTAATGCTTGAGACACCACGTGTGTCTGCTCACACTTCGTCGTACAAATGACTAGTGTCCCACAACATAATGCATTATGATCTGCGTTATAATATCACATCGCCACATTCGGCTTTAGTATTCGTTAATACAGAGCTGTCCACGCAAGAAATAATACTGAACCTTTCAGCTATGTCCGAAAAACTGTCGGAATACCACACTGGTTCCAAGCGGCCACGGTACGACTGCTATTACACACTTGTTTGGAACTTCAGCGTGCGGCGACACAAAAATAAAGATGAACTTCGGCGTACGGCGACACAAAAGAAAGTGAACTTCTTTGTACGGTGATGCAAAATAAAATGACCCACTTCTCCGACGTGACCTTTCCACCTTGACTTTTCCTGGAGCTCATCAGCGCCCTCTACGCTTCTGGAATCTTCGCCTAGTCATGCTGTCGACTCTGTCCATGACGTAAATACATCAACCTCAGGTTACTTCCGCTTGCTTTCTTACTCCTGCTATGCGACGTTGCCAGAGCTCTTAAAACCATGCGATATCGGTCACAGTAGACTATTACTAGAAGTTCAGCTATGAGATTTTCAAAAACCTGTAAAGTGCAAAACGAACATGGCAGCCAAGCGAAGATGAGACATTTTAATAGACTTTTCTCGCGATTTAACCATCTGAGCGCATTGAAATACGGTACAGTTAATGTTTATACACATTGTAATGCACTGGCATCTCATTCAGTTCAATTGTTCACATAACCTCAAGATGGCGGCTGTGCACATTTTTAAAACTAAATTTTTATTTCTCGTGTATTAATCATGAGATCGTAGTGAACGTTTGAATAATGAACCTACGCAAAAATCGTCTTCTGATAGTATATAACTCTATGGCCTACATACATAAAAGTCCAAAATGGCGACCAACCGAAATATTTAGACGGTTCTCAATATCTAATTATCTATGATAGCAATCAAATTGAAATGTTGTATGTTGATAGAGGCTATGAACATAAGTTCACCTATAGGACTTTCAATAACCTGGTGAGTACAAATCCAACATGGCGGCGACGCGAAATATAAATATTTAGATGGACGTTTCTCGCGATTTAACCATCCGAGTGCAGTAAAACTTGGTATTGTAAATGCGTATAGGACTTTCAATCCACTGGCATCTAATGAATTTCAAT
Source organism: Meconema thalassinum (assembly GCA_946902985.2). Lineage (NCBI taxonomy): Eukaryota > Metazoa > Arthropoda > Insecta > Orthoptera > Tettigoniidae > Meconema > Meconema thalassinum. The sequence goes on along the minus strand of OX336388.2, from coordinate 425,204,725 downwards.
TGTTTTCCTAACTACAAGACGGCAGCTCTGCGAAATTTTAAAATCTGATTTTCATTTTTCGTGTCCTAAACACGCGATTGATGTTTGAATACTACACCTACACAATAATATTCATGTAATAGTACATAACTCTATGACCTACATATATAAAAATCCAACATGGCGACCTCCGAAATAATTAGATGGTTCTCAATATCTATGAATGCATTACAGCCATCAAACTTAAATTTTGTATGTTGATAGAGGCAATTGACATAAGTAGGATATATGAAAATAGGTTTTAGTTCTTCATGGAACTACTTGTTTCATCCGTTCTCACACGATGAGTGAACAGAGATACATTCACATACAGTATACAAGCAGGAACTGAAATAATGCAAGCCTTAACATTATGTTGGCGAGAAAGCAAAGAAAAAGATGTTGATTCTAAACACTGTATAGATAAAACTAATTTTATTAATATAGATGATCAACATTCATCCTGTGCTAACCTCATACGTTATCAGCTTAGCCTGGCCAAATTCACACCACGGAATTCAATATTTGATATTAACCTGTTATTTTCAGGCGTGTGGTCAGCACAAACCCCGCGGTGCCTGCCCGTCATGTGTCCGGGCTTGGAGATGGACGACCCGCACCTGTCAGTGGTGGAACACAACACGACTTACGGGGGTCGGGCGGTATTCCACTGTTCCTGGGGCTACAAGCTGATAGGGCGGCCTGACATCCAGTGTCAGGTGAACGGCTGGTGGTCAGGACCCATCCCTACCTGTCAAGGTAAACAATACTGTCATTTGCTCACTGAGATCTCTTGAAAATGAAATGCAACTTAAATTAATGTATTGAGCATGAAGGTCCAAACTGTCACTATTATTAGTCTGATAGATTTGTAATTTTTGTCGAATTCTCAGATTGTAACTAATGTTAGAATTATGTTTCCTAAGAACTTATTTATGTTCAATCAAGACCAACAATTACGCCTATATTTCATTTTCTTCTCTATTTGGAGGGCGTGGTGGCACAGCGATCAAGCTGTTGGCCTCTCACCAAGGTGGACTAGGTTAAATTATCGGTCAATACATGTGAGATATTCGAAGTGAAATGCCGTGTCCTGTGTAGAGCGTATATTTTCTTCTTACCAATCCGTGCACCAGCCACGGTGGCCGAGAGCGGCAATGCGTTATTTTCACTATTTTCACCACCAGGCAAATGCTGGGACGGCTTCTTTCAACAGGTCCCCGCCGGACGCCTGGGCGGCCGGCCTGCCACCATCTCCAGTTGTATCTGCTGACAAAGTAAGTTTAGTTCCCAAACACGGTAGAGGAATGATCCCTCGCAGAGTTGGTGAGTGAAGCCGAGCTGGGATGATAAACGATTAAAAAAACATATTTATATCTATAATTCTTCGACACGTGTGTATGTGACTGAACTCCTCCTGTCGGACCCAAGCAAGCGAGGCCGGCGTAGCCGGCCTTCGCTGCGTGCATTTTAGCCTGTCGGCTCCCTATTTGTGGGGCCATAAGAGCTTTATCAGGGGGGGATAGGACTTGGAACTTAATAGTTTAATGTAATGGGTAGGTACATGGAATCAAACCGACCAGAATATGGCCTGAGGAATTTTGGGAAGGAGTAGGATTGTGGGAGGGGGAGGATGAGGAGCTGTATAATGCAGTTGGGATCAAGGTGAGCTAGAGCTCGTTGCTAGTCAAGAAGAAGAAACAGAAAGGACAGCTATCGCCGCTCTAGTGGCGTGCAGAGGGCCCGCGGACCACTGGGCACCATCCCGGGAGGGGCCGGCCGAGACCGTCCCCCCGAGCAGGCGCGCAGCGGGCCGCGGGGCAAGAGGGGGCGTGAATCGAATTGTGGGAGAGCTAATAAGGGGTAATTAGCTTCTGGAGGAGGTGGAGAATGTTCGTGAGGGCTGTGTTGTCTAGTTTAGGGGGACTTGGCGGAGAAATAGACATAGTGAGGAGGGAGGGGATGTGTTGACGCCTGTAAGAACGCTGAAACTGCCTGTGTTGCTGTTTGAGTGCGTTTTTGATGTAAACAACTGAACCGATTTTGATGGAATTTGGTATGTGTATTAGGGTGGGTCCATGTATGGTTTAGATTCACAATCTGATCAAGTAAGTGGAATGAACACAATTTTACAAACACAATTTACACACAATTTTAGAACCACAATATACAGTCAAAAACAGTCGTCATGGAAACCACTAGGCCTTCGTGAAAGCTGATGTCTTTGGACGGTTTGTCTCTGCACGTTAGAGCCACCTGGTCGCAACCTGTGCAACTACCGCCATTACATACACTCCACCCGTGGCGAAAAGTTGTGTTTTATACCAAAGGTGGCAGTGATGTCGAACTCTACTGTTTGTCTCTGCACGTTGGAGCGTTTCAAAGTCCCGTATGCGTTCATATACCATTCATCCGATTGGCATGAAACTTGGGTGATATGTTGAGTGACCTCCAGGGAAGGTGTTTGGCTTAGTAAATCCATTTTACAATAGATAGCGCACGAATAGATTCAACAAATGAGCGGCGACGCACGAAGCGTTTCAAAAAGGTCCCGTATGCGTTCAAATACCATTCGTCCGATAGCGATGAAACTTGGGTGAGATGTTGTGTACACACCAGGGAAGGCTTCTGGCTTAGTAAATCAATTTCAATTTAGGTAGCGCACGACTAGATTCAACAAATGAGTGACGACGCGCGAAGCGTTTCAACAAAATCCCGTATAAGTTTATATTCCATTCATAGATTGAGATGAAACTTTGATGAGTTGTTGTGTACACTTAAGTGAAGGCTTCTAACTTAGTAATCCATTTCACAGGAGGTTGCGCACGAGTTGATTCAACAAATGAGCGGCGATGCGAAGCGTTTCAACAAAGTCCCGTATGCGTTCAAATACCATTCGTCCGATAGCGGTGAAACTTGGGTGAGATGTTGTGAACACTTACGTGAGGGTTTCTAACTTAGTAAATCCATTTTAAAATAGATAGCTCACGAGTAGATTCAACAAATGAGCAATGACGCGCGAAGCGTTTCAATAAGGTCCCGTATGCGTTCAAATACCATTCGTCCGATTACGATGAAACTAGGGTGAGATGTTGTGTACACTTACGTGAGGGTTTCTAACTTAGTAAATCCATTTCACAGGAGGTTTCGCACGAGTAGATTCAACTAATGAGCGACGACGCACGAAACATTTCAATAAGGTCCCGTATGCGTTCAAATACCATTCGTCCGATTACGATGAAACTAGGGTGAGATGTTGTGTACACCCTACGGAAGGTTTCTGGCTTAATAAATCCACTTTACAATAGGTAGCGCACGAGTAGATTCAACAAATGTGTGATGGCACGCGAATCATTTCAACAAAGTACCGTATGCGTCCATATACCATTTATCCGATTGCGATGAATCTTTGGTGAATTGTTGTGTACACTCCAGGAAATGTTTCAGTCTTAGTAAATCCAGTTTTTAATAAGTAGCGCACGAGTAGATTCAACAAATGAGCGACGGCGCTAAACGTTTCAACCATGTCCCGTATGCGGTCATATATCATTCATCCAATTGCGATCAAACCTTGGTGAATCACTGAGTACACGCCAGAGAAGGTTTCAGGCTTAGTAAATCTACTTTACAATAGGTAGCGCATGAGTAGATTCAACAAATGAGTGACGGCACGCGAATCGTTTAAAGAAAATCACTTATGCGTTCTTATGGCATTCATCCGATTCCAATGAAACTTTGATGAGTTGTTGTGTACACGCCAGGGAAGGTGTACAACTTGGTAAATCCATTTTACAATATTGGTAGCGCACGAGTAGATGTAACAAATGAGTGACGACGCGCGAAGCGTTCCAACAAAATCTTGTATGCTTTCATATACTATTCATCGATTGCGATGAAACTTTGATGAGTTGTTGTGTACACATACGTGAAGCTTTCTAACTTAGTAAATCCATTTCACAGTTGGTAGAGCACGAGTAGATTCAACAAATGAGTGACAGCGCACGAATCATTTAAACCAAATCCCGTATGCGTTAAATGCCATTTATCCGTTTGCGATGAAATTTTGGAGAGTTGTTGTGCACGCTCCAACGAATGTTTCTAAATTAGTTAATTCAATTCACGATAGTTTAGAGGCAGTTAACAGAAATTGAAAAAAATATTGTGAATCCAAAAGCACTTCAAGAAACAAAGTTACAACACTTTCTTTGATTGGCAGGACAACGTCTGCCGGGTCAGCTTGTTTCCTATAAAATATAAAAAGTGTAATCCAGGCATGGACATTTCAATACGGTCCTTTACCAGCCTTTGTGATAGGCTTACAGTACGTAAAATAACTAACCATTGCTGAATGGAGTGATAATCTCGATGCTCCGCCACTAAGCAAGATGATGGTTTTAGCCCTAGTGACACTATGGGATTCTAGTGGGCTGTTATGATACTATATTTCAAAAACGATTTTTAAAAACATGAACGAGGGAGCGGGTACGAAGTCGAAAATCAAATTTCGGGCAAAACAATTACATATTCGTGAAGGTCTTTTCAAGTTGAAACAGATTTGGGGCTCTGTTTCGCTAGTATTTTATTAAGGGGACAGTCTAGAGGTTTAAGAATATCGTTACTTTGGTGATTTTAGCGAAAATTCAGTCCCTAATCGAAAGGATTTTCCTGTCAAGGAGTTGCTGTGTTCAATTCATCCTATTTAACACTTTAAATTTAAAGGAAGGTGACCTTGCTGTTCCTCCTCTTAAAACAACAATAACTAATTAACTAACTAACACTTAAAAAATGCTTTGTTTTGCTGACCTGCAAGTGCCGTTTGTTACGCCCCATCCACTCTCTGTCGATCTCGTAGTCATGCTTCTATTCGTTCAAATATTCACGTTCCTTGCAATTTTGCATTCAGGGTCTTCCCACCCCACCCACTCCCCCGAAAAGGAGGCGGACTAGCATTCTTGGTTGTCGCCGGGTTCAAATCCCGGCTCTGTCAAGAAATCTAAATTCTGGTGTGAGAGCTAGAACGGGGTGCAGTCAGCCTCGTGAGGCAAATCTGAGTAGAGGTGGGTTCGATTCCCACCTCTGCCAGCCCATGGCTAGAGCCCTGTGCGGATAAAAAAAAAGTTATCCGCATCCACCCCGCATCAGCACGACTTTTTTCCGCATTCCCACGTTTGTTATCCGAATCTACTGACATTAAAATAATATTTTTAATTAGATAAAGCATAAATTACTAAAGTAACATATTTAGATATTTGAGGAAAAAGTCGTTCGTGTCATGTGTTATGTTTAAAATGAATGTTATACAGCCAGAATTGCAATCCTTTCCTGTTCGGAGTGTTAATTATGCTCAATGAGGTAAGTTAAAATCATCGTCTTACATTTTTCATGAAAAAACACATCGGAAAAATATTATATGTCATGAACATCCGGGTTCTAGCAATGATATTAAACAAGTTCGGATTGTATTCTAAAAACTATCCACAAATTTTCTCCAAACATTATCCGCATCCGTGCAGGGCTTTACCCATGGCCTAGCGCTGCGCGTTATTGAGCGTAGCTACCGCTGTCGGTGTATGCACTTTTATGTTCGACGATATCGAAATGTAAATATTATTTGTTAGAAAACTGAACTATAATGAGGCTCATTATAGTACAAGCTTTCATTATGGGACAGTTTCTCCCACCAATCAGAGCTCAAGAAACAGTTGTTTGACCAATTAGGTGAGGATAGCATCACACCTGCGCTGAGTTCCAAGGCCTTCTAATTTAAATTTCACTGCGTGGACTAGTGTCATAGTGGGGTAATCGAGGAGGCCATGGTCAAGTACAAGGTATTCTCTGCGTCCCATGCGCTCTGTTCAGTATATAAAACTGGCGAAATCTCGACAGATATTTATGAATATTTATGTTTGAACATAAAATAGTTATCATAATTATCGTCGAACATAAACTGTCGTATGCAACTCGCCTATAATGGTAATTAAGACACTCGTATGGAAATTATAAAACTCGCATGCTCGTTTTATAAACATACTCGTGTCTCAATTATTGCCATTATAGGCTCGTTGCATAATGTTATATTACAGTGCAGCATATTAAAGGTTTATGCGAGCTAATGCACACGAAAATGAACCTAACATGAATTGTAATGTTGGACGTCACATCCACATAGGCTACGGCTGGGATAAGTGACCAATCATAACGAGAATATTGGAAAAGAGAGCATTCTGGGTATTGTACGTATTACCCTGTACTATATAATAGTTGCATTGCCTAGCAGCGGCATGCTATTTGATCGGAGTTGTTGGTTGGTATGTTAAACAGATACACAGGAAGAACCTGTGATTGCTGCTTTCAAATGAGATCTGTATCATATCGCTCCTGCCTCAATCAAGTTTCGGGAACTTTACTTTGCCCTGTAGCGATGGGCTTATTGGATCTGAAAGTGAGTTTCTCTTGCTGTCTACGCGCAGGTTTAGTAAACATATAAACAGGAATGTGCTCTTCCTTGTCGAGTGATTTTAATCACATCAATGGAACATTCCCTCTCGTTCAAATAGCGGAGATTATTGTGTAACTTTGGTTCTTTATGTCTCCGTTCAATTTTGCCCGTTCGAAATATGACCTGTAGACATCGGATAGGGGCTGATGACATCTCTTCCTCTCTTCCTTTCTTCCCTCTCTTTCCTCTCTTTCCTCTCCTCTCTTTCTCTCTTCCTCTGTCTTTCTCTCTTTCTCCCTTTCTCTCTCCCTCTCTTTCTCTCCTTCTCTCTTTCTCTCTTTCTCCCCTTCTCTCCTTCTCTCTTCGTCTCTTTCTCTCTTTCTCTTTCTCCCTTTCTCTCTTTCTCACCTTCTCTCCTCTCTTCCTCTCTTTCTCTCTCCCTCTCTTTCTCCCTTTCTCTCTTTCTCTCCTTCTCTCTTTCTCTCCTTCTCTCCTTCTCTCTTTCTCTCTTCCTCTCTCTTTCTCTCTTTCTCCCTTTCTCTCCTTCTCTCTTTCTCTCCTTCTCTCCTTCTCTCTTCCTCTCTTTCTCTCTTTCTCTCTTCCTCTCTTTTTCTCTTTCTCTCTTTCCCCTTCCCCTTCCCCTTCCTCTTTCTCTTTCTCTTTCTCTTTCTCTTCCTCTTCCTCTCCGATGATACTCGCTTGACGATCAAAACTGGTCATACAAGTGTAATAATAATTAATCTCACGTAATTTATTTTAGTTTTAATGAACAACATCCATTACAATAGTTTTGGCCGACTGAAAAGCATTTACATTTCACTATAGTATGATAGAGCCAGTGCGTGCATGTCTAATGCATTACATTGTCCCACATATGAACCGACAACTCCTAAATGCTGTGGGTCCACCTCGTTGCGTAGTGGCTAGTATTCTTGGCTGTCACTGCGGAGGCCCGGGCTCGATTCCCGGCTCTGCCTAGAGGGATGGAACGGGGTACACTCAGACACGTGAGGCAAAACTGAGAAGAGGTGGGTTCGATTCCTACCTCATCCATCCTGGAAGTGGTTTTCCGTGATTTCCCACTTCTACTCCAGGCAAATGCCGGGATGGTTCCCAACGTAAGGCCATAGCCGCCTCCTTCCCAATCCTCATCGGAATTACAAATTCACACATTAACACAGCCATCACAATAATACAGGTTATCGGACAAATCTTACACACACCCAAGTAGCCTACACTGGGCTACATGTCCACGATGTCGCAAAGCCCCTAAAGGCAGTGTAAGCAATACTGTGTATTCTTACCGTGTTCCAGCTATGCAGTGCCCACTTCTCGTGCCCCCTGCGAATGGTTGGTTGGTAGAAGACAGCGTGAGGCAGTACAAAGTGGGCTCGGTGGTACACTTCACCTGCACTGAGCGGTACCAGTTGGAGGGGGAGCGCGCACTACTGTGCACTCAGACTGGGGAGTGGTCTCACCCAGCGCCATCTTGTAAGTAATGCTTGTCTCACTTTGTTATGATACACGTGCGAGAGAAAATACGTCAAAACATAGGAAGACCCATTTCCCATCTTTCTTCCATATACAGTTTAGTCAGCCCTGTAGTCCAGGGGAAGCAAGCTTACCTTTTACCTCCTTCCTTAGGTGCACATTTCTCAGAAGGCAGCTGACAGACAGCAACTAAACTGTACACACACGTTGCAGAGACATATTAGCTTTACACAACAGTAACTCAGATGATAAATGTAGCCGTCCTACAGTGCAGCCGTGCTCATTAAATCGCGCACTACGGCCTCAAGGGCAGCTGCAGCAAGTCTGGAGATCGCAATTGTTGTGTTTCCACCTCATCTTACAGATTGATCAGAGGTTCTGCAAGATTATGTTCTAGGATCGTTATTGAGTCCTTATGGACAGCTTGGTTGGTGGTTGGTTACTCAGTTTAGGGGCTGCGATAACGCGGTCATGTAGTCCCGTGTACTTTGGGTGTGTGTAGAATCCGTCTGATAAGCAGTGTTAATTGTGATGGCTGTATTAGTGTGTGTTATCTGTGATCCAGGTAAGGACTGCAGACGATCAATTCCAAGTACAGTAGTTCCTACGTTTGCTACCGAATGCTACCGTCAATGACAGCTAGCTGTGATCTTGGCTACTAGATGCCACCGCAACTGGCATCTGGCGTTCAACGTTGGAACTTAATAGAGTGTTAATCAAATCTAACCTGCTTCACACAATTGTAGTTAGTGGAAGGTTTTTGCACATGCCATAAATCATAAAGCATACTGAGGGGTTTTTAACGCTCTTAGAAAATCCGTCAACTTCGGCCAGGTTTGAACCCACGATCTTGGGCATAGAAGCTCAGCATGCTACCAGCTACGTGACCGAAGCAGTATTACCGACAGCTTGTGATTGGGATTGCAGTCCCTACTATACAATTATTTGGCCAATTAAAAATTGTATGCTACAATAGAATTATCAAAATTCGGTACATTCAATCTCTGTCAACTGCATTCTGAGAAAGATGTACCGGTACCTAAAGATATTAAAACTTTCTCAAAAATGATTATTTTAGCATAAATTTAAAAACCTCTTTTTAGAAACTGGACCTTTGAATCATACCAATATCCTTTTCCTGGGGTATGGAGACGTTTTTAATGTTTTGTTACAGTGTGTAGTTAGATTGCACTTAACTCCCAATCATCCGTACTTGATGGAATGAAGGTCATTCGGATAATTTAAAATTCCGACAAACCGGAAAATTTCTATTTCCGTGATAAAGCGAGCATACGTCACCTACACACACCTTAAATTCCATAGTTCGCTCATTTAACGTCTATAAATCAATCTTAAAATATGGAGGTTTTAAAACGGTAAAATACTATATTCTATGATTATGTTTTGTAAGTACAGACAAGATTTTTTTTATTCGATTCGGTTAATCCGCGAGTTAGGTTAATCGAGTTTCGGATTATCGGTTATTTAATTATTTTTAATTAGTTAGTTAGTAGTTGTTCTCCTCATTGTGTAGTGGCTAGCATTCTTGGCTGTCATCACGGGTTCGTTTCCCGGCTCAGCCAAGAAATTCTATTCCGGTCTGAGGGCTGGAATGAGGTACACTCGGCTCGTAAATTATAAATTATTATACCAATATTTAACGCAGAATATTGTGTGTCGGACGGAATGTCCTACTAGACTAACGTGCGGGCTCCACAGTGTGCCCACGCTCCCTCTTTGTGCCTCATATTCTGCTAATCCATTCCATTACCACGTTTGTGGCCACCTCTTTCAGAGCGTTACTCAAATAGAGATTTTTCCCTTTCACATTTTTGTACAACTTGTGTTTAATTCTCTCTCTCTCTGTGATCACAGAATCGTGCACACCCAACAGTAAATGTTCTACTGTGAAACCTCAAAGAGTTAAAAGCACACATCAAAGGCGAGAGAAATGTCCCACAGAGCAAGACATTTCTAATTTCTTTGTGACTTAAGAAATGGTTTGGAAAAGAACATTTCAACCTCCACATTGACTAAAGAAATATCGTAATTTTGTCGTTCAGCGTAACGATTGTATAAATGTTCACTCCAGCGTGGAAATGCAGGCTTTATATATTTTCTAGAGCGCTAACTAAATGTAAATACATAGTTTGTAATATATGAGATTCAGTTTTCAAGGAGTATTTGCATTAAAAGTGTGACCAACGACAATTGTTACGCTCGCTAAGTCAAGTTGATTTGAAGGCTTTAATTGCATGACGCGGTTGTTGAGCGAAATTTTGAAGGTTGGTGAGAAACGAATTGTATTGAATGAAGCCGTGGATTCTATAAGGTGCGTTCAAAAAGTAACGAGCCGGAGGCTGTAATGTGCAAACCGGTGACGACATCGTCTAATCGTGGCGTGTGTAACGAGGTGTGGTTCCGACCAGAGCGTGGAAGGTCACAGCTCGACGTTAGAGGGCACGCGTGCACGTCATGTGACGATACAAAACGAGCAGCAGCATGCATCAATCGTCCAACGCTGCCACTCGCATTGCAAACAGTGACATGGAGGCGTCAAACGACGAGCAAAGAGGAGTTGTTCGGTTTCTGACAGCGAAAGGAGTAGATGGAACGGACATTCATCGCCGATTGTCACAAGTGTACGGCGAACACTGCATGTCCCTTGCAATGATCAAGGCGTGGCACAAGCGCTTCAGGGAAGGACGGGTGTCGTTCGCTGATGGTTTTTGATCATGCCTATTCTTAGGGGCGAGTGCGCTCTATCGGCAACAAGAGGAAAATTTTCAATTACACCGTAGGCATGGGTTCACTAACTGGCCGGTATAGAGCGCAGCTCGTATTGTGCCCGTTTAGACCGAAGTCCGAACGACCACATATTCATTTCACCAAAAATCAGTCAACACGAGAATCAAAATATCCCAGGGCGCCAGATGGGTTAAAGTCGAATACAAAGACCCAACAAAAAATGCTTAACTGATTTTCGGCTCGATGCAACAATAAGGATAGAAGGAGATTTATGAAACGGGTTTGCATACCATAAAATTATCTCATTTTATTTTAAAATTTTAAAATGACAGGAAAAATATGCCCAAAATGGCACAAAAGATGACTGGAGAAGCATAGTTTATATACACAAAATACAATGTCGCCAACACATGAACACTAAAATAGTTGAGACGAGAGGTCAAAATATCAGTCCTGTTGACTTCGTTCAACATAATTATATACAGGGGTAGGGTTTTATCAGCGCAAAGTCAATCGTCTATACCGATCCCTAAATCATTTAGCATTCACACGTTGAAGATCATTGAGTAAATTATCACTTGTTGAAAAATTTATCACTTTTCACTGTTCTTTTCTCAAGAATATCGTAGCATTTTTTTTTACTAACACTTTTAGGATGCAGTAATATCAGGTACTTTGAGCATTTTTAGATTCGAAGAACAGAAAATATATATTTAAACATAGATCTCAATCCAAAGTCTATTCAAAAATTTGACTCTATCAAAAATATAATTATCAAAAATATAAATTCCATTCCACATGGATTCAATCAATAAATCAATTAATTATCCCTTGAAAATATTAATTAGGAAATTTGAAATATCATTCAGAATATTTTATAATGAAACAATGTATTATTATTATCAAAAAAATTGACAAAATGTCAAACATGTTAAGCATCAACTTATTTGCAAAAATGTGTATTTATTTTTATACGATCTGAAAATCCTTTCAACTTATAGTGGTTGTTAATAAGCAACAATTTCAAATAACAGCATCAGACCATAAGATTCACACGTGATAAAAATCACACAATTATAATCAGCATTTAGACAACGGTATAGTTTTCCTGAATGAAAGGAACTAGTAGAACAATAACAATTTTTCGGGTAAGCAATTACTAGAAATATTTTTTAAACACGTGGATCAACTGTAAATTAATAATGATGGTTCAACAAAGTAACCTGTGGTTATATTACGACGAAAGTGTGGCTAAAACGACTCTTCTACTACATCAAAGACACCCTACCTATAATATAATTGGGGCTCCATTTTACAACGACGTCATTCCTGCGACTTAAATTGCGCACTCAGAATGGCATATAACTTTCTGCACACACACAATGACATCTTCCCAAATTATACAAAATAATCAAGCCTTTGCTTGTTACGACAAATGGAAGATTCAGAAATCAGTAAACCTCACCAATGAGTTTACGACAATATTAACAATAATTTTACCATCAGTTTGAAACATCCACACTGTGTTAATATTAGCAAAAACGTTTTGAAAGACGTTGCTCCATAATGATTTTATTTTATATAAACTCTAGCAAAAACTCTGCTTTATACATGCTTAGCTTCCCGTTTCACTTCTTTCCGTGTCTTCTCAAAGCTTTAATATGTAATGCAAACGTGAAATAATTTCACTGAATTAATCTGATATTTATATATGGGCATGCGTTAACCACTAACCTTCGGAATTAACAAATATCCGATTTAGAATATGACTTCAAATGTCAACTGTATTAATCATACAACCAGAAAATGATTATTAGAAATCACCAATGTTTATTATTATTATTTCAGAAAAATAGAAAAATAATTATCATTATTGAATCACATTATTATTATTATAATATTCTCAACCAAAACTGGGTTTAAAGTTATTAAACTGTTCGGGGAATATCACCCTCGATTTCCAAATAATGGATAACAATCCATTCCTCAACTTGGATTAATTCTTTAAATCTCAAATTACGGCGGCTAATGACAGCAAAAAGGAAAAAAATATCAAAATAAAATAAATGCTCGTTCTGCTCGTCCATAAATGTCGAATCATTGAAGTCTGAGTAAAAACAACTCAGATCCAAGCTCAAATTTCGAAAGAAAAATATTTGCAAGAGCAAATAAACATATCGATTGTAATGGGTTAAAGAGAACTGAAACTTGTTAATAATAAGAAAAGCGCTCCGCTAGTTGGGCGTCATTTGTAATGTGTTAGTTAACTTAATCTTGACCCAGTAGTTGGGCGTTATTTGTAATGGTTTAGAGAACTTAATCTTGATTATTGTTAATAAGAAAGCTCCTCTGTTGGGCGTTATTTGTAATGTGTTAGATAGAACTTCTTGAATATTAATAATAAGAAAAGCGCTCCGCTGTTGGGCGTTATTTGTAATGGTTTCTTATAATAATAAGAAAAATGTTAATATGCAAAGCTAATTATTTAAATTGTCGCCAGTTTTAGGGTGATCAAAATGAAACATGTAATTGTGTATTAATCTAATAGTGTATCTGTATTGTTGTCAGCTTCACTAAAAAAAAGTACATAATGTGTAGTATTATATGTAGCCAAGGACGCCAGACCATTTATAAATCATGATCAAAATAATATATTAAACCTCGGTTAAACAGAGGTAGAGCATCGAAATTCCTATCTCCAGCCGTAGTGAAACTTACGTAATCTAACCTTACGATAATTAGTTCAGGAGTATGGTGTTGCCTTATAGTAATTTCTAGCTACTAAAGGAAACCAGTCAAACATTTGAATTTAAAAATGAATTTAATATATAAAAAACAACAGGTGCAAAAAGAATAAAATACTAAAGATAAATGATACGTGGACGGCCAGCGGTGGATGGGCCAACTTACCTTATTTAGAGGTCCGCATCGCTTCCACTGCAAAATCACCTCCAGAAGACATGCCCCAACAGAAAAACACCCAAAGGGGTGGAAGGAAGGTGGAGAAGAGGGGAACGCACAGGCTATTCTACAGACACCTCCCAATAACCAACAGAACTGCTGCCGACGAAATAATGCCACAACAGTTGCTTAAAAATTTAAAATAAAAATTTAATGTTAAAAGTTAAAAGAGCACCTCCACCAGAAAACAGAACATGCATCAGCCAGCATTAAATTACAAAAATAGGCAAGAGACGGCTTCACACGCTTCCTTGCAAAGCAAAAAAAAAGGAAAAGAATTAAATTAAAATTAAATGTTAAAGTCCAAAGATAAAAATAAAATTACAGGCATAATTAAATGAGAACGGGCTTGATAATTTAGTAGGACGCAATACCGACCGGACATGCAGAGACCAAGGCCATGATGCAAAACAAGAAATTTAAAATTAAATTAATAAAATAAAATTGGATCAGAAAATAAATCCATAATTTGCATGACGGAGAAAAACACAGGAACATTTACCAAAAACACAAAGTTAAACCAACAAAGTTAATAAAAAAACATATTAAGCTAACACCACAACACGTTTGAGTTTCGCGGTCGGCGCCAAGAGACTGACTTCGAGACCAGAATGCATTTCGGCAAAACAAAAACAAACATGGCCACTAAAAACAGGAGACCACATGTCAAATCGAAATTACGGCAAACAATTAGCATTATTAAATTTTAAAATCAGCAGAAAGAAAGGAAGAAAACAATTACGTCTAAATACTATTAACATGAGGGTGGTGCATCGGATCTTACATCAGATTAATAATATGCCAATCCCAAGATTGCCAAAAGAAAATAAATAATAATTTAAAACGTAAAATAAACTTAGAAATGTGTCTCCAGAAGGTACGAAGAAAAAAATAACAAAATTAATATATATAGATGGAAACATTATTAAAACATAAAAACATTTTAGGCCTACCAGGCGAAACAAAACACAAGATCAAACATTCATACAAGGCCAATATTGGAGCTCCCAAAATAAAATATAAATAAAATAACAACGTACCTAAACTTTTCTGTGGAGACACAATGAAAATAAAATAATTAACACACAATTTAAATAAAATATTATAAGGTCACTAAATTGCCTGAAAATGGCCCACCCAGCCATGCGCCGTTTTGGTATCACAAGCACTGGACTGCATCGAGATGCGTTTTTCATTTCGAACTTCTTCACTGCGAAACGATGAAATAATAGCCTGAAGAGCACAGGCAATTCCCTTCCATCGTATATCCATATTTTGTAAAAGCTCGGGGCCAATGCCCCCTAGCCCACGAAGAGATACTCTGTCACACCAGCTGGCTAGTTGCTTCTTAGACGACAGACAAAATGAAGCTCTTAAGATGGCGGAGAATCACACGTCAGATACCGAACTGCATTCATGTAAATTGTTATTGTCCAATCAAGGTTTGACACATCAAGCAACAATGTGATTATTAAGTAAATAATTTGGCGGTATCATGAATACACAGTCCTTTGTTTCATGGCGTAGGAAAATAATAGCCTTCAAATATGACTGGAATAGGATTACACCAGAAGGCAGCACAAACACACTCTAGCGGAGAAGAAGGAACCACGTCAAGAAACCCCGAAGTCCGACAGCAGCTGCCATCTCGTGTTCACAAACGGAACCAAGCGACCAGGCTGTCGTTTCAAAATGTCATGAAGTCACATCCAAGGAAGATACATGTTTGAAAACGTTGGGACGGGCTCTTGCACGTAACAGTCTCCCTCCCTTAAGCGTGAACACCGTTCACGAATATGCCTATGCATAGGCAGTACTCCAACACCAGTCGATTCACCAAGCAAGTTTCCAGAAGATAATGTTCACCAGTTAACTCCAATTGATGGACGAAACCGCATCGTTTTGGTTAGGAAGAGTGCAGGGTCAGATTATCAGTGAAGGGATAATTGATCACCTCGCAAACCACTTAGTTAACAGCTTCACTGTGTTCATAAGTCTTCAGAAACGCAGAACACCAGCACCAGCAGTGCTTTCATAGTCCGAGACACGTTAGGTAAATTTTTCAATAAGTCCAATGTAGTTCGCCTTAGACGAAGTAGGTGGAAGCAATGTGCCTGATATCATTCGACGAATGGGCAGCCATTTACAAAACAGAAGTAAATCTTATTTCAAAAAAGTTTACAGAAATTACAATTTCTTACTACATTTTACAAAAGAGAAACAAAGTTGAATTTAAATGAAGAAAATATTTCTGACCATGCCCTAGATCCGTGCTTACAAAATTTCATTAACAAGTTTACCTTTTTACAGACTAGAAGTACCTTTCAGGATTACATGAGTTAAACGACTATACATTTAGAAGGAACTACGGTAGAGGAATGACCACTCAAATTCCGAAGGGAACAGGAATACAAGGTGACCATGAGTTAGGTCTCCCACCGAGTCCAACTTACATGCTAGCATCTTTTATGAAAACATCAAAATTTAGTTTCAATTTTACAATATACCATAAAAATGGGAATTACCCAACAGTTACAGTTTGTATCCCAGCAGAGTTTTCATATCCAGTTCAAAATTCCAGAAGGAACAGATGCCTGAAGGCTTCAATGAAGGTTAGGGATACTCTACATTATACAAAATCGGTTTAAAAAATTTATGGTAGCATTTCCTCATTAGAAACCTCTCCACCTCGCTTAATGTGCGACAGATGCACTCTGGAAATTTTGTTGGCCTTAGGGTTTCTAATAAGCAGAGTAACGGGAGTCAGGAATGCCTCTACATAACAGGGGCCTTTAAAACGAGGGGTCAACTTGCTTGAAACTAGATTACTGACGCCCTTGGGCTCGAAATTGCGAACGTACACAACATCACCAATTTCCAAATCAGTTGGTTTGCGACAGGCATTGTGTCGCTTGGCAAGTTGGTCATGTGATACCTTAATATTCTCTCTAGCCTTGTCGAATTTCGCCCTCATATCCTCGGGCGTGAAACTGTCTGGAAGGAGATCGTGCAGGTTCCACAAATTAGACAATGGAGAATTAGCCATAAAGGAAAACATTAACGAAAAAGGGGTGGCTTGCGTGCTCTCATGCACGGCGGTGTTGAAAGCAAAATTGAGCCAATGCAAATTAGAATCCCACTTGGAATGGTCGTCGTGGTGGAAAGCAATCAGAGCAGAACGGAGATTACGATTGACTCGCTCAGCGAGAGACGGGTTAGGAAAATAGGGAGTGGTGGTTACATGAGAAATAGCATAATCAAACAAGAATTGACGGAACTGATGAGATACAAAGCACTTGGCATTATCTGACACCAGGAACTGACATGGCCCAAAAGATGAAAAGATGGAATTAAGACACTTTATGACGGAACTCGTCGTAGCCTGTCTGGTGGGGAAAATCCAACTAAACCGGGTGAAACCGTCAGTGCAAACAAGCGCAAATTGGTTTCCCCGACCAGAGCGAGGGAACGGCCCAACATGGTCGATAAAAAGCCTCTCCATGGGTCTAGATGCCGGTTCGGATGACAACAGGCCAACCTTAGTAGAAACCGGAGGTTTGCTAATACTACATGCAGCACAATTTCTAATGAGCCTCCTGATGTCGCCATCCATACTTTGCCAAATGAAGAACTGTCTGATTTTAGCTCGGGTCTTGAATACTCCTAGGTGGCCACCAATAGGAGATTCGTGATAGTAACGAAAGATTTCCGGAATGAGGACCGACGGGAGCACAATTTTAGGCAGACGGTCATGACGAGACGAACAACACAATACACCATCCTTTAGAGAGTAGGGCTTGATCACTTCACCAGAATTGATTCGGTCAATTAGGCTAGATAAGGAGGGATCTTCTTTCTGGAATCTCCTCACATCTTCAAAAAGCACAGGGGAATTGCTGAGAACGACATTGACATAATTTACGGGTGATACAAAGTTTACGTGTTCACATCCCTGAATATCCTCTTCGGCTGTTTCCTCATACATGCGGATTAATGAATCTGCCACCGCATTTTCGGACCCACGAATATGGTGGACGGTGAACTGGAATGACAGAATCCTAGTTGCCCATCTGGCAATCCTACCAGTTTTACGGGGTTTCCCTAACACCCAGCTCAAGGCTTGGTTATCGGTCCCAAGGAGAAACTTAGTGTGCTCAAGATACATACGGAATTTTTCCAGGGCGAACAACACAGCTAAACCCTCAAGTTCGTATATGGAATACTTCCTCTCTGCGTCCGTTAAGGTACGAGAAGCGTATGCAATAGGTTGCCTACCCAGATCAGATTCTTGCAGTAGGACACAACCAACACCACGACCAGACGCATCAGTATGCACAATGAACTGCTTCCCAAAATCCGGAATGGCTAACACAGGGGCGTTAAAGGGCGCAAGCTTAAGATCTTCGAAGGCTGCCTGCTGAGAGGGACCCCACTCAAACTTCACAGCCTTTTTGCGTAATTGATTTAGAGGAGCAGCACGGTCGGCAAAATTACTGATGAACTTACGGAAGAAGTTCACCATACCAATGTAACGAGCAACACCCTTGGCGTTCTTGGGTGGTTTAAAATCTCTGATGGCCTGCGTACGAGACTGGTCCACGGAGATACCAGATTCGGAAACAATATGACCCAAAAAGGAAATTTTGGGCTTGGCAAAGGAAACCTTGGACAATTTGACGGTAAGGCCAGCGTCACGCAATCGATCAAGTACAACCTTCAGGTGATCAACGTGTTCCTCGAAGGACTCAGAATAGATCACCACATCGTCAAGGTAGTGGTACACAAACTTGAATTTAATTTCTGAAAACACCTTGTCCAGAAGTCTGCTCAACACAGCGGCCCCAGTGGATAGGCCAAACGGGACACAGGCATACTCAAACAGGTTCCAGTCAGTGGAAAAAGCAGTAACATGCCTGGATTCCGGAGAGAGGGGAATTTGGAAGTAAGAAGAATTTAAATCGAGGATCGTGAACACCTTCGCGTTGCGAAACCAACTAAAACAAGTATGAAGGTCCGGCAAAGGGATGGATTGTAAAACAACCTTTTGATTAAGAGCCCTATAGTCGACCACCGGCCGAAAACCACCGTTAGGTTTTGGCACAAGAAATACAGGGGATGAGTAGGCAGAGATAGAAGGTTGTATTACACCTTCTTCCAACATCTTATCGATAATCTTACGAAGTTCAGCCATCTTGGGCGGGGCAAGGCGATACGGGCTGGAACGCACCGGCACAGAATCGGTTAGCTCAACCTTGTACTCCATCAAATGGGTTACACCCAACTTGTCAGTAAATACATCACTATACTCCAGACATAACCTCTTAATGGCATCCTTTTGAAGACTCGTTAAATTTTCCAGATCGAGATCCTCAATAGTCATAGGTTCACTAACAGAATTGACAGCAGGAGAAGATAAAACCGGGTTGAACGATAATTTACTTTACGGATTAAACTTAAACCATAAGTTGCGAGCACCAAAATCAAGAAGCATACCAACGTGTGACATGAAATTAGCTCCAATGACCACAGAACAAGAAAGATTTCTGGCAACAAAAAATTTAAACTTCCAAGAAAAATTTAGAATATGAATTTTGACTGTCATACTACCCAAAATATGTAAGTTTGAACAATATGCTGTAATAAAAGATTCATTGTTAGGCTCTAACTCAGGTAATTTGCAAACACTCTTCATAGATAAAAACCAGTCCTCGCTTATAAACGATGCGACACTACCAGAATCAAGCAATGCAGAAACGGGCTCGTCATTAACACAAATTTCAATAAACGGGGATATTCCTTTACCCACAGGAGAAATTCCAAAATCATTATTCACTCTAAAACGATTATAAGTAGATGACGAGGACACCCGCACCACAGGTTTCACATAATGTTTAGAATTAGGCTGACTTGCCACGACATTGCTCACCGACAGGTTAGGTAGGTCATCGATAAAAGCAGAATTAGCACGTGATGAATTAGTTTTCAAAGAGTTACCCCGATTTTCATTAGTAGGGCGACCAGAAACTTCACAGGGTTTTCCCAAACTCTCATGCACCGAAATATCCTTAGAAGTAACATCCGAATTGGTCTCCACAACATTTCGTCATTGGCGATACACAACCTGGTTACTCGGCCACACCTTCTTAACATGTCCCACGCCACCGCACGTGTGGCACTTAATATTGGGTCTTGGGTGGAACATAACCTTAGGCGGGGGACGAGACATCAAGGAAGGAGGGGGACGAGACATCAAGGAAGGAGGAGGAACATTAGCTACACGAAGGGAATCTGCATGTTTCACAGCCATAGCCTCTATAATGACCTGTTTTAGCTCGACAAATGACGAAGGCCTGGTACACATAGTCATGTATGACCTATATTGAGGCGAAAACCCATTTACAATCGATGACACCAACTGTCGCTCAGTTAAAGGGGACGCAAATACCTGGGCATACACCTTAATATCACTGACATAGTCGCTAAGTGACTCGTCCAACCTTTGGACACGATACAAGAACATTTGCTCAAGAGTACTAAGGGCACTCGCAGGGACAAAAAAAACACAACACTTCCCTAATAAACATGGCTAAGGACATGCGGAGGTGGATAGCTTCAATCAGCTTATCGCGCAGCATACCGGATGCAACAGGATACAAAAGTTGGAAAATCTGAATTTCCGACATCCCAAAAATCGAGGCATGGTTACCCAATTCGACCACTTGTTTTAAAAATAGGACCACTTGGGTAACGTCATCTAGGTTGAAAACCGTTAACTTAGTTAAGAAACCAGAAATAGGGTGAGGAATCGACCCATAATTAACGGTAGGTGAGTACGTAGCATTAGGAAAAGAGACATTGTTACCAGGGTAGCCCGCTCGCACACCCTCTACAGGAGACAAAACATTTACATTGCTAGAGAAAGAACTGGGATGCAATGGGTCGGCAGGACCCAGGAAATCATTAGGTGACCTAACATGAGAGGAATGACCGTATCCAGGGTTAGGTGGTCTGGACGAGCCAGAGCCAGACAATAGAGGGGCAGGCAAACCACTACTAGAAATCGATCCCAAAACCTCAGACCTAGTAAACAGAGGTGATTCAAGTTCTACCCCAGAAGAACTCTCCAAACTCACAAGGTTATCTCTTAAGTCAATTAAATCGAAAACACTATTATTGTCGGCCATTTTAAAAAACACAGAATGCAGACAGACAATACAGAAAGAAACAAATTTTAGGAATTACGAGGACAGTTTACACTTTCACAACAATACCATAACTACCAATTACCAACACCATAGATTAGGCTGACACTCAACGCCGCTACCATATTATACAAGATCATGCACAATGCTGCCCAGAACTGCATACGTCACCGCCTGCTTGGCTCGAGAACAGGAAGCTAAATTACAAAAATTGCCACAAGCACATGGCGAACAGCGTCAGACAAGGCTCCACGACGCCTTCACTCGTAGCATTTAGGCTATCAGAATACCAAGCAAATCCCCATTACCCATGTCAAGAACACATGCCAGTCACTTACCAACTTCTTTTTCAGTGGGAATGTTGCATAAAAACAGGATAAAATACAGCAGCAAACACCTCGCTTAGACCCGGTCACTTACATCTCACCACATGGATATTCAGAGGCAAACATGAAATTAAACAAACGACAAGGATTAGCTTTACATAACATCAAGTGCACTGACATGACATATCCCATCAACAACCGCTCCATCAACACTAGAAGGGTCCATAAATCGAGCCTGCGGGTATTGAGGAGGGGATAGTTACGGAAGCGAACTCGAGCTCGGTCTGCTACCAAAATGATACGTGGACGGCCAGCGGTGGATGGGCCAACTTACCTTATTTAGAGGTCCGCATCGCTTCCACTGCAAAATCACCTCCAGAAGACATGCCCCAACAGGAAAACACCCAAAGGGGTGGAAGGATGGTGGAGAAGAGGGAAACGCACAGGCTATTCTACAGACACCTCCCGATAACCAACAGAACTGCTGCCGACGAAATAATGCCACAACAGTTGCTTAAAAATTTAAAATAAAAATCTAATTTTAGAAATTAAAAGAGCACCTCCACCAGAAAACAGAACATGCATCAGCCAGCATTAAATTGCAAAAATAGGCAAGGTACGGCTTAACACGCTTGCGTGCAAAGCAAAAAAAGGAAATGATTTAAATTAAAATTAAATGTTAAAGCCCAAAGATAAAAATAAAATTACAGGCATAATTAAATGAGAACGGGCTTGATAATTTAGTAGGACGCAATACCAACCGGACATGCAGAGACCAAGGCCATGATGCAAAACAAGAAATTTAAAATTAAATTAATAAAATAAAATTGGATCAGAAAATAAATCCATAATTTGCATGACGGAGAAAAACACAGGAACATTTACCAAAAACACAAAGTTAAACCAACAAAGTTAATAAAAAACATATTAAGCTAACACCACAACACGTTTGAGTTTCGTGGTTGGCGCCAAGAGACTGACTTCGAGACCAGAATGCATTTCGGCAAAACAAAAACAAACATGGCCACTAAAAACAGGAGACCGCATGTCAAATCGAAATTACGGCAAACAATTAGCATTATTAAATTTTAAAATCAGCAGAAAGAAAGGAAGAAAACAATTACGTCTAAATACTATTAACATGAGGGTGGTGCATCGGATCTTACATCAGATTAATAATATGCCAATCCCAAGATTGCCAAAAGAAAATAAATAATAATTTAAAACGTAAAATAAACTTAGAAATGTGTCTCCAGAAGGTACGAAGAAAAAAATAACAAAATTAATATATATATGGAAACATTATTAAATTATAAAAAAAATTTAGGCCTACCAGGCGAAACAAAACACAAGATCAAACATTCATACAAGGCCAATATTGGAGCTCCCAAAATAAAATATAAATAAAATAACAACGTACCTTAACTTTTCTGTGGAGACACAATGAAAATAAAATAATTAACACACAATTTAAATAAAATATTATAAGGTCACTAAATTGCCTGAAAATGGCCCACCCAGCCATGCGCCATTTTGGTATCACAAGCACTGGTCTGCATCGAGATGCGTTTTTCATTTCGAACTTCTTCACTGCGAAACGATGAATTAATAGCCTGAAGAGCACAGGCAATTCCCTTCCATCGTATATCCATATTTTGTAAAAGCTAGGGGCCAATGCCCCCTAGCCCACGAAGAGATACTCTGTCACACCAGCTGGCTAGTTGCTTCTTAGACGACAGACAAAATGAAGCTCTTAAGATGGCGGAGATTCACACGTCAGATACCGAACTGCATTCATGTAAATTGTTATTGTCCAAACAAGGCTTGACACATCAAGCAACAATGTGATTATTAAGTAAATAATTTGGCGGTATCATGAATACACAGTCCTTTGTTTCATGACGTAGGAAAATAATAGCCTTCAAATATGACTGAGTAGTGGTTTTGTAGGGATTCTGGCCCCACCTCCACCTCCCCACCTCACAAGATGGCGGCGGTGCGATATCTCTCGAACGCATGGTCGGATTTTGACGAATGAAGTGTCATTGAACTCGGGCTGATGCCCCATTTCCAATGGACAACATATTTCAACCTCAAAAATAAAATCTACCCTACTAGGGGGTGAAATTGAAATTTTCTTTAGAGAATCTCTCTTTCCAATTGGAACATGTGAGAGTTTGAATGCCGATATGGATTTAAACGTTGTTCTACATAAAGTGCATGTGTTCGGTGGATAGCCACTATGAATTAACATGCTTGTTTTTTTGTTTTTGTTTTTTATGCATGCCCACTCCTGGCTTTTGTAAGAGGGTGGGGAGTGGATCCCTGTGGATGGGTTATTGTTGACAGGTCATTGTTGGCGGGGTCATTGTTGTCGGGTCCTTGTGGACAAGTCTGTGTGGACAGGTCCTTGTGGACAAGTCCTTGTGGACGAGTCCTTGTCCCTTTGGACTGATCCCTTTGGACGGGTCCCTTTGGCCTGGTTCCTACGGACTAACCCATGAATTTATTTAAATTATGTCAAAGGGCCTAACTACATTTGTGTGTGTTGAATTGACGTTGTTCACCACTACTATAATGGAATAACGGTATGAAAGGAAAGTGACGAAATACATGTGAACACGTGTGAAATGACCTTATTACCGACCTCCTTGAGAAACAAGTCACATCCTGTTTTGCTTCATACGTGAGAAAATGTGAGTTCGAACCCGTGGTCGGATTTTGACGAATGAGGGGTCATTGAACTCGGGCTGATACCCCCTTTCCTTGAACAACATATTTCCACCCCAAAATAAAACCGACCCCTACTAGGGGGTGAAATTGTAATTTTTTTAGAGAATCTCTCTTTCCAATTGCAACATGTGAGAGTTTGAATGCCGATATGGAATAAAACGTTGTTCCACACAAGAGATATGTGTTTGGTGGATAGCCACTATGAATTAACATGCTTGTTTTTGTTTTTTGTTTTTTACGCATGCCCACTCATAGCTTTTGTAAGAGGGCAGGCTTTTTAAAAGATGGCGGCTGTAGTGTAACCTAACCTAACCCAACCCACGAGTGGTGATCAAAAAGTATTTTAAGTGACGCTTGTCGATTGGCAAACCAATAATCAAAGAGGAATATGTCATGCCTTGAGGTGATAGCCCCTTTTGATTGATCCCTGATGATTGATCTCTGTTGATTTGTTCCTTTGGACTGGTCTCTGTTGACTAGCCCCTTTTGGACGGGCCCTTTTTAACAGGGGGTCATTTTTGATGGATCCTTTTTGACAGGTGCTTTTCGACGGGTCCCTGTTGACGAGTCATTGCTGACGGGTCCTTGTTGATGAGTCCCTGTGGGCGGGTCGTTGTTGACGGGTCCCTATTGACAGGTCATTGTTGAAAGGTCATTGATGACAGGTCATTGTTGACGGGTCATTGTTGATGGGTCCTTGCTGACAAGTCCCTGTTGATGGGTCCCTGTGGAAGGGTCCCTTTAGACCGGCCCCTTTGGACTGGTCCCTATGGACCGGCCCATGAAATTTATCCAAATTATGTCAAAGGGCCTAACTACATTTGTGTGTAAAGCAGTGTGTTGAACTGACGTTGTTCACCAGTCCTTACTACTACAACTGGATAACGATATGAAAGGAATTGATTAACTAGACATGAGTTAACTACCAACGAAACACTTTGGCGACTCTGCTTGTTATTGACCAATGAGTAGGGTTTTAGAAAAACTGTTTGCTATTTTGGGTTATATACAAAAAATGCTTAGACCTTTTGAGTGACTATGTTTGCTAAACAAGACATTATACCAGACACGATTAGGATTCTTATGTAGCTCAGACAAGGAAAGAATTTCTACAGAATCTGTTGACATTGAATATAGATTTAGGTATTAGGAAGTCATTTTGAAGGCCTTTGTCTGGAGCGTGGCACTCTATAAAGTAAAACTTAGACAATTGGTGTAGCAGAAAAGTGGAGAATTGAAGTGTTTGAAATGTGGTGTTACAGGAGAATGATGAAGATTAGACGGGTAAATAGGGTTACTTACAAAGAGGTATTAAGACGAGTGGGGGAGAAGAGATGTATCTGGCGACTGTTAATGAAGTAAAGAGATAGGTTGGTAGAACACGTACTAAGACACCCAAGAATAGCAAACTTAGTTAAGGAAGAAAGGTTCGAGGACGAGAACTGTAGGGGTAGACCAAGTTTAGAATATGTTAAACAGATAGCCTTGAATGTAGGGTGTGGTAGCTATATAGAGATGAAACGATTAGCTCGGGACAGATAGGCGCTGAGATCTGCATCAAACCAGTCAAAGGACTAAAGACTCAAACAACAACATGTAAGTTCACTAAAATAATGTTGTGTAACGGTATATGTTAGTCAACGAACAGTAATGCATTACTAAAACCCATGACACGATACCTAAGAGCTTCTCTAAAATGATTTTAAAATGCCTTTAACCCTATATTGAACACCCAGTTCACAAGACTCATAACTGCAATGTTATGGTAAAACAAAACAAAATCTATATTTCAAAACAAGCAAGTGGTTTAGTCAATGTATACTGGAAAAAGTTTTGTAAACACTCAAGTCCTCAAGACTAATTAAAATAGTAACTGTCAGGTTGACCGAGTGGTTAAGGTGTTTGACTTAAGATCAAATTTTCTGTATAAGGAAGCAAGGGTTCGAATCCCTTACCTGACATAACTATTGCCTTGACATGGCTTGGCCACACTGCATTATTATAACACTCGGTACGCAAACCATAGATATAGTGTATTGTTTAAGACCACTCTCTTTCTGAACATAGTCAGAGACTGTTGATGGTTAACAATTGTATTAATAGTGGGACATGGGGATAGTAATTAAGAAAAGCAGACAATACCCATACAATATTTTTATTAAATTCATTTTATAATAGTTACACACTGAATTCAAGTCTATCTCTTTACCATTGTTCTATATAGATTTTTAAACACAACGCTTGTTGTAGATCCTTTTACAACTTTCTCCAGGTACTCTTGCTCTTAAAAACTGGGGAAGCCGCAATGGTTTTATAAACATAAAACCCTCATCCTCTTCTTTTTCATAATTATCATCATCATCATCATCATTATGAATATTATCATCAAAATTATTATAGTCATTGTCACCATCATTATCATCATCATCATCATTCTCAACATCACTAGAACTATCCAATTCCTCTTGTTTGTTTTCCACAGGGACCTCTTGTAGAGTCTGCGTTGCTTTTGATAGTGTTAAGGGTTTTTTGAACGATGGTATCTGTCTTAACATGTCTTTTTGAGGTGATGATGAATGCTTTTTAACAAACAATGCACTATCTTGAGCAGCAATATATTTTTCTTGGACTTGCTTTTTTACCTGGGTTAGAGTATTTTGCGTATTTAAATGTGTATTAATTTGAGATTCACAATGATGTTCTTTTGAAGTAAGTACGTTGGAGTCTTTTGTTTTAATCATTCCTCGACACTTTTTGGACCGTTGTTTTGAACATCGCCAAATAACAGTTCCATCTTTATTGGTTGTTTTTACAATATATGTATATCCTTTATAGAAGAGACATGGCTTGCCATGACTGGTTGTTGAGACTTCCATATCAACTAATACATATGAATTAAATTTTAGTAAAGTCACATGAACAATCTTTAGATTACAAGTGATTTACACACACACACACTTTCCTAAATGTCAAGATTTATGGATGTTGTTTTCCGCCAACAGCTGCTTACTGCGTATGACAAGGCTGGAGACTGGTAGGTGAGACGGTCTTTCACGATGTGAACACTGTAACAGGCAGTAGTCAACTGACAATATTCTTATACCCTAGTCAAGGTTAACAGGTACTTACTGCGTATGACAAGACCGTACACTCGTACGTTAGACCGTATTTTTTGTTTGTTGCTAAGGATCCCATATATACCCTAGACATGTTAGTTCTGAACACTTAGTGGTTAATTGTATATATTGAATTTAAATACACAGCTCATACAAGCACGTTTTGCGGATGGGAGGGGTGAGAGGCTGGCAAAAAAAGGAAAAGTTTTAGTTTAATGAAACGTCATGTCCTAGTAGGTGTGATTTATAGTAGACGCAATTGATAGTAGACGTAATTGATAGTACGTGTAATCGATACTAGACGTGATTAATAGTAGACGCAATTGATACTAGGCGTGATTGATAGTAGGCGTGATTTGTAGTAAGCGCGATTTATAGTAGACGCAAATGATAGTAGGCGCGATTGATAGTAGGCGTGATTGATAGTAGAAGCGATTGATAGTAGGCGCAATTTGACATGGGCGCGACTCAGATCATTTTTGATATCATAAAGTTACAGTGTCAATGTTTATACAAAGTACAAGGTAGAGGGTATTTTAAGACATAACCTCAGCTCACTTAACATAACCTAACTTTACCTAACCTAACTTTGTCACGTGACATGTTCTACAAGTTTAGACTTGCTTTAAGACTGAGTATGACGTCATAGATTGATGGGAGGGGTGAGAGGCTGACAAAAAAGGAAATGTTCTGGTTTAATGAAACGTCATGTCCTAGTAGGCGCGATTTATAGTAGACGCAATTGATAGTAGGCGCGATTAATAGTAGACGCAATTGATAGTAGACGTGATTGATAGTAGGCGTGATTTGACATGAGCGCGATTTATAGTAGACGCGAAAGATAGTAGGCGCGATTGATAGTAGGCGTAATTAGACATGGGCGAGATTTATAGTAGACGCAATTGATAGTAGGCGCGATTGATAGTAGGTGTAATTGGTATAGGCGCGATTTGACATGAGCGCGATTTATAGTAGACGCAAATGATAGTAGGCGTGATTAATAGTAGACGCAATTGATACTAGGCGTGATTGATAGTAGGCGTGATTTGTAGTAAGCGCATTTCATAGTAGGCTCAATTGATAGTAGATGCAATTGATAGTAGACGTGATTGATAGTAGGCGCGATTGATAGTAGACGTGATTGATATGGACGCGACTTAGATCATTTTTGATATTACAAAGTTACAGTGTCAATGTTTATACAAAGTACAAGGCAGAGAGGGGGTATTTTAAGACTTAACCTCAGCTCACTTAACATAACCTAACTTTACCTAACCTAACTTTGTCACGTGACATGTTCTACAAGTTTAGACTTGCTTTAAGGCTGACTATGACTATGACGTCATAGATTGATGAGAGGGGTGGGAGGCTGACAAAAAAGGAAATGATTTGGTTTAATGAAAAGTCATGTCCTAGCAGGCGCGATTGGTAGTAGACGCAATTGATAGTAGACGCGATTAATGGTAGGCGCAATTGATAGTAGGTGTGATCAGGTACTTACTGCATATCAAAAGGCTGTACACTCGTGTGTTAGACACTCTATCTTGTTAAGGACCCCTATATATTTCCTATACAAGGCTATACATGTTAGTTCTAAACACTTAGTGGTTATTTGTATTTTAAATTTATATACACAGGTTATACAAGCACGTTTTTTCACACAGTAAAACTTTGTCAAATAGCCACATGCGACACGCAAAGTATGTTTCCACTATCTAGTGGTGACTATGGAAACTACCTGAGCATATCCTAATCTAATCCTAGCTAACTTCACCTGACGTGACCATACCGGTTTGTAAGCAACAACAACAACACACTAAGATTCCATGAATTCCAGAGTACTTTTAGATTAATTATCGACTCTCAACTCTTATAACTATGTCTATCCCACTCTGTCAAAAACACGATTTTTTTTTTTAAATTTATGCTTGATGTCAATACTAAAGTGATAATGGGTTTTCCGATCCTATCACTATAAATTCATTACCCCCACTCTTATCTCGGTCTCGACAACAACCATGCCTATTTTTATTATGTCAGATGATGTAATGTTCGATTGCAAAGTGGGTGTAAAAGTGAGTGCAAAGTGAGTGCAAAAGTGAGTGCAAAGTAAGTGTAAAAGTAGTTGTAAAAGTGAGTGCAAAGTGAGTGCAAAAGTGAGTGCAAAAGTGGGGTGTAAAAGTGGTACCCTATTTGTAATGGCTTATTTGACAAGTTATTTTGTGGTACCCTATTCGTAATGGCTTATTTCACAAGTTGTTTTTGTCAATGTATTTAGAGGATATTTCTCTTGTTCATGGAAAGTATCTCAGCCCTTTTTATGATAGCATAATGCTTACCGTCATGTTTGTAAGCAACAACAACACACTAAAATTCCAAGAATCCTAACTACTCTAAGGTTAATGATGGTCTCTCAACTCCATTCCACGCCTAGTCAAAAACATTATACATTTCAAATTTTTCAAAAAAGGTAAATTGAGAAAGTAGGCTATATATTTAAACTAAAAAATCATATGCTAACTCCAACACCTACGTCTATCCCATTCTCAGTCAAAAAAAAAATATATATATTCTTTAAATTTTTCCAAAAAATATTTGGAAAGTAGGCTATAATTTGAAAACTAATCATCCTAAAAAGTCATATATAGACTCAAACCAATGGCTTTTATATCCTTAATCGTTAGAACAAAACATGGAATTTGACATTTTTCCAAATATTGATCATTTTTAAAAATGGGCTATATTTTTCCAACTATGAATTACACAAAAATGTGTTTGACATAAAAATGACAGGTATTTACCCCCTCTACCCACAAACCAAGTCCCAGGTCTCTGGGGCAAAATCCAAAAAGGTTCAATTTTGAAAGTAGACGATATTTTGAAAACTAATCATTCTAAAAAGTCATATATAGACTCAAACAAATGTCCTTTAAGTCCCTTAACGTTAGAACAAAACTTAACATTTTTTTCATTTTTTCAAAAAAAAAGTCCAATTTTCAAAATTGCCTATATTTTGGAAACTAAGAATTAGTTCCAAAATGGCGGTCGTAGCTTAACTCAACCTAACCTTACCCTACGAGGTGAGATCAAAAAGTTCCAAAATGGCTGCCGTAGCTTAACTTAACCTTTGATTGATCCCTGTTGATTGACCCCTTTTGATTAATCTCTGTTGATGTATCCCTTTGGACTGGTCCCTGTTGACTAGCCCCTTTGGACGGGTCTTTTTTAAAGGGGGAGTCATTTTTTTACGGGTCCCGGAGGACGGGTCCTTGTTGACGGGTCCCTGTTGGCGGTTCCTTTGGACTGATCCTTATGGACTGGCCCGTGCATTTTATCCAAATTATATCAAAGGGGCCCGCCCACAGGGACCCGTCAACAAGGACCCGTCCTCCGGGACCCGTAAAAAAATGACTCCCCCTTTAAAAAAGACCCGTCCAAAGGGGCTAGTCAACAGGGACCAGTCCAAAGGGATACATCAACAGAGATAAATCAAAAGGGGTCAATCAACAGGGATCAATCAAAGGTTAAGTTAAGCTACGGCAGCCATTTTGGAACTTTTTGATCTCACCTCGTAGGGTTAGGTTAGGTTGAGTTAAGCTACGACCGCCATTTTGGAACTAATTCTTAGTTTCCAAAATATAGGCAATTTTGAAAATTGGACTTTTTTTTGATAAAATGAAAAAAATGTTAAGTTTTGTTCTAACGTTAAGGGACTTAAAGGACATTTGTTTGAGTCTATATATGACTTTTTAGAATGATTAGTTTTCAAAATATCGTCTACTTTCAAAATTGAACCTTTTTGGATTTTGCCCCAGAGACCTGGGACTTGGTTTGTGGGTAGAGGGGGTAAATACCTGTCATTTTTATGTCAAACACATTTTTGTGTAATTCATAGTTGGAAAAATATAGCCCATTTTTAAAAATGATCAATATTTGGAAAAATGTCAAATTCCATGTTTTGTTCTAACGATTAAGGATATAAAAGCCATTGGTTTGAGTCTATATATGACTTTTTAGGATGATTAGTTTTCAAATTATAGCCTACTTTCCAAATATTTTTTGGAAAAATTTAAAGAATATATATATTTTTTTTTTGACTGAGAATGGGATAGACGTAGGTGTTGGAGTTAGCATATGATTTTTTAGTTTAAATATATAGCCTACTTTCTCAATTTACCTTTTTTGAAAAATTTGAAATGTATAATGTTTTTGACTAGGCGTGGAATGGAGTTGAGAGACCATCATTAACCTTAGAGTAGTTAGGATTCTTGGAATTTTAGTGTGTTGTTGTTGCTTACAAACATGACGGTAAGCATTATGCTATCATAAAAAGGGCTGAGATACTTTCCATGAACAAGAGAAATATCCTCTAAATACATTGACAAAAACAACTTGTGAAATAAGCCATTACGAATAGGGTACCACAAAATAACTTGTCAAATAAGCCATTACAAATAGGGTACCACTTTTACACCCCACTTTTGCACTCACTTTTGCACTCACTTTGCACTCACTTTTACAACTACTTTTACACTTACTTTGCACTCACTTTTGCACTCACTTTGCACTCACTTTTACACTCACTTTGCAATCGAACATTACATCATCTGACATAATAAAAATAGGCATGGTTGTTGTCGAGACCGAGATAAGAGTGGGGGTAATGAATTTATAGTGATAGGATCGGAAAACCCATTATCACTTTAGTATTGACATCAAGCATAAATTTTAAAAAAATATCGTGTTTTTGACAGAGTGGGATAGACATAGTTATAAGAGTTGAGAGTCGATAATTAATCTAAAAGTACTCTGGAATTCATGGAATCTTAGTGTGTTGTTGTTGTTGCTTACAAACCGGTATGGTCACGTCAGGTGAAGTTAGCTAGGATTAGATTAGGATATGCTCAGGTAGTTTCCATAGTCACCACTAGATAGTGGAAACATACTTTGCGTGTCGCATGTGGCTATTTGACAAAGTTTTACTGTGTGAAAAAACGTGCTTGTATAACCTGTGTATATAAATTTAAAATACAAATAACCACTAAGTGTTTAGAACTAACATGTATAGCCTTGTATAGGAAATATATAGGGGTCCTTAACAAGATAGAGTGTCTAACACACGAGTGTACAGCCTTTTGATATGCAGTAAGTACCTGATCACACCTACTATCAATTGCGCCTACCATTAATCGCGTCTACTATCAATTGCGTCTACTACCAATCGCGCCTGCTAGGACATGACTTTTCATTAAACCAAATCATTTCCTTTTTTGTCAGCCTCCCACCCCTCTCATCAATCTATGACGTCATAGTCATAGTCAGCCTTAAAGCAAGTCTAAACTTGTAGAACATGTCACGTGACAAAGTTAGGTTAGGTAAAGTTAGGTTATGTTAAGTGAGCTGAGGTTAAGTCTTAAAATACCCCCTCTCTGCCTTGTACTTTGTATAAACATTGACACTGTAACTTTGTAATATCAAAAACGATCTAAGTCGCGTCCATATCAATCACGTCTACTATCAATCGCGCCTACTATCAATCACGTCTACTATCAATTGCATCTACTATCAATTGAGCCTACTATGAAATGCGCTTACTACAAATCACGCCTACTATCAATCACGCCTAGTATCAATTGCGTCTACTATCAATCACGCCTACTATCATTTGCGTCTACTATAAATCGCGCTCATGTCAAATCGCGCCTATACCAATTACACCTACTATCAATCGCGCCTACTATCAATTGCGTCTACTATAAATCTCGCCCATGTCTAATTACGCCTACTATCAATCGCGCCTACTATCTTTCGCGTCTACTATAAATCGCGCTCATGTCAAATCACGCCTACTATCAATCACGTCTACTATCAATTGCGTCTACTATTAATCGCGCCTACTATCAATTGCGTCTACTATAAATCGCGCCTACTAGGACATGACGTTTCATTAAACCAGAACATTTCCTTTTTTGTCAGCCTCTCACCCCTCCCATCAATCTATGACGTCATAATCAGTCTTAAAGCAATTCTAAACTTGTAGAACATGTCACGTGACAAAGTTAGGTTAGGTAAAGATAGGTTATGTTAAGTGAGCTGAGGATATGTCTTAAAATACCCTCTACCTTGTACTTTGTATAAACATTGACACTGTAACTTTATGATATCAAAAATGATCTGAGTCGCGCCCATGTCAAATTGCGCCTACTATCAATCGCTTCTACTATCAATCACGCCTACTATCAATCGCGCCTACTATCATTTGCGTCTACTATAAATCGCGCTTACTACAAATCACGCCTACTATCAATCACGCCTAGTATCAATTGCGTCTACTATTAATCACGTCTAGTATCGATTACACCTACTATCAATTACGTCTACTATCAATTGCGTCTACTATAAATCACACCTACTAGGACATGACGTTTCATTAAACTAAAACATTTCCTTTTTTTGCCAGCCTCTCACCCCTCCCATCCGCAAAACGTGCTTGTATGAGCTGTGTATTTAAATTCAATATATACAATTAACCACTAAGTGTTCAGAACTAACATGTCTAGGGTATATATGGGATCCTTAGCAACAAACAAAAAATACGGTCTAACGTACGAGTGTACGGTCTTGTCATACGCAGTAAGTACCTGTTAACCTTGACTAGGGTATAAGAATATTGTCAGTTGACTACTGCCTGTTACAGTGTTCACATCGTGAAAGACCGTCTCACCTACCAGTCTCCAGCCTTGTCATACGCAGTAAGCAGCTGTTGGCGGAAAACAACATCCATAAATCTTGACATTTAGGAAAGTGTGTGTGTGTGTAAATCACTTGTAATCTAAAGATTGTTCATGTGACTTTACTAAAATTTAATTCATATGTATTAGTTGATATGGAAGTCTCAACAACCAGTCATGGCAAGCCATGTGTCTTCTATAAGGGATATACATATATTGTAAAAACAACCAATAAAGATGGAACTGTTATTTGGCGATGTTCAAAACAACGATCCAAAAAGTGTCGAGGAATGATTAAAACAAAAGACTCCAACGTACTTACTTCAAAAGAACATCATTGTGAATCTCAAATTAATACACATTTAAATACGCAAAATACTCTAACCCAGGTAAAAAAGCAAGTCCTAGAAAAATATATTGCTGCTCAAGATAGTGCATTGTTTGTTAAAAAGCATTCATCATCACCTCAAAAAGACATGTTAAGACAAATACCATCGTTCAAAAAACCCTTAACACTATCAAAAGCAACGCAGACTCTACAAGAGGTCCCTGTGGAAAACAAACAAGAGGAATTGGATAGTTCTAGTGATGTTGAGAATGATGATGATGATGATAATGATGGTGACAATGACTATAATAATTTTGATGATAATATTCATAATGATGATGATGATGATGATAATTATGAAAAAGAAGAGGATGAGGGTTTTATGTTTATAAAACCATTGCGGCTTCCCCAGTTTTTAAGAGCAAGAGTACCTGGAGAAAGTTGTAAAAGGATCTACAACAAGCGTTGTGTTTAAAAATCTATATAGAACAATGGTAAAGAGATAGACTTGAATTCAGTGTGTAACTATTATAAAATGAATTTAATAAAAATATTGTATGGGTATTGTCTGCTTTTCTTAATTACTATCCCCATGTCCCACTATTAATACAATTGTTAACCATCAACAGTCTCTGACTATGTTCAGAAAGAGAGTGGTCTTAAACAATACACTATATCTATGGTTTGCGTACCGAGTGTTATAATAATGCAGTGTGGCCAAGCCATGTCAAGGCAATAGTTATGTCAGGTAAGGGATTCGAACCCTTGCTTCCTTATACAGAAAATTTGATCTTAAGTCAAACACCTTAACCACTCGGTCAACCTGACAGTTACTATTTTAATTAGTCTTGAGGACTTGAGTGTTTACAAAACTTTTTCCAGTATACATTGACTAAACCACTTGCTTGTTTTGAAATATAGATTTTGTTTTGTTTTACCATAACATTGCAGTTATGAGTCTTGTGAACTGGGTGTTCAATATAGGGTTAAAGGCATTTTAAAATCATTTTAGAGAAGCTCTTAGGTATCGTGTCATGGGTTTTAGTAATGCATTACTGTTCGTTGACTAACATATACCGTTACACAACATTATTTTAGTGAACTTACATGTTGTTGTTTGAGTCTTTAGTCCTTTGACTGGTTTGATGCAGATCTCAGCGCCTATCTGTCCCGAGCTAATCGTTTCATCTCTATATAGCTACCACACCCTACATTCAAGGCTATCTGTTTAACATATTCTAAACTTGGTCTACCCCTACAGTTCTCGTCCTCGAACCTTTCTTCCTTAACTAAGTTTGCTATTCTTGGGTGTCTTAGTACGTGTTCTACCAACCTATCTCTTTACTTCATTAACAGTCGCCAGATACATCTCTTCTCCCCCACTCGTCTTAATACCTCTTTGTTAGTAACCCTATTTACCCATCTAATCTTCATCATTCTCCTGTAACACCACATTTCAAACACTTCAATTCTCCACTTTTCTGCTACACCAATTGTCTAAGTTTTACTTTCATAGAGTGCCACGCACCAGACAAAGGCCTTCAAAATGACTTCCTAATACCTAAATCTATATTCAATGTCAACAGATTCTGTAGAAATTCTTTCCTTGTCTGAGCTACATAAGAATCCTAATCGTGTCTGGTATAATGTCTTGTTTAGCAAACATAGTCACTCAAAAGGTCTAAGCATTTTTTGTATATAACCCAAAATAGCAAACAGTTTTTCTAAAACCCTACTCATTGGTCAATAACAAGCAGAGTCGCCAAAGTGTTTCGTTGGTAGTTAACTCATGTCTAGTTAATCAATTCCTTTCATATCGTTATCCAATTGTAGTAGTAAGGACTGGTGAACAACGTCAGTTCAACACACTGCTTTACACACAAATTTAGTTAGGCCCTTTGACATAATTTGGATAAAT
The DNA here is from genome assembly GCA_946902985.2 of Meconema thalassinum. Taxonomy (NCBI): domain Eukaryota; kingdom Metazoa; phylum Arthropoda; class Insecta; order Orthoptera; family Tettigoniidae; genus Meconema; species Meconema thalassinum. Next base: position 425,168,714 of record OX336388.2, on the reverse strand, counting down.
TTCATGGGCCGGTCCATAGGGACCAGTCCAAAGGGGCCGGTCTAAAGGGGCCGGTCTAAAGGGACCCTTCCACAGGGACCCATCAACAGGGACTTGTCAGCAAGGACCCATCAACAATGACCCGTCAACAATGACCTGTCTTCAATGACCTGTCAACAATGACCTGTAAATAGGGACCCGTCAACAATGACCCGTCCACAGGGACTCATCAACAAGGACCCGTCAGCAATGACTCGTCAACAGGGACCCGTCGAAAAGCACCTGTCAAAAAGGATCCATCAAAAATGACCCCCTGTCAAAAAGGGCCCGTCCAAAAGGGGCTAGTCAACAGAGACCAGTCCAAAGGGACAAATCAACAGAGATCAATCAACAGGGATCAATCAAAAGGGGCTATCACCTCAAGGCCTGACATATTCCTCTTTGATTATTGGTTTGCCAATCGACAAGCGTCACTTAAAATACTTTTTGATCACAACTCGTGGGTTGGGTTAGGTGAGGTTACACTACAGCCGCCATCTTTTAAAAAGCCTGCCCTCTTACAAAAGCTATGAGTGGGCATGCGTAAAAAACAAAAAACAAAAACAAGCATGTTAATTCATAGTGGCTATCCACCAAACACATATCACTTGTGTGGAACAACGTTTTATTCCATATCGGCATTCAAACTCTCACGTGTTGCAATTGGAAAGAGAGATTCTCTAAAAAAAATTACAATTTCACCCCCTAGTAGGGGTCGGTTTTATTTTGGGGTGGAAATATGTTGTTCATTGGAAAGGGGGTATCAGCCCGAGTTCAATGACACCTCATTCGTCAAAATCCGACCACGGGTTCGAACTCACATTTTCTCACGTATGAAGCAAAACAGGATGTGACTTGTTTCACAAGGAGGACGGTAATAAGGTCATTTCACACGTGTTCACATATATTTCGTCACTTTCCTTTCATATCGTTATTCCATTATAGTAGTGGTGAACAACGTCAATTCAACACACACAAATGTAGTTAGGCCCTTTGACATAATTTAAATAAATTCATGGGTTAGTCCGTAGGAACCAGGCCAAAGGGACCCGTCCAAAGGGATCAGTCCAAAGGGACAAGGACTCGTCCACAAGGACTTGTCCACAAGGACCTGTCCACACAGACTTGTCCACAAGGACTCGTCCACAATGACCCGACAACAATGACCCCGCCAACAATGACCTGTCAACAATAACCCATCCACAGGGATCCACTCCCCCACCCTCTTACAAACGCCATGAGTGGACATGCATAAAAAACAAAAACAAAAAAACAAGCATGTTAATTCATAGTGGCTATCCACCGAACACATGCACTTTATGTAGAACAACGTTTAAATCCATATCGGCATTCAAACTCTCACATGTTCCAATTGGAAAGAGAGATTCTCTAAAAAAATACAATTTCACCCCCTAGTAGGGTAGATTTTATTTTTGAGGTTGAAATATGTTGTCCATTGGAAAGGGGGTATCAGCCCGAGTTCAATGACACCTCATTCGTCAAAATCCGACCATGCGTTCGAGAGATATCGCGCCGCCGCCATCTTGTGAGGTGGGGAGGTGGAGGTGGGGCCAGAACCCCTACAAAACCACTACTTGACTGGTATAGGATGACACCAGAAGGCAGCACAAACAGACTCTAGCGGAGAAGAAGGAACCACGTCAAGAAACCCCGAAGTCCGACAGCAGCTGCCATCTCGTGTTCACAAACGGAACCAAGCGACCAGGCGGTCGTTTCAACATGTCATGAAGTCACATCCAAGGAGGATACATGTTTGAAAACGTTGGGACGGGCTCTTGCACGTAACAATAATAATAATAATAAATTAAATTAAAGAATCTACTGAATTTACTTGTATTATGGGTCTTGATAGGAAATTGGAGTATACTGAGTTAATTGAATAAAATATAGATTGAATTTAATAAGCATGAGAGCCTTCTGATTTGACTGGAGTATAACTGTTTAAATCGCTCACCGCATTGAAGATCTTTGTAGTTGGATTGTTGCGTAGAGAGTTCCTGATGTTCCTCAAAGTAATTAATTTATATGTGGATGACGGAATCAATTCCAAAAATCATCCCTGTGACAATAGCCTCGTACACAACCATGTCACAGTTTGATGAGACATAATGTCTTACAAATTCACATACTTAAATAGTCAACTGTCTAGTTTAGCATTGCGTTACAGACTCCATCTCGCTACAAGTTCCACTCTTCTCCAGCAATTCAATAATAATAATCCATTTGGGCGGCCGTTATATATATAACGTTCCCAGCCACGCGCCCACCCCCACTTCTGAAGTCACTAGGTAATTTGCACGCCTTTCACATATCAATAATGACAATACTCCTTTGTAGCATTTCTCGGGAGGTCCAGCCCACCTTTTGTATAAAGTTGCAAAGGACTCATTCATCGGCCCAGCATTGTTAGTGGCAAGTCTTCATAGAATCTCTTCTTAGTATGATTTGTATACTGGTAGAATACTTGATGTGAAAGACATAAGTGTCTATTCATGTCGTTACCAGGAAGCGGTGGATAAGCCGGCCTTCCCGCGAACACCCTCTTCTTCTCTTGTTCGTATTTTCTTCAGAAATAATATTCAGTCAAGCGTCTAACTTATTTCAAATATAATGTGTATCGCTCCAAGTCCTTTCAATTGCCATAATATTCTACATTACCGCATAATAATAGATATAAACATATTAGTTAACATAATAACTAATAAAAGGTAAAATGTAAAATTTAAAAAATATTGATAGTAATAATAATAATAATAATAAAATATACAAAATTATTTCATTCTGGTCACAAATTGGGACCATCACACGATGACTAGAAAAAAATATGTGTTGGCAAGACTGTAGAAAATATGAGAAAATCCAACTAACTACGCATAGAAATAATGTAAATTGCAGCTTACATTCTTGTAGGACTTAATGTTAGAAGTCTGGACTGAACCAGATTATTCAGTCTTCCTGTTGTCTGTCCCATTAGAACGCGTACTTATAATCTCGTATCGGCTTCCATTTCATACCCACAAGCTGTCTACACAGACATAGTGGAGTTCATAATATCTTGCAGAAAAATGTTGGCAGCTTCAAAAGCTGAAGTGAAGTTGACAGGGGTCTGATCTAAACGATCCATGTTGAAAATAATTACCATGACCCAACTGTGATATAATCAGTATTCTAGTACGCTCACAATCTTATTCAGCACAATTACGAATTCTGTCTTGTCCCTAGACTGTTGGATATAAATAATCCAGCTATAAGTGATTGTGGACTGTAGAAAGATATATAGACAAAGTCTATCATATGCCCAAGTTGTAGCGGTAAGAAATTACCAAGTGCCACAGACTTATTTCACCTCGGTGATAACGTAGAAAAGTTCGAAACTCACTTGAAATGTTTAACACTTTCAGTAACCATGTACTGTAGAAAATTTCAAAGTCCACAGCTTGTGCTGTAAATCGAAGATTAAAGCAACCATGTGCTTGGCGATAGTAACGATGTTCGTAGATTGTCGAGAGTTATGCGGCTAGAGCGCTTACGTAGAGTAGCACGTCCAAGGCAACGGAGTGCTGATGAAGTGAACATACATGTGCCTGGGAGACACGCCTTATATACTCCTCGGCTGGCCGGTTCGTAGTCAATGTGGAGAAAATGCTGAAATTAAACAGCTCATAACTCGGCTTCCGCTCGATCAATTTCTTTGAAACAAATCTCATTCTTCTTCCCTTGTCCGTGCCAGTAATCTGATATAGGTTTCATGTTTCCATCTCATCGGAAAATATTTAGTGACATATAGCCTCGACTATGATGCTCTCGTCCTACGTCACTTACCCACTTCTTGGCTGTCAAAACCTTCGAAAAGCTTCTAAGAAGGTTCGGCGCGCGCTATTCAAATATCCCAATCTGGACTTATCATCGTGGCCTGTTCCCTCAAATCTAGGCTCACGTCTTGTACCCTTCAATCTAGGCAACTGGGTTTGGGCACAGTATCTAGTAGGCCGTGGTTAGCTCATGCATAGTTCAACTGGTTGCTAGTTGATGTCACTCGTGTAGATCCCGTGGAGAATGTTGTTTTAATTAAATATATTTTCCGTTGCAAAGTGCACAATATAACGTTGAATTTTAAACGTCTCACTACTCAAAAAACTATAAATATAAAAACAATCAAGCAAAAAATGCAACTCTCTTAGGTTCTGAACCATGGCCGGCCGGCCGGGTGAAAGACCAAAGCTCGAACCTAAGAGCCAAACATGTCCTCTCAAGTTAATCGTTATCAATTGATTTACATATAACGTCTAAAAAATCATGACTTTGATTAAACGATTTCTTCACTGGAGTATATATCCATTATAACCCATTTCATACAAAGTTCATATTATTTCTATTAGTATGCTATATTGCATACAACATACTCAAATTAGTGAAAATATAGGTCAGAACGAGAGATCAGCTGCCATCTTGTCCTGTAACCGAGACGGCTCAGCTTTTTAAAGTCGCTTCTGCTTTATAATATTACAATATACACTTTTAGTTTTGAACGGCCACGTCCTTTAGAACAGTTTAAATGATTCGCGGTTCGATAATCGGACTGGTGGGTCCCATGTTATGGATTATAAAGTTTGCTTAATTCACACGGCCGGCATCCTGAAATGGTAAGGCGGATGACCTTGTAGTTTGGGAACAAGACGCGTTCCACATAAAGGTATGTTTTTACCACATTTGGTAAAGATCCAATGATTAGTTTGGTCGTAATTTAATTTTAAGTTTTGACCATGTGAGTGGCCGCCATTAAGTTTTGGTAAAGATGGCGGCAATATAAAACATGACACTGAGGTACTCTTTGCTAGTGCTACCTCTGTATCAAATTTGGTTCAATTCGGTTTCGTCATGTTTGAATTGATGGGGGAGGACAGACATACATAGTACACACACACACTCACAGACACACAGAGACACAATAATATCTTTGGCCCTGTGTAGATCTCATAAGACAACTTTCACTTTTTGAAAAAATCGAATGTAGGCTAATTTCCAATTCACTCCTTGTTAGTGGTGCTCCAGTTTTATACGATATTCCTAAAACTTATATTTCCTCCTCATTGAGCAGGTCAGTGACTTGTGGAGTTTCAAAACCAACGCAAATAGTAGGATCAACTCACAGCCATAGTATACAGCAAACTTACGGGGTTTCTACACAATTATGTATCTATCCTTCAACTTTCATTTTGTCGCATAAAACGAAATTGTCAAAAAGAGTGACTAACGGGGTTTTAAAACTAACCGATTCAAACATTCGAACAAGCCACGACCACTTCTTTCCAACAATTGTTTGCCCAGGTTAATTCTTCTTCAGTCATTTCATCTCTCATTAACCCGTCTTCTGAGTTTGACGTCGAGAGGGAATCCGGCCGCAAATACAAGCCGCGACACAAAAATATGAATAAAAAGTCGTTGGTGGTTGTTGGTCATGAAACTCCCTATACTCGGTTGTGTGTGGAATCTGTCTGATAACATGTGTCATTGTAATCGCATTAGTAATGTGTGAATTTGTAATTGGGGCTAGAATTTGGCAGGAGGCGGCCATGGCCTGATTTATAAATAATTCCGCGATAAATGGGAAAACTACGGGTAACCACTTTTACAACAGCTGAGCTGGGAATCAAACCCATCTCTTCCCAGTTTTGCCTCACGAGGCTGAGTGTACCTCGTCCTAACCCTATTGGCAGAGCCGGAAATCGAACTCATAACCTTTGAATCCGAAGTCTCTATACGTACCCCAAGACCACAGAAGGCGACCTGAATACATACAACACAACACAACACAGGTTATCAGATATATTACACATAGAACCAAGTATAAACCATTCAGAAATTGCATATTATACCTAACAGTATCATGAAGAATGTAGCCCTTGCTGCCATTCAAGGATCTATAGCAATACTTCGACATCTCCTGCACCAACAAGAACTTCCTCTGAGAGCTTGTATATCATGTGGAATGACGTTGTTGTTGTTGATTCATTTTAGGGGCTTTACGATATCGCGGTCATATGGCCCCGTGTACTTGAGTGTATGTGTAATTTGTCTGATAATCTGTGTTATTGTGATGGCGGTATTTGTGTGCGGTATTTGTGTGTCCTTTTTTGTAATTCTGTTGAGGATTGGAAAGGAGGTGGCTGTGGCCTTGAGTTAGGCACCATCCCGGAATTTGCCTGGAATAGAAGTGGGAAACCACTTCACTTCCAGGATGGCTGCGGTGGGAATCGAACACGCCTCTTCTCAGCTTTGCTTCACGAGGCTGACTGTAGACTGTACCACGTTCCAGCCCTCAGATCAGAACTAAATTTGTTCTCAGAGCCAGGAATAGAACCCGGGACTCCGGGACTCCTCAGTGACAGCCAAGAGTGCTAGCCACTATGCAACGAGGCGGACTACGTCGAATGCAAACACAGCAAACTGTGTTGTCGGCAATAAGTATGGCAGTTGGGTTGAATGTATTGTACCGAATTTTGTGTGTGTAACGGATGATTTAGTTGTAGGCCTATAGTATGGATTACACTTTGTCTAACGACTGTTCGCCGAGTCGAGACAGTGGAAGTAAACGCAGCTGTGATTCCAGGGCTGCCCGCAAGGGGTGCGTAGAGTTGTGTCTGTTGAACGTAAACTTACATGTGAAACGGGCGAGTGCGATTCTATATTTATTCGGAGTTATGATTTTATTATTTATTGTTAGTTTATGTATTTAATGAATTAATTAGTTCTTAACTGCTTACGATTAGGCAACGCGGATTTTATACAGTCGATGTTCCGTCGTAGACTCAGTAGGAGGCAATGCGAGTGTTATTACTCCACCAAAGAAGCAGCTTTAGCAAAATCCACTGACAAGTGAGTAGCTCTGAAAAGCATATTGTGCTAAACACGTATAAGGTCGAGTTGTAAATGCATCCCACTGCACTAATTTCTGCCGTAAAAAAGGAAAGCAGCTCATTCCATGGGTGTTAGTGAAATTTCTGTGTATCGAATAGTTCGAGAATATAAAGCTACCCACAGTTTACAGTCGCCTAAGAAATAGTAACCAAGGGCAAAGATTGTGGAAAGATGATGATAATTGTTGTTTGATAAGAATGCTATAAATGAATATCTATGGCTTTAGTCATTATTCCAAGTTTTTCCGTAGGCTATTGATTATGATATGTTACACAAATATCCACTTTACAATACTTTTTTTTAATATCACTCGATGTCAATATACATTTTGAGACATGTTTCGGCTCTGTGAGCCTCCTTCAGTCAAACACACTAAAAATTCTCATAAATCAGTCTATTGTTTGATCTATCAATAAAAATGAATATAAGATGCTTAAAGAATTTAACTATGTAAAAAAAATCGAATCATGGGCCCATCGTCGTTGATCATTTTCAAACAGGGGACCTGGAACAATAAAAAAATTAGCTGGCAATCATGATTCCTACTTGGAAACCTGAACTGATGACTCTGATTGGGTAAAAGAATGCTATAAGAAGAGAGGTCCACCAGTTCTTATTTCGCAATGAGCTGCCTACGATTGATAAAGTACTTATCGCTGTGAATGAAGACACAGATTTGCCAGGTTTTTGACGAACAGCATTTTATAATTTATTGAAGGAACTAAACTTCGACGATGACGAAAGAGTATGCTCATAGAGTGGGACGAAAAAGTTGTATGGAGACACTTGGCTAAATACAGGGCCACAGTACAGCGCTTGTCTATTCTAGGGCTACGACTTGACATACTATCTCGGATCATCTTGGCTACCCCTGTCCGGCTTAGCCGATCACGTGAACTGGGCGTGTTTCCCTGCTCAGGCAGCCAGGTGCGAGCATTTACCTGCACTATCTCGACTCGGCGAATAGCTTTAGTTCGGAAGCCCATAATAGTGGGATGTCTCTAAATAAGTAAATAAATATACACGTAATCTTAATCACCGAAATTAGACGACAACAACGACCATTCAGTGAACCTTCAAATCTTACTGGTTTTACGTCCCTTTCAACTACTAGGGCTTTTAGAGCGCCGGCCGGGGTGCCGAAATTTGCCCCCGAAGGTGATCTTTAACGTGCCAGTAAAAATACTGACACGGCTCCCTCACATTTGCGCACCCTCAAATGCCAACTTGGGCACAGTAGACGAGAACGTTACCGCTGTATCACGCAGCCTGTCCAACAGCAATCCCTAACGAATATGATTCGATGCTTTCTTAAACATCTTATCCTCTTTGCTGAGTCCGTAAGGATCGTATTGTGGTTGCTGATTGTAATGATTCATTTCAGGGGCTTGGATATCATAGTCGTCAGTCCCGTGTACTTGTGTGTGTGTCTGATAACCTGCATTATTATGGTATCTTCAGTAGTGAGTGTATTAGTAATTGAGTTGTTTAATTTCAGGGTCTTGGACATCGTGGTCATTCAGCCCCGTGTAATTCAGTGTGTGTGGAATTTTAATTGATAACCTGTGCTGTTGTGATGGCGCTATTAGTTTGTGTATTTGTAATTCAGGTGAGGATTGGGAAGCAGGCAGCCGTAGCCTTAAGCTAGGTGCCATCCAGCATTTGCCTGGAGTAGAAGTGGGAAACCACGGATAAACACTTCCAAGATGGATGAGAATGTAACCAAACCCATCGCTTATTTTAATGAGTTTTGCTTTACGAGGCTGAGTGTACAGCTTTCCAAACCACAGACCAGAATTGAAAGGTAGAGACAGGAATCGAATTAGGACTGCAGGGGTAACAGCAAAGACTGCTAGTCACTAGTAGAAGACACACATGGAGAACACACAGTAGCCTATTGTTACTGAAACGATGAAAGGTCAGCGAGTCTTCTCGGACCGCATAGCAAAAACACGGCGCAAGAGTGAGAAAATAAATGTATTTCAAAACAGGACTGGATTATCTGATCAACCAAGCAAATAATGCGCATATAGAGCGCTATCTCCGAGCCAAGCCTCGTGCTCACTGGATATGGAGGTCAGTTTAACAAGTGTCGGCCTGGCTTACATTCAAGGCTCAAAAATGTTGCTTTACTCCATCCACATGTCACTCTTTCAATCTGGGCCAGTAAAATATAAGAACTTTATTGCAATCAGCCAACATTAATCATCTCCACTATGAGCCTACCCAAATAGGCTGACCAAGCATCCTACCTTTGATTGCTTTAAAACGCCCTTTATGGCTACACAAAACTCTGCACTGATCTCTGTCGTGCCTAAATACCTTTACATTTTATCTCTACATTTATACAAACTCTTGCACAGAGAAATTTTTGACTTAAGGCTTCCTTAGGCATCCACAATACCACAGTTTCCGAAAAAAAAAAAAAAAGTAAAATAACATTACGCGTCTACATGCGTCTTTCATAATTCAGCAAGTAGCGTACTGCACTCGGATGGTTAAATAGTCAGAAACGTCCATTTAAATATTTGCATTTCGCGTCGCCACTGTGTTGGAATTGTGATCACCAGGTTATTGAAAGTCCCATAAATGAACTTAAGTTTATGCCATCTATCAACATACAACATACAAAATGTCAGTTTAATTCATGTTATAGATTAATAGATATTGAGAACCATCTAAATAATCAGTATGGTTGTCATGTTGGATTGTAATATATGTAGGCCATAGAGTTATGTACTATTAGATGAGGATTATTGCGTAAGTTCATTATTCGAACATTGACTTGGATTGCATAATTAAGACACAAGAAATAAAAATAATAATTTTTAAATTTCGCACAGCCGCCATGTTGATTTTATGTAAACAATTGAACTAAATTAGATGTCAGTGCATTGCAATGTGTATAAACATTTGCTGTACCAAATTTCACTGCGCTCGGATGGTTAAATTACGAGAAAAGTCTATTTAAATGTTTCAACTTCGCTTGGCCGTCATGTTCGTTTTGTAGTTAACAGATTTTTAGCCTACTTTTCACATTTTGCAAAAATGAGGTAAAAGTAGACTTATGAGATCGATCCGGGAAAATGTGTGTCTGTCTGGCTGGCTGGCTGTGTGTGTCCCCCCCTATCAACTCTTAAATGGCTGCAGCTGTCAAAACCAAATTTGGTAAGAGCAAAGATCTATACCTGAACATCTCACGGCCATATTTTAAATTGACATCAGTGCTACCAACTGCTGAAAAATCGCAATTGCAATTTGAGCTGTATGTTGGAGATCTCAGAAGTTATGCAAGCGAACTATTCCAAAATTGGCACACACATAGACAATAGCATTCCAGATTAATTTTCAGAAGACCATGCGTGCCAGTATTGCCAACATGATTCTAAGCCTGCCGATAGGTCCAATTTCTAAATGCATGTAACGTCTATACTATCGATTGGATTTCAACCAGATTTTGTATGTACTATGTGTACTACAGAAGATATGACTGTGCGTGTTCTAATGAGCCACCAGGGCTGCCAACTGTTAATAAATACTCTCACTATGTTTTTACCCTAATATCAATATATCAGAAAGTATGAAAGCCAACGGCTCTAAACTTTGCACACGTATAGTACCTAATATTCTACCTTAGTTCGGTGTAACTTATATATATCAGTGCTGCCAACATGGTTCTAAGCCTGCTGATAGGTCCAGTTTTATAATACATATAACTTCTATACTAACAAATGGATTTCAACCAAATGTCGTATGTGCTTTGTGTACCATAACAGTTATGACTATGCATATTCGCAAGAACAAGCAGGACTGCCAACTGTTAATAAGTACTCTCTCTATTTGTTTAATCCTAATATCAATATATCAGAAATTATGCAAGTCATCATCTCTAAACATTGCACACGTATTGTACCTGACATTCTAGATAAAATTGGAGTAACTAATATACCTCAGTGCTGCCAACATGATTCTAAGCTTTCTGATACTTTCAATTTTTATTAAATGTAACTTCTATACTAACAAATGGATTTTATCCAAAATTGGCACTATAATAGATCGTAATATTTCAGATTAATTATCATCACATACATGCCATTGTTACCACCATGATTTTACGCGCACTGATAAATCCAATATCAAACAGCATGTAACGTCCATACTATCCATTAGACTTAGACAAATTTTGTATGTGCATTCTATACCTTAAGAGAAGGAACTAAGTCAGACTATTCAGAGTCACCAAGGCTGCCTACTGTAGTAATTTACTCTATTACTCTATTACTTGATTTTGTCATTATTCTAGATAGGTCTATATAGATTGGCATCAATCTGAAATTTATGAAAATTAGGCTCTTTAGTTCATCACGGAACTACTTGTTCAAAGTCACATAGGTAAACTTCTAGTAGTGGCCCTTTAGCACCGTACAAAATTTCGCACAGCCACCATGTGAGACGTATTAAATTTGAAGAGCACGGTCTTGGTCGGACAATAGAGTATTATGTCATTGAAATCGCTCTAGCCGTTGAGATTTTATTAGGGGGACATACACACGGACAAAAGGTGATCTCATAAGCCTATTTTTTTTTTCATAAATGAAAATAGGCTAGAAATGACATGAATAGCCTTCCCATGATTTTTATTTATTGATCGGGTTCTACACTTGTCATATATCAAGTTAGTTGTCTTTCGTCTAAGCTCTTTGCTTGCTTCAATTCCCATGCTAAAATACGTGTACACTTTCGATGTGTAACATCTTTCCACTCGGTTGCTGTATATTTTTGTGGGAGTGATTTTGCAAAATGGGACGGAAGTGGATCGGACGGAAGTGTGTAAGACGCACAGCTAGCTAGCAGTCAGGAGGGATGCGATCAAGCTGGCAGTGGTAAGAGGAAACAATGAACACGCGGTGATGGAGATTGGTACCATGACGCACTGCCGGCCATATGGAACGTGTATCACATTTGGATTACTTCAAGGTTGGAGGCGCCATTAAGAATATTCCTACAGTAAATCATCTTCAAGTTGTCGTTTTTTGGAGTAAAAATATTCATTATATCATATTTGCTGAAAACAATTATGATTTATTAAGAGTCTCTTTTCAATCTCTGGATGGTTACTCCCCGATCAAAGTGATGGTTACACCCCGAGTAAATTTGATCAACACTTTCATACTGAACGGTAAACGCTTATGCAAACTCTGGTGACGACTGATTGAAACGCAAACCACATGTTCAAAATCTTCGTATCAGTATTTAAATGATGATATGCTTTAATAATGAAACATTGTAACTAGTCGGCAAAGCCGGTATTATGTTTATGCACAATGGCTATTCAGATATTAACCCACATTGCGGCAATGCAGTGATCAATATAATATATATCGATTTTTTTATACGGGAACTGGGCTAGCCTTTCATAGCAATTCCCTTTACTGTCAAGGAGGCGTGTTCATAACTAATTTCAAACTCAATTCCACGCAGGAACATTATCAAAAAAAGGCAAAATATTAATGGAGCATAAAAAATTACTTCCATATTATTACCGGCACGTAAAAATAAGTAACTGCCTTGTATTCTAAATATCAGTGATTGTAATGGCTGCGTGGCTAGCCCCTTGGTCTGCGAATCATGAGGTCTCGGGTTCGAACCCAAGTCCCGGCAAATGTTTTTGCTACCAGATTATCGATAAGATATCTATCATAACGTCATTTTAACAGAAACTACATGAAATTACGATTTATCTAATTTTAATTACAATAGTTTGCACCAAGCAGGAGTTGGGAAATTTGATTGTATTGAACATTATTTCTAGTAGTCTATAGTGTACCCGTAATTGATTACGGAGAACGTATGGTCATATCCCAGCCTAGGTCACGGCGTTCGGGGGTGTTACGTCCATCCCACCGTATGGCCGTACATTCGGATATTGAAGCATTTTAGGTCAACAAGACTACACAAATAATCACATATTACCTTTAAAAAATTTATTTCCCCCAGTAAATATAATCTTACACGAACAAAAATATATTTGGAATAAATCCAATTAATCACTCAATTAAAAAAATCCTTCAATAAACGTCAAAACACCTTGACAAATTGTCCAAAATCATCCCAAAACCATCTTGCTTAATTCCCTTCTTCAACTGGGAATTATTAATCATTTAATCATAAAGCGTGCCTATCAAACGTTAAAATTATCTATTTAAGGCTTGTGAGACTTTTATTTATTCCCCTTTGGACATTAAATTCAATTATTTTTATTTATTAACATTAGTCATTTCAGCTTATTTAAGCTTAGTAACTTTCACGTCCATCAAGCCTTAGATCTATACTCCTTGCAATACAATGCATACACATCACATGTCTGGAATCGAATCCCAATCTTTACATCACCTTTGCTTCTTCTCATGCCGTTAGGTTATGTTATGCTATATCACGCACTAATCTTTACCATTTCTCAGTGGGCTTATTCCCATCTGAATTCAAATGCAATACACTTCATTTACCCGTTTGGTTTGAGACTATCGTGTCAGGTAGGAGATCGATTATATCATCAATATAGCTAGTTTGACCATTTCCGTCAAATTTGATAGAATTCATTAAATTTTTAGCTGGTATTAATTGCCTCATTTCCAGCAATTCAAATATATAAGTTTGAGACTGTAGCTCCTGTCGTTAAATAATTTTATCTTTATATCTTTAATTACTAATCAGACCGACTCGCTTCCATGTCTGCGTTTCACTCATAAAAGACCCTTGTATCTCCCCCTTGAGGAACACGGTCTGTGGAGCAAGGTCGTGCCTCCCTCTCAGCCGGCCCGTCAAAACAATATTTATTATCACAACAAAGTCCCGTACAGCTATTAAGGCTTTTCACTCATTCAATACTACATCGCGCGCTTTACCTGTTCTAAATTATTATCCAAGTTTCATTATAACATTACTTCATCTGCAATTACTTCACTTTTTATATTCATCATAACATCACTTCGTGCATTAGTTCATCTATACATTTAATCCGGAGATGTTAAGTTGGTCGGTATTAGAGCACCTGCTCTCAGAGTACCACGCCCACTTTTGGCATAATAGGCAATGCTGGCGTGAGAATTAACTCGAAGAAATGGTACGGTCCGAAGCGCCAAGCTCGCCCGCCCATTTATGCATGAATGACTCGAGGAAGGGTTATTTCACCTTGGCCCGGCCTTCTGCATAACAATACATTCACCCAGACTTACAATGCAACATAACAATCAATATAACACACAGCTATTTCAGTGGGAATCCCATTCATCCACTTCGGTCGCAACCCTGTTTATTTCGACGATCCGACTCCGTTGATTTATCTCCCGAATAATGCGTATGAACTAATCCCGCACATTAATCCCTAGCTTGAGTTTACCACTTACTTTAGCCCTTTTATGGCACAATCATATGCTTGCAAATTCATTACTCATCAATACTTCAATACATTTACCCTTGACAGAGTAAAGGTATTTACTTTATTTTTATCATTTGCCTTTATTTACGGCCTGTTTAACTAGATCTACCTATCAGTATTTTTACTTTCCCTTCAACATGGCATAACAGCCCATTATTTCCACAATTGATTTTATCGAGGTGTCTGAAAACCACCATTTATCTGATCCCTTCAATTATTAAGGTATACAAACCCATTATTCGTTTAACATTTCAATTATTAAGGTATACAAAACCCAATATTCTTTTAACATTTCAATTATTAAGGTATACAAAGCCCATTATCCATTTAATATGAAGTATAACAACTCATTATCTAATTAATTCTGGAGTATAAAAACTCATCATTTATTATTAATACTTTAATTCTGGTGTTCTCTCTTATTCACCGCTGGTTTGATTAATTTACATAGCATATTTACCTGCCATTGGTACAGCTGTATATTCGATTTCCCCCTCAAAGATATCGTTAGCTATGTCTCACTCATTATTATGGGTTACACTTATCTCACTTTAACGTAATATATTTCCAGCCTTCACAATCAACAATATCTTTGTTCATGGTTTCAAATACCATTGATTTAATTAGTTAGTGCGCGATATAACATAGGGGAGTAATGCCATTTTCATCACTTACCCCTTTTGTTGTTCTGGTGGATGACCCCACTTATGGATGGTTTGGCCCATCTTACATGCGTTTAACGGAGCATATTAACACATTTGCATACAATCTTCAATTTCTTAACAACACTTAATTTCTGATTACACATTATTCTTGACATTAACACTTTTTCTATAAAAATATATAAAACTATCCCATATTACTCTTGGGATGTAACACATTTATCTATTTACACAATCACTATACACATGCATCGCTTCTCAGTGGCTGGTGACAGTTCCCTTGACCGCTGGCGATCTTTCCTATTGACGTTCCGTATTTGAGTGCCTCTCTCCTCTACAACCTTCTCCTGGCATCGAACGTGTATCCTACGTCTCCGGTGTATCTTCTACTCCCCAAACTCACGGTTTTCAGTCTGTATTCAAATTGTTTATTACATGGAGCTTCTATCACTTCTTTACTGATTAAGCGTTAATTGTTATCTGTTTCCGCCGTGACTCTATCATTCTGTTCTTTTGCTCGACCTTTATCGCGAACTTGTATTTTCCTTGCTAACTTGGCCTCCAACCGACGTCCTTAAACTTTCTATCGCTAATTTTATATGCTGAATACTCATTTGAGTATCTCCGCTATAGTCTTGAACTAATGTTCTTCGGCGTTCTAACTTGGTGAAACTCTCTATCTGAGTTAACGCAACAACTGGTAATAGTATTCCCCTCTGGGATCAATGTTCGATAATTATCTTTACCTTGGCGTAGCTTTGCTCCACCTAAAGACCCAAAATGACTATGTCGTGGTCTCGATCCAATGTGTCTCTCACTAGAGCCCCAAGATGACTCTAACGTGACGTCCGTACTAGACTCACAGATGACTTAACGTGTAACGTAGCCTCCTCCGAGGTCCTGTAGATTACTTGTATAACGTAACGAGTAGCGTGACTCTTCTCTTGGAGTGGAGGGGGAGGGTTGTGGGCCGATAACCTAGATGTTAAGCCCCTTAAAACAATAATTATCATCATCATCATCATCATCTTCTCTTGGATTTCATAGATGACTGTCGAGTAACGTGAGCCCTCCTCTGGACCTATGCGTTGACTGACTTCTGCTCGGCTCCAAGCCCTATTTATCTGTATCGAACCAAGAATTAGTTCCCTAATTACTTTGGAAGTTCAACTTCCGATTCCGTAATCAGAATGTCTTACAAAAAATACCTACGGGTAAAGCATGTTTTAAATGTCCATATTAGCATTTGCGGAGTTTGATTCCGTCGAACAGTTATTTTTAATTAATAAAAACTTTTTATGCTCGTTCAGGGGCCTGGTTAGTTCACTGATTCCTTCCACGGATTTCTCCGCGTACTTAAAATGACGTCACCTTTGTCAGCACGCTTTACATATGCAAAAATTATGCATTTTTAACACTCTGAAAAATCACGTTTCCCTGGAAACTTCTGAATCTGTCTTTATTAATTCACATTTATGTCTGGCCTAATTGTTCTGCGCCGTTTTCTGAATCTTAGACGTGTACTTCTCCCTTACATGTGTATATATAAATGCTGAATTGCAGTTTACAGGGCCTCGCTCTTGAGGGTAATTATCGTAAATTGAGAGAAAAAGTTCCCTTCGGCTCGGGTACTTATCTCGCCGTAAATCCTTCTAAACTTGCTGTGCTCGTGGTATGTTAAGGGCTTCTTGCCTCAAAATTTCTTCTTCTGAAGCACGTTCTAATGGCTCCCTGTGTTTAGATTATATTATAACTGTCAAAGTTAATGGGTATTTATTACGTTCTGCAGGTTTCTAATATAACATCTGCTCTTTCTCATTCCTTGTCCCAGAGCTAACTCTCTGTAAAAATCCTTTCTTAATTCATTACGGATTACTTCCTTTCTTCTAAATAGTCATGTGTTCGACCTTGTACCATCTCTGATTGGGTACAATAGATAGGCTAGAGACTATGGTTTCATTCCACCTCCTAATTTACAATATAATATGTGATATTTGTTCAAACAAGTGTGACAGTAGCATATCTCCAATTTAATCTATACATTCATCATAGTACCAAAACGAAAATGGAGCTTAAATTAACATTTTAAGAATGTATGTGTAGTATACGAGTAGGATAACATGTCAGATGACTTCACATACATTTCATCTCAATTTCATAGTAGGATAACATGTCAGATGTTACACACCATATGCGACTAATGTAAGGCTCGTATCTTTTTTATTTCACCGTCTCAACGTACCTTTGGCACTTTTAATACCACTGAAACTCGGCCAGCAGACCGGGTCCCTAAATGTTCATCTATCACATTCACTCATTCAAACACCTGTTGTAACAAATCACAATCAATATGCTGCCTGCCTGCGTTGGACTCTGTTTCACATTTAATACGGCACGGTCTCTCGCTGTGCTAACTCAACTGAAATAAACTCGAAAACCTTGTGTAAAACAAAATATAAGCTGCCTGCCTATGGATGTCAAGTAAAAAACAAGATGTTCAGTAAAGAACATATAGCCTACTTTCTCCTAAATACATGGGTATTGTTATTAATCTTTGTCCTTTTCAAAGAGTATGATTGAATGTTGGTTGTAGTAGCTTGTTGAAATACAACGTGCTATAGGGATATTAAACATGAATATGAGGTGGCCTTTGCTAGTGCTACCTCTGTACCAAATTTCGTTCAATTCGGTTTCACCGTGTTTGAATTGATAGGGGGAATCGATTTGCACACATACTTGGCCGACATCTGCAAACTATTGGGCTGATGTTCTTCCAGTTAGGTCAGAATATGTTTCCCACATAAAGATATGGTGTTGCAAAATTTGGTAGAGACTAGATTATTAGGTTGGTCGTAATTACATTTTAGCTTTTAACATTTGGGTGGCCGCGATTACGTTTCCGTCAAGATAGCGGTCATATAAAACATGAAACTGAGGTGCCCTTTGCTAGTGCTACCTCTGTACCAAATTTCGTTCTTTCGGTTCCACCGTGTTCGAATTAATAGGGGGAATCAATTTTGACATAAAGATGGCCGCCTTCCGCAAACTATTAGGCTAATGACCTATTAGATTGGTCAAAGGATGCTCCCTCCATAAAGGTATGTTGTTGCAAAGTTTGGTAGAGATCGGATGGTTATGTTAGTCGTAATTTGATTTAAGCTTTAAACATTCGTGTGGCCGCCATTACGTTTCTGTCAATATGGCGGCGATATTAATCATGACACTGAGATGCCCTTTGCTAGTGCTATCTCTGTACCAAATTTCGTTCCATTCGGTTTCACCGTGTTTGAATTAATAGGGGGAATCGATTCTGACACAAAGATGGCCGCCATCCGCAAACTATTAGGCGAATGACCTATTAGACTCGTCAAAGGATGCTCCCTCCATAAAGGTATGTAGTTGCAAAATTTGGTAGAGATCGGATGATTAGGTTAATCGTAATTTGATTTAAGCTTTGAACATTCGTGTGGCCGCATTTACGTTTCAGTCAAGATGGCGGCGATATAAAACATGACACTGAGGTGCCCTTTGCTAGTGCTACCTCTGAACCAAATTTCGTTCATTCAGTTCCACCGTGTTCGAATTAATAGGGGGAATCAATTTTGACATATAGATGGCCGCCATCCGCAAACTATTAGGCGAATGACCTATTAGATTGGTCAAAGGATGCTCCCTCCATAGAGGTATGTAGTTGCAAAATTTGGTAGAGATCGGATGATTAGGTTAATCGTAATTTGATTTAAGCTTTGAACATTCGTGTGGCCGCCATTACGTTTCAGTCAAGATGGCGGCGATATAAAACATGACACTGAGGTGCCCTTTGCTAGTGCTACCTCTGTACCAAATTTCGTTCCATTCGGTTTCACCGTGTTTGAATTAAAAGGGGGAATTGATTTTCACACAAAGATGGCCGCCATCCGCAAACTGTCAGGCTAATGACCTAGTCATTTGGTCAAAGGATAATTCCTCTATAAAGGTATGTTGTTGCAAAATTTGGTAGAGATCGGATGATAAGGTTAATCGTAATTTGATTTAAGCTATGAACATTTGTGTGGCCGCCATTACGTTTCCGTCAAGATGGCGGCGATATAAACATGACACTGAGGTGCCTTTTGTTAGTACTACCTCTGTACCAAATTTCGTTCCATTCGGTTGCACCGTGTTCGAATTAATATGGGGAATCGATTTTCACACAAAGATGGCCGCCATCCACAAACTATTAAGCTGATGACCTATTAGTTTGGTCAAAGGATGCTCCCCCCACAAAGGTATGTTGTTGCAAAATTTGGTAGAGATCGGATGATTAGGTTAGTCGTAATTTGATTTAAGCTTTGAACATTTGTGTGGCCGCCATTACGTTTCCGTCAAGATGGCGGCGATATAAAACATGACACTGAGGTGCCTTTTGTTAGTACTACCTCTGTACCAAATTTCGTTCCATTCGGTTGCACCGTGTTCGAATTAATAGGGGGAATCGATTTTCACGCAAAGATGGCCGCCATCCGCAAACTATTACGCTGATGGCCTATTGGTTTGGTCAAACGATGCTCCCCCCGTAAAGGCATGTTGTTGCAAAATTTGGTAGAGATCGGATGATTAGGTTAGTCGTAATTTGATTTAAGCTTTGAACATTTGTGTGGCCGCCATTACGTTTCCGTCAAGATGGCGGCGATATAAAACATGACACTGAGGTATCCTTTGCTAGTGCTACCTTTGTACCAAATTTCGTTCAATTCGCATTCACCGTGTTCGAATTGATAGGGGGGACAGAAATTCAGAGTACACACACTCACACACACACACACACAGACACACAGACACACACACACACAGACTCACACACACACACACACACACACAGACAGACACACTTTTTTCGCCCTGTGTTGATCTCATAAGTCTACTTTCATTTTTTGCAAAAATCGAAAGTAGGCTAATAAATGGTTCCTTAACCTGATCTGAACATGACCCGAATGACAAAAAGATGTTACTGGAAATGCTTCATGGAGCTAACTCACGTATTCGTGTTGGGTGTCCGGGGTTCGTGGTTGTTCCCAGAACTCGACAACTCTCGATACCAATGGCATTCCTTCATCTCAGCTTCGACCATCTCGCCTTCACTCCTCACAGTGCTTTTTTTCCCCCTTTTTTTAGCATATGGATTTTAGTGTCGGCTGCAAGTACCGTCGCGTGTAGAGTGTTGTCTGGGGAGGAAAGTGTGAATATAAGGACGAGGAATTGTAATGTAGCGGCTGTGGCTTTTAGTTAGAGACTAACCCCGGCATTTGCATGGAAGGAAGATGGGAAACCACAGAAGACCATCTTCAAGGTTGCCGGCGGGGGGATTCGAACCTCCTCGCCTCCCGGATGTGAGCGACTGCCTGCAGCCACGCCGTAACAACCACGGCTAACTCACCCGGTCTCGCAGTGAGCAATTAGACCATTATAATTCCATTCCTAATGGCCATGTGGTCTACCATTCCATCATCCTGGAAGTCGTAGTTCGATTCCATGTTTCAGGGTTCCACAAAATAACTTATTTACACATACATTATAAACTGATACGATTGTTGAAATTCACTGCTTCTACTTTTGGCAGTTAACAAAAATGGCCATGAAGAATTGTGCCCATAGGCGTTACGTATTCTATCAAGTATTTAACAAAATTAAGTGCGGGCATGCGCTGGTTGAAACACACGCAAAGGAAGTACAATAGCTCCTCAGCATACTTCTCACGTTTGTGAATTATATTACACTAATTCACAGTCCAATATTATATACAGTTTCACAGTTTATTTTTACTCTTTATGTAACTCACGCGTTTCAGAGTCCTTGGTGTAACTAACTCTAATGGACCATAATTATAGAAAATGCTCGTAATGGAGTCTTCACTTAAATATTCACTCGCGATTATAGTTTCAATTAGCGTTACGCTCACGATGTACAATAATACTTCTGATACACCTCCGATCCAACTTTTCGATTCAATTCACAAGGTAATTTCCGTTTTATAATTTCGGAAATACGCGTGCGACAGAGTGCTGACACTCCTCAGCCGTAAGCCCGTAAAGCTAATGTGCCAGTTCAGTCGGCCATACTGTATCACAAGACAAGCTCCAGTTGAGTCATAACAACACTTTTATACGTTTTAATATCCCGTCTAGAGTCGCTGATTTGTCCTTCCAATAATGTATTTATAATTTAAGGTAATTATCCATATCAAAAATCCTTATAATAAATATGCATTACTCGTTTTCTCACATTGTCTCCCAACTTTTATTTTGACAGCATGCTTCCGCTATGTCCTCTCACCTGAATTCGATTTTCGATCGGTGTTCTCGATTTTCTACATCTGTCGACCATGTGATTCCGGTCACAATACAAGGCTTAAAAAATCACGATTATATTTCTCGTGTCCTAAACAAGCGACAAAAATGTAGGTTGGTATAATGAGCCAAGATTTTAATATTCATCTGCTGGCATATAATCTAGAGCATTTATATAAAACAATCCAACATGGTGTCCATACGATACGAAATGAATCAAACTGAAATTTTGTATGGTATTAGGGAACTTTCAAGTAAGGACAAATATGTGACTTTCCAAATCCTGAGGAGCGAAAAATCATCAGGGTGCCCAGGTGATTTTCAAATATTTAAAATAACATTTCTGGCGATCTAATCACCCGATTGCAATGAAACTTGGCACAGCGGATCTTTATTCTGAGCTTAGTGTAGAGACATCTGATGAACCCGCTAAGCAAAGGTTCATGTGATATTTTTCATTGCAACGCATTTTCGATGTATCATCTTAGAACGCACTCACCGACCAGCCATGCTGTCGCCACATGCTAACATTCTTTGGAGTTATAAATGGTTGATCTTTTGACTATGGAGAAAGCCATAATAATATAATGTGAGTCTTTATTATAACATTTCTACTTTCTACGAAGCGCAGATATTCCCATGTTGTAATTCTGTATCATCGAAATATTCTTCAGAATGTTATTTCTACTTTTGGTAAGGTATTAACATCGCAGATACGCAAACCGGAACCAATCAGTCGCTGCACGACTTGTGTATTTGTAAGTTCCAGCAGAGAAGATTTGAGCTATTGGCACATGTGTAGGATTTTCATCCTAGTTGGATGCCTATTGTATGTCCGTCTTCAAAGACGAGGAAATTGTCCGCCCGAAGGCTAGGAAAACCATCGTAAGACATCGTGTTGTATTTAACACCAAACAGTGAATCAACCAAGTTATTATTAAAGCCAGAGCAGGCTTGTGCTACGCAATTCATCGAATTATAAAAAGTGATAATTTTTGTACGCCGTGGAACACCACATTTTTGCCACGTGCCACGTGAAAAATCCACGTCATCAGGCAAGACAGAAAATATATGAATAACTGTGAAATTATAATCAACAGAGTGTGTAAATTCAACGCCTACAGTTATAAATGTTCTTATGATCGCACGATAAATTCATATTTTCAGTGCGTAACTTCGATGCCACGTGATTCGGTGGAACATAGAATCTGTGAATGTGAAGCAGATAAAATGCATGGCCAATTTTTCAATCATCTGCGCCGTGCAGACTCAGTGAGATTGCTACCATAATAAAGCTAGCTTCAGTGAAACTGTGCTACGCCTATTTTCTAAATTTTCCAATGTTTATTTTCTACTTAAACATGTCACATTTTCATAACCACGTGTACGACGATTTTCATTACACATCATCTGTGGGGATGAGCAGATAAATCCCATGATGTGAGGGAGAGTTCCGGAGAACTTCAGCAAATGACGGAAGAACCATGACTATAGCACTAGCTAAGCCAAGGAACATGACGACTGTCACAATGGAGAGGATTCTGGTTATATCACGACTTCAACGCTGAGGACGAGTTGTTGTTGTTGTTTGAGTCTTCAGTCTTTTGACTGGTTTGATGCAGCTCTCCATGCCTCCCTGTCCTGAGCTAATCGTTTCATCTCTACATAGCTACCACACCCTACATCCGAGGCAATCTGTTTAACATATTCTAACCTTGGTCTACCCCTACAGTTCTTGTCCTCGACCCTTCCTTCCATAACTAAGCTTGCTATTCCTGGGTGTCTTAGTATGTGTCCTACCAACCTATCTCTTCTCTTCATTAGCAGTCGCCAGAAACATCTCTCCTCTCCCACTCGTCTTAATACCTCTTTGTTTGTAACCCTATCTACCCTTCTGATCTTCATCATTCTCCTGTAACACCACATTTCAAATGCTTCAATTCTCCTCTTTTCTGCTGCACCAATAGTCCAAGTTTCACTTCCATAGAGCGCCACGCTCCAGACAAAGGCTTTCAAAAATGACTTCCTAATACCTAAATCTATATTCGATGTCAGCAGATTCCTTTTTTGTAGAAATGCTTTTCTTGCCTGAGCCAACCTACTTTTTATATCCTCTTTGCTTCGTCCATCACTGGTTATTCTGCTTCCTAAGTAACAGAAGTCTCCTACTTCCTTCAGCTTTTCACCTGCCAATTTGATCTCCATAGAGGTTTCTGATTTATTTCGGCTGCATTCCAGTATTTTTGTTTTACATTTATTAATTTTCATCATGCATTCTTTCCGTAAGACGGAGTCCATACCATTCAAAAACTCATTCAAATCCTCAGGCTTGTCGGCCAAGATGACGATGTCATCAGCAAATCTCAGAGTTGAAATTATTTCTCCTTGAATCTTCACTCCCACTTTAAATTTTTCTCTAATTTCCTTCATTGCTTGTTCAATGTAAAGATTGAAAAGTATGGGTGATAAGTTGCAGCCTTGCCTTACACCTTTCTGAATACCAGCTTCTCTCTCATGTCCTTCAACTCGAATGACTGCTGTCTGGTTTTTGTATAGATTGTATATCACCCTCCTATCCCTGTACTTTATTCCAATCGATTTCAAAATGTCAAACAATTTAGTCCAATCAACGTTATCAAAAGCCTTTTCTAAGTCTACAAAAGCCATGAACGTTTTCTTATCTTTCCTTATTCTACCTTCCAAAATCAGCCTAAGACTTAGTACAGCTTCCCTTGTTCCTACATTTCTCCTGAAACCAAACTGGTCTTCACCCAACTCCGTTTCTATCTGGCTCTCAATCCTCTTGTAAATTATTCAAGACAGGATCTTTGAAGCATGAGTAATCAAGCTGATTGTACGGTAATCTTCACAACTGTCAGCTCCCACTTTCTTTGGTATAGGGATGATTACATTCTTCTTGAAATCAGGGGGTACCTCACCTGTCTCATAAATCCTACACACCAAGTGAAATAACCTGATCAGACCTTCATCTCCTATGCAGCGTAGCAACTCAATCGGTATATCATCTATGCCTGGTGCTTTGTTCCTGCTTAAGTCTTCCAAAGCTCTATCAAATTCTGATCTCAATATTAAATCTCCTTTCGCATCCTCATCAATTTCCTCCTCCCTTTCTATTACATGATTCTCAATCTCCTTTCCCTTATACAAACTCTCTATGTAAGCTTTCCATCTCTCAACCTTTTCTTCCCTATCTGTTAGAGGCTTTCCATTTGTGTCCTTAATATTACAGCACTTAGTCTTCTTTTCCCCAAAAGTATTCTTAATCCTTCGATAAGCTGTGTCTACTTTTCCTAATTTCAGACAATTTTCTATACCAGCACATTTCTCTTTCAACCATTCTTCTTTCGCTTCCTTGCACTTGTTGTTAACCTCATTTCTCAGACGTCTGTATTCTGCTTTCCTCTTTTCATCTCTTACATTCTTGTGCTTCCGCCTTTCATCCATCAATTCTAGTATATCCTGAGTGATCCACGGTTTTCTACCTATTCTCTCTTTCCTACCAATGTTTTCTTCTGCGGATTTTGTTATTTCATTCTTCAAAAGTGCCCATTCGTCTGCAATTGAAGTTTGTTTATGGTTTTTCATTAGTCCTTCCTTTATACTCTTCTTGAATCTTTCACAGAGGTAGCTCTAGCATAGGGCACCTCAGTGTCATACTTTATATCGCCGCCATCTTTACCAAAACTGAATGGCGGCCACTCAAACGTTCAAAACGTAAACTCAAATTATGGCTAAACTAATCATCCGATCTCTACCAAATTTGGTGACAACATACCTTTATATAGGACGCGTCTTTCACCCAAACTTCAAGGTCATCGGCCTTGCCATTTCAGGATGGCGGCCGTGTGAATTATGCAACCATTATAATCAATGGCTTAAGACCCACCAATTCAGATTATCAAGCCTAGGGTGGTTTAAGCTATCCTGAAGGTCGTGATCCGTTATTTATTATAATTTAATATTATAATATTATTCTGTATGAGTGGCTTAAAAGAGCTGAGCCGTATCTGCCACACGACAAGATGGCAGCTGTCCTCATGTGCCTGTCTTATATTTCAGTAGTTTTAGTATGTTGTATGTGATATACCCTACTGATACAATAATATAAACTTTGTATGAAATGATCTATAATGAAGATGTACTGCAGTGAAGAAACAGTTTATTTCAAGTCATTATTTGCCAACAGGTTGTATCTAATATATCAGTTAAAATCGCCATGATGTTAAGGATATGGTTAGCTTTGGGCTAGCGTGTTAGTGTGTCACGCAGTTGACTGGGGATCGAATACTGCTACAGATACCTTTTTTTCTTGAATTCTTTTACAAATGATGTGCACAAGCTCTTTCCACAGATACTGAATAAAATGTCATTTAGCTCAAAGGGGAGGCTAATGTATACACTCGTTTATTAATAAAATCACAGTCCCAGCATTGCACATAAACAGAAGACATTAGGAAAAGGAGAATAGAAGAACTAGATACACGTTGTTATCAACCACAGCCTTCTTAATGTCTCTGTACGGTGCTGTCCTCTTGTGGGTTATGTGGGTAATATTGTTCCAAACATACCGCTGTGTAAATACCTGGCCTCCTGAAGTATGGCAATTTTGTAATACTGGTAGTTCAACTATTAGCCACGATCGCGCTCCGATTACCTTTAAACACTGCCAGCTGGATCGCCTCCCTCCTGGCTACTTTAAACTGCCTGCTCGTTGAACACACAGAGGCGTACAAGATAAATATTAATTCACTGCTAGGTCGCAACACCAACCTACTGTGATCGGCGCGGATTTTTAAAGGGGAAGGTACCCAAAACGAAAGATTCTTAACTTTGCAGGCTGGCTTAATATAGAGATTAACGGACGTGAAAGCATTACAATAAGTTAGTAGTTTTGTTATTCAATCATCATAAAGTATATAATATTGATTTTGACACTTACTGGCTAATTATCAATATAAAAGAAAACAAACACTGCATTGTGGTAGAGGTGGTTTTAGGGATGAGGACAAAGGGTTATAAATATACCCATACATTTAGGAGAAAGTAGGCTATATGTTCTTTGCTGAACATCTTGTTGAGATTAAGAGGCTAGAAGAGACGTCTGTGTTAGAGGCTATTCATGTATGTCCAGACTTTGTTTCTGTAGACGAGGTATTTAAGGGAGGTAACTGAGGTGCTTGCCAGGCCTGCCCAATGGTAAATTAAGTGAGCCGAGAGCCACTTATAACATGTGGTATTGTTATGTCCGAGCGTGGAGAGCTCGATGATGGTATTTTATAGCAGAGATTGATCTCGCATGAGACTGCTACTGCTGATTCCAAGGTATTCAGGATCGTCAGCCTATTCGCCATAAACCAACGATAATTTAAACTGACATTCTAATAATCAAGCGCATAATTATTAGAAACTGATAATAAATAATTGTTTATTGCATTTAATCTTGATTTACTTGCATTTTGGACCTGCTGGCCGACACCTGCTTTTGTTCACGCTTCTTTATGGAAGTAATCTAGGACAGATGACACTAATTTTGATCGACGGAGTGCTTGCTTAACCTATAGTTAGTAGCTGGTGGAGCTTGAGCCTCATGCGACGTTAGACGTAGTTTTCACTACGCGATCGCCACCGTAAATGACATGCACTTAGATGACACTGGTTTACAAAGAGCAACCCAGGGCGAAGGCAGGAATAATATTGATTGCGATCTTGTTGTTATTTATTGTACTGTATAAAATCCCCATGTTTACCTTAGATTGTAAGAGTGAATTTAATGTTTTTTCTCTTTTTTTTTTTTTTTTTTTTGACGGCTTGTCATGTAAATTTGTATTAATTGTTTTGCTTTACGGACGTCATCGCCGTAAATTTTGTATTAATTGTTAGGAATTAGCTAGATTATTTAACACTAAATGTAAATAAGGAAATGGTATCATCCTAACTTAGATTTGTTATTGCTACCCTGTTAAATGTAAATTCCGTTATTAGCTTATTTTTGTAACTTGACTTAGGGTTTATTGCCGTACCATTTTCCTAGCGTTGCTGTTGTTGCTTAACCTTGTAAAATAGATCTTTCGAGAGGGTTTATCGTAGTTTACAGGTAGGGTCCTGATCTTTATTTTTGTTTATTTATTAGTTTGCGGATTAGCCGATAGAAACCCTCCGAACTAGGCTAGGTGCCTGCATATTTTGAATAAATATTTCAACAAGTTTTACTTAAGCCTGGAAGTTTATTTCTCAGTCTAGCTTTAGGAGGTGTATTTTCTTAGGCTGTCTATGACCTTTTTAGTAACCATGTTACCACGGATCCCTTGGATCATTGATTCTCGTGCCGCTATGGCCAATAAGAAATTCACCTGATCCTCATGGCACATGGGTCCGACAGGTGAGGTGTTTGGGATGCCATTTCGGTTGTTGGTAACCCTGATAGCTCCTCTGACGGGCACACTAATGCTGTACAATTGCTTTCAAAAATTAAAGATGAATCAGTTCGAAATTTTAAAATTTTATTTTTTATTTCTTGTATCTTATTTAGGTGATTGAAAAAATGATTCATATGATGGGCTATGATAACAATCATTATCTAATGCCACTTAATTCTGTAGCTTAATTTATAGAAGCATTGCATTATCATGTTTGAAGCCAATTTTCAATGTTGCCTAAGTAATCTAAATTTAATGTTTTGTCAGTTGGTCAACACGATAGTATCGAATTGTATCGTGCATTTGACTTTTCGAAGAATTTATTCTTGTGGTTCGTTACACAAAGATGCCATCTCGCGGTGGGAGTTGTGAATCAAAAGCTATTTAGTATATCCTATCAATAGGCAGGAGAGTTTTACTGGAAAAGACCAGTGGGATATTTGAAAATATGCTATTTAATTCTTCACGGAACTACTTGTTCTGTTTGGTTTTAATTTTCCTCCTATTTTTATTTTTAGTTTTGTGTTAGTTTTTTTTTGCGTGTTTTTTTTTTGTTTGCTTTTGCTTTTAATTTTGTTTTGGTTTTTAGTTTTTAGTTTTGTTTTTTACTTTAGCTTTCATTTTTGTTTCACTTTTGTTTTCTGTTGTTTTGGTTTCTGCTTTTGTTTTTATTTTTGTCTTTTGTTTTTGTTTGTTGTTTTTGATTTTGTTTTATATTTTTGAATATATTTGGTTTTATGAAATATGATTGTTTATTGTTGATTCTTTTGTGGCTTTTGCAATATTGTGGTCATGTATCCCCGTGTACTTAGGTGTGTATTAAATTTCTCTGATAACCTGTGTCACTGTGATGTCTGTAGTAGTGAGAGTATTTGTAATTAAGGTAGGATTTGGGTAGGAAGCGGCCGTGTCCTTAAGTTGGAAACCATCCCGACATTTGCCTGGAGTAGAAGAGGGAAACCACGGAAAATCACTTCCAGAATGTCTGTGGTAAAAATCGAACCCGCCTCTTCTCAGTTTTGCCTTACGAGGCTGAGTGTACCCCGTTCCAGCCCTCATACCAGAATTTAATTTCTTGGCAAAGCCGAGAATCGAACCCCGACCTCCGCGGTGACAGCCAAGAATTCAGCCACTACGTAACGAGGCGGACTCTGTAATATGAATACTTCTACAAGAATAAGCCTATAAATGTAAACGATTCAACCATCAACACGTTTGATGATATACGGCACTCTTTATGATAGCGGTTGCTCTACTACAGACATGGGCAAACTTTTTAGGGGCAGGACCAGATGCAATACAGAATAATCTAGAGGGAGGAGGGGTGGGGGGAAGAACAACACATGTTTATAGATAGATTATAAACTCTTTATTTCTGAATTTTAATTCAAACAAAACTTATAGGCTACAAATGGTAGAAAACTTAGGAACATTATTTGTTAGAAGAGAAAGGAGTATGTGACAAGTGAAACTGTGACTGTGCTTCTATAGTACATTATGCTACGAGCCTATACTGTCAATAATTAAGACACGAGTATGTTTATAAAACGAGCGTATGCGAGTTTTATAATTTTCATACGAGTGTCTTAATTACGATTATAGGCGAGTTGCTTACGACTGTTTATGTTCGACGATAATTATTATAACTATTTTATGTTCGAACATAAATATTCATAAATATCTGTCGAGATTTCGCCAGTTTTATGTACTGAACAGAGCGCATGGGACGCACAGAATGCCTTGTATTTGACCATGGCCTCCTCGATTACCCTACTATGACACTAGGCAACGCAGTGAAATTTAAATTAGAAGGCCTTGGAACTCAGCGCAAGGAAAGCATTTCTACAGACAAGGAATCTAATTGGTCAAACAACTGTTTCTTGAGCTGTGATTGGTGGGAGAAACTGTTTCATAATGAAAAATAGTGTTATAATGACCATCATTATGATACAGTTTTCTGACATATAACAGTCAGGGTCAAACATAAAAAGTTTTTCATACTCTGGTTGAAACTGGGTTGCGTTGATTCTTAGTAGCGCAGCTAAATGGTGGTCTGTCAATCTATTTCTGACGCTATTTTTGCGAAGCTTTATTGTAGAAAACACCTGTTCACAGATATAGTAAGATGCCAACATAGCAGTTATCTTTCCCGCCTTAATTGGCCCTTGTCTCATCTTTTCTGATACCCTCCTTCTGCGAGGGGTCAGCCATCTTTTTTCTTTTCCTGTTATCTCCTGCCTTGTGCTCAAGGCCCTTAAGGAGGCAGGGTGTGTGTAGCCCCACCACTTCTGGTGCACCCTGGATATTGCTACACCCTCAGGGGCTCACGGCTGGTGAGTTCGGGAGTTGGCGACCCCGAGGGATTCCTGAGCTGGGTCCGCTTTTCCCCCTTTTTATCCATTACCTGTGGGGAGAACCCTCTCCTCACTTTCCTATCTGCCTTTTATGGCTCTCCTTCCTTCCAAGTCCCTCAATCCACATTCTTCGAGGGTTGAGAGCATTTCTTTCCTCCCGTCCTTTATTTGCCTTATTCTCCTTTTGTTTTCAATTTCTTCTCCTAGTATATAAGTTAGTAGGTAGTTTTAGTTATAGTTTACATTTCATTATCATCTTCACGATCACCCAAACCATTAGGGGCAGATAACCTAGATGTTAGGCCCCTTAAAACAACAATTATCATCATCATCAACATATCCTATGAAGGGTTAAAAGGGTGACAAGTTAGTCACCCCTTTTATCAGAGGCTTGTTTCTAATTGATTGTCCCTAATGAAGTAATCTCTTGTTCAACAATGGAACCTTGTTTGCTCGTTTGCGTGTTAACGTACATTTCATTGGGACGAGGGTGTGTCTGTCCCCATCAGCCTCTCGTATAATCCTCCCCACTCTCTCCCCTCCTGCCCATCAATCTACATCCATTTCCATCTGCCTCACGTGTCAGATTTAATAACCTCTTTTATGTCCATTGCGCCATTTCCTTCCCCTTTCACGTCTTGTGTGGCTTTAAAGCCTTCCTTCTTGGAGTTTTGCTTGCTTTCTACGATGAAGGGGAAGCTTATTGCCCTTTACTTAAGAGGTTCCGGGATAGGTAATGCTTTACAAAAGAATTCATTTCGTTTTCTTTGTCAATGTATGCCGGTAATTCTATTATTAGCGGCTTCGGTGGCATAGTTGGTAGCATGCTGAACTGCTGTGCCCAAGATAGCGGGTTCAAACCCGACCGAAGTCGTCGGATTTTTTAAGAGCGTTAAAATCCTTCAGTATGCCTTCCTTCGGAGGTGAAGTAAAGCCGGCGGTCCCATGTCATAGATTTATGGCATGTAAAAGATCCTTTCACAGACTAAACTTGTGTGAAGCTTAATTGTTAGGTTAGATTTCGTCAGAACGCTCTATCAAAGTTCCAACATTCACCACTAGGTATCATTGATATCTGGTTGCGAAAGTTGGAACTACTTGAAATTGGACGGAACTTGTAGCTCACGCCAATAAGGCTGTCCGCTGGAAGCAGCTACAGACTCAGGCGAGCCGAACATGTCCTCGGACACTCCCGGCTCCAAAAGCCATACGATAAATAAATAAATAAATTCAATTATTTATTTATTTACGGGCTTGCAACATCGTGATCGTGAAAACCCGTGTACTTGGGTGTTTGTGGTCTTTCTCTGATAATAATCTGTGACTTTGTGATAGTAGACTAAAATAATAATATCGTATGTCCTCGTATGCCGGGTGCAAGCTTTGTAATTTGACACCCAGAGGGCAGCTTACATGTCGAAATTTTGTTGTTCCTTGAAGCACTATGAAAGTCAAGGAGATTAGATATCTAAGCTCCTTGACACTATAGCGCTTTCTAGTAGAGAAATGAGGAAATTTAGTGTTGGCGGAAAATTCCGAGATTAATTTTGCCATTATGAACATGGCCTACTGAATTCAAATGGGTTCTTTAACATGCCAACAACGTATGACATGAGTATCGTGATTTGAGCCGCCTTTCAAAAACCACTTATCACGGCCAGGAGCGAACCTGCAAGCTTGGGGGGGGGGGGGTTGTAATCCGATACGATAACCACTCACCCACCGTGGCAAGCATTGTGATAGTTGTAGTACTGTATGTATTTGTAATTAAGGCTAGAGTATCTCGAAGGAGACAGCCGTGGCTTTAAGTTAGGAATCATCCCGGTATTTGCGAATAGTTCTTTCTCCGCATGGCTTCGTCAATATTATCGATCGTGCACGGTGATGTCTCGCGTTGCTAAGAGATTCACTGTGCGGACACGCTCCTTAGACGTGACCAAGTGTTCCTTTATCAGAGGAGATCGAGTTCGATTTTCGGCTCTTCCAAGAGATTTAATTCTGGTCTGAGGGCTGGAACGGGGTTCACTCAGCCTCATGAGACAAAACTGAGAAGAGGCGGGGTTCAATTCTCACCTCTGCCATCCTGGAAGTAACTTCCCGTGGTTTCCCACTTCTACATTACTCCAGATAAATTCCGGGATGGATCCTAAATTAAGGCCACGGCCACCTCCTTCCCAATCCTCATATGAATTAATAACACCACAGATACCACAATAATACAGGTTATCTGTTAAATTCTACACACACCCAAATACACGGGGCTAAATGTCTAAGCTTCTCAAATGAAACAACACGAGTATCCTCTTGTGATCAGTCCGGTACAGCTCTCACGACGCTTAAATTTCCGACATTTCAGTCGCTTTGTTAAACCATCGGGTTTGTTTACCCACAAGTTGGCCGTAGTATTGCTTGAGTCCGTGAACCCGAGAGGAATGGAGATCGTGGACGATGAGGATTGATGTGGGGAGTTTCCGGTCCGTGCGTAATAACAGAACCTAATACATTGGTCGGTCACTCACTCACTCATTCGCAACACCACAGTGGTTTAGGCAACGGGCCTATGTTGGAAGTATTGGAATAGACAGGAATTCCAGATAACACGATGGGCTGTTGACAGGCTCTTCTCTTCCTGCCTACCGCGTCACCACACACCGAAAGTCACAGAGCTTGGAACCGAGCAATACATTCTTTTTAAAGAACCACATCTTTGCCCTGTTGAGGAAGCGAACTTCAAGTTTTAAATTCACTTTGTTGTAGATTTCTTCTTACTTTTCGGACATCAGCACAGTTATTCTCTGAATGAAAGTCAATGTCCACGTGGATGTAGCCGATTGCTTCTGCGTGAATTTGTTTCAAAAATAATATTATTCAAAATAATGGCAAGTGATGTGTATTAAAATCCTAAAATACCCTTGTTGTTGTTGCTTATTTTAGGGACTGCGACATCGTAGACATAAAGACTCGTGTATTTGGGTATGTGTGGAATTTGTGGGATAACTTGTGTTATTGTGATGGGCTATACTAGTGTGTATATTTGTAAACTTACAGTTTTGCCTCACGAGTTTGAGTATACCCCGTTCCAACCCAGACACCAGAATTAAAACTTCTTCGGAGCTCCGGAGTGACAGCCAACAGGTGGTCCTATGTTCTTCATATAATTTAAGTGCTATAGTGGCATTACTCTCACAAAATGTACGTCCATACCAATTATAATTTTCTCCAGATTCTCAGAGAAGTGTAAAAAGAAAAGCTTTCAGAGACTTAACTCGAACACTTTAAAGTGACCTTATAATAGCCGTCGGATTTTTAAGAGCGTTAAAAAACCCTCAGTATGCCTTCCTTCGGATGGGAAGTAAAGCCGGCGGTCCCATGTCATAGATTTATGGCATGTTAAAGAACCTTCCACTAATTGCACCTGTGTGAAGCTAAATTGGATAGGTTAAGAATGTAAACAACGCTCTTAGGTTTCTACGTTCGTTGCCAAGAGCCAACTGCGGTGGCGTGTAGTAGCTAAGTTATGAACTTGGCCTAGTAGTCGTTGACGGTGGCGCTTGGCGGCAAAAGTAGGAACTATTTGAAAAATTCTAAGTTGCAGTACTTAAATTAAAACAAGATGTTCGGGAAAGAACATATAGCCTACTTTCTCCGAAATGTATGGGTATAGTTATAACTCTCTGTCCTTATCATCTCCTAATTTCTTCCTATTTGAAGTGCAAATTGGCACACAGGATTTGAACAGTGGCGTTCAAACCATAGTTTATAATTTACCCCAGCATTTTGCAATTTCATCAGCAAACACTCCAAACACCGACTACTTACAATAATTGAAACTTAGTTGCTCTAATAAGGCCCATCTACAATGCGCAGTCGGCAGTCCGTAGTTGGTAGTCCTCGGTCGGCAGTCGCGATCGACTCCGTGTATACTATAGGCACCATACACAACATGAAGTTGCAGTTGGTAGCTGGCAGTTGGCAGTCGAGAATTTTATCCTTGACTGCCAACTACCCGACTGCAGCAATGTAATAGCCAATCAGAGCAGATCAGAAACTGACGTCACGTTGTTGTTCTGTGTCGTGTACGAATGATATAGAACTAAGTGAAGTAACTTCGCAACCCGTTAATTTATAGGCTAATCTTAAATACACGGTATAACAAAATAATCCATCTCCAAATCATCCATATTGCAAGTTTTGAGATTATCA
Organism: Meconema thalassinum; assembly: GCA_946902985.2. Taxonomy (NCBI): domain Eukaryota; kingdom Metazoa; phylum Arthropoda; class Insecta; order Orthoptera; family Tettigoniidae; genus Meconema; species Meconema thalassinum. Next base: position 425,134,337 of record OX336388.2, on the reverse strand, counting down.
ACAACGCCTCTGTGCACAAGGAATAAACGAATGTTACTGTCTTATTACTCCTAGCAGTCGTTAAGACTGGGTTCACTAACTGGCCGGTATAGAGCGCTGCTCGAATCTATAGTTTCTGCATAGTACAACTGAAGGCTGGAAGATGTCACTCCAGTGGAGAATGTCGTTTTTTTTTAATATATAATTTCCATTGCAAAAAGCACCATATAAAGCTTTATTTTATAACGTCTCAGTACTCAAGAAACAATAAATATAAAAACTAGTCGTGATATCTAGTTGTGAAATATCGAACAATATAATCCTAACAGAGCGAGTGCATTCTAGCGGCCAGAAGAAGAAACTTTTCAATAAAATCTGTTACCTTTTTGTCAGCTAGATGTCTCGATTAAATCTGCTGGCGAATTATGTTTTAATTAAGTATATGTTTTGCACCGTAATATGCACAATATAACGCTTAATTTTAAAACGTCTGAGTCATTACAAAGCAACAAATATGTAAAATGTCAAGCAAAAAACATATCTCTGACGGGGTTTGAACCATAGGCATATGAATGACAGACTAATGCTTTACCACTGAGCCATTTGTGCCAACGAACATTGATCCATATAAAATGACTTACATAGAACTTGTTAGCAAATAATGATTTATACTAAACGATTTCATCACTGAAGTATATTATTTATATATAAAGCATTTCATACAAAGTTTATTTATTTTGTTTCAGTACGCTATATTGCATGGAATACTCAAATTAGTGAAATATAAGTCAGGCACAAGATATCCGCTGCCATCTTGTCTTATTAATGAATCAGCTGAGCTTTTTAAAATCACGTCTGCACTATAGTATTACAAAATAAACTTTTAATTTCGTACGTGCCTCTTCCTTTAGAACAGTTAAAACGATTCTCGGCTCGATAATCGGAACTGGTGGGTCCCATGATATGGATTATAAAGTTTGCATAATTCGCACGGCCGCCATCCTGAAATGGTATGGCGGACGACCTTGTAGTTTGGTCACAAGACGCATCCTATACGAAGGTATGTTGTTACCAAATTTGGTAGAGATTGGATGATTTGGTTAGTCGTTATTTGATTTTACGTTTTGAACGTTTGAGTGGCCGCCATTCAGTTTTAGTAAAGATGGCGGCGATATAAAACATGACACTGAGGTGTCCTTTGCTAGTGCTACCTTTGTACCAAATTTCGTTCAATTCGCATTCACCGTGTTCGAATTGATAGGGGGGGACAGACATTCAGAGTACACACACTCACACACACACACAGAGACTCACACACACACATACACACACACAGACTCACACACACACATACACACACACAGACAGACACACTTTTTTCGCCCTGTGTTGATCTCATAAGTCTACTTTCATTTTTTGCAAAAATCGAAAGTAGGCTAAAAACAGATAACACACACTAATACAGTCATCACAATTGACACCGGTTATCAGACAGATCCTACGCACACCCAAAGTACACGGGGCTACATGACCGCGTTGTCGCAGCCCCTAAACTTAAGAACCAACCAACCGACCTTATAATAATATGAAATATCTACTTCCTTTCTAGGCAAGGCGCGCTGTTCATATCCAGGGGAACCTGCTCATGGTCGGATAGCTCCAGTCAAGTTCTGGTACGAGCCAGGAGATCATCTTAAAGTGACGTGCAGCGTGGGATATGTGGTGCGATTGGAGGCCAGACCGCAGTGTCAAGTTGATGGCACCTGGTCCCAAGATTTACCCGAGTGTCGCAGCTATCAGGAGGTGTGAGGCTAGACTAGGGGAATGGTCCAGTGGTGACCCAAGCGCTCTTTAGAGCATTAAGTCATGCCCTAGTGATGCAAAGTGCTCTGTGCTCAAAACACAGGCATACATCGTTCACTAAGGAAGCACGAAGATCGGGTCTCTCCTCGGTAGTTGTCTCGTGAAGCCACAGCCAGGAGATCATTGTGACTGGCCGATGCGTTCGAGACATGCTCGTGTTTGTGCAAGAGACTCCACAGCTCCTCCCTCTTCTCCACTCCACGTCTCTCTCCACTAAAAGGAACGGACCAGCAAACCATAATAACCCAGCTGTTCCTAGCAGCTATCACGAAATGTTAGGAACCCAGTAGTGAGGTTAGGCCACAATATTAGCTGTGAGATTAGACCTGCAATTATCCTGAACCACAAAATTGATGCTTGGGCTAACAACGCCACCTAACACGAACAATCAAAGGCGTCATCCACATCACATGAACTACAAGTGTGAGATATATGTAAAAGAAAAACACCAGATTGAATCTCTTCGTTACCATGTTCCTCCTGGCATTAACAGCAAAGTACGTAAGCTCCCCTACTGATGCGAGTGATGGATAGGCCTAATGTTACCTCCCTCCATTGACGTTGATAACCCAGAATAGATAAGAGTGAATGTTACAGGCCTATCTAAATAATTATCATGCACAGAGTATAGTGTAATTATTTTTTTAAACCCCGCTTGATTTAAGAAAGGTTTGTGATTGATTGTAAGATGTAAAGTACTTCTGTATAATTAAATTTAAGTGGAAATTTGAAACTCTGAAATAAATTATTGATTGTGTAGACCAGGGATTCCCAACCTGGGGGGCGCACCCCCCTAAGGGGGCGTGGGGCTTTATCAGGTGGGGGAGTGAAGTGATTACCGATGTTTTAAAACTCTAATACTGTATTACAATTTTGTATAATAAACATTTTTCGAATCTCTCCAAGTGATTATCGCGCCAATCGTTCAAAAGCACAGGTAGTCTAATTGCCAACTGTCGGCACAAAACTCTGCGGAGCCGCGAGGTTGGAGGAGAAATAAGGAATGTGCTGTGTTGTAAGGAACAAAATCAAGCCTGAGAGATGATTCCAAAATTTTAGGACTGATTGACTTTAGGGTAAACTGTCTTCTAGTGTATCCTGAAATAGCCAAAGTTGTATTGCGTGTCATTGTCCTAGTTACAGCGACATATTTATGCGAGTCAGGATGTATCAACGCTGAGTGTCATAAAAACAAAGCAGCGCTGTCGGATTGATGTTGCAAGTTATCTCCGCTGTGCTCTGTCCAATATCAAACCAATCATACCGAATCTTACCAAGAGAAAACAGTTTCAACCCTCTCACTGATATTTGTTGACTAATTTACGGATTTATTTTAAAGGTGTGTTCTTTGTATTGTGCTAAAATGAAGTTAGTAAGTTCTGTAATAAATATTAAACATGTGCTTCCTATTATTTTTTCAGAATTCCATTATATAGTGTTATTATTATGTTAGGTCTGTATCCTTCGCGTCAGTTTATCGAAGAGGTTATAGAAGCGGCGGAGGGGGGCGATGACCACCCGTGTGTGAAAAGGGGGGCGTAAGCTGGCAAAGGTTGGGAACCACTGATGTAGACAGATAAACTGACATTTTATATTTTCAGGGCAGTTAATGTATTGCAAAAGAAACGATATATGCACGGCATGTAAGCGATTGTGAGAAAAAAGGTGTATAAAAGTATATTTGAATAAAATATTCCACAACTGATAATAGTTTGTATTTAACTCCACTATTCCGTTTCAGACTGAAAATACTACTTGGCAAGGGCAGCTCCAGAAGAGATTATCATTATAGTTTTACCACCAAATATTGTATGCTGTGTTTGAGTCTTCAGTTTTGTGACTGATATGATGCAACTCTCAATGCCTCTCTGTTCTGAGCTAATCATTTCATCTCTACATAGCTAGCACACCTTACATCCGAGGCAATCTGTTTTACTTTGGTCTACCCCTACAGTTCTTGTCCTCAATCCTTCCATAACTAAGCTTGCTATTCCTGGGTGTCTTAGTATGTATCCTACCAACCTATCTCTTCTCTCCATTAACAGTCGCCAGAAACATCTCTCCTCTCCCTCTCGTCTTAATAGGCTACCTCTTCATTTGTTACCATCTGATCTTCATCATTATCCTGTAAACGCTTCAATTCTCCTCTTATCTGCTGCACCAACAGTCCAAGTTTTACTTCCATACAGCGCCACGCTCCGGACAAAAGCTTCCAAAAATGACTTTCTAACACCTAAATCTATATTCGATGTCAACAGTTTTCTTTTCTGTAGAAACACTTTCCTTGCTTGAGCCTACCAACATTTTATATCCTCTTTGCTTCGTCTAACACTAGTTATTTTGGTTCCTAAGTAGCAGAAGTCTCCTACTTTCTTTAGCTTTTCACCTGCTAATTTGGCATCAATAGGGATTTCGAATTTCTTTCGGCTGCATTCCATTATTTTTGTTTTAGATGTATTAATTTTATCATTTTAAATGATCTAGTCGAGTTCGCCGTTACGTTACGGTGACGTCACCAAATGTACCGAGAATGCACTGAGGTGTGTGACGTCATAGTACCGCTTGGTGCATGTGTACTGAGTCCGCTGGTGAGCTCTGGCATTACGAGACGGCAATGACATGGCGAGCGTGACGTCATCCAGCCATCTCCCTCCTTTCACCGCGCAATCCAGCTCCCTCATGACTTGTAACTTTCTAGCGTTCTGTTTGTGTATTGATCATCTAACATGCCAAGAGTCTTTGGCTTCGAGCGAAGCGAGAAGCCTCCAGCCTTTCTAGCATTTTTCAGCATTTGTAGCATTTAAAATGATATAAAGTCCAGTCTTTCAGACTGGACTGATTAAGCCATTAAAATTCCATGATTCGTGTGTTAAGGGGGGACGAATGGAAAATTGCACTCCAGTAAAAGAAGTATTGTAAATCCCCGAGTTTTAAAGATAATGCTATATAATTTTACACACATGATTATCAGTGTGCTAGGCATGCTTGTATTGATTTACGTGTTGATAATTCAAATGGTCCTTCAGCTACGAATATTTGAATTTTCTGAAACATGTACCTTTAATATGTACCTTTTCTACAAAACCATCACATTGTAAGTTACAAAAGTTGACATGTAATATCTAAAGACCAGGTTAAAGAAATCAGTGGAAAAAAATTGATATCTTATTTACTTTATTTTTAACAGCACTTCAAATCTGATGGACTTAATTTGATTTTAAAAAATAATGACATGTTACCCCTTAAATTCCAAAATATGTTCTTAAAAATTGTTCCAGGAAGTTATTTAGAATACTGGTTTACTGCAGCATACCAAGTTTCATCACTGTATCTTTAATGATGTAGGTGAAAAGGTACAAAAATGTAAGTTTGGAAAACTTGAATCAAAGATTTGAGTTTGTTTATATTGTACTACCGCTCATCTAATGAATTAGTGCAGACCATATCCATTTTCCTCTGATTCCTCTTATTCCTCCAGCTGTTTTCTCATTGAATTCTCCTTTGGCGAGCCTTTGTTTCCAATTTCAACATCTGATAATGTCAGATTATCCTCACATTCTTCATACAGAACTCGGTGTGGCAGTATACAAGCAGTTACATATACTAATTTGTCTCACATTTATAGATGGCATTGAACTGTAATATTTTGGAATTAAAATCTTGATACCGTAAGGTAAATTATAGGCGAATAAAAAAATACTACTTTTACTCATTTTTACATAGGTCTACGTCTCCTAAGAGACTTTAGTTTGGCTCGTGGATAGTGCAGAAGGGAGGAATTTTGACAGGATAACTTTGCTACATGTAGCAGGTGGGTGAGTAGGCCTAACGCTCTAAATATTTTAATTTGGAACTCGACTCAGACTTCACCCTTGACGATACAGTGCACTCAGATTATTATTCATATCAAATGAATATTATTAGTCGCCTCCGTAGGGTATCGTTCAGCGTGCTTAGCTGCCGCCCCGGAGGTCCTGGGTTCGATTCCCGGCTCTGCCACGAAATTTGAAAAGTGGTATGAGGACTGGAACGGGGTCTACCTAGCCTCAGGTGGTCCAAATGAGTAGAGGGGTTTCGATTCCCACCTCACCCATCCTCGACGTGGTTTTCCGTGGTTTCCCACTTCGTCTTCAGTCAAATGCTGGGATGGTAGACTACCTAGTATAGGCCACGGCCGCCTCCTCCCTCTTCCTTGCCTATCCATCCCAATCTTCCCCTCCCTTCCCTCATGAGGCCCCTGTTCGCTTTTCAGGTGAGGCCGCCTGGTCGAAGTGCTGATCACACCTCCCCAGTTGTATCCAATCCTACCAAGTGTTCTTAGCTCAAGGACACTGCCTGGAAAGGCGGTAGTGGTGAGTTCCTTCGCTGAGTCCGTGGGAACCACCAACCTGGAGGGTAAAATTGACTTAGAAAAAATGAATATTATTACAATATGTCAGGCTGGATTCACAAATTCAGAGAATGTGCCTTCTGCTTGCCATTTCTCCGGGGATGAATTAAGTTTCTCTACTCAATAGTAGACTGATTAAATGTGAGTGTAATACAGTTGCTCTGATCTTCCGACCCTTGCCATATTTTCAGTGGAACAAAAGACTGTTTAATAAATAAACATAGGCATTACTTTTGTTCACCTAAAATAGTGTACGCCTCGTAGTGTTGTGGTTAGCATTGTTCGCTACCAACCCTTTTTGACAAACCACACACAAAGATTTAGCGAAAAATACTACAGGGTTAATTTTCGTATATTGTGTTGTTTAATTAAGCTTGGGCATAGCGGTACACATCTATGTCTTTTGGTGTGTGTAGAATTTCTCCGATAACATATGTTATTGTAATGGTGTGTGTGTTTCTAATTGAGGCTAGGATGACGAGGAGGTGGTCATGGCCTTACTCTAGGAACCATCCAATTTGCCTAGAGTAGAACTGGGAAACTAAGAAAAACCTCTTCGGTATAGCTGTATATTAGCAGGGCCAGAAATTGACCCAGACACTTGTGTGACCGAAGCCTCAATACGTACCCTGAGACCATATAAGGTCCTGGGTTCGATTCCTGGCTCTACTAATAAATGTAATTCTGTTCTGCGGGAGTGAACGGGTACACTCAGCCTCATGAAGCAAGACTGAGAATAGGCGGGATGGATTTCAACCCCATCTATACTTGAAGTAGATTGGGGAGCGTGATGACACAGTGGCTTAGCTGCTCGTCTTTCACCCGGACGACCGGGGTTCGAATCCCGGTGATAGCGGGGTGGAATTTCCACCTGAAAAATCACGTGGTGCCAGGAAGGGCATCCGGCCTTAAATCCCGGCCAAAACCAAAATGAGTCTGGTTGGCTCCAGTGACCCCAATTAATTGGGAAAAGCCGAAGAAAGTTTAGTTTATACTTGAAGTAGATGGATGTGTATCACTATCCCCAAGGCCCGTAATTAAACAACTCAATGTTGGAAAGCAACTACACTGATATTTTTCGCTAACTTCTTATGCATGATGTGTCTGAATAGTTCAGGGAATGATGAGATGTCTCAACAGCAACTGAGGCAGATGCGCGTGCATGCACCTACGTACCTACATAGGTACAGTAGAATCGCCAACTAGCATGGAGTAATAACTTGTGGCCTCCCTCTCCAGGCAATCAGTATGAGAGTTAGTGCCACAGTGCAATGAAGCAGCGAGTCAACATCAAGGTTTATCAGATTGGGTGAAACAGAGATGCATGAAATGTTTGTGCTAGTTTACGGGACAGAGGCAGTGATCATAACATGGGTGTATTATTTTTGTTAATTTTCGAGTGATGGGAAGGAAGCAACTGAGAATGAACTGCTTTCGAGTCAACCGTCGGCAAGAAGAACCCCAGACATGAATGTGACACGTGATAATATGAGGTGGATGATTGGATTTACGATGTATGGCATTTTGTGGATATGGTGACATACTACTGGCGGTCTACTTATAAAGAGGCTATTGCTGACAGTTTTCAGAAGCTTTATGTGCATTGCCAGAAGTGTGTTGAGGTAAATGGTGATTATTTTGAAGATCAATAAAGGTACTTTGTTTGTATTGTGCCCAATTAGACACGGCAGTCTGGCATCGAACTCGGGTCTTATCAAAGAAGACCAGGCCCATGATTCTGCCCAGAATCGAATCATTGATCTCTGAGGGGGAACAGCTACAGGGAATCCGAAGAGCAATGAGTTATATCTGCATATAATCATAATAGCAGGATTTCACGGCTAGAACGGGAATATCATAGCTTTTTAAGGTGGATGATTGCAAGAAAATGCAGGCCTATGTACGTTATAGAAGCCCGAATGCATGAAAGCAAACCAGCTTGACAGTTGACAAATCGGAGCTAGTGAAGGGGCGTATTTAAGTGACGCCAAGGAACTAATTTTCGTCTGGACCATAGGAACAGTAGATGACTCTGGGATCCACCAGTTCACAAGGCCTAAGAGAAGAGAGGGGGGGGGCAGTCGCCCACGGAAATTAATTGATTACAGCCAATTGAAGCATTGAAATGAAATAAAACTTACACCCAGGTGAGTATATTCTAGGAAAGATAATTTAGGAGTGTTCTCACTCCTAAATTAAAGCCTACATCTATAAATGAGCCTCCGAACACACTGCTTCCGCTCGGAAGGAAGGTTTTGGAGACCAGCAGAGGGGGAAGTACCACGATAGCGTCATGACGCCATGGTAGAAGGCAATTAATTGTAATTAATTGGCCGAAGCGATCGCTTGCACGCGAGTGATTTTGGGACCTCCACACCTAGACAAACGAGAGTTATACTTCACTTTGTCTGGAAATGTATTATTCCAGAAAGGGAGTCGGTCCTGAATGTCCAGTGGACTATGTTTCACAAGAAAGCTTTATATAGGGGGAAGCTTCGCAGGGAAGTTGATTCGTCTTCAGTTCGACTTCAGTTCGTCTTGACTCAACACGTAAACTAACACGCTGCCAGATCACGCAAGAAAGTGCGCGAATTTATAAAGTATCGACGCTCAAGTATATTTGGAGAACAAAGGAAGCGCACCATGCAGCTTCACAATAGTAATTATGCATCTTGTAAGATTTAGTCTACAGCAGATTTTTTTTTCGTGTGACCTCCAGAGAGGCCGAGTGCAGGTCTTTCTAGTCGACGCCCGTTGGCGATCTGCGCGTCTGGATGAGAGATGGAATGGATGAAGGCAAATGAAACTGGGCAAGGATGTGGAAGGAAGCGGCCGTGGCCTGTTAGAAGGTACCGTCCCAGCATTTGCCTGGTGTTGAAAATGGGGAAACCACGGAAAACCATTTCAAGGACGGCCGACGGTGGGGCTCGAACCCACGCGTCTTCCGAGTCAGCAGAGAGCTTGGCCCCATGACCTAACACTGCGCTTTAGCCAGCGTAGCCACTGCTGTCGGTACAGTAGATGTTTAACCAATAACATACGCAAGTATAAATTCAGGACAGCGTAGGGATAATTTAGGATGTTTATAGACAGGGAACATACCAGGAGGTGTTGTCATAGTTAAAAATGACACATTATTGTCAGGATCAATACAGTTATGGGAGCCTGGAAGGCGTCACAAATAGTCGTGACAGAGGATTGAACAGAATTGCAGTAGAGGTGATATGAACTGTAGGTGACGGGAGTCGAACGCACGCACACGCAAGATAGACTTTCATGGAGACTAGCGGTTGTCAGGAGTTAGCTGCATCGCATCTCTGAGGTCAGGCGATAGTTGGAGTCCAATCAAGGATCCATGTGTGAATTAGTGCGGGAATTGTATACAAAGTGATATTACAGTGATTTTTAAAAGTGTTTATGTATGTGGTAAAATAATATGTATTGTGTCAAAGTGAGAAAAGCCAGTGATGAAAATATGATTATCATGTGTGAAGTGTATACCATGTGTCGTGTGATAAATATCATAATGGCTTAAGCTAAGCATCATGGTAGGCTCGTGGCTGGCGTGCTGGACTTACCCAGCAAAAATGAAAAGTGAGTACAGATTTAATAAGTTGATATGATTAAATAGTTCACCATACAACGAAGCATCACTCTGAGACTAAGAAGTAACATTCATTTATGTACGAGCTTACATCCCTCGTATTTTGGTAAAATATGGCTTGGAGGGTGATTTGTTTACGGCCATTTAGGCCTAAGATATTGATGAAAGTAACGGTAACGTTAAATAATAATAATAATAATAATAATAATAATAATAATAATCTGGGGTCAGTAACAGTAATAAATAAAATAATAGGCATGTCAGGCCTAGAGTACGTGCAAAGTGTGCCATGTCTAACGTAAAAATACTGTATTATTGTAAACAGTAAGAAAGAAACGTAAAATATCGAGATAATGAGAGTTTTTCAGTGTCATTGAATTGTTGAATGAATATTTACTATGGTAAATTCTACAGGGTTGTATTTGAGAACCATTAAGGTAGTTAATGTAAGCTAGTAAACTTATGCTTGTTTTGGGAGCTACATAAAGTTTTGGCTTAAGAGTAATTGCAGAGAGGGCGTGAGTGCTTTAATCATTGAGTCATCTATGAGAAGTATTGTTTGAGCCGCGTACAGCGAGCAAGTAACGTAGAATCAAGAGATTTACGTCAATAAGTTGCGGGGATCATCCAAACATAGCTTGCGCGTTAAGCGAAAAGTCGGCTAATCTACGAGATAGTACCGCCTTGGAATTTACTTGTATTATTCGCCGCGAAGTGGGACAGAGACTGTCTGTATCCACCGCTTGCAGAATTGTTGCCAGCAGGGATAACTATTAGAGACCCTGTGTGAGCCCATGTATTCATTGATCTGCCCTTAGAGGTAAGACTAATGGTTCGTCGTATAGGAAACGCCGATTTCCTTATTATAGGCAGCTGCACCAGTGAGATGCGCGCCAGAAGCCACTAATGTCGCCACAGAACGGCAAAGCTATTACATGATCCATCCCCTGCCATGATTATTAATTAGGAGCCGAGTTGAGCCCATTATACTCTAAATGTAGGTGTTAAATGATTAGAATGACTCAATTACTAGGGACACAACACTCAGGGTACCTCCAGTATAACTGCACCAGTAAACAAACTTGACCTTGCTAGGAGACAGATGGGGTGGTTGCAAGGCTACTAGACCGGCCGCCATCTTTCTCAGTCAGCCGAAACAAATTTATTGTCCGCTTGGAAAGGGGGTCTGTTGACCTGATCCTTTTATTTTAAAAACGTAGTGGGACACTGAAGAATCTCGATATTTCGAAAAGTAATTAAGATATGATTGATGTGATGATGCCAATTGAATTAAATGCTTTATTTCCACACACATATCATGTTGGATCGCTGTGATCGGATAATATTTAGCCAAGTTATTCTCTGAGGAGGAATACTGCACCAAATAAATATAGGCATCTTTGTAAAGTGTATTTTGCCCAGTTTACACTAATTTATTCATACGGGTAGAGTAATTTCAATGACGTGACACATTTGGAACGATAATGTTTTGACCAGACCCAGAAAATCGTTGTATGGTGAAGCTATAAACATTTCTATCCATGTGTATTTTGGAAGGGAAAACGTACCACTTCAGCGTTTCAAATTGATGGGAAAAAAGAATACGAGTTGCACGACACAAAACTTGTTAATTAAGGCATAAGATAATGAATTAATGTTACTGAAAGTAAATGCCCCGTGTAAAACGGATAAATGTTTAATAATTGCAGATTAATGTCATGTAAAGATAAATTGTAATTATTGTGTTGTGATATTCAGTTTGTGTTAAATTGTGCCGCGTGAAGAACTATGGACACTCGCAAATGTCAGAGAGTATCAATAATAGGATGTTAGGAATAGACTTGAGTGCGGTGAAGCACTAATTTTAAGGAGAGGCTCACAGATAACTTTAATTTTTGTTGTGGGAAGTAAACGTAAACTATCCTTTGTTTTTGTTTTATGTTGTATAGCCATGATTTTCTATCATTAAAGGTTATATTTAGGAATATGTTGTTTCCTTCAAGTAGAGTAGTCACCTGACAGACTCAAATCCTGAGCATGTGATCGTATTGTGGGCATGAATGTCCCATACCTCGAAAGACCGTGAGATAGCTGGGATACGAACACATGTTCCATATGATGACGATTGGGTACATGGAGGACATGTTATTGTACTAGGATTGAGTCACAGGTACTACTAAAAGTCGGCCAAGATATTAATGGTAGAGGCAAGTAAAGCAGAAAAATTAGGATATATTAGGAAAAGGCCACGTCCCATTGTTAATAAGCCTTCACGTTAAAATAAATGTTGATAATCCTCCATAAGACATTCTTAAATGTAACCTGTTAGAAGTGAGCACCCACCTACTTATATTTACCATAGAGCATGTCTTTCCTATTAATTTATCATGTCGCCCGTGTGTGGGCAAAGCATGGTCTACTATCTAATTTATCATGACGCTGATACGTGGGGCCAGTTTAAAATACAGGTCACCATAGGTGTGCATGTCTTCCCATTAATTTATCATGGCGCCCAACTACGTGAGGGCTTATGGGATTCAGAAAACCCCATAATAATAGTATGGTTTCCAGGGGGAAAACCATAATAGTATTTTTTTCCTCAAACTGTGTTTGAGCGATTGTGAGTCATTTTAGGTGATACTCAGACATTGCACACTGTTGTCAGACGGGTACGAGGGTCTAAACCCATTCCATAGGTGGTTACAGCACCGTGTAAAATGAATGTTGTTGTTGTTGTCGCGATATCGGAATTCTTTTTCCCAATGTAACGCGCCAGCATGCTCAGCTACGGCCTGCCTAAATCTCAAGATAAGAAATATAGGATGGCTGGTACTGAGGGGGTACTCAAGTGTATCGCGGAGTTAAAGGAACATTTTGATGCTACTCATGCCAAGAGTAGGGAACATGCTAAAACATTTCAAGATGAAATAGCGGGTAGATTGGATACAGTAAATAATCAGTTGGAGGCTAATCAAACTGAAATGAACACTAGATTAGAGGCTAATCAAACTGAAATGAGCCAGATGTTGGCTACAGTAAATACTCAGTTAGAGACCAATCAAACCGAGGTAAGCCAGATGTTGGCTACGGCAAACACGCAGTTAGATTCAAACCTATTAGAGATCAATAAAAAAATTATGATGTTAAAGAATCTATTAAGCAAGAGGTATCTAAAAAAATTGTTAGCGTGGTTTCAGAGATGCAAGCAAATAACGACAAACGCTTTGAGTCAATAGAGGTAAAACTCGAGAATAATCTGCAAGCGTGCAGAGAATCACAACGTGAGATTAATGGTAGCTTAAACAATACCATAGAGCTTAAAGATATTCAAAATCAGAACGAAGCGAATATTAAGCGACAGCAAGAGCAATTTAATACGTTCATTCAGACCGTGGATCAAAGGCTTGAAGACAGTGACGGGAAATGGAATAATCGTATGGCAGGCTACGCAAAAGCTGTAGACGAAGCATTAAGGAAGCAGGATCAGAATATCCTTGACCAATGCAAGGAAATCAGTGAAATAAAAACTTCCGCTCAAGAAAATAATTGAATAATCTCAAACATGAAAATTCAGGTTGGAAAGGTTCAAAAAGAGTTAGAACAAACTCCAAACGATCTAGCAGTCATTCATAAATGGCAAGATGAGGACCAGGGAGAAATTACCAAAATAAGGACCGAAATCTCCAATATGCATGGTCACATCCAGAAAGAGGTTACAGGCTTACGAGAAGAATTGGAACTTCGAGAGGGCTTGAAAACTGAAGCCAGCGATAAAACGCTTGCCGAGGTAAGGCAAAGTCTGGCGGGGGAAATTTCCCATATGAAAGAGAGCCTTAAAGATGACAAGGAGAAAGTCTTCTCTATGGCAGAGAAAAACCGGGATCGCTTGGAATAAATAGAACGAGAGGTGTTAGCTCATTTAGAAAGAGCGGAAAACAGGCACAGCCAAATGGAAACTAGAATGATCGCACATGAGGAGTCCATATTGCGAAATCCTAGATCCAATGAAGGAAGCATAGATGAAAATAGGAGAAATAGATGGGCAGATATAGAGATACAGCCCACTCCGAAGAATACAGCCATGCCAAGTGACAGCCCGTATACCACGCCTGGTATACCTATTGCTATGTCCACACCGCATGAAAATGCTGTACAAAATCAGATAGTCACTGTAGTGAGAGCTAGTGACGAGGAACCGAGAACATATTCTGGGAGTAACTCAAATGTGACACCCAAATACTGGCTCAAAGAGGTTTCCGAGTACTTGAATGACGCGAAGGTACCGCCAGAGCGAAGATTAAGAGCTATCGAAAAACTGACTGAGGGCGAATGCGCCTTATGGTTTAGAAGTTTTCGTTACACGTTTGACACCGTTGACGAATTTCGCCAGGTGTTTTAAGCAGGTACTGGGATGCAAATATACAACAGAATCTCAGATTGGACTTGTACTCCAGACGCTATAGTTCAAATAACCCAACGAAATACGCTGACTTCTTCATAGCTCATTTATGCCGTTTTCGGGAGCTTGATGAAGGCCCTAGAGAGTCAGATCTGTGTATAGCGATAGCCAAGCAATTACCATATGAAGTACAACGACTATTAATCTCGGCAAACGCCAAGACACCGACTGAAATGGAGGAAGTGCTGAGACAGCTCGATCTCACCACAGCGCAGCACACAAGGCAGAGTCGGAGCACGGAACAAGTCCACATGACTAGTACACCAACTGAATCGACTAGGGTGCAGACTAAAAGTAAGTCTACTAGCACAGAAACGGAGAAGTCAGACTGGCAACGAGAAGAAAGGGAAAACCAGAATTGGAGGCCAGCATACAGAGGGAGATCGAAACGCGGATACCGAGGAAGAAAAACCTGGAATCAGCGCGATACAAGAGACCAACAGCCTGATAACAGGAGAAATTACGGCCGAAATGGGAATAACCGAGAATGGAGATCCCAAGAACAGAGTCGCGGGTTCGACGAAGAAGCAGAAGAACGTTATCACGCATCACTAAGATATATGGAGGAGCGTGGAGACGACAATAGAAAATCGCAAGTGCATTGGGATGAAGCGATTAAGAATAGAAGATCACCCGACATCTATAAGAATGGTGGCGGAGCCAAGAGTCTGGAACTTCAGCAGTACGAAGACAGACAGAAGAACTCCACAAAGAATGGAGCAATAGAAAAAAACACCAAAATTAAATGACCAAATAGGAGAGATAAATGCAGGGTGGAATACAGTGAATGTGGTTAACTGGATTGCTAAACCTGAGGAACTCATTGAAGACCAAGATGAAGGGCCGGTCAGTGTAAGAAGGGAACTACCCATTATAATTGTAAACATCGCAGGCATGAAGATAAGGAGTCTTCTAGACACAGGCTCGACGGTATGTCTAATTACCCAGGCGTTATATAATGAAATCCAAAGTAAAATCCACGTATTGAAAATACCTATTTCAAGCGTGAAGATAAAAGGCGTGATACCAGATAAAGTAATGATATGCAGATACCAAGTATTTTTAGATTTTCAGATAGGGAACTCTACATTTTCACAGAGCTTCCTACTTGTGAATAAGCTGCCTTTTAACACCATTGTTGGCATGGATTTCATAAGAGAATATAAGGTCATAATAGATCTCTCACAATACATTGTTATGTTTCGCGCAAGTGACGAAAAGGAAAATTTAGAGCTCTCATTAAAACACAGTGAAACGAGACCAGAAGTGTACGTATGGCATACATACGGATATATGACTGGGGATGCAGTATTGACAACAGAAGACATCGAAGGAGAGTTGGCAACACTGGCCGCAGACATTGAAAAGGACCTCGAACCACAATTCAAAGAATGCCTGGGAGAAAAGATAGAGGAAGCTAAAATTGGTCCAGAGCATAAGCAAATGTTAAGGGAACTGCTATTTGAATACAAAGGAGTCTTCGATTCGAGACCTGGCCGGAACAAGAATTTCCAATATGCGTTCCAAGTTAGTGACTGGACACCATTCAGACAAAAGCCTTATCTTGTAGCCGAGAAACATTATTTAAAGGTCAAGGAAGCAATACAGGAGATGCTGGAGGCGGGCGTCATTGTAAAGACGGCCGCACCTTATGTCAGCCCACTGGTAGTTGTACCTAAACAGGACGGAAGTGTAAGGATACGTCTGGACCTGCGGAATTTGAATTCCAAGGTCATACCAGAATTTGACCAAGTGCCACCCATAAAGGAGATCCTCAGAAGGATCAAAGGAAAGACTGTATTCTCAAATCTTGACATCACTGCAAGTTTTCTCCATCTTGCACTGGAGGAGAAAACAAGCTTATTAACTGGGTTTTTATTCCATCAGCATACATACTCATTCGTGCGTCTCCCATTTGGCCTGAAAACAGCGGGTTCAGCGTTGATACGAGCGCTTGATCGAAACCTGTCTGAAGAAGTAAAAGCAACAACCATAAGCTATGTAGATGATATATTGCTGACATCTGAAACAGTCAAAGAACACATCAGAGATCTACGCAAGCTGTTGGATGACCTAAGTCAGGCTAACTTTAAGATCAATCTAAAGAAATCTAACTTTGGTCAGAGAGAAGTTAAATTCCTAGGCCATGTAATAGATGCGCAAGGAGTTAGGCCAAATCCGGGAAAATTGGAGGTCATTAAACATTTCCCGAGACCAACGAAGGTGAAGAATGTCAGGCAATATCTGGGCGTTATTGGATTCTTTTCGAGCCATTGCCCGAAGTATACCGAGACCGTAGCACCACTCCAAGATTTACTGAAGAAAGGGGGAAGGTGGCGATGGACGGAAAAATGCGAGGAAGCCTTCGTAAAATCTAAACAGATGCTTTTAGATTATGTTAAATTGGGATATCCAGATTACACCCAGAAATTTATTATCCTGACTGACGCATCACATATAGGCATTGGGGCGATGCTTTACCAGGAAAACGTGGACAGGCCAGAGGAGAAAACTTATATTGCATTCATAAGCAGAAGGTTGAAACCTAATGAAAAGAACTATACGGTCACGGAGATTGAATTACTCGCAATACTATATGCCTTACAGTAATGGCGAAAAGTGATTTATGGGTTCAGAATTGTATTGAGAATGGACCATAAAGCCCTAACATTCCTGTTGAAAACTGACTTGTCAAGTCAAAGACTGACGAGGTGGTCCTTGTATATACAGCAATTTCAAGTGGAAATCGAATATTGCCCAGGGAAGGACAATATTATACCTGATTTGCTAAGCAGATACCCGACAGCTGATGAAGAGGAAGCTCTAGCTATCGACATTGAAGATAGAGACCAGAAGACCTTAGATGATCTTAGGAACATCACCGTTTTTCAACGTGAAGATCCCTGGATACGGTTAATGATTAATTACTTCGCGGGAAGGCTTGTCAGAGGAACCCCGATGTATGTAGAAGCCGAGGCATTATCAACAGAATATTTATGGTTTAACCAGATGCTACACAATAAATGGAGCCATAAGAAAAAAACCAGCTAGTTCAGATCCAGAGAGCAGGAAATACAAAAAGTTCCAACATAATTATCACGGACCCTACGTGATTATAAGGGACTTGCAAAATAATGCCTACAGAATCAAAGATGAAGAAACAGGCAGAGAGGTTGTAGTAAACGCTGCTAATTTAAAATTATATAGTCCGCCAGAGGAATTTGAAACAATAGAAGAGCAAGCCATTCACACCCAAATGGAGAGGGAGTCATTATATATGCACGCAGAGAATCCTGAGAAAAGCCCACACCAGGGAGAAAGAAAGCGAGACATCCGGCTCGTAGACCCAAGGGAGACGAGGGTTGAATGCAGCTGCCAGTTGGAAGGATTTTACAGCCAGTTGTGTGAGGCAGCAGCAGAGCTCCAAGAAATTAATGAACAGCTAAGGGCGCAAAACAAGGAAATACGAGACGGCAGACGTAGTGGAGTGGGGGAATAAGACATCCCACTGCCGGGGAGCACTGACCGCTTAAAGTAAACACTGTACGGTGTCGTTGCCATCTGGAGGCCCGAAAGAATTCACTTGTAAAATGAATTTTCCGAGGGAAAGATGTGCCCAATTAGACACGGCAGTCTGGCATCGAACTCGGGTCTTATCAAAGAAGACCAGGCCCATGATTCTGCCCAGAATCGAATCATTGATCTCTGAGGGGGAACAGCTACAGGGAACCCGAAGAGCAATGAGTTATATCTGCATATAATCATAATAGCAGGATTTCACGGCTAGAAAGGGAATATCATAGCTTTTTAAGGTGGATGATTGCAAGAAAATGCAGGCCTATGTACGTTATAGAAGCCCGAATGCATGAAAGCAAACCAGCTTGACAGTTGACAAATCGGAGCTAGCGAAGGGTCGTATTTAAGTGACGCCAATGAACTAATTTTCGTCTGGACCATTGGAACAGCTCAAGATTAATGACTCTGGGATCCACCAGTTCACAAGGCCTCAGAGAAGAGAGGGGGCAGTCGCCCAAGGAAATTAATTGATTACAGCCAATTGAAGCATTGAAATGAAATAAAACTTACACCCAGGTGAATATATTCTAGGAAAGATAATTTAGGAGTGTTCTTACGCCTAAATTAAAGCCTACATCAATAAATGAGCCTCCGAACACACTGCTTCCGCTCGGGAGGAAGGTTTTGGAGACCAGCAGAGTGGGAAGTACCACGATAGCGTCATGACGCCATGGTAGAAGGCAATTAATTGTAATTAATTGGCCGAAGCGATCGCTTGCACGCGAGTAATTTTGGGACCTCCACACCTAGACAAACGAGAGTTATACTTCACTTTGTCTGGAAATGTATTATTCCAGGAAGGGAGTCGGTCCTGAATGTCCAGTGGACTATGTTTCACAAGAAAGCTTTATATAGGGGGAAGTTTCGCAGGGAAGTTGGTTCGTCTTCAGTTCGTCTTCAGTTCGTCTTGACTCAACACGTAAACTAACACGCTGCCAGATCACGCAAGAAAGTGCGCGAATTTATAAAGTATCGACGCTCAAGTATATTTGGAGAACAATGGAAGCGCACCATGCAGCTTCACAATAGTAATTATGCATCTTGTAAGATTTAGTCTACAGCAGATATTTAACCAATAACATACGCAAGTATAAATTCAGGACAGCGTAGGGATAATTTAGGATGTTTATAGACCGGGAACATACCAGGAGGTGTTGTCATAGTTAAAAATGACACATTATTGTCAGGATCAATACAGTTATGGGAGCCTGGAAGGCGTCACAAATAGTCGTGACAGAGGATTGAACAGAATTGCAGTAGAGGTGATATGAACTGTAGGTGACGGGAATCGAACGCACGCACACGCAAGATAGACTTTCATGGAGACTAGCGGTTGTCAGGAGTTAGCTGCATCGCATCTCTGAGGTCAGGCGATAGTTGGAGTCCAATCAAGGATCCATGTGTGAAATAGTGCGGGAATTGTATATAAAGTGATATTACAGTGATTTTTAGAAGTGTTTATGTATGTGGTAAAATAATATGTATTGTGTCAAAGTGAGAAAAGCCAATGATGAAAATATGATTATCATGTGTGAAGTGTATACCATGTGTCGTGTGATAAATATCATAATGGCTTAAGCTAAGCATCATGGTAGGCTCGTGGCTGGCGTGCTGGACTAACCCGGCAAAAATGAAAAGTGAGTACAAATTTAATATGTTGATATGATTAAATAGTTCACCATACAACGAAGCATCACTCTGAGACTAAGAAGTAACATTCATTTATGTACGAGCTTACATCCCTCGTATTTTGGTAAAATATGGCTTGGAGGATGATTTGTTTACGGCCATTTAGGCCTAAGATATTGATGAAAGTAACGGTAACGTTAAATAATAATAATAATAATAATAATAATAATAATCTGGGGTCGGTAACAGTAATAAATAAAATAATAGGCATGTCAGGCCTAGAGTACGTGCAAAGTGTGTCATGTCTAACGTAAAAATACTGTATTGTTGTAAACAGTAAGAAAGAAACGTAAAATATCGAGATAATGAGAGTTTTTCAGTGTCATTGAATTGTTGAATGAATATTTACTATGGTAAATTCTACAGGGTTGT
Source organism: Meconema thalassinum (assembly GCA_946902985.2). Classification (NCBI taxonomy): domain Eukaryota; kingdom Metazoa; phylum Arthropoda; class Insecta; order Orthoptera; family Tettigoniidae; genus Meconema; species Meconema thalassinum. Next base: position 425,114,405 of record OX336388.2, on the reverse strand, counting down.
ATTTGAGAACCATTAAGGTAGTTAATGTAAGCCAGTAAACTTATGCTTGTTTTGGGAGCTACATAAAGCTTTGGCTTACGAGTAATTGCAGAGAGGGCGTGAGTGCTTTAATAATTGAGTCATCTATGAGAAGTATTGTTTGAGCCGCGTACAGCGAGCAAGTAACGTAGAATCAAGAGATTTACGTCAATAAGTTGCGGGGATCATCCAAACATAGCTTGCGCGTTAAGCGAAATGTCGGCTAATCTACGATATAGTATCGCCTTGGAATTTACTTGTATTATTCGCCGCGAAGTGGGACAAAGACTGCCCGTATCCACCGCTTGCAGAATAGTTGCCAGCAGGGATAACTATTAGAGACCCTGTGTGAGCCCATGTATTCATTGATCTGCCCTTAGAGTTAAGACTAATGGTTCGTCGTATAGGAAACGCTGATTTCCTTATTATAGCCAGCTGCACCAGTGAGAGAACTGTGATACTCACTTGAGATGCGTGCCAGAAGCCACTAATGTCGCCACAGAACGGCAAAGCTATTACATGATCCATCCCCTGCCATGAATATTAATTAGGAGCCGAGTTGAGCCCATTATACTCTAAATGTTGGTGTTAAATAATTAGAATGACTCAATTACTAGGGACACAACACTCAGGGTACCTCCAGTATAACTGCACCAGTAAACAAACTTGACCTTGCTAGGAGCCAGATTGGGTGGTTGGAAGGCTACTAGACCGGCGGCCATCTTTCTCAGTCAGCCGAAACTAATTTATTGTCCGCTTGGAAAGGGGGTCTGTTGACCTGATCCTTTTATTTTAAAAGCGTAGTGGGACACTGAAGAATCTCGATATTTCGAAAAGTAATTAAGATATGATTGATGTGATGATGCCAATTGAATTAAATGCTTTATTTCCACACACATATCATGTTGGATCGCTGTGATCGGATAATATTTGGCCAAGTTATTCTCTGAGGAGGAATACTGCACCAAATAAATATAGGCATCTTTGTAAAGTGTATTTTGCCCAGTTTACACTAATTTATCCATACGGGTAGAGTAATTTCAATGACGTGACACATTTGGAACGATAATGTTTTGACCAGACCCAGAAAATCGTTGTATGGTGAAGCTATAAACATTTCTATCCATGTGTATTTTGGAAGGGAAAACGTACCACTTCAGCGTTTCAAATTGATGGGGAAAAAGAATACGAGTTACACGACACAACACTTGTTAATTAAGGCATAAGATAATGAATTAATGTTACTGAAAGTAAATGCCCCGTGTAAAACGGATATATGTTTAATAATTGCAGATTAATGTCATGTAAAGATAAATTGTGATTATTGTGTTGTGATATTCAGTTTGTGTTAAATTGTGCCGCGTGAAGAACTATGGACACTCACAAATGTCAGAGAGTATCAATAATAGGATGTTAGGAATAGACTTGAGTGCGGTGTAGCACAAATTTTAAGGAGAGACTCACAGATAACATTGATTTTTGTTGTGGGAAGTAAACGTAAACTATACTTTGTTTGTGTTTTATGTTGTATAGCCATGATTTTCTATCATTAAAGGTTATATTTAGGAATATGTTGTTTCCTTCAAGTAGAGTAGTCACCTGACAGACTCAAATCCTTAGCATGTGATCGTATTGTGGGCATGAATGTCCCATACCTCGAAAGACCGTGAGATAGCTGGGATACGAACACATGTTCCATATGATGACGATTGGGTACATGGAGGACATGTTATTGTACTAGGATTGAGTCACAGGTACTACTAAAAGTCGGCCAAGATATTAATGGTAGAGGCAAGTATAGCAGAAAAATTAGGATATATTAGGAAAAAGCCACGTCCCATTGTTAATAAGCCTTCACGTTAAAATAAATATTGATAATCCTCCATAAGACATTCTTAAATATAACCTGTTAGAAGTGAGCACCCACCTACTTATATTTACCATAGAGCATGTCTTTCCTATTAATTTATCATGTCGCCCGTGTGTGGGCAAAGCATGGTCTACTATCTAATTTATCATGACGCTGATACGTGGGCCCAGTTTAAAATACAGGTCACCATAGGTGTGCATGTCTTCCCATTAATTTATCATGGCGCCCAACTACGTGAGGGCTTATGGGATTCAGAAAACCCCATAATAATAGTATGGTTTCCAGGGAGAAAACCATAATAGTATTTTTTTCCCTCAAACTGTGTTTGAGCGATTGTGAGTCTTTTTAGGTGATACTCAGACATTAGACACTGTTGTCAGACGGGTACGAGGGTCTAAACCCATTCCTTAGGTGGTTACAGCACCGTGTAAAATCAATGTTGTTGTTGTCGCGATATCGGAATTCTTTTTCCCAATGTAACTCGCCAGCATGCTCAGCTACGGCCTGCCTAAATCTCAAGATAAGAAATATAGGATGGCTGGTACTGAGGGGGTACTCAAGTGTATCGCGGAGTTAAAGGAACATTTTGATGCTACTCATGCCAAGAGTAGGGAAGATGCTAAAACATTTCAAGATGAAATGGCGGGTAGATTGGATACAGTAAATAATCAGTTGGAGGCTAATCAAACTGAAATGAACACTAGATTAGAGGCTAATCAAACTGAAATGAGCCAGATGTTGGCTACAGTAAATACTCAGTTAGAGACCAATCAAACCGAGGTAAGCCAGATGTTGGCTACGGTAAACACGCAGTTAGATTCAAACCTATTAGAGATCAATAAAAAATTTGATGATGTTAAAGAATCTATTAAGCACGAGGTATCTAAAAAATTGTTAGCGTGGTTTCAGAGATGCAAGAAAATAACGAAAAACGCTTTGAGTCAATAGAGGTAAAACTCGAGAATAATCTGCAAGCGTGCAGAGAATCACAACGTGAGATTAATGGTAGCTTAAACAATATGTCAATAGAGCCTAAATATATCGTAAATCAGAACGAAGCGAATATTAAGCCACAGCAAGAGCAATTTAATACGTTCACTCAGACCGTGGATCAAAGGCTTGAAGACAGTGACGGGAAATGGAATAATCGTATTGCAGGCTACGCAAAAGCTGTAGACGAAGCTTTAAGGAAGCATGATCAGAATATCCTTGACCAATGCAAGGAAATCAGTGAAATAAAAACTTCCGCTCAAGAAAATAAGGGAATAATCTCAAACATGAAAATGCAGGTTGGAAAGGTTCAAAAAGAGTTAGAACAAACTTAAAACGGTCTAGCAGTCATTCATAAAAGGCAAGATGAGGACCAGGGAGAAATTACCAAAATAAGGACCGAAATTTCCAATACGCATGGTCACATCCAGAAAGAGGTTACAGGCTTACGAGAAGAATTGGAACTTCGAGAGGGCTTGAAAACTGAAGCCAGCGATAAAACGCTTGCCGAGGTAAGGCAAAGTCTGGCGGGGGAAATTTCCCATATGAAAGAGAGCCTTAAAGATGACAAGGAGAAAGTCTTCTCTATGGCAGAGAAAAACCGGGATCGCTTGGAATAAATAGAACGAGAGGTGTTAGCTCATTTAGAAAGAGCGGAAAACAGGCACAGCCAAATGGAAACTAGAATGATCGCACATGAGGAGTCCATATTGCGAAATCCTAGATCCAATGAAGGAAGCATAGATGAAAATAGGAGAAATAGATGGGCAGATATAGAGATACAGCCCACTCCGAAGAATACAGCCATGCCAAGTGACAGCCCGTATACCACGCCTGGTATACCTATTGCTATGTCCACACCGCATGAAAATGCTGTACAAAATCAGATAGTCACTGTTGTGAGGGCTAGTGACGAGGAACCGAGAATATATTCTGAGAGTAACTCAAATATGACACTCAAATACTGGCTCAAAGAGGTTTCCGAGTACTTGAATGACGCGAAGGTACCGCCAGAGCGAAGATTAAGAGCTATCGAAAAACTGACTGAGGGCGAATGGGCCTTATGGTTTAGAAGTTTTCGTTACACGTTTGACACCGTTCACGAATTTCGCCAGGCGATTTAAGCAGGTACTGGGATGCAAATATACAACAGAATCTCAGATTGGACTTGTACTCCAGACGCTATAGTACAAATAATCCAACGAAATACGCTGACTTCTTCATAGCTCATTTATGCCGTTTTCGGGAGCTTGATGAAGGCCCTAGAGAGTCAGATCTGTGTATAGCGATAGCCAAGCAATTACCATATGAAGTACAACGACTATTAATCTCGGCAAACGCCAAGACAGCGACTGAAATGGAGGAAGTGCTGAGACAGCTCGATCTCACCACAGCGCAGCACACAAGGCAGAGTCGGAGCACGGAACAAGTCCACATGACTAGTACACCAACTGAATCGACTAGGGTGCAGACTAAAAGTAAGTCTACTAGCACAGAAACGGAGAAGTCAGACTGGCAACGAGAAGAAAGGGAAAACCAGAATTGGAGGCCAGCATACAGAGGGAGATCGAAACGCGGATACCGAGGAAGAAAAACCTGGAATCAGCGCGATACAAGAGACCAACAGCCTGATAACAGGAGAAATTACGGCCGAAATGGGAATAACCGAGAATGGAGATCCCAAGAACAGAGTCGCGGGTTCGACGAAGAAGCAGAAGAACGTTATCACGCATCACTAAGATATATGGAGGAGCGTGGAGACGACAATAGAAAATCGCAAGTGCATTGGGATGAAGCGATTAAGAATAGAAGATCACCCGACATCTATAAGAATGGTGGCGGAGCCAAGAGTCTGGAACTTCAGCAGTACGAAGACAGACAGAAGAACTCCACAAAGAATGGAGCAATAGAAAAAAACACCAAAATTAAATGACCAAATAGGAGAGATAAATGCAGGGTGGAATACAGTGAATGTGGTTAACTGGATTGCTAAACCTGAGGAACTCATTGAAGACCAAGATGAAGGGCCGGTCAGTGTAAGAAGGGAACTACCCATTATAATTGTAAACATCGCAGGCATGAAGATAAGGAGTCTTCTAGACACAGGCTCGACGGTATGTCTAATTACCCAGGCGTTATATAATGAAATCCAAAGTAAAATCCACGTATTGAAAATACCTATTTCAAGCGTGAATATAAAAGGCGTGATACCAGATAAAGTAATGATATGCAGATACCAAGTATTTTTAGATTTACAGATAGGGAACTCTACATTTTCACAGAGCTTCCTACTTGTGAATAAGCTGCCTTTTAACACCATTGTTGGCATGGATTTCATAAGAGAATATAAGGTCATAATAGATCTCTCACAATACATTGTTATGTTTCGCGCAAGTGACGAAAAGGAAAATTTAGAGCTCTCATTAAAACACAGTGAAACGAGACCAGAAGAGTACGTATGGCATACATACGGATATATGACTGGGGATGCAGTATTGACAACAGAAGACATCGAGGGAGAGTTGGCAACACTGGTCGCAGACATTGAAAAGGACCTCGAATGCCTGGGAGAAAAGATAGAGGAAGCTAAAATTGGTCCAGAGCATAAGCAAATGTTAAGGGAACTGCTATTTGAATACAAAGGAGTCTTCGATTCAAGACCTGGCCGGATCAAGAATTTCCAATATGCGTTCCAAGTTAGTGACTGGACACCATTCAGACAAAAGCCTTATCCTGTAGCCGAGAAACATTATTTAAAGGTCAAGGAAGCAATACAGGAGATGCTGGAGGCGGGCGTCATTGTAAAGACGGCCACACTTTATGTCAGCCCACTGGTAGTTGTACCTAAACAGGACGGAAGTGTAAAGATATGCCTGGACCTGCGGAATTTGAATTCCAAGGTCATACCAGAATTTGACCAAGTGCCACCAATAAAGGAGATCCTTTAGAAGGTTCAAAGGAAAGACTGTATTCTCAAATCTTGACATCACTGCAAGTTTTCTCCATCTTGCACTGGAGGAGAAAACAAGCTTATTAACTGGGTTTTTATTCCATCAGAATACATACTAATTCATGCATCTCCCATTTGGCCTGAAAACAGCGGGTTCAGCGTTGATACGAGCGCTTGATCGAAACCTGTCTGAAGAAGTAAAAGCAACAACCATAAGCTATGTAGATGATATATTGCTGACATCTGAAACAGTCAAAGAACACATCAGAGATCTACGCAAGCTGTTGGATGACCTAAGTCAGGCTAACTTTAAGGTCAATCTAAAGAAATCTAACTTTGGTCAGAGAGAAGTTAAATTCCTAGGCCATGTAATAGATGCGCAAGGAGTTAGGCCAAATCCGGGAAAATTGGAGGTCATTATACATTTCCCGAGACCAACGAAGGTGAAGAATGTCAGGCAATATCTGGGCGTTATTGGATTCTTTTCGAGCCATTGCCCGAAGTATACCGAGACCGTAGCATCACTCCAAGATTTACCGAAGAAAGGGGGAAGGTGGCGATGGGCGAAAAAATGCGAGGAAGCCTTCGTAAAATCTAAACAAATGCTTTTAGTTTATGTTAAATTGGGATATCCAGATTACACCCAGAAATTTATTATCCAGACTAACGCATCACTTATAGGCATTGGGACGATGCTTTACCAGGAAAACGTGTGCAGGCCAGAGGAGAAAACTTATATTGCATTCATAAGCAGAAGGTTGAAACCTAATGAAAAGAACTATACGGTCACGGAGATTGAATTACTCGCAATAGTATATGCCTTACAGTATCGGCGAAAAGTGATTTATGGGTTCAGAATTCTATTGAGAACGGACCATAAAGCCCTAACATTCCTGTTGAAAACTGACTTGTCAAGTCAAAGACTGACGAGGTGGTCCTTGTATATACAGCAATTTCAAGTGGAAATCGAATATTGCCCGGTAAAGGACAATATTATACCTGATTTGCTAAGCAGATACCCGACAGCTGATGAAGAGGAAGCTCTAGCTATCGACATAGAAGATAGAGACCAGAAGACCTTAGATGACCTTAGGAACATTACCGTTTTTCAACGTGAAGATCCCTGGATACGGTTAATGATTAATTACTTCGAGGGAAGGCTTGTCAGAGGAACCCCGATGTATGTAGAAGCCGAGGCATTATCAACAGAATATTTATGGTTTAACCAGATGCTACACAAGAAATGGAGCCATAAGAAAAAAAATAGCTAGTTCAGATCCAGAGAGCAGGAAATACAAAAAGTTCCAACATAATTATCACGGACCCGACCTGATTATAAGGGACTTGCAAAATAATGCCTACAGAATCAAAGATGAAGAAACAGGCAGAGAGGTTGTAGTAAACGCTGCTAATTTAAAATTATATAGTCCGCCAGATGAATTTGAAACAATAGAATAGCAAGCCATTCGCACCCAAATGGACAGGGAGTCATTATATATGTACGCAGAGAATCCTGAGAAAAGCCCACACCAGGGAGAAAGAAAGCGAGACAACCGGCTCGTAGACCCAAGGGAGACGAGGGTTGAATGCAGCTGTCAGTTGGAAGGATTTTACAGCCAGTTGTGTGAGGCAGCAGCAGAGCTCCAAGAAATTAATGAACAGCTAAGGGCGCAAAACGAGGAAATACGAGACGGCAGACGTAGTGGAGTGGGGGAAAAAGACATCCCACTGCCCGGGAGCACTGACCGCTTAATGTAAACACTGTACGGTGTCGATGCCATCTGGAGTCCCGAAAGAATTCCCTTGTAAAATGAATTTTCCGAGCTTAGCGAAGGAAAGATGTGCCCAATTAGACACGGCAGTCTGGCATCGAACTCGGGTCTTATCAAAGAAGACCAGGCCCATGATTCTGCCCAGAATCGAATCATTGATCTCTGAGGGGGAACAGCTACAGGGAACCCGAAGAGCAATGAGTTATATCTGCATATAATCATAATAGCAGGATTTCACGGCTAGAACGGGAATATCATAGCTTTTTAAGGTGGATGATTGCAAGAAAATGCAGGCCTATGTACGTTATAGAAGCCCGAATGCATGAAAGCAAACCAGCTTGACAGTTGACAAATCGGAGCTAGTGAAGGGGCGTATTTAAGTGACGCCAAGGAACTAATTTTCGTCTGGACCATAGGAACAGTAGATGACTCTGGGATCCACCAGTTCACAAGGCCTAAGAGAAGAGAGGGGGGGGGGGGCAGTCGCCCACGGAAATTAATTGATTACAGCCAATTGAAGCATTGAAATGAAATAAAACTTACACCCAGGTGAGTATATTCTAGGAAAGATAATTTAGGAGTGTTCTCACTCCTAAATTAAAGCCTACATCTATAAATGAGCCTCCGAACACACTGCTTCCGCTCGGAAGGAAGGTTTTGGAGACCAGCAGAGGGGGAAGTACCACGTTAGCGTCATGACGCCATGGTAGAAGGCAATTAATTGTAATTAATTGGCCGGAGCGATCGCTTGCACGCGAGTGATTTTGGGACCTCCACACCTAGACAAACGAGAGTTATACTTCACTTTGTCTGGAAATGTATTATTCCAGAAAGGGAGTCGGTCCTGAATGTCCAGTGGACTATGTTTCACAAGAAAGCTTTATATAGGGGAAGCTTCGCAGGGAAGTAGGTTCGTCTTCAGTTCGTCTTCAGTTCGTCTTGACTCAACACGTAAACTAACACGCTGCCAGATCACGCAAGAAAGTGCGCGAATTTATAAAGTATCGACGCTCAAGTATATTTGGAGAACAATGGAAGCGCACCATGCAGCTTCACAATAGTAATTATGCATCTTGTAAGCTTTAGTCTACAGCAGATATTTAACCAATAACATACGCAAGTATAAATTCAGGACAGCTTAGGGACAATTTAGGATGTTTATAGACAGTGAACATACCAGGAGGTGTCGTCATAGTTAAAAATGACACATTATTGTCAGGATCACTACAGTTATGGGAGCCTGGAAGGCGTCACAAATAGTCGTGACAGAGGATTGAACAGAATTGCAGTAGAGGTGATATGAACTGTAGGTGACGGGAATCGAACTCACGCACACGCAAGTTAGACTTTCATGGAGACTAGCGGTTGTCAGGAGTTAGCTGCATCGCATCTCTGAGGTCAGGCGATAGTTGGAGTCCAATCAAGGATCCATGTGTGAAATAGTGCGGGAATTGTATATAGAGTGATATTACAGTGATTTTTAGAAGTGTTTATGTATGTGGTAAAATAATATGTATTGTGTCAAAGTGAGAAAAGCCAGTGATGAAAATATGATTATCATGTGTGAAGTGTATACCATGTGTCGTGTGATAAATATCATAATGGCTTAAGCTAAGCATCATGGTAGGCTCGTGGCTGGCGTGCTGGACTAACCCAGCAAAAATGAAAAGTGAGTACAAATTTAATAAGTTGATATGATTAAATAGTTCACCATACAACGAAGCATCACTCTGAGACTAAGAAGTAACATTCATTTATGTACGAGCTTACATCCCTCGTATTTTGGTAAAATATGGCTTGGAGGATGATTTGTTTACGGCCATTTATGCCTAAGATATTGATGAAAGTAACGGTAACGTTAAATAATAATAATAATAATAATAATAATCTGGGGTCGGTAACAGTAATAAATAAAATAATAGGCATGTCAGGCCTAGAGTACGTGCAAAGTGTGTCATGTCTAACGTAAAAATACTGTATTGTTGTAAACAGTAAGAAAGAAACGTAAAATATCGAGATAATGAGAGTTTTTCAGTGTCATTGAATTGTTGAATGAATATTTACTATGGTAAATTCTACAGGGTTGTATTTGAGAACCATTAAGGTAGTTAATGTAAGCCAGTAAACTTATGCTTGTTTTGGGAGCTACATAAAGCTTTGGCTTAAGAGTAATTGCAGAGAGGGCGTGAGTGCTTTAATAATTGAGTCATCTATGAGAAGTATTGTTTGAGCCGCGTACAGCGAGCAAGTAACGTAGAATCAAGAGATTTACGTCAATAAGTTGCGGGGATCATCCAAACATAGCTTGCGCGTTAAGCGAAAAGTCGGCTAATCTACGATGTAGTATCGCCTTGGAATGTACTTGTATTATTCGCCGCGAAGTGGGACAGAGACTGTCTGTATCCACCGCTTGCAGAATTGTTGCCAGCAGGGATAACTATTAGAGACCCTGTGTGAGCCCATGTATTCATTGATCTGCCCTTAGAGGTAAGACTAATGGTTCGTCGTATCGGAAACGCCGATTTCCTTATTATAGGCAGCTGCACCAGTGAGAGAACTGTGATACTCACTTGAGATGCGCGCCAGAAGCCACTAATGTCGCCACAGAACGGCAAAGCTATTACATGATCCATCCCCTGCCGTGAATATTAATTAGGAGCCGAGTTGAGCCCATTATACTCTGAATGTAGGTGTTCAATAATAATTAGAATGACTCAATTACTAGGGACACAACACTCAGGGTACCTCCAGTATAACTGCACCAGTAAACAAACTTGACCTTGCTAGGAGCCAGATGGGGTGGTTGGAAGGCTACTAGACCAGCGGCCATCTTTCTCAGTCAGCCGAAACTAATTTATTGTCCGCTTGGAAAGGGGGTCTGTTGACCTGATCCTTTTATTTTAAAAGCGTAGTGGGACACTGAAGAATCTCGATATTTCGAAAAGTAATTAAGATATGATTGATGTGATGATGCCAATTGAATTAAATGCTTTATTTCCACACACATATCATGTTGGATCGCTGTGATCGGATAATATTTGGCCAAGTTTTTCTGTGAGGAGGAATACTGCACCAAATAAATATAGGCATCTTTGTAAAGTGTATTTTGCCCAGTTTACACTAATTTATTCATACGGGTAGAGTAATTTCAATGACGTGACACATTTGGAACGATAATGTTTTGATCAGACCCAGAAAATCGTTGTATGGTGACGGTATAAACATTTCTATGCATGTGTATTTTGGAAGGGAAAACGTACCACTTCAGCGTTTCAAATTGATGGGAAAAAAGAATACGAGTTGCACGACACAACACTTGTTAATTAAGGCATAAGATAATGAATTAATGTTACTGAAAGTAAATGCCCCGTGTAAAACGGATAAATGTTTAATAATTGCAGATTAATGTCATGTAAAGATAAATTGTGATTATTGTGTTGTGATATTCAGTTTGTGTTAAATTGTGCCGCGTGAAGAACTATGGACACTCACAAATGTCAGAGAGTATCAATAATAGGATGTTAGGAATAGACTTGAGTGCGGTGAAGCACTAATTTTAAGGAGAGGCTCACAGATAACTTTGATTTTTGTGGGAAGTAAATGTAAACTATCCTTTGTTTGTGTTTTATGTTGTATAGCCATGATTTTCTATCATTAAAGGTTATATTTAGGAATATGTTGTTTCTTTCAAGTAGAGTAGTCACCTGACAGACTCAAATCCTGAGCATGTGATCGTATGGTGGGCATGAATGTCCCATACCTCGAAAGACCGTGAGTTAGCTGGGATACGAACACATGTTCCATATGATGACGATTGGGTACAGTATCTTCCGTTTTTTTTTCTTGCACTATTCACTCAACTTCTCAGTAACAATGCAGATGCCTGAAATCCTAGAATTAAGCACACTAAAACGGAAACAACTCCTTCAATTCTCAGCAATTTAATCCTCAAGGACATTATCCTGTTGGAAGCCACTCTTCAGTATTGCCTTAGTAAACAAAAATTAAATGATTTTCTTTCTATGATCGCATGATTAAAGGTCACGTAAAACTGAAAGGTTCCTTCCTTCCTTTGATTTTCAGTCGGTCAACATGATTGTTATTCCATAAACCTGAAATTAATTCACTTCGATCGAAACTAGTAATTTATGGAGTAACACACATTAAAATTGGAAGCATGATGAGCTTCTTTGCCCAAGATCGCGGGTTCAAACCCGGCCGAAGTAATCGAATTTTTAAGAGCGTTAAAGAACTCTCAGTATGGCTTCCTTCGGAGGGGAAGTAAAGCCAACGGTCCCATGTCACAGATTTATGGCATGTTAAAGAACCTTCCACTAATTTGCATATTAAGGCTTTCATGTTTATTTCCATTGAAAAAGGAGGCAAGGTTTCTCCGAAACGTATGTTTCAAATTTAAATACACACGGCATTAGCCCAAAAGCATGAATTATTTATATAACCTTCCACTAATTACACCTGTGTGAAGCTAAGTTAGGTTTGGTTAAACATTTGACAAACGCTCTTAGGTTCCGACGTTCGTTGCCAGGAGCCGACTGCGGTGGCATCTGGTAACCAAGTTCTGAACTAGTAGTCATTGACGATGGCGTTTGGCGGCAAAAGTAGGAACTACTTGAAAGAATTCAATGTCTGCAGTCCTTACTTGAATTGATAACAGATAACACATACTAATACAGTCATCACAATTAACACCGGTTATCAGACAGATACTACACACACCCAAAGTACACGGGGCTATATGACCGCGTTGTTGCAGCCCCTAAACTGAGGAACCAACCAACAATTGGGTAAAATCGTGTTACTGAATGAAACGCCTTTAAATTTCGTTTCCCTTGAGGATATACAGTTCCATCCTGTAATGCTTGAAATTCATTCAGCCAGGTTCACAGAAAGACGAGAAACACTGAATGCAATAATGTCGGAGCGGCGCCATCTGAGCCATGTAAGGGTGTGCGTGAGGAATCCTAATAAGACAACGTGTAACTGAGAAATAAGACAGAGTACACACGAATATTCTCCCTGCACAGTGAGTTACGAGAGCAAATGCTTTAGTCTTCTTGTCTGGCAATTTCTGGTAACAGTCCTCCTATTATAAAATCTTATATATATTTTTCCTAAGTTTCTTTTAAACTATATAAGTAAAAACTATTTCATTTTCTAGCTTGGGACGTCAGGTGCTTAAGTGTGTGTTAAACTTGTCTGATCGCCTATGTTTCTGTTGCAGCTGTAATAATACGTGTCCAGGTTTAGGGTATGTGCCTCAGGACTTGAAATAAAGTATCAGTCTACGCGGCTTCGGTGGCGTAGTTGGTAGCATGCTGAACTTTTATATCCAAGATCGCGGGTTCAAACCCTGCCAAAGTCGTCGGAGTTTTAAGAGCGTTAAAATCCCTCAGTATGCCTTCCTTTTGTGGGGAAGTAAAGCCGGCGGTCCTATGTCATAGATTTTTGCCATGTTAAAGAACCTTCCACTAATTACACCTGTGTGAAGCTAAATTATATAGGTTAAGAATGTAAACAACGCTCTTAGGTTCCTACGTTCGTTGCCAGGAGCCGACTGCGGTGGCGTCTAGTAGCTAAGTTCTGATCTAGTAGTCGTTGGCGATGGCGTTTGGCGTCAAAAGTAGGAAATATTTAAAAATTCAAAGTCTGCAGTCCTTACTTGAATTAAAAAAACAGATAAAACACACTAACATAGTCATCTCAATTAACACCGGTTGTCAGACAGATTCTACACACACCCAAAGTACACGGGGCTACATGACTGCGTTGTCGCAGCCCTTAAACTAAGGAACCAACCAACCAAAGTATCAGCCTGGGAAAAGTGTGGAAAATAGACGGGGATAATCACACCCAGGATAGGCGATGTCAGCGCCTAAATCGAACCTTGGATCTCCAGAAATCCACTTCTAAAGATGGTTGTTGTTAATTCGCTTCTACAGACTTGGAATATCTTGGTCATTAGTCCCGTATGGTTAGGCGTGTGTTATTATATTTGTCTGACATCCTGTGTTTCTGACATGACTGTTTTAGAGAGACATCAAGTTTTCGATTAATGCACGTGGAATTTTTGAGGTGAAATTTCATGTTCTGTGGTTCGTTAAAAGGAGGTCCCATACCTTATGATCGTGAAGTTAATGTAGGCCTACAGGTTAAACTACAAGTTTCCGTCGTTTATTCAAGTCATCCTTCAAATAATTCGAACAAGAATGATCTGTTTTTATCACAATTTTTGTTGTTGTTTCTTTTATGGGCTTTGCAATTTAGTGGTCATATAACCCGTGTACTTGGATGTGTGTCTAGAATTCGTATGATAACCTGTGTAACTATGATGTCTGTACTAGGTGTGTGTAATTGAGGTAGGATTTTGGTAGGAAGTGGTTGTGGCCTTAAGTTAGGAACCATTACGGCATTTGCCTGGAGTAGAAACCACGGAAACCAACTTCAAGGATGGCTGAGGTAGGAATCGAACACGCCTCTGAGTGTACCCCGTCCCAGTCGTCGGACAAGAATTAAATTTCTCGGCAGAGCCGGGAATAGAACCCAGGAATCCGTGGTGACAGCCAAGAGTGCTAGCCACCAGGCGACGAGGCGGACACACAAAATGAAAACTTTTGATTGTTAATATCATGGTTATGTTTTGGGGCTGGGAGTCAAGCCAAACTTTGCGTGATACTCAAGTAAGTGCGACGGTCTACCGCGCAACTTGCCCCTAAGCGGTGTGCACAGATACCACCCACATCTCATTGTTTCCTTTCTTGTTCTGAATTTGTACTTGTCCCCGCAAATTCAATGCGAAAAACTAACTTTATATGTCAACAACGCTATAATGAAACTGATTTACAGACCTATCCCCATGCAAATTGCGGTTTGTGATAACACGTGCTCGCCTGTAATATAACCTTATTAGAAAGGCAAACAAGTATTCATCATCTAGATCTGAAAAACATATCCGTGATTCAATGTTCCTGTGTAGCACTCTCTATTCCCTTCATTTAGGCCCTTTGGCACAAATCTACACAGTGTCACCGTTCTGAACCAAATTTTACGTACTTACCCTTTGGAACCCGGCGAGTGATACTGTCTACTAGAAAATTTCGGACAGCCCTCTCCATTCCTTTCATGTAGGCCCTTTGGCATAAACCTACACCGTTTCACCGGGCACAAATCTACACCGATTCACCGATCTGAACCAAATATAAAGTACTTTCCATTTGGAACCCTGCGGGCAACACTGTTCACTTGAAATTCTGAACAGCACACTCCATTCTTTGTTTGTTTGTTTCGTTCTTTCATTAATTCTTTCTATATTTCTTTCCTTCGTTTTTTGTTTGTTTGTTTGTTTGTTTCTGTCTTTCTTTCTTTCTTTCTTTGGTTCATTCTTTCTTTCTTTCTTTCTTTCTTTCTTTCGTTCTTTCATCCATTCATTCATTCATTCTTTCTTTCTTTCTTTCTTTCTTTGTTTCTTTCTTTCATTGTTTCATTCTTTCTTTCTTTCTCTCTCTCTTTCATTCATTCATTCATTCATTCATTCTTTCTTTCTTTCTTTCTTTCTTTCTTTCTTTGTTTCTTTGTTTCTTTCTTTCTTTCTTTCTTTCTTTCTTTCTTTCTTTCTCTCTTTCATTCATTCGTTCATTCTTTCTTTCTTTCTTTCTTTCTTTCTTTCTTTGTTTCTTTGTTTCGTTCTTTGTTCTTTCGTTCTTTCTTTGTTTCTTTGTTTGTTTGTTTGTTTGTTTGTTTCTTTATTTCTTTTATTGTTGAAGTATTAAAGAATTAGAGGCCATTTTTCAGTGTTGTCTAGTTTTAGTGTGCCCAATTACACTAGGTGAGAATCAATTATTTAAACACCCTAACCTGAAAGAAATAACCCCCAATAGGAACCAACAACAACAACAACAAGAAACATCTAGCCATTGCAAGTAAACTTGGCTTGGCAGGCCCAACCATACACACAGATCCAAACACTTAGTTACCTGGTATGTGGGGCATGAATCTGCTGACTAGGGCAATTCACATAAATACCAGCACCACCAGGAACTGAGCATCTTTCGTCCACCGAGTTGCTGTCCGACGCCAGCTCAACCGCTCTGCAGTTCTGGTAAGTTTACTCGAGGTTATCCTTAATAATTTCTCTCTGTTCCAAACCCAATACGTGTAATCATCTCATTCATGCTTGTGCACTTCGCATCACACTTATAAGAATTAAAACCATTCTCACTCTCTTAAACTGCCTCCTTGTATTTATTGGGCCCTCTGCTCGAACTCTGGCCCGCTGCCAGCAAGCCTTTACTCAGCTGCGCCACACAGGCAGTATTGCTCGTCAGGTGTCTTAACATTTGTAAACACGATTCAGCATTCGCTACTCACTCAGTAAGCAAGGTCAGCCTTCGGCTTGCCTGCCGCATTCATTCTTTGCTTCACGAGCTAGCTACACTTACGTGCTGCCCTGCATACAAGCTTTCACAACTTTTAATAACCGCCACCCTAATTCGAGCTACCAACCGCCAGGGCAACACAATATTAATATTTAAATAATAAAATTCATAGTACAGTATGTATAATAATATTTTCACACAAATTTCCTTCTTTTGAGTTCGATACATGAATAACAAATTTCATAAATGATTTTGTAAGGACGTCCATTTTATTAGAATTGTACATTCTAAATTGTTATTCTTAGAGTTACTGTAAGTATTTTATTTACTATATTGTTTTTTAATTATGTTTTTCGTTAAATGTGCTATTTAGTGTCTAGTAAGTTAGAGCAAAGCGACCCATGCTGACGAAGACCTCACTGAAGGGTTGAAAACATGTTAACTTACCTTACTTAGATGATCACTCAAACCTAAGCAGATGTTTGGCCTCGCCAACAACACAGCACCATCTTTCTCGATCATCCATCATGTCCTCTGTGACTCGTATTTTTCTCATATCTTTTTGGACTTGGTCCCACCAGCGAAGTCTCGGTCGTCCCAATGGTCGCCTGCCTCTGGGTTCCAAAACTGCTCTTAAATTCAATTCTCTACTTCTTCTATGTACATGACCGGCCCAGCGCAGTCTTTGGCTTTTGGCACGGGCCACGATATCCGGTTCTTTATAGAGATCCCGCAATTCATTATTTCTTCTAATTCTCCACTGGCCGGTCCGAAAATGCATCGTAGTATTCTATTTTCAAAAGTTACTAATTTCCTTTCAGTTTTCTTAGACGATACCCAGGTTTCTGAGACGTACGTGACAACAGAAAGTATAATGCTTTTATAAATGCTCACTTTAGTTTTCCTATATATCATTTTACTCTTTAAGAGATTTTGCAGAGACGAGTAGCTTTTGTTGCCACTGAGAATTCATGTTACAACAATAAATAATACGAGCGGACTCATGCGAAAAAGCTATTAGCCTCTCACCAAAGAAGACCTGGTTCGATTCACGGTCAATGCATATGAGATTTTCTAAGGGAAATGCCATGTCCTGTGGTCCAGATTCCACGTAAAGAGGAGGTCCCGTGGCTAATGATAGCGATAGCGAGATTGACGGTCACGTAAAACTACAAGCTTCCTTCTTTAAAAAAAAAAGTCATTGTCGTAAGGCTCGACGCGCCACAGTTTATCGTCTTGTTTATTTGTTTAAACATCTCTTTATAAACATATATTTTCGATATTCTTTTAATTGAATGCTCGTTTGTTACGATCAGGTACTTGTGTATAGCCCACCCGCCGAGCTTAATTACTCTTAACCTTCGGGCGGGCGCGCACGCGGCAAATTGGCCGGGTTTTTAAAAAAAGACGCGCTACATTGTTATACTCCCTTGAAGGACAAGCACGCCCCGAAGTATTCTCTAACTACTATCTAAGACGTCAGATGGCAGCCCAACCCCACCTCAGACTTGTAGAGGGATTGCGCAATTCATTACTCAAGTTACCTATGTCACGGTAGGAGGTTCGACCGGCCATATTGCCGTCGCGCGCCTAACAGTGCTAAACGTTTACCGCCCACCACACACAATGTAAGTATTTATTTCTTTACTTTTTACTTGATTTATAATATTATATGATGACTTGCTCAAATATCATATATTTCAGTGTGATATATTTTTCAAATATTTATGCTTTACAGCTCTACTTCACTGTCCTTCATCTCACTCGTTCCCCCGGTTTTACTCTCTTGGATTTTATGAATACCTATGATTTACTCAATCTTTACTTTTGGGTTTCAGGGAAAATTACCTCAGACCTGAGGATATTTCTACAATTCTTCAAGAGTTGGGGGAAGACGAACGAATGTACCAGCTAGAAGATCTGACGGAAGACGAAGAGAACGATCCAGATTTCGAGACTGAAGAAATACATGTGGACGACCACGACAGTGAGTCTGAAGTGGAAATTGATAATTAAGGTGAAGAAGACGCTGAAAATAGCGAGAGCCTACGTTTTTTTTATCAGTAAGGATGGAGAAACTTTGTGGGCGTATCAACCTGTCGCAAATATTGCCCTCATGGAAGAAAATCTAGAATACCGGGCCACAATAACTACTCTTCCTCGAGAACTACGTTGTTTTCTAGAAAAGTATAAGGAAGAACCCGATCAGGTTGAAGTAACACCTTCCACAAAAAGACAAATTTGTTTTTATTGTGGAAGATCTAAGAACAATCGGACTCGGATGTCCTGCAAGAAATGTGCAAAATATGTATTTAAAAAACATTCAGTCCAAGAAATCACATGCAACTCATGTGCACAGCCTGAAGTAGAGGATGAAGACGTATAATTCCAAACGGAAGTGTGATAACACTGTAACCTTGATGTGATAACATCTTTACACAAGTGATATATTTGGAATATTATTCTTTTACAGTACTATTTTCATTGAGATGTTTGTTGAGTTATTCCTTTTCAGTTTGCAGATGTGATAAAATTCGTTCTAAAATAAAAGTTATTTGCTCACGTAATGTGTCTTTAGTGTAACAATTGAAATACCAATGAAATTCATGTAAACAAACATTTCTGGCTTTGAGAAGTGAACGAGAATGAGAGCGGCCAAAATGCCGGAGCGCGCCAAATGGTGTGATTGCATAAGGCGCGCCCGCCCGAAGGTTAAGCGGGCTTGACGCAGCACAGCTCTCACAGGGGCTATCGTCTGGTTTATTTCGAAGGGAAACGGGACGTGTGATAGACTCAAAAATGTCTATTTTTATTTTTCAGCTTAAAAAAATCTCCCTTCTTTCCAGAAGTATTTGGTGTATCAATTATTGTGCTGAAGCGATATTTGATGCAATAAAATTAGGTTTAAACATAATGGTTTATGGTCAAACTGTAGCTAGCAGCCAAACATTCTTTTTGTGTTTACCGTGAGTCATATTTTTGGAAACTCCATGTACCATTTTCTCAGAAATTATGTGACCAATGTATTTGAAACTTGGTAGTCTCTAAGAAACTATATAGATCTACTAGTGGAAGTACATTTATTCAGGTATCTTGATTAGTTCATGGAGCCCAGCTTGAAAAGCAATGACAATTGTACAGAAAATGTCAGTTTTCAAAAAGGATGTAAACAAAAAAGATAACCCAGCTCCTGTAAACGATAGGGCAATACTTTTACTTCAGTAGCTCAAAAATGGTTGAAATATTATGCATGCAAAGTTTGATGGGTCTGGTTGGTGTATTTGCTCAGGAAAAGGGACATTTTTAACAATATATTGTTTTGACACAAAATATTCAACATAGACGCTTCAAATTCTACCCAAATAATGACGAATGTACTCTGAATATACCAAAAGAACATTCAAGTGAATATCTATTGTAGTTTCTGAGATATGTAACTAAACATCGGAAGCTACATTTTGCTATCGATTCACACGTCCTGGTTTCCTTACGCACTTTATAAACAAATAGGCCTAAATATATTTCCGTTGACTTTTCAAGAAATGCACGATTTTCCTGTACTATTGAGACTATTTGGAAGATTTTGGTACAAACTACACCTTAGCGTTTTATATCGTAGTTGGTAGCATGCTGAGCACCTATGCCCAAGATCGCGGGTTCAAACCGAGCCGAAGTCGTCAGATTTTTTAAGAGCGTTAACAATTCCTCAGCATGCCTTCCTTCGGAGGGGAAGTAAAGGTGGCGGAACCATGACATAGATTTATGGCATGTAAAAGAACCTTCCACTAACTACAATTGTGTGAAGCTAATATTTTAGGTTAGATTTGATTAACGATCTATCAAGTTCCAACGTTCGCCGCCAGGTGCCAGATGCGGTGGCATCTAGTAGCCAAGTTCACAGCTAGGTGTCGTTGACGGTAGCATCTGTTAGCAAAAGTAGGAACTACTTGAAATTGATCGTCTGCAGTCCTTACCTGAATCACACATAACACACACTAATATAGTCATCACAATTAACACTGGTTATCAGACAGATTCTACACACACCCAAAGTACACGGGGCTACATGACCGCATTGCCGCAGCCCCTAAACTTAGGAACCAACCAAACAGCGTTTTATATACAAAAGATAACATTGTAGTATTAACAGGCGTCCTTGGTAATTTTAATTAATATGAAGTTAATACGCATATTAATAAATGTATTAATGCAGCCAATGGCCATGTATTTTTCTTTTCAGGACGGGTCAGGGAAGGGATTATGAAAGGAAATCGGCCGTGGACCTATTGAAAGGAACCGTCCCGGCAATTGCCTGGTAGTGAAGATGGGAAACCACAAAAACCATTTTCAGGACGGCCGAGGTGGGATTCGAACCCACGCTCTCCCGATGCCAGTGAGACGCGAGGCAGCCCGTTAGCGCTCCCGGTCACCGCGGCCTAATACGCATATTAAATACATTATCCAGTATGGTTAACGATTTTGCTTCATACTTCAGTTGTCTTGTGATTTATTTACACACGCTTCACGGAACTCTGTTGAAACCTGTAGGCTATCAGGAGGCTCAGCATTCCATCCGACGCTTGAAGCCTTGTAACTCTGTAACAAAGTGGCTACGGAGGTTGTGATTTCAGATTTAGACGGATGTTATGTTGGTTTTCACGGCCTAGAAATTAAAACTCAGAAATTTCTCTAGGTTTATGTCGTGTCTTGTGCGGAGTTTCACCTAGGAACGCCAAGATAGGCTCATCAACAGGCTCTTGGTGTTCGTGCCTGTACACCCCGCCCCCCCAGGAGTAGCAAACCGCACTTTGCGTTGGAGAAGGCGGACCGTGTGTGGTAGTCCACACGTAATCGGATAAATTACTGGCTTTTGGCACAGGGGTCGCAGCAGCCAGCAGGGCAGCCCCCCCACCCTGGAAGAGACCCAAGCACCACGCCTTCCCCCGGGCAAAAGATCCCACTACTGCCCCGTTTATTGATTAAAAGACATAATAAAATACAATGTGATACAAAGAAACAATAAAACAATGTGGCTAAAAACAAGCATAGGCAGAAATATTACAAAAAATGAAAGGTTGTCTGTTTTTTTCTGAATTTCTACGGAAATTTGCGTTATTTACGCGTTTCAGATTATTTTATGACGGATGCGCGCGAAAATAAAAATTTTGTCTGTCTGTATGTCTATCTGTTTGTTTGTTTGTTTGTTTGTTTGTTTGTTTGTTTGTCTGCCTGTCTGTGGACAACTTTGTTCCCTTATAACTCCAGAACGGCTGGGTGGATCAACGTAAAATTTGGTACTATCCTTCAGAGGCACGACACTAATCATTGATGAAACTCTTCTCTTTACCTCTCATAAAAGGGGGCCAACCCCCTTAAAACACTTGCTGAAATAGGCGTAGAAGGGTGAGACAAAGCTCATTTTCAGCCCCTCAATGTGACAAACGAAACTCGGGGGCCCTAAAGGGCCTTTTTAGGTCCTAAAACCAACAGTTTTTGAGATATTCCCAGAAAACTAATTTCATTTAATACAATAATGAAAGAATGCAAGCCGGTAACCTTGGCAACAGAACGTCACAGGTCCATCTATTGCTGTAAGACGCAATACAATTCCATTTATTAGTCTACATTACTGAGATAGTTTGCAAACGGCTATAAGGTTATAACGGAACCAAATGAAGCTGTAAAATTCATCAATACAAGGGTCAAGGGGTAGTCTAGAATTTTTTCACGCGATTTACACGTGCGGGTGTGGTACGGAAGGTCTATTACGTCCCGATCCCTATATTGTTATATTATTATTATTATTATTATTATTATTATTATTATTATTATTATTATACTACGGCCTACAACGACGAGGCAATGATTATTTTCTGCCCCTTTGTGTCAGAAACAAAACTAGGGGACCCTAAATAGCCGTAAAGGGTCCCCGAAAAAAAAATTAAGGCTCTAAAACCAACAGTTTCTGATATATTCCCAGAAAACTAATTTCTATTAATAAACTAATGAAGGAATGCACGCCAGTAGCCATGACAACAGCATCTCAAAATGTGACATCCAACTTTCCATCTATTTCTGCAAGAAGTAATACCACTCAATTTATTAAATTTCTGTGAACGTTTGTAAATGGCTATAGGGTTATCACGGAACCAACTAAAACTGTAAAATTAATGCGCTTAAGGGGGTCAGGCGTTACCACAGATTTCTTTTTACTCGACTTAAGCGTGCGATATGTCGTACAGAAGGTCTATTATATCTCCAAACAGCAACATAATTTTCAAAAATTCCTGAATTGAAATAGTATTTTTTTTTTCTTGCTTTTAGGAATTTGGGTCATTGGAGGCTAAAAAAAACTGAATTTTCATGCACCACAAGCCTTTATAATTTATTAAAGGGGTCTTCCTCTGGATGGGGACTTGACACAACAGTGAGGGTCAGTTTTTATGTGACGTGTATTGCGTGTCGTCTGCGAGGTTTTCAATTTTATTTTCACGTCAGGAAGTACACGTTAGGTAAATTTAGTTTCAGAGCATATTTTAACTAATCATTTTTCTTTGTCGACAAACAGGTTCCATGCCCTTAACCATTGCAATGGTACCTCAATTGATTACGTCTGGCTATTAATACCGAAGACCGTCCAAGGAATTAAAACTCAGCAATCTTTCTAGGTTTATGCCATGTTTTGTGGGGGGTTTCGCCTAGGAACACCAAGATAAGGTCATCAGTGGGATCTTGGTGTCCGTGTCTGAAACCCCATAGGAGAAGCGAAATGCGCGCTATCTCTCTTCTCATGAAGCGCACCTGCGCTTCTTTGCTGCGAGAGCTAAATGCTCAAGCAGCCTTTCACCTCCCTCCCTCCGGGCACGGACACCAAGAGCCCGCTGATGAACCTATCTTGGCGTTCATAGGCGAAACCCCCTCACAAGACACGGCATAAACCTATAAAAATTGCTGAGTTTTAGACGGATGATAAGGGGGTACCTAAATTCTGAAACATTGTGTATAATGACACGTCACAAGTACCCCACTTGCTAGGTGTGGAGTGCGTAAGTTCTATGCAAGCATTTAGAAGTGAAACATTTATTGATTTCCTGTCGGATACCAAAGGGAACACGCCTGGGGTCCTAGCAGAACCAATTAACGTTGGGCTGTGTACTTCCTGCTAAAAGTTGCTCAACAGCTTCGAGGGTTTCAGTCTACATCTCCCTTCTCTCCGACCCAAGTGATATCAAACAAAAAGGAAACGGACACTGATCAATTTCTCATAAATTAAACCAAAGAGAACAAGGAAAACACGCTGAGAATAAATAAAGTAGTAATTAGTATTCGTTCTGCAGTGGGGGAGATGGAAAATAATTAAACTTATTTAATGAAGTGCTCCAGGTTATTCTCGTAAGTTCTGCTGTGATTACAACTGTGGGGCGTGTAGCTGCTTGCCTGTCACCAAGGCGACCGGGTTCTGTTCCCAGTAAATGCACGTGAGATTTTCGAAATAAATAATGAGTCACGTCGATATAGTACGGATTTCGGACCACCTCGTGGTGTAGTGGCTAGCATTCTTGGCTGTCACCCCGCAGGCTCGGGTACGAAGCCCAGCTCTACCATGAAATATAATTTTAGTTTGAGAGCTAGAACGGGGTACACTCAGCCTCATGTTGCAAAACTGAAAAGAGGCGGGTTTGATTGCTACCTCAGCCATCTTGGAAGTGCTTTTCCGTATTTATTTATATCTTATGGCAAAACAAGGATACATTATAAATACATACATCTTACAATTATATATACAATTATATACAGGTCAACATTCAAAACTTACTGCAATGTCCAGACTTTTCAACCAGTCCACTGCCTCTGTAGAGTTCTTGAACAGATCCATTGAATCTTCTTTTTGGGCAGTCCATGACAACGTGCTGGATGGTCTGGGGCACATGGGCCGATAACCTAGATGTTAGGCCCCTTAAAACAACAATTATCATCATCATCATCATGGTCTGGGGCACATTATCACAGTCGCAGAATGGGTCTTCAGATCTTCCCCACTTGTGAAGCCAGAATTTACACTTACCATGTTTTGTCCTGATTCTGTTTAGAGATGTCCATACCCTTCTCGGTAAGTTGAAACCAGGAGGAGCTCAACAAGGATGATGGATTAAACCCAGGCGGTCAAGATTTGAAGAGATCCATTCTTCATGCCAGATCTCATCAGCTTCAAAATGTGTTTCCAGGAGCTTCTCACCTAGCTTCCATGCTGGGTTTCTGGACTTTAATCTCTTCGGTTTCTGAGGGTTGCAGTCCTGATGTAAGGGCTTCTGAGGGTTGCTACGACACTTCTGCCATTCTCTTACAAGAGCCAGTTTTCTTCGTATGTGAGGGGGATGGATGTTGGATAAAACACGTACCGATAGCCATTTTAGAGGTGTCAATTTGATGGTGCTAGATATTCTGCTCATGGTGTCATTCAGTTGGCTATCAACTTTTGAAGTATATGCACAGTTAAGCCACACAGGGCAACAGTATTCCGCAACTGGGGAGAACAAGGCAAGAGCTGATGTCCGCAGTCTTTCGCGTTTGCTCCCCAGCCTGTTCCACTGAGCTTGTGTAGTATGTTGTTCCTTGTTTTTATCTTTTCAAATGATCTTCATCGTTATGCTTTGGTCTACCGTTATGCGTTACGGTAGAGGAAATGTACTAAGGTTGCACTTGAGCGTATGAAGTCACCTTGTTGTTCAGTGCATATGCACCGAGTCTGAGTTTACTCCAGGGCTATGCCGTTATGCGATACGGAGACGGAGAGCGCGTGACGTCATGCAGCAAAGTGCACCTCCCGCTCTCCGTTCCCCGCGCGGGAAGCCTAAGTTAATGGGTAATGGAGTCTGTTGAAAGATAATAATAATAATGTTATTGGTTTTACGTCCCTTTTAACTACCCTGGCTTTTAGAGACGCCGGAGTGCCGGAATTTTGCCCCGAAGGGGATCTTTAACGTGCCAGTAAATGTACTGACACCGCTCCCTCGTATTTGCGCACCCTCAAATGCCAGCTGACTGCGCCAGGTTTCGAACCTGCAACCTTGGGCTCAGCAAGCAAGAACGTTACCCCTGAGCCACGCAGCCAGACATCTGTTGAAAGAGTCCTGGTGCTTCGACCGAAGCGAGAAGCCCTCCTGCCTTTCTAACATGTATAGCATTTGTAGCATGCGTCATTTGAAATGATATAAAGTCTAGTCTTTCAGATTGACTGGAACTTTTTATCTTGGTTGCAGTGCTAGAGAGATGTTGCTTGTATGAAAGCGTCCGGTCCTTTGTGACGCCCAGATACTTTGGATAGGGGAAATACTTGAGTTGTTGGCCTTTGAATTCGACCTGAGGTACGTAGTTGGCTTTTTATTTATCTAGATGGAAGCAGCTTCCTTCAGTTGCTGTTCCGTAGTTTCCCCACTTCTACTCCAGGTTAATGCCGGGATGGCTCCAAACTTAAGGCCACGGCTGCCTCCTTACAAATTACAAATACACACACTAATCCAGGCATCACAATAACACAGATTATCAGACAAACACACAAGTACACGGGGCTGCATGGCCACGATGTCACAAAGCCCCTGAATGAACCAACGACAACAACTATCCCTAAGATGCATAGGCCTACAATATCTTTACCTGTTTTCATTCACCTTCTTTTGGAGCATATTTTGTACTTTTTTAGGCCCTGATTGATCACCAATACAATTTGCGGCAGAAGACGTAGATGTTTCGTTCCTTAAATCAACAATCACCACTTTTATCACCGGGTGAGTTAGCCGTGGTCGTTACGGCATGATTGCTGGCAGTCGCTCACATCCGGGAGGCGAGGAGGTTCGAATCCCCCCGCCGGCAACCTTGAAGATGGTCTTCTGTGGTTTCCCATCTTCCTTCCAGGCAAATGCCGCGGTTGGTCCCTCACTATAGGCCACAGCCGCTACCTTCCAATTCCTCGTCCTTACATTCCAACTTTCCTCCCCAACGGTAGGCCTACTTGTAGCTCACCCATTGGGTGTCCGTCTCGAAGCAGCTACAAAACTGGCGAGCAAACATGTCCTCAGACACTCCCGGCACTAAAAAAGCCATACGCTAAAAAAAAATTAAAAATCACCACTTTTATCGGATCTAGCCACCTGATTACGACCGAGCGCGATGGTTCAGTTAATGACGGGTAATTGCTCAGATTATTTTACGCCATGACTAAAGCTGATTGGAACTGGCCACTTCATTAGGAACAATAATACGTCCAGTGTATTGTGAGCTAATTGCGGTGTCGGTTTCAGAATACTGATATCACTGCTATGTGGTTGGAATAGGAAATTCGTTGGGTGCAAGAAAAGAGTTCACGAACCAAAATAGCAGAAATAAAAGCTGTTAATCAATTACGGTATTATCAGAAGAATGTAACCGATGGTAGTGGCTACGCGGGCTAAAGCGCAGCGTTAGTTCAAGGGGCCAAGCTCTCTGCTGACTCGGTAGACGCGTGGGTTCGAGCCCCACCGTCGGCTGTCCTTGAAATGGTTTTCCGTGGTTTCCCATTTTCAACACCAGGCAAATGCTGGGACAGTACCTTCTGACAGGCCACGGCCGCTTCCTTTCACATACTTGCCCAGTTTCATTCATCTTCATCCATTCCATCTCTCATCCCGACGCGCAGGTCGCCCACGGGTGTCGACTAGAAAGACCTGCACTCGGCCTCTCAGGAGGCTACACGACAAAAAAAGAAGAATGTAGGTTGTTGTTGAAAATCCTAGAATACAGTCTGCGTCACCTTAAATAAGTTACCAATAACTCAGGCCTGCATGATTTTGCGCTAAATTAGAAAATAAGCCATGTTCATAGAGATCAATGTTCTGAATCCGAAATTGGTGTCACTTTCTTAATATGACATCTTGTTTAGGCTCTATTCCATTTTAGCCTATTTTCATTCTATGAAAAAAATAGGCTTATGACCTTTTATCCGTGTGTGTGTGTGTGTATGTGTGTGTGTTTGTTTGTGTGTTGTCCCACCTAATAACTTCTAAACGGCTGGAGCGACATTTAAAAAAATCAGTAAGGTTAAATAGTAACGGCCGACCCCGAACGTGCTCTTGAAATGTCATTACGTCTCACCAATCCAAAACGGTGGCTGTGTGAAATATTTCACTGGCATTCTATATCTCCGAAACTATTACTGACATCACCCTGACATTTTGTACGGTGATAAAGGGCACTACTAGAAGTTCACCTATGTGACTTTCAAAAACCTCTTAACTACAAAACGAACATTGCGGTCTAGCAAAGTTGAAACTTTTATATTGAATTTTCTCGCGATTTAACCATCCAAATGCAATAAAACTTGGTACAGCTAATGTTTATGCACATTGTAATGCACTGGCATTTAATTTACTACAATTATTTACATAATCTCAAGATGGCAGCTGTGCAAAATATTTCACCAGCATTCTATATCTCCGAACTTATCACAGATATCACCCTGAAATTTTGTACAGTGATAAAGGGCAGTATTCGAAGTTTACCTATGAGACTTTCAAAAATCTGTTAACTACAAAACGAACACGGCGGCCAAGCGAATTTTAAAGTTTAAATAGACTTTTCTCGCGATTTAACCATCCAAACAAATGTAAGCTTGATATAGCCAATGGTTAAACACATTGTAATGCATTGGTATCTAATTAGGTTCAATTGTCTACATAACTTCAAGATGGCAGCTGAGCGAAATATTTCACCGGCATTCTATATCTCCTAAACTATTACCGATATCACCCTGAAATTTTGTACGGTGATAAAGGGTACTACTAGAAGTTCAGCTATGAGACTTACAAAAACCTGTAAAATACAAAACGAACATGGCGGCCAAGCGTAGGTGAAACATTTTAATAGACTTTTCTCGCGATTTAACCAACTGAGCGCAGTGAAATTTGGTGCAGTAAATGTTTATATACATTGTAATGCACTGGCATCTAATTTTGTTCAATTGTTTACATAACCTCAAGATGGCGGCTGTGCGCAATTTTAAAATTAAGTTTTAATTTATTGCGTATTAATCATGCGATCAAAGTGAACTTTTGAATAATGAACCTACACAAAAATCGTCATCTAATAGTGCATAACTCTATGGCCTACATACTGTATATAAAATCCAATATGGCGACCAACCGAAGTATTTAGACGGTTCTAAATATCTACGAATCTATTAAGGCAATCAAACTGAAATTTTGTATGTTGATAGAGGAAATTAACGTAAGTAGGATATATGAAAATGGGCTGTATAGTTCTTCACGGAACTACTCGTTATTGTTACAATCAAAATAACAGTCTTCACTATTGCCATCTAATCAGATGTGATAGGGAAAAACAGAAAGCATTTTTTAATTCAGCACAGGGATCAAACACACCTATTTTAGATTTTACCGCTGAATATTTTTTATTTATTTAGTTTATGGCTATTAGAGACTACGTCAAACAACTGTTGTATCGTTGCATTCTTTCCCTGTCTCCTTTCCACTGTCCATCCGCCGTTCAGTTTGCCTTCTTCGTGAAAGCCCTTAAAGTTATAGATCTCCTGCCGGTACTTGATTCTATTAGCGATGTCTTGGCGCTTCATCCCAATTTTCTACAGATCCTTCCTGACCTTCCTGAACCACTTATCAGAGGTTTCAGGTCTGCCATCGAGTATGGTGAAGATTCTACTAGTCAACTTCCTTTCGTCCATTCTGAATAGGTGACCATACAATTTGAGTATTTTCTTCTTTATCGATTCCAACATTGGTTCGTTACTTTGATTCAATTCTGTGTTTCCTCGCATCCTGTATTGTCCAACCATGATATTCGGGCCCATTATCTTCCTGAGGATCTTTATCTCAAACTTCTCTGCTTCCCTCAGACCAGCCTTTCCAGTAATTCGGAGGCATTCACTTCCATATAGACACTCGGGTTTAATCACCGTATTGTAATTGAGTAGGGGTTTCGGTGGCGTAGTTGGTAGCATGCTGAACTGCTGTGCCCAAGGTAGCGGGTTCAAACCTTGCCAAAGTCGTCGGATTTTTTTAAGAGCGTTAAAATCCTTCATTATGCCTTCCTTCGGAGGGGAAGTAAAGCCGGTGGTCCCATGTCATGTGTAGATTTATGGCATGTAAAAGATCCTGCCACACACTAAACATGTGTGAAGCTATATTTCTAGGTTAGATTTCGTTGGAACGCTCTATCAAAGTTCCAACGTTCACCAATAGGTATCATTGACATCTAGTAGCGAATGTTGATACTACTCGAAATTGAACGGAACTTGTAGCTCACCCTATGGGTGTCCGCTTGAACCAGCTACAGCCTCTGGAGAGCCGAACATGTCCTCGGACACTCTCGGCACTAAAATACATACGATAAATAAATAAATAAATAAATAAATAAAATAAAATAAATGCCCGTGTTTAGTTTGCATTGAGATTGCATTTTTCTTGTATAAGTTGTGTGTTCTACGAAAAGCTGCGGCCATTCTGTCTCGTCTGCTGTTGTTCGCTTCTCTTTCATTCATTCTTACCGCACAATTATTATTAATATTATATTTGTTTTTAAAGGCCTGTGTAATATAACCTTACTATTTTCCCCCCATCACTACAGATATGGTGATTTAATAATGCAAATTGAAAGTTGACAGAATGGATTGATCGTCGTCTGTTTGTGACGTCATTCAAGGTCATACGATATTATTATTTTATTATTATATTATCATTATAGTTAATCAGATAAATGGAAGGAAGCTTGTAGTTTTGCTTGACCGTTAATCTCAGGATTATGAGCCACAGGACCTCCATTTTACGTTGAATCCGAACCATAGCATGTGATATTTCACTTTAAAAATCTCACATGCATTGGCCGAGAGTCGAAATCATTCGTGAAAGAGGTTCAGATCTTGCCTATCGATAATTACCACGTGTTTTCAGTCCACTGAAAAAGTTGTTCCTGGCAGGCCGCAGGTTTATTTCCGGCAACGACGTGAAGACCATTGTTCAGCCTTCAATCGACCGATTTCTACAATAGTGGCATCCCCGAAAAAGAGCTGTGACGAGATAAGTGTCTGAACCGTGGTGGCGACTATGTGAAAAATTGATGTTTATCTCGTGGTGCAGTGGCTAGCACATTCTTGGTTGTTCCCCCGGAGGTTTGGATTCGATTCCCAGCTCCATCAGGGGTCTAAGAAACTGACGTGAGTGTTGGAACGGGTGCACTCAGCCTTGTGAGGGAAATTTAGTAGCTGTCTGACAGTGAGGCAACGTCCCGGTCTCTGAAAACAAGATAATATCCGCGGGGACCCGACGCGTTCGCCACGCGTCAACTATCTCCAACCGGTGGGAGAGATGGCTCGCCTATCTAATCACTCGGAACATGGCTAACGGCATTCGAAACTGTGCCGATGAACTTACCCAATGTAATGCTAAAGACGGCGACATGAACGCGCATAAGAAATACCAGGGTGATCACTATGCTATTCGAAGGAAAGATAAGATGTTTGCACTCACCAACTCATTTCTTTTATTAGAACCAAGTCTCAGAACGAAAATATGTAACAAAATACGCCACAAAACTACTGGTGCAACTCTACCTCAGTGACGTTTCCACTCAACAACCATCAAATAACCTACCGCCACTACAATCTTCTTGGCATGAGGTGCGCCACTCTCCACATGCGCCATCTCTCCCGACTTTACCCCCATAGTTGGGAAATTAAGATATCATTCAACGTGTTAAAGTGACAAAAGAGGATACCGCTCAATTTGAAGTACAAGTACGTCCTGTTGCTTTACACGGTGTTGAATGTCGACCTTCTGACAAAGCTACGGAGCGCCAATTACACAGTATGAAAATGCGTACGGTATGTTGGTCGATGGGCATCACACGCATGCGTCATGTCAAAAACAAAAACCGTTCGCCAGAAAATGGGCGTCGCACTGATCACTGAGAACACACTGGAAAAGCGGCTACAATGGTATGGTCACGACCAACGTGCCGCACCTGAAACACCTATTTCACTTCCTCTTTTGCAAATGTTTATACGCATTGTAATGCACTAGGATCTAATTTAGTTCAATTGTTTACATAATCTCAAGATGGCGGCTGTGCGAAATATTTCACTGGCACTCTATATCTCCGAAACTATTACTGATGTCACCCTGAATTTTTTTACGGTGATAAAGGGCACTACTACAAGTTTATCAATGTAACTTTCAAAAACCTGTCTAGTACAAAACGAACATGGCGGCCAAGCGAATTTGAAACATTTTAATGGACTTTTCTTGCGATTTAACCATCTGAGCGCAGTGAAATATTTTGCAGTAGGATGTTAATACATATGCCAGTGGGCATCTAATTTAGTTCAATTGTTTACATAACATCAAATTGGCGGCTGTGCGAAATTTTAAATATATGTTTTCATTTCTTGTGTCGTAATCATGCGATCGAAGTGAAAGTTTGAACAATGAACCTACGCAATAATTTTACTTTAATGGTACATAACTCTATGGGCTATACGCATAACAATCCAACATGGCAACCATCCGAAATATTTAGGCGGTTCTCAATATTTACGAATCTATTACAGCAATCAAACTGAAATTTTGTATGTTCATAGAGGCTATGAACATAAGTAAGTTCGCCTATAGGACTTTTAATAACCTAGTGAGCACAAATCCAAAATGGCGGTGACTGGAAGTATAAATATTTAAATAGACATGTCTCCCGATTTAACCACCCGATTGCTGTGAAACTTGGTACGGTAAATGATTTTAGAAGTTTTATTCTACTGGCATCTAATTTATTTCAAGTGTTTTCATAACCACAAGATGGCAGCTGTGCGAAATTTTAAAATCTAGTTTTTACATCTTGTGTCCTAATCATACGATTGAAGTTTGAATGCTACACGTACACAATAATCTTCATGTATTAGTCCATAACTCTAAGGCCTACATAAAAATACAAACTGGCGACCAACCGAAATATTAGACGGTTGCCAATATCTACGAATCTATTACAGCAATCAAACTGAAATGTTGTATGTTGATAGAGGCAATTTTTAACGTAAGTAAGATATATGAAAATAGGCTATAGTTCTTCACGGAACTAGCCTACTTGTTTCATAAATAAAAATAGGCTAAAGAAAACAAGTTACTCAAAATAATGGATGTCATCCTTGCAGTTGTTGTTGTTGATTCATATGAGGACATTGTGATATTGTGATCATATAGCCCCGTGTATTTGGGTGTATGTGGGATCAGTCTGATAACCTGTGTCATTGTGATGACTGTAGCAGTGTGTGTATTTGTAATGGTGGCGACTGTGGCCTTACGTTAGAAAACCATCCCAGCATTATTTGCTTGGAGTAGGAGTGAGGCGGAGAACACTGAAAACCACTTGTAGGGTGGCTACGGTGGGAATCGAACCCACCCATTGTCAGTTTCAATTCACGAGGCTCGTAAGAATTACATTACTTGGCAGAGCCGGGAATCGAATCCAGAAATTTGGAAGCGGAGTCTCAATACATAACTTGGGCCACAGAAGGCGACAATTAGCATTGCATAAATGATTCGAATATTAACGAAATATCTTAGCAATTTCTTAGAACGCAACACTGTGTGCTTTTAAGCAAAGGTACGTTCCTTTGATACATACATTTTCATTTGAGACTGTTTTGCCATTTAGCGTCCAGTCTAGTCTGCATGTCTCTGTTTGCGAACAAGTCGCCACCGAGATCCCCTATTAGCAGTTAGCTCTGTGGCCTCCTCTGCTACTACACCTCTCACTTTGAAATCGTTCAACACTGAGTCTAGGAATCACCTCCTAGGTAGCTCGCCACGGTGGGCGAGTGGTTAACGTGTCGGTCTACTAATCCCAAGCTTGCAGGTTCGCTCCTGGCCGTGGTAAGTAATTTTTGAAAGGCGGAAAAAATTACGACACGCGTGTCATACGATGTTGGCACGTCAAAAAACCCATTTGAATTCAGTAGGCCGTGTTCATAATGGCAAAATTAATCTCGGGATTTTCCGCCAACACAAAGTTCCTCATTTCTCTACTAGAAAGCGCTATAGTGTTCAAGGAGCTTAGATATCTAACCTCCTTGACTTTCATAGTGCTTCAAGGAACAACGAATTTCGACATGCAATCTACCCTCTGGGTGTCAAATAAGAAAGCTTGCACCCGGCAACCGAGGCCGTACGATATTATTACCTCGTAGGTCTACCTCTGCTTCTCTTACCCTCTACAGCCGAAAGCATTAACCTCTTAGGTAATCTCTCCTCACCCATTCCCTTCACATGACCGACTGTCTGCGTGGCTCAGCGGTAACGTTCTCGGCTGCTGTGTTGAAGGTTGCAGGATCAAAACTTGGCGCTGTCAGCTGGCATTTGAGGGCCGTATCGGTAGATTTACTGGCAGGTTAAAGATCCCCTTCGGGAAAAACTTCCAACACCCCGGCGTCTCTAAAAAGCCGCAGTATTACATTCTACACATGAACCCACCATCTGAATCAGCTCATACGAACAGCTTCATCTAGCATGTTCATTTCTAACTTAGCCTTTATCTCTTCATTACGAGTACCTCCCTACCATTACTCCTTTCTATTTGTCCCAGCAATAATTCATGCTACCCTCATATATAGCTTATGTATCAGATATCCCGAATCTACCCAGCTCTCGTTAAATATACGGTAGCCTATATACCAGGTGAATCAGCTGCCCCTAATAATATAGTTTTCTGCAGCCCAACAAGCGTTGTTATCAGGAAGGTTGATATTTCTCTGCTTACATCCCGTATGGTACTAATGCACTGCAAGCATATCCTGCAAACGATACTGAACACTATTATTTTTCCCTCGATGTGACTACAGACTAGTACGAGGGGAAACTAATAGGGTTCATTATCGTTTGCGGGATGTGCTTGCAGTGCAGTAGTACCATACGGGATTCAAGCAGAGAAATATCGACCTTCCTGACAACACGCGTTAGTTGGGCTGCATAAAACAATACTATTAGGGGCAGCTGACTCGCCCGGTATATATTCCGGAGACCAGACCAACTACACACTTCTTTTTGCACGCTCTCATCTCCCCCTATTCCTTTCCAGATCCGGGCCTTGTGAACACAGCACAATTCAAGTAAGTGCTGCTGAGTCAACCAAATCAGGTCGTATTCTGTGAGGGCTGCTGCGATTATGAAGGGTCAGCAATAGCTCAGGGAGGGTCTTTTCGAATATTGTGATACGTAATAGGTTTGGAAGCTGAGTATTAAAGTGTATTATCTTGTGCAGAACGAGGGGACAGTGGAGGTTAGAACCCGGTGACTGCCGGGTAACATCAGGGAAGACGTCCAGGAAGATGATGATGATGATAATTGTTGTTTTATGGGGCCTAACATCTAGGTTATCGGCCCCTAATGGTTTGGGTGATAGTGAAAGATGAGATGAGAATGAAAGCTATAACTAATACTAAGTACAAACTTACAAACTACAAGAAGAAATGTAAACAAATAAAGGATAAGGCACATAAAGGACAGGAGGAAAAGAAATTCCCTCAACCCTCGAAGAATGAGGATAGAAGGACTTGGAAGAAGGAAGGAGAGCCAGGAATTCCAGATACGAAAGGTAAAGAGGAGAGGACCCCTCCCCAGACGCAATGGAGAAAGGGGGAAAAAACGAACCCAGCTCAGGAATCCCTCGGGGTTGCCAACTCCCAAACTCACCAGCCATGAGCCCTTGAGGGTGTAGCACTATCCAGGGTGTACCAGAAGTGGTGAGGCTACACACACCCTGCCTCCTTAAGGGCCTTGAGCAAAAGGCAGGAGATAGAAAGAGAACAGAAGAGGTCTAACCCCTCGAAGAATAAGGGATCAGGAAAGATGAAACAAGGCGGGAAAGTGAAAGACTCCCTAGGCCTCGGATACCCTAATACCGTCGGGGTCGGAAAAGAACAAGAGCTGACCAAGGGTGGTCGATACGAAAGATGACAGAGAGGAGCCTGGCACAAATAAATGGAAGCAATGCCGGACTCAGCTGAGGTCCCGTGGTCGCAAACACACGTTCCACTATATGTGAGCCCCTGGGGGCGTCCAGAAAGAAAGTTCGTTCCAAACGAAACTCGATGCACAAAATGAGATTAATTTCTTGACTATTGCGCGTAGTTGCTTGCTTGTAAGAATTGTGAAACTTAACTCTGAATCAAACAGTCTATTAACCCGTTGAGTGCTTCACCTGCCTATAAACGGTGCACAAGAACTTTATTTTTTCATATTCCCCATTCGCTTTCGATTACCGAGTCGATCACTGGTATATTCTGCCATATGTTGGGCATTGTGTAGTACTACTAGAGTTTGGATTTTTGCTTCCGGAAATAACTAAAAGACGATTTTGTAGACGTCTGTCCTCTACAGCTGGAGTTTATCTGAGATAAGAAGCAAATTATTCACGTCACGTTGGGATTTTGGATTAAAGGAGCAACAAGTAATACTTGCTTACTGATTTTAGGAAATGATTTTATTTTGGGGACTATTACCGGGCATGGGGATGATACCTGCACAAATATTTGAATTTGTGTTCGACTCAAAATATAAATGTATATAAACTTAGGAAATGAAGCTATATTTAGATTAATAAAGACCCAAAACCTATAGACATTTTAATCCTATCAACCCCACCTCTCTATTCACATGATCTGTTAAATATTATGAGTTTTACAAATTAAAAAAAAATCGAATGAAAATCACAGCATATAAAAGGTTAAAATATTGTTGTTAATTGACATCACGATCATGTAGCCCCGTGTACTTGGGTGTGTGTGTAATTTTGTCTGGTAGCCTGCGTTATTGTGATGGCTGCATTATAGTGTGTGTATCGAAAGTTTATGTTTTTTCAGTCAGTCAACACGATTGTACCCGATTGTGATAGGTTATTCCGTAATCCTGAAAAGAAATTACATGAGATTAATAAATACAATTTGATGACCAGTTTTGATCGTCAAGCGATCATCATCAGATCTATTGCGCTTAGGCTAATAAATCTATGTATAAAGGTATTTACAATATATACACTTATTTAGTTGTAGTAATACAAAGGTGGCCAAATCATTATGGTAAAGATAAATATAACCAAATCCATTATTGCTAATTGACTCACAAAATCTTCAACAATGAATAGATTTCCTGTATCCTGATGAAGAGAATGTGGAATCCTAACCAGATCACTCTTGGCCTCAATAATTGAGCTAACGGACCTGGAAATTAATTAAATTAATGATTTCCAGTAGGCTAAATAAATTTTCTGAGAAATAATTCCTTCAATTTAATTATATTATATTTATTTATGTCATACACTATTCGTAACAAAAGAAGAAACAATAGATTTAATTCTGGGACAGGGTAAGTTTCAACGCCACCACCATCTTTCTTCCTTACAGGTTGGGTTTTTAGTGTCTGTTGTTTAATAGAATACAAAATAAGATAAAAGCGCTTTAAAGTTAAAAGAGTAAAAAATGTGTAAATGGATACGATGTTGGTTCGTAAAAGATCTCTTGTAGCACATTTGGTGAATACATGGCAAAATACAACCTAAAACATGTCCTGCAACGGAGACTCGGTTTCAAACAAAGTCTGCCACTTTTTTATGCATTGTATCTTAATTTTCAATAAATTTTCAAAATAATTTGGCCACCTCTGTAGTTAAAATAATGAAACTATTGTCTGTGTTCATAGAACAAATCGAACACAGACACTTAGGAATGTGAGAGGGGGAAAGCCCAGGAAGATAAGAGATCCTCGGGCACAGGAAACTCCCCCCAGTTATGAGCAGACGGTGACGAAGTTAACTGCTCTCATCAGGACCACCCAAGATTCAACCAGATAAGTAGCCTATACAATACAATCTGAACTGACCATTTAACAACAATCACATATTCACACTAAGCAAGCAAATGTGGAGGTCAATCCCCACTTCCAGTATCTCAACAAAATATCCCATAGAATATAACTAAAAATATTGATTAGTTGTATTATTTTAACTACTACTGCAAATAAATAATTGGTTGGTTCCTTGGTTTAGGGGCTTTGCCAACGTGGTCATGTAGCCCCGTGTACTTTGGTGTGTGTAGAATTAGTCTGATCACCGGTGTTAATTGTGATGGCTGTATTAGTGTGTGTTATCTGTGATTCGGGTAGAGGACTGCAGACGATTATTTTTTTCAAATAGTTCCTACTTTTGCTAAAAAATGCTACCGTCCACGACACCTAGCTGCAGACGTGGCTACTAAATGTCTTCGCATTCAGCACCTGGCGGCGAACGTTGGGACTAATATAGCGTTATCAAACCAACCTACATATTTTAGCTTCCGCAAGTGTAGTTAGTGGAAGGTTCTTTTTCATGCTATAAATCTATGACATGGGACCGCCGGTTTTACTTCCCCTCCGAAGGAAGGCATAGTGAGGGAATTTTAACGCTCTTAAAATACCCGACGACTTTGGCCAGGTTTGGACCCGCGATCTTGGGTTCAGAACTCAGCATGCTACCAACTACGCCAGGGATGCCACTGCAACTACATAAGTGTACATATTGTAAATATTTTCACCCTTACTTTTAGACATGGATTTAATAGCCTTGGTGTAATAGATCTGATGATGATCTTTTGACGAACGAAACTGGTCATCCAAGTGTATTTATTAATCCCAAGTAATTCTCTTTTTCAGGAGTAATGAATAGCCCATCACAATTGGGTACAATCGTGTTGACCGACTGGAAATCATCATATTTCGGTTACTAAGGCAACACTGAAAATGGCTTCAAACACCATAATATAGTGTATATTTGAAATTCAGTAGAGGATTGGGCAGGAGGCGGCCGTGGCCTTAAGTTAGGAACCATCCCGGCATTTGCCTAGAGTAGAAGTGGGGAAACCATGAAAAACCACTTCCAGGATGGCCGAGGTAGGAATCGAACCCACCTCTTCTCCGTTTTGCCTTTTGAGGCTGAGCGTACCCCGTCTCATCCCTCAGACTAGAATTAGCCTACATTTCTTGGCAGAGCTCAGAATCGAACCCGCGCCTCCGCGGTGACAGCCAAGAATGGTAGCCACTACGTAAAGAGGTGGACCTATTAAAAGGAAAGGGTGTCCTGTCAGTACTGAAAAATCACGGAAAACCATCGGTGACATCCAAATCTATCAGTACGCAATAGAGGATCAGTTGCATAAATGTGGAACGTTCAAAGACTGAAATTATCCATGTTTTGTAAGTAAGTGACTATCTCTGATTTTAATAAGTAGTTTAATAATAATAATGTCGCCTCCATTGTGTAGTGGTCAGCATTGTTAGCTGCCACCCCGGAGGTGCTGGGTTCGATTCCCGGCTCTACCACGAAATTTGAAAAGTGGTATGAGGACTGGAACGGGGTCAACTCAGCCTCGGGTGGTCCAAATGAGTGAGGGGGTTCGATTTCCACCTCAGCCATCCTCGAGTGATTTTCCTTGGTTTCCCCCTTCGTCTTCGGGAAAATGCGGGGATGGTACTGTCCCCGATAATCCGGATAGTAGGCTGTCAGATTCCCGCCCCCTCAATCGGATTGCCAATAATCAAACGCACCGGCACAGCTACATCAATGAAAATGGCATTGACAGATACTACCGAGATTAGAGCACAGTAGTTAACAAGAAATTATTGTGGAACACACCAAAATATACGGGGGTTCATACTTACCTTTTACTTACCTATTCAAATTAATCTCGGGTATGGGTTGCCAACTGGATCACTTAAAAGTATGCCCTCACAATAACCTCCACCATGATATTTAAAATGAACCAAGACGGAAACAAGAAACTTTAAACTGTACAATAATTTATTTCACATAAGGGAATAATTTAACAAAAATATAACAACAAAATAAACGTGGCGATCAGAAGCCATTGTCAATGTAATCATGTCCTCCTGTAGGACTTGTAGACTTTACATACAAAATTTCAGCTTTCTAGCTCAAAAGAACGTAATAATAATAATACACTTCGAATGGATAAGGGAGTTGGGACGAGACATATAGCACTTGTTTTCCTTTTTCTTAAACATCACATTTTATTTATAACTGCAAGGCTGCTATGTAGGTGACCTTGGCCTCTATCATACAGTTGTCTGGCCAGCTGCACCATGTCGCATGCTTGCATCGTCAAATGGACCCACCTGTCCAGCCAACGTTAGCATATGCTAGTTACCTCAGAGCCGAGCTCCTTTCAAAACACTTTAAATGTTCACGTCTCAGCTCAAATATTATCACGCAAATCTTTTAAATGCTCCATTCAAATATCCATGGATTACTCTAATAATCCCAAATCTTGTTTAATTGTATAATCCAATTGTTTAATTAGCGTTGTTTAGAGTATAAAAACAAAAACGCTTAATGTTTATAACAAAATGTTCATAAATTATTTATAACATTTTAAATTGTTTATAATATTGTCAAACGACAATTGAAAAATTTATACACGCCTCTATTAATCCTTTCGTTTCAAATTATTATTAAAGATATTTACATAGTTATTTACAATATTTATATCATTTATTTTAGAAATACATTAAACCACACGTTTATCCGGTTGATAATTACTCAAATCGTGGTGATATAATCGACCAATGAAGGTTAGTTATATTTAAATTATAGATTCAGGTTTAATAAGGTTTAATAATTATTATTATTTGTGACGGTAACCTCCATTCAAAATCGTTATCTCAAATTATTTAAACACTCTTGTTAATTTTAACAGTAACTTCACATGATTAATTTTCAAAGGACCTGGACAACACACTCAGCGGAAAAATACCTCGCTCAAAACGCACAAAATTGCACAAAATTGCACAAAAATAGGCCCAGAATTCATCATATATCTCAATATATATGGCATCAAAATCTTCCACAATACATACAAAAAACCTCCACTTATAAATTCATTAACTTCATTAATATTACTGTGGGAACCTCCTTCACTTATTCAAGGGCATTATTCATCAGCGACTTTTACACGTCCACTGAACTAACGATTATACATCCATAGTTCCACTTAAAAATTCTTATATTCATTAATTGTATCAAAAACTGTTATTATATTTAACCTTCGTGGGTTTCATTCATGAATCGATATGAAGTAAAAATTTGCCAATCACAAATAAATTTAATAGCAAATACGATTAGGCACGCCTCCCTGGTCTATCAAAATTGAGATTAATATCTTCAAAGTAACGCAGTATAAAAATACTATCTTCAATCAAAGTTCATCTAAACTGCATAAATAATCGAATAGAATACAATTAGACTGTGGAATGCAAACATTATTGTTCCAATCTAGAATTGAGAAAAACTCCTATCAAATGTTCATTACTATAGTGTATTCAATAAATCGTAATCAAAGTTCATATTTCATAAATTTGTCTATAATGCAATGGTATTTCAGAACTGACGATAAATGTCTATGTTGCAATCATGTTCATAAAACGACTAGTATTTCCAAGATCGTCGATACAGTAATAGATTTTAACGCTCTAAAATCTTTTAATTATTCTTCTTTCTTGAGGATGACAGAAAATTGGTCACAGTAATTTACTGAATATAATTACTTTAATAAAATGACACGCTGTCTGAATTCAAATTTGCCATAGAAAATCGTTAACTTTACAGTCAAATCGAGACTACAAAAATATGCAAATTACTGAAAGAATATATATATAAATCAGTCTCAACTGATCCAAAAGTATTTAAATATGCCAATGACATACTAATGTCTCAATAAATCGTAGAAAAAGGCATAAATCATCAAAGTGTACTGAGTACAGAAATATCAAGCAAGAATATGGGGCAAAATATATGAGACAGAAAATATGGGAAAAATGGTTGCTCAGATATCGCTAAATGGCTCAAATAAAACAAGAAACGTTCACGACTACCTTATCTGTTGATTGAAGTTCTAGAGGAAAATTTCCAAAGAAGACTGCTGATGGTTCCATTTCACCAACGTAAAGATGTGCTCCGACCTCGAACCTGGAACCTGCGCCCTCGGAGAATAGAACTGCTTCCTCCTCCGGAAATTGCACTGCTCCGTGTAGACGATAGACATCCTTCTGGCAAAACTCTTCTTTGTGAGCCGGGTCTACCCTGGCCTCTCTTGAAAGTTCCCTGAAGTTCTGGTAGAAATTCGCCATGAAGTTTATTGCAATTATTTCCGCAGAAATGTTCATAATTGTAGAGTATGAAAATATTTCCACTGCCATTTGATATAATTCAGCGTTGGACTACGATGCATGAGTGTAGTTGGATGTTCACTACATGCTCGCTTTTGTAGAAAGACGATTAACGAAGTTCCATGCTGCTTTTTCACTCCATTGATATATGTCCCAATTGCATTAAAGTTTTTAGTCTTCCATCTCCACTTCCGTTATAATAATAGTTGAAAGAACTGCCATATTATATTGTTGCATTGTAGAATGCAGCGTTCTATCACCAAACGTAATCTTCCGTATCACGGTTGCAATACACGTGTCAGCCGTAGCGTAGAATGTGATATTATAAAAGTGCTTCTCAGGTGGCGAGAAAATCACTTTTGTCTGCAGTCTTAAAATGCGAATATCTTCCAAAATATAATCGTGAAAATGTTCAACTTTCCTACAAACCTCAATACTATAATGCACAATAGAATTAGCATATAGGCATTAGCTAACTCTTGATAGATAATCTTGTAGACTCTTTTATGTGTGCGTTTCAACTTCGCCTAGTTTCAGAAACCGTAAAATGGTACTGCTGCACTCTCCGTGCTCGTTCGATGCGGTGGGCTCTACCACACGCGCTAATGACGACTTGCTTCACTGAATCACTCGAAGTCTGACAATATGATAATCAGAAAAACCACTATAAGACATCAGAAACTGAGAAAATGAGATATGAGAACTCCTCTCTGCTGTGCAAGACCTTTTATCAACTTCTTAAGGGGCGTATCCATCCCTTCCATAGCTTGTTCCTCCGTCATTGCTAGAAGTTCTAACTTTGGCTATACTTGACGGATTTTCAAATTTCAAAAACTCAAAATTAATTTCTTCAAAATTCCAAATCAATGCCATAATTGAAAATAGATTTCCACAATTCTGCATTCCAAAAGTAATTAAATATGGTAGTTTCAGTAATCTCCGTCTCCCTCCAAACTATCATTCATTGGTTCGAGCCTTTCCTCCAATAGCGTAACTTCTTCCTTAGCACAATTCCATGTTTCCCTGCGACTGCGTCGTAAATCTCAGATCTTTCTCGAACAAAATCATGACGTCACCAAGAATCTCAGCTCAACCAGCCTACTTGCATAGAGTCTGCGTCATCCGTGCCTACGTCATGAATATCCACGTCACAACAATGACAGCCATAACTTTATTCATATATGCCAATACAGCCATCGTGGTCTCAATATAATTCAATTTACGGGGGCATTCTCCCTTCACCACGTTTTAAAAACAGTTGCAAATTGTTTTTAAACTCTGTGTTATAAATATCTGAATTCACTTGAACACGAAATTGAATTATTATTGGCTTACTCTTGTATGATATTTCCTGTATGTTCCTTAATCATAAATCTCTTCTACTCTGGGTTGTGTGGGGCTAATGCATTCTCTCGTCTGTACTTTCTCTTCTGTCCTGTATTCCTGTTTTCCAAGTTCTGCTGACTTGTAGAAGGACTAGGATCGATCACTACATCCTGTCTTTTCTTCTGGTTTTCAGCTTCCTTCTCTCGTAATTCCTTCAAATACTGCTGACTTTCTTTCTCTCTCTCTCTTGATACTTGTCAGGTGTCATAACCTGACCTTGAGAATTTTGATTCCGATTCTGGTAATGGTTATTTCTGTTATAGTTCCTATTGTACCCCTGGTTATTATAGTATCTACCTCTTCCGTTATTATAATTCCCTCTATTGTTGTTCCAGCCTCGTCTTTGCTGATATGGACGGTAACCTTGTGATCTGTTACGAAAATAATTGTTCCTATGAGGACCTACATTTTCAGTTTTTTCTTCTTCAGGCTTATCAGTTTGCTGAACTTGATCCATGTAGACTGTATTAATGTCTTTGAATTCGTGCCTCTGACCTTTTTGAACCAAATTTGGCATCGGACTCGTGTAGTCAAGCCTTCTCAATAGTTCGTCCATACTGGTCAAATCCCTGATATTTGACGATATGATAAGTCTTCTTACCTCCACAGGCAGCATACGAGAAATAGCATCTATCAACTGCTCTGTCGACAATGGGGGTTGCAAGAATCTCAAGCGCGATAACTGGCTCGTGAAGAAATCAGCGTACCGTGTTGGAAGAGTACCTGAATACGTCCTCGAGTATACCTCAGCTCTTAATGAATTTTGCGCTTCTATTGACCAGAATCGTTTTATCAGTGCCTCTGCAAATTCATCGAAATTACCAAAAGTGTACCGAAATGCTCTGAACCATTCGAGGGGTCCTCCAGCTAGAAATCTTTCTACGATTCTCATCTCTCTTTCTCTAGGAATATGAGCTTCAAT
Organism: Meconema thalassinum; assembly: GCA_946902985.2. Lineage (NCBI taxonomy): Eukaryota > Metazoa > Arthropoda > Insecta > Orthoptera > Tettigoniidae > Meconema > Meconema thalassinum. Next base: position 425,070,845 of record OX336388.2, on the reverse strand, counting down.
AAAATAGTCTTTCAGGTTCCTGATATACTGTATCGGTGTTATACTATCAGTATTACTAAATTTTTGAGGTTTGTCCTCAAAGTTTCGGATGACTGTCACATTTCTCGGATATGGATCCATATAATTCTTCCCACTATCACGATATTTCCATTCAGGTTCAATATTCCTATCCTCTTCTTCTTCCCGAAATCTGAAAATACGTTCCTCAGGACTAATATCTCTCTCTTCTGTAGCGAGGTTACATCTTCTGACGTAATTCCTATCATCTTCACAAGTCAATCCTTCTGGATCCTTATCTGTGATTTCCGTGATGACTTTCCTAATCAACTCTTCTTTATATGTTTCCATCATGCTAGCTTCTCCTAGTTTCAAATTCTGAAGTTTGCTCGTAGTTTCATTGACATCAGAGACAACCTTATGAATTTGTTCCTTTAATGCTTGCACGTCCTGACCTATTTGAGTTCTATCCTCTACCTGCTTTTCGGATAGCGAATCCATCCTTATACTCAAATCCTTTCTAATTTGAACTACTTCATTATTTATATCTACCTGTGTACTGGCAAGTTTTCGTTCAATTCGCTCCTGAATCTGATTGACATGTTCCCCACTTGACCTGTTCCATTCATCTTTCCACACCGTTACATTTGCAGTTAACATTTCCGCAATATCTACTTCAATGTCTTCCTTAAGTAAACGATTATGATCTAATACTTGGGTTCTCATGACCTCTACATCATATTTTAATCCAGCTAGAGAAGCTGTTGTCCTAACAGACTCGTCAACCAACCTAGTTGTTAAAGCACTAATGTTACGAGTACAAAGCGTTTTTGAAGTTTCAATTTCTTCTCTAACTTTATTAACATCAGTTTGAACTTTGGCAATGTCTACAAAAACTGTATTAACTTCTACTTGTATCTTATTGATGTCGCTTTGCATCTCATTTACATCAGAATGAATATTATTTATGTCTACTTGAACGTTTGACACATCGGTTCGAACATTTTAATCTCTCTTTGAACTTCTTCTACCTTGTCTTGTACAGTAGCAACATCATTCCTAACAACGATTACTTCTGCTCTAGCACATGAAATATCACCCCGGACATTAGCAACATCAAGATTCAACATAGTAAGGTCTTTCTGTACCTTAGAAACATCAGTTTTAACATCTGAAACATCTTTATGTACATTGGATAAATCTTTATGGACATTGGACACGTCTGTGCGCATGTCAGTTACAGCATTCTCGATTCCCTGGGTACTGGTCTGTAAACGCGACACATTATTTTCTAAGTTTGCAGAACTGGTCTGAAGAACTTTCAAATTTTCATCCAGCATCTGCTTCATACTGTTATTCATGCTAGCTTTCAAATTAGCAGACATATTACTAGAATTCTCCTCCATCATCTCCTGCATTCGACTAGTATTCCTAGCTTCCATCTCCTTCACACTTTCATTCATGCTAGCTTTCGAATTAGCAGACAAATTGTTGGACATCTCCTCCAACATCTTCCTAATACTCTCATCTGCCATCTCAATAATATTTCAATAATAGACTGCTTTAGGGACATACATCAAACAGAGCAAGATAACAACATCTGAGCAACATCTTTCACCATATATAAGTTTGAGCAATTTTCTGTCTTAAATCTAACATATAATTAGCTTATAATTAACCTTCGTAGACACCCTATGTTGAAATAAACTCAAGCACATGTTCAAATTTCTTTGGTTCATTTTAAAATATCCTAACACAAATAATTTACATTTACAATCCAAATAGTTTAAATTTTATCTTTAATATGACTAAACATGTCATAAGCCGGTCAAATAAAATAAGACTCAAGATCATAGGCGATTTTTCTAAGTTTCCAGCCTATTTAACCTCTCTCAAGTTGTATAAGATCTGATCTTTTCTGAGTGTAATTTTCCTAATACAACACAACATTTAATCCCTATATAATCACACTCTCAAATTCTACAATTGGCCAAGACATCTAACAAAGAATCAACCTCTTTATTTGAGTCTTCACAATCCCATTGACATCGATAACTTGGTAATCCAATGTTATTCGAGCATTCCACAAAATTGCGGTGCCAATTCTACTGCAATAACTTGGTAATCCAATGTTATTCAAGCATTCCGAACTTCGATTGTGCCAATTCTACTGGCGTTCATCCTGGTAATCCAGTTTTGTCAATCGAGCCCCACCGAATTCCGGCGCCAATCCTACTGTCCCCGATAATCCGGTTAGTAGGTTGTCAGATATCCGCCCCTCAATCGGATTGCCAATAATCAAACGCACCGGCACAGCTACATCAATGAAAATGGCATTGACAGATACTACCGAGATTAGAGCACAGTAGTTAACAAGAAATTATTGTGGAACACACCAAAATATACGGGGGTTCATACTTACCTTTTACTTACCTATTCAAATTAATCTCGGGTATGGGTTGCCAACTGGATCACTTAAAAGTATGCCCTCACAATAACCTCCACCATGATATTTAAAATGAACCAAGACGGAAACAAGAAACTTTAAACTGTACAATAATTTATTTCACATAAGGGAATAATTTAACAAAAATATAACAACAAAATAAACGTGGCGATCAGAAGCCATTGTCAATGTAATCATGTCCTCCTGTAGGACTTGAAGACTTTACATACAAAATTTCAGCTTTCTAGCTCAAAAGAACGTAATAATAATAATACACTTCGAATGGATAAGGGAGTTGGGACGAGACATATAGCACTTGTTTTCCTTTTTCATAAACATCACATTTTATTTATAACTGCAAGGCTGCTATGTAGGTGACCTTGGCCTCTATCATACAGTTGTCTGGCCAGCTGCACCATGTCGCATGCTTGCATCGTCAAATGGACCCACCTGTCCAGCCAACGTTAGCATATGCTAGTTACCTCAGAGCCGAGCTCCTTTCAAAACACTTTAAATGTTCACGTCTCAGCTCAAATATTATCACGCAAATCTTTTAAATGCTCCATTCAAATATCCATGGATTACTCTAATAATCCCAAATCTTGTTTAATTGTATAATCCAATTGTTTAATTAGCGTTGTTTAGATTATAATAACAAAAACGCTTAATGTTTATAACAAAATGTTCATAAATTATTTATAACATTTTAAATTGTTTATAATATTGTCAAACGACAATTGAAAAATTTATACACGCCTTTATTAATCCTTTCGTTTCAAATTATTATTAAAGATATTTACATAGTTATTTACAATATTTATATCATTTATTTTAGAAATACATTAAACCACACGTTTATCCGGTTGATAATTACTCAAATCGTGGTGATATAATCGACCAATGAAGGTTAGTTATATTTAAATTATAGATTCAGGTTTAATAAGGTTTAATAATTATTATTATTTGTGACGGTAACCTCCATTCAAAATCGTTATCTCAAATTATTTAAACACTCTTGTTAATTTTAACAGTAACTTCACATGATTAATTTTCAAAGGACCTGGACAATACACTCAGCGGAAAAATACCTCGCTCAAAACGCACAAAATTGCACAAAATTGCACAAAAATAGGCCCAGAATTCATCATATATCTCAATATATATGGCATCAAAATCTTCCACAATACATACAAAAAACCTCCACTTATAAATTCATTAACTTCATTAATATTACTGTGGGAACCTCCTTCACTTATTCAAGGGCATTATTCATCAGCGACTTTTACACGTCCACTGAACTAACGATTAAACATCCATAGTTCCACTTTAAAAATTCTTATATTCATTAATTGTATCAAAAACTGTTATTATATTTAACCTTCGTGGGTTTCATTCATGAATCGATATGAAGTAAAAATTTGCCAATCACAAATAAATTTAATAGCAAATACGATTAGACACGCCTCCCTGGTCTATCAAAATTGAGATTAATATCTTCAAAGTAACGCAGTATAAAAATACTATCTTCAATCAAAGTTCATCTAAACTGCATAAATAATCGAATAGAATACAATTAGACTGTGGAATGCAAACATTATTGTTCCAATCTAGAATTGAGAAAAACTCCTATCAAATGTTCATTACTATAGTGTATTCAATAAATCGTAATCAAAGTTCATATTTCATAAAATTGTCTATAATGCAATGGTATTTCAGAACTGACGATAAATGTCTATGTTGCAATCATGTTCATAAAACGACTAGTATTTCCAAGATCGTCGATACAGTAATAGATTTTAACGCTCTAAAATCTTTTAATTATTCTTCTTTCTTGAGGATGACAGAAAATTGGTCACAGTAATTTACTGAATATAATTACTTTAATAAAATGACACGCTGTCTGAATTCAAATTTGCCATAGAAAATCGTTAACTTTACAGTCAAATCGAGACTACAAAAATATGCAAATTACTGAAAGAATATATATATAAATCAGTCTCAACTGATCCAAAATTATTTAAATATGCCAATGACATACTAATGTCTCAATAAATCGTAGAAAAAGGCATAAATCATCAAAGTGTACTGAGTACAGAAATATCAAGCAAGAATATGGGGCAAAATATATGAGACAGAAAATATGGGAAAAATGGTTGCTCAGATATCGCTAAATGGCTCAAATAAAACAAGAAACGTTCACGACTACCTTATCTGTTGATTGAAGTTCTAGAGGAAAATTTCCAAAGAAGACTGCTGATGGTTCCATTTCACCAACGTAAAGATGTGCTCCGACCTCGAACCTGGAACCTGCGCCCTCGGAGAATAGAACTGCTTCCTCCTCCGGAAATTGCACTGCTCCGTGTAGACTATAGACATCCTTCTGGCAAAACTCTTCTTTGTGAGCCGGGTCTACCCTGGCCTCTCTTGAAAGTTCCCTGAAGTTCTGGTAGAAATTCGCCATGAAGTTTATTGCAATTATTTCCGCAGAAATGTTCATAAATGTAGAGTATGAAAATATTTCCACTGCCATTTGATATAATTCAGCGTTGGACTACGATGCATGAGTGTAGTTGGATGTTCACTACATGCTCGCTTTTGTAGAAAGACGATTAACGAAGTTCCATGCTGCTATTTCACTCCATTGATATATGTCCCAATTGCATTAAAGTTTTTAGTCTTCCATCTCCACTTCCGTTATAATAATAGTTGAAAGAACTGCCATATTATATTGTTGCATTGTAGAATGCAGCGTTCTATCACCAAACGTAATCTTCCGTATCACGGTTGCAATACACGTGTCAGCCGTAGCGTAGAATGTGATATTATAAAAGTGCTTCTCAGGTGGCGAGAAAATCACTTTTGTCTGCAGTCTTAAAATGCGAATATCTTCCAAAAAATAATCGTGAAATTGTTCAACTTTCCTACAAACCTCAATACTATAATGCACAATAGAATTAGCATATAGGCATTAGCTAACTCTTGATAGATAATCTTGTAGACTCTTTTATGTGTGCGTTTCAACTTCGCCTAGTTTCAGAAACCGTAAAATGGTACTGCTGCACTCTCCGTGCTCGTTCGATGCGGTGGGCTCTACCACACGCGCTAATGACGACTTGCTTCACTGAATCACTCGAAGTCTGACAATATGATAATCAGAAAAACCACTATAAGACATCAGAAACTGAGAAAATGAGATATGAGAACTCCTCTCTGCTGTGCAAGACCTTTTATCAACTTCTTAAGGGGCGTATCCATCCCTTCCATAGCTTGTTCCTCCGTCATTGCTAGAAGTTCTAACTTTGGCTATACTTGACGGATTTTCAAATTTCAAAAACTCAAAATTAATTTCTTCAAAATTCCAAATCAATGCCATAATTGAAAATAGATTTCCACAATTCTGCATTCCAAAAGTAATTAAATATGGTAGTTTCAGTAATCTCCGTCTCCCTCCAAACTATCATTCATTGGTTCGAGCCTTTCCTCCAATAGCGTAACTTCTTCCTTAGCACAATTCCATGTTTCCCTGCGACTGCGTCGTAAATCTCAGATCTTTCTCGAACAAAATCATGACGTCACCAAGAATCTCAGCTCAACCAGCCTACTTGCATAGAGTCTGCGTCATCCGTGCCTACGTCATGAATATCCACGTCACAACTATGACAGCCATAACTTTATTTATATATGCCAATACAGCCATCGTGGTCTCAATATAATTCAATTTACAGGGGCAGTACTGCAAGGCCACGGACGCCTCCTTACCTCTTCCTTGCCTATCCCTCCCAATCTTCCCCTCCCTTCCTATCCCTCATGAGGCCCCTGTTCCCTTTGCAGGTGAGGCCGCCTGGGCGTGGTGCTGATCCCACCTCCCAAGTTGTATCCCCCGACCAGATGTTCCAAGCTCCAGGACACTGCCTGTAGAGACGGTAGTGGTGGGATCCCTCACTGAGTCCGTGGGGAAAACCAACCGGCTAAAAAAGTTTAATAATTATCATAATAAAATATCCCCGTGGCACCACGGCCATTAACAGACTTAGCCTAACAAGTGACGACCACAGCCCAGCCATTTGATCTACAAATTGCGGGGTGACGCGTAGACAGCGCATCGGGACCCCTAAGCCGTTAAACTTGGTTTTCCTGCCATTTCCAATGAACAAATAGGTTTACGTGTATTTAAATGAAACGATATTAACTAACAACCTATTAATGGGTCTCTGTACGTAAAATAAAATACTGTAATTAAATAAACAAATGGATGAATCAATTAATTCATTCATTACTTAATATGTGAATGACTCCACGAAAGCATTTTATTGCTAAGCGATATCTTAAAATTCTCGTGTCTACCGGGTGGGGTGAGGTGAGGTTTCTACGCGGCATATGGATTTTATAGTCCTCACGCCAACCTCATCAGATAACCTAGAGGGAAAATATGAAAATCCACAGCCTGCTTCTCGTCAACCGACCAGGTCAGGGAATTAAATGAATGAAGCCCCCATCTAGCGGCGAGGTTACGAACTGTGCCGGCAGCCGAAGCCTGTCGCACTCCCCTGGGGCAATGATTAAATGAATGACAGATGAAATGAAATGATAATCGAGAGTGTTGCTGGAATGCAATTGTGACAGGGAAAGCCGGAGTACCCGGAGAAAAACCTGTCTGCCTCCACTTTGTCCAGCACAAATCTCACATTCAGTGACCGGGATTTGAACCACGGACATAGCGGTGAGAGGCCGGCGTGCTGCCGCCTAAGCCATGGTGGCTTTCAAGCTAACGGGAGACGAAATTAATAAAATTGAGCATGGAGTTGGAAGGACTTGGCCGTTGCGTATCAGGAGATACGGTGGGGTTCGTACCCACTCATCTTCCGAGCCCCCTTTAATTAATTAATTAATTAATTAATTAATTAATTTAATAATGTGCGCTCGAAAGAGCATTACTTAACCTACATAGTACACGGAAATATCACTCTAAATACAATTTGGTCATGCAATGCTATTTAGTTTTCACTGTAGTCTCTGACTGATTTAGTTCTTTTTACACACTTAGTTAAGTGATGACAGTCACACCTCTTTTTACACAACAAACACACACAATCATCACCTGGCTGGTGAAAACCTTGAGTTAAGCAAATCTCATGGTGAAAACCATGAGTTGCAAGTCTCGTCACCACATGTCTTAGATCCTGTCCTACCTCAGTCCATTGTCGATCCATCATTGCAGGTGGCAGGTGGAAAAGAGGGTACAATCCAAACAATATCTCAAAGGTATCTGGGCAATGCGTGAAGACTATGGGTGACACTGTCCCTCGCACTCAAAATAGGCCTGTTATCTGCACCGTGAATTCCGTGGTGATGCCTGAAGTGGTACCATTCAAGAAGAGGTTTGACTTCAAGAAGGCTGACTGGACGAAGTTCAGTGAAGAGTTTGACTCGGAGATAATAATCATTCCTCCACAACCTGAAATGTACGACACCTTTGTTGAATGCATCCAGCAAGTTTCTAGGAAAACTATTCCGAGATGATGCAGAACTCAATACGTTCCAGGCATGTCCGGTGATGACAAACAGCTGTTAGAAAAGTATCAGGCCCTCTATGAAGAGGATCCATTTTCTGAAGAAACTATCCAAGATGGAGAAACACTGTTGGAAACCATCACAGCAACTCGCATTCCCAAGTGGAGCAATCTGATAGAGAAACTCGACATGAAGCTGAATAATAGACAGGCCTGGAAACTGCTTAAAAACCTTAGCAGCGACCCTGTAAAACGACAGAAGAACTTCACTGGAGTGACACCTGATCAAGTGGCGACCCAGCTCCTGCTGAATGGTAACACAAAAGGCAGGGCGACCACAGGAGCTCCTCAGCGTGATTTGGAAGCAGAGAATCATTTCCTTCGAGATCCCTTCTCGATGGTTGAACTTGAAACTGCCATCTCCAGCTTGAAGATGTACAAGGCTGCTGGTGTCGATGACCTACGAGTAGAACAGATAAACAACTTTGGCCGTAAAACATTGGAGTGGTTACCAAGCCTGATGAACACATGAGTTGCCAAGCTACATATCCCTAAAATGTGGAGGAAATCTCGATTCATGCACTACTCAAGCCTGGGAAAGAACCAAACGACCCGAAAAATGTTCGTCCTATTTCCCTTTTATGCCATACTTTCAAGATACTGGAACGCCTGGTACTTAACCGAATCAGTAGCATCTTCGAATAGAAGTTCATTCCACAACAAGCAGGCTTTCGTGCTGGAAAATCATGTTGTAGCCAGATCTTGAATCTCACCCAACACATCGAGGATGGTTTTGAGCGCGTAGAGATAACGGGAGTCGCCTTCGTTGACTCAACAGCTGAATACGACACTGTGAATCATAGGAAGCTGTCAAAGAAAGTGTATGACCTTACCAAGGACCACCAACTAACATCCCTTATCAGCGTCTTCCTTCAGAACAGAAGATTTCAAGTCTCGCTACAGGGTAAAAGGAGTAGATGGCGAACCCAGAAGAACGCCCTCCCTCAATGCAGCGTGATGGCTCCAGCGCTGTACAACATCTGCACAAATGATCAGTCAATTCCAGCAAGTACCAGGTTCTTCATCTATGACGAAGACACATATGTAGCTGCTCAGGGCTCATCATTTGAAGAAGTGGAAAGAAAGCTGACTTCCGCGATGGACGAACTCTCCAAGTACTATGATACTGTTACGTGCCACCCCCCCACCCTAGTGGCACTTTTGTTAACTGGATTACGGTGGGGTACAAAGCACAACACCAATTACTGCTTGAAATAATTAACATTATTGTGGCCAGAAAATTACATGAATCAGCAAATACAAGCAATTAGGAGCCTTACTCCTAATTCCTCAAGTCTCTTCCTTGAGCGCTCTTGGCCCTTCCACTTGTCAACAGACCACAGAAGTTAATCCGTCCTAATGAGTACGGTGGCCTTGACAGAAACTACCTGCTCCTCTCCCTTATGTTTACCGACCACAATTACTTACGATCACTTGCTGCAGGCTATTTCGCTGTCCACAAGCTGGAGAAACAATGTCACTGGATTTCGTAACTCGTACAGCACTTCGTCACCACACTTCTGTCGCACAGGATAATCGCTCACACTAGCTCGTAAAACACACACCCACAGAAAACTCGGTTCCCTCACTGTTGAAGCCGCTTGTATAGCAGTCCGGTGACTCAATAAATGCTTCTAGATCCATCCAGGATTCACGGCTTCTCGAGGTTTCCATCGCTGGCTCCGTCACGAACATTCTGGACCATCCTTTTGTCCTAGTAGCCCTGTTGCATAAGGCGCGCGCAATACACTGAGGGAGAGCAGCCCAGCCCTGGGGCAGTTGAGACTCATGCGGTGAGCGATGACACAAACTCACAGCCGTAACACCACCCCCTTCCTAAAAAGGCTGATCGTCCCGATCAATCATTGGTCCGTCTGTGTCCCTCCGTAGGCTGCCAGGCGATCTCGGTGCACGATCTTCATCTTCGCCCTCGGGCTCCGCTGGATCCTGTAGACGATATCGTTGATCCGTTTCACGACTCGGTACGGGCCCTCCCAGGACTTCTGCAGTTTGGGTGACAGGCCTTTCTTCCGTAATGGGTTGAAGAGCCAGACCAGGTCGTCCTCGTGGAATCCGCCGGCATCCGTCTGCTGGTCGTATCGGGTCTTCATTCGGTCGGTCTCGATCCGCAGTTTCCTCCTCGCGAACGCGTGTACGTCCTCCAGTTGGTCGACCAGTTCTTGACAATACTGGCTTACCGGGATCGGATCATTCCCAGGTCGGCCGAAGGCAAGATCGACAGGTAGACGGAGCTCCCTCCCAAACATGGCCCGGGCTGGTGTGCACCCGGTGGCTTCATGCACGGCGGCGCGGTAGGCCAGGAGAAATAGTGGAAGATGCTTGTCCCAATCCCTCTGGTGCTCGCTGACGACTATTCGGAGATGGTTCTCGATGGTGCGATTGAATCGCTCTACCATCCCGTCGGACTGAGGGTGTAGCGGCGTTGTCCTTGTCTTCCGGATTCCCAGCAGCTGGCATAGGTTCTGGAACACCTGCGACTCGAAGTTCCTCCCTTGGTCGGAGTGCAGCTCCAGGGGTACTCCGTACCGGCTGACGAATTCCTTCACCAGGGTCTCTGCAATCGTCGCGGCTTCTTGGTTAGGGAGCGCATACGCCTCCGGCCATTTGGTAAAGTAGTTGCTGACGACTAATATGTAGCGGTTCCCTGCCTCGCTTAACGGGAATGGCCCAGCAACATCGATGGCCAATCTCTCCATGGGGCCGCCCACGTTGTAGGTCTTCAGTGGACCCCGTCGTCTTCGTCCTGGGCCCTTGCTGGCTGCGCAATCGTGGCACCTCGCGCAGTAGCTCTCCACGTCTGTTCGGCATCCGATCCAGTAGAACCGCTCTCTCAGCTTCTCCAGGGTCTTCTTTATCCCTAGGTGCCCACTAGATGATCCTCCATGAACTTCCTTCAGGACTTCCTCCGTCATAGCCTTTGGAACGACGACTTGTTCCCGAGATGTCTTCCCGTCGGTGCTCTCCCAGGTACGGCAGATGAGACCGTCCCTTACAATCAGCGAGTCCCACTGTGCCCAGTAGGACTTAAACTTCGGGCTGCAGTCACTCACAATGTTCCACCCGGGTCTGGGGACACAGGCCCTCTTCCATTCGGCTATCAGTCCAAGGTCATCATCTTCTGCTTGTGCCCGCGTGAAAGATTCGCGGCTCCAGCTCCCCTGAAGTTCCACGGTAGTCCTTCGGCACTGTATCCCGGTGTTCTCCTCCCTTCGGGCACAGAAGGTGCAGTCTTCGGGGCACGGTCTTCGTGACAGGGCGTCGGCGTTAGAATGCAGTTGGCCTTTCCTGTGCTGAATCTCAAATTTGTACTGTTGAAGTCTCTCTAACCACCGCGCGAGTTAACCCTCGGGCTGCTTGAAGTTCAGGAGCCACCGCAGGGATGCATGGTCGGTCCTGATGAGAAATTCTTGCCCGTACAGGTACTTGTGGATGTGTTCAGTGGTCTTCACGATGGCGAGCAGCTCCTTCCTGGTGACGCAGTAGTTCCTTTCTGGCTTTGACAAGGCCTTGCTGAAGTAGGCCACTACTCTCTCCTCGCCGTCCACTACTTGCGACAGGATCCCCCCTATGCCAAAGTCGCTGGCATCGGTATCGACGATGAACCTTGTTCCAGGTCTGGGGTGGGCCAGAATAGGCGCGGTGCACAGAGCCTGCTTGAGTTGTTCGAAGGCACTGTGGCATTCTGCTGTCCACGTGAAGAGTTGGTCCTTCTCAGTCAGTCGATGTAAAGGTTTGGCGATGTCGGCGAATCCTTTCACGAAGCGACGGTAATAAGTGCAGAGTCTCAGGAAGCTTCGTAGTTGTGACTTGTCCTTCGGAACTGGCCACTCCCTCACAGCTGCGGTCTTCTGTGAATCGGTGCGCACCCCTTCCTCGGAGACGATATGCCCAAGGTATTGGACCCGCTTCTGGAAGAGCTGACACTTCTTGGGGCTCAACTTCAGCTGGGCAGCCCGTAGCTTCAACAAGATCTCCTTCAGGTTGCTGAAGTGCTCCTCGAAGCTTCTCCCCAGAACGATGACGTCGTCTAGGTAGACCAGGCAGGTCTTCCAGTGTAGTCCCCTCAGAATGGACTCCATCAGCCTTTCGAAGGTCGCAGGGGCGTTGCACAGACCGAATGGCATGACGGTGAACTGCCAGAGCCCGCTGCCCACAGAGAACGCCGTTTTCTCGCGGTCCTTAGGGTGGACCTCCACCTGCCAGTAGCCACTCTTCAAATCCAAGGTGGAGAACCATCTTGACCCTGATATGGTGTCCAGCGTGTCGTCGATTCGGGGTAGAGGGTAGCTGTCCTTCTTCGTGACGTCGTTCACCCGCCTGTAATCCACGCAGAACCGGGTGGAACCGTCCTTCTTCTTCACTAGCACGACCGGAGAACTCCAAGGACTATGTGATGGCTCGATCACCCCTTGCTCCTTCATCTCTTCTACCATCCGGTCGACTTCGGCTTGCTTGGCGAGCGGGACACGTCGGAATGGGGCCCTAATCGGTGCGCTGTCCCCAACGTCGATTCTGTGCTGAACCAAGCTTGTCCTGCCGAAGTCTTTGCTCCCCACGGAGAAGACGTCCTGGAATTCGCGTAGCAGGTCCTGAAGTTGGCGTGATTGTTCCTCGTCTAAATGGTCCCAGGATCCTTGGTACAGCTCCTGTAGTTCTTCTGGCAGTGTGCGTCTTCTTCGGTTGTCCATCTGCAGGTGTCCGTCCGTCGTATCTGTGATGCGGGCAATCCAGGTAACGGGCTCGCAGACTCCTAAGTTGGTGTCCCGGTGAACCGTAATGTCGTAGTCGTTCAGGTTGGACAGGCGGACGTACGGCCGAGACGTCGTGTTGATGAGGGTCTTGGCAACTAGCAATCCTTTTGTCTGGATGTCCTCATATTTTGGCTCGATGACAGCCGCCACACCCTCAGCAGTTCCGTCGACAATTACGGCAGCGCTGACTTCCGTCCTGGCGGGAACGATGACGTCCTCTCTCAGCCTTACTCGTCGTGCGGCGACGGCCTCGTGTGCTGGTTGCAAAGCAAGTTCCTCACTTCCGAAGTGCAGAGTGTTGGTACTCAGATCCAAGATGATGTTGTTCTGGTCCAGGAAGTCCAGTCCGATGATCACTTCATTTGATACGTCAGCCACAAGTACTGGATGCTTTATCGCCCGTCGACCAATGACGAACTCCAGTGATGCTTCGCCATGTACCAGTGCGGTTTCTCCGGTCGCGGTTATTAGCTGGAGGTTCCTTTGTGTGGGTTGCACTCTCCACTTCGGGATCACGGTGGGGCTGACGATGGTCCTCGATGCTCCCGTGTCGATTAGCATGGGCCAGCTCACTCCGTTGATAACTCCGTCACACGGACTTGGACTGCCGGGGCTTGACGACTGTCACAAGCCAACCTTTGCCCCCCAAGGCTGGCTAATACTCGTTTCCCTGGGCCGCGCGGTTTTCAGACGACTGACTTCCCGTCGGATACCCTCGGCGGCGGCGATCACCGCAGTCCTTGCTCAGGTGGCCTTTCTTACCGCAGGTCCAGCAGGTCGGTAGTCCTCTTCCGGGCCGCCTCTCCGGTTGTCTTCTGGCTGTGTCGTTGCTGGTAGTGCCGCGACTATCGAAGAAACGGCTTAGCGCCTCCATCAATTCGTCGGCCAGGGGCTTGGTCTCGTTGGTTTTTGCTGGTTCGTCGACGTCCACTTGACGCACCCGCGCGTGCATTCTAGATGCCTGTTTCGCCGTCTCAAACTCACCTGCGTGGCTCAGCGCATCTGCCAGGGTCTTATTGCGCGCGAGTCGCAGCGCCTGTTGAGTGTCCGAGTCCCGTAGTATGTCGGTGAAGGTTTGCATCGCAATCTGCTCCAGAAAGTCGGCCGGCGCTGTTGGGTAGGCTAGCCTTACGAGGCGTGCGATGTCCATCTCGAACTCCTGCAGGGTTTCCGCGTTCTTTTGTACCCGGGTCCGGAGCTGCATCTGGTAGGCCTGCTGAAGATGGCTATCCCCATATCGGGACTCCATATGGGCGATCAGTGAAGCGTAGTCCTGGGATCCAGTCGGGATGGCCTGAAGGACGTTAAGGGCGTCCCCTCTCAGCGCTACAATGAGAGCTGTAGCCTTTTCCGTGCTGTTCCAGTTGTTTATGGAACAGGCTGCCTCGAACTGACGTAAATAGGTGCTCCACGGGACCTTTCCGTCGAAGGTTGGGGGCGTCACTCTGCTCTGTCCCGTTCCTGGTGTCCCCGGTGTACCTGTGGGCGGGCGTCGGCGCAGCTCGGCAACTTCCTCTTGATGAGCGTTGACTTTCTCTTCCACCCCCGTGAGTGGGCGTTGGCGCAGTTCGGCAACTTCCTCTTGTAGGGCTTTGACTCTCTCATCCACCCCGGTCGGCGGGCGTCGGTGCAGCTCGGCGACTTCCTCTTGTAGGGCTTTGAATCTATCTTCCATCCCTGTCGGCGGGTGTCGGCGCAGCTCAGCAAATTCCTTTTGTAGAGCGTAAAATCTCTCTTCCACCCCCGTCAGCGGGCGTCGGCGTAGCTCAGCAACTTCTTCTTTTAAGGCGTCGAACTTCTTTTCCACTGCCGTGACTTCCCCACGCAGACCCAGTTCTAATTTCTTCAAGTCCTGTGCTAACTTATTCTGCCCGTCTTCCATCTTCTTCTGGCCGTCCTCTATCTTCTTGGTTGAATTCTTCTGGCCATCTTCTAATTTAGCAGTTAGGTCCTCGGCTAACTTCTTCTGGCCGTCTTTTAGTTTGGCAGTTAGGTCCTCGGCCAACTTCTTCTGGCCGTTCTCCATCTTCTTCTGGCCGTCCTCCATCTTCTTCAGGTCCTCCGCTAACTTATTTTGACCGTCTTCCATCTTCTTCTGGCCGTCTTCTAATTTGGCAGTTAGCTCCTTGGTTAAATTCTTCTGGCCGTCTTCTATGCCATTTAACTTTTCTAGCAATGCTGCCAATTGCGCCTCCATTTTAGTTGTTTGCCTTGTAAAGGGCATGCACTCACAGGAAAATTAGAGAAAATGACCTGCTCGGGTTTTGAAACCAGGACCGTCAGGTGTTGTGGTTGAGTTCGTAATCCGGCTTCTGACACCAGTTGTTACGTGCCACCCCCCTAGTGGCACTTTTGTTAACTGGATTACGGTGGGGTACAAAGCACAACACCAATTACTGCTTAAAGAAATAATTAACTTTATTGTGGCCAGAAAATTACATGAATCAGCAAATACAAGCAATTAGGAGCCTTACTTCTAATTCCTCAAGTCTCTTCCTTGAGCGCTCTTGGCCCTTCCACTTGTCAACAGACGACAGAAGTTAATCCGTCCTAATGAGTACGGTGGCCTTGACAGAAACTACCTGCTCCTCTCCCTTATGTTTACCGACCACAATTACTTACGATCACTTGCTGCAGGCTATTTCGCTGTCCACAAGCTGGAGAAACAATGTCACTGGATTTCGTAACTCGTACAGCACTTCCTCACCACACTTCTGTCGCACAGGATAATCGCTCACACTAGCTCGTAAAACACACACCCACAGAAAACTCGGTTCCCTCACTGTTGAAGCCGCTTGTATAGCAGTCCGGTGACTCAATAAATGCTTCTAGATCCATCCAGGGTTCACGGCTTCTCGAGGTTTCCATCGCTGGCTCCGTCACGAACATTCTGGACCATCCTTTTGTCCTAGTAGCCCTGTTGCATAAGGCGCGCGCAATACACTGAGGGAGAGCAGCCCAGCCCTGGGGCAGTTGAGACTCATGCGGCGAGCGATGACACAAACTCACAGCCGTAACAATACCAACCATCTGAAGCCGAACCCTAATAAGACACAAGTGTATGCGTTCCATCTACTGTGCCCGTTTAGGAAAACGGAAGTACCAGTCATCATCCGACTAAATGCTCAGCTCAGGGCGTGTACAGTTATTCCCACTGCCTGACCATGTACTCAGAATGTGAACTATAGGAAGGTCAAGCACAAAAGAACTATAACACCAACTACTTTAAATTGATATCTTTAATTCACTCAAATATTTCCAAATATGAAGTCGCAACATAAATATTGGTTGAAATTACCCTCAAACATAATAAAAAATATATAATGACCCTTAGTCTATCTTGCTTCATTTCCAATGGATTCGTTATGATCCATGTGCTTACACTGATACTTTAGTCTTAGATATTCTAAATCTTATATTCCCCAAATTTAAGGGTTTTTAGTCACTTCAACTGAGTTCCGCCTGGTCAGGCTCGAACTCAGGATATTTACTTTTACTCTTACAATGCCTTCATTCGGCTATAATCTAAACTTATCATTCTACACATTTATTTATCCTTTTAAATCTCTTTTTCCACACTTTTGAAACACAAATTATCCCCCAAAACACAAATAACATTATTTACACATGAGTACCAATTACTTCTCCACTTCCATCCCAATTATATTTTATTGCAGCCATTGTGTCCCTGAGAATTGGATGTTCAATGGAACCCGCACTCCCCGAAGTCCAATTCTAAGATTTTTATCTTACCCGTATTTCTTTCCTTTAAGAGTATGGAACCAAAATCTGGATTTTTCAAAAATGCATTTATTATTATTTTTATTATTATTATTCTTTATATTCATTATGTCATTATTATTTGCATTCAGGATGAGCAATCCATTAATAATAATCATCTTCGGCAGGTATTACTTCTTCGACTTTTTAATCCTTCAGATAAAACCAAGAGGTCTTCATTAAGATATTTACCACAGTAATAGTTTAATGGCTTGTCCTGCGTGAGGCGTGACCGTCATTAGTCTCACTTGCCTCGAGCGAGACAACGAACCTCTTATAAACAACATAGCTTTCCCTTATCCGTATCTTGACCTAGCTCAATCTTTACCCATATGTTTTTAACATTCAAAGACACACCACCTCTCCATTGAGACTCCAAGCATTTTTATTCTATTCTTCATACGGACTACGATCAGTCTAATTATTCACATTATTTCGCGCTCCTTTAGGGATAATTATTCTCTGCTATTAGGATGACAAACAAACATATTATTATTCTGCTGTGATAGGCATTCCAAATACCAGTGCTAACCAATCTAGAAACGCCATGTTCTACCTGGCTGCAGAGGTCGGCTTAGCTTGCAAGAGGGAATCAATTTTCACCCTACCTCCGGCTACCCGCCTAGACAAAATATCATCTAACCAGTCTTACGATACTATTTTATTCATGTGCTCCCTGGCATACATGAGAATTATAAAATACTTGAGTGAGCATTTATTCTTTCAGTCGAACACATTATGTGACTTTACCTTAGTCAACCGACGAATTTTCCATAGACTATAATAATTATCGGATACTCGCACGTTAATTCAATATTTCAAGCCCTAGCTTACATTTGGTCTAGCCCATTTTTGGCGACAATAATATTTCTTGGATACTCAATTCACTATTACAGTGGTCCAGATATCCTGGCGAGGATAAATGAATCTACTTATCATTATTACATTTTCGTATTATTCAATTCGTTATTTTTGTGGTCTTTTATTATTATTATTATTATTATTATTATTATTATTATTATTTTCGTTAGGCCTTTCATTGCCTTAACTCGTGATGCGGAGGTCATTTGCCATTACTTTTAATTTATATCATTTAACCGTATAAGGTTTATTTATTATTTTATCACTGACTAGGATTTTCATTGCATTACTTTAAATTTCATTAAATTATCTTTCAATTTCTTAATTATTTACTTTCGCATTAACTTAAATTTCGTTCAACTTCTATTGCGTTTACTTTGCATAACAAATGTCACTGTTTTCAATTACTTAGTTTATTTCTTTCGATAATACTTTGGTTCCATTACTTTTTATGCTTACACGCACTTGAGTATTTTTTGTACAATATTTAAATCGTTACTGGGCCTCATCTTTACGGCCTTCCTCATTAAAAAGTGACACTTTAAAGCACTATTCACCGTTATCACTTTATCATGAATCATTTCACAATAATACATTTCGAATTCCGGGTCCACAATGGTTCAATATATTTAATTCATTTTGGTACTCACCAACTCAGGACCTGCCGTTGTGAAGAATTTCACCCTCATGATTTTGACTAATACATTTTTACAACAATATGGCAACACATAACACACGTGATTTCTACCTGACGTGACATATTGATATTTTTACACATAATGATTCTTGATTAAAAAATGGCACTTTCACAAAATTTATATTAATTTCTAAAACAATAAACTTATACCTTTTCACACGTTTTCACTTTACCACCTATTACTCTGGGACAGTTCACACGTGTTAACCCTTGGGTTAAGTCTTATTTTAATATCTATTTACAATTTCTTTACACACTGTGTAATAGTTCTTGTCGCATCTCAGAACGCAAGCGATGACTTCCGATTGGTCTCCTGATGACGACTTCTCACCTCGATCTAGTTGCACGATCTGTCCTACGATGACTCCTAACTCGGACCCCTAGGTATTGAATCAAAGTTCTGTAGTTTTATCCACGATTTAAACTCACCGGTTTATTGACTTAGCCTGGCTTGTCTTTTAACAACGTTATGTTGTGAAACGATTGTAATTATCGACCTGTTCTTTTATTTTGGCAAGGCTAGAAATGTTCCTTTTATTTGACAATGTTCGGTACTTCCACTTTTTACTGCGCATTCATTTTAAATGAAACGCGACTCTACTTTTACTTTTGGTACGCGGTCCTGCTATCTTACTGGCTTTTATTTAAACCCATAGATGATGCTTGTTTCTAGCGGTTGTGTTCGGACCTAACTTTCATTTCTGGTGCGTATTGTTCATCTATCCTCACAATTTTATATAGGCGGAGTTCTTTCTACCTTCGGTAGCTTCTGCCTGGTAACGAACCAGCTAACTTGTATTCTTGAAGATTTATAGTTCTTTCCGAAGCTACGTAACTTTCCCTGATGTCTTTGTGTCCGGTGTACTGAACTACCCGCCACGGCGGACACCAAACTGAATACTGTGAACCATTATCGTGCTCCTTGACGCCTACGGTAAACTGAATATGCTGAAAATTGTTCTTTTCACTGATATGGCCCAACTTGGCTCACTGGCGATTCGTACTGGCGGTCTAGATACTGTGATCCAGCGTTATGTTTGACTGGACTGACAAAACTGCACGTACTGTGAGGTAGCACCTCCGTCCCAACGGACTGAAAGACTGCCTATGATGTGATGCAGCACTCCTGCACTTGGAGTCCACTGTAGACTGCATACCTCCTGCCTAAAGACTCGGCTATATATCGGGAACTCGCAAAAATAAACTAATTTGGTCTTCTTCTCAGAGCTATCTTTTGAACTTGACGTCGCACGTTTTTGAAAAAATATCCATTATGTTCCCTACAGTCTAAACGTCACATTCTCATCTTGTTTTCCGAAAATCGATCGTCTATTATTTTTAAATTAAATTTATAAAGCTCCTCAGCTACGTGGGCGAGTTGGTTTTATTTTCTCCTTCCCAGGACCTCTTCATAGCCCCGCCTAATGACGTAACTGCTTCATAAGCACTTTTTCCCTGTGCCTTAATTACTCGATTTTAATCTTAATTAATTCGTAACTCCCTGGATTATTCTGATTGACTTAATAATATTTATGTAATTTTGCGTTATTTCCAAGAAAACTGTTTATTTCATAACTCTGCGGTGTTGGAACGCAATCCAGGGTTGTCATAAAGATACTGATAATAAACCTTCGCAGTGGTTCCCCTGCCTACCTGCTCAGATCGTTTCCTCACGGCATGACTGTGCTCGTGAATCATACACAGCATGTATCTTGTGACTCCATATAAGGCTGTCAATGCTCTGCTTCATTGCCTGAATCACTTCATATTTCCTCATGGCTAGCTTATGCGTAACTGAAAGTCTTACAGCTATTTTATATGTCTCGATTTATAATAACTTAGGTTCGAACCCTGCACCCATCAAATGGGTACAAATGGCCCTTCCTTGATTTAAATAAATTTTCGAACGGGTAAGGAAATGTATTTAACTTTCACTCCTGGAATATATCAAATGTGTTCCAGCTTCGAACCTACGATCTTTTATCAACCTCATGGACTTGTTCAATTTAATTTATCATTTTCTTTCATCCCCCTTCGGGGAATGGACTGTCCCTACCCGTCTGGTAAATGTCCACTTTTATCCCTTTAACCTTTTAATTTACATTATTTGAACTTTTTATTTCTTCAATTTGTTATGGGTGCGGATGGTTCCTACCCGTTTGATCATTTTATTTCAATTGTCTTTAGTCTATATTTTATCAGCCATCTTCAATTTCAGTTCCCTTCCTTCCTTTCTTAATTTATCATTTTCAAATTAAGCTTGCACCGTTATTTCCTTTAACGCCGCGTAAATTTCCTTCAGTCCACATTCACAGTCCAACCGTTGCTATCTTCTCTCTCTCACCCTCATCTGTTCTTTCTACGATGGTGACAAGGGCTTGTTCATCACCGCTTTCAAACTCTTCTGGAGGATAGTATACTTTTAGATTTGCTGCATTCATGATCATTTCCTGCTCGGTTTCCAAATGCTGCACCTTGTATGCATTATTTTTCAGGTCTCTTATGATCTTATAGGGCCCGTGGTAGTTCATCCTGAATTTCTTATATATGCGATTATCTGTGTCAGATATCGCTGGACGCTTAATTAAGACTAGTTCACCCACCAATAGTGGTCTATGGTACCTTTTATTTCGATTCCTTTTCTGCCTTTTCTCCACTTGGGCTTTCAAATTCTCGTAGGTTTTCTGAATCCTTAAATTTCTTCCTAATTAGGCATCTGTCGGTATGGGTATTACCTGATCCCACGGCCTTTCTGGTCGTTGATCCAAATGAATTCTAATGGGTACTTCTCCCGTTGCCTCATGCACGGTATTAATTACACAAAATTCGATTACTTGCAAAATATCTATCCATTTCCAGTTCTCCTCAGAGCAATAGATTTTACAGTATTTCTGAACCTCCCTCATTACTCTTTCAGCGGGGTTCGCTTCTGGGTGTCTTATACTTGAAAGAATCTGTCGAATACCTAGATTATTTAATTCTCTACAAAACTCGGCACTTGTAAAACAACTTCCGTGGTCGGACAGTAAGTTCTCCGGTTTCCTTAATATTGGAATCACCCTTCCTTTTAGTCTCTTTACGATTTGCTTGGTGGACGTTTTCTGTATTGGGCAAAGCACAACCATTTTTGTGAATACGTCCATTGCGACCATGATGTGCTTGTTACCTCTCCTAGCCTTAGGAAGTGGTCGAAAATTGTCCACTGACAGTATCTGACACGGTCTTTGTGGTAACAGCGGTATAGGTTTCTGTCTCATCAGATATGAATTCGACTTAATTCTCTGACACATGTCACATGTTTTTAAAGTATTTCTGAGAGTGTGTCTCATCTTTGGCCAAATAAACCTTTCTTGCAACATTATCACCGTTTTATCGACACCCATATGTCCAAACGTGCGGTGCGATAACCAAACCAGTTTCCTCTGCAAGTCTGCAGGAACGACTACCCTATATTTAGTATGATCTGAATCTATGAATTTACTTAGGAGTCCATTATAAAAACTATATTCCCTTGACAGAATCTCTACCTCATGGTATGCAGGCGATGCGCAATCAAGCTTTCTCTCGAGGAAGGTAATCATCATCCTCATCCATGGGTCTTGACGTTGTTTTTCCTTTAAATTTTGGAGTTCTTCTATCGTTTCTCGATCTTCATCTGCTATTTGGATCGTCAATACGTCTTCTTCTATTGTTTCAGGGTTTCTGCTTAAAATATCCGGGACAATGTTCTCTTTCCCTGGGCAGTACTCATTTCTACATCATATTGTTGAATGTACAGTGCTCATCTCATTAACCGTTGGCTAGACAGGTCTGTTTTCATAAGAAACGTTAACGCCTTATGGTCGGTTCTTAAAAATATCTGAAAGCCGTATACAATCTTTCGCCAATATTGCAAGGCGTGCAATATCGCTAGAAGTTCAATTTCACTTATCGTGTAGTTTTTCTCGTGCGGCTTCAGCCTTCTTGATGTAAATGCGATATAATTACTTCCCCCTGGTTGATCCTTATTTTCCTGAAATAACATGGCTCCTATGCCTGTTTGTGACGCATCTGTCTGAATAATGAACTTTTCCTCGAAATTTGGATATCCCAATTTAACAAAATTTAGTAGCATCTCCTTTGCTTCCTCGCATTCTTCCGTCCACTTCCATTTTCCCCCTTTCTTTAATAGATCCTGTAAGGGTGAGACGGTGCTAGTATATGCAGGACAATGACTGCTAAATATCCGATAAGGCCCAAAAATTGCCTTACATTCTTGACTTTGGTTGGCCTCGGGAATTCCTTAATAGATTGAAGCTTACAAGGGTTTGGCTTGACTCCATGCTGGTCGATAACATGACCTAGAAACGTTACCTGTCGTTGACAGAAATTCGACTTTTTTAAGGTTTATCTTAAAGTTGACCTGATGCAAATCCTTTAATAATTTTTCTAAATTTTCCAAATGTTCTGGTACCGACTCTGATGTCAATAGGATGTCATCGACATACCTAATGGTACAAGCTTTTACTTCTTCTGATAAATTTCTATCTAAGGTTCTGATAAGAGCTGACCCAGCTGTCTTTAAACCGAATGGCAACCTACGGAAACATAATGTCTGTTGCTCAAATTGGAATCCGGTTAAGAGGCTTGTTCTTTCTTCCAATTCTAAGTGGTGGTAAGAATTTGTCAAATCGACATTTGTAAAGATCTTCTTTCCCTTGAATTTTCTTAAAATTTCCTTAATTGGGGGTGCTGAATCATTTTCGGGGATAATTCTTTGGTTCAAATTTCTGGCGTCCAGACACACTTGTACTGAACCATCAGGCTTGTTTACTACAACCAAAAGCTTACGTAAGGCGTAGCTACCTTCTCAATAACCCCTGCTTCCATCATTTTCTGCAAACCTTCCTTTGTTTGCTTAAAGTGTTTTTCAGCTACAGGATATGGCTTCTGTCGAAAGGGCGTCCAATCGTTTACCTGGAACGCGTATTTAAAATTTTTAATCTTGCCGGGTTTGGAATCGAATACATATTTTTTCTTCATTAATATTCGTTTCAAAATTTCTCTATCTCCTTCTCAGATTTTAGCTTCTTCAAGTTTTTCTAACAAACAAGCTTCAAATTCTGGTTCCATTTCTTTCTCAATGTCTACGGCAAGTGTGCTTAATTCCTTTTCTAGGGTTAGCATTTCCTCCCCTGTCATATCTTGACTTTGTTCCTTCTCCATATGCCATATCTGTTCCCCATTTTTCTGTTCGGCTTTATGTAAAGTAACGTTGACTCCATGATTGTCATTCTCTTCTCGAAATCGAACGCAATTTTGTGAAACATCTATAACCACTCTATGTTCAATGATGAAATCACTACCCAAAATGATATTATATGGTAGACTGCCAACTAATAAGAAGCTCTGTGACAACACAAGATCTCCTATCTGCAGGTCCAAATATACTTGGTATTTACAAGCTAATGTTTTCTCAGGAATAATGCCCTTAATTTTTACTGCGGATATGGGAATTTTTATTACTCTTCCCCTTATTTCATGTTCGTTTACCAATGCTTGTGTAACAAGACTTATGGTTGATCCAGTGTCTAACTGACTACAAACTAGAATTCCATCAATTCTTGTCACAATAATAGGCAGCTCTCGTCTTATAGCTGCTGGCCCTTCCTTAATTTCTTCTATCAGTTCTTCTGGCCTAGCGACCCAATTTACTACCTGTACAGCATTCTATCCTCCAGTTTGTTTCCCTTTTAGCCCTTCAAATTATGACGTTTTTTAAATCCGGATCTTCCATTTCAGATCCTACGTCATTCATGTTATGTGCTTGCAGTTCCAAACTCTGCGCACCTCTCTTGTCGCGGATGTCAGGTGATGTCTGATTTCTCATCGCATCCCCCCATCTGACTTGTGGTTTTACAATTTGTTCCTCTCCGCGTTCGTCATACCATCTCTGTGTTATTTGATGTCTCTTCTATTTCCGCCTGATAATCCTGATCTTGATATTCAGGTCGTCCATTTCTTTGGTTCCAGTGGTTTGAACCTCTTCCTTGGTATGACTTTCTGTACGGTTGTCCCCTTTCTTCTGACCTCCGTTGGTTCCAAGGTTGCCTCGCACCTCTTCCTCTGTTATTATTTCCTCTATGAGGCGTTTGCCATCCTCTTGAATCATTCCTTGGATAATTTCCTCCTCTGTCATACCTTTCTGTGTTGGTTGACTGATTCCTACTGGTTTCTCTAATCACTTCTGGTTTTATGTCGGTCATGTGTGTATGTTCCACCGTTCGACCTTGCCTTGATTGCAAGTGTGACGTGGTCATATCTAATTGTCTCAAAACACTTTCGACCTCTATGGCAGTCTTCGCGTTAGAATAGATCAACAGTCGTTGGATTTCATACGGAAGCTGCTTGGTTATGGCTAAACATAAGTCGTTTTCGCTCGGAGCACCATCTAGCTCACGGAATCGGCATAACTGTGCCGTAAAATATTCTGAATAACGGGTCGGGGTGTTAGTGCTATACTTTTTGGAGTATAAGTTCAACCTCAAATTTTGTTGGATATCCGCCGCCCAGTATCTTTTTAGAATTGCCTCTTTAAATTCATCGACGGTATCAAATGTGTACCGGAAACCACGGAACCATGTTAAACAGTAACCATCCATAAGTTTCTCCATGGAGCGTAATTGTCTCTCTTGAGGAACTCTCATATCTTTTAAATACTCGAAAACTTCCTTCAACCAATACTTTGGTGTAATGGAAGCATTATTCCCTGAGTATTTCCTAGGCTTATCAGCATCTGGCCTTGTTATCGTGATTACCTGGTTTTGGTTAGCGTTATCATGCGGGGTTGACGCGACTAACGGTCTCCCTGGTGTCCTATGACCTTCATCCTCATTTAGGTTCCTATATATATGTGGGTGCTCCGATTCTTCCCACTGACTTCGTTCTAAGTCTTCCTTCCAATCTACCTTACTGTTATTGTTCTTTATAGTAGCTTGCTCTATAGCAATCATCCTAGTATCACTCTAGTTCGCTCTCCCTTCTTGTCTCTCTAACCGGATAAATGTTTCCTGTTCAACCGTATCATTTTTGTAAGAGCAATCTTCTGTAATTGTGTCTATTTTTCTCTTACACTCTTCAGCCACATAGTCTATTCTTTCCTCTATTTCTCTATTTAAGTCTTGGATTGTATGATCCTCTTCCTTCATTTTCTTTTGTAATTCGTAATCCATGTTCACCTGTATAACGGCTAATCCCTGCTTAACTTCTTTCCCGACCTTTTCTATGTTTCTTTCCATCGCATCTACTTGTTTCAGGGTCTTTTCCAGGTTCCTGTTCAATTGTTTTAGGTCCACTTGGGTCTGCCCTAAATGTTTCTTATTTTCCCCAATACTTGTCTTTATAGGACCTATACTTTCCTGGATTCCGTTCGTTCGAGCACCTAGTTTTATAACTTCTTCCCCTTGATCGTATATCTGTTGATCCAGTTCCTTAAATCGTTGATCCACTTCTTTGGTGCACTTATTCAACCTGGTTTCCCATGTTTCATCATGCTGAATTAGTATTTGGTCTACCTGACCCGTGACATCTCCTATCTGACCCTTTAAATATTTAACATCCGTTTGACGTTGTTTCTCTATGCCTTCTATCTGTTTCGATAAATCGGTTGATAGTTGGTCAATTTTTTCGCCCAACTCTTTCTTCGATTTTTCGCAAATCTCGAAATTCTGAGCTATATGTTCGCGAAATCCTTCCTGTGCTATCGAGATCTTATTTACTTCCACCTTTATTTCATAAAAATTTTCATTAACGTTACTGTTTATTATCCCTACTTGGTTGCACAATTTCTTTTTAATTTACCTACTATAGACCCTAATTGATTATCATTTTCTGTTTTTATTTCTTCAAATTTGTTTTCTATCGCTTCGAGCCTACCTTCCACTTTCCCGAAACGTTCGTTTGCCTCCGACTGCAATTTTGAGATACGACTTACATTATCATTTATAACATCAATTTTTTCTTGTACCTCTGAAGCTTTGTTCTCTGCCTTCTTTTGGGCATCCTCAACTTTAGTGTTCAAATTATAAACTTTATTGTTCAATTTATCAAATCTTTCTTTACACTCTTTCTGGGATGCTTCGGCAACCTCCTGGCTTTCCTGAAGCTTAACGTCAACACTATTAACATTAGTGTTCACCTCCTGAAATTTAGTGTTCAACCTAGTCTCAAAACTAGTATCAAGCTCACCGAGTTTAGTGTTCAACTTATCCTCCCACTCAGTGTTCATGTTTCCAAATTATGTGTTGACATTATCCACTTTAGTGTTTATTTCTTCAAACTTAATATTAACATTGTCAACTTTAGTGTTTATGTTGTCAAACTTAATGTTAACCTCACTAAACTGAGTGTTCAGGTCCTCTTTATTCTTGTGACCATCGTCCCTTAACGCCTCCAACTGTTTGTTCATACCCTGCAGGAGCTTCTGTAGCTCCTCATTCAAAGCCATTTCTATATCTGAGATATAATGGGCTACTCTCCCTCACACCTAAGATCCATGCACACATTTTACAGATAATTATGTCGAATGTGGGAATCTTTATTCAAGAGATTTTATCTTCATATGGGTAGGCTATACTCGTACCCGTTCAATACTTTTCAATTTCAAAGTTCAACATGAAGCAAGATTTTTTTTTCAGAAGAAAAATTCAAATTAACAAGAAATTTTCTAAAATTCATATTTTGGAAAATTTCGGATTTTCAAAATTTTGAAAACCCCGAGTTTTCCTATGATTTTTCCTGGAAAACCTGCCTCAAAGGTGGGTGCCATTTTTGATGATTTATAGTCGCCAGGGGTTTTGTTGTATATTTTATGGAGCAGGTTTATTTTAATCATTGAGGTCATTTATTTACTGGTTGTGACTTCTATCCGTGATCTCGACCGTCTTTCCTGCCAACCCATGTTCACATTCAGCACTAATTTATAGTCCCCTGCTGTGCCCGTTTAGGAAAACGGAAGTACCAGTCATCATCCGACTAAATGCTCAGCTCAGGGCGTGTACAGTTATTCCCACTGCCTGACCATGTACTCAGAATGTGAACTATAGGAAGGACAAGCACAAAAGGACTATAACACCAACTACTTTAAATTGATATCTTTAATTCACTCAAATATTTCCAAATATGAAGTCACAACATAAATATTGGTTGAAATTACCCTCAAACATAATAAAAAATATATAATGACCCTTAGTCTATCTTGCTTCATTTCCAATGGATTCGTTATGATCCATGTGCTTACACTGATACTTAAGTCTTAGATATTCTAAATCTTATATTCCCCAAATTTAAGGGGTTTTAGTCACTTCAACTGAGTTCCGCCTGGTCAGGCTCGAACTCAGGATATTTACTTTTACTCTTACAATGCCTTCATTCGGCTATAATCTAAACTTATCATTCTTCACATTTATTTATCCTTTTAAATCTCTTTTTCCACACATTTGGAACACAAATAACATTATTTACACACGAGTAACAATTACTTCTCCACTTCCATGCCAATTATATTTTATTGCAGCCATTGTGTCCCTGAGAATTGGATGCTCAATGTAACCCGCACTCCCCGAAGTCCAATTCTATGATTTTTATCTTACCCGTATTTCTTTCCTTTAAGAGTATGGAACCAAAATCAGAATTTTTCAAAAATGCACTTAATATTATTATTATTCTTTATATTCATTATTTCATTATTATTATTATTTGCATTCAGGATGAGCAATCCATTAATAATAATCATATTTGGTAGGTATTACTTCTGCGACTTTTTAATCCTTCAGATAAAACCACGAGGTCTTCATTAAGATATTATTCACCACAGTGATAGTTTAATGGCTTGGCCTGCGTGTGGCTCGACCGTCATTAGTCTCCCTCGCCTCGAGCGGGACAACGAACCTCTTATAAACAACATAGCTTTCCCTTATCCATATCTTGACCTAGCTCAATCTTTACCCATATGTTTTTAACATTCAAAGACAGACCCCCTCTCCATTGAGACTCCAAGCATTTGTATTCTATTCTTCATACGGACTACGATCAGTCTAATTATTCACATTATTTCGCGCTTCTTTCGGGATAATTATTCTCTGCTATTAGGATGACAAACAAACATATTATTATTCTGCTGTGATAGGCATTCCAAATACAAATGCTAACCAATCTAGAAACGCCATGTTCTACCTGGCTGCAGAGGTCAGCCTAGCTCGCAAGAGGGAATCAATTTTCACCCTACCTCCGGCTACCCGCCTAGACAAAATATCATCTATCCAGTCTTACGATACTTTTTAATTCATGTGCTCCCTGGCATACATGAGAATTATACAATACTTGAGTGAGCATTTATTCTTTCACTCGAACACATTATGTGACTTTACCTTAGTCAACCGACGAATTTCCCATGGACTATAACAATTATCCGATACTCGCACGTTAATTCAATATTTCAAGCCCTAGCTTACATTTGGTCTAGCCCATTTTTGGCGACAATAATATTTCTTGGATACTCAATTCACTACTACAGTGGTCCAGATATCCTGTCGAGGATAAATGAATCTACTTTTCATTATTACATTTTCGTATTATTCAATTCGTTATTTTTGTGGTCTTTTATTATTATTATTATTATTATTATTTTCGTTAGGCCTTTCATTGCCTTAACTCGTGATGCGGAGGTCATTTGCCATTACTTTTAATTTATATCATTTAACCGTATAAGGTTTATTTATTATTTTATCCCTGACTTGGATTTTCATTGCATTACTTTAAATTTCATTAAATTATCTTTCAATTTCTTAATTATTTACTTTCGCATTAACTTAAATTTCGTCAACTTCTATTGCGTTTACTTTGCATAACAAATGTCACTGATTTCAATTACTTAGTTTATTTCTTTCGATAATACTTTGGTTCCATTACTTTTTATGCTTACACGCACTTGAGTATTTTTTGTACAATATTTAAATCGTTACTGGGCCTCATCTTTACGGCCTTCCTCATTAAAAAGTGACACTTTAAAGCACTATTCACCGTTATCACTTTATCATGAATCATTTCACAATAATACATTTCGAATTCCGGGTCCACAATGGTTCAATATATTTAATTCATTTTGGTACTCACCAACTCAGGACCTGCCGTTGTGAAGAATTTCACCCTCATGATTTTGACTAATACATTTTCACAACAATATGGCAACACATAACACACGTGATTTCTACCTGACGTGACATATTGATATTTTTACACATAATGATTCTTGATTAAAAAAAGGCACTTTCACAAAATTTATATTAATTTTTAAAACAATAAACTTATACCTTTTCACACGTTTTCACTTTATCACTTTTTACTCTATGACAATTCACACGTGTTAACCCTTGGGTTAAGTCCTATTTTAATATCTATTTACAATTTCTTTACACACTGTGTAATAGTTCTTGTCGCATCTCAGAACGCAAGCGATGACTTCCGATTGGTCTCCTGATGACGACTTCTCACCTCGATCTAGTTGCACGATCTGTCCTACGATGACTCCTAACTCGGACCCCTAGGTATTGAATCAAAGTTCTGTAGTTTTATCCACGATTTAAACTCACCGGTTTATTGACTTAGCCTGGCTTGTCTTTTAACAACGTTATGTTGTGAAACGATTGTAATTATCGACCTGTTCTTTTATTTTGGCAAGGCTAGAAATGTTCCTTTTATTTGACAATGTTCGGTACTTCCACTTTTTACTGCGCATTCATTTTAAATGAAACGCGACTCTACTTTTACTTTTGGTACGCGGTCCTGCTATCTTACTGGCTTTTATTTAAACCCATAGATGATGCTTGTTTCTAGCGGTTGTGTTCGGACCTAACTTTCATTTCTGGTGCGTATTGTTCATCTATCCTCACAATTTTATATAGGCGGAGTTCTTTCTACCTTCGGTAGCTTCTGCCTGGTAACGAACCAGCTAACTTGTATTCTTGAAGATTTATAGTTCTTTCCGAAGCTACGTAACTTTCCCTGATGTCTTTGTGTCCGGTGTACTGAACTACCCGCCACGGCGGACACCAAACTGAATACTGTGAACCATTATCGTGCTCCTTGACGCCTACGGTAAACTGAATATGCTGAAAATTGTTCTTTTCACTGATATGGCCCAACTTGGCTCACTGGCGATTCGTACTGGCGGTCTAGATACTGTGATCCAGCGTTATGTTTGACTGGACTGACAAAACTGCACGTACTGTGAGGTAGCACCTCCGTCCCAACGGACTGAAAGACTGCCTATGATGTGATGCAGCACTCCTGCACTTGGAGTCCACTGTAGACTGCATACCTCCTGCCTAAAGACTCGGCTATATATCGGGAACTCGCAAAAATAAACTAATTTGGTCTTCTTCTCAGAGCTATCTTTTGAACTTGACGTCGCACGTTTTTGAAAAAATAACCATTATGTTCCCTACAGTCTAAACGTCGCATTCTCATCTTGTTTTCCGAAAATCGATCGTCTATTATTTTTAAATTAAATTTATAAGGCTCCTCAGCTTCTAAGAAGAACCTTTCCCTTGCTAATTCGTATACAATCCTTGAGGGTACATAAATCGCAACTCCCAAAGCATTCTTTAGACATCGTGCTTTAACACGTTCTAATCGTTTGGAATCGCTACTCTAAAGCTTCTCCCATATTAATTATATTCCATATGAGGCTATTGGAGTTATTACTGCTTTGAATAACGACATTGCAGTGGGCAAGTGCCATGTGCCTCAATGCGTGAAACTACCCCTTTCGATGATGAAAAGAATGAATACTGTAGTAAATAAATAAATAAATAAATAAATGACATAAAAATTAAATAAGATTGGGCTCTTCTGAACCTTCTCGAGCTAGGAGGTTGCTCCTTTCAAAAGCCAACAGGTTAGCAGCACTCAAAGAATGTTCTGGAATATAAGGATACAGGATATGGGGGGGTAGGACACCGGAGATGTTGTCAAGGTGATTGTGTGTAGGAGACTAAAGGAATCGATTTTGCCTTGTTCTTTGTTCTCAAGTATATTGAGAAAAGTGAGAGCCAGATAGGAATTCGCTTGTCGTAAAAATCCGATAGGTGTGTAGAATTTCAAAACGGGCTTTATTCAGATGTACAAATAAGGACATGTAAAATCATTTTAATAACATGACGTTATATCTGTTTGTCATTGTAAATTCATTTTAGGGGCTTGGGACATCTTGGTCATCAACCCCGTGTAGTTGGTCTGAGGGCTGGAACAGGGTTCGATTCCCACCTCAGCCATTCTGGAAGTGGTTTTCCGTGGT
Source organism: Meconema thalassinum (assembly GCA_946902985.2). NCBI lineage: Eukaryota > Metazoa > Arthropoda > Insecta > Orthoptera > Tettigoniidae > Meconema > Meconema thalassinum. The sequence goes on along the minus strand of OX336388.2, from coordinate 425,039,389 downwards.
TACCCCACTTCTACTCCAGGCAAATTCCGGGATGGTTCCTAACTTAAGACCAAGGCCGCCTCCTTTCAAATCCTCACTTAAATTACAAATACACACATCACTACAACCACCAAACTAACACAGGTTATCTGATAAATTAAAGGAACTCGTGTAGTGTCCGTTGCCCGCTGCCATTGAAATCCGAAAACTTTTCTATATAAATGGCCAATATTAGACTACTAATATACAGGAGTTGAATATTTTATCGCTAGAGGGTGTTATTGCATTTTTTCAGAGTGCCAACATTATTGTTCCCAGACCAATATTTTCAACCAGACCAATGGTTTTCGCCTAGACCAATAAAGGTTTAGCTAATATAAACACCCCTGGTTTTTGTCACGCAGTGGGGGTAGTCACGCATCAATAATTGTATCCAGGCCAATGGTTTCGTCTAGTAGTACAATCAGTAATTTTCACCAATAATTTCGTCCAGAGAGTCACCGGGGTATTGAAGTTGGCAGCATTACGTAATCAAACATGGTGACGTGTTTATTGGTAAGTTTATTACTTGAAAGTTAATGTTGACAATTTCCTTATTTTGAAAGTGTGAAAGTGGTGTTTGTTAATGGCTGTTGGCTTTAATAACGTGGCATAGTAAGTACAAACCATTTTCAGAGCGCTACTAAGAAAAATAAGGCACTTTTGAAACGGGCAACGGACAATACACGAGTGCCAAATTAAATTATAACATATTCACACCCAAGTACATGGGGCTAAATCACCACGATGTCTAAGCCCCTCAAATGAAACAACGAAAGCTGATGGCACAAGCCTGTATTTCCCATGATAAAAAATATGCTAAAATTAAATTCTCCAATTTGTCAACAATCAATATTCATAGTATTAAAAGCCAACAAAGGAATACTACTAGGCATTCCCCTGTGCATACAGAGGAGACGCTTGCGGCTATATTTGCTGGAATGATCGTGGAAGTACGTATTGTCGGAAGATCATGATTCAACTGCTAACAAAAGCATAGTTATTAGACAAAATCCTCACACACTCAAATGCACGTGGCTTGTGACCAAAGATGTATCAAGCCCGTAGTGTAAGCAGCAACAACTACAATCAAGGCTGCAGCACTAGAAGTTTAGCTTTAACCATTGACCCAAGACTCACTCATTTTCAGCCGCTCTGTAATATAAAAACTTTTGTAGCATTTTGAAGCCTTAATTCCCCCTTCAAGTTGAGAATTCAGCTGATAACTCTATGGAGAGCAGAGAAGAAATGAGGAAGATTCTTAGACAAAGAAATAAAATACAAACTGAAACGCTAAAGTAGTTTTAGTTTCCTTGAACTCTCAATGAAATACAGCTCGCCTCCTATCGAAGATCTTTTGTCACAGAATACGTCCGCTTCAGTTTATCTGTAATGAATTTAACGCTTTAATCTGCATAAATTTAATCTTACTTCTCCGTATGTTTTCCAAGGTCTGCTCAGACTCCCTATTCCGACACCTTAATCGTACAACATAGATTACGAGGGTTGGAGTACAACACCATCATACCACAGTATAGATATCATTACAGTATGGACACTTAGAAAAAAACGAAAGAACGGATTTTCAAAAAAACAATTGATAAGGGGCAGTACCAATTCACCTGTAAGCCACTTGGTAGCACCACTTATGGAGAAACACACGATAAACAGCTGGGTGCTGAATGTATATTTTATGCAATTTATTCCCCTCGATTTCAACACACTAGCTCTCTTTACAATCAGATACCGTATTTTAAGAAAATGAATAATAAGAAAATAGAAAGTATTAATATTTCTGAGTTTTAATTCTAAGAAGTGTGCAATTTAATGTTTAACACCACATCCCTTCAGTCCAGTGGTGTCGCATTGTGATTGCATCGTAACGATGAAAGTTATGATATGTTTTAAATGATTAAAATAACACGATATATTGAAAAGTGTGGGGGAAATGTGGTTTTTGTTTTGAGAATTAATGAATAGGTGTTTTAGGGACTGATATTTCATAGGTATTAAAACCAGAATCATTCAGTGTCATCATCATCATCTTGTACAGTTTCCAGCCCCAGCATTACGTGTAATGCTGGGGCTGGAAACCATTCGGTGTAATGTTTGATATTTGTATTTACCGCTCCAATGCCCGAAGAAACCGGAATGCTGGTATGTCCGGTGTGACAAGAACTGCGCAAAAAATCACCGCACAGATGTTGGTTTCCCACATTTCTGCTATTGGTTAAATTGCAAAATTATATTTCTGACTTGTTTTTAATAATTACAAGCAATGTTTTCTTCAGACCAAATCGACAGGCCGCACTCAATAATGAATACGGGTAGACTGCTCTCTCGCGGATACAATGTGAATCGTCGCCATCATGCGTGCGTGCGTGCGTGCGTGCGTGCGGTGCTTCCGGTGACGGCCGTTTCAAAACCATGACGAAAAAATGATATTATGGTAAAGGCCGGATGTGTCCATACTGTATATGATTACCATACTGTGCTCATACATAAAAGATACTTTCTAAAGTAATTAAATCAAATAATATGGAGTAATAATACTGGGCACTCTTTGTTAAAATAGGTGACGCCCACATATCAAAGATAACGGCATGGAATGCTAGTAGAAGTAGGAGAAAATGCATTCTCTACGACAGGGGTTCTCAACCTTCTGGACACTGCAACCCCCTTTTTAGGCTGAGTATTTTGGCGACCCCCCAAGTTTTAACGTTAATACAATAATTAAACAATTACAATAATTGTTAAGTTTTATTCATAAAAGCACTTGGAACTAATATTATAATAATAATAATAATAAATAGCCTTACAAATCCCATAAGGGCTATGGCCTCCTGCTTTGCAGGGAATTGCTCAGTTTAAACTCATCAGGTGAGCAAGTCCTGAGGAGCATTCGGGATTATTCTTTCTGATTGGGCCTTCTATATAGATGTGCAGCTGATTAAAGATTAAGTAAATTATATTACGCTGGCATAACATTCGCTACAACAGTCTTCATTTCTGAGTCTGGCGATATCAAGGCCTCAAATATCCATTAGTATTACGGAAATCATAATAGCCATCAACCAATATCTGGGAGCTTCCCATTGCCACTAAGCACAAAGCTTACCCTGTCTAAGCACTTGAACAATGACAGGAACTGCCAAGTCTTCACTCTTCAGTAAAATCTACGTATATTGAACCGTTTCAAATAGGTCTTTTTAAAATGTAATACAAAACCTTACCGGTGGAGTTTTAACATCTAGTTTGGATGCAGATACCTATACACGTTCTTTAACATCCCACAAATCATTCACTATGTTGTGCACATGTGGTCCCGGAACGAATTAACAAGTGTTTCGCAAGATAGTCGAACCTTTTGAATTCCTTGTAACAGGTGATGCAGTAAGGTTATTTTCCCTAGTGAACACGATGATGTTTCCTCAAATTAGAGCGCGAGACAATGCGGTCTCATCCCTGAGTGAACGACAAAATGTTCCATTAGCTCTGTCCGCCGTGCAAATGACTTCTCACATGTGCTACAAGTGTATTACTTCACTCCAGTATGAACAACAGTGTGCTTCTTGAGGTCACCGCTCTGTGAGAAGCCTTTAGCCTATTCCACACCAGAGATATGTACCGCTTTGCTGCATGTCCACTGAACGGTGTCTTTCTAGTTGATGCATTGTTTTATTGGTCACTGCATGCGAGTCTCCCTAGGTCTTTCCACTCCTGCCTCATCTTCGCTGTTCTTGTCCATTGTTTTCCTCCCCATTTTACGAACCAGTCTGCCCATCTGATTCTTTGTCTCCCAACGTTTCGTCTTCCTGTTCTTGGGTCCCACATCGTCATTTTGTACGTCCATCGGTTAGGATCTAATCTCGCTACATGTCCACCCCATCTCCATTTGAGCTGGTCTGCTGATGTCATAGCGTCTTTCATGCCGGTTCTCCTTCTTAAATCTTCGTTCCGTATTCTCTCTCTCAATGAGTCATGAAGTATCTTCCTTTCCATTTTCCGTTGACATCTCTGGATCATTTGTCTTTGTTTCGATGTTAATGCCCAAGTTTGGCAACCATATAGTAACACCGGTATAACGCATTTTTCTAGAACTTCAGCCTTTAAAGTGAGTTTTTGGGTCTTGTCAGCCAGTATAAACTTTAGGGACCAAAAGCTCTTCCATGCTTGTCCTATTCTTCGTTTGACCTCTTTCTCTGAACGACTTGAAAATGACATGTTCTGACCGAGATATACATATTCTTCAACATATTCCAGTGTTTCTCCGTTCACATTAATTGGGGCTTCTAACGCATTGGTCATCAGCTTCGTTTTCTTCGGGTTCATTGTAAGGTCCACTTCTTTACTTGTTTTGTCTAATTCTTTCATCATTTGTTCCAGCTCTTTCGCTGATTCAGCCACCAAAACAATGTCGTCTGCGAACCGTAAATGGGTTAGTCTTGTCCCATAGATTCTGATGCCATATTTTTCTTCCCAGTCTAGTTTTCTAAATTGATTTTCCAGCAAACAGGTGAATAATTTTGGTGAGAGGGGGTCTCCCTATTTTACTCTCCTTTCTATCATGATGTTACATCCTTCTCATTCTGTCTTTATTCTGGCTTGGTTACCGTCGTAGAGTTTGCCTAGGAGTCTAACGAATTTGTTTGGGATGCCTTGTTTTTCCAGTGCTTCTAAGACGCTTTCCTGTTCTACGGAGTCAAATGCTTTGTTGTAATCCACAAATGTCATATACACCTCTAGATTAAATTCCTGAACTTTCTCCATGAGTTGATTTATTGTTTGCAAGTGGTCTGATGTACTGAAACTCTTTCTGAATCCTGCTTGCTCTATCGGTTGCTGTTCGTCCAGTGCCTTTGTCATTCTATTGGTTAGGATCTTCATAAATAGCTTGTAGAGGTTTACAATTAGGTTGATCGGTCTGTAGTTGTTTATGTCGTCCTTGGCTCCCTTTTTGTGTAGAAGTATGATAATGCTTTGTTTCCACTGCATTGGTATGTCTTCTGATGTGAGTATGGTATTAAATAATGTTGTGATGACTGGGATTAGGTCTTCTTCACCCCATTTTAGAAATTCATTGTAAATTCCATCTTCACCTGGGCATTTTTCGGTTTTCGTTTGTCGAATGGCTGCTCTTACTTCACTGGGTAGTATTGGAGGTGTTTCTTCCTCTAGGTTTTCTTCTGATGTATTCTGGTCCTGATGCAAGTTGGATCTTTGAGAGTTACTTGAGTATAGTGTTCTATAGAACTCTGTCGCTTGCGTCATTATCTCTTCTCTTGAGGCTTGTTTTTTTCGTTGTTGTCTTTTACTCCCAGCATCCAATGTTTGCCTGGAGTTAATTCTTTTCTAATCTTCTTTATTGATTTTGTGGTATCCATGATTACTAATATTAATAAACATTAATTAAAAAACTGGTTAATTCCAAACAAGCTCAAGTTTCCCATTAATAGAATAAATATACGAAAAGATGAATACAATGTGAGTGTATTCTTCTTTAATAATAAACTACAGCAATACTCATTTTTAGCCTATTTTCATATATGAAAAAATAGGCTTGTTACGAGATCGCCTTTTGTCCGTGAGTGTGTCTGACTGTGTGTGTGTGTGTCCCTCCCCTAATAAAATCTAAACGGCAGGAGTTATTTCAATGAAACTCGGTAAGTTCATAGTACTAATCCGGACGACCCCGACCATGCCCTTCAAATTTTGTAATTCTCAACAATCCAACATGGCGGCTGTGCGAAATATTTCACCAGCATTCAATATTTCCGAAACTATTACCGATATCACCCTGGAAATTTGTACAGTGATAAAGGGAACTACAAGAAGTTCACCTATGTGACTTTTGAAAACCTGGTAACTATAAAACCAACATGGCGGCCAAGCGAAGTTGTGACTTTTAATAGACGCTTCTCTTTATTTAACCAACCAAACGCAATGAGACTTGGTACAGTATATGTCTCTACATATTGTAATGCACCGTCATCTAACTTCGTTCAATTGTTTACATAACCTCAAGATTGCGGCTGTGCGAAATATTTCACCGGCATTCTATATCTCTGAATCTATTACCGGTATCACCCTGAAATTTTGTACGGTGATAAAGAGCACTACTGGAAGCTCATCAAAACCCGGTTAACTACAACACGAACATGGTGGCCAAGCGAAGTTGAAAGTTTTAAGTAGACTTTTCTCGCGATTTAATGATCCAGACGCAATGAAACATGGTACAGCAAATGTTTATACACATTGTAATGCACAGGTACTGTATCTTATTTAGTTCAAATGTTTACATAACCTCAAGATGGTGGCTGTGCGAATTTTAAAATTAAGTTTTTATTTCTTGTGTCGTAATTATGCGATGGAAGTGAAAGTTTGAATAATGAACCTACGCAATAATTTTCCTTTAATGGTACGAGACTCTATTGCCTATACATATAACAATCCAACATGGCGACCATCCGTAATATTTAGACGGTTCTCAATATCTACGAATCTATTACAGCAATCAAACTGTTTTTTTTTTATGTTCATAGGGGCTATGAACATAAGTTCACCTATCGGACTTTCAATAACCTGGTGATCACAAATCCAACATGACGGCGACGTGAATTATATATATTCACATGGACGTTTCTCGCAATTTAACCATCCGAGTGTGAAACTTGGTAGAGTAAATCCTTATACTGTTAATCCACTGGCATCTAATTTATTTCAATTGTTTCCATAACCACAAGATGGAAGTTGTGCAAAATTTTAAAATCTCGTTTGTACTTCTTGTGTCCTAATCTTGCGATTGAAGTTTGAATACTACACGTACACAGTAATCTTCATGTAACAGTACATAACTCTAAGACCTACATTTATAAAAATCCAGCATGGCAACCATCCGCAATATTTAGTCGGTTCTCAATATCTACGAATCTATTACAGCAATCAAACTGAAATGTTGTATGTTGATAGAGGCAATTGACATAAGTAGGATATATGAAAATAGGCTTTAGTTCTTCACGGAACTTTTTTTTTACTTTTTCTCCGTATCTCGCGACGACCCCCCAAGACACAACCTGCGACCCCCCGGCCCAGGGGATCGCGACCCACCGGTTTAGAACCCCTGCTCTACGATATACAGGGTCATCGAAAAATAATGCCTACATTTTAAATAATAGCTATAAAAACTATTAAAGGTAATGTAATGGTTTTAGCCTTAAAATGCGTGGAAAAGAGAACATTTCTTTTCATAACTAAGTAAGTTTCAATGTGAGCTCCGTGTGCTGCTCTGGAGACGTCTAATGTACGTGTTGCGGGTTTCTTCATGACCAAGTTATTGGTCCTTTCTTTTTCGCTTGAACAGTCTGTGTTCGCTCAAATAGAAGATATCGTACAACAGACTGGACAGCATGTCATTTTTATGCAAGGTGGGGGCTCCGCCTCACTACCTTCGTGCGGTGCGCGATATAGGCTACTTGACGCACGTCTGCAGAGGAACAAGCGGAGCTCACATTGAAACTTACTAGGGTATGAAAAGAAAGACTTATATACACATCAAAAAAAGTTTTGCATCACCTCGGTTCCCAGATCTCCGGCATATAGACGTTGACTGTGTATATTGTATCAAAGATACAGTCCCTTTGACTGTTCATAGATGTCACTAAAACTGCTCAAAGATGTAAACAACCATGCATGAGCAGGGCCTATTAGACGGAGGGGGTACGACAGCCGATCAGTTCCAGTCATTCCACCAGGACGAAGGTACGCTGCTCATGTTGTCTGTAGTTCTACCATGCCTAGAAGGTCAATACCGCAGTTCGATCGCGTCCGCATTGTTACTTTGTGTCAAGAAGGGCTCTCAACAAGGGAAGTTTCCAGGCGTCTCAGAGTGAACCAAAGCGATGTTGTTCGGACATGGAGGAGGTACAGAGATACAGGAACTGTCGATGACAGGCCTCGCTCAGGCCGCCCAAGGGCTACTACTGTAGTGGATGACCGCTACTTACGGATTGCCGCTCGGAGGAACCCTGACAGCAATGCCACCATGTTGAATAATGCGTTTCGTTCAGCCACAGGACGTCGTGTTTCAACTCAAACTGTGCGCAATAGGCTGCATGATGCGCAACTTCACTCCCGACGTCCATGGCGAGGTCCAGCTTTGCAACCCCGACACCATGCAGCGCGGTACAGATGGGCCCAACAACATGCTGAATGGACCCCACAGAATTGGCATCACGTTCTCTTCACCGATGAGTGTCGCATATGCCTTCAACCAGACAATCGTCGGAGACGTGTTTGGAGGCACCCTGGTCAGGCTGAACGTCTTAGACACACTGTCCAGCGAGTGCAGCAAGGTGGTGGTTCCCTGATGTTTTGGGGTGGCATTATGTGGGGCCGACGTACGCCACTGGTGGTCATGGAAGGCTCCGAAACGGCTTTACGATACCTGAATGACATCCTCCGACCCATAGTGCACCCATATCGGCAGAATATTGGAGAGGCATTTGTCTTCATGGACGACAATTCTCGACCTCATCGTGCACATCTTGTGAATGCGTTCCTTCAAGATAACGACATCGCTCGACTACAGTGGCCAGCATGTTCGCCAGACATGAACCCTATCGAACATGCCTGGGATATGTTGAAAAGGGCTGTTTATGGACGTCTTGACCCACCAACCACTCTGAGAGATTTACGCCGAATTGTCGTTGAGGAGTGGGACAATTTGGACCAACAGTGTCTTGATGAACTTGTGGATAGTATGCCACGACGAATACAGGCATGCATCAATGCAAGAGGACGTGCTACTGGGTATTAGAGGTAGTGGTGTGTACTGCAATCTGGACCACAAATGCTGAAAGTCTAGCTGTATGATGGTACAACATGCAATGTGTGGGTCTCATGAGCAATAAAACGAGCTGAAATGTTGTTTGTGTTGATCTCTATTCCCTTTGTATTTAAAGGTTCCGGAACTCTTGGAACCGAGGTGATGCAAAACTTTTTTTTGATGTGTGTATTTTCCACGCATTTTAAGGCTAAGACCATTCATGGTGTTCACAGGCAGGAACAGTCAGGAATAGTCTGGAAAAGTCAGGAATTTCGTTTTTGATCAGGAAAAGTCAGGAAAACGTGTGAAAAAATGGCGTGAGTCAAGAAAAAATGGCGAAACGTACTAGAAAGTGAGGAATTTTATATTAACCATGCAGTATTTTGTGTTTTACAGCCATATTTTGATGTTACTAGTTCAACTAATCTCTAAAGAAAAAAAAGCAATAGCTCACTGGACATTATGGTAAGTTTCCATTTTTACAGTACATCATAGTTAAAACCTCTTTTACCTATTTTCGTACGCTTTTTTGGCGTTGGCGTAGGGATGTGGCGACCCCATCGCCCAGCGCATTGCACTACGTGTCTGCAATCAGCCTCTAAAATATTATGACTTGACATTCATAAACAAGAGAATTTAAATTTAAATGCCAATCACTTCATATTTCCTATTTCCATAATGGCAATTTTGATATAGTATATATTTATTTGTTTGCTCAATAAACCTTTTCCGATGTTACGATGACTTCACGAGTCAGCAATTTTGTTGAAATTTGGTCAGGAAATGTCAGGGAAAGTCAGGAAAATTGGCATTGAAAATTCTGTGGACACCAAGCCATTATATTGCCTGTAATAGTGTTTTTATAGCAATTATTTAAAATCTAGGCATTTGTTTTCGATGACTCTGTATTATCTAGTAGGGCTAACCCACGGTCAAGGGATGCTGTAGATGTTGATTTTATCGTGCGTTTTAACACATTATTACCTCAAATATGCAGAATTATTGTAAAGCTCAAATCATTTCATTCATTAGATTTGTAGCTAACATAGATAATTGTGCCAAAATACTTAAAAATCTTAAGGTGAATCGATAGTCAGTTTGACGATCTCTGAATTCTAGATCTTTCACATGTTTTCTACTAGCACGATTGTTTCATTCAATCACCATAGTTTTTGAGCGTACAGTTCCAAGACAATACCTGACCGGGGTAGTTAGGAGTTTCAAAGAGCAGGGCCATGGGGCCAGACTCTCTGAACGAGTGAGTTCGAACACCTGCGTTAGCTGCCCTTGAAATGGTTTTCCGTGTGGTTTCCTTCTTTTTTTAACTCCAGGCAAATACTGGAATGGTATCTCCCAATAAAACATGTCATTGTGGGGTCCGTAGTGTAGTGTGTGTATTTGTAATTGAGGGTTAGGATTGCAAAGTAGGAGGCTGTGACCTTAGCTTAGGAACCATCCCAGCATTTTACTGGAGTATAAGTGGGGAAACCACGGAAAACCACTTTTAGGACAGCCGAGGTGGGAATCGAACCCGGACCTCTGTGGTGACAGCCAAGAGTACTCTACTATACCATGAGAAAACCCGTGCGAGAAACCTCGCATTCGAACATCACTGTTACTGTGTATTTGCCTCGCCTAATTTGGTGGTGTAGTTGGTAGCATGCTCAGCTTCTATGCTCAAGATCGCGGGTTCATACCCGGCTGAAGTCGTCGGATTTTTTAGGAGCGTTAAAAATCCCACAGTATGCCTTTCTTCGGATGGGAAGTAAAACCGGCGGTCCCATGTCATAGATTTATGGCATGAAAAAGTACCTCCCACTAACAACACTTTTGGAAGCTAAAATTTGAAGGTTAGTTTGATAACGCTTTATTAGTTCCAACGTTCACCGCCGGGTGCTGACTGCGATGGCACTTAGTAGCCAGGTCCGCAGCTAGGCGTCGTGGACAGTAGCATTTGGTAGCAAAAGTAGGAACTACTTGAAAAAGTTAATCTTCTGCCATCCTTTTACCTGAATCACAGATAACACACACTAATACAGCCAACACAATTAATACCGATTATCAGACAGATTCTACACACACCCAAAGCACACGGGGCTACATGACCGCGTTGTCGCAGCCCCTAAGCTAAGGAACCAAGCAACGAATTCTCGCACAACAGTAAGGCTGGACGCGACACAGTTCTGGCAGGGGCTATCGTCTTGTTTATTTGTTTAAACATCTGTTTGTAAACAAATTGTAGATATTTATGAAATGAGAGTACAATTCATCACTGCTCCGGGTAATTGTCTTTCTTTTGAATGCTTATTTGTTACGATCGGGTACTTGCGAGCGCTCAAAGAGGGATCTACACTGAAATGATCTATATGATGATGATTAGTTAATATCCTCCCTATATTATTCTGCTGTGGTCCCATTACGGTTTTGTAACGAAAATAAGGTCCTGTTAACACCAACCTACAGGTTCCGCATAACCCCATGAGTGCCCGAAACGCACTCACTTCCTCTTTAAATGCCTCACAATTAAATAAATCCCTTAAAAATGTACATTTACAATGGGAGCTCCATAACCTGGTGAGCCTGCCGCTAGAGCGCAGGGCAGCGCGGCGTACTGCTAGGCGAGCTTGCCGCTAGAGCGCAGGGCAGCGTGGCTGCGGCAGCCATTTGGCGGGAGCGCGGCTTACTGCTAGCTGAGGAATCTCTCAGCAGATGGCTCCGGTGAGATCTCGCCAAGACTTTCTCTAGGGTTCAATCCTTTGCAAATGTAAAAATTACTCTAGAAGAAACTCCCGAGCAAACAATAACCGATGAATTCGTTGTAACATCGAATATTGTCTACAAAGAGGTGCTGTGACAAGTACAAAACACTGTTCTACATAATTATTTGGGTTCTTCTCGTGTACGTATGCGGTTTAACAACAATAATAATAATAATGTTATTGGTTTTACGTCCCTTTTAACTACACTGGCTTTTAGAGACGCCGGGGTGCCGGAATTTCGCCCCGAAGGGGATCTTTAACGTGCCAGTAAATCTACGGACACGGCTCCCTCGCATTTGCGCACCCTCAAATGCCAGCTGACTGCGCCAGGATACGAACCTGCAACCTGTGGCCCAGCAAGCGAGAACGTTACCCCTGAGCCACGCAGCCAGCCGTTTAACAACAATAAATACATTTCTTAAATATTTAAAACTTCGTTCTCCCACATTCTTCCCTACTACCCCAAAACCTACATTCACATTGCGAAAGCTCGCACGGGCCCACTTGTTTGATATGAAGTATTTAAAAATGACTCATTTGTTCATTTGTCTTCATTCCATCGTAAACATGATGATATGAAGTTGGTCAGGTTCCACAAGAGACCCTCTGCTCTCCCCTCCGGATCATGCCTGTTCATCGGAGATTTTGTTCTGCTTATGGCAGGTGGACCAATCTATATCGTGCCGAGTTCACATCACAACACAATCGACATGGCCCATTTGGCGGCAATCAAAAGCTGGTGTTAACACGACTATTCCATTCAAGCGTCACTCTATTGATTTGGACCATCATAGAAAATTTAAAAGTCGTTTCTTCATTCCTACCTACAGCAAACAAAAACGTTTTTGGTCTTAAGACAACTACACCTAGAGTTATCATAAGAAACTCCTTAAAACACTTAGAATGCTTTAAGTTATGTCGGAAAAATTAGACCCTCAGCGAGAAATTCGTTGTCAAAGTGAAGCGACAAGGGTAAGATATCCCGGTCACAGAAACCAAGATTAACGGCCGAGGGGACCCGACGCGCTGACCACACGTCACCCCACAATCTGCTGGCCGAATGACTGGGCAGTGGTCGCTTGGTATTGGTAGGCCTAGGTCCTTCATGAGTGTTGTGCTACGGGGTGGGGGGAGGGTAGGATACAACGGACCACCTCGTGGTGAACCGACTAGCATTCTTGACTGTCACCCCGGAAGTCCGGGTTCGATTCCCGGCTCTGCCAAAATAATTAATTCTGGTGTGAGGGCTGAAACGGGATACACTCAGCCTCGTGAGGCGAAACTGAGAAGAGGAGGGTTCGATTCCCATCTCAGCCATATTGAAAGTACTTTTCCGTGTTTTTTCACTTCTACTCCGGACAAATGCCGAGATGGTTCCTAACTTAAGGCCACTGCACACACTAATGCACCCATCAAAATAACACGGGTTATCAGACAAATTACATGCACACACTCAAGTTCACGGGACTACATGACCACGATGTAGCAAAGCCCCTAAATTAACCAACAACAAACCAATAATGTAACGAAATAAGACACTGTTTTGCAACGAAGGCCTCAATCTTAGTATGTGCCTTAGTATGGTTATAAGCTATTGTTGGCCCGTACTGCTATATGGTGCAGGAACATTGACTCTTAAACGCTTCCTCATTGACGGATTGAAGCTTTTGAAGTGTAGATCCACAGAAGAATGCTGCGTATTTCATAGACCAAAATGGTACAAAACACCGTAGTGCCAAGGTGAGCAACAACAACCTGAGAATTACTTAAACTAATTAAGTGTGGGAAGATGGAAGGCATATTTTGGCCACACTTTCTAACAAATTAAATACCATCGTCTGTAACTTATTTTACAAGGTAAAATTGCTCACCACCGTGTACTGTAGTTGGACGCTGGCGTATATCGTGACTGGAGGACAACAAGAAATCGACCGTATTCATAGCGCCCAACAACTGCTTTGCACTTGAGGAAGGTTCTGTCACAGTGATCGCTAACGTCTGGACAATTCGCGCGAAGGAGAGGAAGAAGAAGAAGCTTTGTTATGATGATTTTATTATAATCTTACGTTGGCAACGCATTTTGTTGTTATTGTTGTTTGAGTCTTCAGTCTTTTGACTGGTTTGATGCAGCTCTCCATGCTTCCCTGTCCTGAGCTAATCGTGTGGGAAGATGGAAGGCATATTTTGGACACACTTTCTAACAAATTAAATACCATCGTCTGTAACTTATTTTACAAGGTAAAATTGCATTTTGTCGTTGTTTTGTTTTCAAAGACAGCAATATACTCGTAATTCGTTATAATAAAAACACGATAATGTTACTCATCATTGAACTAAATTGACCCATGGGAATTCAAACTATTGTTTCAATCCATGATTATGTTAATGTTGTTTTGTTGGACATTGTGGTCATTTAGCCTCGTGTACTAGTGTGTGTGTGTGTGTGTGTGTGTGTGTGTGTGTGTGTGTAATTTTTAGCCTACTTTTCACATTTTGCAAAAATGGGCAAAAAGTAGACTTATGAGATCGATCCGGGCAAATGTGTGTCTGTCTGTCTGTCCTGTCTGTATGTCTGTCTGTCTGTCTGTCTGCCTGGCTGTCTGTCTGCCTGTGTGTGTGTGTGTGTGTGTGTGTGTGTGTGTGTGTGTGTGCGTGTGTCCCTATCAACTCCTAAACGTCTGCAGCAATCGAAACAAAATTTGGTAGGAGTAAAGATCTATAACTGAATATCTCAATGCCGTATTTAAAAATGATGTCAGTGCTACCAACGGCTGAAAAATCGCAATTGAAATTTGAGCTCCATGTTGGATATTATGGAAGGTATGCATGGGAGCTATTTCAAAATTGGCACACGCATAGATAATAATATTTCAATTTAATTTCCAGGAGGCCATACATGGCAGTGTTGCCAACATGATTATAAACTTGCTGATATGTCCAATTTTAAATGCATATAACTTCTACACTATCAGTTGGAATTCAACGAAATTTTGTATGTGCTATGTGTACATAAACAGATATCACTGAGCGTATTCTTAAGATCCATCAGGGCTGCCAACTGTTAATAAATGATCTCAATTTCTTTTATCCAAATACCAATATATCAGAAAGTATGCAAGCCCACAGCTTTAAACTATGCACACGTTTAGTACCTGACATTCTATATTAATTTGGAGTAACTTATACGTCAGTGCTACCAACCTGATTCTAAGCCTGCTGAGAGGTCCAAATTTAAATATATGTAACTTCTCTACTATCATTTGGATTTCAACCAAATTTCGTATGTGCTATGTGTATCATAACAGATATGACTATGCGTATTCTTAAGAGCAACCAGGGCTGCCAACTGTTAATAAATGCTGTCTCTATTTCTGTTACCCTAATATTAATATATCAGAAAGTATGCAAGCCAAAAGCTCTAAACTTTGCACACGTATAGTACCTAGCATTCTAGATTAATTTGGAGTAACTAATATACGTCAGTGCTGCCAACATGATTCGAAGCCTGCTGTTAGATCCAATGTTTAACTGCATGTAACGTCCATGCTATCCATTGGACTTCAACCAAATTTTGTATTCTGTACCTTAAGAGACGGAACTGAGAATATATTCAGTCACCAGGGCTGCCAACTGTAGTGCTCTATTAGGCTATATTAGGCTTCATTATGCCAGGTATACAGTATTTCGAACTAATTTGAAATTTCTATATTACCAACTTAATTCGGTCATTATCCTATTTTTTTTAGTAGATACTGTCATCGCGGCAGGAGATGGCAGTTGAACACGCTGCGACGGGGTGCGGGGGTCTGGCAGTACGCATGCGCGGTCCATCTATTCCTAACTTAAATATATCAGCTCCCCGCATGCCAATGCAGCAGGCGACACCCAGTCAGTGAAAGAAGGAATGTGCTGAGTGAGTGAAGTAAGTAAATGACCAACTGAATGTTTTTGGAATGCGCGATACGCAGTGAGCGGGAAGACCTCTGCAGTTCAAACCAGACTGCCAACTCCTGGCGCGATATCAGTAGATCCATATAGATTAATCATTGGCATGAATCTTAAATTTTAAGAAAAGTAGATTCTTAAGTTCGTCACGGAACTTCTTGTTTCTGATAACATGTATTATTGTGATCGTTGTATTAGTGTGTGTATTTGAAATTCAGGTGAGGATTTGGAAAGAAGCGGCCGTAGCCTTACGTTAGGTACCATCTCTGCATTCGCCTGGAGTGGAAGTGGATAAAACACTTCCACGATGGCTCACGAGACTGAATGTACCTCATCCCAGCCCTCGTACAATAATTAAATTTCCTGGCTGAGCTGGGAATCGAACCAGACCTCCCGAATGACAGCCAATATTCCTAGCCACTACTATTATTTTTTAAACATGCGTTGCAGTTTATTCGTGAATTTGTCACTATAAATACAAATCGTTCTTTCGAAGTCATCTAGGTAACTCCAAAAATCACCGCTGTCAACGCGGAGGTCCGAGCTTGATTCCCGTCGCTGTTGAGAAATTTAATTCTGGTTTGAGGGCTGGAACGCGGTTCATTCAGCCTGAGAAGAGGTGAGTCCTATTCCTACCTCATTCGTCCTAAAAGTGGTTTTACGTGGTTTACAGGCGAATTACGGGATGGTGCCCAAATCCTAGCCCCAACAATACATAAGCACACTAGTACAGCCATCACAATGGTACAGGTTAACAGCCATATTCCACACACGAACTCCTAAGTACACGAGGCTATATGACCACAAAGATCCTAAATGAATCAACAGTCCGCCTCCTTGCGTAGTGACTAGCATTCTTGACTGTCGTCACGGAGGCCTGGGTTCGATTCCCGGCTCTATTCAGTTAGTTAATGAGGTTTTAAGGGCAGAAACAGCGAGGTCATCTGTCCATCAATTCCCGGCTCTGATAAGAAATTTAATTCTGGTTTGAGGTCTGGAACGGGGTACACTCAACCTCGTGAGTTCAAAACCGAGAAGGGGCGGGTTTGATCCAACCTCAGCCATCCGGGTAGTGGTTTTCCGTGGTTTCCCACTTCTACTCTACGCAAATGCCGGGATGGTTCCTAAATTAAGGCCACGGCCACCTTCTCCCCAGTCCTCATCTGAATTACAAATAAACACACTAATACATACTTTGAAGAAACACAGGTTATCAGACAAATTCCACACATACCCAAACACACGGGGCTAGATGACCACGATGACACGAAGCCCCTAAATTAATCAACAATAACAATGAATCAACAACAACAACAACAAAAAATGGGGGAAACCACAGGACAACCGACGGTCTCGTCTACCGAGTCCGGAGCAGCCATTGTCCCATTGTACCATAACGCGCGTAGCTACCGTACAGCGTTCGGTCCGGCGGCTTCGGTGGCGTAGTTGGTAGCATGCTGAGCTTCTATGGCCAAGGTCGCGGGTTCAAATCCGACCGACGTCTTCAGATTTTATAAGGGCGTTAATAATCCCTCAGTATGTCTTCCTTCGCAGGGGAAGTAAAGCCAGTGCTCCCATGTCATGATAAAGAACCTTCCACTAATTACACCTGTGTGAAGCTAAATTATAGTTATCTTTGACTAACGGCCAGGAGTCGACTGCGGTGGCATCTAGTAACAAAGTGCAGAACATAGCTAGTCGTTGACTGTGGCGTATGGTAGAAAAGGTTGGAACTACTTGAAAATCGAATATTTGCAGTCCTTACTTGATTTTTTTTTATTATTTTTTTGGCGTATGGCTTTAAATGCCGAGAGTGTCCGAGGACATGTTCGGCTTGCCAGAGTTTTGTAGCTGCTTTCTATACGGACACACATTGGGTGAGCTACAAGTACCGTCGCGTGTGGAGTGTTGTCTGGGGAGGAAAGTGTTAATGCAAGGACTAGGAATTGGAAGGTAGCGGCTGTGGCCTACAGTTAGGGATCAACCCCGGCATTTGCCTGGAAGGAAGATGGGAAACCACAGAAAACCATCTTCAAGGTTGCCGGTGGGGGGATTCGAACCTCCTCGCCTCCCGGATGTGAGCGACTGCCAGCAGTCACGCCGTAACGACCTCGGCTAACTCACCCGGTCTTACTTGATTAAAAACAGATAACACACACTAATACAGCCATCACAATTAACACCGGTTATCGGACAGATTCTACACACACCCAAAGTACACGGGGATACATGAACGCGTTGTCGCAGCCCCTAAACTGAAGAACCTACCATCCAGCGTTCGGCCCTCGACAACAACAGTCATTTCATCATCACAAGGAGACTTGGTTTTTCTTTTCCATAATCTGATCGTATTATTCAGGTCGTTTATGTGGCTGTGAAAAGTAATTTTCAGTCAGTATCATGATGACAATAAATGTTGGATTGTGAGGCGCACGCACACCTCAAGCTGCGCACGAATAACTTCATTAGAACAGGCTTGGCTGGGTAACAGTGACTGGGGAAATCACGGCTCCTGCTGGCGGGCGTGTGCCTTGAATAACAAACGTCGTTACCACCTTAACAGCCCGCAGAGGGCTTGGAGCCTACAGCAGGGTGTGAGGGATAATTGGGACAAAAACAGGGATTTCTACCCCGTCATTATTCCCGTTCCTACGGCTGGATCAAAGAGACAAGTAATGAAACTTCAATCAGTTTAATAATACAGTATTTGTAGCTGCTTAGGCTAACCCTATATAGGTTAGTGGTCTGAATATTAACCACCTACTACAAGGACAGTGTATATTGTCAGAGATGCAGATGGTTGAATCTTTCACCCATATTTCAAAGAAAATTTTGTAGAAGTGTTAATATTTCTGTAAACCAGATATTATTTGTTTATCTCCTTGACTTAAGATGCTCGACATTTTTAGCCTACTTTCGATTTTTGCAAAAAATGAAAGTAGACTTATGAGATCAACACAGGGCGAAAAAAAGTGTGTCTGTCTGTGTGTGTGTATGTGTGTGTGTGAGTCTGTGTGTGTGTATGTGTGTGTGTGAGTCTGTGTGTGTGTGTGTGTGTCTGTGTGTGTGAGTGTGTGTACTCTGAATGTCTGTCCCCCCCCTATCAATTCGAACACGGTGAATGCAAATTGAACGAAATTTGGTACAAAGGTAGCACTAGCAAAGGACACCTCAGTGTCATGTTTTATATCGCCGCCATCTTTACTAAAACTGAATGGCGGCCACTCAAACGTTCAAAACGTAAAATCAAATAACGACTAACCAAATCATCCGATCTCTACCAAATTTGGTAACAACATACCTTCGTATAGGATGCGTCTTGTGACCAAATTACAAGGTCGTCCGCCATACCATTTCAGGATGGCGGCCGTGCGAATTATGCAAACTTTATAATCCATATCATGGGACCCACCAGTTCCGATTATCGAGCCGAGAATCGTTTTAACTGTTCTAAAGGAAGAGGCACGTTCGAAATTAAAAGTTTATTTTGTAATACTATAGTGCAGACGTGATTTTAAAAAGCTGAACTGATTCAGTAATAAGACAAGATGGCAGTGGATATCTTGTGCCGGACTTATATTTCACTAATTTGAGTATTGCATGCAATATAGCGTACTGATAAAAAATAAATAAACTTTGTATGAAATGCTTTATATATAAATAATATACTCCAGTGATGAAATCGTTTAGTATAAATCATTATTTGCTAACAAGTTCTATGTAAGTCATTTTAAATAGAACGATATTCGTTGACACAATTAGCTCAGTGGTACACAGTTGGTCACTGGTCGTGGCCGAGTGCGGTACGTGTGTGCGCGCTGTGTGACCGCATTGGAAGAGGTTACGGTTCCTAATACCGGTGCTTCCTTAGTTCCACGTGTGTACTGACCTTCCGTGTGTCATTCGGACAATACTTTTTAAGTAGTGTTCCTGATAGGACAACAAAACCAGAAACCCAGAAAACCCCGCTGAAAATCATGTCCGGATACCAGAGAAAAAACACCGTACGCTGCCAATGGGACAGGCAGAGTTCTCGCCCCTCACCAGGAGAAATTCACCGCTGGATTGGCGATACCCTCCGGTTGACTGTCGACCAAGTAGAAGCCATCCAGTTAAATGCGCACGAAAAAACCATGTACATCAAGGTAATCAGCATATCTATTTATCAGAAATTGTTAAATACTTTTGCAGATCCTATTAAATTTCAGTATGATTCAGGCGAAATGACCAATGTTAAGCTCTCCACGGCGGATTCCAATTTTACCACAGTGCGTATATTTAATGTCCCACTCGAAGTACCCCCTGAAATTTTCAAATCCGTCCTGTCGAAATATGGCACTGTGAGTGACGTCAGGAAAGAACAATGGTCTTCTGCTTATCAGTTCCAGGTGTATAATGGAATACGTGCCGTAACTATGGAAATCAAGCAAGATATCCCCTCCACTGAGGCTTTTGGTGGCCATTCTGGCTATATAACGTAAAATGGACAGAAACAGACCTGTTTAATTTGCAATGCTACCACACATCTACGTATTAACTGCCCAAAGAAAATGATTCCCCTCGGTATAACTCCTACACAACAACGACGTGTACAATACTCGGAAGTTGTGACGCAGCAAACGTCATATGAAAACATGCTCATTGATCAGTCAGCTGAGACAACACCGGGAGTGACCTCGGATACATCTGACGCAGAACTGGTACCTTGCCCTGACCAGGGCTGCGAGACACAGAGTGCCCCTGTGCTCTCGGCAACCTGTATCGCAGCCTTAGAACCAACTCTGCCGTTACTACAGGCTGCCACAGAAATTTTGTCTTCACTGCCCCCGACTTCGCTGGTCCCTACCGACTCACTTAAAAATGTTGATCGGGGATCCGAGAACGTCTCTAAGAAGATTAAAACAAGTGTTTAGTGCTTTTCAGTCGGTCCAAAAAAAAGCACTTAACACTTGTTTACTAAGGCAACACTGAAAATATGGCTTCAAACACCACAAAGATTAAAACAAATGCCTCGATTGCCGTACCAGCCCCGAAGAATCAAACTGGCTCCACAAAAGTTCCCGCAGCTGTGAAAAAGAAACAAAATCTTCTTTCTACGTCATCTAGGGACCCACGAACGCTCTCAACCGCTGACAGCCGGCCTATGAATGGCAGTCAAAAGGAACTATCTCAACCTAATTTGACATAGTGCACCAGGATAATTCTCACCTGTGTCTTCTTTCGAGTCCACCTTCCAGTATGTCTAGCACAGCTTTTATACTTCTCTTAATGGCGCAATTTCTCACTGTGGCCACTGTGAATATCAATGTAATAGAATGCCCTCTGAAATTTCAACTGTTGGAGAGATTCCTTCGAGATGCTGACATTGACATTGCTTTCATTCAAGAAGTTGCTATACCGCGTTTACCCATATCTGCCTTCTACAAACAATACATCAATACCGGTAATACGAATAGAGGGACCGGATTCCTCATAAGACATGATATCCCACTCGAAGGTGTGCTATGTCATCCATCAGGACGCATAATATCTGGACACATAAACAATACCACCCTGATAAATGTATATGCCCCGTCCGGGTCCAATAAACGTGTGGAACGGAAAATGTTCTTTCAACAGAGTATACTGCCTCATCTGCACGACGTTAAGGAAAAACTTATTCTTGCAGGGGATTTCAATTGTATTCAACGCCCAGAGGATTCCACTAGTCCATACAGAGGTGTCAACCCGGCTCTCAGGACCCTTCTTACCTCCCTACACCTCATTGATGCTGTGGATAGTTTAAGGGTGCCCCTGCCCCATTACACCTGTATAAGTCACAACTCCTCATCACGACTTGACCGCATCTACTTTTCACAGGAACTTATCCAGCCTAGACGATATGAAGTGATTCCTGCCAGTTTCACTAACCATCATGCTGTCGTATGTACAATCTCTTACCCCCATCCCATATTTCACATAGGAAGAGGTTATTGGAAGCTGAATTGCTCGCTGTTACTGGAGGAGGAATGCCAAGATATTTTCAGACAACACTGGATTCGATGGGTCCAACAAAAATGCAAATTTCGCGACTGCACAGACTGGTGGGATATTTTAGTTAAACCAGGGATCCGCCGTGTCTTTAAGAACATATCTTACCAACGAGGTCGGGAAAGACGGGATACAGTTGAATTTTACTATCGAGTT
Source organism: Meconema thalassinum (assembly GCA_946902985.2). Lineage (NCBI taxonomy): Eukaryota > Metazoa > Arthropoda > Insecta > Orthoptera > Tettigoniidae > Meconema > Meconema thalassinum. Next base: position 425,017,657 of record OX336388.2, on the reverse strand, counting down.
CTTCGCCAGCTCCAGCAAAGATCTGATGCTGGGGAGCGTATATATGACCAGATCCGGGAAGTTAAAACCAAGCTCCTGTCTCCACAGCAACGAACGCTCGCTCATATCAACGTGGCTTTAAAAGATCGTACAGTGCTCCCGGACGAAAGTGCAAGTGTATACCATATCGCCAAAGGACAACGTGAGCGGCAACGTAAATATATCCACCGCCTCCGCACCAGTACTGGAAGTGTCGTCACCTCCCCTGACGCTATACGTAGTGAAATATCATTATTTTATCAACGGTTCTACGCTAAGGCTCCCATTGATCCACAGCAGGTGACCCTATTGCTGTCATCTTGCAGTACCAAACTATCTCCGGACAACAAAACTCTGCTCAGCGCGGATATTACGGATGAAGAGATTCACTCTGTGGTTAAACAACTCCCAAACAACCGCTCACCTGGCATTGATGGACTGCCATATGAAATGTATAAACACTTCTGGCCTCTCATTGGCAAAGAATTTTGTCATGTCCTGCGTACCATTCTCCAACGTCGTGCTCTTTGTCAATCACATCACGAGGGTACCATAGTCCTCATACCAAAAACATCCTCTCCCATGGCAGTTGGTGACTTCCGACCAGTTACTCTGCTCTGCAGTGACTATAAAGTCCTTACCAAAGTACTTGCATGCCGATTGAAGACTGTTCTACCTGATATCATTGGTGATGAACAATGTTGCAGTATTCCTGGAAGAACTCTGTTAACAAACTTAGCGATACTACGGGACCTACACCTAAAAGCCGAAATGCTCCCCACCGAGCCAATGAGTTTTCTCACCTTAGATCTTGATAAAGCTTTCGACCGCATCAGTCATGAATACTTGTACATGGTCTTGCAACACTTCGAATTTCCTGAAATCCTTATTGACTACATTCGTATGATAAATTGTAATGCTACGTCCAGAGTGCTCGTCAACGGTTTTCTTTCCCCTCTGATTCCAATACAACGATCAGTTAGGCAAGGATGTCCCCTTTCTATGCTACTTTTTGTCATTGGCCTTGAACCGTTCATTCGGACTACCCAGGTGAAGCTACAGGGTTACAAACTGTCCACACATGTTTTTGGAATGTGCGCCTATGCTGATGACGTATCAATATTGATCCGCAATGAAGAAGACATCTCCCACATCGACAGCGTCCTTCAGCTCTACCATATCGCCTCTGGAGCACAATCGAACCCCCGGAAAACTGCTTTGCTTCCGCTCAATACTAACTCAGTGATTACCCCACAGCCCTGGTTCCGGATAGTAAATGAGGTGAAAATTCCTGGCATTACCTGGAAGCAATCGCTTCTGGACACAGTGCAAGTTAACTGGACTAAGGTCATTGCCAAAGTTAGGGGAGTCCTGATCCAATTTGGTCAAAGAAACCTCAATATAGTGCAACGGGTCATGGTCCTCAACGTGTTTGCGCTCTCTAAAATATGGTATGTCGCACAACTTTTCCCACTTCCCAAAATGTTTGAGAGCCAATTGGCAAAATACACAGGTTGGTTTATATGGCAAGGATTTTTGTTCCGAGTACAACGGGAACAGTTGTATCTCCCATCCCGGCAAGGCGGGCTAGGGCTAACAGCTCATGGCATGAAATGCCGTGCACTCCTCTGCAAGAACGATATCACCATTCTTTCCCAACATGACACTTTTACGAAAGCGCTATACAAAGATATTCGAAACACAGCCCGTGGTTGTGATAGAGCTTTGCCGAAGATATTTAGGGACCATCAACAGCACCTTCTGGAAACTGTTCGCCAAATGCCATCAGGGATTGTTCCAACGACGAAAAGTATCTATAACATGTTGCGGCAAGTGGTACACTCCAAACCGCGAATAGAGGCCACCACCCTCTACGTCCATTGGCCCACTGTTTGGAAAAATTTTGGGGCTATGTCCATTTCTTCTGCTGTACACTCCCAAGTTTTTATCTTCCTCAACGATCTCATCCCAACCGCTCTACGGCGATATACCATCCATCTTGAAGCTTACCCATGGTGTACTATATGTGGTCAAACTGATACGGCGATACACCGCTTCACATCATGCACGCGAGTTGCCTCCACGTGGCTGTGGTGTAAGGGAAAAGTATGTCAACTATTAAATGTGCCCTCGGATGACCTTGATGACAGGAAGTTGGTTCGTTTGTCGGTGACCGCCTTCCCCCAAATTAAACAGACTGCCATTGTGTGGATAATGGGCCAATATGTACACTTCGTGATGGACAATGATCAACATTTCTCTTTCCTGGATCTCAGGTATCACCTGCAAAAAGAGCGTTGGAAGCTTAGTGAAGGTGGACAATTGTACGATAAATATGGACACTATCTGGATTTCTTGTGCTGTATTAGTATGGTATTTATTATATCTGAAAATTCTGTAATTCTGTAAAGAGCTAATAAAAAAAAAAGTGGTAGAGCGTTAGCCTATCGCTCAAATGCCTATGGTTCAAACCCGATCAGAGCTAGGTTTTTTGCTTGAAATGTTATATGTTTATTGTTTTGTAATGACTCAGATGTTTTAAAATTAAGCGTTATATTGTGCACATTATGGTGTAAAATATATATTTAATTAAAACATAATTCGCCAGCAGATTTACTCGGGACATCTAGCTGCCAAAAAGGTAACTTCCAGATTTTATTGAAAAGTTTCTTCTTCTGGCCGCTAGAATGCACTCGCTCTGTTAGGATTATATTGTTCGATATTTCACCAATATATGTCACGACTAGTCTACGTGGGGATCCATTGATTACTATACCATTATCATTCTATGCGCATCGAATTTGAAGAATGACAAGATGATACTACGATACATTTTAACTTTTTATTTTAAAGGGTTTGTAACAGCCTATTTTGCGTTACTTGAAAATGTTATTAAGCGTTATATTGTGCACATTATGGTGTAAAATATATATTTAATTAAAACATAATTCGCCAGCAGATTTACTCGAGACATCTAGCTGCCAAAAAGGTAACTTCCAGATTTTATTGAAAAATTTCTTCTTCTGGCCGCTAGAATGCACTCGCTCCGTTAGGATTATATTATCGAAAATATCCACATAGTTTGTATACACACGTCTCTGTAGGGTCATGGAAAGATTTGTTAATTCAATTAGGGTTGTGAAAGCCATGCACAACCAGACGTGTAAAGACATGCCTCAACTCAAAGTTGGATGTTGCCCACGGCAGGTCGTAATAATAATAATAATAATGTTATTGGTTTTACATCCCTTTTAACTACTGCTGATTTTAGAGACACCGGGGTGCCGGAATTTTGGCCCGAAGGGGATCTTTAACGTGCCAGTAAATGTACTGACACGGCTCCCTCGCATTTGTGCACCCTCAAATGCCAGCTGACTGCGCCAGGATACGAACCTGCAACCTAGGGCCCAGCAAGCGAGAACGTTACCGCTGAGCCACGCCGCCAGTCCGGTCGATTATGTCTCCAGATCCATAACATTCTTGATATACTTCTTATCTTTCTTTCTTCAATGATGGTAGCAGTTTTTATCTAGGTTGTGGCGTTTGGTAGAGGTAAATCGTTTCTAAGGTCTTCAACAAAGAATAGTTCTATTATACTCTTTGATAATAACAACGAGTTATAACTATACTCATACATTTAGGAGAAAGTAGGCTATATGTTCTTTACTGAACATCTTGTTTTAAATAAAAACTATTTAAAATGGAAAATAAACAAACTTATAGTAATAAAAATACTGTATATTAATTATAATTTTATATTTTACTTTTTAATTTTAATTGTTTACTATTTTTAATTGTTTAATAATGCTTAATATGCTTCTAAAAATGAAAATAAATAAACTTGTACAAATGAAATTTCTAATAATTTTACCATTTTAATATTAAGATTATAAAATTAATAAAATTATGAGCATTAAAATGTTAAGGAAAACAAAAATTAAAATTAATAATAATTATGATAATGCTAAAATAATTAAAATTAAATGTAAATGAATACAAATAAAATATATGTAATACTATTCTGCCCTATAAAGGGTTAAAGCAAGTAAAGAAAGATGTTTGTTGTTAATTCGTTTTGGAGGCTTGGGACATCTTGGTCATAAGCCCCGTGTAATTGAGAATAAGGTCACTTCGTAGTGTAGTTGCTAGCATTCTTGGCTTTCGTCTCGGTGGTCCAGATTCGATTCCCGGCTCTACCAAGGAACGTCATTCTGGTCTGAGGGATGGAAAGAGATACACTGAGCCACTTCAGGCAAAACTGAGAAGAGGTGGATTCGATTTCCTTCTCGGCAATTTTGGAGGTGGTTTTCCGTGGTCTCCCCACTTTTACTCTGGGAAAATGCTGGGATGGTTCCTAATTTAAGTCCACGGTTGCCTCATTCCCAATCCTCATCAGAATAACAAATACACACACTAATACAAAATAACACAGGTTGAAAATCCACAGCCAGCTTCCAGTCGACCAACCGGGTCAGGGAATGGAATGAATGAAGCCCCCATCTAGCGGCGAGGATAGGAACTGTGCTGGCTGCCGAAGCCTGTCGCACTTTCCTGGGGCAATGATTAAATGAATGAAAATTGAAATGAAATGATAGTGGAGAGTATTTCTGGAATAAAATTGTGTCAGGGAAATCCGGAGTACCCAGAGAAAAACCTGTCTGTCTCCGCTTTGTCCAGCACAAATCTCACATGGAGTGACCGGGATTTGAACCACAGACCGAGCGGTTAGAGGCCAGCGTGCTGCCACCTAAGCCACGGAGGCAACAAAATACAGTAACGCAGGTTATCAGACAAATTCCACACACATCCATGTACATGGCCACGATGTCCCTAAGTCAATCAACAACAATAAACACTTGGGATTGTGTTGTACTCGTCTGATAACCTGTATCCATGTGACGACTGTAGTTGTATGTGTAACTGTATTAGGGGCAGAGATGGGATACGTGCCCCGGGACTTGGAATAACATAATATCCCGGCATTTGTCTGGGGAGAGTGTGGAAAATCTCTGAGAGAAACTACACTCATGTTAGTCACTGTCAGCACCGGGTTTTGAAGCTCTGATCTCCGGACTTGCTGCAGTTCTTCATCGGGGCCGATAACGTCGAAGTTAGGCCCCTTAAAATAACAATAATTGTCATCATCATCAATTGTCCATCACAGTCATGGAGCACGATTTGACGTGCTCGGCTACGCCATGGGGTAATGAAAGAAGGTTGTTGTTGTTGCTTCATATGAGGGGCTTGGACATCGTGGTCACAACCTGTCTAAAAAATAATTATATAAATCCCTATTTACTAAACATTGCATTCCATGCTAGGTTGTTATTGTATTAACGCAGCCAATAGCCATGTATTTTATTTTCAGGACGGGTCAGGGAAGGGATTTTGGAAGGAAATCGACCGTGAACCTATTGAGAGGAACCATCCTTGCATTTGCCTGGTGGTGAAAATAGGAAACCACGAAAACCATTTTCAGGACGGCCGAGGTGGGGTTTGAACCCACGCTCTCCCGATGCCAGCGAGGCCGGTTGTTGTACTGTATTGTTAACTAGGTTTTGAGTGAGCTCATATTGCACTTAAACAGCATCAGAGACAAGGAGAACCATGTTATAAACTCAGTTAGCGTCGAAGTGCATATGTCGTAGTCGGATAGTCAAGTCCGTCATTTCATGAAAGTCCTAGGCACTTCATGAAAAGTCGGCATATGATATAAAATTAGATAGTTGCACTATCTAACGTATGGTTACATGAAATGACTAAATTTCGCCGTCTCATAGTGTAATTCCTTTTGTGCATTATCTAATGGGAAGTCCAGCCCGTCACTTCGTGAATTAGCGGTTGCGGTGGGTGTCGTCGTGTTGAGATACTGTAAGCAGGCGCGGATTCAAGGGAAGGTCACGGGGGTCATTACCCCCCCCCCCCCCCCCATTTTAACTGAAAAACAGTATTTTTCATTTTATTCAATACTGAAAATATCTTTATAGCAATTATTATGTTCTGTTACAACTGTACAGATTTACAAGGCCGATAACCTAGATGTTAGGCCCCTTAAAACAACAACAACAGATTTAAAACTTCATACCTGTTATATAAAAACGATTATTTATATAACAAAATCAACTCGTCTATTTTGCTTCGCAAACCTTGTGATTACCGAATCGATGTTTATAGTGATGTCACGATGAATGTGCAGCAATGCACGGAAAGGAGTTTTGGGGCTTTTTTCGCACCAAACAATTTTGCCAACGTGCAAACTGCAAGCTTGGTTGGCAATTTAAGCTGTGACTTTCTCCCTTTGCCGGTACCAACTCGACTTGCCGAAACTGTAACGTACCTTGATACTTTTCTCGAAGCTCGATGTAAAAGTCGTAAAACACGCCGTTGCAATTTGTACGAATATTTTTGGTGCGCTAAACGCATCAAATTTCTATCCATGTATCTTGCAAAAAAATTGGTCTGGTTTTGTACGTTTGGTTATTTTGTGATTGCGATTTTAGTGATACCATTTTAGTTAACAATTTCGATTCTCAGCCCCCTCCCCAAAGTCAAACTCGAGATCCGCGCCTGACTGTAAGTGAGATAAGATTATTAATAGTGGGAATATACGATATGAAAGTCACCGTGGACGTTCAAAGGTTCTTGTTTCTTGAGGAGTACATTTGCCAATTAACGATTTCTGTGTGTTTTTCTTTTTCTTTTGCTCTATTATTGTTATAAATTCAATGTAAACCATAATAATCAAGCTCCGTAATAAACAAGCTCTGCCAAGAAATGATAATTCTGGTGTGTGGGTTGAAACGGAGTATACTCCGCCTCATGAGGCAAAACTGATAAGATGTGGGTTAGATTCCCACCTCCGCCAACCTGGAAGTGATTTTCCGTGGTTTCCCACTTCTACTCCAGGCAAATTCTGGGATGGTTCCCAACTTAAGGCAGCGGCAGCCTCCTTCCCAACCATATCCCCAATTCACAAATACACACCAGTACAGCCATCACAATAACACAGGTTATAACATAAATGCCCTCCCCCACACACACACAAAATACACGGGGCTATATGACCACGGTATCGCAGTCCCTAACATAAGTAACGAAAACAACACCATTTCATGAAGAATCAACAAACACCGTATCTTCATTAAGTACCTCAGCTGATTATAAAATCATTTCTTACACTAACTGCCTAAATCGATCCGTCATTTCATGAAGAAACGCGTCAGTTAGTGCAACTATACCTTATTTCATCATATGCTGGCTTTTCATGAAGTGCCTAGGATTTTCATGAAATGACGGATTTCATAATCTGACAACGACACATACACTCTGCGTATCCATACGTGTCTTTCTGTATGTCTACCCCTTAATATTCCCGTTTTCCTACGGGATCGGGGATGAGATGCGATGGAAGTATTTGTGGCAGATGGTTTTTACGGCCGGATGCCCTTCCTGACGCCAACCTCATGAGAGGAGTTAATGAGAGATGAAATGAATGATGGCGAATGAAACTGGACAAGGATGTGGTAGGAAGCGGCCGTGGCCTGTCAGAAGGTACCGTCCCAGCATTTGCCTGCAGTTGAAAATGGGGAAACCACGGAAAACCATTACAAGGACGGCCGACGGTGGGGCTCGAATTTACGACTACCGAGTCAGCAGAGAGCTTGGCCCCATGACCTATCGCAGGACTTGAGCGAGCGTGTCGGTTGACATGCATCTTTCTCTGTCCTATAAATACCCTCCGGTGAACCACCGAGTTAGTAAACTAAGGTACAAATATAAAATAAAACGAAACTGAAGATTGAATGAAAAATGCCCTTACTTTCACTGTTGCGGGAGAATGAAACACAAATGATATTACAGTACATCCAAGTTACAGATGGAATACAATGAATTATTCATGCTCCGGAACTGGAAGTTTACCGGCTAGGATAAGTCGTTTATCAAAGCTTGAAATAGTATGGAGTATCTCATCCGCTTTAAGATCCCTTATATATGAAAACCGTAAACACATATTTTGTCAATATCGCCCCCTGCCCTTATTCCAATTTCTTATTGGCAAGTCGTTCTCTGTGTGTATAGCCCACCGCCAACAACTTTCTAATACACTATGCAGACGGAAATGGAGTAACGTCGAGCGAAAAGACATACGTTTCTTTATTTCCTTCCTGTCTTCATATTCTGCGTCGCTGCTCGCCATTTCCAGGTCCAATATTCCTGCTAAATTTCAGTCGATATGTGTGAGTGAGACTTTTGCCGCCAAGCGTCGCGGTGCTTGTGTGTAACGGACTAGAAATGTTGAAGGACGTGGCTGCCAGAAGTACTCTGGCGTGGAGTCGCAACTCCATTAGTAGGGCTCGGATTTTTTGTAAATAAATATTTTTTATGTAAATACATACAGTATTTTAAGCATTTTTCTATAAATACCGTACATAAATTCCTGCTTTTACTTATTTGCACATAAAATACATAATATTTACATTTTTTAAATCAGTATGCTACATCTTTCAGTTTATTGCATTTTTGTTCTGTATTACTATTTCTGGCACTGTGACGTGTAATGCAATTGTTCTACGATGCCTAAAGTTAAAAAAAACTAGGCTACAAGTTATCGTCTGCAGCAGTATGTTGCAGAATTTAAAGATAATTTTACTTCTGATGGGGGCGTTCTCTTCTGCCAACTATGTGGGAAAGCAATCATGGCTGAACAGCGATCTCAAGTTACACAACACCTCAAGGGCAAGAAACATATTGCCGCAGTTTCGCGCATTCATAAGAAGGGTTTCGCGATAATCGTCGGTCATTTGTGATGGGCAACCTGAAGGTGTATCACGCTGTGTATTGTAATGCTTCAGCAGTCAGTGACACAGCATAAATTGCATTTGTGAGTACTGCATATTGTTTATATTCACATTAATAAACTAAATTATAATTAAATATTTTACTTTTTTGTCACATATTTCAAGTATTTTAATATTCCTTCTTCTTCTTTTTCTTCAGCGTTTGTTCCGCCTGGTGGGAGGGTCCGCTACATGGATTCGATGTCTCCATTTAGTTCTGTCCTAGGACATGTCAGGGTGGAGATTGACGCTCTTCTGATCTTTGTGAAGGGTATCGGCCCGTCGCTGTTTAGGTCGTCCTTTTGGTCTATTACCGGCGACTTCCAACATGTAACCCGTCTTTGCTATAGTATCAGCCCCTGTCCTCAGCACATGTCCAAATCATCTTAAACGACTCTCGCGCAGTTTTTCAGGAATGGGTGCAATGCCAAATCTCCCCCTGATGCATTCATTGGGGATACGATCCAGTTTAGTAACACCAGCTGTCCACCGCAGCATCCTGGTCTCCATACTCCCAGTCGACGCTCCGTCTCAGTCGTAGTAGGCAAACATTCGCAACTATACAGGGCGGCAGGTCGGATGACAGTACGATAGATTTTAGATTTGAGGTGACCATTCATCCTCCTGTCGCAAGTGACGCTAATTGTTGTTCGCCATTTCATCCAAGCTGCGGATATCCTTGCATTGACCTCTTCGACAAGTCGGCCATCAGCAACGATCGTGGATCCAAGATACTTAAATATCGTTACTCACGGTAGATCTTCGCCGTCTACCTGAATGGTTCCGATTGCTTATATGTATTTTAATACATAAAAAATAAATATGATCCCGATTTTTAGCACCTAACAATCCGAGCCCTATCCATTAGAAATGATTTGATGTGTCGTGATTTGTCCACACTACACCTATGAAATTTTCTGTTATCTCCCATAAACAAAGTAAAGCTCTACAGACTACATTGCACTGGAGAAATATATAAATCACGTGCTTGGATAAAGATGTGAAATTAGTTCCTGTCTATGGAGCCAATTGCAGCGTAATTTAGCTTTGGTGGCGGTGTCCTGAAGATTGTTCTCTCGAGAAACCCGAGCCTCGATGTCATCAGTCCCTATAACATACAATAATTAGAAGTTGTTGTCACTGCTTTAATTGGGGAACTTGAAACATCTTTGGTCGTCAACTCATCATCATCATTAATATTACTATTATTTATCAAAATGTACTGGCTACGTGGCTCAGCGGTAATGTTCTCGCTTGCTGGGCCCAAGGTTCGTATCCTGGCACAGTCAGCTGGCATTTGATGGTACGCAAATGCGAGGAAGCCATGTCAGTAGATTTACTGGCACATTAAAGATCCCTTTCAGGGTCAAATTCCGACACGCCGGCGTCTCAAAAAGTCAGAGTAGTTAAAAGGGGACGTAAAACTAATAACATCTAATATAAAAGTGAAAGTCTGTATGTATGTATGTATGTATGTATGTGGGTTGGTTCCGTATACAAATCTACACCGTTCCACCAATCTCAACCATATTTTGCATACACATAGTTTAGGACCCAGAAGAAACCGCTGGTTACATGCTTTTTCGATAGTCTTTCTCATTCTTCTGATTTCGGTCCTTTTGTACTCGAGCAAAGGCTATAAAATATACTCATGAAGGAATGGCAAGGCAGATCATTTCCATGGCATCATAGCTCAAGTCGAGACACGGTCGACTGGATGCCAGTTGCGCTCTGCACTACCGGTATAGAAAATGAGGATCTTTACTTGAAATCCCGTTAGTTACTCAACTCCTCACACAGCATTGTCAACCGAGTATAGCATAACAAAGGCTTGACACTATCTACTACATATTTGTCAAATACCACTCACTCACTCACTCGCTCATTCATTCATTCATCACGAAATCTCAGAAACCACCGAACGGATTGGAATGAAATTTGGTATGCAGCTTCCTCCAGGGCCACAAACACCCACTAAGAAAGGATTTTTGGATATTCAGGTTATAAAGGGGTGTTAAGGGGGTAGACCTGCATTTCATTGAATAGCAATATCTCCCGATTGGTTTCATTGGAGATGTGATACTCGGCACATAAACTCATCATTAAAACTAAGAAGACACGTGTCTGAGGGTTTTTCGATGTGGTGTATATTATGAGGTGAAAGGGGTGAAAAGTGGGGGTTGAAAGATTCCTAACGGAGCGTGTATCTCTTAAACGTCATAGGCGAGGAGTTTGAAACTCTGCGGAAAAACAGCATAAAAAGTAAGTAAATAGGTGTTTGACCGTTTTTTTTTTCATAAATCCAATTTAAGGGGCCCATGGGGAGGGGTGAAATTCTGTGGGGGAAAAAACAGGAAAGAAAGTGTCCTAACTGATTGACTGACTGACTCACTCATCAAACTCAGGGGTGAAAAACTGCTTTAAAGTAAGTAAATGGCTGTTCGGCAGTTTTTGTTTTCATAAATCAAATTTAAGGGGTTCATGGGGAGGGGTAAAATTCTGAAAAAAGAAAATTGAAAGAAAATGTCTTGACTCACTCACTCACTCATCATCGCCCAGCCAAAATTATTGAAGTTAGAAACATAAAAGTTTGGGGAAATGTTCATTGTATGTCAAAACCGTCTACTAAGGGAGGATTTTCGGATATTAAGGTTCTAGAGGGGTCTTACGGGGGTTAAACCTGCATTTCATTGAATAACAATATCTCCCGATTGGTTTCATTGGGGGGATGTGATACACGGCATATAAACTCATCATTAAAAAATAAGAAGACACTTGTCTGAGGGTTTTTCGATGTGGTGTATATTATGAGTCTCCCATAAGTCAACTCCTCGTCCACGTCGTTGGAGATGGGCAACGTTAGAAGTAGGGGAGTGCCTGTAAGGGTGAAGTACAGTGTGGAACTCGTGTGCCCAGAGACCGCTACGGTAGCTGTGAAGGCCTTGCAGGAACCCTGAAAATAGCGGCTAACGGAGCTCTGGTGAAACTACTGCCTTGTAGTGTGGAGTTGGTCCTCCAAAGGCTAAGGGAGACAACCCCGACAGATAAATCAGCAAGCTTGTAGGCTTAGGTGGCAGCCCCACCACCAAGCTCGGATGCTGTGGGCTAATAACCTGCACATCTTAAATTCAATTATTAAAGAAACTGAAGTGAAACAAAACCGGATGGATACCTCGATGACGACCTTTGGCCCGAAACAGAAAATGAGAATTGGTTGTTGGAATGTTAGAACTTTAACAGAGGTAGGTAAACTAAAGCAAGTTGAGAAAGAGATGCAGAATTATGGTTTGAAAATTCTTGGACTAAGTGAAGTGAGGTGGTGCGATTTTGGGGAGATTATGACGCAGAATGGGAACACTTTTATTTATTCTGGACAGACTGGAGATGATGTTGAACGGAGAAATGGAGTGGGTATGCTGGTAAGTAGGACATCCAAGAACAGTATAATTGGATGGAGTCCCATCTCAGACAGAATGATGACAGCTAGATTTCAAGGTAACAGTAACAGTAATAGTTTGTTATGCGCCAACAGAAGTATCTGATGGTAACATCAAGGACCAATTTAACCACCAGCTGAACGAAACTGTGAAGAATATAAATAAAAGAGATATTGTTATTATTATGGGTGATATGAACGCGAAGATTGGATCAAATAATGAGGGATTAGAGCATGTGATTGGCAAACATGGATTAGAGGAAACAAATGATAATGGAGAGAGATTTGTAAATCTGTGTGTCAGTCAGGAAATGGTGATTGGAGGCACACTTTTTCCTCACTTGGGTATCACCAGATCACAGAACAGAAAATCAGATCGATCATGTAGCTATTAGTAAGAAATTCAGAAGATCTCTGACAGATGTGAGGAGCAGAAGAGGAGCTGATATTGGTAGTGATCACCACCTAGTGGTGGCAGATTTTAAATTGAAAATAAAGGCTGCATCTAAGAAGTTTGACACTCGGAAAAAGAGGTTCAACATACAAAAGTTGAAAACAAAAGAGAGGAGTTAAGAATTTAGTTTGGAGTTGAAAAACCGGTTTGTAGCCCTTGCAAATCTTGAAAAAGAGGAAGAGTCAAGTGTGGAAAGAACTTGGGAGATTGTTAAGAATATTTATATACAAACAAGTGAAAAAGTATAGGAGTTATCAACAGAAAGATTGGATGTCTGTGGAAACATGGGACTTAATTGAAAAACGAAAAGAAGCAAAAGCTATAGTAAACCACAGCAGAACGCGGCGGCAGAAGGCAGAAGCTCAAAGGAAATATTCGGAAATTGAAAAAAATGGTTAAAAGGAGTGTGAGGAGCGATAAAAGAAGATGGATTGACGAACAGGCAGAAATTGCCGAAGAGGCCGAAAAGAAGGGTGATATGAAACAACTTTACAATATTACAAGGAAATTATCAAGAGGAGGTTATAGGAAGAGTAAACCAGTGAGAGACAAACAAGTAAATATGTTTTTATCCCAAGAAAAACAGTTGAGAAGATGGCAAGAATATTTTCCAGTTATCTTAAACAAAGATGGTGGAAATGAACAGGATATACAAGAAGTAAATGATGGTTTAGACAGTGAAGATCCAAGAATAAAGCTAGATCCCCCAACAAGGCTAGAAGTTAGACTCGCATTGAAACAAATGAAGAATGGGAAAGCAGCAGGCATAGATAATATAGATCCAGAAATATTAAAAGCAGATAAAGATGTCACCATTAATTTGCTCCTACCATTATTGAAGAAAATATGGAAAGAAGAGAAAATTCCATCTGATTGGAAAGAGGGACTTATTGTGAAACTTTCCAAAAAAGGCGACACCACAATGTGCAAGAATTGGAGAGGAATAACACTTCTGAGCATACCAAGTAAAATTCTCTCTAGAATAATCCTAAACCGAGTGAAGGACTCTATCGAACATCGACTTCGAAAAGAACAAGCTGGCTTCCATAGGCAGCGCAGCTGTGTTGATCTAATAAACACGCTAAGGATAATTCTAGAGCAAAGTAATGAATGGCAGGTAACATTGTACTTGACGTTTATAGATTTCGAAAGAGCATTTGATTCAGTAAACAGGACTGGATTGTGGAACACCTTGATGAGATATGGAATACCACATAAGATCTTGAATCTTATGAAGGAAATATATGAAGGATGCAGGTGTAAAGTAGTACATGAGGGGAAGCTCACAATGTAAATGTCACAAGTGGAGTTCGCCAGGGATGCGTTCTGTCACCAACACTCTTTTTAGTGGTGCTCGATAATGTTATGAGGAAAATGTTGGGTAGTAGGAAAAGAGGAATACAATGGGGAATGGGGGCAATACTGGAAGATCTAGAGTTTGCAGATGATACTTGTCTTTTGTCTTCAAGATTTAGTGACATGATACACAAGCTAGAAGGATTACGAAAGGAATCAGAGGCTGCAGGACTCAACATAAATGTTGATAAGACCAAGGAAATGAGAGTAAATGCCAAAATTGAAGAAAGGTTGATTGTGGCAGGAGAAGAGATTGAGGAGGTTAAAACATTTATTTATTTGGGAAGTGTAGTGACAAGAGGAGGAGGAGCAGAAGAAGATGTGAAAGCGAGAATAAGGAAAGCAAATGGAGCATTTATGCAGCTGTATGCGGTGTGGAGAATAAAAACATTGCTAGGAAGACGAAAATTAAAATTTTCAATACAAATGTTAAGTCTGTCCTTCTATATGCTTGTGGAACTTGGAAGGTTACACAAACTATCACTAATCGTCTGCAAACATTTATAAACCGTTGTTTACGACGCATCATAAACATCAGATGGCCGGAAATAATATCCAACGAAGAACTATGGAGAATAACAAATCAAGTTCCAGTTGAAGTGGAAATCAAGAGGAGAAAATGGAAATGGATAGGTCATACTTTGAGGAAGCCAGTGGGATCTGTAGAATGGACAGCATTGGAATGGAATCCGCAAGGTGCACGGAGGAGAGGTCGTCCTAGGAAGACCTGGAGGAGGACTGTAGAAGAGGAGGCACTTGAAATTGGGAAGACCTGGAAGGAAGTTAAAGCATTGGCAAGTCGACGACCGCAATGGAGACGTTTCACAGATGCCCTATATTCCAGTGGAAACAAGAGGAATTAAGTAAGTATATTATGAGGTGAAAGGGGTGAAATATGGGAGTTTAAGGATTCCTAACGGAGCGTGTACCTCTTTAACGACATAGGCGAGGAATTTGAAACTCAGCGGAAAAAATCAGCTTAAAAACAAGATGTTCAGTAAAGAACATATAGCCTACTTTCTCCTAAATGCATGGGTATTGTTATAACTCTTTGTCCTTTTCAAGGAGTATAATTGAATGTTGGTTGTAGTAGCTGGTTGAAATACAACGTGCTATAGGGATATTAAACATGAATATGAGGTGCCCTTTGCTAGTGCTACCTCTGTAAAAAAAAACACTCAATTCGGTTTCACCGTGTTTGAATTGATCTGGGGAATGGATTTGCACACATACATGGCCGCTATTTGCAAACTATTGGGCTGATGACCTTGTAGTCAGTCATAAGATGCTTTCCACAAAAAGGCATGTTGTTACAAAATCCGGTAGAGATCAAATTATTGGGATGATCGAAATTTGATTTAAGCTTTTAACATTTGGGTGGCCGTCATTCCGTTTCCGTCAAGATGGCGGCGATATAAAACATGACACTGAGGTGCCTTTTGCTAGTGCTACCTCTGTACCAAATTTCGTTCAATTCGGTTTCACCGTGTTTGAATTGATAGGAGGAATCGATTTGCACACATACTTGGCCACCATCTGCAAACTATTGAGCTGATATCTAGAAGTTTGGTCATAATATGCTTCCCACAGAAAGATTTGTTGTTGCAAAATTTGGTAGAGACTAGATTATTAGGTTGGTCGTAATTACATTTTAGCCTTTAACATTTGGGTGGCCGCGATTACGTTTCCGTCAAGATGGCGGTGATATAAAACATGACACTGAGGTGGCCTTTTCTAGTGCTACCTCTGTACCAAATTTCGTTCCATTCGGTTTCGCCGTGTTCGAATTAATAGGGGGAATCGATTTTCACACAAAGATGGCCGCCATCCGCAAAATATTAGGCTAATGACCTATTAATTTGGTCAAAGCATGCTCCCTCCATAATGGTATGTTGATACAAAATTTGGTAGAGATCGGATGATTAGGTTAATCGTAATTTGATTTAAGCTTTGAATATTTGTGTGGCCGCCATTACGTTTCCGTCAAGATGGCGGCGATATAAAACATGACACTGAGGTGCCCTTTGCTAGTGCTACCTCTGTACCAAATTTCATTCCATTCGGTTTCACCGTGTTCGAATTAATAGGGGTAATCGATTTTGACACAAAGATGGCCGCCATCCACAAACTATTTTGCTAATGACCTATTAGATTTGTCAAAGGATGCTTCCTCCATAAAGGTATGTTGTTGCAAAATTTGGTAGAAATCGGATGATTAGGTTAGTCGTAATTTGATTTAAGCTTTGAACATTTGTGTGGCCGCCATTTGTTTCCGTCAAGATGGCGGTGACATAAAACATGACACTGAGGTGCCCTTTGCTAGTGCTACCTCTGTACCAAATTTCATTCCATTCGGTTTCACCGTGTTCGAATTAATAGGAGTAATCGATTTTGACACAAAGATGGCCGCCATCCGCAAACTATTAGGCTAATGACCTATTAGATTTGTCAAAGGATGCTCCCTTCATAAAGGTATGTTGTTGCAAAATTTGGTAGAGATCGGATGATTAGGTTAATCGTAATTTGATTTAAGATTTTCACATTTGGGTGGCCGCCATTACGTTTCCGTCAAGATGGCGGCGATATAAAACATGACACTGGGGTGCCCTTTGCTAGTGCTACCTCTGTACCAAATTTCATTCCATTCGGTTTCACCGTGTTTGAATTAATAGGGGTAATCGATTTTGACACAAAGATGGCCGCCATCCGCAAACTATTAGGCTAATGACCTATTAGATTTGTCAAAGGATGCTCCCACCATAAAGGTATGTTGTTGCAAAATTTGGTAGAGATCGGATGATTAGGTTAGTCGTAATTTGATTTAAGCTTTGAATATTTGTGTGGCCGCCATTACGTTTCCGTCAAGATGGCGGCGATATAAAACATGACACTGGGGTGCCCTTTGCTAGTACTACCTCTGTACCAAATTTCGTTCCATTCGGTTTCACCGTGTTCGAATTAATAGGGGCAATCGATTTTCACACAAAGATGGCCGCCATCCGCAAACTATTAGGCTGATGACCTATTAGTTTGGTCAAAGGATGCTGCCCCCATAAAGGTATGTTGTTGCAAAATTTGGTAGACATCGGATGATTAGGTTAGTCGTAATTTGATTTAAGCTTTGAACATTTGTGTGGCCGCCATTACGTTTCCGTCAAGATGGCGGCGATATCAAACATGACACTGAGGTGTCCTTTGCTAGTGCTACCTTTGTACCAAATTTCGTTCAATTTGCGCTCACCGTGTTCGAATTGATAGGGGGGACAGACATTCAGAGTACACTTACTCACACACACACACACACATACATACACACACACAGACAGACACTTTTTTTTCGCCCTGTAGTGATCTCATAAGTCTACTTTCATTTTTTGCAAAAATCGAAAGTAGGCTAATAAGTAAATTGGTGTTCGACCGGTTTTTTTTTCATAAATCCAATTTAAGGGGCCTATGGGGAGGGATGAAATTCTGGGGGGAAAAACAGGAAAGAAAGTGTCCTAACCGATTGACTCACTCACTCTTCAAACGCAGGGGGGAAAACTGCTTAAATATAAGTAAATATGTGTTCGACAGTTTGTTTTTGTTGATAAATCAGATTTAAGGGGTCCATCGGGAGGGGTAAAACCCTGAAGAAAAAAATGAAAGAATATGTCCTGACTCACTCACTCATCATCGCCCAGCCAAAATTATTGAAATTGGAAACATGACATTTTGGATATATGTTCATTGTATGTCAAAACCGTACACTAAGGGAGGATTTTTGGATATTCAGGTTCTAAAGGGGTCTTATGGGGGTTAAACCTGCATTTCATTGAATAACAATATCTCACGAGTGGTTTCATTTGTGGATGTGATACTCGGCATATAAACTAATCATTAGAAATAAGCAGACATGTGTATAAAGGTTTTTCAATGTGGTGTATTATTATGAGGTGAAAGGGCTGAAAATTGGGGGGTTGAAGGATTCCAAACGGAGCGTGTAGGCCTATCTCTTAAACGACATAGGCGAGAAATTTGAAACTCAGCAAAAAAAATCAGCTTAAAAATATGTCAATCGGTGTTCAACCGTTTTTTTCATAAATTAATTTAAGGGGCCGATGGGGTGTGGTGATATTCTGGGGGGAAAAGGAGAAAAGGTGTCCTAACTGACTGACTAACTCACTCACTCACTCATCAAACTCAGGGGAAAAGACAGCTTAAAAATAAGTTAATTGGTTTTCAAGGTTTTTTTCATCAATCCAATTTAAGGGGCCCATGGGGAGGGGTGAAATTCTGGTAAAATTAATTGAAAGAAAATGTCCTGTCTGACTCACTCACTCATCACGCCCAGCGAAAACTATTAAAGTTGGAAACATGAAATTTTGGGAATATATTCGCTGTATGTCGAAAACGTCAACTAAGGAATGATTTTTGTTTATTCGGGTTTTAAGAGGTGTTAAGGAGGTAAACGTGCATTTCATTGAATAACGATTTCTCATGAGTTGTTTCTTTGGGGATGTGATATTCGGTATTGTACCCAACTGTCATCATGTGGACCACGTGTTCGTATCCCAGCTTACTCACGGTCTTTCGAGGTATGGGACGTTCCTGCCCACCATACGACCACATGCTCAGGATTTGAGTCTACCTGGTAACTACTCTACAGGAAATACACAACATTTTCCTAAAAATAACACATTTACTGGTCTAAAATCATGGCTATACAACAAATACAAATAAAGGACAAATTATATTTAACTTCCACAAATAAAAATAGGGTTATTCTGTGAGCTTTCTTCTTAAAATAGTGCTACACTGCACTCAAATCTAATTCTAGCATCCTGTCAATGATATTTTCAGACTTCCATGGGTTTCCATAGTATTCATCATGTGACACAATCTTAGTTAATTGGAGTATCATAACACAAAAATCACATATCACATCAAAATGACATTAATAAAACATTACTCCGTTTCTTATGGCATTTACCTTGATTAGCATAAATTCATTATTTTTTGCATTCATTAACAAATATTTGTTGTGTCGTGCGAATCATCTTCCTTCTTTCCATCAATATGAACGCTTTAAGAAAAGTGGTACTTATCCCTTCCAAAATAAACATGAATAGAATATTTTATATACTGCTCAAAAAAATTAAAGCACCACTTTTTTCAAAGGCCACCAAATTTGGAAAGTTGACTGCACAAGGTCGAAATCTCAGTATGACGTTTGCCCCGACGCCTACCAAGCACATGCTTCAGCACAACTCCCCAACTTGTGTAGTTTCGGGATAGCGCCCCCAAAACCAGCCCATTTTTGAAAACCGTAAATTGAAGTTTGCGAAAAACGCTGTAGGACTTGTCGCAGGTTGCCAAAGCAGTCGAAAATGAATGAGTATTGCTCTTAAGTTTCCACGAACACGTTGAAATCGTTACATTTGACGTTTGGGCATTTTCAACGCCCTTCATCATCCCCTAAACATGGACTACCATTGGGGGTGCCTGAGAAGGTACCGGATGTGTTTAACCACCTGAAAACCTGCACACCGTCCTCAGTTGCTGATTGCAGTAAGTTCTTAAGGCCTCCGGCTATGTTCACCCCTCCTAACACCCTCAACTGGCAAGGGACCAAACCACCCCGTCTTGATTCACCCCCTAAGGAAGGTTTAAATCGAGATTTTTATCAGTGCTGCTAATGGGGGGGTCTTCTCCTAACGTTTCAAAAGAGGACCTGCTCCTGTGTCGCCACCCCTTCCCTTGCTACCCCCTTTTGTATGATTTTTCGAATCAGGCCCTTTTTAAGGGCTGAAATGAGGTCTTAATCGCTGAAAGGGCTGTAAAGGTCCTTAGAAGTAGTGGTGACACGAAATCAACCCCTTCCGATGTTTGATTGACATTCCATCCCCCAAAGTTGACATTTTTGCACCCTCAACCCTCCCTGTCTGGACGCGTAAGGCGTCATGGCAGAGTTTTCAGAGTTGGATCAAAATGGAGCTTATGGCCTGAAATGGAGCCCAAAACAGCAGGTTGGATGGAAATTCATCGGTAGGGTGGGAAACGGGGCCAAAAAGTTTTCAAAAAAGTTAACAGCCTCTAGTAAGTACACCAATGCATAGGCAACCCACATCACGTCATTTTTCTCCCATTGCCAAACTTTGTAACCTATTGCCGATCATAGGCAACCCACACGCACGGACGTGATGTGGGTTGCCTATGAATGGGCGTACTTACTGTAGGCTGTGCACTTTTTTGAAAAATGTTGGTCCCGTTTCCCAACCTACCGATGAATTTCTATCCAGCCTGCTGTTTTGGGCTCCATTGCAGGCCATAAGCTTCATTTTCATCCAACTCTGAAAACTCTGCTATGACGCATTACGCGTCCAGACAGGGAGGGTTGGGGGTGCAAAAATTTCGAATTTGGGGGACGGAATGTCAATCATCGATCGGAAGGGGTTGATTTCGTGTCACCACTACTTCTAAGGACCTATACAGCCCTTTCAGCGATTAAGACGTCGTTTCAGCCCTTAAAAAGGTCCTGATTCGAAAAATCATACAAACGGGGGTTGCAGGGGAAGGGGTGGTGACAAAGGCACAGTTCCTTTTTTGAAACGTTAGGGGAAGACCCCCCCATTAGCAGCACTGATAAACATCTCGATTAAAACCTTCCTTAGGGGTGAATCGAGAAGGGGTGGTTTGGTCCCATGCCAGTTGAGGGTGTTAGGGGGTGTGGACATTGCCGGAGGCCTTAAGAACTTACTGCAATCAGCAACTGAGGACGATGTACAGGTTTTTAGGTGGTTAAACACACCCGGTAACTTCTCAGACGCCCCCAATGGTAGTCCATGTTTAGGGGATGATGAAGGGGGTTGAAAATGCCCAAACGTCAAATGTAACGATTTCAACGTGTTTGTGGAACCTTTAAGAGCAAGACTCATTCATTTTCGACTGCTTTGGCAACCTGCGACAAGTCCTGCAGCGTTTTTCGCAAACTTCAATTTGCGGTTTTCGAAAATGGGCTGGTGTTCGGGGTGCTACCCCGAAACTACAAAAGTTGGGGAGTTGTGCTGAAGCATGTGCTTGGTAGGCGTCAGGACAAACGTCATACTGAGATTTCGAGCTTGTAGGTCAACTTTTCAAAATTTGGTGGCCTTTGAAAAAAGTGCTGCTTTAATTTTTTTGAGCAGTATAGTTTCACCATATAACGATTTTCTGGGTCTTGTCGGGCTTATCATCGTTACAAATGTGTCATGTTCTGGGAAATCACATACCCGTCTGCATAAATTAGCGTGAACTGGCAAATGCATTCTAAAAGAAGATGCCTACATTATTTTGGTTCAGCTTTCCTCCTCAGAGAATAACTGAGCCAAATATTATCTGATTTCTATGATCCAACAACGTATGTGAGTTGCAACACACCGTTCAATTCAATTGGCATCATCATAATACTCATATCCTAATTGCATATTGAAATATCGAGATTCTTCAGTGTCCTACTGTGACTCTAATTTACAAGGGACTGGTCGACCGACCTTCCTCCCCCTCAGCAGGCAATAAAATTCGTTCCAGCTGGCTAGTCAAGATGGCTGCCGCAGAAGTGGTCTACAACCCCACCTCTCTGCTGTCAAGGTCAAGTTTGTTTACAATTGCAGTATTGGAGTTACGCTAAGTGTGGCTCCTAAGTAATTGAGTCATTTAATTATTTAACACCTATCCTTATAATGTCTTGGGCTCAACTGGCTCCTTATTTAACATTCATGGCTGGGGTGGAATTCTAGTGATGGCCTTGCCGTTCTATGGTGACTACTGTGGCTTTTGACGCGCATCATAGTGAAAATCCACGATCTTCACCAGCAGCTGTCAATAAAATATAAGGAAATCTGCGTTCCTAAACGACGAATATGATCCTTAACTCTCAGGGTAGGTCATTTATACACATGCTCACTGCGTCTCGACGGACGTCATTAGCGGCCATAATCCATGCAAACGTTGGATACAGACAGGCTCTGTCCAATTCGCTGCGAATAATACAGTATGCTCAAGGGCGATACTACTCGTAGATTCAGCCAACTTCTCACCTAACGCGCAAGCTATACTAGTTGGTCCCCGCAATTATTTATTTACGTAAATCACTGGATTCTACGTGAATTCTGCACGCTTATGCGGCTTCAAACAATACTTCACATAGATGACTCCATTATTAAGGCACCCGCGTTCTCTCTGTCATACCACTTAAGCCAAAGCTTTAAATAGCTCCTAACAAAAATGTAATAAATTTACTGGCTTACCTTACTTTAATGGTCCTCAAACATAATCCTAAGGATTGACCATATCAAATATTCATTCACATATCACTGACACTGAAAAAGCTCTCGTATTTCACTATATTCCACGTTACTTTCCTACTGTTTACCACAATACAATATCTTTATATTAGACATGACACTTTGAACGTTATTTAGACCAAAATGCCTATTACTTTACTGTTGCCGACCCCAGATTAATAATAATAATAATAATTACTCATTTAACATTACCGTTACATCCATCACTATTTTCGACCTAAATGGCCCTAAACAAATCACCTTCCAAGTCATATTTTATTCAAGACGAGTGGTGAAAACTCGTTCAGTAAGTGACTATTACATCTTATTCTCAAAGTGATAAATCGTTACATGGTGAACTATTTAGTTATAATGACATTATAAAATGGGTACTCACTTTTTATTTTTCGCTGGATACTGCCAGCGCTTCAGCTTTGGCGCTACCATGACGCTTGATTTAAACCATCATGTTATCCTTTACACAACACTTAGATTCACACATTTTCCACCTGATAAACATACTTTTATCAGTGGCCCCTTTCACTTCTACACACTGCATATTAATCACTATACACATGAACACTTTTAAATCACTATTACACAATTTATGTACACTTATTTACTACTTCACAGGTTGATCCTTAAATCGGACTTCTCCTACGCCTGATCTCAGAGATGCGATGCAATTATGACAACCGCTGGTCTACGTGAAAATCTAACAGCGTTTTACGGACGTTCGATCCTCGTTCCCTGCAATCTTGTTCAGCTCACTATCCAGATTAGGTGGCAATGATTCCCAAGCTCCCATCATTGTAGTGATCTTGATGATAATGTCATATACAATTCTGACTATACCTCCCGGTATATGAACTGTTCAAAAACATTATAAGTTCCTTTTTCGCTGTAGCGAATTTATATTTGCGTCAGATCATAGATAAATATCTGTATTAAATTACTTTCGACGCACTTCATGATTACGTATGAAGCTTTATGACTTGCTTCTATTGTTCTTCAACGGCGGAGCGTTGATACTTTAATATTTGGCGCACTACAAGCAGCGTCTTAGTTACGTGTATACTGTAGAATAACTCTAGGCGAACTGTAGAACAACTGTAGAACAACTTGAGATGAACTGGCTTGGTGTGAGCTGCTCTCCCTTATAAAGGTTTCTCGTACAAAATAGTCCACTGGACACATGAGAGCGACTCCTTTCTTGAAATAATACCTCTTCAGCCGAAATGACATATACACCTTGTTTATTTAAGTGTGGAGGTTTCATAAACATTAGCGTGCCGGCGATCGCTTCGGCCAACTAATTACAATTAATTGCCTTAGTTCAGCGCGTCAGGACGCTACTGTGGTGGTTCCCCGTTGACTGGTCACAAAATTACTGCTCTCGAGCGTAAGCTAGGTTGTAATTCGTTCATTTGGAGATATAGGCATTAATTTAGGTGAAAAACCACTCCTAAATTACCTCTCCGTGAATATATTCACCTGGGTGTATATTTCAATGCATTTCAATACTCCACTTGGCTGTAATTAATTAATTTCCGTGGGCCATCATCCCTACTCTAGGTTCAATCGTTGTCAAACGGTGGATACCCGGGTCATTAATTTTGAGCTGTCTCCCCGCTCCAGACGTAAATAGTGCGCTCGGCGCCCAAGTTCTCCGCCCACTTGCTAAGGGTAATTTGTAAAACTTCAAACCGGCCTCCTCTCATTCTCGTATGCTCTGAAAATGTATATTTCCTAGCATTTGGCTACAATTCTTCACCTTAAATTGCTATGATATTCACATATAGATCGTGAAATCACGCTACCTTATTATATGTCAGTATACCTCTCATTGCTCTTTGGGTTCCCTGTAATTGGTCCCCCTCAGAGATCAATGGTTCGACTCTAGGCATAACCATGTGCCTGGTCTTCTCTGATAAGACCCGAGTTCGATGCCAGACTGCCGTGACTGATTGGGCACATCTTTCCCCTGCTAAGCTCGGAAAATTCATTTCATAAGTGAATTTTCGGGCCTTTCAGATGGCATCGACTCCATGCAGTATTTACTTTAAGCGGTCAGTGCTCTCGGCAATGGGATCTCTAGTTCCCCATTCCACTCTGTCTGCTTTCTCGTAGCCTCTCGTTCTGCCTTCTCAATTGTTCATTCATTTCCTCTAGCTCCGTAGCGGCCTCCCTCAACTGGTCATAAAGTTCCTTCAGTTGACAGCTGCATTCTCCCTTCGGATCCCTTGGGTCTGCGAGCTGGTCGCTTCGCTCCTTTCCTTACTGGGACTGCAAGCTTTTCTCAAGATTCTTTCCGTGCATACGTAATGACTCCTCGTCCATTTGGGTGTGCATTGCTTGCTCCTCTCTCGTATCATAATCCTCTGGTGGACTATATAGCTTCAAATTAGCTGCATTTACAACAACTTCTCTACCTGTTGCTTCGTCTTTGATCCGATATGCATTATTTTGCAGATCCCTTATAATCAGGTAGGGTCCGTGATAGGCATGCTGAAATTTTTTATATTTCCTGCTCTCTGGATCTGAACTAGCGGTTTTCTTCAATAAGACGTATTCCCCCACAAGTAACGGTCTGTGGTAGCGTTTCCTCCTGTTTCTCCGCTGCCGTCTATCTGCTTGTTTCTTGAGATACTCGAACGTTCTTTGGATCCTCAACTCACGTCCAGGTTGTGCATCGATGTGTGTCCGAATGACATTATTCCATGGCCTCTCTGGTCTTCTATCGAGATGTAGGCTCACTGGCACCTCTCCTGTCGCTTCGTGCACGGTATTGTTGATACAATATTCAATAATCTCAAGTACGTCAATCCATTTCCAGTTCTCAGTAGAGCAGTATATCTTCATGTACTTTTGCAGTTCCCTCATAACTCTCTCAGCGGAATTCGACTCCGGGTGTCGAACTGTGGACAAAATCTGTCTTATGCCCAGATTTTCCAACTCCCTTCGAAATTCTACGCTGGTAAAACAACTCCCATGATCAGATAAGATGTTCTCTGGCTGTCCTAATATAGGAATGATTCTTTCCTTCAGCCTCTTAAGTACCTGTTTTGTACTGGTTTTCTGAATTGGACACAGGACTACCATTTTGGAAAACACGTCTAGTGCAACTAGGATGTGTCTATTTCCTCTTCTAGCTCTAGGAAGCGGCCCAAAGTTGTCCAGTGCCAGAAGCTGACATGGCTTCTCTGGTAAGAGTGGTATAGGTTTCTGCCTCATTAAGTACGAGTTAGGCTTTACTCGTTGGCACATATCACATGTCCTGATAGTATTCCTGACCGTCTCTCTAAGTTTTGGCCAAATAAATGCTTCTTTAAGCAGGGCAACAGACTTATCTACACCGGGGTGACCAAAAGCTCGGTGTGCTAACCATACTAGCCTTCTCTGCAATGCTGGTGGTACGACTATCCTGGGTCTGGTGTGATCTGAGTCGCTCCATTTATGTAACATCTGGTTAAACCATAGATATTCCGTTGATAGTGCTTCAGCTTCCACATACATCGGGGTTCCTCTATCTAGCTTTCCCTCGAAGTAATTAATCATCAACCGTATCCAGGGATCTTCACGTTGAAAAACGGTAATGTTCCTCAGATCATCTAAGGTCTTCTGATCTCTATCATCTATCTCGATAGCTAGAGCTTCTTCTTCATCAGCTGTAGGGTATCTGCTTAGCAAGTCAGGTATGATATTGTCCTTCCCCGGGCAATACTCTATTTCCACTTGAAATTGCTGTATGTACAGGGACCTCCTCGTCAGTCTTTGACTCGACAAGTCAGTTTTCAGCAGGAACGTTAGGGCTTTATGGTCTGTTCTCAATATAATTCTAAAACCATAAACTAGCTTTCGCCAATACTGTAGGGCATACAGTATCGCGAGTAATTCGATCTCCGTGACCGTATAATTCTTTTCATTAGGCTTCAACCTTCTACTGATAAATGCAATATAAGTTTTCTCCTCTGGCCTGTCCACATTCTCCTGATATAACATTGCTCCAATACCTATGAATGATGCGTCAGTCTGGATAATAAATTTCTGAGTGTAGTCAGGATATCCCAATTTTACATAATCTAACAGCATCTGTTTAGACTTCACGAAGGCTTCCTCGCATTGTTCCGTCCAGCGCCATCTTCCTCCCTTCTTAAGTAAGTCTTGGAGTGGTGCTACGGTCTCGGTATACTTCGGACAATGGTTTGAAAAGAATCCAATAACGCCTAGATATTGCCTGACGTTCTTTACCTTCGTTGGTCTCGGGAAATGTTTAATGACTTCCAATTTTCCCGGATTAGGCCTGACTCCTTGTGCATCTATCACGTGGCCTAGAAATTTAACTTCTCTCTGAGCAAAGTTAGACTTCTTTATATTGACCTTAAAGTTAGCCTGACTTAGGTCATACAACAACTTGCGTAGATCTCTGACGTGTTCTTCGACCGTTTCAGATGTCAGTAGTATAACATCTACGTAACATATGGTTGTAGCTTTTACTTCTTCAGACAGGTTCCGATCTAGCGCTCGTATCAACGCTGAACCTGCTGTTTTTAATCCAAATGGAAGACGCACGTATGAATACGTGTGCTGGTCAAATAAAAATCCAGTTAACAAGCTTGTTTTCTCTTCCAGAGCAAGATGGTGAAAACTTGCCGTCAGGTCAAGATTTGAGAACACAGTCTTTCCTTTGAATCTTCTGAGTACCTCCTTAATGGGCGGCACTTTATCAAATTCCGGTATGACCTTGGAATTCAAATTTCGTAGGTCCAGGCATATCCTCACACTTCCGTCCTGTTTCGGTACAACTACCAGTGGGCTGACATAGGGTGTGGCTGTCTTTACAATGACGCCTGCTTCTAGCATTTCCTGTATTGCTTCTTTGACCTTTAAATAATGTTTCTCGGCTACAGGATACAGCTTCTGTTTGAATGGTGTCCAATCGCTGACTTGGAACGCATATTGGAAATTCTTGATCCGGCCAGGTCTCGAATCGAAGACTCCTTTATACTCAAACAGCAGTTCCCTTAGCATTTGCTTATGTTCTGGACCAAATTTAGCTTCCTCAATTTTCTCTTCCAGGCATTCTTCAAATTTTGGTTCGAGGTCCTTTTCAATGTCTGCGGCCAGTGTTGCCAACTCTTCCTCGATGTCTTCTGTTGTCGACACTGCATCCCCAGTCATATCTCCGTATGTATGCCATACGTACTCTTCTGGTCTCGTTTCATTATGCTTTAATGAGAGTTCTAACTCTTCCTTTCCCTCACTTGCGCGAAACATCACAATGTCTTGCGAGAGATCTATAACAACTTTATACTCTCTTATGAAATCCATCCCAACAATGAGGTTAAACGGCAGCTTATTCACAAGTAGGAAGCTCTGTGAGAATGTAGAGTTCCCTATCTGCAAATCTAAAAATACTTGGTATTTGCATATCATAATTTTATCTGGTATCACACCTTTTATTTTCACGCTTGAAATAGGTATTTTCAATACGTGAATTTTACTTTGGATTTCATTATATAATGCCTGGGTTATCAAGCATGCTGTTGACCCTGTATCAATGAGACTTCTTATCTTCATGCCCGCAATGTTTACAATAATAATGGGTAGTTCCCTTCTTACATTGACCGTCCTTTCATCTAGGTCTTCGACAAGCTCCTCAGGTTTGGCAATCCAGTTAACAACCTTCACTGTATTCCATCCTGAACTTATCTCTCTTTGGTCATTTAAATTTGGTGCTTTTTCTTCAATTGCTCCATTCTTTGTGGAGTTCTTCTGCCTGTCTTCATGCTGTTGAAGTTCCAGACTCTTGGCACCGTCATCATTTTTTGTATATATGTCGGGTGACCTTCTATTCCTAATCGCTTCATCCCAATGAACTCGCGATTGTCTCGGATCATCTCCGCGCTCTTCCATGTATCTTAAAGATGCGTGATAGCGTTCTTCTGCCTCTTCATCGAACCCGCGACTCTGCTCTTGGGATCTCCATCCTTGGTTGTTCCCATTTCGGCCGTAATTCCTTCTGTTATCAAGCTGCTGGTCTCTGGTGCCACGCTGATTCCAGTTTTTCCTTCCTCGGTTACCACGGTTCGATCCTCCTCGATATGCTGGCCTCCAATTTTGGTTTTCGCGTCCTTCGCGTTGCCAGTCGGATTTTTCTGTTTCGGTGCTTGTAGATTTGCTTTTTGTCTGCACCTTAGTTGGCTCAATCGGTGTAGTCGTCATGTTGACTTGTTCCACGTTTCGACTTTGCCTTGTGTGCTGCACTGTGGTTAGATCGAGTTGTCTCAGCACTTCCTCCATATCGATTGCAGTTTTGGCGTTTGCTGAGATCAGTAGACGTTGTACTTCATACGGTAGCTGCTTGGCTATCGCTATGCACAAATCTGACTCTCTAAGTCCTTCATCAAGCTCGCGAAAACGGCACAATTGATTCACAAAGAATTCTCCGTACTTAGTCGGATTACTAGTACTGTAACGCCTGGAATACAAGTCCAATCTGAGGTTCTATTGTACGCTCGCGTTCCAGTATCTGCTTAAAAATGCTTGGCGAAATTCGTCAACGGTGTCGAACGTGTACCGAAAACTCCTAAACCATAGGGCACACTCCCCTTCGGTTAGTTTTTCAATCGCTCTCAACCTGCGCTCTGGCGGTACTTTCGCGTCATTCAAGTACTCGGAAACTTCTTTAAGCCAGTACTTGGGTGTCATGTTAGAATTACTCCCAGAGTATTTCTTTGGTTTCTCATCACTAGCCCTTACAACTGTGACTATTTGATTTTGAACAGCATTTTCATGCGGTGTTGACATGGCAATTGGCATACCAGGTGTGGTATACGGGCTGTCACTTGGCATGGCTGCATTCTTTGGAGTAGGCTGTATTTCTATCTCTGCCCATTTGTTTCTCCTATTCTCGTCTATACTTCCTTCGCTAGACCTAGGATTCCGCAACATGGATTCGTCCTGCGCGATCATTCTAGTCTCGATTTGGCTGTGTCTATTTTCTGCCCTTTCCAAACGAGCTAATACCTCTCGTTCTATTTTCTCTAGGCGATCTCGGTTTATTTCTGCCATAGAAAATACCTTTTCCTTATCATCCTTAAGGTTTTCCTTCAGGTGGATAATTTCCCCCGCTAGACTTTCTCTTACTTCGTCAAGAGTCTTATCGCTGGCTTCAGTCTTTAAGCCTTCTCGAAGTTCTAATTCTTCTCGTAAGCCTGTAACTTCCTTTTGAATGTGACCTTGTATATGAGAAATTTCAGTCCTTATTTTCGCGATTTCTCCCTGGTCCTCATCCTGTCTTTTATGGATAACTGCTAAGTCGCTCTGAGTTTGTTCCAACTCTTTCTGCACTTTCCCGACTTGTCTCTTCATATTTGACATTATCTCCTTATTCTCTTGATCAGAAGTTTTTATTTCCTGGATTTCCTTGCATTGGTCAAGGATATTCTGATCCTGTTTTCTTAAGGCTTCGTCTACCGCCTTGGCGTAACCTGCCATTCGCGTATTCCATTTTACGTCACTATCCTCGAGCCTTTGATCCACGGTCTGAGTGAACGTATTAAATTGCTCTAGTTGACGTTTAGTATTAGCTTCATTCTGACTTTGAATGTCTTTAAGCTCCATGGACATACTGCTTAAACTATCGTTAATTTCACGCTGTGACTCTCTGCACGCTTGCAGATTATTCTCTAGTTTTAACTCAATAGATTCAAAGCGTTTATCGTTATCATCTTGCATTTCTGAGACCACGCTAACAATATTCTTAGTTACTTCACGCTGGACAGACTCTTTAACGTCATCCATTTTCTTATTAACCTCTATTAGGTTTGACTCTAACTGCGTGTTTACTGCAGCTTGATTAGCCTCTAATTGAGTATTGACTGTAGCCAACATCTGGCTTACCTCTAGTCTGGTATTTATTCCAGCTTGATTAGCCTCTAATCTAGTGTTTATTTCGGCTTGATTAGCCTCTAGTCTAGTGTTTACTTCGGCTTGATTAGCCTCCAATTGTACATTTATTGTAGCCAATCTATCTGCTATTTCATCTTTAAATGCTTTAGATTCTTCCTTATTCTTAGCATTAGAATTATCAAAATGTTCCTTTAACTCAGCAATACACCTGAGTACGTCTTCAGTTCCAGCCATCCTGTATTTCTTAATTTGAAATTCAGGTAGGCCGCAGCTGAATATGCTGGCGCGTTCTATTGGAAAGAAAAGGATTCCGATCCCGCGACCACAACAACAACATATCACAAAATGTCAAAACCAACTATGGAATGGGTATAGACCCTCGTACCCGTGTGACAACAGTGTCTGACGTCTGAATATTGTACAGTATCCCAGGGGTATGCACCCCTTGGAGACCATCCCCCCGGCATCTGGCTAAATCCCCTAAATGGCAACTCTTGGAAAGCCGGGGCAACATCCATTAATACCGTAAGGACAGCTTGCTACTCCATAAAGCAGCTCAAGCATTACGTAATCATTACACTCAGCGACATAGTACTAACTGGGCCAATACATTGCTGACAGCAGGGCGTCAGAAGGTATAAGAAGACGTCCTAATGAGGTCAAACTCTCTCTCCATTGTCAGTGCTCCATCGAGACGGCCGAAGCTACGCTGGTGTCAACCGAGGTGAGTCAGTCAATCGTGTTCAGAATTCCTACTTTGTAACCTGTAACCCAACAACTTGTATCACATTATAAACATAATTTCATTCCCTACAAGGGACTCACTATCAGAATCACAGACCAATAAAACACTTGGTCCACACTCTACACTAGCATTACTGTTATACGCCTCTTTACATCCCAACGCCCTTCCTTATTCCCGTCACGTAAAGACGTGACAGACAGCAGTCTATTAGCGCCAACTTAAGTACTTTTGTATTCCCCGAGCCGGCCCGGCTGCAAGCGAGCAGCGCGTGCCACTCAGCTGATACAAGCAGACTCAATTACGTAATAAGCAGTCAGCTGAGCGACCAGTACAGCGACCCTTTGCAGTGGGTCCCATCCCTCCAAACGCTACCACATTATTTATAGGAACGCCCCCTAGTTCCTAGCACACCACAACACTCTACACTGGTCAGCTTACCCTGACAAGGGAAGCTACCCTTTTAGGCACCACCTTATAAATTAGTACAACAACTCTCCCTTTTAGATCCACCCCCAAATAAGGGATCTAAAACACTGGTGGAGGCGCCATCCTACGCACAATAGAACGGGACTCAACCAACGAGCCCTCGTAGGAAAAACGACCCCTTCCGTACCTCAAAAAGCCAAGCAAATAGAGAAAAAAAAATTTTAACCTCATATTGCGTCACACATTTTTTTTTTATTATTAAATGTCCACATTTAGAACTACATTAAGAGACTTTGCACACCATTTGTCGGCTAGTACAACTCCACTCCTGCCGAAGCTAAAGATTAAGAACAGTGACTTAATAACTGACCAGACTGCAGTACAACTTCTCAGGGACCTTGAATTCCACACAGCACAGATCCGTGCTCAACACCCTGCCGCTGCAGCACAGGTTATACATTTTACACGGTCCCAGGCCAGTGATTACACACAAGAGTCGCCGGTATCCAGCGATAGTGAGGTAGATTGCCTGCCAACACTCCATCCCCTATTGTTACAGCAACTGCAGATCACAGAGCAGAAAGCCAGTAACCTGCTCGAGCGCATTGCAGAGCTATTAGAAACAGACACTATTAAAGACAATAGTCACGCGACAGAAGCGGTTCTTGACATCCACACTATTTTGGGGACAGTAAAACAGGATCTAGACAGAACCGTACACATAGTCGAATCCACACAGTACGACAACACACCAGCCATAAGTACAGACATATCAGGTGACGAGCCACCTGGTAACGTAACACAGGTGTCGTACACGGGAAGCGAGGCTAATTCCCCTCTAAACAGCCCAAACACCTCGACACACAGCCAACGAAACTCACACGAGAACGACATGAATAGACACACTGAGTACCCCATGATCCACCCCACAAAGTTCACGGGGGAAGGCCAGGATCCCGAGGAATACCTCAAGGCCTTCAATAGAACGGCACGGATCAATGGTTGGAGCGAGGAAGTTAGAAAACGGCTCCTTCCTGCTTACCTCACGAAGGCGGCCATGACGTGGTATGAGCTCCATGAGGACACACTAGAAGCTGCCACATGGGAGGAAACCGCTTTACTCTTAAAGGAGGAGTTCCAGCTCATACCAGACGATGACGATCTCTATGACCAGATCAGACAGAGGTCACAGGGACCCAAAGAGAGCGCCCAGGCATACTTCAATGTTAAATTGATAATGTGCGAAAAGTACAATGCAGCAATGAAAAACAAACAGAAAGTCAAGCTGTTAATGCAGGGCCTCAGACCAGCCATAGTAGAAAAGCTATGCATTATGAACAACCTCACGGTCCAACATATGTTGAATAACATAAAGACCATAGAGGAGGGGAGAAAGATCACGGAAAAGGCTACGGAAAAAGCCGTGGATCTGCACTTCCAAACTCAGAAGGACGACACTAACGCAAAAATGGACGAATTAGTGGACAGGATGGAGAAACTGACTATAGCTGCCATCCAAGCGGGTGAAAGGCCGCCAAGGGATGAGCAAGCAGACACACGAGAACACTATCATACTGAGAGGGACAGGGGGTACACGGAGAGGAGACGCTACGGGAGGGAAGAAAATTACTACCCTCCACAGCGGCCAACAACACCTCCCCCACAGGATAGGCCACACTACCCTCCGCGGTACTCACCGATAGCATACACGGACACAGAGCCGACATACCCCTCAAGGCGTTCACCATCTCCGTACACACGGGAGTACTACCCTGAGGAGTACGACCACGACATCCCCCGACGAAACAGCCCGCCCCCACGCAGCCAAGGTTATGCAGCCCCGCAGTACAGGGGAAATGGGGAATATCGGGAGAACCCGCCCCCACGCAGCCAAGGTTATGCAGCCCCGCAGTACAGGGGAAATGGGGAATATCGGGAGAACCCGCCCCCACGCAGACAAGGTTATGCAGCCCCGCAGTACAGGGGAAATGTGGAATATCGGGAGAACCCGCCCCCACGCAGCCAAGGTTATGCAGCCCCGCAGTACAGGGGAAATGTGGAATATCGGGAGAACCCGCCCCCACGCAGCCAAGGCTATGCGGCCCCGCAGTACAAGGGAAAATGGGAACAGCGAGAAAACCCACCCTCGACCAGACAGGGGTATGCAGCTGACCAATATAGGGAAAAGGGGAACCGACGGGAACACCCGCCCCAACAGCAGCAGACATACACCCCACCCTGGCGGAGACAGAATAACGGACAACAGGGCAATGACCGACAAGGAAGAAAACCCACTAGACAAAGGGACAACATAGACAAACACACGAAGGGCCCGGAACACTACCCCCTCCCAGACGAATACCCGAGGGAGTTCAGGGATGAAGCACCCCGCCGGACAGACAGGGGGGCAATACGCCCTACACCTACTTACACACCGCAAACGGGGGGTTGGCGCAGCCACCCCGAG
Organism: Meconema thalassinum; assembly: GCA_946902985.2. Taxonomy (NCBI): domain Eukaryota; kingdom Metazoa; phylum Arthropoda; class Insecta; order Orthoptera; family Tettigoniidae; genus Meconema; species Meconema thalassinum. The sequence goes on along the minus strand of OX336388.2, from coordinate 424,983,701 downwards.
GGGGGGCGCACATACAGTACAGGTAGGCGTACACCCACATTTTCAAAAAACGCCTAGACGGGGAGGTTCGGCTAGCCGATGAAGCAGCTGAGGTTCCTCCCCCAACACAACACAAGAAAGGCCCTTCCCCCAAGAAAACTCGTAAGAGTAAGGGGAAGAAGCAGCCAGCTAAAACTAAGGCTGACGATCCGCCCCCGGACCGTTTCCAAACACACCCCGTGCAAGGAGACGGCAACTGTCTGTTTAGGGCCATGAGCTTCCTAATCCGGAATACCGAGGATTATCATGGGGACTACAGACAGAAAACGGTCAAACATATCTTGGCCAACTGGAAAGAGTACCGGGACTTTGTGTCGGACGAGCGGGAGAACCCATTCCAGACCGGGGCGGATTACCGAAAATACATGGGCAAGGACGGCACCTATGGCAGTGCCGTAGAGGTAACCGCTCTCGGCAAGGTGCTCAAAGCCAACATCCATGTATACACGGATGTACACTCGCCTCCGCTATTCTCAACTGCGGGATTCAATAGGGACCTACACGTACTTTTCACAGGAAACCCTAGGGCGGGACATTACACACCCCTCACGATCAAAAGCAAACAGCCCGAGAACACGCCCACACCCTCCCAACAGAAAACCCTACCCCCTTCACCACAACACAGGGGGGGAATTGACCACACACAGGCGCATGACGCGAGTTCGCTCGGCATGGGGAAGCCAGCAACAGGAGTCGAACTCGCGACCGCCTGGAACAAAAGGCGGGGTCACAAGGGCAAGCTCAGGGTTACATTTGCAGACACACCTTCCCGAGAGGAAGAAACCAACAACAACACAACTACACAAAGGCTGGGAACAATTAATACACTAAACGTTCGCCAGCAGACTCCTAGTCTCACAGCAAGACCGGTTAAAGGAGCTGGCAAGGTACTTGGCAAACGCACTTTGCTGACCTGGGCAAAGTACTCAGGACAGGAAGTAAGCCGAGAGGCGAAGCGTGCTAGGTACGATAAACGGACAGATCCATGCCTCCCCAGCACAAATGTCACTCCGGCAACAACAACAACAACAACATACATCTTACACAACACATCGGTGCAGGGCAGTGGATTTCAGGTATCGGCCCTCACGATACACGCCACCATAAATGGCCACAGAGTGCAGGCCCTAATCGATACCGGGGCTGCCGTAAGTTGTGTTAATAGCCGACACATTGCCGAGGCGCAAATACAAGGTGTCACGGGGGACATCCGGCTGGTAGCGGCCAATGCTCAGACGTTAGAAAACATGGGAGTGGCAAACATACATATTAGGATAGACCATTTTGCCACAACGCACCCCATGTTCGTTATCGAACACCTTTCTGCGTCAGCCATAATTGGTATGGATTTTCTCGCTAGGTATGAGGCTAGCATAAATTTCGCTAGTGGTCAGATGCTTTTAAAGCACGACCAGAGGCTCACCACACATCCCATGGTATACACCAGGAACAAAGATGGGATTCGAGCGGAGCGAGAAAACCACGAGCATCAGGCCCCTACACTGCACACTATCAGCCAATACACAAACATACACACGGATAAGGCGGCCAACCAGAACCACACGCAGGACCTGACCCCGGAGCAAAATAAAAGGCTCACGGAGCTCCTAGAGACCAACAGAGATATTTTTGCCCACTCAATGAAGGATCTCGCTGTGACAGACCTCATTGAACACCACGTCACACTCACTAGTGACCGACCAGTACACCAGCCTCCCTTCAGAGTGAGCCAGAAGGAGAGACATGCCATCGATGCCCAAATCTCAGAGATGCTCGAGGCAGGGGTCATTGTTCCAGTTATTTCTAACTACTCCTCTCCAGTTCTGCTGACCAAAAAGAGGGACGGATCGCACAGATTTTGTACTGACTACAGGAGGCTCAATAAGTTGGTCGAAAATGATAGTTATCCACTACCAAGGGCAGACACCTATTTGGACGCCCTTGGTGGAGCTAGCTGGTTCAGTTCGATGGATTGCTATAGTAGATTCTATTCAATCCCCGTCTATGAACCAGATAGGCACAAGCTGGCGTTCGTTACAGAGAACGGACTATTTACCTACACCCGTTTACCAATGGGTCTCCGTAACGCCAGCCAAACCTTCCAAAAGCTAGTGGATAAGACATTTTCAGGGCTTAAATGGCGTTCCGTATTAGTGTACGTGGATGACATAACGGTCTTCTCCAACACTTTTGACGAACACATCGTACATTTGGAGGAGGCTTTCGCAAGGATCAGAGAAGCTAAACTAAGGCTTAAACCTGCGAAATGTCAATTTGCCAGACAGCAAATTACCATATTGGGCCATATTGTCAATAGGGAGGGCATTATTCCCGACCCAGCTAAGACTGACGCAATAACGAACATCCCAATGCCCACGAATTTGAAACAATTGCGCAGTTTTATTGGCTTGGCTTCGTACTATCGCAAGCATATCTATAGATTTGCACACATCGCCCATCCACTAACTGAACTCACACGTGAAAGAACGCCCTTCAGCATCACGCAGGAACACATAGATGCCTTCAACACACTGAAGCAACTATTGACCTCACCGCCCTTACTGCAACACTTCCACAGTGATAGGCCCACATTCTTACACGTGGATGCCAGCCTGTATGGGTTGGGGGCGGCCCTATTGCAGGAAGACACCGAAGGGCGTAAACGGCCCGTCGCCTATGCTAGCAGGAAGCTAACGGCCGTTGAGACTAGATACTCTGCCACAGAGCGGGAAATGCTGGCATTTTCGTGGGGAGTGAACTATTTTAGGGTATACCTCTATGGTATCAAGTTCACGGTAGTGACTGACCACGCGAGCTTGCTTTTTTGGGACAAATTTAAAAACCCAAATTCGCGACTCAACAGGTTTATATTCCGCCTGTATGAATATGATTTCGTGGTCAAACACAAGAAAGGTGCTACACACCTAGACGCAGATGGGTTGTCTAGGCTGCCAGTAGCCGATCCCCCGGATGACAGTAAGGACCACGACTGGGACGATATGCCCACCTTTGCCCTGACGGTGGTTGACATCAAACAGGAGCAAGAAAGTGATCCGCACTTGAGACAGATTCTATTGGCACTAGAAGACTTGGATAAAGTGGACTCCAAGACAGCACGGATGTCTAGGCGATTTTTTCTAGACAAAGACGGGGTGCTGAAATTTAAGCCCACAGCCATGCACGATAGCGCACCTATAGCGGTTCCGGAATCATTGAGAGAAAATATCATGATCGGACACCATAATAGCCCACTAGCAGGGGCACACTTAGGTACGCATAAAACTTACCTTAGAATCCGTGACAAGTACTATTGGGTAAACATGAAGGCCGACATAGATACCTTTGTCAAGACATGTCACACCTGCCAGCGATTCAAAACAAGACCTGGCAAGCCTCATGGACTACTCAACCCAATTCCCGTGGGAGAGTTATTTCACAGAGTCGGAATAGATGTGAAAGGCCCCATTACCACAAGTCAAAAAGGTAATAAATATATCCTGGTGGCCACCGAGTATCTCACACGATACATGATTACAAAGGCTGTTCCCAAAGCAGACACGAACAGCATAGCCGAATTTCTATTTGACATAATTACACGATATGGCCTATTCCAAACCTTATTATCCGACAGAGGTACTATTTTCACCTCGAGAGTGCTCCAACAGTTTCTGGAGATACTCAGGATTAAGGCATACACTACCACGAGTTTTTCCCCGCAAACCAACGGACTCACGGAGAGTATGAACAAAATACTTGGAATAGCGCTGGCTAAATTTACAGAGGACGCAGGAACAGACTGGGATGAATACCTGCAAAGTATTACTTTTAGTTATAATACCTCTGTATCTACGGCTACGAAACACTCTCCACACTTCCTACTGCACGGATACACACCCAGAAGTCCCATAGACAATATATGTATCCCACAGGACGCCCACACAGACAATGCGGCTCGGCTAGAGCATTTGCAGATAGCCCGCATGGACGCTAGAAAAAACATAGCCGAGGCCCAGAAAAAACAAAAAGAGCGGTACGACCGGAATAGAAAGACCGTGGAATACACACCCGGGCAATTGGTCATGGTCTCCAATCATGCCCGTAAGAAGAACGTGTCCGAATTCCTCCTGCCACGATGGGCAGGTCCCTTCAAAGTCTGCAGGAAGGTATCTGACCTAAATTATATAGTGAACGTGCGCCATGGGAGGAAACTCATAAAGGACACTATTCACGCCCGCCGGATGAAGGCATATCACACACGTAAAGATCACACACCTACACGTACAGGCGGGCACACTACTAAGAGAAAAGGAAACGGTCCCGCTGGCACACGTGGGAAGAAAGCCAAGAAATAGCCCACTGACCGCGCCGGGATACGATCCTAACACCCCACAGAACTGTCCCGGAGACACGCGGGCATAATGACATTTCGTACCATTGTAGGGACATAATCGAACCACGGCACAGTAACACACAAGCGGGGACACAAAAATAGTTAGTAGAAGGTTCTTTTCCATTACGAAGAGCCTGCCCGCAATTACAATGGACAGCTATCAGGTTCCCACATACGCGTGCCGGAAGCAAAAGCACGGACATACAGCGTTATCAAGACAAGTAACGAGCGTGCGCACAGGACATTGCAATCCGATACCGCCATGCTCAGCAACAACGCAGGCCTCAGTGATAACCTGCCAGCTTACAGACAACAGCTCTCAGAGCGGAACGCACGGCATCATTCACGCCCGATTTGGAGACCCTATATCTTCCAAAATTACACTACGAGGGGAAATCAAAAACATACAAACTCTACACAGGTATGCATGCTTTCATTTGCGCATTGCACATCCACGGGAACATGCCATATTATATGCTGCACGGAAATGATCACACCAAGTCTTTACAGACAACCGGATTCGAACCCATGACCACACACCACACGCGTACCAAAAACTAACTATCCAATGGTATTTTTGGTACACGGAACACAAGCAAAGACCACACTGGGAAAGCCCCAAGCCCTGTCACACAACGCAAACATAAAACACAGAGAATGACAGAAGGTCACGGGTCTGAGTTCCAGTAAAAATTTAGACACAAAGGGAAACAGCTATTCAGGCGTCCAAGCATACTGAAGGTGGCCCATACAAATGCATGTACAGGGAATACTACATTTCCTCCCACCAAAAGCCAGACATAAAATTTCGGATTACACCAGACATAGGGAATACATTTCACAAACACAGGTAGGAAAATTTCGCAAGACACAAGTCTTAGGGAACAATGGCCACACGACGTCATTACCTAACTAGGGCGAATTGCTACATTAGACCGCTAGGAATCCAAAACAATGACCACACTTGCATTCGTGCAGGAAGGCACATACCAGCGGATGACAAACAGTAACTTCCCGGCCTGGTATTGCACATACTAACTGCTGACAGCAGACTAGTTACACTGCAATAATGCGGTGACGAGACACTATTGCGTTGCGCCAGTGACCATGAAATTACAAACACATAACAATTATAATACCATACATTTTTTTCTCCACACTGCAGAAACATTTGGCAATGGACAAGACGTGACACAGCGGAACCTATCCTGGGCCTCAAGGGCACGTTCGCAAAGACGTTGAAAGGCCACGGGCGCTTCCCGCCCGTACACAACATACACAGTAGGACTTAGCCTTATAACAGACCAACCGGCCGCGTGGTGTAGCGGTACATAGGCACACACACGCACTCGCACTCACCAATTAGGAGCGAACATAGGGACTTTGAGGAAACAGGACCTCCCCTTAATAACTTCTTTTCACGATTCTATTCCCCAAATAAATCATTACAGATGACTAGCACATGACCAGTCGCATTACGACCTCTGGCCACATCTACACTGCAAATGGCCGACCAGGTTAGGTCATGCAGCTCTACTATCCCAAGGCGCGGATAGAAAGCCAACATGGACCAAGGGAGGACGACAGGAGAACAGGCTACCAGCGTACCACCTTACTCCCTTCCCATAACCTTCTCACGCCCAACATAAACAACGCAACCACATCTACACGACCAAAAACAGCTACACTACATTACAAAATACACACAGGGGTTGATGGACTTCATGCGTCTAAAAAAAGCAGGCATGCTACGCCTTGCGTCCCAATGCTAACACCTGAGTATTAGGGGTGTGTCAGCAAACATTAGAGAAGCATAATGCGCCTCTCCAAATGAGAGAGGAGGCCATAGATATATACTAACCATTCTTTAGTACTTAAACACTCCCGCATGAAAGGGATATATTGGTATTATGCCCCATCCTACACCTATCCGTACTTGAAGGCAGAAACTTCATATCCAGACACATGCATGAGTATCCCATCCGTTCACCAGGGATTTTAATATCAAACCTGCATGAATTTTCGTATTTTTGCAATCCCGGGAATTGCCTCCCCAATCCACTCACTATAGGAGCATCCCAACGCCACCACCGGTTCTAGGCCACCACTAACGTGGAACCCAAAGGTGCGCAAACCCTTCCTACCATGCTTTAAGCCCACTCAACAAATAACTACCCCCAAATCCTAATAACAGGGTACCTGACATTACAGACCCTACTAACACCTCCATTAAGGTAAAGAAAGCATTATTGCTGGAAAGCTGACATAGCGATGGTAGGCCAGAAGTAGCCTATGTACTTAGAAGATCTACAACCCCGCTACACTGGAAATATTTTACATTTTACACGGAAATTGAACCATTCACACAGGTTACGACACATTTTTTTTTCTCTTACAAAGGAATCTGATACGGTATGATGGTTGACAACGGTGTAAGCCAAAGGTCAGGAGAACCACACTTTGAGAGATGGGGAAGGCGATGTGGACCCTTCCCCAGTTGGCGCGACAGCGCAGCGACCTCACTTAACTGACGACTAGACCAAACAGACGAACTACGTAAGGTCAAAGCATTCGCGGCCTGGTCGGGCAAGCTCTGGAATCCTAGGTGCGCATAAACCGCCCTTGGGAGGAAGGGATGCTATACCCACTTTGTGCCACGGTCGTCGAGGCCAAGACCTGCAGGGAGACTTTCTGAGAATGGCGGGAGAAATAGCTCACTCCGCGCCGGCCTCGGGAGCTATCCCTAGAGACGACCCCATATTATGACTAGACTGTTAGTTAAATTTACGTAAGTAGGACTTCCATAGCGGGAAGCAAAACTCCTGTGCGTTGGAGCATACTACGGCGGCCCATAGAGGCAAATTTATATATCAATGCGAAAATGCATACTACGGCGGCCCATAGAGGCAAATTTATATATCAATGCGAAAATGCATACTACGGCGGCCCATAGAGGCAAATATCACTGCGAAAGCAGATTGCGACGGCCGATTAAGGCGAAGACAATATTATGCCATTGGACCACACTGTCCAATGCCCACATAAATGGCGACGCAACGGGCAACCAGAGGGCATTAAGAAAGGGGCATTGCGCGCCCCTCACAGGAGCCAAGTGGGCGGCTCAACTATGATAAATCGGAACAGCAAACGGGCATGAACAAGGAAGTTACAGCGGGCGAAACGGTTAGCTTAGTGGCACCGTAAGCGCCTGCGAATAGATTAGTCCTAGTAATAGACGTCGACACCTAGAGTTAAGGGGACGGAATCTAGCGACCCTAGAGACAACCGGTGTTTCTGGGGCTCGTGCGGGTGGTGATCTGGGGATTTAATTGCCCCAGGCGATCGTCCTAGGCCAAATTTAGTTGTAAGACGGTTGCATTTGACACGCAACCTAGGATTAAGCAAATTTATTCACCGCTGTTGCCAGCTATGGCGCAGCACATTTCGGCAATAGATTAAGGCAACCCTCTCGGCTTAGTAATAGTTTTTTTTTATTATTAGACCATAATTAAGTTAGATAGTATTAAGTAACGCCGATCGGCACTCGGTGACTATAAATCCGTTACCGAGGTAAGCCCGACAATACTTAGGATAAACTAGGTTAAAATAGGCATAATCAAAGTGGAATATATCGGCACCCGGTAACCACAATTCCGCTACCGGGGTAAGACCAACTACATATTATTTACGGCATTACGGCACCGTATAGGGTAAGCCCGGCCTTGCAGCTAAGTAACATTAATCATGCTATTTTTTTCAGTGAAAGAAGAGCTTCAACCAGTACTAATATGTTTTTTCTAAACCTCGCCATTTTTTTTTCACAGGCCTCGTCACCAGATACAGGAAACTGGTGACAGGAATTTCACTACCATATTGCAGTGGCATATTATTTACAGCATGCCATGATGTGTACTATTTTATTTGTATTTTTCAACGTGCACTAATCCCGACACACTGGCAAACACTCACCACATTTTTCTTTTTCAGCTACACACTCCAAAATAAATCTGCACAGCAGGACTGGTGCCTGTGGGGTACCAGGCTTACTGGCAGATCAACTAAAATTTAAACACATAAAGCGTCAAAATGCGACGCAGATTACGACAATGAGGGCGCAACCGATTTGTGGCAGTGACTCTCATTGTCAAGTGTGAAAGCATTCACCCACAGAGGATGCTTCACAGATTAGGTCTTAAGCATACATGCAAGCGGTACGACCACTATACCGTACCAAGGAGTGGCCGAACAGAATCAGCCGTGAGACGGCAAGAGTACGTACAGACGGATAGCGTGCACGCGAGGTACCTCACAACAACTATAATAATAAGGGATTAGCGCGATTAAGTAGACATAAGACCACTGTAATTACTAATTTTTAAGGATAAACTTTATACAATTTTTCCAATAAGGTCATTGTAATTTATAATTTTTTTCAGGATACACTTTATACAATTATACACTATATATCTTTTTGTTTGTGTATCAAGATGCCAATGTACATAATATGTATGATTTGTTTTCTTTCATCTTTCCTTCTTCTAACTTCCCCATTTGTCAGGGTGTTCCGTTTTTTTCCCAAACCAATAAACGTCTTTTGAATATTTCCCTTAAATGATACCCTGGAACACCCATTTTTCTATTTTCTTCCACCTTTCTTATTGCAGGGAGCACTTTTTCCCTAAGATAGGGCGGACGACGCCATCATCCGTTCGGCCCTGGGTTTTTCCTCCCTGCAAAACTATGTAACACATCACCATCAGAAACCATGTTTTTTTTTAAACTAGCAATATGCCAGCAATAACAAAGGCAATTTTTTTTTACATGTCGAATTTATTTTAACGTTAAATTTTTCTCAAAATGTCATTTTTTTCCCAATGTTAATCAAATCTTTCGCAATGTCAATTTTTTTTTGTTTGTTCTTTCACAATGTCAATGTATACATATATTTGTAAATCCCATAACCCTCCCCTCTGAACACGGGCTGACCTCACACCCACACTTCGATACGACGCCACCAGGAGATACGAGGGGGTTCCAAGGACCACTACGTCAACATCCCAAATTCCAGTTCCGTTCCCGTTCGCGAGGACGCGAACAAATGAAGGAAGACTCTTGTACAGTATCCCAGGGGTATGCACCCCTTGGAGACCATCCCCCCGGCATCTGGCTAAATCCCCTAAATGGCAACTCTTGGAAAGCCGGGGCAACATCCATTAATACCGTAAGGACAGCTTGCTACTCCATAAAGCAGCTCAAGCCTTACGTAATCATTACACTCAGCGACATAGTACTAACTGGGCCAATACATTGCTGACAGCAGGGCGTCAGAAGGTATAAGAAGACGTCCTAATGAGGTCAAACTCTCTCTCCATTGTCAGTGCTCCATCGAGACGGCCGAAGCTACGCTGGTGTCAACCGAGGTGAGTCAGTCAATCGTGTTCAGAATTCCTACTTTGTAACCTGTAACCCAACAACTTGTATCACATTATAAACATAATTTCATTCCCTACAAGGGACTCACTATCAGAATCACAGACCAATAAAACACTTGGTCCACACTCTACACTAGCATTACTGTTATACGTCTCTTTACATCCCAACGCCCTTCCTTATTCCCGTCACGTAAAGACGTGACAGACAGCAGTCTATTAGCGCCAACTTAAGTACTTTTGTATTCCCCGAGCCGGCCCGGCTGCAAGCGAGCAGCGCGTGCCACTCAGCTGATACAAGCAGACTCAATTACGTAATAAGCAGTCAGCTGAGCGACCAGTACAGCGACCCTTTGCAGTGGGTCCCATCCCTCCAAACGCTACCACATTATTTATAGGAACGCCCCCTAGTTCCTAGCACACCACAACACTCTACACTGGTCAGCTTACCCTGACAAGGGAAGCTACCCTTTTAGGCACCACCTTATAAATTAGTACAACAACTCTCCCTTTTAGATCCACCCCCAAATAAGGGATCTAAAACAATATCATCTAGAAAGACTTACAATCGCTCAAACCAAGTTTGAGGAAAAATACTATTTTTATGGTTTTCCCCATGAAAACCATGCTATTATTATGGGGTTTTCTGAATCCCATAAGCCATCCACGTACTGGGCGCCATGAAAAAGAGAAGGGTATCCATGCTTTGCCACACACAACTGGGCGACATGATAATTTTAAGATCATTTATGCTTTGTTATGTTTTCCCTGGCCAGTTTGCGCAATGCCAAGATCGCTCATATTGCACAGACGCAGGCGGTTCCATAATGAATTAATACCGTCCCACATTGCTTGGGCCATGATAATTAAAGGCGTTTGTGTGTAAGTTACATTTACATTTAAGCATGTTTTATGGAGGATTATGAACATTTATTTTACGTGATGGCTTATTAACAAATGGGACGCGGCCTTTTCCTATTCTATCCTAATTTCTATGCTGTATTTGCTTTTACCATTAATATCTTGGCCGACTTTTAGCAGTGCCTGTGACTCAATCCTAGTACAGAGACATATCCTCCATGTACCCAACTGTCATCATGTGGACCACGTGTTCGTATCCCAGCTTACTCACGGTCTTTCGAGGTATGGGACGTTCCTGCCCACCATACGACCACATGCTCAGGATTTGAGTCTACCAGGTAACTACTCTACAGGAAATACACAACATTTTCCTAAAAATAACACATTTACTGGTCTAAAATCATGGCTACACAACAAATACAAATAAAGGACAAATTATATTTAACTCCCACAAATAAAAACAAGATGTTCAGTAAAGAACATATAGCCTACTTTCTCCTAAATGCATGGGTAGTGTTATAACTCTTTGTCCTTTTCAAGGAGTATGATTGAATGTTGGTTGTAGTAGCTTGTTGAAATACAACGTGCTATAGGGATATTAAACATGAATATGAGGTGCCCTTTGCTAGTGCTACCTCTGTACCAAATTTCGTTCAATTCGGTTTCACCGTGTTTGAATTGATAGGGGGAATCGATTTGCACACATACTTGGACACCATCTGCAAACTATTGGGCTGATGTTCTTGCAGTTTGGTCTGAATATGTTTCCCACATAAAGATATGGTGTTGCAAAATTTGGTAGAGACTAGATTATTAGGTTGGTCGTATTTACATTTTAGCTTTTAACATTTGGGTGGCCGCGATTACGTTTCCGTCAAGATAGCGGTGATATAAAACATGACACTGAGGTGCCCTTTGCTAGTGCTACCTCTGTACCAAATTTCGTTCCATTCGGTTTCACCGTGTTCGAATTGAAAAGGGGAATCGATTTTCACACAAAGATGGCCGCCATCCGCAAAATATTAGGCTGATGACCTATTAGTTTGGTCAAAGGATGCTCCCTCCATAAAGGTATGTTGTTGCTAAATTTGCTACAGATCGGATGATTAGGCTAATCGTAATTTGATTTAAGCTTTGAACATTTGTGTGGCCGCCATTACGTTTCTGTCAATATGGCGGCGATATAAATCATGACACTGAGATGCCCTTTGCTAGTGCTATCTCTGTACCAAATTTCGTTCCATTCGGTTTCACCGTGTTTGAATTAATAGGGAGAATCGATTTTGACACAAAGATGGCCGCCATCCGCAAACTATTAGGCGAATGACCTATTAGATTGGTCAAAGGATGCTCCCTCCATAAAGGTATGTAGTTGCAAAATTTGGTAGAGATCGGATGATTAGGTTAATCGTAATTTGATTTAAGCTTTGAACATTCGTGTGGCCGCCATTACGTTTCAGTAAAGATGGTGGCGATATAAAACATGACACTGAGGTGCCCCTTGCTAGTGCTACCTCTGTACCAAATTTCGTTCCATTCGGTTCCACCGTGTTCGAATTAATAGGGGAATCAATTTTGACATAAAGATGGCCGCCACCCGCAAACTATTAGGCTAATAACCTATTAGATTGGTCAAAGGATGCTCCCTCCATAAAGGTATGTAGTTGCAAAATTTGGTAGAGATCGGATGATTAGGTTAATCGTAATTTGATTTAAGCTTTGAACATTCGTGTGGCCGCCATTACGTTTCTGTCAAGACGGCGGCGATATAAAACATGACACTGAGGTGCCCTTTGCTAGTGCTACCTCTGTACCAAATTTCGTTCCATTTGGTTTCACCGTGTTTGAATTAATAGGGGGAATTGATTTACACACAAAGATGGCCGCCATCCGCAAACTATTAGGCTAATGACCTAGTTATTTGGTCAAAGGATGCTTCCTTTATAAAGGTATGTTGTTGCAAAATTTGGTAGAGATCGGATGATTAGGTTAATCGTAATTTGATTTAAGCTTTGAACATTTGTGTGGCCGCCATTACGTTTCCGTCAAGATGGCGGCGATATAAAACATGACACTGAGGTGCCTTTTGTTAGTACTACCTCTGTACCAAATTTCGTTCCATTCGGTTGCACCGTGTTCGAATTAATAGGGGGAATCGATTTTCACACAAAGATGGCCGCCATCCGCAAACTATTACGCTGATGACTTATTAGTTTGGTCAAAGGATGCTCCCCCCATAAAGGTATGTTGTTGCAAAATTTGGTAGAGATCGGATCATTAGGTTAGTCGTAATTTGATTTAAGCTTTGAACATTTGTGTGGCCGCCATTACGTTTCCGTCAAGATGGCGGCGATATAAAACATGACACTGAGGTGTCCTTTGCTAGTGCTACCTTTGTACCAAATTTCGTTCAATTCGCATTCACCGTGTTCGAATTGATAGGGGGGGACAGACATTCAGAGTACACACACTCACACACACACACACAGACACACAGACACACACACACAGACTCACACACACACATACACACACACAGACAGACACACTTTTTTCGCCCTGTGTTGATCTCATAAGTCTACTTTCATTTTTTGCAAAAATCGAAAGTAGGCTAATAGGGTTATTCTGTGAGCTTTCTTCTTAAAATAGTGCTACACTGCACTCAAATCTAATTCTAGCATCCTGTCAATGATATTTTCAGACTTCCATGGGTTTCCATAGTATTCATCATGTGACACAATCTTAGTTAATTGGAGTATCATAACACAAAAATCACATATCACATCAAAATGACATTAATAAAACATTACTCCGTTTCTTATGGCATTTACCTTGATTAGCATAAATTCATTATTTTTTTTTGCATTCATTAACAAATATTTGTTGTGTCGTGCGAATCATCTTCCTTCTTTCCATCAATATGAACGCTTTAAGAAAAGTGGTACTTATCCCTTCCAAAATAAACATGGATAGAATATTTTATAGTTTCACCATATAACGATTTTCTGGGTCTTGTCGGGCTTATCATCGTTACAAATGTGTCATGTTCTGGGAAATCACATACCCGTCTGCATAAATTAGCGTGAACTGGCAAATGCATTCTAAAAGAAGATGCCTACATTATTTTGGTTCAGCTTTCCTCCTCAGAGAATAACTGAGCCAAATATTATCTGATTTCTATGATCCAACAACGTATGTGAGTTGCAACACACCGTTCAATTCAATTGGCATCATCATAATACTCATATCTTAATTGCATATTGAAATATCGAGATTCTTCAGTGTCCTACTGTGACTCTAATTTACAAGGGACCGGTCGACCGACCTTCCTCCCCCTCAGCAGGCAATAAAATTCGTTCCAGCTGGCTAGTCAAGATGGCTGCCGCAGAAGTGGTCTACAACCCCACCTCTCTCTGCTGTCAAGGTCAAGTTTGTTTACAATTGCAGTATTGGAGTTACGCTAAGTGTGGCTCCTAAGTAATTGAGTCATTTAATTATTTAACACCTATCCTTATAGTGTCTTGGGCTCAACTGGCTCCTTATTTAACATTCATGGCTGGGGTGGAATTCTAGTGATGGCCTTGCCGTTCTATGGTGACTACTGTGGCTTTTGACGCGCATCATAGTGAAAATCCACGATCTTCACCAGCAGCTGTCAATAAAATATAAGGAAATCTGCGTTCCTAAACGACGAATATGATCCTTACCTCTCAGGGTAGGTCATTTATACACATGCTCACTGCGTCTCGACGGACGTCATTAGTGGCCATAATTCATGCAAACGTTGGATACAGACAGGCTCTGTCCAATTCGCTGCGAATAATACAGTATGCTCAAGGGCGATACTACTCGTAGATTCAGCCAACTTCTCACCTAACGCGCAAGCTATACTAGTTGGTCCCCGCAATTATTTATTTACGTAAATCACTGGATTCTACGTTAATTCTGCACGCTTATGCGGCTTCAAACAATACTTCACATAGATGACTCCATTATTAAGGCACCCGCGTTCTCTCTGTCATACCACTTAAGCCAAAGCTTTAAATAGCTCCTAACAAAAATGTAATAAATTTACTGGCTTACCTTACTTTAATGGTCCTCAAACATAATCCTAAGGATTGACCATATCAAATATTCATTCACATATCACTGACACTGAAAAAGCTCTCGTATTTCACTATATTCCACGTTACTTTCCTACTGTTTACCCCAATACAATATCTTTATATCAGACATGACACTTTGAACGTTATTTAGGCCAAAATGCCTATTACTTTACTGTTGCCGACCCCAGATTATTATTATTACTCATTTAACGTTACCGTTACATCCATCACTATTTTCGACCTAAATGGCCCTAAACAAATCACCTTCCAAGCCATATTTTATTCAAGACGAGTGGTGAAAACTCGTTCAGTAAGTGACTATTACATCTTATTCTCAAAGTGATAAATCGTTACATGGTGAACTATTTAGTTATAATGACATTATAAAATGGGTACTCACTTTTTCTTTTTCGCTGGATACTGCCAGCGCTTCAGCTTTGGCGCTACCATGACGCTTGATTTAAGCCATCATGTTATCCTTTACACAACACTTAGATTCACACATTTTCCACCTGATAAACATACTTTTATCAGTGGCCTCTTTCACTTCTACACACTGCATATTAATCACTATACACATGAACACTTTTAAATCACTATTACACAATTTATGTACACTTATTTACTACTTCACATGTTGATCCTTAAATCGGACTTCTCCTACGCCTGATCTCAGAGATGCGATGCAATTATGACAACCGCTGGTCTACGTGAAAATCTAACAGCGTTTTACGGACGTTCGATCCTCGTTCCCTGCAATCTTGTTCAGCTCACTATCCAGATTAGGTGGCAATGATTCCCAAGCTCCCATCATTGTAGTGATCTTGATGATAATGTCATATACAATTCTGACTATACCTCCCGGTATATGAACTGTTCAAAAACATTATAAGTTCCTTTTTCGCTGTGGCGAATTTATATTTGCGTCAGATCATAGATAAATATCTGTATTAAATTACTTTCGACGCACTTCATGATTACTTATGAAGCTTTATGACTTGCTTCTATTGTTCTTCAACGGCGGAGCGTTGATACTTTAACATTTGGCGCTCTACAAGCAGCGTCTTAGTTACGTGTATACTGTAGAATAACTCTAGGCGAACTGTAGAACAACTGTAGAACAACTTGAGATGAACTGGCTTGGTGTGAGCTGCTCTCCCTTATAAAGGTTTCTCGTACAAAATAGTCCACTGGACACATGAGAGCGACTCCTTTCTTGAAATAATACCTCTTCAGCCGAAATGACATATACACCTTGTTTATTTAAGTGTGGAGGTTTCATAAACATTCGCGTGCCGGCGATCGCTTCGGCCAACTAATTACAATTAATTGCCTTAGTTCAGCGCGTCAGGACGCTACTGTGGTGGTTCCCCGTTGACTGGTCACAAAATTACTGCTCTCGAGCGTAAGCTAGGTTGTAATTCGTTCATTTGGAGATATAGGCATTAATTTAGGTGAAAAACCACTCCTAAATTACCTCTCCGTGAATATATTCACCTGGGTGTATATTTCAATGCATTTCAATACTCCACTTGGCTGTAATTAATTAATTTCCGTGGGCCATCATCCCTACTCTAGGTTCAATCGTTGTCAAACGGTGGATACCCGGGTCATTAATTTTGAGCTGTCTCCCCGCTCCAGACGTAAATAGTGCGCTCGGCGCCTAAGTTCTCCGCCCACTTGCTAAGGGTAATTTGTAAAACTTCAAACTGGCCTCCTCTCATTCTCGTATGCTCTGAAAATGTATATTTCCTTGCATTTGGCTACAATTCTTCACCTTAAATTGCTATGATATTCACATATAGATCGTGAAATCACGCTACCTTATTATATGTCAGTATACCTCTCATTGCTCTTTGGGTTCCCTGTAATTGCTCCCCCTCAGAGATCAATGGTTCGACTCTAGGCATAACCATGTGCCTGGTCTTCTCTGATAAGACCCGAGTTCGATGCCAGACTGCCGTGACTGATTGGGCACAGTATATAAGCTAATCATTAAAAATAATCAGACATATCTAAGGGTTTATCGATGTGGTGTATATAATGAGGTAAAAGGGGTGCAAATTGTGGTTGAGGGATTCTTAACGGAGCGTGTATCTCTTAAACGACATAAGCGAGAAGTTTGAAATTCGGCGAAAAAAAACAGCTTAAAATATAAGTAAATAGGTGTTCGACCGTTTTTTCATAAATCCAATTTAAGGGGCCCTTGGAGAGGGGTGAAATTCTGGGGGAATAAACAGGAAAGAAAGTGTCCTAACTCACTCACTCATCAAACTCAGGGGGGAAGAACAGCTCAAAAATAAGTAAATAGGTGTTCGACCGTTGTTTTTTCATAAATCCAATTTAAGGGGTTCTTGAGAGGGGTGAAATTCTGAAAAATAAATGAAAGAAAATGTACTGACTTATTCACTCACTCATCATCGCCCAGCCAAAATTATTGAAGTTAGAAACAGGACATTTTTGGGCTATGTTCGTTGTATGTCGAAAACGTCCACTACGGAAGGATTTTGGGATATTCAGATTCTAAAGGGGGTATTAAGGGGGTACACTTGCATTTAATTGAATAACAATATCACCCGATTGGTTTCCTTGGGGATGGGATACTCGGCATATAAACTCATCATTAAGATTAAGCAGACATATTGTGCCCGTTTATACAGAGGATGCTCAGTCAGCACTCGGCTTTTACTACTGCGGTATCGGGGCGTGTAACGTTCCCTCCACCACTGACTTAACATCTGATATGGAATACTCAAGGTTCACAAGGATTAGTTGAAAAACTCAACATTACAATTTTACATTATTTATTTCATAGAAGAAAAATAGATTCCCTCAAAACATATCAAAAATCAAATCACTTGGCATGGTCTCTTTAAGTGTCACTCAAAAACTAAAAATCACTATTTAAAAATTCATCAAATTTCACTATAATGTCACTTCATTATTCCACGAACTTTTTGACCACTTAGTCTTGCTTAAATTAAATTATTACCATTTTTAGTATATTTCACTCAGGCGTCGAGCGCGCCTACCATTTAAGTCATATAATCTCTCCAAAGCTTTGGACATTTACATTCATTTCATTTTAGCCTTCAGGGTTTCTTTTATGTTTACATAAACATTATTTATTTATCATTTATTAAGCCCCTTGGACCTTAATAATATTTCTCCACAAAGCCTTAGATTTTAAACATAAAAAACTGTTCAAGAACATGCCATGTCAGTGGATCGAACCCTTATTCCACCAGTTACTTTCCATGCATCAGGTGATCTTTCCTCAGCATCTGTACCATGCACTGTGTTATTTATCATATTGGGATCTTTATTCATATTAAATCTACATTGTTTCATTACCCGTTATTTCATTCTTTTTGAGGAAGGTATCCTTTTATCAACAATAAGAGTATTTGACAAAATCCGTCAAAATCTATATAAACGCTTCAAACTTATAGTCTGGAGAATGGTCTCAATCCCAGCATTATGATTTTATAGGTTATTTTAAGCTTGCACCTTTTAATTAAAACATTCATATAGTGGCCTTTTTATTATTAGTCTTTGCTAGACCCTACTCGACCGCGGAACTCGTTAAATTTCCTCTCTCACTCCCTCACTACGGTAGGTCAGGCTCTAACAACTGCCCCCTCTTCCTGTGACACTTCACTTGATTTATGACGTCTCGTCGACCGCCATGCTTTCCAATGCTATTTACTATTTAACCATATGATTCCCAAGACTTACATTCACTTCTAAAGCGGCTATTTGTATCTGCTTTTAATATTATTATTATTATCATTAACATTTCGTGCCTTCAGGATATTTGTTACTTATTTCGGAGAGGATGTATAATAGTTGATTACACCAACCTTAATAACAACTTGTATGACGTCTTATCACAACACTATATTTATAACAATGCCTTATCGGACTTACTTGCATATTTCACATACGACGCTTTATTTCGACGATTATTGCCCACAATATTGTTATCATAACAATGCCAGGCCAGGAACACTTATCCAATTTGGCGGGACTCAAATGTAACTATCATTTACGACGCTTTATTTCGACGATTTTTGCCCACAATATTTTATTATAACAATGCCAGGCCAGGAATACTTATCCAATTTGTCGGGACTCACATGTAACTATCATTTTCGAAGCTTCATTATGGCAATACTTTAGTGGGAATTTCACCTACACAATATAACACGACGTTTTCATACAACAACAATACATTAATGGGAATCTTTCATCCACAATATTTCGACGATACTCTTCATCTCCCGAATAAATATATCCTGATTAACGCATATTTATTACCTTGAAGCTACATTTATTTCGTTATTAGGCCTTTTCGGCAATACGATTTCTTGCTTGGATATTCGCGGTTTATTTAATCTCTTGTATAATCTTTCATTTATAGCGGTAAGACCTTGGTCTTCCTACTATTTTATTTTCACAACTTTGGCTTGATAGCCTGCAATAATACATTTTCCCTTGGGTGTTTTATTCACCAATTACTTTAGAGATTTATAGATTGATCATTTTGACAACAATACGTCAAGATATTATTTATTTCGTTCCGTTTTTATAACTTGAGATCCTTATTACGATTTTTACCACCACTTTATTTTTAGAGTATAACAACTCCATAATAGTTATTTGTATTATTATCATCTCAGATTTTCAATTATTTTTATTACAACTTTTAGTTATTGGCCATTTAATTATCTAATATATAAAAGTGAAAGTCTGTATGTGGGTATGTGGGTATGTGGGTATGTGGGTATGTTCCGTATACAAATCCACACCGTTCCACCAATCTCAACCAAATTTTGCATACACATAGTTTAGGACCCGGAAGGAACCGCTGGCTACATGAATTTTCGATAGTCTTTCTCATTCTTTTGATTTAGGCCCTTTTGGACTCAAGCACAGGCTAATCAAATCATAAAATATACTCATGAAGGAATGGCAAGGCAGATAGTTTCCATGGCAACATAGCTCAAGTCGAGACACGGCCGTCTGGATGCCAGTTGCGCTCTGCACTACTGGTATAGAAAATGAGCATCTTTACTTGAAATCCCGTTAGTTACTCACCTACTCACACAGCACTGTCAACCGAGTTTAGCATAACAAAGACTTGACACTATCTTCTACTATATATTTGTCAAATACCACTCACTCACTCATTCATTCATCACGAAATCTCAGAAACCACCGAACGGATTGGAATGAAATTTGGTATGCAGCTTCCCCAAGGACCGCAAATGCCCACTAAGAAAGGATTTTTGTATATTCAGGTTCTAAAGGGGTGTTAAGGGGGTAGACCTGCATTTCATTGACTAGCAATATCTCCCGATTGGTTTCATTGGGGGATGTGATACTCGGCACATAAACCCATCATTAAAAATAAGAAGACACGAGTCTCAGGGTTTTTCGATGTGGTGTATATTATGAGGTGAAAGGGGTGAAAAGTGGGGATTGAAATATTCCTAAATGAGCGTGTATCTCTTAAACGACAAAGGCGAGGAGTTTGAAACTCAGCGAAAAAAAATCAGCATAAAAAATAAGTAAATATGTGTTTGACCGTTTTTTTTATAAATCCAATTTAAGGGGCCCATGGGGAAGGGTGAAATTCTGGTGGGGGGGGGACAGGAAAGAAAGTGTCCTAACTGATTGACTGACTGACTCACTCATCAAACTCAGGGGGGAAAACTGCTTTAAAGTAAGTAAATAGCTGTTCGACAGTTTTTTTTTCATACATCAAATTTAAGGGGTTCATGGGGAGGGGTGAAATTCTGAAAAAAGAAAATTGAAAGAAAATGTCCTGACTCACTCACTCACTCACTCACTCATCATCATCGCCCTGCCAAAATTATTGAAGTTAGAAACATGACCGTTTTGGGATATGTTCATTGTATGTCAAAACAGTCTACTAAGGGAGGATTTTCGGATATTCAGGTTCTAAAGGGGTCTTAAGGGGGTTAAACCTGCATTTCATTGAATAACAATATCTCTCGAATGGTTTCATTGGGGGATGTGATTCACGGCATATAAACTCATCATTAAAAAGTAAGAAGACACGTGTCTGATGGTTTTTCGATGTGGTGTATATTATGAGGTGAAAGGGGTGAAAAGTAGGGATTGAAAGATTCCTAACGGAGCGTGTATCTCTTAAACGACATAGGCGAGGAGTTTGAAACTCAGCGGAAAGAAATCAGCATACAAAATAAGTAAATATTTGTTTGACCGTTTTTTCATAAATCCAATTTAAGGAGCCCATGGGGAGGGGTGAAATTCAGGGGGGAAAAAAACTGGAAAGAAAGTGTCCTAACCGATTGACTGACTGACTCACTAATCAAACTCAGGGGGAAAACTGCTTTAAAGCAAGTAAATAGCTGTTCGACAGTTTTTTTTTGGATAAATCAAATTGAAGGGGTTCATCGGGAGGGGTGAAATTCTGAAGAAAAACAAATGAAAGAAAATGTCCTGACTCATTCACTCACTCATCATCGCCCAGCCAAAAATTTTGAAGTTGGAAACATGGCATTTTGGAGATATGTTCGTTGTATGTCAAAACCGTACACTAAGGGAGGATTTTTGGATATTCAGGCTCTAAAGGGGTCTTAAGGGGGTTAAACCTGCATTTCATTGAATAACAATATCTCAAGAGTGGTTTCATTTGTGGATGTGATACTCGGCATATAAACTAATCATTAAAAATAAGCAGACAGGTGTCTAAGGGTTTTTCGATATGGTGTATTATTATGAGGTGCAAGGGGTGAAAAATGGGGGTTGAAGGATTCCTAATGGAGCGCGAAGGCCTATCTCTTAAACGACATAGGTGAGAAATTTGAAACTCAGAGAAAGAAAATCAGCTAAATAAATAAGTAAATCGGTGTTCGACCGTTTTTTTTTTCATAAATTAATTTAAGGGGCCAATGGGGTGGGGTGAAATTCTGGGGGAAAATGGAGAGAAATTTTCCTAACTGACTGACTGACTCACTCACTCATCATACTCAGGGGAAAAAGACAGCTTAAAAAATAAGTTAATAGGTGTTCAAGAGTTTTTTCATCAATCCAATTTAAGGGGCCCATGGGGAAGGGTTAAATTCTGGTAAAAATAATTGAAAGAAAATGTCCTGTCTGACTCACTCACTCATCACGCCCAGCGAAAACTATTAATGTTGGAAACATGAAATTTTGGGAATATGTTCGTTGTATGTCGAAAACGTCAACTAAGGAATGATTTTTGTTTATTCGGGATTTAAAGAGGTGCTAAGGGGGTAAAGGTGCATTTCATTGAATAACGATATCACATGATTTGTTTCTTTGGGGATGTGATATTTGGTATAGAAACTAATCATTAAAAATAATCAGACATATGTCTAAGGGTTTGTCGATGTGATGTATATTATGAGGTGAAAGGGGTGAAAATTGGGGGTTGAGGGATTCTTAACGGAGCGTGTATCTCTGAACGACATAGGCGAAAAAATTTAAATTCGGCGGGAAAAACAGCTTAAAATACAAGTAAATAGGTGTTCGACCGTTTTTTCATAAATCCAATTTCAGGAGCCCTTGGAGAGGGGAGAAATTCTGGGGGGGGGGGGGAACAGGAAAGAAAATGTCCTAAATGATTGACTCACTTAGTCACTCATCAAACTCAGGGGGAAAACAGCTTTAAATAAGTAAATAGGCGTTCGACCGTTTGTTTCATAAATCCAATTTAAAGGGTTCATGGGGAGGGGTGAAATTATCAAAAATAAATGAAAAAATGTCCTGACTGACTCACTCACTCATCATCGCCCAGCCAAAATTATTAAAATTAGAAACATGAAATGTTGGGGATATGTTCATTGTATGTCGAAAACGTCCACTAAGGAAAGAGTTTTGGATATTCAGGTTCTAAAGAGGAGTTAAGGGGGTAAACGTGCATTTCATTGAATAACAATATCTGACGAGTGGTTTCATTTGGGGATGTGATACTTGGCATATATACTAATCATTAAAAATAAGCTGACATATGTCTAATGGTTTTTCCATGTAGTGTATGTTATGAGGTTAAAGGAATGAAAAGTGGGGGTTGAAAGATTCCTACCGGAGCGTGTATCTCTTAAAAGACATAGGCGAGGAGTTTGAAACTCGGAGGAAATCAATCAGCTTAAAAATAAATGCAATTTAAGGGGCCTATATTTCGAGGGGTGAAATTTTGGAAGAAAAACGTCCACTAAGTAATGATTTTTGGATGTTCACTCTCATCGACCAACCAAAACTATTAAAGTTAGAAGAATTACATTTTGGGGATATGTTCGTTGTGTGTCGAAAACGTCTACTAAGGAGGGATTTTTGGATATTCAGGTTCTAAAGGGGTGTTAACGGGGTTAAAACTGCATTTCATTATATAACAATATGACACTCATTCGTTCATTCATTCATTTATTTGCAATGGAGGGTGTGGCCCCCGGAGGCAAATTGGATGTACATAACAAATAAATAATTACACATAACAATTCAATAACAATTATACAACAATTAAACTGGAGTATTTACACAAATAGTCAGTCTTTTCTTAAACACACCTATATGTTTGGGAAAAGGCTCTAAGACTGCGGCAGGTAGAGAGTTCCAGTTATCAATGGCACGGTTTACAAAAGAATATTTACCATAATTTGTTCGCTGTGGTCGGCCCTTAACTTTGAAAGGATGATCGCTCCTACCCATGTAAGTAATGTAAGTAATGACGCGAGCGAAGCAAGGCTAAAAATGAGATGGTGTGTGTCTGTGTATTACTCAATCACGCAAGTACCACTGGTCCGATATACGTGAATTTTACATGGAAGTAGCTGATTTACCTGGTTAACATATAGGTTACTTTTGATTACAATACTTTGCACTATTTAAAGATGGCGACCATTTTAGTGACGTCACTACACCCTTTGGTTTCAAACTCATATTTCCATTTGAAATAAAAAGAGAACGCTAAGAAATAGCAAACTTTTGATGGCATATACGAGGTTTAAAATTACATTTTCTATCCGAAAGGTATCTCCAACGGTTAGCGAGTAAAATCTAAATTTGTGCTATAAAACACGGTCAACGCCGAGCGTTGTAGTTGGACAAAATGTTTCATCCTTAATCTCCCTCTGCGCAGCACCTCGCCTATCCCCTATTTTAACTGTCACCTTCACATTTTAATTTATTTATGACGCGTAGCGAAGCACGGGTACTTCAGCTAGTATGGTATAAAATCAAACTATTTTTATTTTTCCTTATCATGTCGACTTTTAACGATTTCATTATGGTGCGTATTTATTTCATAACCTGATTTTACTGTGGCAAAAATTCTAAACCATTTAGGTTATTATTTCGATTCCTTCCTCCAAATCATTTATTACTTATTATTTCATTTCTTGGGTTTCCATTACTTTATATTTACTGATCCCATTTGTATATTCTTTTCTGCGAGGTCATTCTCGCAGTTATTCATTATTATTATCACAACATTTCAATTATCTTAGTGCATTCAACTACCCAGCGAATCAATCGTTAAACTCCCTAGTCAACGACTGATTTCACCGGGTCATTGCATAGTACAGCTGCAAATTTTAATGAAAAATCATAACTCACCCGTGTGCTGCTCTTGTTTCATTCTTAGAAGGGTTGATCCATCTAACGGCATATCTAACACTTTTCCATGCCACTTTCTTTCGTGAACTGCATTTCACTTAGGCCCAATCGACCTTCACTTATATTTAAACACGTTATTATTCTATAAAAACACTGTATTAACACTAAAAATATATATCTTATTTACACTGCACTTTTTCCACCATATCTCTGTGATCTTCGGCACTTCCTATCGTTGATCGACGCCGTGATGAGATCCCAAGACCCAGCGTTGGATGCGTGATAACTCGAACAGCTCCTAGTTCTTCACTGGATTTAGTCTCTGCCCTGTCCTTTTAACAGTCTACTTCGGCTTCCCTTATCGTTTTTTATAAGCGATTAGCATATTTAACTTGCCCTACGCTTATGTGGCGGTCTATCGAACCTGCGGCCCTCCTACTTCTTGACCGTAATCTGTCCTTTTTATATACTACGACAAGATTTTTCTTCTTTCCCTTACGAGAATGTTTTTCTGGCTACGTCCCTGTTGGACACACTGTAGCTTCGCTTAAGTTCACTGAATATGCTTTGGGTCTCGAACCCGTGTCCATTTACTTGAAATTTTTGATTCCGTTCCAATATATGACCTTTAATAATGTGGTATTTTTACTTGACTTTTACTAAGACCAGTCTATAGTCTCGAACCGATGACTTCTAGCGTAGCGTTTCTACTGATCTGGATTTGTGTTTTCTAGCTGACTAATGTTCTAGAATTTGACGCGGCGCAACTTATTTTGTCACGGTTTCCGTGTAGCGTAAAATTTTATCTGATCTAGCACAAGTGCTTTAGTGATCACTTAAAAACAACAGTACTTTATGATGTGACGTATTTATATTACTACGCACATATGAACTTTTGTTGAAACCGCGGATACTGACGATTTGTTAACTTGACTTAACACGATCCACTTTAGCGGTTGGTGACGAACTGAGTTACTCGATGCGACATCTCCATACAGGAGTACGATGAGTTTTTATCAACGTGATTAAGAACTTCCGTCCAGGCAGACTATAATACTGCGTACTGTATACTATGTACTGTATGAAATTGCGCAGAGCCTCTCCGGGCTTGACTGAACTGCGACTGATGTGATGCAGCGTTCCTGCATTTGGTGATACAGCGTGTAGTGCCTCTACGCTTACTGATAGTGAAACTGCTTCTGATACAGCCTAACGCCCCACTGGGCTGACGAATACTGCATGCTCTCTGGCTGAAACCTCGGCTATATATTGGGAACTTGCAAAAATAAATTACTTTGGTCTTCTTCTCGGAGCTATCTTTTGAATTAGACGTCGCACGTTTTTGAAAAATATACCATTATTTTTCCTATAATCCAAACGTTACATTATCATCTCGTTTCCCGAAAATCGATCGCCTATTTATTTTAAATTAAATCTACAAGGCTCCTCAGCTGTGTGGGCTAGTTGGTTTTTATTTTCTCCTTCCCAAGACCTCTTCTTAGCTCCGCCTAATGACGTAACTGCTTCGTAAGCGCTTTTTCCCTGTGCCTAAATTATTTGATTTTAGTCATGATTAATTCATAATTCCCTCGATTATTCTGATTGACGTAAACATATTTATGTGATTTTGCGTTGTTTCCGCGAAAACGGGTTATTTCACAATTTTGCGGTGTTGGGAGGCAATCCAGGGTTGTCATAAAAGTGCTGATAGTAAACCTTCGCGGTGGTTCCCCTGCCAATCTGCTCTGATCGTTTCATCACAGCATGACTGTCCTTGTGATTCATACACGGCTTGCATCTTGTGACTTCAGATAAGGCTGTCAATGCTCTGCGTCATTGCCTGAATCACTTCCTATTTCCTCATGGCTAGCTTGTAACTGAAAGGGTTTACTTCTTAGAGATCCGAAGTTCGTCTCCTGTACCAACCCCAGTTGGGTACAATATGTCTAAGGGTTTATCGATATGGTATATATTATGAGGTGAAAGTAGTGAAAAGTGGGGGTTGAAAGATTCCTAACGGAGCGTGTATCTCTTAAACGACATAGGCAAGGAGTTTGAAACTCGGAGGAAATCAATCAGTTTAAAAATAAATAAATAAATAAATAAAACAAATAGGTGTTCGAGCGTTGTTTTTTTTTTCATAAATCCAATTTAAGGGGCCTATGGGGAGGGGTGAAATTCTGGAAGAAAAACGTCCACTAAGGAAGGATTTTTGGATGTTCACTCTCATCGACCAACCAAAACTATTAAACTTAGAAGAATGATATCTTGGGGATATGTTTGTTGTATGTCGAAAACGTCTACTAAGGAGGGATTTTTGGATATTCAGGTTCTAAAGGGGTGTTAACGGGGTTAAACCTGCATTTCATTGAATATCAATATGACAAGACTATAACGCGAGCGAAGCGAGACTAAAAATGAGATGGTGTGTGTCTGTGTATTACTCAATACACATGAATTTTACATGGAATTAGCTGATTTACCTGGTTAACATATAGGCTACTTTTGATTTCAATACTTTGCACTATTTAAAGATGGCGACCATTTTAGTGACGTCACTACACCCTTTGGTTTCAAACTTTCATATTTCCATTTCAAATAAAAAGAGAACACTATGAAAAAGCAAACTTTTGATGGCATATACGAGGTTTAAAATTACATTTTCTATCCGAAAGGTATCTCCAACGGTTAGCGATTAAAACCTAAATTTGTGCTATAAAACACGGTCAACGCCGAGCGGTGTAGTTGGACAAAATGTTCGATCCTTAATCTCCCTCTGCGCAGCATCTCGCCTATCCCCTGTTTTAACTGTCACCTTCACATTTTAATTTATTTATGACGCGTAGCGAAGCACGGGTACTTCAGCTAGTTATTATTATTTCTCAAAAATATGGCAATACTCAGTCTACAAGATACGGAATTCACAATTAAGTATCCAGTCAATTTTACTGTCATGAAGATAGCCTAACAATACAAGTATCCAGCAACATCACTTTCTGTATTCTGGCAATCAGGAGTTTCAAAAATTATTATTATTATCATTATTATTACTTTTATCATTAAGTGGAGGATGTCCTTCGCCAGAAAAAGCAGGATCTGGAGGCGTACGAACGCCCTTAAGAAGAAATGAAGAAAGGAGATGTAATTCATGTCTTAGTCTAAAAGGCTAAGTAAGCACATCACCCTGAAGTAATGCAAGAGCGGTTCCGGGGGTGATGAACGCATCGTGGTAAAAGGGATGTGGTTTTTAGTGGGTAAGAATCCCACACTCTTGTGGAGTGCGGACCCTTCACAAGTGTCTTTTTGAAGATTTGCCACAGTCCCTCGTAAAAAACTTCATTATAATGTGTCATAACATTAAACATTTTTCGAAAATTCAATATTGCGGTGGTACAAAATTATCAAACTTTATTCTTATTTCTCACACCCTGATCAGTGACAGGAGTTCAACTCTGTATAGTATTATTATTATTATTATTATTATTGGTATTCTGCCCGAAAACAGGTCCGTGCCTCCGAAGAGGCGATCCTCGGCCGGAGTATACGTGCGGTGAGGTGGCCAGGGCCTTTCCGCTCCTCCTTTCCCCACCAACAGCACGTGATCCCACTGAACCGGCATTCCATCCAAGGTCCAACCACACCCAATGCTGCTTAACTACGGAGTTCTCATGGGATCCGTTGGCTCTGTATAGTATATCACTAATAATATCTTAATCTACTGGCATAAACTTATCGACCTTACTTTTGATAAATTATAAGTTACATGTTGCACGTCTCAAATCGTTGTTGTTGATACTTTTAGGTAATGTAGCCCCGTGCACTTGGATGTGTGTATAATTAGTATGGTAACCTGTGTCACTGTGATGTCTGTACTAGTGTGTGTATTTGTAATTGAGGTAGGATTTGGGTAGGAAGCGGCCATGGCCTTAAGTTAGGTATCATCCCAGCATTTGCCTGGAGTAGAACTGGGGAAACCACGGAAAATGACTTCCAGGATGGCTGAGGTAGGAATCAAACCCTCCTCTTCTCAGTTTTGCCTCTCAGGCCAGAATTAAATTATTTGGCAGAGCTGGGAATCGAACACAGGCCTCCGCGGTGACAGTAAAGAATGTTAGTCGCCATACCACGAGGTGTACTTTCCATAAGAAAATAACAGAACCTGTTTGGAGACAAGATGCTCAGCCATGAGTAAAACGATTGAAATAAGCGCTGCTCGTAAACTTTTCCTTGCTTCCTCCTCGTGTTCCACGGTCTCCATTATAAGGGAGATGCAGCGTTTATAATTGCTTCTTGAGCAAAGCTGAGTGCTCAATGACTCCTGCGCGACCTCTTACCACTTTCAGCTGCAGGGGTTGAAGCCAGAATTAATATAACATGCTACAATTAACAGGCAGTCACCAGGGGACCCAGTAGAAGATCGTGCTCGAGCGAGTTTCAAGGAAGACCATGATAAAAACATTGCTGTTAAACAATGCTCCCAAGGATAATAGAACCACCATTGAGGGTCTGAAATTTAAACAAAACGAGCTTCTTTCTGCACATAACAATTATAACAATGATGATAATAATAACCCATAGTAAACAAGTAGTTCCGTGAAGAACTAAAGTCTATTTTCATATACCCTACTTATGGTAATTGCCTGTATCAACATACAAAATTTCAGTTTGATTGATGTAATAGATTCGTAGATATTGAGAACCGTCTGGTATTTCGGATGGTTGCCATGTTGGATTTGTATATATGTAGGTCTTGAGTTATGAACTATCACAAGAAGAGTATTGTGTACGTGTAGTATTCAAACTTCAATCGCATGATTTGGACACAGGAAGTAAAAACGAGATTTTAAAATTTCGCACAGCTACCATCTTGTGGTTATGAAAACAATTGAAATAAATTAGATGCCAGTGGATTAACATTTGTAAGCCTTTACCGT
The DNA here is from genome assembly GCA_946902985.2 of Meconema thalassinum. Taxonomy (NCBI): domain Eukaryota; kingdom Metazoa; phylum Arthropoda; class Insecta; order Orthoptera; family Tettigoniidae; genus Meconema; species Meconema thalassinum. Next base: position 424,954,312 of record OX336388.2, on the reverse strand, counting down.
ATCAAGTTTCACTGCACTTAGATGGTTAAATCGTGAGAAATGTCCATTTAAATTTTTATAATTCGCATCGCCGCCAAGTTGGATTTGTGCTCACCAGGTTATTGAAAATCCTATAGGTGAACTTATGTCCATAGCCTCTATGAACATAAAAAAAATCAATTTGATTTCAGTAAAAGATTCGTAGATATTGAGAACCGTCTAAATATTTCGGATGGTTGCCATGTTGGACTGTAATATGTATAGGCCTTAGAGTTATGTACCATTAAAGGAAAATTATTGCGTAGGTTCATTATTCAAACTTTCACTTCCATCGCATGATTACGACACAAGAAATAAAAACTTAATTTTAAAATTTCGCACAGCCGCCATGATGAGGTTATGTAAACAATTGAACTAAATTGGATTCCAGTGCATTACAATATGTATAAAAATTTACTGTACCATATTTCACTGCGCTCAGATGGTTAAATCGCGAGATAAGTCTTATTACAATGTTTCAAATTCGCTTGGACGCCGTGTTGGTTTTTCAGTTACCAGGTTTTTGAAAGTCTCATAGGTGAACTTCTAGTAGTGCACATTATCACTGTACAAATTGTCAGGGATATCCGTAATAGTTTCGGAGATATAGAATGCCAGTGAAATATTTCGCACAGCCGCCATGTTGGATTGGTGAGATATAATAAAATTTGAAGGGCACGGTCGGGGTTGGCCAAAATAGTACTATGACCTCACCGAGTTTCATTGAAATCCCTTTAGCCGTTTAGAAGTTATTGGGGGGGGGCGCACACACACACACACGCGCGCGCGCGCGGACAAAATGTGATCTCATAAGTTTTTTTTTTTTTCATAACATGAAAATAGGCTAAAAATGATACATTTAAAATACTGTACATTGGAATTCCTCTGTCAACAAGACAATAGCTGCCAATAAGCAGAACCTCATTGTCACTGACAAAGTGCACAAGAGCACATGGTTCATAGTCATTGCAGTACCAAACTCTCACAACATCAGAACTAAAACCCACGAAAAGATAAACAAACATTGGCAACAGAAATAAAACGCCTTTGGAAACAACAAACAGTCACTGCCATCCCAGTTATAATCTCAGCCACGGGAGTAATACCGAAACAGCTCAAAACAGCTCTACACCAACTGAATCTACCATTCAACATCCATCAGAAAATGCAGCAGACAGCAATACTGCAATATTGTCACGATATTCTTCAATAGTGATTGAATACCAGCAAAGCTTCTTGCGTACGCGCACCGAAGTTTTGCCGAAGACCAGAATAACCGTGTTTAATGAACAATTTGTGATATATGGTAATAATAATAATAATAACAAAGGATTTTTTGTAGCTATCCAAGACCAGGTTGGAAAAATTGATTCATAATCGTTACCGATGCGTTTTTGTTGAACTTCGTCGTTAACACTTGTGTTTTATTGCATTGCAGGTCGAGTTAATTTGTCAACGTAAATGGCTGCCGAAAGGAACTTTTTACCAAGAAAAACCGATCTCTGGAGAGTATTCCTCCAACGCAGAATGCACTGGAGAATGCACTGGAGCAACACATCCGGCGTGCCATGTACCAAGGGGTTTATGTGTTGGGACAATCTCTGAGCCCAATCCAGGAACTACCTCACCGTCAGATTGGGGCTGGGAGGAAAGTCCATCAGGATGGACACTGCGGTGGACGACTATCCCCATTGCAACTAAGGCTTGCTTAGAACTAATCCGTTGCGGGTGCAAAATTTGTGCAACTAGGCCTCAGCAATGTGTATGTAGGAGGAGAGACTTGAAGGGCACGGAACTGTGCTCTTGTGACGCAATTTTTTTATTATTACGCTTATTTTCTACTTCCGTCTTTATTTTCTGGTGATGGCTGTCCACTTAATAGCTAAGAAATTATTTTAATTCATTTTTCCCCTTTTTTAGGAAGTTTGTTGAGCCTCCAAGATTAGTTTTGGTGGGCCTGATGCATAGGGCCACATGCATTACAAAATATGGACTTCTGCCTTCTTATTCTTTGTTTTCTCATGCCTTGTTATTCTTCCTTTTTTGCTTTTCTGTAAGTTATCAAAATGATTTGTGATTTTTATTAAATAAATTAAAGCTTGGAGAATGCGATGGCTTCTTTTTGCAGCTTTAAGAAAGATGTGCCTAGTAGGTAGGCAACAAAACCACACATTTAAATCCTTCCACTCCAAATCGTGTTACCAACGTTTTCCAGGTGATTCTCTGTGCAAACAGTATCCATCGTGAAGCAAAATAGGCATTTGTAATCAAGTTAAGCGTTCATTTCGTAGCTCACTCCGGGTGGGTATGCAACCATGCAAAACAGGCACTCGGCGCGACTTCCGGAAGTGGCTACCATCTCAGATCGAAAGTTTAGGGTCCAAACTATAAGTGTGCCAAGTCTCATGCTTCTATCAAAAAATGAACGGTGGTATTACCTAACCTCCCCACTAAAGTGCACAATTCCTTAGCGTTAAAAGCCTCATCGTGTGACTTTGGACACATATTTTCCAGTGCTGGAGTTATCTTGAAGAATGATGAAGGCTTTGATTTAAGACAGGGCATGCACTAGTTCCATAGTAAGACGATTATGCTTCCTTCATGTTTCATGTCTATAATTACTACAACTTATGGATATTGAGTTTTGATTTTGATATTATTGCTCTATACTTTACAACTAAAGCCCTGCGCGGATGCGGATATCCGTGGATATATCCGCATTTCGCCATGCGGATATAGTTTGCATGGCTGTGCGGATTGCGGATAAGCTGCGGATAATGTTTGGAGAAAATTCGCGGATAGGTTTTAGAATACAATATGAACTTGTTTAGGCTTAATATCATTACTAGGACCCAGATGTATCTTATGATATAATTTATCATATTTTTCCGGTATGTTTTTTTTTTCTTTTTCATGACAAATGTAAGATGATGATTTAAGCTAATCTCATTTGGAACACAAGCCTCTCCAACGTTTTCTGTCTTCCCACCATCTCTCAGCTTCCACCCTTGTCCAGTCTTCTCCTCTCTTCTTCACGCTTTCTTCCACCCCCTTCAGCCACCTGTCTCTCGGTCTTCCTCGCGGTCTCTTTCCTTCCCACTTCGTCTCGTGTACTCTCCTGGGTATCCTCTTCTCCTCCATTCGCTTTACATGTCCATACCATCTAAGTCTAGATTTCTCTATACCATCCTGTAACGGTTCCTCCTTCATTAATTCTCTGGTCCTCTCATTTCTTATTCTGTCCATCTTAGTAGCTCCAATACTGCTTCTCAAGAACCTCATCTCACTGGCCTATAACATTCATTTTAAACATAGCACATGACATACATAGCCTTAGGTAACGACTTTTCCTGACATTTCTAAATATGTTGCTTTAGTAATTAACGCTTTATCTAATTAAAAATATTATTGTAATACAAGTAGATTCGGATAACAAACGTGGGAATGCGGAAAAACGTCGTGCGCATGCGGGGCGGATGCGGATATCAGTTGTGCGAATGTGGGGCGGATGCGGTTAACAGTCGTGCGGATGCGGCTAACGTTTTGTTTATCCGCGCAGGGCTCTATTTATAACAACGTAGGTTATTTAGCTATTTAGTACACCACATGGAAAGTGATTTTAATACGAGGGACAATATGAAAATAGACTGTTTAGTTCTTCACGGAACTATTTGTTTCCAATGACATTGGGGTGGACCTTTCCCAACTTCTCCTTCCGCTCTGCCTTTCATGGCTGTACTTCTTTCCATTTCATTTCCCTGCCTTCGGTGGCTTCGGTAGCGTACTTGGTAGCACGCTGAGCTTCTATGCCCAAGGTCGCGGGTTCAAACCCGGCCGAAGTCGTCGGATTTTTTAAGAGTGTTAAAAGTCCCTCAGTATGCCTTCTTTCGGAGGGGAAGTAAAGCCGGCGGGCCCATGTCATAGATTTATGGCATGTAAAAGAACCTTCCACTAATTACTCATGTGTGAAGCTAAATTATACTGTAGGTTAGATTTGACTAACGCTCTTTAGTTCCAACGTTTGTCGGCAGGAGCCGACTGCGGTGGCATCTAGTAACCAAGTTCATAAATAGTTGTCGTTGACGGTAGCATTTGGTAGCAAAAGTAGGAACTAGTTGAAATTTGAATGTCTGCAGTCCTTTCCTGAATTACAGATAACACACACTATTACAGTCATCACAATTAACACCGGTTATCAGACAGATTCTACACACACCCAAAGTACACGGGGCTACATGACTGCGTTGTCGCAGCCCCTAAACTGAGGAACCAACTATCCCTGTCTTTGATCTCTTTTTTGTTGTTGTTGTTGTTGTTTTTTCTTTTACATTAATCTTCTAGTATGTGAGGTCGTTGTAAGTTAGTACCGTGGTTAGTATTGGTTATAGCTTTATCATTTCATTTCACTATCACCCAAATCATTAGGGGCAGATAACCTAAATATTTGTCCTTTAAAACAACAATCGCCACCGTCAGTAAATTGAAATGAAAATCCACAGCCTGCTTCCAGTCTCCGACCGGGTCAGGAATGGAATGAATGAAGCCCCCATCTAGCGGCGAGGATATGAACTGTGCCGGCTGCCGAAGCCTGTCGCACTCCTCTGGGGAAATGATTAAATGAATGACAGATGAAATGAAATGAAATGATAGTGGAGAGTGTTGCTGGAATGAAATTGTGACAGGGAAAACCGGAGTACCCGGAGAAAAACCTGTCTGCCTCCGTTTTGTCCAGCACAGATATCACATGGAGTGACCGGGATTTGAACCACGGATCCAGCGGTGAGAGGCCGGCGTGCTGCCGCCTAAGCCACGGAGGCTTCACCGTCAGTAATAATAATAATAACAATCGCATAGACTGTTATTTGGGTTATAGGCCTAGATATTTTGAGTTAGCGCCAGTTGGTATTGTCTACTTTCCAATACAAGAAATCTTTAATGTGCCCACAATGAATGAATCTCAGTAGTGTGGATTCAAAATGTTCCACTTTCTCGGTTGGGAACCAAACCAACGATCGAATATCTTACCACTGATCCACGGAGGAGGCTGACGCCAGATTGAACCAGCCATTGTGCACCATGGTGCAGATGTGATCCTACGTTGTTAACTGTACTTCCTCAAATGAATTATAGGAGAAGCGTTGAAATATAAAAATACGAAGAGTGCTTCATACAGGGTTGTTATGTGTGTGCGCGCCCGTAAACACGGCACACTAAGCCGGCTGTGACTAGCGCAGATCGCGGCCGCACGCATCCGGTTCAGCCGGTGGTGGCGTGCACTTTCACACTTTTATCAAACATGTTCAATAATGTGTACTTACAGAGCTCATAGGCGATTCTGAAAATGTCCTCTCTCTCTCTCTTGGAACACACGCCTGACATCTTTTGATGAAAGAATGTTTACTCTATTATTATTTACGGAGCCTGTTTCCTTGAATTGTTTAGCGAGCCTCCTAATATTGACCTGGCATTAGGCACAGGTCTCCCTGGAAACTTGATTCGAAATTTTCGTCTCGTTTCAGAACAAGATTTTCTGCTTTTCATATACGAATTATGGATATACACACGTTCGCGCAATGTGAATTGGTGTCTAGGCATGACCAACAATCACAGTAATCACAATACTCACTAAACGTGCAACACTAATGTCTAAGCTTTGCAAATACACGCCCATATGAATGACAAAACACGTGTGAACTAACGATATGAGTCAGCGGAGCACACCACCGCCAGCTGAACTGGGTGCGGGCGGCCGCGATCTGCGCTAGTCACAGCCGGCTTAGGTTGCCGTGTTTACTGGCGCGCACACACATAATAACCCTGTATAATTAATGAGTGATTAATTCACAAAATGGTCATCTGATGTGACCCACCTCCACTTGCAATGCTTCGTTATATTCTTAGAATTGCTAAATAGAAATGGAACAAATTGGGCCAGGGAAAGTAAGATGTCTTGATCAATGATATTACATAGAGAGTGCTAGCTTGACGGAAAGCAGGAATTGATGCATTGTTTGACTTTTCTGTGCACAATGTTAAATTGACAGTGATAATTGTCCGCCATTGTGCAACATGGTGCACGTTAGATCCATGGCAGGGCAAAACGTGGATGGTGTGTGTTTTAACTGTTAATTTCTTATATCTCTACTCAGTATAAAACAAAGTCCCCGATTCTTGGATGTTCCAGGTAATCTCGAGAACCACTGGATGGACTTTGATGCGGTTTTCACCGTTCTGTAAAGGATTTATCGAGGAAGTTTCTGTAGAAAATAATTTATTCATGACCAAAGGAAGCCGAGCAGTAACGATTTCAGTGAACAGAGACGAAATACGAAATAAAACCTACCGTCCGTGCGCCTTTTAAGCTTACGCTGGGTAAACCGTTAAAATATCTTTATACTATGAGAGTAAGAATTATTCAGCATGAAAATTTCTACCAAAAAAAGTCCGCGATAGCATATCTCTATCATCAACACATCGCCCACTCGAAGTGTGTTTACGTTTTCATTTCTTCCAACAATCCCCATTCAATTACTAGCTTCGGAGACAGTTTATGAGCTAGCTAGTGGGCGAGCCTATCACCCCAGTTTCAGCCTTCGTTCCGCAGAATACACAGTCAAGTTCAGATTGGGGAGAAGGGGGATTTGTGTTTTATGCACCTCTCCATTCTTAAATTACGTCTGACGAGAATCCGTTTCACATGCTATCTCCATGATAATGTAATTAATAGTCCAGTCAGTGATTTTAACCCATCATGCCGAGACGGAAAACGGATATAGGTCGTAGTTCATTGAAATCGAAAAAAGTACGCCTTTTAAGCTTACGCTGTGTAAAGCGTTATAGTTATCGGGCGAAGCCGGGGTCGGTTGCTAGTTCCTTCTATACAGGGTGAATTTTAAGTACACCAACAAACTACTGGGAGGGCTTCCTGGCTGGAATTGGAGCAAAAAAGTTATTATCAACTTGATGTCCGGAAATGGACGGCGAGTGTGCAACGACAGCAAGTAGTCCCGGCACACTGTACACGGTCTGAAGCTCATCCATATCACAATAGGTGTTCAAAGTGCCTCCATTGGATGCAATGCGAGAGTTCACACGTCGCATCATAGATTTCGGCACTCTTTCGAATGTTCCGGCCTGTATCTGAACAGCATCACGGACTTTTCGGACACGCTGTTGAAGGTTTAGCACATCGGGAACAGGCGCACCATACACAACGCTTTTTAGATGCACCCACAAGTAAAACTCCATAGGGTTTAGGTTCGGTGATCGAGCAGGCCACGTAACAGAGCATTTGCATAATATCCGCCGTCTGGGGAAGGTGTTGGCGAACGATACTGCGGAAGTGGGGTGGCACTCCTCATGACCTGCCGTGTTGCCAAAGGCTCATTATCAAGCAATAGTGGCAGCGTGTTTTGCAGGAAGCCCAGATGATGTCTACCGTGGGAACGATGTATTTCCGGATATGCGTTGATATCGACATTTTGCTCCAATTCCATTCAGGAAGCCCTCTCTGCAGTTTGTCGTTGTACTTAAAATTCACTCTGTATATGCTCAGTGCTCTTTGAGCGGCTGATTGTAACTCGATGTGGACTTCGGCCTATTTGTTTATAGTCTCGACCATGAAACACACATGCTGCTAGCATGTAAGTGACTTTCCACCGTCCCCGTCACGAACAGTTGTGAAGTCTATCTAAAAGTTGGACATGGGGCAGCCCGCTTAACTGGCATGCATGCCCGCTACCTAAAATCCGATTAGATGCAACTCACCGGGCTTTTAAAAACGACTTAGCAATCTAAGATTGTTACTGTTGTTTTAATTGAAAGGCTTGGACATATAGGTCATTTAACTCCGTTTACTTGGGCGTGTGTAGAATTTGTCTGATAACCTGTTTTACTGTGGTGACTGTAGTAGTGTGTGTATTTGAAATTTTGGAACGGATTGGGAAGGAGGCCGCCGTGACCTTAAGTTATGATCCATCCCGGCATTTGCCTGGAATAGAAGTGGGGAAACCGCGGTTGGTTGAGGTGGAAATCGAACCCACCTCTTCTCTGTTTGTCTCACGAGGTTGAGTGTACCCCGTTCCAGCCCTCAGATCAGAATTAAATTTCTTGGCAGAGCCGAGAATCGAACCAAGAATGCTAACCGCTACACCTAACTTAAAGCCACGGTCGCTTCCTACCCAAAACCGACCTTAAATACAAATACACACACTGGTACAGACATCACAGTGACACAGGTTATCAGACAATTTCTACACGCACCCAAGTTCACGGGGTTACATACCACGATGTCGTAAATCCCCTAATAGAATCAACTACAACATTTATTTCGATTGGGTTGCTTTCTATTTATTCCGAGAGATTCCTAAGTTTCAGTTGGGTGTTCCATTGTTGTATGGCCATGGCCAGTACATTTATGATTTCCCGAGAAATCTTGTAGATCTGCATGACTTGAAGTAGCCAAGAGAGTGAGGCGGAGACAAATGCTTTATAGTCAATATAAGCTATATTCAGATTCTGTTGTTTCTTTCCAACATGTTCATGTACCACAGCATCTAAATTTAGTTGTTCCTCACAATCCATTGATAATCTGCTATAGCCTACCCCTTCTGTTCTGCTATCATGTCATTCTCAATGAGATGTCCATAAATCCGTTCTGCCAGTAGATTTAAACAGCACTGACAGGCATGTAATCGGTCTATAGTTACCGGGATCTTCCATGTTACCGTCATGAAAGGCGGAAGAGGTAGTTTAGTTAGTTATTGGAGTTTTAAGGGGCGGAACAGGTAGTTTTCTTCTGATAATGCAAATGAATGCTTTAGAGCTTTGTGTACCGATGCCAATTGTTTGTAACAGAATTTATTGATAAGGTCCGGGCCAGGTGCTTTCCAATTACCATTGTTATTATTATTATTACTTCAGGTAATATGTAAAATATAACAGCGTTCGCTGGGTTCTTGCATTAGCAGACAACACTCGCAGCGAGTCATAGTGCTGAAACTGATTCCCAGCAGGGCAGCGCGGGACTTAGCTTAAACAGCCACATGGTGTAATAATATCACTACAGCCAAGGGGCAGATGACCTCGTAGTTCCGCCCCTTAAAACAACAATAACTAACTCACTCCAGCCAAGGAAACAAGGGTGGTTTCATTTCACGTTCAATTCCAAGTGCTATATCCTTGAATTTCTAACTTCAAGAACTTTCAAATGCTGCTGAAAAAAATAATGTTTCCATTGAAAAGTCGTATAGGCCTATGATTAAATTTCTTCGAATATTTGAAGGTTGGAACTTAAATAGTGGCAACTATATATTTACTACTAATACAAAAGAGATACATGTTACAAAGTTTCACTGTCCTTCAATGTAACGGAGAGCAGTGGGACAAAAGTGATTAACTTAGGCTATGTCCAGTAAGGTGAGTTAGTAACCTACACATTGAGCGTATATTTTGTAATCCAGTTGTGTGCCTTGAAACTTCATATTCTACAGGAAATAAAAATAGCATAAGAACCTCGGAAACAATCACACATTGTCGTTTCGCTTTGAACATTCTTGCATGCCCAGTAGAAGGTTTTAGGCCACTCCTCAATCCAACGGGCTATTATTTCATTTTAGAATGCCATGGTGTTTGAAGCCATTTTTCAGTGTTGCCTTAGTAATCGAAATGTAATGTTTTTCATTCGGTCACACACTTGTGTTGAGCGATTGAAAAACATTAAATTTCGATTTTATAATGTCCTTGAATTTTCGAAACCAATTGAGTACAAATATAATAATAATTTTAATAATATTCAACATGTGGAAATGTGGACGTTGGTGTATTCTTTGGAATACACGGTCAGTCCGAGTTAGCTTTTGCTGCTCTTTGTTCTATTTGTTTCATTCTTTATGTTCCCTTTCGCAAACACCAACAGTGATTCCTTACGTTCTATTTCCTCTGTGCCTTTGTTTATATTATTTGTAAGTCTGTTCTAGATATATATCTTCCATGAACAACCTAGCGGCATCTAGCAACTAACCACTGAAGTTTCTCAAGATCTCCGAGCTCAAGAGGACTTCCTCACTAACCACTAGGCGTGGTCATTTTCGCCAGCCAACATCTCCATGAAAACTGATTCCTGAAGAAAGTTCGCATCTATGAAGAGTCTTTTATTTTTGTGATGTTTATTATAATTATGTACACCTTCTTGTCTATAACCCCACTCCTTTTTGCTTCCCCTACCACCCCCCGCTTACCTTCCTCTGCCGTGTGCGTCTTTGCTCGCTCTCATTCATCATAGTTCGGCCGCCGAGTACAGTGAAATGCCCTACTCGGGCCAGTCTCTTGCTCTCTTGAGACTTTTTAAACCAGACGCCATGTCTGAATTTTAAAACAACGGTCAACAGGAACTATTGCCTACTCTACAAAAATGAGCTAAGTACAAAACTTCAATGGTTTTCACCGTATTTTAATTGTTCTTAAATAGCTAAATGCTTTTAATATAATTTTATAGACAGTGTGAAAAATTGCAAACTGTTGTGCAATAACTGTCTTCTAGGGATTTTCCTTTATTAAGCTATGACTATCTAAGCTAGCTTTCTAAGATGAGATTTAGTGCTTCTTGTACTAAATAATGGGAATTACCTTCCCACTACGAGGGATCTAATTTAAAATACCCACTGTCTATAAAACTTAGCTTTTTTCCTCCGTGGGACCTTACTGCCCCATTCAACAGTCATCAAAACTCCAGAACTTTCTAATGTCAAGTGATCTTTCTACAAGTAAAGTAATCGAATATTTTCCACTCAATTATGAAAATGCTTTTCCTAACTGAGAAATTTACGTGACATAAACTGCTGGTTAACACCTAATTTGCTTGCCTCCGTGGGAAAATTACCTCATCATTCAACTGCAATACATAAACTTTCTAACGCGATTCAACTAGTGATCTTCAACAATAACGTTTCTCTTTACAAACCTTCTGTGCTGCAATAGTGAACTTTTCAAATCCATCAATAGACTATAGTGCAAAACAGTGCCCGTTCAACTACCAACCGCGTCGCGTTTGAATGAGAGCAATGCATTTGGCTAGGACTTTTTCCTAAAGTTCCCATTTCTTCCTTCCCAAATACCCTACTAACTCAATACAATTAACTGTAAATTTAAGTCAATTTCTATGAGGACTCGCTTGCTAGCAAGCGCCCTCCCAAATTTGTTCCATGTATCCCTTATTCATTCTGTATAAATTTCAGCAGTTATAAAAACTGCTTATTAATTTATTTTCTTATCCTGCCAGTACAGGAATTGTTAATTTTATACGTGTTCAACTCTTTAACTAATCTTTCTTTTCTCTCCAGGTTTCATTATACGACCTGTACATCATTGTATTTACAATATAGTAATTACTGTTTTGATAGCGGTAATTTACGCTTGTAATATTTTCTTCTTTCCAGTTATAATCAGGAATTCAATATATTTTTACAGCCTTTTCGATTTTCATAAAGGGATTCCAAAAGTACCTGATCTAATTATCAAAGTTATAATTGCTTCATAATTGTTTTTATAAACGTTAAAGTTCTTAATCTCAAGCACATATTTTAAAACCTTTTGTATACTTGCTTTCACAAGTTCAAAACTTGCATTTGAAAATTGTAATCTTCTTATTAGGTCTGAGACCTTGGCATTTTACAATTACCTGTTTTTGTTAACTCAAATCAAATTCTAACATAAGCATTGTTAATTTTCTAAAATTTATATTTTATGTTAATAAACTCGCTATTATTGTTTGCTTTATCTTCTTTGCTAGAATAACGATTAAGCAGCACCTTATCTACCCTGATTCTTCCTATAGGCTTAAGCTCTCTTTACGACAACGAATAAATATTCAAAAAATAAAGTATTTACTACTTGTTGCACTTGAACAAGAACTCTCCGTAACAACATTTTCGAAGTTTCTCTTTTTTTTTTTTTTTTTTTTTTTGCCAATCCTAGCAAGCCACTAAGACAAGTATAGCTAGCTCTGCAAGCTTCCTACTTGTTGAGATTTTTTTTCTCTTACCTATGGTTTGCTTCCAAAAATTTCAGTTTTGTTTGAGCTAGGTTTGAAGTTCTTCCTCTTTTCTAAGCTTTTATTCGGCGTCTTGCTGGGTAACAGCTTAGTTTTCCTTAAGTGCAACAATTGGTATTCTTCCAAAAATTGTCAAGAAAACAAGTAAAATTATTACAAAAAGCATTAAAAAACTGCTTCATCACTTTCCTCTCCGGGAGCATTCGGTCTACTGTCGGAGATCCAACAGTTCCCAGAACTAAAAAATATCACGGCGAATTCAAATTATTTCAGCCTTTCAAAACATTCGATTAAATCTAACTCTTTTGAAAGAAGAAACAGTAAATCTGTATCTCTTAACACACTTTGTCTTGCCAGACTACTATCCGTCCCCATAGTAGGAGAATACCGACTTGGGAGGGAAAGAACGCTCGCAGCTTGCTTGCAAACAGCCCAAGCTCCAGCCACATTTCCCGTTAGCTGTGGTCAGGTCCCTACCCACTTTAGGTGTCTCACGGGCGTTGTGCGGTGGAACCTTTATTGAAGACTCATTCGTTTGGTTTTATTCTTCTGTATTGGACTCCCGTCCTATCTACCCATACTTGTTCTCCACACCGATTTTTTTTTCTTTCATTATCATCATCCCATAGGTTGAGTTAATCCTAAGCTAAAACCTACCAGACGTAAGCTTATGTTAGGTGTGGCCAGCAGCATTCGTGGCAATGCTGCCTTCAGCTCAACGCTTCTCTAGAAATAACAACTCTAGGTTCCGTTGCATGGCGTCGCTACAGCCGTGTTGTCACTTTTGAAGTTCCACCCTTCGTACAAGTAGTAGGGTAAATATACTTATCTTCTCTTTACATTTTAAGGACCGCCGGTGGTAGGGTTCGAACCCACTTGTCTATCGAGTCCGGAGCAGCCTGACTCCATGGGCTTGCACCGTAGCGTGCGTAGCGACCACAGGCCATATTCCCCTTATATTCTAACACTTAGTGAAAACTCTCTTCTATAGCTTAGAGCGTTCAGGAAATAATGGCTGGAGCACCCTGTATATGTTTGCTCCTGGGAAAGAGGGTTACAAACCCCCTCCCGTGCTGTGACATAGCTTTTAACTCGAAATACAAAGCACCGTGGTAATTGGTTCTGTCAAAGCTGTAGGGCATTGAACTGAAAATTAATGTATGTTTCATTCCCAGGTACTTGCTCTTTGAAGTGTTAAAGAATATGGCGATTAATTTAAGTTCGTACGACAACAATCTTGAGATACGTCGATGAGTGTGGAGTTAAGGATCCGCACATTGAACCTTTAATTTTAAATTAAGCGCACGATTTAATTCTGTTATCGGTTAATATTCAAGTTGCATTTATTAAAATCTGAAATTCGAAGCTCGGTACTAACAACAGCAAAATATGAGGGTAATTTTCTCCATGCATTTTTCACACTCACTCTATGGAATTGCAGGGTTGTACCTTATTTTAAGTTTCAGGCCACCCATCAAAATCATAGATGGTTGGTGACCAAGACAGCTTATCTTCTAAGTCCGCCTCGTGCGTAGTTGGTAACATTCCTGGCTGTCTCACCTGAGGCCCGGGTTCAACTCCCGACTCCGCCTGGCCTGAGAGCTACAACGGGGTACACTCAGCCTCGTGAGGCAAAACTGAGAAGTAGTGGGTTTAATTCCCACCTCCGTCATCCTGGAAGTTGTTATCCGTGTGGTTTCCCACTTTTGCTCCAGGCAAATGCTGGGATGGTTCAAACTTAAGGCCACGATCGCCTCCTTCCCAATTCTCACATGAATTACAAATACACACATTCTACTACAGATAAAAAATAACACAGGTTATTAGGAAAATCCTACAAACACACAAGTACAGGGGGCTAAATGACAACCGTCCCCAATCCCCTCAAATAAAACAACAACAACAACAACATCAGCTCTTCCGAATAAAGCAAAAACCTTAACAACTTAAGTGATACATTGCGTTCGCACCCCCAGTTCATGGATCCTGCCTACGCCCCAGATCGAACCCTGGTGTCAACAGTGGCCATCCTGGGTGTGGTTATCCACAGCCTTTTCCACATTTATTATGAGATGACAGGGCATGATAGTAATAAATGGTGAGATTGTGAGAAGTTACTCACAAACAGTAGGATGAGAAGGACAATAAGAAATATTATGTTAAGTGCAATTCTAGAGAGGGAATTTTGTGAATAATAATTTAAGAAAGGATAATGCGTAGTTCAGGAATATTTATTATAAATATTTTAAGATATGATAGTGTGAAATATTATAGGATCAATATTTTAAGGAAATGACGATGTTGAAGTATTATAATATGAATATTTTATTGGATTTAAATAGCTAGATTAGATATATTTATTTTACAAAATGAGAGTAAACTAGGGGATTTTAATGTGTTAATTCAGATCACTATGTGAATTTAAGGCTAGTGATAGGTCACTGAAGAAAATTATTTGTTTGTGATGGAAGTGGTGAGTGTTTTATTTGTTTACGTTGTAAGTGCACAAATGGTGACAGAATATCGAAGATGGAATGTTGTTTCCTTATTAGTAATTTATATTTGTTTTTATCTCGTCAGGGCTGGATTTACCAGTAGGCCCCATAGGCCCCATAGGCCCCGGCCTAGGGGAGCACCATGCTGAGGGGCGCAAAATTAATCCGCAAATGTTTTGTCAGAAAATTTCCATATAATGTAGTTGTATGCATAGTTGTAGGTTGTATGATTCAGTGTATATCTGAATATCTAATGAGTCTTAAATGGTTTAAACTTATTTTAATATCTCGTTGGCCCATTTATTTATAGTGTATATACAAATTAAGAAACAGTTGATTCTCTCATTATTAGTCTATTTTCATTTTTGAAAAAAAAATTGGCTTATGAGATCACCTTTTGTCCGTGTGTCTGTGTGTGCGTGTGATGTGTGTCCCCCCTAATAACTTCTAAACGGCTGGAGCGATTTCAATGAAACTCGGTAAGTTCAAAGCACCATTCTGGGTGACCTCGACCGTGCCCTTAAAATTTTATTGTGTCTCACCAATCCAACATGACGGCTGTGCGAAATTTCTCACCAGCATTCAGTATCTCCGAAACTATTATCGATATCACCCTGAAATTGTGTACGGTGATAAAGGGCTTTACTAGAAGTTCGCCTATGAGACTTTCAAAAACCTGGTAACTACAAAATCAACATGGCGTCCAAGCGAAGTTGAGACTTTTAAATAGACTTTTCTCGTGATTTAACCATCCAAACGTAATGAAACTTGGTACAGCAAATGTTTATACACATTGTAATGCACTAGCGTCTAATTTAGTTCAATTGTTTACATAACCTCAAAATGGCGGCGGTGCGAAATATTTCACTGGCATTCCATATCTCCGAAACTATTACAGATATTACCCTGAAATTTTGTACGCTAATAAAGGGCACTGGTACAAGTTTATCAATGTAACTTTCATAAACCTGCAAAGTAAAAAAAGAACATGGCGGGCAAGCGAATTTGAAACATTGTAATAGACTTTTCTTGTGATTTAACTCTCTGAGCGCAGTGAAATGTGGTACAGTAAATAATTATGCATATTGCAATTCACTGGCATCTAATTTAGTCCAATTGTTTACATAACCTCAAAATGGCGGATGTGCGAAATTTTTAAATTAAGTTTTTATTTCTTGAGTCGTAATCATGCGATCGAAGTGAATGTTAGAGTAATGAACCTACGCAATAATTTACCTTTAACGGTACATAACTCAATGGCCTATACATATAACAATCCAAAATGGCGAGCATCGGAAATATTTAGACGGTTCTCAATATCTACGAATCTTTTACAGCAATCAAGCTGACATTTTTTATGTTCATAGAAGCTATGAACATAACTTCACCTATAAGACTTTCAGTAACCTGGTGAGCACAAATCAAACATGGCGTCGACGCGAATTATAAATATTTAAATGGACGTTTCTCGAGTGCATCCGAGTGCAGTGAAACTTTGCACGTTATATGCTTATAGAAATGTTAATCCACTGGCATCTATTTTATTTCAATTGTTTCCATAACCACAGGATGGCAGCGGTGTGAAATTTTTAAATCTCGTTTTTACTTCTTGTGTTCTAATCATGCGATTGAAGTTTGAATACCACATGTACACAATAATCTTCATAACAGTACATAAAATCCAACCTGGCGACCATCTGAAATATTTAGACGGTTCACAATATCTACGAATCTACCACAACCTTCAAACTTAAATTTTGTATGTTGATAGAGGCAATTAACATGAGTAGGATATATGAAAATAGGCTGTATAGTTCTTCACGTAACTACTTGTTTTAATTTATTTAATTGATTTTAATTCACGATGCACTACAATAAAATAAAAATTACCTTCACAAAGACCTTTCTGAAGTCTAAATTCATCCTCCTTCGCGATGGTATGAAGAGGGGGCGGCAAAAACCCACGGGCCTAGGAGCGCATAAAATCTAAATCCGGCCCTGTATCTCCTTAATTTTAACGCGCAGGATTCGCGATAGGCAGCATTTCTATTTCAATGAATTTTTAGTCGACAACAACATTCTAGAATTTTATGCACCAAGAAGAGAATAATATTATTTAATTAAATTAATTTATCGTCTAGCGATGAATAGAATGATACAGCTGTTGTTAATTCATTTAGGGGCTTTGCGACATCGTTGTAATGTAGCCCGTGTATTTGGGTGTGTGTGGAAGTTGTCTGAGAACCTGTGTTATTGTGATGGCTGTATTAGTGTCTGTATTAGTAATTCAGAAGAGGGTTAAAATTAATATCGTATGGCCTCGGGTGCCGGGTGCAAGCTTTGTAATTTGACACCCAGAGGGTAGCTTGCATGTCGAATTTCGTTGTTCCTTGAATCACTATGAATGTCAAGGAGGTTAGATATCTAAGCTCCTTGAACACTATAGCGCTTTCTAGTAGAAAAATGAGAAACTTTGTGTTGGCGGAAACTCCCGAGATTAATTTTGCCATTATGAACACGGCCTACTGAATTCAAATGGGTTCTTTGACATGCCAACATCGTATGACATGCGTGTCGTATTTTTGCCACCTTTCAAAAATCACTTACCACGGTCAGGAGCGAACCTGCAATCTTGGGGTTAGTAGACCGACGATATCCACTCACCCGTGGCAAGCTAGAAAAGGGTTGTGAAGGAGGCGGTCATGGCCTTAATTTAGGAACCATCCAGGCGTTCGCCTGGAGTAGAAGTGTGAAACTACGGAAAACAACTGAGGTGGGAATTGAACCCGCCTCTTCTCAGTTTTGTCTCACGAGATTAAGTGTGCCCCGTTCCAGAATTCAGATAAGAATTTAATTTCTTGGCATAGCCGGAAATCGAACCCGGGCCTCTGCGGTGACAGCCAAGAGTGCTATCCACTACGCAACACGACAGATTATAATGTTTGAGTAGGGTCAGGAGTGTGTTTTACGATGTTTTCTTTATGATTGGAATACAAGGCATCGAGCGTTAGAAGATTTTTATAGAAAATCTGGAGATGTTCATCAAGTTTTGATCCTTTATTTAGGTTCAATAATCAGATCTATGCATTGTTGGATTTACTGACAGCGGTTGCTATGCTCGCTAAAGCGCAGCGCTAGACCATGGGGCCAAGTTCTCTGCGGACTCGGTAGACGTGGGTTCGAGCCCCACCAGACTTACATTTCTTGGCATAGCCGGGAATCGAACCATTGAAATGGTTTTCCTTGGTTTCCCCATCTTCAATTCCAGGAAAATACTGGGACGGTACCTTCTAACAGGCCACGGTCGCTTCCTTCCACATCCCTGTCCTGTTTTATTCATCTTCATTCATTTCATCTCTCAGTAACTCCTCTCATCAGGTTGGTGTCAGGAAGGTCATCCGGCCGTAAAACCATCTGTCAGATAGAATTTCACCGCATTTCATCCCCAACCCCATTGGAAACGGGAATAGTAAGGGGTAGACATACATGCATTGTTAAATTTAGTTTGATGTAAACTTACCTGCCAACGATCCCGTACACCTCCTGAGATTACAGGAACATTTTCCTACCGCGCTATAGATAAGAATTGATATTGAACTAAATTCCAGTGCATAAATATTTAAAATAAGAGTATATATTCGTCTCCCGACGGGGTGTGATGGTTTTTCTTCGCGGAGATACGGGTACAGTACTGTACTATCTCGGCATGTACCTGGAGGAACTGTGGATACAAAATCGAACCTCCGATCTCCGGGACTACTGGAGCTCCCCACTGCAGTGTTGAAGCGCAACTCAACGTGCTAGGCTAAGCTGCCGGGTCATATTTTACTACAGCACTGCTTCTCTCTCTCTCTCTCAAACTTGTATTCCTCGAAGAAACTGTGTCTTTCCTAAAATCCCCACTTATCATTAGCAAAAGGATTTGGAGATTACTGCACATTTCACGGGAACAGCATGAAACCGGATTAATGAGGATTTAAAATAGGGGCATTTTAATTATTACGTTAATCCATGCTTATTAAAAGATTATTAAGTTGAATTACTGTAATGGAAAAACAACCAAATTACCTGTCCTTAATGGGAGTTTAAGCTCCATTTTACTGTGCCAGGAGGAACCTCATTTATCTTAGAATTACTGCACAATAAAAATGTCTGCCTCTAGTGTTTAATGGGCGTTCTCTTCTCAGCTATCGCTGACATTTTTTGCTCCACATATACATAAACCCTACAAATACTAACATTAAATTAGCACAACCCAGCGAGGGTGATTCTTTTAAGGCGGACTTAAGTTACTATACTTACGTGATAATCTCTTGTCCAGATAATCGTGTAATCCTAGGAATAGCAAATAATGATAATAATAATGATAATAATTATAATAATGTACTTTCGGTACATGTGTCGCGATAATGCCTTCCTCTTGACCTAATTTCACCATAAGAAAATAGGACTAATGAGATCGACTTTCGTCCATGTGTGTGTTAGCCTTCTTCCCCCTCCCCCCATTCACCCTTCCCGCCCTCACTAATTTCTTTCAGTCGATTGGGCCAATAGTAATAATAACATTTGGTAATAAGTTACCTCCATCCTGGACACCTCAACTGCGCCTTTCAAATTTCCTTTATTGTCAGCAATCCAACATGACAAACGGCCGAAATATTTCACCAGTACTCAATAACTCTGAATCTAATGCTGCAATCAACCTGAAATTTTGTATGGTGATATAAGTTCAATAATGTGACGTTCAAAAACCTGATAAACACTAAAACAACATGCTGGTCACGTGAATTTCAAATGTTTAAGTTATCTTTTCTAGTGATTTAATCATTCGAGCACAATGACACTTTGTAAAGCGAATCTTTGTTTAGAACTTAACTTATTAGGTTAGGGGCATATGACCTCGCTGTTCCGCCCCTTCTCTCTGTGGTTAACAGCCGTGAGGCTGGTTGGCAGTAGCTCGCCATTCTTCCCATCTCTCCGCCTTCCTCTTCAGTTCACAGTATGAGCGACAACTCATATCTTCCAGTATTTAACTCATGTACTCCAGTCTGGGTCTTCCTCTATAATTCTTGCCGTCTACTGTTCCTTCGATTATAACCTTAAACAGTCCATTGTGTCGCAGTATGTGGCCCACGAGGAGATTCCGTCTTCTTTTTAAATATTTAAGGAAGCATCTTCTCTCTCCCACTCTTCTAAAGTCTTCCTCATCTGTGACCATTTCTTTCCAGTTGATTTTCATAATCCTTCTATGGCATCAGGTTTCAAATGTTAGTAGTCTTTTCCTCTCTCTCTCTCTCTCTCTCTCTCTCTCTCTCTCTCCTATTGTCCAAGATTCGCTGCCATACATACGTCTTCAACATTTGTTTCCTCACATCAAGACTTATGTTCTTTGCAGTAAATAGGTTCTTCGTTTTATAGAAATCGTTCCTGGCTTGGGCAATCCTACTTAATATCTCTCTGCTGCTTCTTCCATCATCCCGACCCTTAAAACTTCAAAAACGTCAAAACTTCAAGTAACTTATTGGCGTACAATATTATTCAATTGTTTTAAAAAAATCGAGATTGTGGCCGTGCGAAATCTGAAAAACACAGTTTTAGTTCTCGTATCGTATTCAGGCAAGTGAAGTGAGACATTATATACTGAACCATTACTAGGCGTGTATTATTTATATACAGCTACTTAAATCTATGTCTTATTACATTTAACCGTTTATAAGTGTGCGCATGTCAATTCCTTAACATAAATTCACGTAAATCGTCACTGATCCTATCACTGTGAGATACAGCAGTAATGGCCCAATCTTTGTGAAACTTGACACAATGGACTGTTACTACAGTCTAAATATACAGGTATAAGAATTATATCGTACGCTAGCAGTAGTTCCCGGCTTCGCCCGGTAGATTTATTTATTTTATGGATGATAATGAATACTACTACAGAACTGGCACATGATACTTAAACTACCAGAAAAGAAATATTTTTAAATATAACTTTTTGTGGTGGTGGTGGTTGTAGTGGGTGCGATAAGCAGTACAGCATAATGGTCGTAACATTTAGGTCATTTTCCCGTAATGATAATAATGATAATAATGAATAGGGAAACGGCTATTTACTAACTCCAGCACTGACACATGTAATTTACAACAACAACAACAACTAAAAATGATTAGAAATAGGAGTAAGTGAAATAAAAGACACTGGCTAGGGCCTATATCTCATTGTCTGTTAGAAATGTAGAGACCAAGAGTGTCGTCTTTTAGGAAAATAATCAGAACAATTTGGAAAACTTCGGCTGTCCCGAGCTCCTGAGGTAGCAATAGTATCATTTATGGCCACATAGCGCTCATCGATAAGTTTCGGAATACATTAAGGTAAATTTGAAGCAACCAACGCTTTTTGCAACTGACAACCTCAATGTATTGCACCAACACCATTGCACTTATACAGATGCATAATCAGAATCAGAATGGACAAATGTAACAAATAAAAGAAATAAACAATCCATCAGGGGAACAAGGATACAAGAGGACGATCTACAATCTGCAGACAAAATGGCATGGCTTTACCTAGGCAATTTGAAAGGAAATGCCACAGAAGAGATGGTTAAAAGGTACCTAGAGAGAAATGGAATCAACGACAACGTCTATTGTGAAGAACTTCACACACGAGGTAACAGCAAGGCCTTCAAAATAGGTTTTCCTTTCCAATTCCTTGAAAATACAGAACGACCGGAATACTGGCCAAACAGAACAGTCGTAAGACGATTTCGTTTTCGGAGGTCACACCGTGATGAAGGAGAAGAACTACAATAAATATACACATGTGCTCCTATGGAACATCGAAGGCATAAAGAATGCCCTACCTATTTTCCCAACAGAGACACTAAGCAGTTATAGCGTCATCATACTGACTGAAACATTTTAACAGAGCATTTCAACATTCAAGGATACTACGGGACTCATTCATTCGCCCGCCAGACCGAAGGAAGACCAGCTG
Organism: Meconema thalassinum; assembly: GCA_946902985.2. NCBI lineage: Eukaryota > Metazoa > Arthropoda > Insecta > Orthoptera > Tettigoniidae > Meconema > Meconema thalassinum. The sequence continues at coordinate 424,932,753 of OX336388.2, read as the reverse complement.
GAGGGGTCTCCATCTTTCTCAAACCGAATTTAGGAACAATAAAAGAAATAATAAAAAAAAGAAAACACAATTATAGTAAAAAACACCCTACTATCAATCATAGGCATGCATACTCAACCGCAAATGTCAATAGAGGACATAATCGAAAGAATAACAGAGGCCTTATCGCAAACAAAATTAGATGATAGAGTAATCTTCGCAGGGGACATAAACGCAAGAATAGACAAACCAACCATTAAAACGGAACTGATTAAGGAGACACTGGAAGAAGCAGGCTATGTCCTTATTAATATCCCCAATATGAAGACATACATTGCCCCGAATGGAACCAGCGCCATAGATCTAGTCTTCTACAGAGGAACAGACATTAAAAAACTCAGTCAATAAGCACTATGGACTTCAGCCATGGCCCCAATTAGGAAACATCTACCAATCTCGACTACCTTTGAAATCTTCTGCCAAGACCAACTACCCATACCGCCAAGGAATAAAATATCCAGGAAACTAGATATAGAGAAACTAGGGCATACCAGCGAAGAAATAGATAAAGCAAAACAATTAATTCAACGGCATGAATTAACTGAAGCAGTGGAAATATGTACAAGAACCCTTCAATCATGTCAAACTCAAACGAAAGTAAGGATATCACAACCATGGTTCAATAATGACCCTGAACGGAAAAAGACCCTGCTAGCACTACATCGAGCGAAGGACACATCGGAACCGAATCACCTGGTACAATACGCCGAACAAAGAAGGAAATATAAATCCCTAATCAAAAAGAGGAGAACGGATTATATTGAAGAAGATGCCAAGAGACGCGCTGCAAACGCTCAAAATGACCCATTCCTAATGCTTAGGAAACCAAAATCACCAGTAACGAGCAATATCTCCATGGAAACATGGGAAAACCATTTCAGAAGCATTCTCAATCATCAATACCAGTCAACAGCGTTTGAATTAACTCCAGTAACAATGACAGTAAATTACACCCCCATAACAAGACAGGAAATTATTGATACAATAACAACAGCAAAAAATGGAATAGGCCCCGGTCCTGACAGCATCTGTAATGAACACCTAAAAGACTCTCTGCCTGCCATGCTAGACTACTGGGTAGAACTATTCAACACATGCATACTTACTGGGGAAATCCCAGAGCAATGGAGGTCGTCAACAATCAAAGTGATGTTCAAGAAAGGAGAAACTGATGACCCTGATTCATACCGAGGTATAGCTCTCGAAAACACATCCTTCAAAGTATTCATGAAAATCTTAACAAACAGGCTTACAGAAGAAATAGATTTCCAGATACCGGAGAGTCAATTCGGCTTCCGAAAGGGAAGAAGCACATTACATGCCGTGAAATATCTAATTGAACAAGCCCAGGATACAATGAGGCACCCAGGAAAGAAATACTTTGTGGTCTTCGTAGACTACCGTAAGGCTTTTGACCTCAGTGACAGAACGACGCTCGTCCGGAAACTCAATCACCTACTAGGGGCTACACATCCGTTAGTAATCATAATCTTGAATATCATCAGATAGTCCAAATATCAGATAGCATAGCCCTATCCAAAAACATAACCCAAACAAACAGAATCCTACAAGGAGATCCAATCAGCCCAATATTATTCAACATCATGACAGCAGATATCACAGAAATAATCATAGATACATCAGCATCACTTTTACTTTATGCGGACGACATGGCAATAGGTTCAGAAAACATAGAAGAGCTCCAAGAGGTCCTCAACAGGCTCACATCATGGACAGAAAGAAATGGCCTACAAATTAACCACAGCAAAACCAAACAGATGACCTTCAGGAAAGGAGGAAGGCATTCACTTAAAAACACAATGACTCTTCACAACAAACCACTAGAAGTAGTGCCGAAATTCAAGTACCTCGGAGTCACCCTCCAAACTACTCTAACATCCTACAATATCCACGTTAAAGAAAGAGCGGCCGCAGCAATAAAAGCCATCTACCACATCGAACAACCTCAACAAATATCATTGGGTACAGCAATGCTACTGTTCAGAACAGCCATATCACCAATAGCAACCTATGGGATTAGCATTACCTGGGAAGAACTCACACTCAGCGACCTGATGATAATAGAAAAAGTCAAGGCCCGATATCTTAAGAGGATTTTAGGCATAGGAAAGTCTGCCCCTTCAAGGTTGACATATGTATTAACTAAGGAGGACTACTTCATCGACGACATCAAAATACAGTTTTACCTACCAAACACCAAAGCCTATGAGAATGCACGCCGAACCTTAAATGAGAAACGAAATGCCATTTGGTCCGACTTTTACTCCACAGATGCCATAATGATAGAAGAGTGGAAACAAGCTAATTACGAGCTACGACACGTAATAACACGTTACGCCACCCAAGGATTTCACTATAGATTCTGCAAAACCAAGAATTTCCACCAACCGAATGAAGACTGTGTGTGTGACCTGTGCAACGATCATTGTGAAAGATACCACGCACAAAACTGCAAAATGAGGACAACCTCAATAATAAGACTGGCATTAGCATAATTGATCATTTATGTACAAAATATGTATTTGCACATTGTGCGCTTTTCTTTTAATAATTAGTAATATGTTCATGATGATAACTGTTTTAAGGGGCAAAAGAAATCTTTTAGCACTAATTACTACCAGTGACTGCAATTTATAAGCAGCGCAAGATTTAACTATTTTCGCAATTCTGCACCAGAACACCGGTAGGGGCAACGTGATGCAGCCCGAATTGCCAGTCAACAATAGACTTATTAAAATACTCTTAGTTACACTACTACGGACAAGAATGATTCCAGGGCCTTAATACGTGGTTTTCAAGTTCATTTTGTCTGTTATTTTTAAATGTAGGGAATGGAGAGCGTTGTCCAAAATATCAAGTGGACAGTGTTACCAGCAGGGTTTCAAAGTATACGTAAAATTTGGTGCAATTAGGAGGAACGGTGTAGATTTGTGATAAAGGGTCTAAATGCAGGGAATGGAGTGGTCTGTCCGAAATTTAAAGTGGGCAGTGTCACCCGCAGGGTTCCAAAGGGCAAGTGTACAAAATGTGGTTCAGATCGGTGAAACGGTGTAGATTCGTGCCAAAGGACCCAAATGCAGAGAATGGAGTGGTCTGTCCGAAATTTCATGCAGACAGTGTTACTCGCAGGATTCTAAAGTGTAGGTATACATATTTTGGTTCAGGTCGGTGAAACGGTGTAGATTTGTGCCAAAGGGCATAAATTCAGAGAATGGAGTGGTCTGTCCGAAATTTAAAGTGGACAGTGTTACCCGCAGTGTTCCAAAGGGTATGTATACAAATTTTGGTTCAGATCGGTGAAACGGTGTAGATTTGTGTCAAAGGGCCTAAATGTAGGGAATGAGTGGTCTGTCCGAAATTTCATACGGACAGTGTTGCTCGCAGGGATCCAAAGCGTAAGTACACAAATTCTGGTTCAGATCGGTGAAGCGGTGTAGATTTTTGCCAAAGGGCATAAATGCAGGGAATGGAGTGATCTGTTCGAAATTTCATGTAAACAGTGTTACTCGCAGGGTTCCAAAGGCTAAGTATACACATTTTGGTTCTGATCGGTGAAAAGGTGTAGATTAGTGCCAAAGGGCCTAAATGCAGGGAATGGAGTGGTCTGTCCGAAATTGAACATAGCCTAAACTATTCCTCTTGAATCTGGCTATCATATACAAAAAGAATTTTTCAAATCCGACTGGTAGTTCCAGAGATTAGCGCGTTTAAGGACACAACACACACAGACAAACTCTTCAGCTTTATTATTATTATTATTATTATGTGCGTATGGACCCTATTGGATCACGCATTACATTTATGACTCGCCTTTCTAACAGACCATATTGCTTTCATTCTTTCACTGTGCGCTTGTTTCCTTTCTTCTGACCACTTAGTCCCCGATCTTCTAGGGACTTCATTCTCTGGCTGTACCACCCATTTATTTATCTTCTGACGGTAGACAGCTTTATTATATTAGTATAGATTACATAAAACATAGTTGGCGCGCAAAACAATTACTCAATCATGAATTCATCTAAACCGTCTCTGAATGATTCTGTATATGTATATCTAGCATAGTGAACCCATACTACAGCATAATGTAATTTTATAGGCACATACCGGTACATGGATTGCTTCCTTTTCTCAAATTATATTTTTGTTGTTAATTCATTTTAGGAGCTTGGGACAACTTGATCATCAGCGCCGTATAGTTGGCTGTGTGTTGAGGTTGTCTGATAACCTGCATTTATGTGATGACACTCAAATTATAGACTGCATGCATAGCAATTCCTCAGAAAGTAATTTCCTCCAAATTGTCTCAGTGAAACTTGGTAAGGTAGCACGAAGCTGTGAGTGAAACCGTGTCCTTCCATGAGTTCCGATTCCCGCCAGTTCCAAATCCTTTCGCGGATTAGCTATCTGCGAATTACACCACCTGAGCGAGTTCCGTCAGTTCCGAACACTACGTGAGCGAATTTTAGCTTAGTTTTCTACAGCAAAATTGTATTAATTTGTTTATTACTGAAACCAACAAGGTCCATTGTTAGCGCCAACAGGGAGTGCGTGCCCTTGGCTCCTCTAACAGAGGGGGGCAGACGCCATGGACCGGTAGCTCCCATAAGCAGCATTCGCATTGCCAATATCTGTATCAGCATGTGCCGTCGTCAAAATAATCAGTTTTGAGTTATATTTACCAAGTTGTAAAAATAGTATCAGCATGTCGATTCGTCTTTGAACTGTTTTTTTTAACAAGAGTTTAGTGCTTTTATCTTATTTATAAGTCACTTAGTAATCAGCAAGTTGATCTTTTGACTGAATTATTATTTTATACTCTAATCAATATGTACAGCAAAAGAAACATTTCTTAAAAAATACTGTTAAATCACCGGTCTCTTCAAACTGTTGAGTTGCTCTTTGGATTCTGTCATTCATTGTAAAATATTTTCTTTTCCTTTTTGTGCCTTGCATATTCAACTCTGCCCACATTTTTTTTTCGTCTGAATTTTGAGATTCTTTCTTCAAACACAACACCAAGTCTTTTACAGGGGGGTGTGGTTTACCACATTCACAAACCTCAAAACTGACAGCTGGGTTTTCCAGAGACATTTGGAACTGGTGGGACTCAGTAGATTATTTATTCAGGCGTGAATAAAAGGTCGGAACTCATGGGACGTTTTTCCTCAGAAATTTGTTTTCGGAACTCACGGGAATGGAACTCGTGGGGCGGAACCGAGTGAAACAATCTGTCATATAATTATTTAGGATAGTTTTTCTCAATGCCGTAATTATCGATTGCACTCCTGTTATCATCTGAAATAAACGCCAATTTCTTAGTACCGTATTTATTGATCATATCACAGAGAAGGTTAATAAAATATAGTCTACTAGTACGATGAACAAAAAAATCAACTTCGATTATCCAACCAACCCACTAGAGGACTTTCCCCTATCTTCAATTCGTTGCTGCTGCTACACTTGTAAAATATGCACATTATTATTATTATGTATTATTATTATTATTATTATTATTATTATATTATCGTAACTACCTACAACTAAACGTATAATTTATTATTAAATCCACGCAACAATTCGGCCATGACAACCGACTGCGTAATGCCACTCAAGTTAAGCTATTACAAGCTACAGTAATGACCAATGGCAAGCTGCTGTCTAAATACGCAAACCAGAAGGCAGCAATTGGATGAAGTTATCAAAGTAATATAAAATAAGTTAGTGAAAACAAATAATTTAAGTTAGTCAAATATTGAAGACATCGTCCACAAACTAAAGACATCGTAAAATAATTTCAAACAGCTCGCAAAATCAAAACCAATATGGACCAGCAAGCAATAGCTGCCCCGAAACAAAAACAAAATCATATCAAATACCAAATCACCCATAACCCAAGATTAAGAAGCAAATTTGCGCCGGTGCCTGGTTCAAGCAGTCATCGGCTGCGAGAAAATTCCAACGAAATATACTGGAATATATTTAAAATGATGCATTAACTAATTATAGATGGAAGTATGAGTTGATTATAGAGTTCTCAGATGAAAAATATCATTAGAAGTTATGAAAATAGGATATGTTAGTTCTTCACAGAACTACTTGATAATTTAATGGAAATAACTGACTGAGATAAGCCAACCATCATTTGCTGAAGATTGTGGGTTTAATAAAATTTAGGCAAAAGCCAGATAAGAATGTCAGGCAGCAACACGAACGTTCTCAGTGATCTCTTTTATTAGGATTCCTCACCGTGTTACGGGTCATATTGCTCCTTTGTTCTCTCATGTAGTCAATAGAATTTGAGAAGCACGGTAGCTCCCGCGCAGTGCAATAGATTGAACTAAGTGTGCGTGTGTGCCTGTAGACTACCGCTTGAGAAAGAAATGTGAGCAGGACTGTTTTTAGCCTACTTTCGATTTTTGTCAAAAAATGAAAGTAGACTTATGAGATCACTACAGGGCGAAAAAAGTGTGTCTGTCTGTGTGTGTGTATGTGTGTGTGTGAGTCTGTGTATGTGTGTGTGTGTGTGTGTGTGTGTGTGTGTGTGTGTGTGTGTGTGTGTGTGTGTGTGTGTACTCTGAATGTCTGTCCCCCCCCTATCAATTCGAACACGGTGAAACCGAATTGAATGAAATTTGGTACTGAGGTAGCATTAGCAAAGGGCACCTCAGTGTCATACTTTATATCGCCGCCATCTTTACCAAAACAGAATGGCGGCCACTCAAACGTTCAAAACGTAAAATCAAATTGTTGTTTGAGTCTTCAGTCTTTTGACTGGTTTGATGCAGCTCTCCATGCCTCCCTGTCCTGAGCTAATCGTTTCATCTCTACATAGCTCCGACACCCTACATCCGAGGCAATCTGTTTAACATATTCTAACCTTGGTCTACCCCTACAGTTCTTGTCCTCGACCCTTCCTTCCATAACTAATCTTGCTATTCCTGGGTGTCTTAGTATGTGTCCTACCAACCTATCTCTTCTCTTCATTAGCAGTCGCCAGAAACATCTCTCCTCTCCCACTCGTCTTAATACCTCTTTGTTTGTAACCCTATCTACCCATCTGATCTTCATCATTCTCCTGTAACACCACATTTCAAATGCTTCAATTCTCCTCTTTTCTGCTGCACCAATAGTCCAAGTTTCACTTCCATAGAGCGCCACGCTCCAGACAAAGGCTTTCAAAAATGACTTCCTAATACCTAAATCTATATTCGATGTCAGCAGATTCGTTTTTTGTAGAAATGCTTTCTTTGCCTGAGCCAACCTACTTTTTATATCCTCTTTGCTTCGTCCATTACTGGTTATTCTGCTTCCTAAGTAACAGAAGTCTCCTACTTCCTTCAGCTTTTCACCTGCCAATTTGATCTCCGTAGAGGTTTCTGATTTATTTCGGCTGCATTTCAGTATTTTTGTTTTACATTTATTAATTTTCATCATGAATTCTTTCCGTAAGACGGAGTCCATACCATTCAAAAACTCATTCAAATCCTCAGGCTTGTCGGCCAAGATGACGATGTCATCAGCAAATCTCAGAGTTGAAATTATTTCTCCTTGAATCTTCACTCCCACTTTAAATTTTTCTCTAATTTCCTTCATTGCTTGTTCAATGTAAAGATTGAAAAGTATGGGTGATAAGTTGCAGCCTTGCCTTGCACCTTTCTGAATACCAGCTTCTCTCTCATGTCCTTCAACTCGAATGACTGCTGTCTGGTTTCTGTATAGATTGTATATCACCCTCCTATCCCTGTACTTTATTCCAATCGATTTCAAAATGTCAAACAATTTAGTCCAATCAACGTTATCAAAAGCCTTTTCTAAGTCAACAAAAGCCATGAACGTTCTCTTATCTTTCCTTATTCTACCTTCCAAAATCAGCCTAAGACTTAGTACAGCTTCCCTTGTTCCTACATTTCTCCTGAAACCAAACTGGTCTTCACCCAACTCCGTTTCTATCTGGCTTTCAATCCTCTTGTAAATTATTCTAGACAGGATCTTTGAAGCATGAGTAATCAAGCTGATTGTACGGTAATCTTCACATCTGTCAGCTCCCACTTTCTTTGGTATAGGGATGATTACATTCTTCTTGAAATCAGGGGGTACCTCACCTGTCTCATAAATCCTACACACCAAGTGAAATAACCTGATCAGACCTTCATCTCCTATGCAGCGTAGCAACTCAATCGGTATATCATCTATGCCTGGTGCTTTGTTCCTTCTTAAGTCTTCCAAAGCTCTATCAAATTCTGATCTCAATATTAAATCTCCTTTCGCATCCTCATCAATTTTCTCCTCCTTTTCCATTACATGATTCTCAATTTCCTTTCCCTTATACAAACTCTCTATGTAAGCTTTCCATCTCTCAACCTTTTCTTCCCTATCTGTTAGAGGCTTTCCATTTGTGTCCTTAATATTACAGCACTTAGTCTTCTTTTCTCCAAAAGAATTCTTAATCCTTCGATAAGCTGTGTCTACTTTTCCTAATTTCAGACAATTTTCTATACCTGCACATTTCTCTTTCAAATCAAATTACGGCTAAACTAATCATCCGATCTCTACCAAATTTGGTGACAACATACCTTTATATAGGACGCGTCTTTCATCCAACATTCAAGGTCATCGGCCGTACCATTTCAGGATGGAGGCCGTGTGAATTATTCAACCATTTTAATCAATGGCTTAAGACCCACCAATTCCGATTATCGAGCCTAGGGTGGTTTAAGCTATCCTGAAGGTCGTGATCCGTTATTTATTATAATTTAATATTATAATATTATACTGTATGAGTAAAAGCCTCCGTGGCTTAGGCGGTAGCACACCGGCCTCTCACCGCTGAGTCCGTGGTTCAAATCCCGGTCACTCCATGTGAGATCTGTGCTGGACAGAACGGAGGCAGACAGGTTTTTCTCCGGGTACTCCGGTTTTCCCTGTCAAAATTTCATTCCAGCAACACTCTCCACTATCATTTCATTTCATCTGTCATTCATTTAATCATTGCCCAAGAGGAGTGCGTCAGGCCTCGGCAGCCGGCACAGTTCATATCCTCGCCGCTAGATAGGGGCTTCATTCATTCCATTCCTGACCCGGTCGGAGACTGGAAGCAGGCTGTGGATTTTTTTATACTGTATGAGTGGCTTAAAAGAGCTGAGCTGTCTGTGTCACACGACAAGATGGCAGCTGTCCTCATGTGCCTGTCTTATATTTCAATAGTTTTAGTATGTTGTATGTGATATACCCTACTGATACAATAATATAAACTTTGTATGAAATTATCTTTAATGAAGATGTACTGCTGTGAAGAAATCGTTTATTTAAAGTCATTATTTGCCAACAGGTTGTATCTAATGTCAGTTAAGAACACGATGATGTTAAGGATAGGATTAGCTCTGGGCTAGCGTGTTAGTCTGTCACGCAGTCGACTGGGGGTCGAGTACTGCTGCAGTGAACTTTTTTGTTCTTGAATTCTTTTACAAATGATGTGCACGAGCTCTTTCCACAGATACTGAATAAGATGTCATTTAGCTCAAAGGAGAGGCTAATGTATACACTCGTTTATTAATAAAATCACAGCCCCAGCATCGCAAATAAACAGAAGACATTAGGAAAAGGAGAATAGAAGAACTAGATACACGTTGTCATTAACCACAGCCTTCTTAATGCCTCTGTACGGTGCTGTCCTCTTGTGGGTTATGTGGGTAATATTGTTCCAAACTTACCGCTGTGTAAATACCTGGCCTCCTGAAGTATGGCAATTTTGTAATACTGGTAGTTCAACTATTAGCCACGATCGCGCTCCGATTACCTTTAAACACTGCCAGCTGGATCGCCTCCCTCTTGGCTACTTTAAACTGTCTACTCATTCAACACCCTTAGGCCACTGCCATCGTAGTACATTACGATGGCAGTGCATAGGCGTACAACATAAAGATTAATTCACTGATAGGTCGCAGCACCAACCTACTGTGATCGGCGTGGATTTTTAAAGGGGAAGATACCCAAAACGGAAGATTCTTAACTTAGCAGGCTGGCTTAATATAGAGATTAACGGACATGAATGCATTACAATAAGTTAGTAGTTTTGTTATTCAATCATCATAAAGTATACAATATTGATTTTGACACTTACTGGCTAATTATCAATATAAAAGAAAACAAACAATACATGGTGGTAGAGGTGAATGTGTCTCTGTCTCTGTCTCTTAACAGACATTGCAGCAGTTTTTGTAGCACTTACTTTCAGTCCATACTTTTTCAAATGATCATTCCCGACGTTCAGCCTTTCCTGGACTTCCAGCTCACTATTTCCCCAGATAACTATATCATCTGCAAAAGCAAATGCTTGAAGATCCATATTGGTGTTCTGCTTCACTTCCTTTATGATTTCATCCATGATGGTGATGAATAGTAATGGTGAAAGGGCACTGCCCTGTTGCACTCCTCTAGATGTCTGGAACCAATATCTGAATATCCAGGTTGGTTGGTTCTTAAGTTTAGGGGCTGCGACAACGCGGTCATGTAGCCCCGTGTACTTTGGGTGTGTGTAGAATCTGAATATCCATTTCCTACATGAACACAGCTGTAGCAGTCATCGTAAAGCATTTTTACTCTCTGAATGAGTTCCATAGTCACATTCTTCTTTTTAAGACACTCCCATATAGTTGTTCTAGGGGCACTATCGAATGCTTTTTCGATGTCTAGAATCACAAATGTCAAATTACGATCTTTCTCCCAGTGCTTTTCCAATATCATTTTCAGTGCGAATATGAGGTCTATAGTTGATCTATCTTTCCTAAATCCATATTGTTCTTCTTGCAGTTGGGGTTCAATAATTTTCCTTAATCTTTTCTCAAGAATCTTCTCAAATATTTTTAAACCATGAGACAGTAAAGTAATACCTCTATAGTTGTTGCACTTTTTTCGACTTCCTTTCTTAAACAGGGGAACTATAACTCCCTTCTTCCAGTCATCTGGTATTATTTTATCTTTCCATATTGCCCTTATCACCATGTATAGCCATTGAATTCCTTGTGGGCCAGCAGCTTTAGTCATGTCTGCACTTAGTTCATCAAAGCAGTAGATCGTTCATTGCGGATACTTTTAAGGGCTGATTCTACTTCACTCCAAGTTGGTGTCGTTTCTTCAGATACATTATCACTTGATTGAATCTGTGCATTAGGACTGAAGTCCTTCTTTATACCATTGTATAAATTCTCAAAATATAATTTCATAATTTATCTTATTTCTGTGTCTTTCCTAGTGATTCTCCCATCTGGTTTCTGTAAAGCTGTTATTTGCTCATAACTACTCCTGGTATTTTTAACAACACTGTACAGCAATTTGGAATTTGCTTTACTATCTTCTTCCAATTTATTTGTAAAAACAATCCAAGACTTTTGCTTTTCTTCTGCTACTATTCGTTTCACTCGCAGTCTACAATCTCTGTATGTCTGTTGTAATTCACTCATTTTTAATTCATTTTTCCATCTCCTTTCTGAATTTCTTTATCTCGAGCCTTTCTTGCTTCATTTTTCTTCTGAACTGCACTCTTTACTTCATCATTCCACCAGGCTGTTTTTCTTTCTTTTACACCCAGGAATAGAAAATTTAATTATGAAAGGAAAGGTCGAGGATAAGAACTGTAGGGGTAGACCAAGATTAAAATATTGTTACGGCTGTGAGTTTTTGTCATCGCTCGCCGCTTGAGTCACAACTGCCCCAGGGGCTGGGCTGTGGCTTGCCTCCTGTATTGCGCGCGCCTTATGCAACAGGGCTACTACAGACAAAGGGATAGTCCAGAAGATTCGTGACTGGACCAGCGGTGGAAACCTCGAGAAGCCGTGGACTCTGGATGGATCTAGAACCATTTATTGAGTCACCGGCCTGCTATATAAGAGTGACCCGTGAAGCAGTGGTGGTTGTGTTTTACGAGCTAGTGCGAGCGATTATCTTGTGCGACAGAAGTGTGGTGACGAAGTGCTGTGCGAGTTACGAAATCCAGTGGCATTGTTTCTTCAGCTTGTGGACAGCGAAATAGCCTGCAGCAAGTGATCGTAAGTAATTGTGGTCGGTGAACATAAGGGAGAGGAACAGGTAGTTTCTGTCAAGGCCACCGTACTCATTAGGACGGATTAACTTCCGTGGTCTGTTTACAAGTGGAAGGGCCAAGAGCGCATAAGGAAGAGACTTAAGGAAACTGAGTAAGGCTCCTAATTGCTTGTATTTGCTGATTAGTGTAATTTTCTGGCCTGTAATAAATTCTATTTCTTTAAGCAGTAATTGGTATTGTGCTTTGTACCCCCCACCGTAATCCAGTTAACAAAAGTGCCACTAGGGGGTGGCACGTAACAACTGGTGTCAGAAGCCGGATTACGAACTCTAAGCACAACACCTGACGGTCCTGGTTTCAAAACCCGAGCAGGTCATTTTCTCTAATTTCCCTGTGAGTGCATGCCCTTTACAAGACAAACAACTAAAATGGAGGAGAAATTGGCAGCATTGCTAGAAAAGTTAACCGGCATGGAAGACGGCCAGAAGAGGATGGAAGACGGCCAGAAGAAGATGGAAGACGGCCAGAAGAAATTAGCCAAGGACCTGAAGGATGACCTGAAGAAGATGGAAGACGGCCAGAAGAAGATGGAGGACGGCCAGAAGAAGTTAGCAGAGGACCTAACTGCCAAACTAGAAGACGGCCAGAAGAAGATGGAAGACGGTCAAAATAAGCTAGCGGAGGACCTGAAGAGGATAGAGGACGGCCAGAAGAAGATGGAAGACGGTCAGAATAAGTTGACACAGGACCTGAAGAAATTAGAACTGGGTCTGCGTGAGGAAGTCACGGCAGTGGAAAAGAAGTTTGACGCCTTACAAGTGGAAGTTGCCGAGCTGCGCCAACGCCCGCTGATGGGGGTGGAGGAGAAATTCAACGCCTTACAAAAGGAAGTTGCCGAGCTGCGCCAACACCCACTGACGGGGGTGAAAGAGGAATTCAACGCTCTACGAGAGGAAGTTGCCGAGCTGCGCCAACGCCCGCCCACCGTGACACCGGGAATATCAGGAACGGGACATAGCAGAGTGACGCCCCCAACCTTCGACGGAAAGGTCCCGTGGAGCACCTACTTACGTCAGTTCGAGGCAGCCTGTTCCATAAATAACTGGAACAACACAGAAAAGGCTACAGCTCTCATTGTAGCGCTGAGAGGCGACGCCCTTAACGTCCTCCAGGCCATCCCGACTGGATCCCAGGACTACGCTTCACTGATCGCCCATATGGAGTCCCGATATGGAGATAGCCATCTTCAGCAGGCCTACCAGATGCAGCTCCGGACCCGGGTACAGAAGAACGCGGAAACCCTGCAGGAGTTCGAGATGGACATCGCACGCCTCGTAAGGCTCGCCTACCCAACAGCGCCGGCCGACTTTCTGGAGCAGATAGCGACGCAGACTTTCACCGACGGGCTACGGGACTCGGACACTCAACAGGCGCTGCGACTCGCGCGCAATAAGACCCTGGCAGATGCGCTGAGCCACGCACTTGAATTCGAGACGGCAAAACAGGCATCCAGAATGCACGCGCGGGTGCGTCAAGTGGACGTCGACGAACCAGCAAAAACCAACGAGACCAAGCCCCTGGCCGACGAATTGATGGAGGCGCTAAGCCGTTTCTTCGATAGTCGCGGCACCACCAGCAACGACACAGCCGGAAGACAAACGGAGAGGCGGCCCGGAAGAGGACTACCGACCTGCTGGACCTGCGGTAAGAAAGGCCACCTGAGCAAGGACTGCGGTGATCACCGCCGCCGAGAGTATCCGACGGGAAATCAGTCGTCTGAAAACCCCGCGGCCCAGGGAAACGAGTATTAGCCAGCCTTGGGGGGCAAAGGTTGGCTTGTGACAGTCGTCAAGCCCCGGCAGTCCAAATGCGTGTGACGAAGTTACGGAGGGACAATAGCAGCCTGATGGTCGACGGAGTCATCAACGGAGTGAGCTGGCCCATGCTGATCGACACGGGAGCATCGAGGACCATCGTCAATCCCACTGTGATCCCGAAGTGGAGAGTGCAACCCACACAAAGGAACCTCCAGCTAATAACCGCGACCGGAGAGACCGCACCGGTACATGGCGAAGCACCACTGGAGTTCGTCATTGGTCGACGCGTGATAAAGCATCCAGTGCTTGTGGCTGACGTATCGAACGAAGTGATCATCGGACTGGACTTCCTGGACCAGAACAACATCATCTTGGACCTGAGTACCAACACTCTGCACTTCGGAGGTGAGGAACTTGCTTTGCAACCAGCACACGAGGCCGTCACCGCACGACGAGTAAGGCTGAGAGAGGACGTCATCGTTCCTGCCAGGACGGAGGTCAGCGCCGCCGTAATTGTCGACGGAACTGCTGAGGGAGTGGCGGCTGTCATCGAGCCAAAATATGAGGACATCCAGACAAAAGGATTGCTAGTAGCCAAGACCCTCATCAACACGACGTCTCGACCGTACGTCCGCCTGTCCAACCTGAACGACTACGACATTACGGTTCACCGGGACACCAACCTAGGAGTCTGCGAGCCCGTTACCTGGATTGCCCGCATCACCGACACGACGGACGGACACCTGCAGACGGACAACCGAAGAAGACGCACACTGCCAGAAGAACTACAGAAGCTGTACCAAGGATCCCAGGACCATTTAGACGAGGAACAATCACGCCAACTTCAGGACCTGTTACGCGAATTCCAGGACGTCTTCTCCGTGGGGAGCAAAGACTTCGGCAGGACAAGCTTGGTCCAGCACAGAATCGACGTTGGGGACAGCGCACCGATTAGGGCCCCATTCCGACGAGTCCCGCTCGCCAAGCAAGCCGAAGTCGACCGGATGGTTGAAGAGATGAAGGAGCAAGGGGTGATCGAGCCATCACATAGTCCTTGGAGTTCTCCGGTCGTGCTAGTGAAGAAGAAGGACGGTTCCACCAGGTTCTGCGTGGATTACAGGCGGGTGAATGACGTCACGAAGAAGGACAGCTACCCTCTACCCCGGATCGACGATACCCTGGACACCATATCAGGGTCGAGATGGTTCTCCACCTTGGATTTGAAGAGTGGCTACTGGCAGGTGGAGGTCCACCCTAAGGACCGCGAGAAAACGGCGTTCTCTGTGGGCAGCGGGCTCTGGCAGTTCACCGTCATGCCATTCGGTCTGTGCAACGCCCCTGCGACCTTCGAAAGGCTAATGGATTCCATTCTGAGGGGACTACACTGGAAGACCTGCCTGGTCTACCTAGACGACGTTATCGTTCTGGGGAGAAGCTTCGAGGAGCACTACAGCAACCTGAAGGAGATCTTGTTGAAGCTACGGGCTGCCCAGCTGAAGTTGAGCCCCAAGAAGTGTCAGCTCTTCCAGAAGCGGGTCCAGTACCTTGGGCATATCGTCTCCGAGGAAGGGGTGCGCACCGACCCAGAGAAGACCGCAGCTGTGAGGGAGTGGCCAGTTCCGAAGGACAAGTCCCAACTACGAAGCTTCCTGGGACTCTGCACTTATTACCGTCGCTTCGTGAGGGGATTCGCCGACATCGCCAAACCTTTACATCGACTGACTGAGAAGGACCAACTCTTCACGTGGACAGCAGAATGCCACAGTGCCTTCGAACAACTCAAGCAGGCTCTGTGCACCGCGCCTATTTTGGCCTACCCCAGACCTGGAACAAGGTTCATCGTCGATACCGATGCCAGCGACTTTGGCATAGGGGGAATCCTGTCGCAAGTAGTGGACGGCGAGGAAAGAGTAGTGGCCTACTTCAGCAAGGCCTTGTCAAAGCCAGAAAGGAACTACTGCGTCACCAGGAAGGAGCTGCTCGCCATCGTGAAGACCATTGAACACTTCCACAAGTACCTGTACGGGCAAGAATTTCTCAACAGGACCGACCATGCATCCCTGCGGTGGCTCCTGAACTTCAAGCAGCCCGAGGGTCAACTCGCGCGGTGGTTAGAGAGGCTTCAACAATACAACTTTGAGATTCAGCACAGGAAAGGCCAACTGCATTCTAACGCCGACGCCCTGTCACGAAGACCGTGCCCCGAAGACTGCACCTTCTGTACTAGGAGGGAGGAGAACACCGGGATACTGTGCCGACGGACTACTGTGGAACTTCAAGGGAACTGGAGCCGCGAATCTTTCACGCGGGCACAAGCAGAAGATGATGACCTGGGACCGATAGCCGAATGGAAGAAGGCCTGTGTCCCCAGACCCGGGTGGAACATTGTGAGTGACTGCAGCCCAAAGTTCAAGTCCTACTGGGCACAGTGGGACTCGCTGATTGTAAGGGATGGCCTCATCTGCCGTACCTGGGAGAGCACCGACGGGAAGACATCTCGGGAACAAGTCGTCGTTCCAAAGGCTATGACGGAGGAAGTCCTGAAGGAAGTTCATGGAGGATCATCTGGTGGACACCTAGGGATAAAGAAGACCCTGGAGAAGCTGAGAGAGCGGTTCTACTGGATCGGATGCCGAACAGACGTGGAGAACCACTGCGCGAGGTGCCACGATTGCGCAGCCAGCAAGGGCCCAGGACGAAGACGACGGGGTCCACTGAAGACCTACAACGTGGGCGGCCCCATGGAGAGAGTGGCCATCGATGTTGCTGGGCCATTCCCGTTAAGCGAGGCAGGGAACCGCTACATATTAGTCGTCAGCGACTACTTTACCAAATGGCCGGAGGCGTATGCGCTCCCTAACCAAGAAGCCGCGACGATTGCAGAGACCCTGGTGAAGGAATTCGTCAGCCGGTACGGAGTACCCCTGGAGCTGCACTCCGACCAAGGGAGGAACTTCGAGTCGCAGGTGTTCCAGAACCTATGCCAGCTGCTGGGAATCCGGAAGACAAGGACAACGCCACTACACCCTCAGTCCGACGGGATGGTAGAGCGATTCAATCGCACCATCGAGAACCATCTTCGAATAGTCGTCAGCGAGCACCAGAGGGATTGGGACAAACATCTTCCACTATTTCTCCTGGCCTACCGCGCCGCCGTGCATGAAGCCACCGGGTGCACACCAGCCCGGGCCATGTTTGGGAGGGAGCTCCGTCTACCTGTCGATCTTGCCTTTGGCCGACCTGGGAATGATCCGATCCCGGTAAGCCAGTATTGTCAAGAACTGGTCGACCAACTGGAGGACGTGCACGCGTTCGCGAGGAGGAAACTGCGGATCGAGACCGACAGAATGAAGACGCGATACGACCAGCAGACGGATGCCGGCGGATTCCACGAGGACGACCTGGTTTGGCTCTTCAACCCATTACGGAAGAAAGGCCTGTCACCCAAACTGCAGAAGTTCTGGGAGGGCCCGTACCGAGTCGTGAAACGGATCAACGATGTCGTCTACAGGATCCAGCGGAGCCCGAGGGCGAAGATGAAGATCGTGCATCGAGATCGCCTGGCAGCCTACGGAGGGACACAGACGGACCAATGATTGATCGGGACGATCAGCCTTTTTAGGAAGGGGGTGGTGTTACGGCTGTGAGTTTTTGTCATCGCTCGCCGCTTGAGTCACAACTGCCCCAGGGGCTGGGCTGTGGCTTGCCTCCTGTATTGCGCGCGCCTTATGCAACAGGGCTACTACAGACAAAGGGATAGTCCAGAAGATTCGTGACTGGACCAGCGGTGGAAACCTCGAGAAGCCGTGGACTCTGGATGGATCTAGAACCATTTATTGAGTCACCGGCCTGCTATATAAGAGTGACCCGTGAAGCAGTGGTGGTTGTGTTTTACGAGCTAGTGCGAGCGATTATCTTGTGCGACAGAAGTGTGGTGACGAAGTGCTGTGCGAGTTACGAAATCCAGTGGCATTGTTTCTTCAGCTTGTGGACAGCGAAATAGCCTGCAGCAAGTGATCGTAAGTAATTGTGGTCGGTGAACATAAGGGAGAGGAACAGGTAGTTTCTGTCAAGGCCACCGTACTCATTAGGACGGATTAACTTCCGTGGTCTGTTTACAAGTGGAAGGGCCAAGAGCGCATAAGGAAGAGACTTAAGGAAACTGAGTAAGGCTCCTAATTGCTTGTATTTGCTGATTAGTGTAATTTTCTGGCCTGTAATAAATTCTATTTCTTTAAGCAGTAATTGGTATTGTGCTTTGTACCCCCCACCGTAATCCAGTTAACAAAAGTGCCACTAGGGGGTGGCACGTAACAATATGTTAAACAGATTGCCTCGGAGCTATAAGGTGTGGTAACTGTGTAAATATGAAACGATTAGCTCGGGACAGGGAGGAATGGAGAGTTGAATCAAGAGACTGAAAACTCAACATCAACGTTTTAGTTGAAAGATCTGGTACAGAATATTGATAAGTGTATTTGATGAGACCTGCTCCCTGAGCAAGACCGGAAGAGTATGAACACTGATTTTAGATTATGCACCTTATTTATAGTATTGGATGGCAAATTTCCAAATGTGCTTTACAAAGGTGGACGTGACTTGTCGTAAGGGTCACTTCCTCACGACCAACTCTTCTTACAATCATTAATGAATGTTAAAAATACCTTATATAATGAATTGTTGAAATATACTAGGCTGGGGAGAGACACAATTAATGAAAATGAAAATCCACAGCCTGCTTCCAGTCTACGACCGGGTCAGGAATGGAATGAATGAAGCCCCCATCTAGCGGCGAGGATATGAACTGTGCCGGCTGCCGAGGCCTGACGCACTCCTCTGGGGCAATGATTAAATGAATGACAGATGAAATGAAATGATAGTGGAGAGTGTTGCTGGAATGAAATTTTGACAGGGAAAACCGGAGTACCCGGAGAAAAACCTGTCTGCCTCCGTTCTGTCCAGCACAGATCTCACATGGAGTGACCGGGATTTGAACCACGGACCCAGCGGTGAGAGGCCGGCGTGCTGCCGCCTAAGCCACGGAGGCTTACGGAGAGACACAATTAATAATGATAATAATAATAATAATAATAGTAACTAAGAATGTTTATCTCCGAGACTTGAGGGTCTCATTATGAGTTTCGGGTGAGGAACATAACGTGTGTGCTACGTCACATGTCTGTAGGGCATGTGCAAGCACTCCAGGCACAGCATGTACTTCATAGCAACCTCTTTACACAAGCTGGCGAAGCACATTGATGTGGACATTGGTCCTTAATGGGTGTTGCATAAATAATGGCTTGAGATGCTGGGATATGTCTGGTAGGGCTATTACCAATAATTCTAGTACAGGAACAGTCCTTCCTACCTGCCCTATGTAGGCCTAATCGATTTAAACCCCCCGAACAATGTGGACCCCAGGTTGCTCGGTCTTCCACACTGCGCAACAACTGTCCAATTCTCTTTAGGGAGCGGAATCTAGTGGCAATGTTCCTCTTTTTCAGGATACAGGCAATGTTGTTAGTAACACTGAGGACCTGTGGCGTAATAGCTGTAGCTCACGTTTCTACTTGCACGGATGAAGAAGTTTTTGGGTGAATTTCTCTATGGATCTGTTTTCAGGGCACCCGTCATCGTCGAAAGTTCGTCTCAAAATGTTCTTTTTTTACCCGTAGATGTTCAAAATCAGGGACTCTTACCGCACGGTGGAATAGCGAAAAGAGAACACCTTGTAATTGTTGTGGAGGTTTACGTATCTATCAGGTATCTATCAGCTTGCGACACACCGTTTAGGCCTGCATCAAACTCCCTACTATCGAGTGGATCAGTAGAGTATCCAAGAAGGGAAGCTGTATGTCTTGCTCAACATTCATGGTGAGCTGAATGTTAGAATGAACAGAGTTTATGTGTTTGAGAAAGGTGAACAACTCGTCACGCCCATTGTCTGTATAAATAAGGGAGTCGTTGGCATAGCGGAGTTTCAAAAGATCTATCTTCATAGACTTGTCTTCAAGGGACACTAATGCGGTCACCACTATCACCTCTAGTGACTGATATCAGGATTTGAAGTTGTTCGAAAATTTTACCTTCGTAGATGAAGTCGGTATTAGTTAAGCAAAATCCGGTGATGCTAAGTAAATCATGAGATTTATCGAGTTGATGAAATACATCAATCTACTCCCACTCCCCAGGAAGATAATTTTGTAGTTTTCAGTCTTTTAATATATTACTATAAGATCCTAAGAATCGCGGACGTAGTCCAGTCACGATGAATTCCACGAGTTGGTACAGGATCTCACACAATTGTATGCACACCCAAGTACACGGGGTTAAAATGACCATGATGTCCAAGCCCTTAAATGAAACGACAACAACTATGGGGTACGGAAAACTCGTGAATTTTTGGCGAGCCCGCAGACAGCATTCTCTTCGTTGCAGAAGGACCCAGTTCACTACCATTTACGATCATTTTCATGTGGTTGGTTGGTTGGTTGGTTGGTTGGTTGGTTCCTCAGTTTAGGGGCTGCGACAACGCGGTCATGTAGCCCCGTCTACTTTGGGTGTGTGTAGAATCTGTCTGATAACCGGTGTTAATTGTGATGGCTGTATTAGTGTGTGTATCTGTTTTTTTAATTCAAGTAAGGACTGCAACTTTGAATTTTTCAATTAGTTACTACTTTTGCCGCCAAACGCCACCGTCAACGACTACTCAGGACCTTCTATAATACCGGACCTGACACTAGCGGCGGGACAGATGAAAGATGGCTGTCGCTGTTGGTGATTTCATGCTTTGTTTATAAGTTGAGTCGTTTTATTTACGATGTGATAGGGGTGTGAATTTCAGTTAGCAATCGTCTCCTTTGATTATCTGTGCTTATTAATTATTGCTTAATGATATTACACGTTCGTGGAAGTAAATGTCTGCATTAGTGCTTCATAAATACGAGATACCGGTGACTTCTGTTACGCTTGTGATACCATCAATACTATTGCCAATCAGAGGGTAAGTTTGGCCTATATATTATTCTGTTTAGGGTTTAAAAATTATTAGTAATGGTAATTCATTATGAGCAAGCATAGTAATAATTAACGCATTCCAATTTAAGGCCTAAGAAGATCTGAAAATTGATTACCGTACGTATGAACATAACCTACTTTTTAAATTGTCTGAGCCGTGTCCGTAGATTTACTGGCACGTTAAAGATCCCCCTCGGGGCAAAATTCCGGCACCCCGGCGTCTCTAAAAGCCAGTGTAGTTAAAAGGGACGTAAAACCAATAACATTATTATTATTAAATTGTCTGCAGTGTTCTCTCATCCAATTATACGCCTGCTAGTTCAAGGATATCAATCTTATCACGTACTTGGTGTGGATCCCGTTTTAATAAACTACCAGTAGGCTTACTCATGCATAGGCTATGCTAAAATTGTGGTGATATGCCTTGAAACTGTTGTGTGACTGGATGCAAATCCAATTATTATAAAGATAAGCCATTGGTGCCTATTTCCTAATTTCCTATCAGGGGAATTCAACCCACACCCAACTTCACGGAGCTGATGACCAAGAAGTCACAAGCCCATAAAATGAATTAACAGCAGACAAAATCACGTCATGATGTTATTTTTTGT
Organism: Meconema thalassinum; assembly: GCA_946902985.2. Lineage (NCBI taxonomy): Eukaryota > Metazoa > Arthropoda > Insecta > Orthoptera > Tettigoniidae > Meconema > Meconema thalassinum. The sequence continues at coordinate 424,911,208 of OX336388.2, read as the reverse complement.
GTTGGGTTGGATTCTGACACACGGCATGCGTTTGACAGAGTGCCATTTAATCTCATGAATAGGAATGAATGAATACGACTAGCCTACTTGTTGACGGATTTTCAGAAGGCAGTCGTGACCTTATGATAGGAATTACCCAGGCATTTATCTTCAGTATGTGTGGGACCCCTTGGTACACCACTTGCTGGGTGACTACGCGGAGAATCGAACCCAACATTTACCGGTTTACCTCAAAGGCTGTGTGTACCCCGTTCTTACCCTTAGACTAGAATTAAGATTTTTTGACAGTCAGGAATCAAACTTGGACCCCAGAAGTGATAACCAAGAACTACACCACCTGGTTGGTCACATTTATTTTTAAGGATAATATGTCTGTCTGTTAGGTAGTCAGCCCAAAGGCTGGTTGGATCCTCAAAAGGCACTGCCATTAGGTTATGTGGGTAGATACCCACAAAAACCCAAGGCAGAGCTATATTGAGGCGTACTAAGCAAGAAGAGGAGTGAGGTAGATTATCATTGCTTTCCTCATTGAGTCAGTATAGCAGTACTAACCCTATGAGTAGAACCTTTCACAGCATCCACAGGCACTTGCTGTGCCCTGAATGTCATTACTAAGCACCACCCATACCTCAGTAGCTTCCATATAATCACAGCCAATAGTGAGACTGAGACATCGGTGATACTCTAGCCTGTGCCAACACACTGACCGTGCCCTGAAAGTCATTACTAAGCACCACCCATATCTCAGTAGCTTCCATACAATCACAGCCATGAGTGAGACTGAGACATTGGTGATACTCTAGCCTGTGCCAACAGACACTGACTGTGCCCTGAATGTCATTACTAAGCACCACCCATACCTCAGTAGTTTCCATATAATCACAGTCAAGAGTGAGACTGAGACATCGGTGAAAAGCCTCATTTTACTCTAGCCTGTGCCAACAGAAAAATGCAAATGTACTGCATTCATCAAGAGATGGCAAACAGGCCCAGAATAATAGGTAACTTACTAAAAAGAGATTGAAATTCCTACAGGAACATATACAACTCCCCCAGGGGCTCACATCTAGTGGGACGTGGGTTGGCGACCACGGGGCCCCAGCTGAGTCCGGCATTGCTTCCACTTACTTTTGCCGGGCTCCTCTCCGTCTTCTTTCCTGTCGACTTCACTTGGTCAATTCTTGCTCTCTCCCGACCCCGACGGTATTAGGGTATCCGAGGCCTAGGGAGTCTCTTCCTTTCCCGCCTTAATTGGCCCTTATCTCATCTTTTCTGATACCCTCCTTCTGTCAGGGTCAGCCTTCTTTTTCTTTTCCTGTTATCTCCTGCCTTCTGCTCAAGGCCCTCAAGGAGGTAGGGTGTATGTAGCCCCACCACTTCTGGTGCACCCTAGATATTGCTACACCCTCAGGGGCTCACGGCTGGTGAGTTAGAGAGTTGGCGAACCCGAGGGATTTCTGAGCTGGGTCCGGTTTTCCCTCTTTTATCCATTACCTGTGGGGCGGACCCTCTCCTCTTTCACTTTCCTATCTGCCTTTTATGGCTCTCCTTCCTTCCAAGTCCCTCAATCCGCATTCCTTGAGGGTCGAGGGCATTTCTTTTCCTCCTGTCCTTTATTTGCCTTATTCTCCTCTTGTTTTCCATTTCTTCTTCTAGTATATAAGTTAGTAGTTAGTTTTAGTTATAGTTTCCATTTCATTATCAGCTTCACCATCCCCCAAACCATTAAGGGACGATAACCTAAATGTTAGGCCCCTTAAGACAACAATTATCATCAACATCATCGTTTACAACTTTCCCTGTTCACTCAGCCAAGATATTCTACAGATCTCTCCTGTGGGCCTCAACATTATTTTATTTTATTCCTTTCCTGATGGAACTCCGGTAGTACCTTATTTTAACTCCCGGGGCACCTCCCCATGCCTGTCCCTTACACAGCTGCACACACTACTACAATAATCACGTAATTGGAGGAATTCAACCCAAACCCAACTGCACGGGGCTGATGACCAAGATGTCCCAAGCCCATAAAATGGATTAACAGCAGACAAAATCACGTCATGATGTTATTTTGTGTTGTGTTGGATTCTGACCCACGTCATGCGTTTGATGTCCGACCACCAACTACGGCGGCCATCTTGGATTGCAGTGTCAGGTCCGGTAGTATAGAAGGTCCTGGACTACTAGGCCTAGTTCAGAACTTAACTACTAGACGCCACTGCAGTGTCGGCAACGAACGTAGAAACCTAAGAGCGTTGTTTACATTCCTAACCTATAAAATTTAGCTTCACACAGGTGTAATTAGTGGAAGTTTCTTTAACATGCCATAAATGTATGACATGGGACCACCGGCTTTACTTCCCCTCCGAAGGAAGGCATACTGAGGGATTTTTAACGCTCTTAAAAAATCCGACGGCTTCGGCCGGGTTTGAACCCGCTATCTTGGGCATAGAAGCTCAGCATGCTACCGACTACGCCACCGAAGCCGCTCATTTTCATGTGAGTGATCAGTCTATGGAGAGGATATTTAGACATGATTTGATACATAGGGTCAGGTAGTATTTCAAACATTTTTGTTTGATAGTCGTTTGATTATAAAACAAGATCCTTATTTGTGCGAAGTGTTTTTAGGGCTCTTGATATTCTGTCGTAGGTATGCAGGTTAGGTTTCGGAGGTTTCCAATTACGAAGTGCACTTGTTGTTTCATGGCTAACACTATTAGCTTGGCAGTGTGTCGCATAAGACTTCTAATAGCCAATTCAACTCCAATTGCAATGTCATTGACAGAAACCCTTTTTGGGCACGATGGCATAGTTAGGTCCTTTCCATAAATCATGGGTGGTGGTTTCGTCGAGAAGAGTGTCAGAGAAGTTAATGTAGTTTTGTTTCCGTTTTCTGTAAGTTCATGATGAGTGGATATGCGGTTGCCAGTAAACAAATTTGCTGGGCAGTGACAGACTAGTCCGTCTTACAGAGATTTGGAGGAAACTGGGGTGATTTATAATCTATCATTGGCTCTTCCGCAACGCTTCGGTCCTCCAACTTGTCGTCAGGTGACGACGTATTATATCCTCCGAGTGTTTGGTATTTGATGGAATACACCGCAGTGAATCATATAACGTTGTGAGCGTTGGTAAGGAGTTTTGTCCTCAAAGCAAATACAGCATATTGACAGAAGTGAAGCATATGGGAGTGTCTGAAGGTATTTTGTGCTCGTGACATTTTCGCAAAATTCGATCATTTTTCCGGAGGTTTTATTTTGCGACTTTGCGATTTTTGCCGTTGAATACTATGTTTAGTGATTTTGGAACGAATATAGATATTTTATCACGAAAAAATCGTACTGATTTGTTTTTAGCTTGATTAAACGATATATTACACAGTCGAATACAATTGAATGGTGTTTGGAGGGTATGGTGGCGCAGCGGTCGAGCTCTTTGCCTCTCTCCAATTCCCGGTCAATGCATGTGAGATTTTCGAAGTGAAATGCCATGTCCTGTGGTTCGGATTCCACGTAAGAAGGAGGTCGCGTGGCTCATGATCGCGAGATTAACGGTCACGTTAAACTGCAAGCTTCCTTCCTTTCTTCCTTCCTTCCTTCCTACAATTGAATGGACATCTCGCGAATATTTTATTCATTTATTTTACATAACAATGTACAGATGTGAAGTGTTATGATGTCTATCATGGTATTTGGAGCTACGAATTGTTTGCGTATTTTGAACATTTTAAAATAATTGTTATTTCTGTAGGAATCTGGAGATTAATCACGGGACACGATCTTTTCTTTCTTTTTGTTATTTTGGCTCAAGTAAGAACGGCAAATAGTATTCCTTTATCCACGAAATACCTTGTGTCTGCTTAATTTCACTATATATCACCCAGTTAGTTATTGTTGTTAGGAGCGGAACAGCGGGGTCATCTGCCTCTGATATATCACCTAGTCCGCGTAAAAGTAGTTCCCGTACACTCACGACTGTAGAACAAAAGGAAATCGTGTCTACCAGATTGAAAATGGAGCAAATCAAATATTGTACTATTTTCACGCACATCATTTCGTGAATTTGAGGATGTAGAACCAGCCTAGAAATCAAGTCTACTGACTCGAAAGTGGCACCAACCACATAATATCGCGATGTTTTCACCGAAGACATACGTGTAGAGTTGTAGTGCTAAGGGATCTAAGTGCCAAAATGTAGCTTTTTTAGTTTTTCTCCTTAAAGTGATCTATGTGGCAGCGCCAATGCAGTGCTATATGATCTAAGTTCCAATTATTTTCCTGGTAGTTGTAATACGCATCAACAGATGGCCGAACCTATATGTCCGGAGCTCCTGCTGTGCTACTTGATCTAAGTGACAGTAGCAAGTTACATTGCCGCCACATTAAGACGTGTTGTTGTTTTGAAATGGATGACGATGTTAATTCAAGAGATTTCGCTCTCATTGAAAAACATGCAAAACGTTCGAAAATGCAGACACTTATTGATGTTAAGAAGGTGATAACTACAGCAAGACCTACCAGACCATATCGGGTATTAGATATGAGTGAAAATTTTTTAGATTTCAACAAAGCTTCAAATATGTATATTGACACAGCAAAGTTAGGTATTACTCAAGTGTCCTGCCTGCGAGTGACCAAAGATAATCCTGGCTTTGTTATGTACAAGAAGAACACCTTCAGTGACAGTGGAATGGGAGAAATGCTGCGTGTTAAGAAGAGGAATTACTGCAAATGATATTCTGTCAGCTCAACTAACCACCTTACCTAAAGTGCAACCATTGCCCGAAAACAAAAAGAAAGGCATTCGCAGTATGCTTGAGTTCATCGATGAAGAAAATAGGGGTTTATACAATGACATTTTGAGTGTTTAATGTTCAGCGCCCCCTGGCCTTAGTTAAGTTAGCAGGAAATAACTGGACGGACTTAGATCATTTTTCCATTTTTTCGTTTTTGTAATTTCTGTTCCTCTTTTGTTTATTGAATTGTGCCTATAATGCTTTGGATAATATTGATGCACATGTTTTACAATGCTATCACTGCTAAATAAATTTTAAAATACATTTTCCTTCACTATTATACTTTTTTGATCCTTTTACTCAAAAACTACTTTTTGACACTTAGATCACTTAGCACTACAGCTCTACATGTCATTCTCGTGTATTTCAGGCAGTGGAGCTCCTGGTCTACGAGCTAAAAAGTGGCGTTGAAAACCTCCCTGCTGAGTAGCGTGCGAGTCATGACAGGCCTTGAATGGATGCTGTGAAAATTCAATACACCACCCCTAATTAAAACAGGCTTCGTCTGTGGCTATTATTGTTACAAAACTTTTTAATGAAACCAAGTAACTTGAATAATTTTAGAGAAATGATGTGTTATTACGTACGTATTGTCAACAAGATGTTATAATTATTCTCCTAGCGTAGTTCAGCCTTTATTATTATTATTAATACTATTATTATTATTAGCTGTAATACTGGTGCTTCGCTAGTGATGAGAAATGGCTAAACTTTTTTTTTTGTATAATCTCGAGTAACTACTTAGGCCTACATCACTTGTAACAGTGTCCCACAATTTAGCACATCGCGGGATTTTTCTTCCCGAAGGTGGCTTAGGTAACGAATATCCTATTTAATTCAATGCTAAACGTTTAACATATTTAGGTACACTTGGTAGACAAAATGGCCATAGAATATCTTTAAAAATATCATGGACGTTGATATTATATGTTAAACAATACCAAGCAAAAACTCAGCAATTCTTCTAGGTTTGTTCCGTGTCTTGTGTGGGGTCCGCCTAGGACACCAAGTTGACTCATCGGCGGGCTCTTGGTGTCCCCGCCCGGACCCCTACTGGAGCCCGCCGATGAGCCAGCTTGATGTCCTAGGCGAAACCCCCTACAAGACACGGCACAAACCTAGAAGAATTGCTGAGTTTTAATTCACTGGCCGTGAAAGCCAATATACCATAATACCAAGTAAATTTATTACATTAGCACTGACGAGGTCTCAGAAATAAATAGAATAACAATACGATTCCTTTTTTTAATAAAAGTTAAATTATCACTGTGTTTTCCCTTCTACGCAACAAATTGCCATAAATCTGCGCCACTTGCATTATTTGTGTATGGAGAGGAAGCTGTGTAAGTTTAATAATTATAGCCCTCTTACTTTCCAAGAAACATATACCTAAATCTAAAGACAACTTCAATCCAAAAGTTAACAAATTATAATAATTCGCTGTTACCGTCACAATTAGAACACAACTAGAGGTGACCTGCCACGTGCGCACTAGAAGAAAACATTTTATATTTAAAAAACTAACAGTCTTATTTTTATAAAATGAACGCAGATTTATTCAGAAATGTGTGCGTAATCAGGCTAAACAATTTAAAAAACACAGATTGACGCCTCTAGGCTACAAGATCCCCTTAAGGATAATGGCCGTACAGTGTGTGCACGAATACTGTTTCAAGATCTGGGACATCCAATGTACAGCGGATACTATCATTTTATTTCAAGGAGGAGGAACCCGAGGTGGTTTACAGCTTATTTAGGAAAGTTACGCGGCACCCCTATAGGTAGAGCCCTGCGCGGATAAACAAAACGTTATCCGCATCCGGCCCGCATCCGCACGGCTGTTATCCGCATCCGCCCCGCATCCGCACGATTGTTATCCACATCCGCCCCGCATCCACACGACTGTTATCCGCATCCGCCCCGCATCCGCACGGCTGTTATCCGCATCCGCCCCACATCCACACGACTGTTATCCGCATCCGCACGACTGTTATCCACACGTTTGTTATCCGAATCTACTGGCATTACAATAATATTGTCAATGGGTTGCTTTAAAGTATACCTTATCTTTTAGACATTTGAGCAGAAAGTGGTTCCCCTAGGCTATGTAGGCTATGCCATGTGCTATGTTTAAAATGAATGTTACACAGCCAGAATTGCAACCCTTTTCAGTTCGGGGTGTTGATTATCTTTAATGACATAATTTGAATGGAATTAGCGTAAATCATCATCTTACATTTGTCATGAAAAAACATAACAAAAAAAAAGTCATTAACATTCGGGCCCTAGTAAGGGATAGTGGAAAATTGTGCGCACTTAAGCAAGAATCGGTCGTGTGATGGTCTCAAAATAGATAACACAGCTGCAGTTATGAATAAGCGAGCCTTGGTATTCCTATATCCGATGTGCAGAAACAAATTTAATTCAAAAATACATTTGGTGGACTATAATTCAAAATCTCGCAAATATGCACTTGCGCACCATTACCCACCCTGCAGGGTAATCAAGTGCATGGGTTGGGGAAATGTGAGCATGGGATGAATATTGGAAAGCCATAATAATACCATGTGAATTGACTGAAACTTGCATTGTGCATTAACATTAGAATATTCCAATGCTTTTTACAATAGCAAAACAATGCAATGATATTAAAATTCTGCAGTTTTGGATATTAGAATAAAATATCTTCGTTTCGTCAGCATTAAAGGATTAAAGTCCAATTTAGGCTTGTTCCTTCAGGTTGTCTCAACGTTAATGCAGGATATCTCTTCAAGAACCCATACAACCAATCTTTGCCTGCTAGACTTAACTTTATAGAAATTATGGGAAATCGTATTCTCCTCTGCAAACTTGAACGCAAACCGACTAACAAGCTTGGTGGGCGTTAAGCTGTAAAATAAGTTTGCCAATGTCAAAACGTATTTGGATAAATGTGACTCCATTCCGTTGGTAAAAACAGGTTTACGGCCTAGACGAGGTAGAACTAGCCTATTTTGCAGCAACTGCTTTCGTATGGTTGACACGGAAATATTGAAACGTCTCCCTACTTCCCTCATTTTCCTTCCATCATCCCCAATTGCACGTCGAGCTTTCTGCATATTTTCTGCTGGGTATGAGTTTTTCTCCGTTTTCCGCGTATAATTTCTTGGCATCTGGAGAACAAACACGGAATATTTTGCCATTAATTTCGCGTTGTATTTACTTGTGTCATTAAATTCTGCGCACCATTACCCCACTCTGCTTTTAAAACGTAACTCAATGAATCCCGGTAAACTGATATATTATATTGAAAAATAAATACATGCATAAACACTGTAAAAACTGGCATTTAAAACTACATTTAATTCTAAATAATTGAATCACAACTGTATAGGCTTACCTTCTTATTTGCTGACAACAGAAAATAACATGCAACGTGTAAAGTTTCTTCATCCAAGCCTCATGGCTATCACATAGCAACTGGCATCATGCTGACTGTCCCTATCTGATAGGTACGATGACAGCTTGAGGGTAGGAGGGAACTGAGTTGCTAGTTGTACTACCAACTCGAAAAACATAGGTGCGCACAATTACCCAACTTTGCCCCTGATATTCAACAAGTTCGGATTGTATTCTAAAAACTATCCGCAAATTTACTCCAAATATTACCCGCAGCTTATCCGCTAACCGCAAAGCCATGCAAACTATATCCGCATGGCGAAATATGTTGCGGATATCCGCATCCGCGCAGGGCTTTACCTATAGGTACGCCATTCGTAGCGAATTTCATATCGTGTAGATAATCCAGTAATATTCCATAGTATAGTCCGAAACAGGAAGATTCATTACCATACCAGTTTACTGCACAATTATTCCATCTTTGAACCATTATTTTTCCCCCACTTCCTGGTGCAACAGTTAGCATTCTTGACTGTCTTCCCGGTGGTCCGGGTTGAATTCCCGGTTCTGCCAAGACATTTAATTCTGATCTGAGGGCTGGAACGGGGTTTACTCAGCCTCGTGAGGCAAAACTGAGGAGAGGTGGGTTCGATCCCCTTCTCAGCCATTCTGGAAGAGGTTTTGCACTTCTACTCCAGGAAAATACCGGCATGGTTCCGTCGCCTCCTTCCCAATCCTGACCCGCATTACATATACACATACTGCTACAGACACAACACAGGTTAACAGACAAATTCTACACACATCTAAGTACACGGGGCTGAATAACCACGATGTCGCAAAGCCCCTAAATAAATTAACATCAACTTAACCATGATTGCCTTCTTCAGCTGCGGTTAACTGGTTGAGAGACCTGAAATTCTACATTACACCAGTGGAGTAGTAGCGGCTAGCCCATAAGAACTCCCGGACGGTGTCCTTCCTGGAGAACGAAACGAGGTTTTCATTTTCCCTTGATAGGCTGTGTTAGAATCAAAAATTGAACTCTAATAATGCTAAGAAAACTACATGTCATTGTAACTCTATCAATAAGGAAGACTGTGTTTGGTGATTATCAAGCTCACAATCAGCGCGCAGTTCACTGGTCAGGATGGAGTTACGGACCCTCAGCCTTCCGTCCGAAGATGTGCAAGGGTGAGAGGGGGTGAGACATAAGTGGACTGGCGCGCTTGTAGGCGGTTTGAGAGGGACGAAGAGTGTGCGGGCAGTTGTCTTAAGCCGGGCGGAGTTCTTACAGCTCTGTAGCACCGGAAAATATGTTATCACCCCTTGCCCCTCCAGTCGTCATGTAATGAAGGTTTGGCAACAGTGAACAACAGTAGCATTAATAAATGTCTCCTCACAAACCTCTCTACGAATATGCGCCAGCTAAATCTCAAAGGTTGCATATAATAAAAATTAAATAACAATAATCCATGCTCTAGTGCCGGATTACGGTAAAATGAGGCCCAAGTCCCTCAGATTTTTGGGGCCCCTTTATTTTTTTCAAATAATTTTTATTTTTAAGCACCTGTACATTTAATAAAGTTTATACAAGAGTTATTTTTCTCAAGATGAATAATACACTTTTTATTAAAACATACATAGGCCTACATATATACATACATTTCAATTGAAACGATCATCGTTATTTGAAAACATTTCAGATGATTTGATGAACAATTTAACAAATCAAACTACTTTTTACTTCTGTAAAATGGAATCAATTTTTTTCTTCTGTTTTTTCGGTCAATGAAATCTTCTACAATGTCATCAAAATCAATTTCCCGCAGAACATCTGACTCGATATACATTAAACTTAGCATGTCTAATCGTTCTTGTGACATGATACTTCTTTGCGCACTTTTGGTCCGTTTCAATTTTGAAAACGAGCACTCCGCAGAACAATTCGTTATCATTAGGGTCAGAAAAATGCGAAAAGCAATTTCAACGTTCGGAAAAAACAGACTCAAGCTTGTCTCGAATAAGAATTTCGTGAAGTTCAGAATGAGTGAACTCGGTTTTTAAAGGACATTGTAATTTAATTTAATGCTGAAACTGTCTCAGTTCTGGATAAAAATTGTCTACATCTTCGGAATAAAATTGAACTAAATTAGAAATTGCTTGGGGGCCCCAGATAATTGGGGGCCCTAGGCCTGGGCCTAGTCGGGCCTAATGGGTAATCCAGCACTGAGCATGGCCCTTTGTTTATCTTTGAAAACAAAAACTAATAACGCGTTATTTTCACTGCATATAAAAGTAACTCGATTTTACTCTTTTTTTCTGCCTAATTATAAAGAGGGTGGGAGAAAATAACTGTGATCGCCCTCCCGACCCAACAGTCTCCACTGCTGTGGAGCAACGTTTTAGGCGTATGAAAGAGATCGTTCAATATACAGGGTGATTACAAATGGGTCATCGGGTTTTGGATATATGTACTGTATTTCACAAAGTATTACATACAAAATAGTGGATGATACATTGTATGAATAAACATATTTTCGAGTTTCTTACACATCATTACAAACGTTCAATGTGCTCTCCTCGTGTTACACGACACACATCTATGCGGACGTCAAGTTCGACCCATGCACGTTCAAGCATGTCCCTTTCAATGTTCACCAGCGCAGTAGTAGACTAATACGATTCTGGAGTTCACCCAATGCTGTCGGCAAAGGTTGTACGTACACAGTGTTTTTCGCGTATTCCCAAAGAAAAATAACAAGCTGTAAGGTCAGGAGACCTGGGGGGGGGGGGGGGGGGGGGCGGCACCTGAATAGTGTCAAATCATCCGGAGCACATCGCCTAATCCACTGGTTTGGAAGTTCCTCGTTCAGATGGATTAGGAATATTCGAATGTGCTCCGTGCACTAGCAACGTCTGTTGAAAGAATTGTCTCATCAATGATTTTCATGTAAAATTCTTTAAAAAATTTAAAAAAGCATGTTTTTTCCTACGAGCTGCATTTACTGCAGATTTTCTTTTCTGTAAATTACCTTTTGTTTATTCTTAAAAAGAGTTATTTGTGAAATCTCGCCTTTGCACTCTATACCGTATATAGGGCGGCTTCGGTGGCGTAGTTGGTAGCATGCTGAGCTTCTATGCCCAAGATCACGGGTACAACCCGTCCGAAGTTGTCGGTTTTTTAAGAGTGTTAAAAATCCCAGAGTATGCCTTCCTTCGGAGGGGAAGTAAAGTCGGCGGGTCCATGTCATAGATTTATGGCATGTAAAAGAACCTTCCACTAACTACAATTGTGCGAAGCTAAATTTGCAGGTTAGATTTGATTAGCGCTCTATTAAGTTCCAACTTCGCCGCAAGGTGCCGGTTGCAGTGGCATCTAGTAGCCAAGTTCACAGCTAGGTGTCGTTGACGGTAGCAAAGAAATACATTTTTATTGGAAAATGGCAACATGAACAGATTTTAATTTACAAAATAGTTTCGTAGTGGTAGCAAAAGTAGAAACTACTTGAAATTGGTCGTCTACACGTCTACATTCCCTACCTGAATTACAGATAACACACACTAATACAGCCATCACAATTAATACCGGTTATCAGACAAATTCTACACACACCCAAAGTATACGGGGCTTCATGACCGCGTTATCGCAGCCCCTAAACTGAGGAACCAACCAACCAGCCAACCAACGCACTCTATATACACACTGGTTCCCCATATCTAGTCGGCAGTGCTTTCAACCCCCATTTGCATCCATACAAATACATAAAATCAGAAATTCCTCAAGCAAGTCTTATTTCAATGTTATCAAAGAACATTCATGTACAGAGTAATGCTTGTAACCCAAGCGGTTTAGAAAATAGCCTAATTTCTATTTCACTAATGTCCAACATTCATCATGACGTGCAGGTCGCTCACGGATGTCAACTCGGAAGACTTGCACTAGGCCTCTGTGTGGAGGCCACACACCCCGTAGGAATATAATTTTGTATAAATCCCTTATTATCCCTGACCTATGAACTGAAAGAAACGCCTAGTTGTGTACAGCGCTCGAAGGGGCTTGAGAAAATTAATGTTTAATTACATTTGTTGATCTTTATTCTGTGATCGGACTAACCGTTTACCCATTATTTTGGTTTTTAGTGCATAAAACATGAGCAATAGCATTAATACAGGGAGATTCTTTTACTGGAGCGGGGGCGGCGGATAGCGCGCCGTTGAAAACAGTAACAAAGTGCATTAATTAATGGTAAATTCACCAGAAAATCATGATTAAAGAACTTAACCTTTTCACAGAATATGCTGAAAATGTTATCATTCAGCCGACAGACAGGCGTTGTTCCGTGTAAATAAATTAGCGTTTACACGTTGTAATTCCTTTCTGTTGTGAGAGATATCTGCTGCCGTGTATTGTTCTCCAGCTCCACTGGAGTACGGGTAATTGATCTGTACACTTCGTATTTTAAAATACCCCACAATTAAACATAAAGCGGGCTTAGTCCGTGCTTCGATTAATCACAGTAAAAACGCCGGCAGGGGGGAATAGGAGTAGCAACATAATGTAACGATGTAACTTCCAAAGTTACTGTCTGTCAGCTGAAGGAGAACATTTTCAGCATCTTCTGTGAAAAGGTAAGTTCTCACCTTTAATTGGTGACGTGAGGTCATCCAGATTCCCAAGAAATGAAAAAAAACATGTGTGCTTCTTTATTTAAATCTTGCAAGAAGCTGTTGTTTATGTTACGTTCTTATCTGTGCGCTGACACTACACACCCTCGTTGATGAAAGTTTAGTGACTTAATGACTTTAATGACCCTGGTTATCTCGCCTGCGCGCTATTCGCGGCCTGAGCTTGGTTGGCAGGCGGAAGGCGCACGCGCCCGGCAGCCGATCGCCGGCCCCGCTCCAGCAAAAGAATCTCCCTGTATAATTATATACAGTATATAGACTATTATATAATATCCTGAGATATATGTGTGGTCTTATTACAAGGAAGGAAGCTTTTAGTTTTACGTGACCGTTGATCATGCAATCATGAGCCACGGGACCTCCTTTTTTCGTGGAATCCAACCACAGGACATGGCATTTCACTTCGAAAATCTCACATGCATTGACCGGGAGTCCGACCCGGTCCACCTTGGTGAGAGGCCAACAGCTGCGCCACCACGCCCCCTAGGCAAGGTGAGGGGTGAGTTAGTTTGCACTTCCTTTCCTCATTGAGTCAGAACAAAGCACTGACCCTATGACTAGAAACTTTCATAGTACACACAGGCACTTTATAGTTGTGCTCTGGAGGCCATTACTCAGCACCACCCATACCTCAAAGCATCCATATAATCACAGCCATGGGTGGGACTGAGACATCGGTGCAAAGCCACGTTTTACTCTAGCCTGTGCCAACAGACACATCCAAATGTACTGCATTCATGAAGAGATGGTAAACAGGCAAAATATTAGACTAATAATTTACTATTATATATGAATGGCCATAGTAGGGTATTTTAATTGGACGCCCGTAGGCTCCCAGCAAGTTCAATGTCAAATAGTTCCAACTTTGACTACCAGATGCCACTGTCACTGACATCTAGCGGCGAACGTTGGAACTTGATGGAGCGTTTCTAACCAACCAAATATAACCTACAAATGGAGCTATACACTACCAATTGTAGTGGTAGGTTCTTTTACTTGCCATAAATCTATGACATGGGCCCACCGGCTTTACTTCCCCTCCAAAAGAAGGCATACTGAAGGATTTTAGCGCTCTTAAAAATCGGACGACTTCGGCCGGGTTTGAGCCCGCGATCCTCGGCATAGCAGTTAATCGTGCTACCGACTACGCCACCGAAATAAAATAATAACAATAATAATAATAATGCCTTAAATCAGCGGTTCCCAACCTGGTGGTACGCAACGAACCGGTTAGGGGTACGCTAAAAATAAACGGTAATGACGGGCGCCATGTTCCCATCGTACGTATCAGGCGTAATGTACTGGCGTGCAGTGCCATCTTATTCATGCACATTAAGGTCAATACTCCCCCTCGACAACCCACCCTACCCAAACCCCAGTCACTTTCACCGCTGCACTGCTATTGTCTTGAATTGTCTATTCATTTTGCCAAACTAATCGCCAGAATTAATTGGTTTTAAATAAAATCAAAATTAAAAAACTAAAAAATAGTATGTAGGCCTACTGTAAGTTATTTTTTGTAATTAATGTATTTAAGTTATGCACATATTGCCCGTAAAATATTAAACGTTTTGGAAGTTTACTTTTTAGGGGGTACTATTTTAGACAAATATGTATAAGGGGGTACGGGAGGAGTAAAGGTTGGGAACCGCTGCCTTAAATAAACACCACGCGTGCGTGCCACTTGAGGGAAAGTTTCTTACATCATTGTTCCTTCATCAAGTACTGTGCACGACATTAGATTACAAAGTTATGAGCTCGCAGGTGCCGACTGAGCGAGAGTGTTTCTAACGCCATTACACTGTAATAATTTCATATTTTATCACCTACAGAACACTCTCTTGCGCGAGGAGACTTCTTTGAAGCGGGAGCTACTTCTTTAACTTGCACATCACGTAGAAAGTACATTAAATGAGGCACGGCAATAAAACTCAATGAGGGAGAGTGATAAAGAAGGCAAATATTTCTTAATTTCGTGAAGTAACATTTTAAAACCCATTATCTTTCGTATTAACGTACATTAATGCAAATTCTCCTCAAACCAGTTAGATTATTCATTCGGAAAATTAAGTTGAATTTCTTCTCTTTCATTCCTCCTGCTACCGCCTAAAGTATTTTCTCATTTTTGAAGTACTTCGCTATGTTATATCTGTAGCAACTTGCTCATCTTTCCTTAACTGACGCCTCCTGATTCCACTCTTGGTTGGTTGGTTCTTAAGTTTAGGGGCTGCGACAACGCGGTCATGTAGCCCCGTGTACTTTGGGTGTGTGTAGAATCTGTCTGATAACCGGTGTTAATTGTGATGACTGTATTAGTGTGTGGTATCTGTTTTTTTTAAATTCAAGTAAGGACTGCAGACTTTTGATTTTTTCAAATAGTTCCTACTTTTGCCGCCAAACTCCACCGTCAACGACTACTAATTCAAAACTTAGCTACCAGACGCCACCACAGTCGGCTCTTGGCAACGAACGTACTACAGCCTTACATCAGTAGAACAAAGAAAACACAAAAAAAAACAATGAATATCACAGGCAAAAGACAATGCACTCACACATACACTTAGAGTCTGTGGCTTCCAGGTTCCAAAGCACTATGTCTTTCCACATTCACACGATCCTCACTCCTCATCTTCCTGCGGGCGAAGGCCAGCCACTCTGCTCCACGATGAGAGAAATCGGCTCGTACCAGGGCTTCGTTGTAGTCGTGGAGGGAGCGCCAAGACGTCGTCCGCTGGAGAGTGGAGAATCCCGAACTCGTAGGATGATCAGTGGAACTGCTAGGAGCAATCCGCCGGGAAGGTTGGTCCTGCAGGTCTATCTGGCTGCTGCCCCTCTCCCGCCCCCGCGTGATCCGCGTCCTCGGCCGGCCCCACGTTGAGGCCCTCCGCGGGTGACCGCGGGCTGGTGGGCTGGTAACTGGTACTGGAAGTTCGGGGGTAACTCGAGTACCTCGTCGCCTCCAGCGCTGTCCAACTGCATGGCGTACGCCCATCCCTTGGTCAGGGCAGCGTACAGGAGGTTGGCCCGGTTGAAGGCGTACTTCCTCTGCCCCGGGTCCAACAGTCGCCAATTCGATAGGAGATACAGTGTGGTTTGCGTATCGTGATGATCTCGTCCCGTGGGCACATATATCAGTTGCTGTTTGAGTGCCTGTGCGAGGTTCCATACTCGTTGAGATGTTGGGACTGGCAATCCTTTGGGATACTCTTCTGGCGCCAAGGTCCTCCATGGGAAATCGATGATGGCGACGGTCGGGTGTATCGTCTTCTGGTTCGTCGTACTCCTCTGGGTCTTGTCGGGGAAATAAGTATAGATACTCGAGTTTAGAGGTCAATAAAACCTTTACCCTTAGTCTTACATAAGAACAACCTACACCAAAATATTCCTTGTTTTATTTGTCGTTTAACGATATAGAGTAAATATTTGCATTGTATCTCGTTAAAATTTTATAGCAGATTGAACACAAAAAGTACCGGTTTTTCTTACCAAGTTTACGGAACGCTCACTTAGAAAGATCATTACGTTAAAAGTATTGATCTGATCGTAACGAAACTTTAATACCTCTTAAAGGAACTTATTGTTAACGCGTATATGAAGTTTTAATCTGATCTGACGTTTCTTAAAATAGTTGTTGTGAATTTTGTAAAACAACTTTTTCTCGGGCCTGGGTGGTCATAGCAGTATGAAATATGACTTGTTATGAGGCTCATAGCAATGCAAGGCTTAACGTAAAACTACATTTTATCTACATGTGATTATCGATTTTATATGGATTGATATTTAATCGAACCATTGAGGGCGGCGATAGTACCGCAGCAGCCTGGCAATGTTGCCAGTTGCTGCGCGCTAGTTCCTACGCACACCAAACTCTGACCTTTGTTCTTCGTTGAGTCATTAGCAACAAGCAGCAACTATCACTGTCTGTATTATCTATTGTTTGCACATCGATCAAGATGCCAGCTAATCCGCAGTTAACGGAGGGAGAATTTGCCATGATTATAAGTGCAATATGTTTTTTTAGATGCGAGAGAGAAAGCAATAATGATAAGAGGGTTTAGCAAATACTGTAGTATCCAAGTGTATTGGAAGGTCGATAGCCACGGTGAAGAGATGGCCGCTGCAATTAAAGATATTCCTCTTCTTCCCAGAATCCAAAAGTATGAAACTATGACGAAAGCAGAGCTAATTGTTCATGCCAAACCTCACTTCAGGGCACCTAAAAAGAAGCTGGAACAGATAATCAAGAATGTTCGTCCTGACGTCGAACTCGCCTGGTTGCCAGTTGCTCATTGTGAGCTCAACCCCATAGAGCTGGTTTGGTCCTACGTGAAAAATAAAATAGCTAAAGTGAATATGAGTAACCAGGTGGAGAGAGGAAGATCAATGGAGGTGATGCGAGATCTCTGTAAAGAAGCCTTGAGGTCTGTAACACCGGAGCTATGGAAAAAAATGCATCGAACACACCAAAAAAATAGAGAAACATTACTGGGAAAAGGATTGGCTAACAGAAGACGTCCCCGTTGTTGAGCCACTTGTTATAAACTTAAATGACAGTTCATCTGATTCATCGGGCAGTGATTTTTCAGACAGTTAATAGGGGAGCAGTTTTATAATCTTATAATCTCAAAGTGTAAATTACTTCAAACAATTAATCTTATAATAATAGCTTTTCAGCTGACACACCATTTTTAAACCTGCCAATGAAGGTCCAAAGCCCTCATTAAAAAAGGTGTTGAGAAATGTTTAACTTCTTGCGGAAATGAAATATAAGACACGTTTCTATAACTTGTAGGCAAAATTAGCACAGAGGCTATTAGCGCTGTACATAAGGGACGCATATTTCAGGATATAAAGAAGAATTAAATAGTTAAGTTAAATAGACGTGAATGATAGTGTATTTTATTTTTTTCTCAATCGTATTACCCTCCAGGGTTGGCTATTCCCTCGGACTCAGCGATGGATCCCACATTTACCGCCTCCATTTTGAAACTTCGGGATCGGGTATACAACTGGGGTGTGTAACCAGCACTTCGCCCAGGCGGCCTCACTTGCAAAGCGAACAGGGACCTTATGAGGGATGGGAAGATTGGGAGGGATAGGCAAGGAAGAGGGAATGAGGCAGCCGTGGCCTTACGTTAGGTATCTTCCCGGCATTTGCCTGAAGACGAAGTGGGAAACCACGTAAACCACTTCAAGGATGGCTGAGGTGGGAATCGAACCCCCCTCGACTCATTTGGAGCACCCGAGGCTGAGTTCACCCCGTTCCAATCCTCATACCAATTTTCAAATTTCGTGGCAGAGCCGGGAATCGAACCACGGACCTCCGGGGTGGCAGCTAAGCCCTCTGACCACTACACCACGAAGGCGAATATATATTATAATTTTTGTATTATAATTCGTCAATTTCTCGTATGGTTTTTAATTTATTTTAATTAATGTCATTTTTCAAGTCCTCGTACTGCAGCTCCTTCACCAAGATTTTACTCGTATAAAATAATATCTTCCTTGTCACGTGAGCGACCCATGGTTTAACCCATTGACATTCACTTTATCTTTCCGTTTCTTTTATATACCGGTATTGCCACCAGAGAATTTCAACTACCATAATATAGTTAAGTGAACACGGAACTGTCCTTCATCCATTTTGCTGAATTATGATAAAATATTTGATGTACGGTAGTGTAATGGTGTGATAATTGCTTTGTATAACTTTGATAAAAGTTCAGTTTTATAAAATATTTGGTAAAATTTATTTGACACATTTCTTTAGCAGTGTAATACCCGCCTAACACAAATTACAATACAACAACAGAAATTCACAGACCTTACGGCTTGGAACGCGCGCGTATTATGTTTCACAGGGCAACGTCGCAAGAGTTTCCTCGACCGAGCGCATTATTCCCGTCGCTTTCTACGATACATTCTTCTCACATAACCACCCGATTAAATATCAATCGATATAAAAGCAATTATCAAAAGTAGATAAAATGTAGTTTTACGTTAAGCCTTGCATTGCTATGAGCCTCATAACAAGCCATATTTCATACTGCTATGACCACCCAGGCCCGAGAAAAAGATGTTTTACAAAATTCACAACTACTTAAAGAAACGTCAGATCAGATTAAAACTTCATATACGCGTTAACAATAAGTTCCTTTAAGACGTATTAGAGTTTCGTTACGATCCGATCAATACTTTTAACGTAATGATCCTTCTAAGTGAGCGCTCCGTGAACTTGGTAAGAAAAACCGGTACTTTTTTTGTTCAATCTGCTATAAAATTTTAACGAGATACAATGCAAATATTTACTCTATATCGTTAAACGACAAATAAAACAAGGAAACTTTTGGTGTAGGTTGTTCTTAAGTAAGAGTAAGGGTAAAGGTTTTATTGACCTCTAAACTCGAGTATCTATACTTATTTTCCCGATGTAGGAACTTAAGAGCTTTGTTTATATTCTTAACCTATACAATTTAGCTTCACACAGGTGTAATTAGTGGAAGGTTCTTTAATATGCCATGAATCTATGACATGGGACCGCCGGCTTTACTTCCCCTCCGAAGGAAGGCATACTGAGGGATTTTAACACTCTTAAAAAATCCGACGACTTCGGCCGGATTTGAACCCACGATCTTGGGCATAGAAGTTCAGCTTGCTACCAACTATGCCACCGAAGCCGCCTTGATTCCACTAGGTGTGTGTGTGTGTATGTGGGTGTACACTTTCACTTGTTCAAACAAAGAATTCGCGCAATCTTGGTAACTTTTTAGGCCAAGTCACAACTGCAGGTTTACCCGAGAACCTTTACAGAACGATTATAAGAGTATGAACGTGCAGTAATGTTAATTGTCTTCAATATAGTTAGATTATTTATTTTTAGCCCATTTTCTTTTATGAAATATAGGCTTATGAGATCATCTTTTGTTCGTGTGTGTGTGTGTGTCCCTCCCTCATAAAATCTAAACGGCAGGATCGATTTCAATGAAACGTGGCAGTCTTGCTACTACCTCGTCCGTTCTCGACCGTGCCTATCAAATCTTGATAAGTGTTACCAATTCAACATGGTGGGCACACGAAATATTTGACCGATATTCAATGTCTCTGAAACTATTACCAACATCAACCACAAAATAATGTGTAAGGTCATAGAGGGTACTATACTAAGTTCACCTATATTACTGTACTAGACAAATCTGATAAATACAAAACTATTATAGCAGCCATGCGATGTTCAAATGTTGTTGATGATTCATTGATGATATTTGCGTCATTGTGGTACACCCCGTGTACTTGGGTGTGTGTGTGTAATTTGTCTGATAACCTTTGTTATTGTGATGGCTGTATTAGAGTGTGTATTTGTAATTCAGATGATTATGGGAAGGAGGAAGTCGTGGCCTTAATTTAGGAACCATCCCGGCATTCGCCTGGAGTAGAAATGAGAAACTACAGAAAACCACTTCCAGGATGGCTGGGGGAGGGAGTCGATCCCACCTTTTCTCGGTTTTGCTTCACGAAGCTGAGTGTACCTGTTCCAGCCTTCAGACCAGAATTAAATATTTTGGCAGAGCCGGGAATCGAAACCGTGCCTCCGCGGTGGCAGCCAAGAGTGCTAGGCAACGAGGCGGAATGATGTTTAAATATTAAAAAGGACTTTTCACGCAATGTTTTCACCCAAGCGCAATAAACCTGGCATCATTCTTTTTTTATGAAAGGCTTAATAAACTGGTATCTAATTTAATTAGGGGCAGATGACCCCGTAGTTCCGCCCCTTAAAGCAACAATAACTAACTCTAATTTAATTGAATTGTTTTGAGAAATTCAACATGGCAACTATAGGAAATTTTAAAACTATGCCATAATTTCTTGCGCCTTAATTAATCGATCGAAGTGAAAGTTCGTATAATGAACCCTCATTGTTGGTATATAAATAATGGCATACCTATAAAAATAATCCAACATGGCGGCCATGAGAAATATTTTACCTGTTATCTATATCTACGAATCTATTATACCATTCAAACTAACATTCTGTATGGCGATATAGGCTATTAAAATAAAATCATCTATACAACTTTCAATATCCTGATGAGTGCAAAATCAACAATGCGGCCACGCGTATTACAAATATTTAAATGGCCTTTTTTCGCGACTTAATCTTCCAAGCGCAATGAATCTTAGCACGGTAAATCTCTATACAAATCATAATATACCGGTGTATAATTTAATTCCATTCTAAAGGGACATACAATATAGCAGCTGTGCGTAATTTAAAAATCATACTTTCATTTCTTTGGTCCTATTTAAGCGCTCGAATTGGAAGTTTGTGTAGTGAAATACAATAATAATCTTTATCTTCTGTATCTCCGAAATTACTACTGTAACGTGTTTTTCGAGGGGTTTTATGCAACTGGCATAAGTCAGTAGGAAGCCATTCTATATTTATTTACGCGGCAAATTGTTCAGCCAAGAGAATTTTTCATGGTAATTTATTATTATTATTAATTTATTATAATTATTATTAAGGTATTTTCGGAGCATTTTATAAAAATTATTAGCATTCAGATAGGTTTTCTATGTCTTAGAAAACGCTATCAAGCAAATTATTACGAACGACAATATTATAGAAAATTATGTGATTACGGAATTTTACGGAGTTTTGTCAGTTAGGGTATTTGAGAGACATGACTCACTGGGAATTCGAATACAAGCTGATTCCTGTCGAGAAGTATTACGCAAGGCTGGGTCGCAAGGTCTAGAAAAGGCGAATTGTTGGGACGGAAAAGGACTTCTCCCTCTCGCGCGCCGAGTGTAATGAGGCAGAGGAGGGGAACTGGCGGCGTGCTCAGCCAATCAGGGGAGACAACGTAAGCTAGAAGACGGTACCGTGGTGGGGGAGCCAACAGGTGCATATATCGTTCGACGCGCCGTGAAACGAGGACTATCTGTGAAATACTTGAGGAGTATGGATGCGCGTGCGAGTCGCTCCGATGTTCAGTGGAGTTAGGGACTATCTGTGTAGAACTTGCGGAGTACGGTTGGAAGTGCGTGTCGCTCCGATGTTCAGTGGAGTTGAAGACTAACTTTTGCAAACCTTAACCAGTGCGGTTGTACGAGTGTTTGGGTCCGAGGTACGGACCATAGAATTATCTAATCTACCAGAATATCATCAAATTTCGACGGAGATGACGACGTCCAGGAGACTGTGGGAAGCACACAGCATCAGCAAGTACGAGGGAAATGCCTTGGCAATTTCCAATGGTAAGCGCAAATGACGCAGAAATACGCAATCTCTCATTTTTCTTTGTTTTACATTTCATATTTCAGTAACTTCATAGCTTGGAAATAAGAGTAAAATCAATTTATCAGACTCCGTTTTCACGTAATTTTCTATCGGTAATATTAAAATCGCAACGCTCCAATTTAAATTTTAAACTTATTATGATTATTAATTTTGCTATACTTGTTTTATATAATAAATTCTTTTCTTTTACAATGCAATCTTTGCTTTCAGTAGGTAGCATTAGATATAGACCAATTCCTTCTCCTGATACAATTGTTTGTTGGGTTAATGATCAAATCATACCACGATCTGAGTGAATAGAGTCTTGAAGGTGTTCTGCCAGAGCTAGACGTTGTTAAATACAAATTTAGATTTCAGCATTGCGTTGAAGTCTTGGCGCCCATTAAAACAACATAGCTTAGGCAAAGGAAAACAGTTACAATTATCACCCAACAGTAGGGGCAGCCAAAATGTTTCATTTGGCGCCCAATGTGGGGAGAAAGAAACCAGTTACATTTGTCACCCAACATGGGGCATTAATTAACGTTTCATTTGTCGCCGACAACTTGGGGATGAAAACCTAATAACATTTGTGGAAGGAGAAGGGTATATATTTCTGTGCCTGTATTTTGGGGGTTATTTGTCTGTATCAGTGTATATCATTATGGGGGATGAGAAAGAAAGACAGATGAGGTTACGTAGTGGTCATCAACTGGAGAGTGATGATACGAGCAGTATGTCGAGTGATGGTAGTACCGGGGTAGCGGAGGTAAATCCCGATACTGAAACAGGGAGTGTAGGCGGCCAACCAGAATTATAAACTTTACTTCTCGAGTTCATGTATCAGAACAAAGTTAGTAGTGATGCCTTAAATGCAAAATTAGAACAGAATAATGCAAAATTAGAACAAAACAGTAGGGAAAATAAAGAAAGTACAGACGCTTTAAATGCTAAACTGGAACAAAACAACGCTAAATTAGAACAAAACAGTAGGGAAAATAGAGAGAGTAATGAAACATTAAACGCCAGATTAGAACAAAACAGTAGGGAAAATAGAGAGAGTAATGAAACTTTAAACGCCAGATTAGAACAAAACAGTAAGGAAAATAGAGAGAGTACTGAAACTTTAAATGCTAAATTAGAACAAAACAGTAGGGAAATGAGTGACAAATTCGAACTGATTAGAGGTGAGATCAGGGGGGTGATGGAAGAAAAGGCTAAAGAGATTATTGCAGATGTAGACAGAAAATTAGGAAAAGTACAGGAGGAGTTGGAAATTAGAATCAGTACACAGGCTGAAAATTTAAAAGAACTAGTGCAACTGGAAACACAGCAGGTCAAAAAGCAATTGGGGGGAGAAATTGACAAAATTCAGGTGGCTACTAAAGAGGTTAAGGAACAGCTGGGGGGTAGAATTGAGAAAGTCCACTCGCAAATAGTTGCAGAAGTAAATGATTTAAGAGAGAGTAATAGAGAGAGCATTAGCAAGATTGAGGAGAAACAAGCAAAGCTATATGATAAAGTAGAAGAATCAGAAGGAAACATTAAATTAACAGTAAACAGTATTGAGAGGAAGGCTGAGGAGAAAATCGCAGAATTAGAGTTAAAATTAAAAGCTAGGATCAGGCAAGAAAATAGTCAGAATAGGCCAGTTTTTGTGAATAGCACACACAGGGAGGTAGAACTGGGTAAGTTCAGCAATCGACAGGGGTGCCCAATGGAGTTCATGAACACTATAGAAAATAAATTCGGGGAAAGGTTGGAAAATGGTAGTATTGAGTGGTGCCAGGTAGTTGAAATTTTAGAAAAAGTGTTTGTGGGGGAAACGAGGAATTGGTTTGCTGTCTACAGAGACAAGTTTACTGATATCAATGATTTTAAAATGAAATTCTGTGAAAAGTTCTGGAATGAGGTTATTCAGTCGCAGCATCGTGAGGGAGTAGTGTGTGGTAAATATAACCCTAAAGGAAGCTCCACCATGACCGAATACTTTTTAGGGCAGGTATTAGTGTGTAAATATCTGGATGGCTTGAAGGAGGAAAGTGATGTGGTGAGGTTGCTACTTAGGCACTTTCCCTAAAGGATCAAGGAGGCTGCTTGTATCCAGAATGTAAAGACAATATCACAAGTAGAAAATTTGTTAAGCACATTTGATGCACTAGGGAGAGGGGGTTATGAGGACAATTTCAATCGGAACCAGGGTAATAATAATAATAGACCTAATGAAGCCAGGCATCAGGAAGTTCAAGGGAACGGTGGCGAAGGGGCCAACGCTCAAAATAGAAATAATAGTAATCAGCTAAATCAGAACAGAGGAAATGGCTATGGGAATCAGTATCAAGGGAGGAACAATGATTTCAGGGGAAATCAAGGGAGGAACAATGATTACAGGGGAAATCAAGGGAGAAACAATGATTTCAGGGGAAATCAAGGGAGAAATGATAATGACAATAATTACAACCAGAATAGGGGTCAAGGAAGAGGACAGCCTAGTGGTAGTAATATACAGCCAAACAATGACAACATAGCCCAGAACAACCAGACCAGTTTAGTAGTTAGTAGTACTACGGCCAGCTGTAGCGGTTCTTTAAACGCGAACCAGGCTGCGAAGTAAGGTCAGAATCTCAGTCTGTAGCATGCCCTGTCCATACAATTATACAGGAACCCTATGACCTAAATGTAAGAAATGAATTATTACATGAACTAAATGATGAAGGTATTATTCAGGAAGTGGTTAGTAAGAGCCCCATAGTTAAATTTAACGTGTCCGAGGCGTACACAGATGTTTTAATTGATAGTGGTTGTATGAAGAGTTGCATAAGTAGTGCATTTTATGATAAAATGAAAGGAACTGGAGTAAATTTTGAGGAGATGCCAATTAAAAGCACTTTTGTTATCACAGCTGTTGGGAAGAGGTCTAAAGTAATTTCTAAGCAAGTTTTAGTAGACATTAAAATTAATAATCATGTAGAGAAGCAGATTTGCCTTGTAATTCCAAATTTAGTATTCAGTGTTATCTTGGGTTCAGAGTGGCTAAGTAGAGTGTCTGGTAACTTATGTTATGATGTAGGGAGTTTGAAATTTAAATGGGGAGATTCTGAAGTAGAAGTAGCGTTCAATGACCATATTCAGAGGAGTAGTATTGTAGGTGTGATTTGTACTTTAAATGAGATATCGCCAGCCGTAGAGCGGGGTTCTCCATGTTTTGTGGGCAGTGTGATTACGAACGGAAGTCTAGAGGACTCGTTACGTGAGGCTGCATTTCAGGGAAATATAGAGGATGAACAGTGTGTTCGGCTCTATGATGTGTTATGGTGTAATAGGAGAGTTTTTGAGGATCGCATTGGTATGGCCAATTGCTATACACATTCATTGAACGTTATTGATAGGTCAGTATTCACAGGACATAGATATCCTGTACCTTTCGCTTATCAGAGTGCAGTTGAGGCACAAATTAACCAGATGCTTGAAGATGGGATTATTGAGCACTCTAACAGTCCGTATGTTAATTCTTTGATAACGGTACCCAAGACCGACGGCACTGTTCGTATTTGTTTAGACGCTCGTTTGGTTAACAGTAGAATTAGTTCAGATCAGCTGAAATCTATGTCAATAGAGGAATTAATGCAAACATTTGAGGGGAAGAAGTATTTCACTTGTGTAGATTTGAGTTCCAGTTTTTGGCAAGTGCCACTTATGTACGAAGATAGACCATTTACAGCTTTTAGTCATAAATATAACCTTTATCAATTTTGTAGAACACCTTATGGGTTAAAGAGTAGTTCAGCAGCTTTAATTAGGGCTTTAAACATCGCATTAGGGGATGACACAGGAGAGTTTGTAACCATTTACATAGATGATATGGTAATTAGTTCACGCAGTTTTGAGGAGCATCTACGTCATTTAGATATAGTTTTTCAGAAGTTAGATCAGGCAGGGTTCACTTTGAAGCTGTCTAAGTCGTCATTCTGTCAGTCAGAAGTGACATTTTTAGGTCATAGAGTGTCGAGTAGAGGTGTTACACCAGAAGAAAGTAGGGTTAATAAGATACTTAACGCAGAGGTGCCACAGAATGTTAAACAGTTAAAAACTTACCTGGGAATTTGCAACTTTTTCAGGAGGTTCGTTCTTAAATACTCAGGGTTGGTAGAACCATTCAGGGAATTGCTTAAAAGTGGGACTCGGTGGAGATGGGAGTCCAAGCATGATCAGGCTTTTAGAGCGCTGAAGGAAGGTTTTGAGAAAGCTGTAGTGCTGAAATATCCGTTAAACGATAAGGAATATGTGGTTATGACAGATGCTTCACATATAGGCATTGCTGGAGTATTATGTCAGAAAGATGATGAGGGTAATCTGTGCATTGTATCTTTAGCCTCGCGAGGACTGACTGCAGCAGAGAAAAGATACACGATTACTGAGTTAGAGCTTTTAGGTATTGTTTTCAGTTTAGGAAAATTTAGAATGTATTTAGTAGGGGGGAATTTTGAGATCCACACAGATCACCATGCATTTCTGTATATGAGGACTTGTAAACTCAGTTCTAACAGAGTTAGTAGGTGGATTCTTGCTCTGCAGGAATACGAATTCACAGTAAAATATATTAAAGGTAAAGATAACATTCTTGCAGACATGCTATCGAGGGACACTAATTTATGTAGGGATTATCCTGTGGTTAAAGCAGAGGATGGTATTTTAATATGTGCATGTGTGGACAGTAGCAACAGGGCATCGTTACAGACACTGAGAAATATGCTAGTGGAGCAACGTGATGACGTTAAGTTAAAGGAGCCACTGGCTAGGTTGGAAATAGGTGAAGAAGAGTATGTGAAAGTAGGACGGTTCACGTACAAGATGCAGGATGGGCTTCTTGCAAGGAAATGTAGGAATAATCGGTGGGCAATATGTGTTCCTGCCACTTTGCGGGAGGAGCTAATTTGGTTCATTCATAGGGAATTAGGACACTTTGGTGCTGCCAAGGTCTTCTATGAAATTGGTCGTGACTTCATTTGGAGTAAAATGGGAAGGGACGTTAGGAGGATTTTAGCTAAGTGTGACACCTGTCAAAGGAGTAAATATCCAGTTAAATATTTAGTGGGGGAGAGATCTGCAGTTCTCACCAGTAGTCCCGGCGAACTACTGTGTGTGGATTTATTTGGCCCGATCGTTAAAAGGACAGTACGGCTATGAGTACATTTTTATAGTTATTGACGCTTTTAGTAAGTATGTCAAGCTATATCCGCTAAGGAAAGCCACGGGACTAGCGTGTAGCCGTCTGATCATTAATAAGTATGTACCTGAGTTTGGCATTCCTCTCAGGATACTATCTGACAGTGGACCACAGTTTACTGCAAAGAAATGGAGAACCAGTATGCAGGAAGCTGGTATAACACACGTTCATTCCTCTGTAAGGTACCCTCAGGGTAATTCTGCAGAGCGTCCATTAAGGGAAGTGGCTCGTCTTTTTCGGACTCTAGTGCATGACAAGCATGCGGCCTGGGTTGGACATCTTCCCAAGGTCGAGACTTGGCTGAATTCTGTCCAGCATGAGAGCACGAAATTGACGCCATACGAAGTTCACTTCGGAAAAAGACCACAAAATGAACTAACGAGGGTGTTGGGATTAAATGAGGGTAAGCAACCGGGGATGGATTACATTGTCCAGTTGGCGAAACAGAATTTATCTAAGTCAGCACAAAAGAGAATTCGCCAACAAAAAGAAACTAAATTTGACCTATTCGAGCCGGGAGACAGAGTCTTACTTAGAGTGCCGAAACAGTCAAATAAGCTAGAGAAAGTCATGTCCAAGTTCTTTTTATCTCTACGAGGGCCCATTTATAGTTTCCAAACGTATTGGGAAAACAGCATATGTGCTGGAGAATAGTGAGGGAAACAGATTATACGGAACGTATAATATACATAGTCTACGAAAATATGTGTCATAAAGTGAGTGTGTTTAGCTGGCGAGCCAGCCTATCAAATGAGTAAGTGTGGTGTCTGGTGCGTGGAAGATCTGGTCTTAAGGCAGGCGTATCAGAAGTCACACAGGGGGGTAGTATGTAAGTAAATGAGAGTTTTTAAGGTACAGGGAAATATGACGGGATTGTCGGATGCTGTTGAGCACTAAATTGTCTCGATGCACCAAGGCCATTTTTGGCAGCGCTGATGGGTTCCCATTTATCTCCAAGAGATGGGGGAGCGCTTGAATAGGGCTTGTTAGCTTAAGGCGTCCACGAGATAAAAGATGGGCCATCAGAATGCGAGACAGTCCTTCATGAAACTCATACATATCAGCACACGTGATTTCTGTTTACGGCCTCGCCATGTAAGATTTGTAAGTATGTAATTTAAGATAATTTGTACAATGGTATTATTTGTGTGAGGAGAAATGGTCTGTGTTGAGAACTAGTATTAAGTAGAATATGGTTAACGGGAACTTAACAAGACAGGGCGATTACGGCACAGAAATATTTGGTGTTATATGTAATGCGCATTTACTGTTTTTTTTTTTTCAGAAGTCAATATTAATTTAATCTACTTTAAAGAGAGATTAAGTATTATGGTCACGAGGCGCTGCCACAGTAGTGTGATCGTGTGCTCAGTGATAAGTGAGATTAAATTTCACCATAAGGAGGGGACCTCCAGTGAAATTAGGGAGTTCTATGGTGATATAAATATATCAGAACACCTTCAATGCGTGTGATATGACATCATAAATACATAGTGCTCACACATTAATTATGTCTATTTCTCCAACATAGAGAAATTTGAGAGGCGGAAATATCCGTGGAACACTATTCCATATGTAAAACATTGGACTGGTTGCAAAGTGCAATCCATAGTGACAACAAACTTTGACGCAAAGTGCGTGAAGAAAAAATATGAGTGTATATATCTGTAATTTAGGGTGATTTCGTTTATGTAATATGAGTTTTGGATGGGGTTTATTAACGTGTCTGGGATAATCGGATAATGGACCGTCGTCACGGTAAATCATCCGATGATCCGAGGCGAATATGTAACGTGTTTTTCGAGGGGTTTTATGCAACTGGCATAAGTCAGTAGGAAGCCATTCTATATTTATTTACGCGGCAAATTGTTCAGCCAAGAGAATTTTTCATGGTAATTTATTATTATTATTAATTTATTATAATTATTATTAAGGTATTTTCGGAGCATTTTATAAAAATTATTAGCATTCAGATAGGTTTTCTATGTCTTAGAAAACGCTATCAAGCAAATTATTACGAACAACAATATTATAGAAAATTATGTGATTACGGAATTTTACGGAGTTTTGTCAGTTAGGGTATTTGAGAGACATGACTCACTGGGAATTCGAATACAAGCTGATTCCTGTCGAGAAGTATTACGCAAGGCTGGGTCGCAAGGTCTAGAAAAGGCGAATTGTTGGGACGGAAAAGGACTTCTCCCTCTCGCGCGCCGAGTGTAATGAGGCAGAGGAGGGGAACTGGCGGCGTGCTCAGCCAATCAGGGGAGACAACGTAAGCTAGAAGACGGTACCGTGGTGGGGGAGCCAACAGGTGCATATATCGTTCGACGCGCCGTGAAACGAGGACTATCTGTGAAATACTTGAGGAGTATGGATGCGCGTGCGAGTCGCTCCGATGTTCAGTGGAGTTAGGGACTATCTGTGTAGAACTTGCGGAGTACGGTTGGAAGTGCGTGTCGCTCCGATGTTCAGTGGAGTTGAAGACTAACTTTTGCAAACCTTAACCAGTGCGGTTGTACGAGTGTTTGGGTCCGAGGTACGGACCATAGAATTATCTAATCTACCAGAATATCATCAAATTTCGACGGAGATGACGACGTCCAGGAGACTGTGGGAAGCACACAGCATCAGCAAGTACGAGGGAAATGCCTTGGCAATTTCCAATGGTAAGCGCAAATGACGCAGAAATACGCAATCTCTCATTTTTCTTTGTTTTACATTTCATATTTCAGTAACTTCATAGCTTGGAAATAAGAGTAAAATCAATTTATCAGACTCCGTTTTCACGTAATTTTCTATCGGTAATATTAAAATCGCAACGCTCCAATTTAAATTTTAAACTTATTATGATTATTAATTTTGCTATACTTGTTTTATATAATAAATTCTTTTCTTTTACAATGCAATCTTTGCTTTCAGTAGGTAGCATTAGATATAGACCAAGTCCTTCTCCTGATACAATTGTTTGTTGGGTTAATGATCAAATCATACCACGATCTGAGTGAATAGAGTCTTGAAGGTGTTCTGCCAGAGCTAGACGTTGTTAAATACAAATTTAGATTTCAGCATTGCGTTGAAGTCTTGGCGCCCATTAAAACAACATAGCTTAGGCAAAGGAAAACAGTTACAATTATCACCCAACAGTAGGGGCAGCCAAAACGTTTCACTACAGCAATCAAACTGAAATTGTGTATGGTGATAGAGGCCTGTTAATTAAATACAAATATGTAACTTTCAATAACCGATAAACACAAAAACAAAATGGTGGCCATGCGATGCTCAAATATTGAAAATTACTTCTTTTTTGTCGTAATGTATTCAAACGATCGAAGAGAAGCTGAAGCTCCATATAATGACTGATTACAATAATTATAATAATAATGGCATTGAATTATGTAACTTGACTTTCGTAAATTGTATAATTCGTATATTTATTTTGACTTTTCTTAAAATGAACAGCTGTCTCGTTAGAAAAAGTTGCCATTTCGCGGAAGGAATCATAATTAACCGATACTGAAAGTTATATGTTCTTTATAGTGTAACCGTAACTCTGGTGGAGCTTATTTGTTAAGACCTACGTCGAAATAGTCTTGATCGTCCTTACCTTTATATTTAATCGTATCTTTAGATAAGCCTATAATCATCCTGAACTCTCTTATAATGTCGGCTCCCAAGATAAGGTGAAATGGAGATTTGGGCAGTAATACAAATGAAAAATGTCATGGTTCGGTCATCAAATTTTAACTCAAAAAATACTTGAGTTTTGCAGGTAATTATTTTATTTGGTATGACTCTAATTTAGATACCGTACCGGTACTCGACATTGGTAACACTAGCACGTCCATTCCCTTTTGATTGCATTAACCAATGCCTCTTTGAACTCTATAAATGTGGTAAATGTGTACCGAGAGCGGGTTCTGCTCAAGAACGTCTCAACTACGCGTAACTGTCAGTCTGCTGTAATCTTATTTTACTACAAAGTATCCCTGTACTTCGCGGAGAAAACTCTTAGGCGTCATTGGTCCCATTCCCGTGAATGTTCTTGGTCCTTATCAAGTTGATCACTTGGTGTGTAGCAGCTGTGTTCATGGGTGTGGATGTGTACCCTGGGTTTCCGAAGTTTGTAGTGTGACCAACTTGTTCGCTGGTGGAGATTGATACTGATTTATGTTATCACCATTTAAGGCACCTCCTATATTGCATTTACCTTCCTCGAGCTACGAGTCCCCCAAAATTGTAAGCGGTTCATTCTTGCCTCTTGCCTTTCAATCCTCGAATACATCTCTTATTCGAGCTTATTCAGATTATCCTCTTCATTTACAATCGCGCGAGTTATTTCACGCTCATGCCTATTCACCTTCGCTATCTCGGCTTCCACAGCTTTAAAACTTTCACTATTGCTTCGGCTTGCATTTGCTTGTAGTGTGTGCCAATCTCTTCTAGAACTTTCGCTAAGCCTGCCTGGGATTCCTGGCATTCCTTTTCCATGTGTCGGATTTGCTTATCATGTAGCATTAATTTTACTTCTGTTGGTAGCATGCTGAGCTTCGATGCCCAAGATCGCGGGTTCAAACCCGGCCGAGGTCGTCGGATTCTTTAAGAGCGCTAAAAATCCCTCAGTATGCCTTCCTTCGGATGTGAAGTAAAGCCGGCGGTCCCATGTCATAGATTTATAGCATGAAAAAGAACCTTCCACTTAGACTTGTGGAAGCTAAAATTTGTAGATTAGTTTGATAACGCTATATTAGTTCCAACGTTCGCCACGTTCTGACTGCGATGGCATTTAGTAGCCACGTCCGCAGCTAGGTGTCGTGGACGGTAGCTCAAGTAGGAACTACTTGATAAAAATAATCGTCTGCAGTCGTTCTAACTGAATCACAGATAACACACAATAATACAGCCATCACAATTAACACCGGTTATCAGACATATTCTACACACACCCGAAGTACACAGGGCTACATGACCGCGTTGTCGCAGCCCCTAAACTAAGGAACCAACCAATTTTACTTCTAGGTTACCGTTTATCCATCTCCTGAACTTTTGCCTCATCTCCTTCTATCCTGTTTCTATTCACCCAAAAGAGCATCTATACTCCGATTTACAAAAGACGAACGGTGAAAGCTGTCATCCACTTGAAGGGTGAGGTGAGGAGTGGAGACGAGAGTGGTAATGGTCTCCATAACAACAGCGAGCAGTGTTGCAATGTATGCCGACACAGCAGTGAGCACATGGTTTGACTCAGTGTTCTACTGTGTCTTGACTCGTCACGGTCATTAGACCGCTAACTTCCCCAGTATTTGTGTATTCCCGCAAGCCTCTTGGAATGATACGAGTCATGATCTGCCTCAGTGGCAATGCAACATTTCCCCACGTGCTAGCTTTGACAGCTGTCAGTGACCATTATTGGTAATTCAGAGTATAGTCACGGTTTTCTTCGATCTCGAGAAAGTTTACGACACCACATGGCACTACGGAATCCTTTCCACCCCGCAGGAGCGGGGGCTCCGTGGTAATCTACCGACGTTCTTTGCCAACTTAAAGTCCGTCCGACTCTTCCGTGTAGGCTAAGAATAATAATGTTATTGGTTTTACGTCCCTTTGAACTACCCTGGCTTTTAGAGACGCCGGGGTGCCGGAATTTGGCCCCGAAGGGGATCTTTAACGTGCCAGTAAATGTACTGACACGGCTCCCTTGCATTTGCGCACCCTCAAATGCCAGCTGACTGCGCCAAGTTTCGAACCTGCAACCTTGGGCTCAGCAAGCGAGAACGTTACCCCTGAGCCACGCAGCCAGACTGTAGGCTAAGAGTTTGTAGGACATTATTGCAATATTACACAAAGGGAAATGGGGTTCTCAGGGTTCTGTGTTGAGTGTCACCTTGTTGAAGATTGCCAAAACGGCATAAACCTAGTTAGTTAGTTATTGTTGTTTTAAGGGGCGGAACTACGAGGTCATCTGCCCCTCTTAACACAGATTAAAGAATACAAATTTTGAATTGAATTTAAAATTTTGAGGTGGACATCTAAATTTAAAAAGACCAAAAATTAATAGAACAAAAACAAACAATTAAATAAAAAATAAAAATTTTAAATATAAACAAAAATTACGGAAAAAACAAAACATTATCATTCAAAAACGAACTAGTCGTTGAGTCAATGTTCACTGGAAAATTTAGATTGCTGGCCCTAACCCACTCTCACTTATAAAGCGGATAACGCGATCAGCAGCCACCGCGTCATCGGCTAATATAAGTTTGAGTGTCGTCTGCAAACCAAGGTTTCTTCGTAAGTCAGCAAGATCCACACACTCGGTAAAAATGTGGGCCACGGTGAATACGGCTCCACAGGTACAAAGTGGGGGGTCTTCCCTTCTCATTAGGTACGAGTGGGTGGATCTTGTATGACCTATCCTTAGCCTACACAAAATGACGGACTCTCTCCGGGCCCGGAAGGAGCTCCGCCACACGCGAGTTGTTCCCTTGATCGCTCTCAGTTTACTGGGCAGTGGGTCAGCTAGCCACTGACTCTCCCAAAAAGCCAGAACTTGTAGGCATAACTGAGAGCGAATATCTCTAGTGGGTACCTCCATTGGTCGAGGTGGTAGTGATACCGCCTCTTTTGCAGCTTGATCTGCTAACTCATTTCCCACAATTCCCATGTGGCTTGGAAGCCACAGAAAGGTGATTCGGGCATAAACCTAGTTGCTGCTGCTGGACACAAGGTAGTTCCATCGCTGATTGCGGACGATTTGGCGCTACATTACAGCTGTGGAAGTATGGCAATTGTGGAACGGCAATTGCAGCTGGCTATCAACCGAGTCAACAGGTGGACTCACAACCGAGGTTTTCATTTTTCAGCAGCGAAAACCTCAGTTATCCATTTTTGTCGGCATCGGAAGCTACATTACACCTCCGGGATGCAGAATTGCCGGTGGTTGACACTTATCGATTCCTGGGACTCCATTTTGACTCCCATTTGAAGTTAACATGACAGCACCCTATACGGCAACTAAAAAAGGGATGTCTCAGGAAACTGAACATGCTCAAGTTTCTTAGTGGCACTATGTGGGGATGACCGTGCAGTGCAGCTACGGTTTTACCAAGCCCTTGTCCTGTACCGGCTTGACTATGGTTCTGCGGCGTACGGTTCAGCAAAGCCGGCAACCTTGAAAATGCTGTCCAGTATCCTCCACAGTGGTCTTAGGCTGGCTAATGGTGCCTTCCGGACCATCCCGATTCCCAGCTTACTCACCAAATTAGTGTTCCACTTCTCAATTATAGACGCCAGCATATGCTTTTAAGATATGCTGCCAATGTGCGTCAAATGCCGCACCATCTGAGCTCTCTTCAGTACCAATTCCACCAGACGTATGCCAACCAGCATCGATAGCTCTTATAATAAATTAGGAGTGGCTGCAGGTCCCTGTATGATCCGGACACCTAGCGAGGTGCCTCCGTGGCAAGTTCCACATCCAGAAATTTGGTTAGATCTACACCGAGGTCCTAAGGTGAACACAGATGCCTCCGAATATCGGAGGCATTTTCACAGCATTGTTTACCAATTTCCGGAAAATGGCATTCTCTACACGGATGGTTTGAAGACGAACGAGAAAGTAGGTTGTGCTTACGTGATTGATGGTGTAAATACCAAGATCTCATTGCCTCAGACCTGTAGTGTACCGTATTTACTGTGGAGCTCGTTGCCTCCTATGAAGCTCTGAAGTTAGCACTTCAGGATGCATGCATCCACTTTCTCATGTGCACTGACTCTTTTGAGTTTGTTGTAGTCTATTGCTTCATGTTTCCCATAACACCCCTTGGTGCAGCGAGCCCACAACCTACTAGCCGGGTTGTGCCGCGCTGACACTCAAATCACCTTTCTATGGTTTTCAAGCTATATGGGGATTGCAGGAAACGAGTTGGCGGATCAAGCTGCAAAAGAGGCGGTAATGGAACCACCTCTACCAATGGTGGTACCCACTAGAGATATTTGCTCTCAGTTACACCGATAAGTACTAGCATTCTGGAAGAGTCAGGGGCTAGCTGACCCAATGCCCAGTAAACTGCGAGTACCAAGGATACCCGCATGTGGCGGAGCTTTTTCCAGCCACGATCATCACATATGCACATCAAAATGTACAAGCACACTCAATCTCCCAGTCAGTGGTAAAAAAAAAAGGAAAAGTAAACTCATGTAGTCCACTCTAACCAAAATTTTACTACAGCCAAGTTCAATAAAACCAGAGTTATTATATAAGATCAGCCATTCGTGGCCGGCTGCCTGCACTTAAGAATTTTAGAACGAGTCTACACAGTATTATGGGACTTCCCCTTGGCAGTTTTTCCACCACATCTGTGTCCACTGTGTTAACCACTTACACAAGCTTCATGGAATCAGGCGACAGCTACTCACACGTCACAAAATAGACTAAAACCGATTCCTCCTTCGTCCCAGAAGGAACATGTCAGGGCAAGAAAGATTGCTACCATTTCACGATAAGATAACGGAATACGAAGATTGGCAGAGTACATTCCGGATACACGAGTCATTTCATGCATCATATAGCAAACGAGGCTTCCAGCAACTCGCGTGATGGAGAATGCTTTGCGGTAATTAACCCCATGTCAACACGGATCTAGAGATTTATTAATTGATCAACGAAGGTAACGATGATCCAACATTCCTGTAAAATGCCGATGGAATAAAAGTTGTGGGCATGCCCATCACTTTTATCCAGAGGTTGAAAGACAGACCCCTACAAAGTAAAGAAGCCTTCATCCAAGTTAAAAAGTATGATAACACAGGTGATAAATTAAATAGTTTTATTCTTGTGTCAAATAATTATTCGTACAATGTGATTCTGTACAGCCACAGTTCAGATAATTCAGAAAATTATCACATACACAAAAGAATACAGTAAGCACATAAATCATAAGTAGAACATTTTCTAAATACACAGCATTAATCTTTGTAACTCGAGATTGTCAGAAAGCTATGTTTTATTTATGATTTTCACATTGAAAAGTAAACCTATATTAAGACTGCGATCAACGTTGAAATACTGGTGTTCATTTTATGTGGAACAATTTATCTTCATGACAACAGTACTTAGCATTCAGTAGACACATTACATTATTAAGGAAACCACATTTGTCAATAAATAAACCAATACCTGGAATACACTCAACAAAAATAAAAGATGAGGTGTGTTCATGAGTAACAGTGATTTACAGGATCACAATTAGAGTACTCAAGGCACGCATGAAAGACATCACAAGACTCCGAACTATTTAAGCCCTCTGCTGGTGTAGGAAATTGTTTATTATTTCTGTTGAAATGAGACTTGAAATTAGGAGATCAGTCTGGATACAAATTTGAATCTGATGCATTGCATTCGAGACTAGCACCATAGCAAAATACAATTCACTACCACCGCCCTCTGCCCGAACATGATTGACTTCCAAGTCTATATGAGAGGGCACTGCAGAGCAACCCACTAGATATCAAAGAGATAACCATGATGTCGATAGATAACACCAGAAATCTTTAAAGGTCATAATCTGAAACAAACTTTTAGTTGTTTTAAAATTATACAAATGAGTTTAGAAAATACGGGAGCTATTCCCCATTACATTCCATTACGTTTTTTCCTATTTATTAATGAAATACGTAACTATTAACAGCTCAGTGGGTATAAGTGATTGGTAGCGATTTGCTACAAAGATGCAGACACGACAACCTCCAAAAATGCTTTTTTAGCTTTTTGCTTGCTCCTGTCCACTAATGTTTACATACACCAAATTATAGACTTATAGCTACTACAGGGCGCCAGGAAATGTTCTCCGCAGTGACTGCCGGCTTCTGCCAGGGCTAGCATCAGCAGTTTAGTTGGCAGCACGGTGTCCTTGACAGGGTGAATCCCACACGTGTGGGCTGTAGGCTGTCGAAATAGTCAGTGTGTATTGCAATAAGCGAGCGTGTGTGTCATCAGCACTTCCAGCATGTTATGAATGGCTGTGGTGAGTACAAAGTATACCGCATGTTTGTTTGTTTGTTTTGATACAAGTGACAGTAGTGCTGCCAACGTAACTACTGATGATAGCTCTCGCAGACGCATGTAGGCACTGCGGAGAACATTTCCTGGTGCCCTGTATAATGTAGGTCTATTAGTAAAGATGGAGGGTTGTTTTTATTTTTTCCATATTTCTGGATTTGTATCTTATGGGCACTGTTTCCTACAATTTCATAGAAAAATAAAATATGTTGTGTGTAAAAATGCTGACCATAGCTATAAATTTAATTACAACACATTTATGACAATTATGCAGCTAGAAAAATAACATTAGTCATTCAGACCATTCAAAGATTTGGATTTCATGTTTCCCCATTTTTTTCCAAGCAAGCTTTGATATCTAACGTAGGCGGCTTCGTTGGCATAGTTGGTAGCATGCTGAGCTTCTATGCCCGGCAGAAGTCGTTGGATCTTTTAATAGCGTTAAAAATCCCTCAGTATGCCTTCCTTCAGAGGGGAAGTAAAGCCGGCGGTCCCATGTCATAGATTTATGACATGAAAAAGAACCTTCCCCTAACTACACCTACGTGAAGCCAAGATTTGTAGGTTAGATTATTTGATAACACTATATTAATTCCAACGTTCACCGCTAGGTGTTGGCTGCGATGACATCTAGTAGCCAAATCCACAGCTAGGTGTCATGTACGGTAGCATTTGGTAGCAAAAGTAGGAACTACTTGAAAAAATGATCTGCAGTGCTTACCTGAATTACAGATAACACACACTAATACAGCCATCACAATTAACACTGGTTATCAGACAAATTCTACACACAGCCAAAAGTACAGGCCGGACGTTTGTTTTAGACGATTGCCCTTGACATTGAAGCCTGCGGGTGAGCCTGAACACAGTCACTCTCTCACCCTATCGCTTCTCATTTGTCACCACCGATCTGATGTAATGGAATTCCAGACTTGAGCACGTGGCGACACCGACTTGCAGACAGTACAGTCAACGTCGAAGTATTGTGTGACACGGAAGTACACGTTACATAGTTACGAACAAAACGCCATTATATTTGCCAATGACTGTACTTCAGCAGTAGTGTCAATCATCGAACCGCTTGGGGCAGCTGATAACAACACAGGTACTGTAGTAACTCGCCTCCAGGCTTCCATTAAGATTTTTCACTCGTCTAAAACAATCGTCCGGTCTGTATATGGGGCTACATGACCGCATTGTTGCAGCCCTTAAACTAAGGAACCAACGATATCTAACGATAGCAAATTTCAGCCGTTTGGCTTTTGTGGAAGAATTAAGCATTAGAATGAGTGAGGATTTTCCTATTTGTATATGGTAGATTATGTTTTGAAACCTTAAAATACAAATCAGAATAACATAATGTAGTTAATAATCTAAACTTGTTCATGTAAAAAAGGAAATAAGTCTAGAACCTATAAAACTACAATAAAAATATGAATGTGTAAAATAAGAACAGCAGGAAGAATAGAATATAAAATATATAAGATATGAATTCAATAGAATATAAAAGATTGGCTGCTAGATATTCAGGTTAGCCCCACAATACAGTAAAAGGCTAATTTTATTTTAAAGAAAGAAGGCTAATGAAGTGAGGAGTTGGAATATTGGTATACATACAACAAATT
This sequence comes from Meconema thalassinum, assembly GCA_946902985.2. Lineage (NCBI taxonomy): Eukaryota > Metazoa > Arthropoda > Insecta > Orthoptera > Tettigoniidae > Meconema > Meconema thalassinum. The sequence continues at coordinate 424,872,151 of OX336388.2, read as the reverse complement.
TCTTAAAGTACAGTAGTAGAATTCCCCCTTTATCAGCTAATAATAACAATAATAATAATAATAATAAATGGATTTTCTCTTTCAGGGATAGTGTGTTAGATTCAATAGAAACCCTATAGAAAAGATTGGCTGATGGATATTCAATTGGGCAATGTGTGTTGACCGACTGAAAAGGTATAAATTGACATTTACAAGTGTTTAATCATTACAGTAGATTTACTGGCAAACCTTGAGCACCTTGGGATCTTTAAAAGATACAGCAGTTAAGGATGTTGAATGCATATCATTGCATAATAATGTCTTTAGCCTATTTTCATTTATGAAAAAATAGGCTTACGAGATCACCTTTTGTCCGTGTGTGCTGGTGTGTCCCCCCTAATAACTTCTAAACGGCTGGACCCATTTCAATGAAACTCGGTAAGTTCATAGCACTATCCCCGGTGACCACGACCGTTCCCTTCAAATTTTGTTACGTCTCACCAATCCAACATGGCGGCAGTGCGAAATATTTCACCAGCATTCAATATCTCCGAAACTATTACCAATACCACCCTGCAATATCATACGGTGATAATGGGAACTACTAGAAGTTCACCTATGTGACGTTTGAAAACCTGGTAACTACAAAACCAACATGGCGGCCAAGCGAAGTTGCAACTGTTAAATAGACGTTTCTCGCGATTTAACGAACCAAACGCAATAAAACTTGGTGCAGTATATGCTTATACACACATTGTAATGCACCGACATCTAACTTCGTTCAATTATTTACATAACTTCAAGATGGCGGCTGTGCAAATTATTTCACCGACATTGGTATATCTCTGAAACTATAAGAGATATCACCCTGAAATTTTGAACGGAGATAAAGGGCACTACTGTAAATTCATCTATAAGAGTTTCAAAAACCAGTTAACTACAGAACGAATATGGCGGCCAAGCGAAGCCGAACATTTTAAATAGACCTTTCTCGCGATTTAATGACCCAAATGCAATTAAACTTGGTACAGCAAATGTTTATACGCATTGTAATGCACTGGTATCTAATTTAGTTCAATTGTTTACATAACCTCAAGATGGCGGCTGTGCAAAATTTTAAAATCTCGTTTTTACTTCTTCTGTCCTAATCATGCGATTGAAGTTTGAATACTACACGTACACAATAATCTTCATGTAACAGTACATAACTCGAAGACCTATATATATAAATCCAACATGGCGACCATCTGCAATATTTAGTCGGTTCTCGATATCTACGGATCTATTACAGCAATCAAACTGAAATTTTGCATGTTGATAGAGGCAATTAACATAAGTAGGATATATGAAAATAGGCTTTAGTTCTTCACGGAAATACTTGTTAACTGTAACTTCAAAATAAAGCTTATACGAATACCAGAAAAAAACTAGTTTTGCAACAGGATAGGAAACTCGTACAAATAACACACAAGCAATTCTTTCTTCGTGGGGGGTAAATGAACAGGAGATTACATTTAGACCACATCATTATAATCATCAATGATTATTCATCCATTTCGTATCAGCCATCTACGGACTGCATCAATCCAACTGTCTCATTCTTCGGGCTTTCATGTTAGCCCAGTACGCCTGTATTCGTTCTCTGTGGCATTCCTTCCTTTTCTGGGTCCAAATCTTTCCTGTTTTCTATTTCAGTTTTTCTTGGAAACCATGGCATGTTCCCCTGAATATCAGTTGATGTAATCCCCACTTCTTCAAGATCTCTAACCAGTTCAATGAGCCAGGCCCATTTGGTTTTCCTCTCCTAGTAATGATGTGGTTTTGGTTTGTCTCACTGGGCTCATTCGCTTCACATGTCCATAAAAGTCAATCCTTTTTTTTTTTTTTTTTTCAGATAGCATCATTATTTATTTATTTTATTATATATATATGTATACTTCGTTGAGGCCATCTAGGACCACGTTAAGTCTTGCTACACTTGGCAATTTGTTTTGCTTTCCACTGAGCCCCGAATTCCCTCATTCTTGGTGAGTGGGCCATCTTGCGCTCTGCTGTCCAGGTGGTACCTTGACTTCTTTTCGGGTTCGGTGTCTCGTCTCGAGTTAGCCCATTAGTCAGTAACTTTTTGCGGAAGAGATCTCTATTGAAGGCGTCGTCAGGTTTTAGATGCAGCATTTTGAGGTCGTCTTTGGTATTCATAAACCAGGGCATTGTGGCTTTGGGTTTGGAGTCAAAAGAAATGAAAAATCTGTTTAGTCAGCCTGTTTCCATCCATTCGTTTGAGATGACCTTAATACCGTGCCTGCCTCTTACGGATCGTTTCTGAAATTCTCTATTTTACTGTAGACTTCTTTTTGGATTTTTTTTACAGTGGATGCCATTCTTGTAATTTGATCCCATTATAGCTCTGACGATTTTGTGCTCTCTTTTCTCCAGTTCTTCAAGGAGTCTTTTATTAGCATTTAGGGATAGGGTGTCTGCTGCAAACATAACTATTGGCTTCAGAACAGTTTCATAATGACGTAGTTTAGTATTTTTGGACAGGCATTTTTTTATTGTTTATTGAGCACGATGTTCGATAGGCTATTTCGAGTTTACGTACCCGTTCCTTGAGTGCTTCTTTGTCCAGTCCACTTTTCATGATGATCTCTCCCAAGTACTTAAATTTTTCCACTCTGTTGATCTTCCCGTATTTTGTCTGCAGTTTTGCTGGGGCGTCTTTGATGTTAGTCATTACTTCTGTTTTTTCGAATGATATCTGCAAGCCAGTTTGTTCAGTGATTTCCCTTAAAAGGTCGATTTGCATCCTAGCAGTTTCTACGTCGTTCGACAGAATGGCGATGTCATTAGCGAATGCTAGACAGTTGACTACGATTCCCTTGGATTTTGTTCCCATTCTCAGAGGGCTATACTCAGTTTCTAATAATTTTGTTCGCGAGGTCCGAATTACGTTTTCGAGAACGCAGTTGAAAAGCATTGTGGAGAGCCCGTCACCTGGTCTGACTCCCGTTTTGACCTCAAAGGAATCCGACAGACATCCTAGGAACTTTACTTTGGATTTTGTTTCAATTAGGGTGGCTCTAATTAATGCCAGCAGTTTCAGGTCAACCCTGAATTCGTTGAGGATTTTAAAGGAACTTTGCAGTCTATCAAATCATAAGCCTTCTTAAAGTCCACAAAGACTGATACGTACAATTTGGACCTGAGATTGCAATATCTAATGATCGTTTTGAGGCTGAGGTTCTGTTCGGCAAGACATGCTCCATTGAAATACGATATGTGCAGAGAAAGTTTAAAACATCTTGGAAAGCTAATTTTCAAACTTGAGCTCTCAACACAAGCAAAAATTTATAATAATATAAAGTTAAAATTCATTCAAGTTACTGGGGCATTACAACAGTGGTTGAATGTTAGGGCTATTAAAAAAAGTCTATAACAGAACTATTGATAAAAACTGCAATAGATTGTAAGACAACTTCAATAGACAGATGTTACACTGCATACTGAGTACGTATTTTCTTGCCATTGTGTAAGACGCACACCCCAATTTTTCAAGGCAAAAAGTCGGCGGAAGAAAAATGGAATATGAGTAAAAATGATGACAAAAACATTAGAATACTGAATGAAACATATTGACATACTATGCAACAAGTCAAACATAATTTGATCTAAAAAGAAAGAAAGAAAGAAAGAAAGGAAGTTCCTCTGCTACACTGAGTAACATCGAATCATGGATATGTTTTACAGATCTAAATGATGAATAACTATTATCCTTTCTAACAAGCTCTCTAAGAAGGTTATATTACAGGTAAGCACGTGTTTACAACACTCGCAATTTGCCTGAGGATATCAGTTTCTTTATAGCGTTGACACAAAGTTAGCTATTTTTGCTTTGAAGTTGTGGGGCAAGTACAAATCTAGAACCAGATAAACTATTGGAGAGTTATATTATACTGTACAACTGCTTCTCACGTGGGAAGGCAGCAAAGAGATGCAGATAGTATCTGCGCACAATACACCATCACACTTACTTGTGTATAACACAAATTGTATCATGACTTGATTCCCAGCCCAAAAACATAAACAAGGAAATGAAACCCTGCTTGCTGAATTGCATACAAATATTTAACCCCTGCAAGCTATGCCACCCACCGATCAATAATGTAGAAGCAAATTATTTTATCTACCATTGTGTACCAGGCCACATTCCAGTGTCACATGACACAATCACCCATCACACCATGCATGCTGCATCATCATCATCATCATCATCATCTAAGTCTTCATCATTAAGGTTTTGGACTTCTGGCAGCTAGCAAATGTACACAGAATACAATTGAGAATGCAAGGTGGTGGAAGTAAATGAGCTGAATAATACTGGATCAAACACAAAAATATCCATGTAAGATTTGCATTCTTTCAGAAGAAAATGCTTTTGAAAAAAAAAAAAAAAGGGTACATGACGCACACAAGATAATACAGTAATATGGAAGAACTAAAATGGACCACATTTATTGAAATAAAACAGCTGGATGAGGGTTTGAGTATTTGACAGGACTTAATATTTCAGCATTGCATACATCATAATGAAAATTACCCAATTCCTTCTGGAATTATTTGTATCATGCACCTTTTTGATTGTTTCAACTTAAGATAAACTACAAACAACTCAGTGCAGTGTTAATGCTTCTCTGGGAATCAACTATATTGTACCTTAAAGTGAAGAAAAACCCAATAATATTCTGTTTATGCTGCTGACACCTGGAGATACGGGAAAACTTTTAAATGGGGACTTCACTGCACTATGAATAAAGGGGGATGTATAACATACTGTAGTTGCCTCATATTTTCTTTCAACTTCTACAGGACTTCAACAGGACATAATGATAATACTACTTGAGGTAGAAGGAAGCTCCATTAATCTGTCCTTTAGAGATAATACTGAAGAAACTGCCATGAGAATGATAATGCAGTCCACATACTCTACCATTAGTTTAAACATCATTTTTTACTTCCATCACACCGAATAGCCCACCATACAAAATTAATAGGTAAAATAAATTTCGGCAGATGACCTCGTAGTTCCGCCCCTTAAAACAACAATATGGTAACAACAATAAAATAAATTTCATGCATATAACAATCAATATAGACTAGTACATTAGATTTAATAATATTACATTTTGTGTTTCTACTGAATATTGCTACACAATGAAACCCCCATTTTATGTTTCCCGACATTTACCTCCATACCCTAGGGAGCAGAAATATATTATCTAATCCCTCATTTAGGGCCTCAGCTAATTTAAGGTACAACATGGTTTATTCACCTGAGGCAAACAATACTAAATAGAGGTTTCACCGAAACCATTTTGAAATCCTCTATGTAAGCTTCCTAAAATATGAAATTTACATATTAATGTAGACAGTATGTATTAAATCCTATAATTATATGAATCTGGAGACTAAAAATACTATGTATCGCTGTGTGTCCTATTCTTGTGGAGGAAATGAAAGAAAAACCGTTGTAAATGTGATTTCCCCATAAATATGCAATTGGTGCCATATTTAATGGTACTATTAATTCATGACCTAAACATAAATTTTCAGATGATTGTACTCTTACATTTCTCGATTAGTACTACATTACGTAAGTAACAAAGAAGCTATAGTGATACATTCATCTGTAGCTTTCAGATTATTTTACAAACTTGGTTAAAATCATAAACACCTGTCAATTTCTTCATCCCTTTGGTTACCAACATGTGCACCAATAAAAATGATGTAATTCATACTAAATTAACATGTTAAGAATATATTATATAGTTAGGTAAGCACAGCAATTAAAAATCGGGAGCCAAACAATATCCGTAAAGATACATTGTGATTCCTTGTATTTGTTACATGTATGGGGATACAATCACCTGTCCAGATTGTTCTGCCAACATCAATGATTACCACTTGTAATCCTCATTCATACAGTCCATGTACACCACTCACATCTACACAATTATTTGCATTTTTATTTGATATATAGATAGATATACAATGAACTCTAAGTACATTTATATTATATACAATATTTACAGAAAAACAGATCAAACTGTCTGAAACAATATTTCAGTGAGATTCTGTTTCCTATGTACAAAATAACTTCCAATATCAAGCAAAATCTAATCACAATTTTGGAGGGTAAGATAATATTTTGTTTACAAAGCTACTCAATAGCTTGTTTCTGGAGATAATACTTAACAAAAGATTCTAACTGAGATCTTTCCTCTTATTGTTACATTGTATTGCATTTTAAAATATCAGTAATAATATCAGTCTGGCAAAAATCCTGTATCATCAAGCTTTAAATGCCTTTCCACTGATGAACATTAAGAAGTTTACAAATAACAAAAAATACATCTTTTTATAGTCTAGATAAATTCTTCAAAACCCCTTATTTTGCAATTCAATCCTAATACAAAAGTTGTGCAAAACTGAATACTGAAAAATACTTTTTAAGTAAGTATTCCAATGTGACATACTACGAGTGACCACATTACTGATTCTAACTGGCTGAATAGCGTGTTGCTATTAAAGCATTATAGAAACTTGGAGGGGGGTATGAATCTATACCAGAGATCAACAAAAAACACTTTAAATTCTCCCAACATTTCACAATACAGTATATACTATATACACACTCCCATAAAACATGTAAGTGCCAACAACAAAGATTGTTCAGGACATGGTTTGTTCCCAGTATATACCTTACATCACAAGTTCACTGAGCAAGGAAAGCAGAGCAGCAAGAGAAGATACACCCACGATCACATCACTGCAGTTGTCTTAGGAGCAGATCTTGAAGACCACCAGGGTAGAAAACTCCTACTAGAGCGAGCTTGATTTTCCAAATCAAGTCTGAAAATGGACAATATACCGGTATACACTTTCACAACAAAGAATCACAGAAAGAACCATCAGATGATGTTATTGTGACCAAAAGACTAAAAACTGGACAAAGGGTTCATTGCCATATGAGGAAGTTCTAAAAACGTTGACACACTTTTTTGCCTCATTAACAAAGAAAATTAACCCCCTTAGTGCCACGCGCCGATCAGATTGGCTCTCGCTGCTCACGCCAAAAGTGCCAAAGCCGATTCAATCGGCGCGCTGTTTATCTTATATTTATAGATGTCTGTAGGCATATGTCCGTGATTATTTCATACCGTTGGAAAGGTGAGGTGTCAAGCTTGCCTCTGCGGTGTTTACTTTTTCCTTCGAAGTCCGTTACGCGATAGGTTTGAGTTTGTATTCATGCCCTCTTTTTGCGCTCCCCCAATCACGCGTGTTCCCGCCAAAATTGCGGTGCAGTTGTTTTCTTCTAGTTGACGTTTCCTGCCTACAGATGAATCTAAGAACTTTCTACAGCTGGAAACGTAGTTTTTTTTTAATATGACTCTTAGGTGTCCTTAATTTAGGCTCAAAACTGATTTTTTTACCACAAAAAAAAAGAATTATTATGAGAATAACCTCAATTAAAAAGGGTTAGATGCCGTATTTACTTTTATGAACATAATGTATGAAAGAAGGAGGTATTGGTTATCATGCAAAGCAAAAATTATGATTCTATTGTTGGAAATGTGGCATTTATGATTTTTTTTCGAATAGTCTGCATGACCATTGAAAATGGCTTGGCATTCTTGGCAAGTATTTCAGGAAATGGCTTGGCACTAAGAGGGTTAAATATCACTTAGTAAAAGTGAATAAATCCAGATTTCACTGGACATGCCCTAGTAATGATGATCTGTGAATGTTAGCATGCACCAAGAATTTATTAAATGTATGGAAATTTAACAAAAAATATACATATTGGCAATGCTACGTAGAACAATAACAAGTTAAAGGAATGTATTGATACAAAATTACGGTAAGTACTTATTGACAAATAATTTACTTAAATACCATACGGTATTAAAATTAGTCTACCAATAATCAATAAAATAAATTAATATAAGTTATTTATTGTATTAGGTTTCAACCCCATTGTGGTCTTCTTTAGCAAAAGGTACAAATGATCTTAAGAAACAAGTTGGTAAATTGCGAGTATATTTTTACAGTGTTTTTTGTGGGTTTTCGCCTCTGTGCACCAAGTCAGGCTCATCAGCGGGCCCCCCAGGGGCTCACATCTAGTGGGACGTGGGTTGGCGACCACGGGGCCCCAGCTGAGTCCAGCATTGCTTCCACTTACTTGTACCGGACTCCTCTCCGTCTTCTTTCCTGTCGACCTCACTTGGTCAACTCTTGTTCTCTTCCGACCCCGACGGTATTAGGGTATCTAAGGCCTAGGGAGTCCCTTCCTTTCCGCCTTAATTGGCCCTTGTCTCATCTTTTCTGATACCCTCCTTCTGAGAGGGGTCAGCCTTCTTTTTCTTTTCATGTTATCTCCTGCCTTCTGCTCAAGGCCCTCAAGGAGGCAGGGTGTATGTAGCCCCAACACTTCTGGTGCACCCTGGATATTGCTACACCCTCAGGGTGTTTGGGAGTTGGCGACCCCGAGGGATTCCTGAGCTGGGTCTGCTTTTCTCCTTTTTTCCCTTACCTCTGGGGCGGACCCTCTCCTCTTTCACTTTCCTATCTGCATTTCATGGCTCTCCTTCCTTCCAAGTCCCTCAATCTGCATACTTCGAGGGTTGAGGGCATTTCTTATTCCTCCTGTCCTGTATTTGCCTTTTTCTCCTTTTGTTTTCCATTTCTTCTTCTAGTATATAAGTTAGTAGTTAATTTTAGTTATAGTTTACTTTTCATTATCATCTTCACGATCACCCAAACCATTAGGGGCCGATAACCTAGATGAAGGCCGCTTTAAAAAAAAACAATCATCATCATCATCATCATCATCATCATCATCATCATCATCATCATCGGGCCCTTGGTGACCATACACAGACTATACACTTTGTCCCCTAGCTATGCTATGAACATATTCGATGACACAAGTCCCTAAATAAAAACAAACCATTAAAATACTGCTTTACCATGTCCATGGTCGAAGACACATTGTATTTCAATGTGTAAAATGTTATACTGAAGAAATCATGTGCATAGATTACTGATGATGCTGAAATTGAGCATTAAATTCTGTAGAAAAAGTTCTCAGAAATATGGACAAAGCAAGAGAAAGCAAACCTTAGAAAGACAGAGAAAGGCTCCCAAAAGGAATGACAATGCTGAAGATAATTCGGCAGAGCAGTTTGATTTTAAGTCATGTCCGTTTAGTAAGCCAGGTATCTTTCAACTAAAAATGCAGTATTGTGACAAAGTTTACATAGCAGTCAGGACGAAACATTACCAGAACAAAAAAAAGTCAAGGTACTGACTTGGCAGAACCTTAAAAACTTTAATCTAAAGAAATGTATAGGCTATATAGTCAATATGGATTCTAATAAACCAAAATGGTGAAAATCATTTGAAAAGAACAAGGCAGCATGCAAACAGAGATTGTTTCTAATCATAAAGCAAAATTGTACTGTGCCCAACATAATTAACCACAGATATCATTGACAGTGATCCATTCAATGCTCCCAACCTCAGTCGAGCCACATGTATTGGGTACTCAGGGCATTTTTGGAGGTCTTATAGCTCTTAGAATAGAAACAAGAGATAAAGATCTTGAGAATCACTTCCAGGGAGCAAACCTCAAGTCTACCATAATAAGCCCTACTAGATAAATGACTTAATTTCATCTATTGAGAGGTTACTTGCATGACAATAGTCAAGGATACGGTATCAATGATGCGAAATAGTTTTTTTATGTGATGAAACACAAACTCTGGCACAACAGAGCATGATTAAGTGTATCAAATATGTGATATTGACAATCTTGGTTATCAGAAAAGACCCTTGTGTGTTTTGCATGTGTATGACCTCAACAAAAGACATAGATATGAAGGGGGCAACTGAGCAAGAATTGAAGACCCTGGGTGTAAACTACAATAATGTTTGTGGGCAAGGATACAATAGAGGGATGAATACGGTATGTCTGGGAAGTTTAATGGCATGCAGCATTTCATTATAAAGGTCCCCCATGGGCACACACATAGTGGAACATGGGTTGAGTCCACCATTGCTTCCACTTACTTGTGCTGGGCTCATCTCTGTCATCTTTCCTTTCAACCTCCCTTAGTCAACTCTTGTTCTCTTCCAGCCCTGATGGCATTAGGGCATCAGAGGCCCAGGGAGTATTTCATTTTCCCTCCTTAATTGTCCCTTATCTTATCTTTACCGATACCCTCATTCTTCAAGGGGTCAAGCCTTCTGCATATGGACTAAAAGGAAGCAGGGTATATGTAGCCCCACTACTTATGGTGCACCCTGGATGATGCTACACCCTCAAGGACTCACGGCTGGTGGGCTCAGAAGTTGGAAGTTGGCAACTCTGAGGGATTCCTGAGCCGCGTCTTTTTCGCCCTTTATCCATCGATTTTGGGGCAGACCCTCTTCTCTTTTCCCGTCTCTATCTGCCTTTCATGGCTCTGTTTCCTTCCCTTTGTTATCTGACTTTCATGACTCTGTTTCCTCCCAAGTCCCTCAATCTTCATTCTTTGAGGGTTGAGGGCATTTCTTTTCCCCATCGTTTGTTTACATTATTCTTTCTTTTTTCCTCCTTAACTTCTTCTGGGAATAAACGACTCCATAATGGTCCGTATTGACTTAGTTAATTTAAAACACTTGAATAGTCCACCTTTTCAATACAATATATGTGGCAAAATTACAATAACCTACATGATAGGCCTCTTAACATAACAATCATCATCATCATCAAGGTTCGAATGTTAAGGATAAGTCTTTTTTTTTTTCCCCCCGAGCTCAATTTACCCGAAATCTGAAAAATAAGTTTGAATGACGGTCCCTGACCACATTTAAAGCAATTTGATGTTGCCTATAAATGCATATTTCAGCCATTTTTATTGTTTTGGTCATATTTTAGTGGTATAAGGTCATATTTGGTTATAATTTCAGCATTGCTGTTTATATTGAGGAGTCGTTAAAAGGTACGTGTTATCTGCGTCGAGTTCCAAAAACAGGATTTCCGAATAGTGTAGTGGATATATTTTTCTTTCTTTTCCCTGAACAGGCAGATAGCAGGTTCAGATTGCAGGTTTAGAAGACCTGATTCCAAGACGGCGCTCCTCTACAGACGTCATTTAGCATTCACCGTATGTTAGTGATACTCTACCTATCCCAAAAATTCATGTCATATTTTATAGTTTTTAAGTCATATTTAGAGCTAGTTTTTAGGGCATATTTGCTTGCATATTTTTGTACTTCGTTAGGTCTTAAACTTCCGAACCATAATCATCATCATCATCATCATCATCATCATCATCATCATAAAGGATCAGCCACTGGTGATCCGTACACATTGTTTTAATCATTTCCTGAACCTGTGCATTTCTAAATCTTGCAATGTGCCATACATAAAGGACATGATAGGACTACTACCGGGTGAGTTAGCCGTGGTCGTTACAGCGTGGCTGCAGGCAGTCGCTCACAGCCGGGAGGCGATGAGGTTCGAATCCCCCCCGCCGGCAACCTTGAAGATGGTCTTCTGTGGTATCCCATCTTCCTTCCAGGCAAATGCCGGGGTAGGTCCCTAACTATAGGCCACAGCCGCTACCTTCCAAATCCTTGCCCTTACATTCACACTTTCCTATCCAGACAACACTCCACCCCATGTGTCCACATAGAAGTAGCTACAAAACTCTGACGAGCCGAACATGTCCTCGGACACTCCCGGCATTAAAAGCCATACGCTAAAAATGGGACTACTGCTCTCAGATTCTACATTTTAGTCAGTTTGAAGATGACACCCTCTCCCATGAAAACAAGACCCAACTGAAATCACTGTAAGCTACAAGGTATGTTAATCGGCACAATTCTGTCATTACATTTCGAGAACTGTTTCTTTATGACTACTGTTGCATACCCAGTAACTAGGCCATGAGCATGATGCAGATCCTGCAAGTATAGCTCGAGGTTTTAGTTCTGCGATCACACAATTTCATTGAAACTTGTTCATGCTTCTCCTATACACTGCAATTAAGTATGAACATGCAAAGTTCAACACAGAATCTTTCAGCTACTACATCATTGCTGAAACATTAATCTGTATGTTCTTTGGCATGACAAGCAATGCTCAGACATTTTTAAGCTGCTTTTTGTTAACCCCTCCCAAAGAGTAGCTTCAGCATTGATTGAATAAAACATCAAATAAACCTGAGAAATGGTTTAGGGCAACAGTATTTATACGTCTTGTTAACCATAGAACATATGGTCATGGAACTACAATGTATAAGGTGCTTTCAAAAAGTAACGAGCCGGAGGCTGGAATGCGCAAACCAGTGACTACATCGGCTAATCGTGGCGTGTGTAACGACGTGTGGTTCCGACCAGAGCATGGAAGGTCACAGCCCATCACTAGAGATGCTTCTTGATGATACAAAGCGAGCAGCAGCATGCATCAATCGTCCAACGCTGCCAGTCACATTGCAAACAGTGACATGGAGGCATCAACCGAAGAGCAAAGAGGTGTTGTTCGGCTTCTAACAACGGAAGGAGTAGGGGGAACGGACATCCATCGCCAAATGTCACAATTGTACGGCGAACACTGCATGTCCCTTGCAAGGGTCAAGGCGTGGCACAAGCGCTTCAGGGAAGGACGGGTGTCGTTAGCCGATGATGCCCGGTCTGGGGCACCCCCCTGCATTACCGATGACAACGTCCAGCTGGTTGATGCACTCATTACCCAGGACCACCAAGTGACAGTGAACGCCATAGCCGTCGTGGTCGCTCCTCGACAATGCACGACCTCATGCGGCCAACACAGTCGCGGCACTCCTGCAGAAATTCAAATGGGAGGTTCTCGGCCACCCTCCATACAGTCCAGACCTCTCTCCCTGTGATTACGCCATGTTTGGTCCCCTGAAAAGGGCTCTGCGGGGCCAACAATTCACCTCGAACGCCGACGTCCAGCTGTACGTGCGGAACTGGTTCACATCGCAGGCCAGGGAATTTTATGAGACAGCCATTCACCGCCTCGTGTCACAGTAGGCCAAGTGCCTCAACAGCCAGGGCCAATACTTCTAACATACAGGTACTGGTTTCTGTAATTATGCCTCCGGTGCGTTACTTCTTGAACGCACCTTATAGGTTCAACTTTAAAGTTTTGGAAGTGTTGTTGCTTGAAGCAATTACTTCATCCAAATTTAATTATTAATATTGTCGCTTTCAGTTGGTCAACACGAAAATCATTCCACTTACTGGAATATGTGAAAAATAACCTGAAATAAATTACTTGGGATTAAGATTTATATATGTTGTAACGGACTATTGAAGAGAAGAAACAATATCCATAACAATATATACATAAATCTTAATCACATGTCATTTATTTCAGATTATTTTTCACATATTCCAGTAATTGGAATGATGTTTGTGTTGACCAACTGAAAGCTACAATATTAATAGCAAATAAAGCAACACTGAAAAATGGCTTCAAAGCTTTCTTTTTTTCCATCCAAATTTGGTAAACGTGAATAAGAGAAAACTTTAAATTCAGCACATAAAGTACTTTCATCTCTAGAGCAAAGGAGCATAGTAAACATATTACAAATTTAAATAAAGAAAAAAAGACTTTGCCATCTTCCTAGTGTTTGTCCCGCTTTGGAGCAGGATCCGCTACTTTACATGCCAATCTCCATTTCGGTCGGTCAAGGGCATCATGCGGACAAAGATTAATTTGTCGCATGTCTTCTCTAATATCAGTAGGTTTAGTCTTCTCAAAGGCGATCAAGCCACCTCTTCTTAGGTTGCCCACGAGATCGTTTACCATCGGGTTGAGGCACAAGGCAGTTTTAGCCACTGATTGTTCGTGACTACGTATGACGTGGCCGTACCAGCGTAGATGAGCCTCCCGCATTTTATCCTGTATGGGTGCAACTCCCATCCTCCCTCGGACATCGCAACTCTTGATATGGTCAAGTCGCGTCAGACCAAGCACCGAACGAAGCATGCGCATCTCCATAACATGCAGGGCTTGCTCGTGTTTAACAGAGGCCGGCCAGCATTCAGAACCGTACAGGGCGACTGGGCGCACGACGGTCATGTAAATCATGGCCTTAAGATAGGTGGGTATCCTGAGGACTCCAGTTACCTCCCTCCATTTGAACCAAATGGCACTCACACGAGCTCGGGCATCAGGGAGGGTGTCACCATCTGAACGAGTCAAGGAGCCAAGATACCTGCATTGGTCGACTCTTTGAAGATCTTGACTACCTACAAGGATGGTGCCAGGCGTCGGTGAAAAACATCATGACTGTTAATGTGTAAACCAAAGAGTACATTGTGGCTACGATGTGTCTATGCACAAGGTGCTAGAATCCCATCTAATTAATGAAATTGAAACTAAATACTGTACTATTTTTGTATCCAGATGTATCTCAACATTGCCACAGACACTTAAAATAAAAACTATCTGTACAGAATATGGATGTCTGGCAACCCTGCTTCTGCCCAATGTTTGGACACCAGTGTACACAGTACCCACCAGCAAGAACACAAAACTTTCTTTTTTTCAACAATTACCGACTGCTTATAATCAATTACCTAAAAATAACATGCATAAAAACAAGTATATACACATTCTTACTGCTAACATTCACCACAGCCTTAATAACACTCAGATGACAAGCGTTAATGTATAGAACTTCCCCTCAATAAATCAATCAGAACAGGTACAGAATGTTCTGAGAACAGTACCGGCAAATCCAAATGAATGGTAATCAGCTGACCAAGACTTCATGTACTGCTTTGGAACATTCTAGATTTTCTTCCCTGAATGATTTGGAGGGCTGACTGTATATTCACTTAGCCTAGAAGCAAGCAACATTTATTGAAATAAGCACAACAAGGTTAGTATAGCATACCTCTGTCACCTGGTGATCAAGAGTTCCAACATGCTAGTTGTTAGCCTGCTGCTGCAAGCTCAGTCGGATCTGGTCATACCTTCACACAACATCCCATATGGTTAGTACATCATAGCACATGCACGTATGGAAAGCACACTTATTTGAATTTTTTTTTTTTTTTTAAATCCCTATGAAGTAGAAACGTTTTAGAATGTTATGTCACATGTTTATTAGAAAGCCAACGTTTGGAGTACAAGAGTGGTAGGCTTTATCATGGCTAAAAGATCACCTAGCAATGCGCAAAATGCCTAAGTAATGTACCATGTGTGTACTGACTCAACTGGAAAAGATAATTCACGGTGTGTCACCACCACACTAGCAGTCGAACAATACAAGAGAAAAAATAATGACTGGCTCCATGAAACCCTAACTTTCCTAGTTGTTGTCCATTCAGGGACTTTGACATAGAGTTAATTCCTTCCGTGTACTGTAGTTGGATTGGTGTAGAATTTGTCTGATGACCTGAGTTATTGTTGTGGCTATAGCAGTATGTATATTTGTGATTGAGGCTTGGATAAGGAAGGAGACAGTCGGCCATGACCTTAAGTACCATCCTGACATTTTCCTGAATTACGAGTGGGAAACCATGAAAACCAATTCTAGGATGGGTGAAGGAGGAAATCTATCCCACATCTTCTTAGCTTTGTCTCAAGAGGGTTAGTGCATCATATTCCAGAATTAAATTTCTTGGCAGAGCTGGAAATCAAACCCAAGACCTTTGAGACTGGAGTCTCAATACATACCCCATGACTAGAGATACGGGAAAATCGCAATTGCGATAAATGCAAATTTTATTTTTTTCTCGATTTTTCAACTATTTGGTAACTATTATGACTATGTATACCCAGAATTTGCAAAACTGAATGTGCGACAAAGTGCGATAACTAGGGGTTCTTGCGAATTATTCCCATAAATGCGATAAATGCGAAAAGTGCCCAATTTACCGAAAAATATTAAATATAATGTTTTATTACATTTTCGCGCCGCAACTTTGAAATTTACGAGCTCCTAGCAATGGAAATGTCGGCTAAATAATCGATATTTACGAGTAATAATCGATATGTAGGAACATCGATTATTGTCGTGATAACAATCGAACACGGTACAAATCGATTTGAAAATGGCTGCCGTTATTGCTGAATAATATGCACTGTTCATCGCCAATAAAACGATGTTTTTGGAGGAAATATTTCGTAGTTTCACTTGGTTGTGCTAATAAAAGGAATATTCCAATCGTTTGTAACGATTCTTTTACAAAAATTAGAGTAATAAGGTTATGCTTATACCGGCATTGGTTTATATCGCGCCGGCCCTCATTTCTAGTATTTGATCATGATAAATAAAAATGAAAAGTACGTATCATGATATGAATAGACAATGTTTGTTTGGCGTTCTCCTCGCTTTGGGGAATGTTGTATAATTTGATGAAAGTATTTTGTACAATGTGAGAGTTATAGGTTATGTTACATGTCGTCTGGCGATTTCTTGTTGAATTCAGATAGGCTACTGTTTAACAGATTGTCAGTCAAGAGTCGCAAAAAGGTATACCAGTAATTGCATGTTTGCATATTCTGTTTAACTTAACTTAAGAAAACCTCTGAGACTGATAACATGTGATCATTTAAATCCTTGGAGTAGACATGAAAGGTACACAAGAGATGTTCACAGATTGTCAACATTCGTTTATACAAGTTGAATTGGCAGCAGTGTTAACCCTTAATCGGGCGCATGGCGGTCTCAACGACCGAAGTCTTAAAATTTTTGGCAGGCAATCCGTTAGAAAGTTAGCGATGCCCCCTCCCCTCCAGACTATCTCGGCCAAGGGATCATCTAGCCATCTGATAGTTTGGCCCGTCTCTAGTCAGGCTGTAATAACTGAAATACTGTGCTTTCCAGTTATTTGACCGTTCAAGATGGATATGTCTCAATATATTACTGAGTGTTGGGTGGGGGTGGGGGGAGGGGAAATGGCATAATTATTCTTCCATTTTACTAACCGAGAAAAAATAACTAGAAAGGAACTTTGGTGTTCAGAGCTTTCCAGATTTCTTCTCGAAACAAGTCGTCTTACAACGGGATATATCTTTATAAGGCCTTTGAGAACAGAAAAATATTATAAATATTATCTAAATAAGTATAAACTTATATACAACAAAATTAATCCTCACCATTTTTATTAGAACCCAAGATCGTTCAGTGAAGGACTAAAAATTTAGAAAGCGGTCGAAATGACCGATGCGCCCGAGAGTGTTCGTCAGATGGGCGCGCCCGTTTGAGGGTTAAGTCTCCTGTTGTTTGTGTTTTTTTTTTAATTTTATATTACTAAGGGAGTGTTAGAAGTACTAAAATCCCAATATCAGTATTAAAGAAATGTAGAAACTTGACACCATACATTTTTCAGAAATGTGAGTTCTCTGAAAACAAAGGCACCAGCCTGGCTACTTGGCAAGATTGAGCTCAAGTGCTGTCGGTTGGTTGTATGACGTGAGACGGGGGCACCTGAGCAATGCTGAAAAGATCCAAAGATCATGCTCTCATTATGCAATCAACAATATCAGATGTTGTGCAGCAACTCAAATTACCCTGAGCTGCTCGTGTTATCAGTACGGTGCTAACTCCACAAGCGAAATGGACAGAATGTTGAGGGCCGGCGGAGAGTTGTATTAGTTCACCGATACCAAGGTGCCGATTGTTAGAATAAAGCGAGCTGTGGTCAGATGACGATGCTCGTCTTACGAAGTTTACCGTGTGGCAGGTGGAATGACTACAATACCGGGCTGTCCTGAACTCAGTGGACAAATTGGTTCAAATTCTGTGAGATGTCTATGAACTCCTTTTGTGTGGTTTCCCTACTAACTCCTTGCCAAGTTCCATTAATTTCTTTTAATAAGTTGTCTTATGAGGTTGGATTCAAGGAGTGACATTTGACCATTAAACCACCCGGCAAATAGAAATTCAATGCACCTCATCCCTGGCCCTCATTGAAAAGGGAATAAGAAGGAGTGAACGTACATTTCATTATCTAGTTAATTATCGGTTGTATGGTATTTACCTGAAGTTAATTAACTTAAATGTACGATTCACATCATTATATTAAATGCTTATGCCGTTAATCAGAAACTCCCATATTTCCAATTTTGTGCATGTTTGAATTAGTTTCCGTGCATATTAATTTTGAACCTGTTAAATTTATCGTACCTGATGACAAACTTTTAAATGCTACAAAACGCTAATTTTTAAAATTCAAAATGCTCCAAGATGCTATTTTTCAAAATGAAAGTGCTACAAAATCAATTTCAAAATGCTATTTTCTCGTATCTTTACCCATGACCATAGGAGGTGGCCTACCTCTTCCACTACATATCCATAAGCTCATCACATGGCTACTGGCAGTCAATTTTATTCCTCAACTATGGTTTAACAGTTTAGTCTATTAATATTATATATGAATTGCAGCTGAATGGCCATAGCTGGGTATTATTATTGGTCTATTATTCAGACACTGCCACTCATTATTTTTAGCCAAACCTTGAGCCAATACTTATCATGGTATATTAGTGACATTTTTAACCCACCATTAGCTGACCTATATTAGCCTTGATAAAGCCCACCACATGGTGGTATTGCGAAATGTTAGCTTATTAAGAAACATAACACAGCATTATATCCCAGAAACCTAAGGCTTCACTGATGTATGTCTATCCTTTGTAATTCCCGTTTTCAATGGGGTTGGGATGAGATGCAATGAAAGTCTATATGGAGGGTGATAATACGGCCGGATGCCCTTTCTAAAGCCAACCTCACGAGAGGAATTAATGAAAGATGAAAATGAAGATTAATGAAATTGGGCAAAGGGGTGGAAGGAAGCGGCCTGGAGTTGAAAATGGAGCAACCACTGAAAACTATTTCAAGGTCGACCGATGGTGAAATTTGAACCCACATCTACCGAGTCCGCAGATAGCTTGGCCCCATGGCCTAGTGCTGCGCGCTAGCTTAAGGATTCACTGATAATGACCGCAAAAGTATTGAAGGTTTTAACGGTTCTCAATGTTGCTTTCTTCCATCATCTAGTGATGTATTTCCATAAACTAGTCAAATTAGTTAGTTCACCCTCATTGGATAATTAAAGATTAGGTCTCAGAGGACTACATGTATCGAAGGATGACCGTCTCCCAGCTAGGTCTGCAGATTGTCGGGAGTCACACGGCCAGCATCAATACCTTGGTTTTATTTAGGCCATATCACACATCAATCATCTACTAAACGGTCCTCACAAAGATGTGGCTTTCAAGTCAGATCTTAAATCCCTGGCAGAGCCTGGGTTTCCAAGTGTCTCCTAGTTAAGACGCAAGTGTGCTACCTCTGCACCATGCGGCCAGTGATTCTCATAGGAAGAAAATAAATTTCTAAAGAGGGAAAATAGAAATCCCAGTCCCAGAACATGCAGTTACAGAAAGTTTAACAAGTTCCACATGCATGTTATGTGACATGATTAAGTAAAATCTGAAAGCTGCCCATCACTAGATGTCCTGGAAGAGCAAATACACTGAGGATAATTGATCTCTCATATTTTTAAAATCTTCAAAGAACCCAAAGACACACACAAGCAATTATATAGTGTCTCCCTCAGGAGCTTTTTCCCCAGTGTTTATGAAGACATTTTTCAAATGCATTTCCATGATGTTTTAGTAGATTCAAACCAAATAATGACTGTTTATGGCTAAATCACGTACCTATTATAAATTAAGAACTTAGTATGTTTGCCATTAAAAACAGAATCTTTAAAGTTTTAATTTTATCTGTCCAATCGATGCATTGGCAATGAATTAATCTATTGCAATATCAATTCAATGATATTTATTAATGGAAACAAGTCTTAATAGTTTTACTTCAAATGCAAGGCTGGCTGCTCTGTGTTGTGCTGTCGACGAGCAGCCCTCAGCAGTCATTTTCAATAAAAACTGTTATCCTTGTTGCTAGGTTACCAACAGAAATCTTTGAACTGATATCACAATACACTCTATTAATTGGTCTAATAAAATTAAACTTTAAACAATATTTTTATTTTAATGGCAAACAATAAGTCATTTTCTGTTCAAACTGGATGTCGCATGATCTTAATTTGGGATCACTCAACCTGTATGTTAACAACAACAATTACTAGTATCTTCATAATACACCAAATAAAATGCAACTGACAACTCTTATGATATATGTATATAGAATCAAGCAAATGAGATAGATTACAGTTGATGAAATTAGTCCAACAAACCAGTATTAGCAATCAACTGAACAACAGAAACATTAACCCAAACGGAAAGAGACATAAACTTAAATTAAGTACAGCTTTCTATTCATTATTTTACTTTTAATTCATGGATTAATCAGTGCATAATATATAAATATAGTTATCAAGTTAACCATTTTATTGATACTGATGTTTTGCTGAGAAGTACAACTACCCTAGAAAATACTAATGAAGTTTTCAATTGTTTCAATACTTAATAATAATAATAATTATAATAATAATAATAATAATAATAATGTTATTTATTTTACGTCCCTTTTAACTACACTGGCTTTTATAGACGCCGGGGTGCCGGAATTTTGCCCCGAAGGGGATCTTTAACGTGCCAGTAAATCAACGGACACGGCTCCCTCGCATTTGCGCACCCTCAAATGCCAGCTGACTGCGCCAGGATACGAACCTGCAACCTCAATACTTAATAGTGTGAAATCAAGTCAAAGGTTAAAAAATTTAAATCTATCGTAATCAATAATTAGTGGTGCAGATATTAAAAAGCATGACTTTAGTAGATATTCTAGAGTTGAGATTTAACCATTTCATTTAAATGCTTAGGCATTAAAAAAACACACAATATTTAAAATAAAAAAAATGCAATAAAATAAGACAAATTACTTGGGCTCCTAATTCCGAATTTCATATGTCTCATAAGTTGGTGGCGAAGTATAATTTTTGGATATTCAAATTTTGAATATTAAAGGAGGGTCTTTACTAAGATGATATACAGAGCTACAATAATTCAATATGCACATAAAGAGGTAATCTTTTGCTTTTTAGAAGAATCTATTTTTTGATTAGGACCAGTGATTGTGTCAGCCCCAAGTTAACTTAACTACAATAACCGCCAGAATGTTGTCTTAATTAAACAATCGAGGCAATCTACGGACTGAGTCAAATTACCGTAACCTAATACTCTCCTCTAAGTGTTCATTTTAACAACAGTAAAGCTAGAAACAATGTATTGCATCTTAAATGTACAGCATCATTGTGTTGTTGAGCCTGTTGCCATCTGTCGATGAATACAGTATTTTTGCATTTGTCTATTGACACAGGCTAGAGCAAACTGTGGCTTTTCACTGATGGCCCAGCCTCATTCATGGCTGTCATTATATGGAAGCTACTGAGGCATGGGCAGAGCTGAGTAACAGCATTCAGGGCACAGCTGATGCCTGTGGATGCTGTAAAAGGTAGTACTCAAAGTACTGCTGTACTGACTCAATGAGGAAAGCAATGACAAACTACCTGACCTTGGCCTCTTCTACTCTGGTGCTTTTTGAGGATCCGACCAGCCTTCAGGCTGACTACCCAACAGACATAGTGTTGTAAATACTGTTAATGTGCATTGTTAACCTTCAAAATCACATATTTTCAACTTCTTCTTAAGTATTCAATCCATGGATTGGTCTGCGGCAGTTCTCCAGTCGGCTCTATTTATAGCTTTCCTCTTCATCTCTTCATAGTTTCTGCATCCTACATCAGACATGATTTGCTGTACATATTGTAGGCGTGGTCTTCCTCGACATCTTTTGCCTTCAACCATTCCCTCCAATACCGTTTTCAGCAGGCTATCGTGTCTCAAAATATGTTCTATCAGTCTACTGTCGACCAAAGTATTATGTGCACTCGAGTTTGAAGGTTGTTTGTGAAGTAACCAATAGACCTACATAAAATCCAATAACATCATCATTTTCGTCGTTCTATTTTACATTAGGTCATGTAGGTTTGGAATTTTTAATTTATATTTTAATATTTTTTATCGCAGTTTGAACACAAAAAGTGCACGTTTTTAAGCGTGTTTCAACCATGCGTCACATTAACGAATTATTATCTCAAAAACTCGTCATCAGATCGAATCCAAATTTTAACACAATATACATTGGAATGTTGTATAACTGGTTTATTAATTTCAAAATTGTGTGTGTCCAAGAAACAAAGTTGTTATCATTTTTGTAAGGTAACTTTTTCTCGGCTCAGGGTGGTTGGAAAATGTAGTTCTTGGTTGCATTGTAATCCTTATACATCGAAAAGGTATGACTGTGAAATACGTAAATTAATTCACTTATTTTATATCGGTTTGTATTTCTACAGGGAAATAACACATGTTTCACCTGCTAGCCGCTCCGGCAAAAGCTGTACAGCGTTGCCGTAATGGTGCCCACGCGCATCATGGCGCGTCTCGCTCGGAAATGTGACGCATGGTTGAAACACGCTTAAAAACGTGCACTTTTTGTGTTCCAACTGCGATAAAAATATTAAAATACAAATTTAAAAATCCAAACCTACATGAACTAACGTAGAATAGAACGACGAAAATTTTGATGGTATTGGATTTTATGTAGGTCTATTGGTTACTTAACAAACAACCTTCAAACTCGAGTACACATAATACTTTGGTCGACAGTAGTCCTCCTCCTCTTATGCTTTTCCATAAGGTATAATTTTCCTCCACCTTTTAAAATACTTCAGCATTCGTTATTTTTTCTGTCCAGCTAGTTTTTAGCATTCTTCTATAACACCATTGTTCAAAAGAATTTAACCTTCTGTTTTCTTCTTTTCCAATTGTCCACGTTTCACAACCATAAAGGGCAATACTCCAAACATAATCGTTTTCTGGTTTCAAGATTAATGGAATTTGTAGTGAATAAACGTTTCTTTTTGTGAAATGGTAATTTGGCTTGTAAAATTCTACATTTGATTTCTTTCTTGCTTCTTCCATCTTGGGTAATTTTGCTTCCGAGATATTTAAATTCTTGAACATTTTCTAGTGTTTTGTTGCCCACCACTAATTTCATACTTGAGTCTGCCTTTTTATTGCAGACCATAACTTTCGTCTTTGACTTATTTATTTTCATCTTGTATTCATTACCCATGATTTTCTCCATTTTTACTATTATTTGTTTGAGATGTTGATCACTATCTGCAACTATGGCAATGCCATCAGCAAATCTAATCAATTTATTTGTTCACCTTGTATCCTTACTCCTAAATTCAAATCCTCTCGAACCTTATTCAATGCATCCTGGATGTAGGCATTAAAAAGCATGAGAGACAAAGCACAGCCTTATCTAACTCCTTTCCCTATTTTTGCTTCCTCTTGTTCATTTCCAATTTTAATTACTGCAATTTCATTTTTGTACAAATTCCAGAATATTCTTCTATCTCTATATGGGACTCCAATGTTTTTAAGAATTTCAAACATTTTTATCCAATGTACTTTATCAAAAGCCTTTTCAATATCCATAAAGCATAAATAAGTTCTCTGGTCTTTTTCCAATCTTTTTTCAAGTAAAAGTCTCAATGCCAATATAGCTTCTCTAGTACCCTTACCTTTAACAAACCCAAATTGGTCTTCAGTCAGAAATTCTTCAATTTGCTTTTCAATTCGTCTTAATATTATGTTGGTGATAATTTTTGATGCATGTACGACTAAACTGATAGTGCGAAATTGTTCACAATGTTTTGCTGCCATTTTCTTTGGTATAGGGATCATTATACTTTTTTCAAAATCAGCCGGTATTTTTCCGTCCATGTAGATGTTTCGTACAAGTTGGAGCAATCTCTCCTTCATACGAGGTCCGCTTTTCTTGAGGAGTTCAGCTTTGAGATTATCAATGCCTGGCGCTTTATTATCCTTCAGTCTTCGTAGAGCTAATTCAAATTCCTCTCTCAGTACTTGGAAGCCTAAATTATCTTCTGTTACTTCATCTTCTTCCTCAAGAACTTCATTTTCCTGTAAATGTACACTTTCGTAAAGGGCTTCAATGTAATTTTTCCACCTTTTTTGCAATATCGCTATGATCATCGAGAATTACTCCCTCTGCATTACTTATGGCATTACTCTTGTTACATCTCTTACCAAAGAAAATCTTTACCATCTGATATGCAGAATCTACATGTCCTTTAGTAGTTTTTTCTTCCATCATTGTGCATATACCCTCGTAATAATTTTCTCTTGCTATTCTTGCTTTTCTGTTTATAGCATTTCGCAATCTCCTATAGTCTTCTTTGTCTTCCAATCTTGTTGAGCTCTTGAGTAACCGTCTTTTATCTATCATATCTAGAATTTCTTTAGTGATCCATTCCTTTCTAGGAGGTATTTCTGTTCTCCCCAAAATTTCATCAGCTGCCTCCGTCAGATCTTTTTTAATTTGAGTCCATGAATCTTCTATAGTATTCCCTATTTCTGTGTTAGTTAACTATCAGTTTTCTGCTGGTATGCCTCAGTAATATTCTCATCTTTCAATTTACTTATTAGCCAAGATTTGTTATTTCTTTTCTGTATTCTTTTAAATTTCAGCCTGCTCTTCCTCATAACGAGATTATGATCTGTTTCCACATCAGCACCCGGATAGCTTCTGCTATCTTTGACATGATTCATAAATCTCTTCTTAACTATTATATAATCAACTTGATATCTATTGATATCACCTGGTGCTTTCCAAGTGTTCCTTCTTTTATGATGATTAAACCATGCATTGGTGATTACAAGTTCATTTTTAGCACACAATTCTAATAGTCTTTCGCCTCTTCCATTCCTCATCCCCAATCCATATTTTCCTACTATGTTATCTTCCGCTCCTTCTCCGACTACAGCATTCATGTCACCTAGTATGATATTTTCAACATTTAATTTAAATTTAGAAGTAACTTTCCCTGCAGTGAGAGGCTGCCCTATGACGAAGACATGGAACCTTTGGTGGCATGCTCCGACACGCTCCAGGTGGGCCACGGCGGGTGGCGAGAGGATGGACACACTGACTGCTGCTGACTGCTTCCTCCACCAAACGACTGCTCCCGCACAGCCCAACCCCACTCCTTATATACAATTGCCCGATGTTTGGGCGTCGTGGTGGTCCCTGCCTGTGGGCACGAACAGGAGCTGCTGCTTGAGGGCTGTGGCCAGGTTCCAAACCCTCTGTTCTGTAGGCGTGAGGAGTCCTTTGGGGTATTCCGCTGGTGCTAGCGTTCTCCATGGGAAGACCTGATGGCGTTGTTGAGGTTGTTCGTATTCGTAGTTCTCCTCGTCTTCTTCCTGCGGCTCGTCTGGAGGCTCTGCGGGTTGCTGTAGCTAAAAAAAATCCAGCCTGCGGTTGATCTGTTGAAGGGCTTGTAGGATTTCCTCGTTAGCCGCTGCCATGTGGACTGCTGAGGTCACTGATAAAGTATCTTCTGACGTGGATGCCGGTGGGCACTCCTGACTTGAAGGTCGCTTGGCGGGCGACGGTGTCCTGGATCGATTTCTGTTCTGCGTCTTGGCTTTGGGTGTCTCGCGTTTGGTTGAGGTGCCTGGTTTGCTCTGTTTTGAAGTGCTGGACGACGCTAGGCTGAGCTGGTCGCAGAGTCGAGCCTTGTCCTGGCGTCGTAGACGTCTTTTTCTTGTGTGATGGAACCTTTGGTGGCATGCTCCGACACGCTCCAGGTGGGCCACGGTGGGTGGCGAGAGGATGGACACACTGACTGCTGCTGACTGCTTCCTCCACCAAACGACTGCTCCCGCACAGCCCGACCCCGCTCCTTATATACAATTGCCCGACAGGCGTGTAATGTAATACAAATTTGCATCCAGTACAATTATGAATATTATAACCACAGAAGGAAAATATCAATAAAGGGAGAACAAAAACAAAATAAAGCTGCTCTAGTTTCTCTTTTAAGATGCAATATATTGTTAATCTTGAAGAACACTCTTGTGAAAATAACCCTCACAATGAAAAGCATGAGTTTTATATGAAGTACTCTGTAGTAGTATTATGTGGCTTTTAAATCTCAAGATCATAAGCCACATAGCTTCCTTTCCAAGTGGAATCTAATAGGATGTGACATGCAATAGCCGGGACGAAGCAAGCAGGAAAGACCATTCTGTTATCACAACCCCATTAAACAATGACCAAATGCAAGCAGAGACTCACTGTTTTACACGGTCAGGGATGCTGGCCTGCTCCAAGGGTACAACAACTGCAAGCTCCTGCAAGCTCTCGACAAACCTCAGCTTGCGACTGAACTTCGAACTGTGGAAGAGAGCCAGTTGTCATAAAAGAAGTTAAAATACTGATGTGGCCAAATTATCAGAAAAAATGCATGTTATTAAAATTCAGACCCTCCAGATCTCTAAAAGTATGTATATACCTAGTACTGTATGTGGTATATACACATACTGATTTTCATAGTGGTAGATCTTTATATCTTTAAAAAACATTCCTTGATATGGTTTGTAATTTTTGGAAGTACATTTCAACACAAAAGTTGGCAAGAATTCAAAACAATTAATGATTAATGAGAATTTACTGTGTTATCTTTGCATATTTTGGTGATAATGGATTATAAATATTTAGGCTGATATGACAGTGTTGCATATAATTGCTGAATTAGTGAAATATGTTACCGTTTTACCTTATTTTACAATATTTCTGTGGGGGAAGAAGTACTTGTAGGAATCAGAAGAATTCCAATGAACACAAAATGGCTCAATATTAAGCATTTCAGAGACACCAATAACTATATTGGAAAATTTTTAAAAACTGGATGGATTTCCAATCAAAGGTGCAAACTATAAATAAAATGGGAGAATGGATTTGTATTCTAATAATGTGTCCAAGTCTGTAACAGGGTGACCATATAATGTTAGTTTTTAAAATTTCTTTTCATTCAACAGATTCTTCATCCATTTCTTTACCCTACGGTTATCTTTACACTTTCCCAATCTTTCTTTCCTGTGTTTGTCCAGTTTCAGTCCACCCTACACCATCCATTTCAAAGCTGAAAATTATGTTGAAGAATGGCCCCCGCTATGCACCATGTTCACTAATAGAAGAATTGGTTGCTGCCCCCTCCTGAGGTGGCCGGGAAGTCGAGCAAGTCCTTGAGCTGTTGATTGGATTGATGGTACAATTGCCCGCCCTTGATGGCAGTATGTATAATTGGAAGAGATCGTCCTTGTACTTTTGTGTGTTCCTGTTTCTCCCCCTTTATCTCTCGCTCCAGTCCCTGTTGTATTTGTCCTCTTTCTGTGTTTCTATATGCCTTTTCCTGTCCAATGATTGTTTGTCTACCTTGTATTTTCCTTTACAATAATCTATTTCATGTAGTGTTTGAATGTCATTTTATACCCAACAAGCCATAGATATTGGCAACAAAGTACTTAATGAAGTCACTGAAGGACCAAGTTTATTTTTATTCAGGCTTCCAATGCCAATGTTTTTATAGTTCTTTCTACGCACTGAAGAGTCTTTCAACAGTGCTGTTGTCGTTTTTATTTTGGAGCATGGACAGCATGGCCATTTCAGTCCCATGTGCTTGGATGTGTGTGTAGAATGTGTGTGGTAACCTGTATTGTTGTGGAGTCTGTACGTCTGCATTTGTAATTGAGGCTAGGATTGGGTTGGTTCCTCAGTTTAGGGGCTGCGACAACGTGTTCATGTAGCCCTGTGTACTTTGGGCGTGTGTAGAATCTGTCTGATAACCGGTGTTAATTGTGATGGCTGTATTTGTGTGTGTTATCTGTTTTTAATTCAAGTAAGGACTGCACACATTCAATTTTCAAGTACTTCCTACTTTTGCTACCAAACGCCACCGTCAACGACAACTAGTTCTGAACTTGGTTACTAGATGCCACCGCAGTCGGCTCCTGGCGACGAAGGTTGAAACCAACGAGCGTTAGTCAAATTTAACCTATTATTTAGCTCCACACAAGTGTAATTAATGGAAGGTTCTTTTACATGCCATAAATCTATGACATGGGACCGACGGCTCTACTTCTCCTCCGAAGGAAGGCATACCGAGGAATTTTTAACGCTCTTAAAAAATCCGACGACTTCGGCCGGGTTTGAACCTGCGACCTTGGGTATAGAAGGCTAGCATTGGGAAGGGAGCAGCCGTGGACTTAAGTTAGGAACCATTGTGGTATATACCAGGTTTAGAAGTGGGATCAGCAGAAAAACTCTTCTAGGATGGTGAAAGTAGAAATTGAAACCACCTCTTCTCAGTTTTGCCTCACGAGTCTCAGTGTACCCCGTTCCAACCCTCAGACCAGGATTAAAATTCCTGGCAGAGCTGGGAATCGAACCCAGACCTCAAGGGTGACAGCTAAGATTGCCAGCCACTACACCATGGGATGGTCTTTTTGACAGTGGATACTGCAAGACTGCTCAACAAATCACTGTAGTAGTGGGCAAAACCAAATAAATATTCAAGTAGAAAAGCTGCCTAGGAGTGCTATAAAACAAATAAAGGAGAGTTGATTTTTGTTATTGTTGATTTGTTTAGGGCACACAGTATCGTGAACATTTAGCTCCATGTACTTAGCTGTGTGTGTGGAATCTGTCTTATAATCTGTGTCATTGTGATGATTACACCACCGATTTCAGTCAGTGTCTTCAAGAGGTCGTGCATTGAAACGAGTAGCAGCCCACACTGGAGGCACTGTTGGCCAGCAGCAGAGCACACAGCTCATGGTTTATCCACGATTGTGACCCGGCCAAGCTCTCTGCACAACTGACAATTTACGTATCAATGAACATCCTCCAGAATTTGAGGCTTGCAGACTGTATGGTATCATGATGAACAGCCAGGGCCCACTGGTACAGAACGGTGGCGTGAACGGTTCTAATTAGTGTATTTGTATTTAGGATTAGGAAGGAGATGATCGTGGCCTTAAATTGGATATAGTCGCAAATGCCAATGGATGCCCAGGCGATTTCAAACAAATCGGCATGCGATTGATCTTCAGCCTTATACAAGCATTTCTCGGCCTGCAGGGGGAGGGCGGTTTTATGAGGGTTAGGGGCTTCAAGCGGAAGTTGGCTCTCAAGTTTCTCTCTCTCCAAGAAAATAGTTATACCGAGACAGAAAAACTGAAAAGGTTGTTACTTGTACTTCGACACTTCACATCTTTGGAAACGGAACAATTAAACAAATACAGAAATAAAATGAAGGACATCATCAATTACACATACCTTATGAACGGTCTAGTCATTAGAACAATTGTCTTCAACCAGAACGTGGGGTGCACCAAGTACAAGCCCTTTAAGTTCTTGCGCAGCCGTCTGTCGATCATTTGGTAGCAGCGCTTCAGCCATGAGAAGGTGGGCATACAGGAACGAGAGGTAGCCCCATGTAAGTAGATCAGGACATAGTCTTCAGTGATAAGTTGATCCAGTGTAGTTAGAACATAGCTGAGGGAAAAAAACTTAACATTTCACGGTATCTGTTAGATGATATATTCACATAGCAATTGAAAATCAGTTAATGGAGGACAAAGACTAATGATCCTAATCTTACCAGATAAAATAAATAAATAAATAAACATTCAATACATGGCACACATAGAAGTTTCTGGAATGGCTTTACAAGGGATCATAAGACATATTGACATCTTGGCTTTAACCCTTACCCCTCGTCAGTCGGGCGAGCCCCGACAAAACAAATTTCCCGTTCCAGTCGTGTTTCAGGCGAGCCCCGACATCATAATTGTGTCCTCTACAGCTCGCCTGTCGTCTCTGCCCCGACAAATTATCCATTTCTATTTTGTGCTGCGATCTGTTGGTTGTGTGAGGAACGTTGTGAAATCTCGATATTGCGAAGCAAGCAACTGTTAAACACTTATTTGGAAGGCCGTGCAACCTGTCAGCTGTTACTAGGCGACCACCATACTGATAGTAAGCAAACCTGGCCGATCGGACATTGACGGAGGGTGAATTACAGCAAGTTTTTGATGATAGTGATGACATATCTGAGTCTGAATTTGATGAATGCGACATAATAAGCAGTGAAGGTGATAACACACACAGTGATAGCAGTGACACTGATCAGAACCACTCTTATATTGACGAAAATACTCAGAAGCCAGGTTTACATCCTAGAAAATGTTTTGAGATGTATCATACGAAGTTACAGTATCGATAGGTGAAACATAGTGGTATCTTTGAACTGCTGGCACTCATCACTGAAGTATTATCCGTGCATACAATTTATTTAAATTTTGCAGTGTTGTTTTCACTTAGGGCTAGTTATTTGTTCTCACTTCAGGCTGATGAGCTACATGTGTATGGCAAAACTACTTCACGTATACATATTGATGGTGAGTGACAGTGTTTCAATTGATAGAATTTCTAGGTAAACATAGCTTGCTGAATTTGACAAGCATAATTGTAATTATTATTATTAACAAAATTATATATTAATTATTTTGCATACTGCTTTTATTTGCTTAATAATGACTAAGTAGAAGAGTGTGGACATATACAGTATCTGTAATTTAGGAGCTAGTTATAGTTTTAAAGCAGGGCTAAATAAATACAAGTAATAGAAGGTAAAAGTTCAGAAATTAAATAAGAGCTGTAGGGAGAGTCAAGAGAATTTTAAATCGAGGGGTTAGGTTTATGCCATGTCTTGTGTGGAGTTTCGCCTAGGAACACCTAGAAAAATTGCTGGGTTTTAATTCACTGGCCGTGAAAGTCAATAAACCATCTTTTTGCACCTATTGCTCTACTGATCATAATAAAGTGGGCTCAAGTACAGCTTTTATATTAGACCCACCGAGTGATATGAAGTCAGCTCTGGTCAACTAGAGGAGGTTGATAAAAATAATGTGGTCAACTTACAACCTATGGTGGCTTTCATAAAACAAAATACAAACACAACCACACTGGAGGTGATTGGCTTCATAGCCACTTCATGAGCACCTGCAACAGGCTGTGATCACCAAGATATTGCTGCATCTGCTATTAAGGGACCTGTAAAATATACTGATTTAAGGTGGATTTAATTTGAAATCAAGGTTTTATTTCGAGGGTTGTTGAATAATTTATTTCTCATTATAAGATTTACTTTTCTTTTTCATTTTGCTCAAACTATAAATTTCCAAAATGTTAGCAGCTTAGATCCACTGTCTGTTGCCAGAACCATGTTCTTCATTGTACATGGATGGTAAAGTACAAAGCACACAGAATATTATCTAAGTCTTCAATGTCCATGTGATGCTTTGTCTTTGAGGAACCTTATAATTAAGGAAACTCACAAAATTAAAAATCAACAAAACGACACAAAACATTGGGCAGTTCTTGTCCTCAATCATGTAACAGAGACCCATCACTCAGGCAGCTTCTGTATTTGATTTGTATAAACATATCTGAAAATACTTTTTCACAGATATAAGTGTGTCCATGCATGTACATGACCTGATCTGAGCGGAATAGAATTCTGAAAACACTACTACCTCCTTCTGGCCTGGTTTTTAGAAAAGGTTCAGTTTGAAGATCACACAATTACTCGTGGAAACCCTGAACGCAGGGGCGGATCCAAGGGGGGCGATGGGGGGGGCGATGGGGGGGCGATCGCCCCCCCCCCCCCCTAAGAGAAAAGAAAAGAGGGAAGAAGAGAAAGGAAAAGGGGAAAGCGAAGGAGATGAGAGAAGGGGGAGGAGAGAAGCGAAGGAGGAGACGCACCAAACGAACTATAAACATCGATTTTAACCTAACTAGTATTCAGTTAACAATCGTGCAATATACAGTATATTAAATTACCTAGCCGCGACGCTCTCTTCTCGCTACCCCGCTCGCTTATTTTCCAGCACTGTTGCTATTGTTGTGACGAGCCGAGCTGACTGAGCACAGCGCAGCCGACGCGCCGCCTGTCCGAACGGAGCCGAGTACAAACGAACAATACCCTTCGGCCCGCTCCACCCGCGCCTGAGATATGTCTATCGAGGTAAATTGTATGAAGACTTCACAAGCTTTATAAATCTCCGAGAAACAGTGCACATCCGTTTAAAGGGAAAAGACGTAATTAAAGGGAAAGTAAAAGGAAGAAAAAAAAGACGAAATCCCAGTATCCGAACAGGAAAATATCGCCCGAAACAAAGGGAATGTCGATAGAGAAATAAAATTAATACTGAAGGGCTAGCGCAAGAATCGCCAAATCCGAAAACTGGAGAAGAGATGCTAAATGATGACAATATTGAAAAAGCAAACAGTGTGACGGAAACAGAAACCGAGCGAGAGCTACAGGAAGGAAAAGAACCAAAGAAAGCAGAAACCGAAGAAGAAATCCACAAGCAAGAGATAAAGATGGAGAAGAAACTAAGGAGGATTCGAAGAGAAAATTTAAAGCCAAAAATAAAGCCAAGAAACAAGTTGCAGAGCCTACTATCAAGAAAAAGAAGAAAAATGTAGCAGAACCAGAGGATGAAGACGAATACGACCAACAAACAAGAGATGAAGATGCAGAAACTATAGAGGAGAAAAAGAAAACGCAAACCAAAGAGAGAACCAGCAAGAAACAAGAAACCAAAGGAGTCCCAGAGCCTACCGTAACCGGCAGAGACGTGGGTAAAACTGTGTTGAGTATTCTCAAGCATCACAGTCTTGTCCTATGTCGGTGTGTTGGCGTTGGTACTGACGGGTGCGCTATCATGGCGTCAGTAGCTTGTGGTGCTGTCGCCGAGGCGCAAACCGAAGCAGAGAGCATGCCGTTAGGTGCCCTTGTTATAATCACGCTCTGAATTTGTCTATTTCGAAGTCCTCGAAAGTCAACGCCGTGCGAAATGCTATAGGAGTTATGAAGGCCACTATTACGTCCATTGATTCGTCCTCAAAGCAACTCTAGGTGAACTTTTATGTGGACTTTGTGAGACGCGGTGGATCGAACGGCACGACGGTTTTGTACAATTTCGCTCTTTACTCCCGAACATAGTCAAGAGTTTAGACTCGATTACTTTATGGAAAGACTCAGAAAGTGCTTCTAAGGCAAAAAAAAAACGCTCATAGCTGCTCTTTGTGAGAGTGATTTTATAGTTATCGTCATTTGCTTGTCAGAAATCCTTGGAGACACTAAAACACTCGGCATTTTGTTTCAAAAAAGGGCAAATAGACTTGAAGGAAGCCCAGGATGCGCTAGACGACACTACTACTGCTCGAGTCTAAGCTGCGTGGACCTGAGAGGAATGTGCATCGCAGAATATTAGTAGTGGTGGTGACGAGTGATGCGGTTTCTCGGTCCTTGCGTAGTAACAGAAGCAAATACATTAGTCGGTGACTCAGTCACTCATTCCCAACGCCACACTGGTTTCAGAAAAGACCCTATGTTAGCAGTATTGGAATAGACGAGAATGTCAGGTAACACGGTGGGCTGTCGACAGGCTTCTCAATTCTCTCCTGCTCCTACCCTGCCTCTCCCCTTCATCCTGCAAGTTCACAGAGCTTGGAACCGAGCAGTACTGTGTTGAGCAAGAGGCGCGAAGAGTGCGAAACACAATTTGCTGAGCTCTTCCAAGAATCAGAAGCTCTGGGAAAACAACTTGGAACCGAACGTCTGCTCCGACGCATCGCTCAACGGCAAAAGCATCGCGTAAATCATCCAGCATCAACCGTAGAAGACTACTATCGCCGGGCCACTTTCATACCCATTTTAGACTACGTCCTAGAAGACCTAAACACTTGCTTCCCTAAAGCAACGCAAGAGTTACACAGCCTATCAGCAATGATGCCAATATCATCATGGACGTCAGCGGATGTGGAAACAATCGCTGCAAAGTACTTCAAACTTCTCAATCAACATTCTGCCGCGTCGGCGGCAAGGCTTCTACAGGCTGAACTTCTTATGTGGAAGGCAAAGTGGTCCCGGGAGCTTGAATCGGGATCAACCATCCCAAACAAAGCTATGGAAGCTTTAATTGCCTGCGATAAAGAGTTGTACCCCAGTATTCATCGATGTCTCAAGATTTATGCTACTTTACCCGTCAGCGCCGCTTCATCGGAAAGGTCATATTCTTCTTTGAGAAGGCTGAAGACGTGGTTGTGGTCAACTATGTCCGATGAACGATTAAACGGACTTGCTTTGTTGTACATCCACTACGATGTTTATGTTGACCCATCTCGCGTGATTGATCGATACGCGAAAAACCCAAACCGGCGACTAGAGTTTGTTGTTTAGCTTAAAATTGTTTTTATGAACAAAATTGCTGTATTTGTAATATTTACGTACAATTAGCAATACGCATGCACCTGTCATAATTTCGGGTAGCCTTGTTCTTATTTCGCTCAACCTATGCCCCTAAAATAAAGGTTAAATATAGTTTTAAACTCCCGTAAATCTGATTAAATCGTGTCTTTAACAATCTTTTTCTCGTCGATTGATTAAAATTCCTCGGGCCTCGAGCCGGGTTTTAATTTAATCTTGAAGGTATTGTCTAAGCTATATAATTGTTTTTTTTTACGGTTGTCAGTCATCAAACTATGTAACTCTGATTTTAATCTCCTACCCTTTAATTACATTAATACAGTAACTATAAACTATGAACCCGGTATGATAGAGTTTTGGAAAAAATTAAAAGTCTATCTTTACGAAAGCGTTCCAGCGATATTATTGGCATGGCAAATGATAATACAGAGAGCAGTGTCGGACTGGCCATTGGGAAGAACGGGAGTTCCCATCGAGGCCTCGGGCCAGGAGACTATGAGTGCCGAGGCCCGCCCTTAGGCCCTTGCGCAAATAGGCCTGTGACCCCAGTTATTAGCTAGCTAAGATATTCTGCGTCTTTGTTTACAACTTAAGAGATGGAGGGCTACTCCCATAAGGGACAAAGTCAATCATTACCTATGAGGAGATCCGAGGGACTTTTGACCCCCCTCGGAGCATTCAAGGCATCTGAGGCATCAAGGTGCCTCGGGGTCTTAAAATTAATGACCTCGGCCCTTGTGCGAGTAGGCCTCTAACATCAGCTTATTATATTATATCTAAAAATGGTGGGGGTAGGTTCCGAATGGGTTAAGTTCCGAAGGGGGCTCATTACGATCACAGTATTTCAATGCGCGCGATCCCCGTGTCAGTAAACTCCGCATAAAAATATTTTTCAGCGTAAAAATTGGAGCAAGTCACTGGGGAGAGGGTGGGTTGGGGGGGGGGGGGGTAAGGCCCCTACACTCCCGCTCCCGTCGAGGGCTCTTAGGGCCAGTCCGATACTGATAGAGTGTACGTAAGTATAGGTAAGTATGAGCAAACAAAATTTTGTTTAGTGACCACACAGAAAGTAGGAAAGTAACGAAAAATTTCACATTTCGAAAAGAAAAAAAAATGACATTTTGGTAAAAGTATGCGCAAATAATTCGATGTTTATTGTTAACTTTTAAATTTGCATTATGGTATATCCCCCCCCACCCTCCATTTTCAGGACAGATATCATGACCGCCCCCTCCAAGATCAGTGTCTGGATCCGCAAATGCCTGAAAGGGAAGTCAAGGTCTGCGAATCGTAAAGAAAATTCTTGAATAATAATTTCTTAAAGGTCTTCACTTAAGTCCATGTAATCCCCCACTTTAGTTCAATTATGTTATAAATAACTCTTGAGAACATGGGCAATGCACCAGATCATAGTTTTCAAAGACTTTACAGTACACCTATATGGTCTCCATATTGAACATAAACTATGTATTGCTTTGTTTTGAAGTTGTTAGTCAATAACTATCAAAATAGTATATTGAAATTGATCTAGTACCACTTTAATTTTGAAACATAGCATTTTAACATACTGAACTTAGAAATGTTGTATTTTATGGCATAAGTATTTAAAAATGAATGCACATGATTTGTACACATACTGTATTAAACTTACAGTAATATAATGAATTAACAAAATAATTCAATTTCTACCCCTTATTATTCCTGTTTGAGATAGGGGATGAGGTACGGAAAATGTCTAATTGCTGGGTGGGTTTATGGCCAGATATACTTTCTGACACCAACCTCATAAGATAAGTTATAGAAAGAAGAAATGAATTGAACTTTGCAAGGAGTTGGATGGAATCGTCTATGGCCTTGAAAATGGGAAACCACAGAAAACCCTTTCATGGACAGCCAACATTGGTATTACTACTACTTTACTAAGAACTGTCGCACTGTAAACGTCATAAAACAAGCAGTGTAGCCTGACCATAGCCCACTTTATTCTAGTGTTTCGGGGGCTTATCGCTGAAACATATCACTGTAGTAGTAGCCGCACATTCGCAAATTAGTGGTGGCAGGGCAAGACTGTTTGTGGGCGTCATTGTGGGAGTTTTAAGTTCTTGGCAGTGCTAGTTGGTTGTCTTGCAAATATGATTGAGTTGATTAAACTGGAACTGATGATATTCACTTGATAAACGAAACAGGTCAACCTTGTAGCACCCCATCCAACAAGCAGTGCATAATAATTAATCACAATGTAATTCCATTTTTAAATATCACATCGATTTAGCATAAAACTAAAAATGTTTCATTATGAGCCAACTTTGCATTTTATTGAAAATTGAAAACCATTCAACTTCCCATGTAGAGATCATAAAACATGAAGATAATTGTTGTGGATAAATGTTGTACCTATTTAAACTCAGCAATTTATCTAGGTTTATGCCATGTCTTGTGTGGAGTTTCGCCTAGGAACACCTAGAAAAATTGCTGGGTTTTAATTCACTGGCCGTGAAAGTCAATAAACCATCGTTTTGCACCTATTGCTCTACTGATCATAATAAAATAAGATTAAGATCATTCACTCACAGAAAGAGATTATCCATCACATAGTCATAGTCAACACGACTCCGGTCAGGCAGGAAGCAAGCACTGAAAACTATGATGGCATTGTGAGAGCCTGCTGCAAGGTAGCCACCATGGGACAAGACCTATGTACAGATATTAAAAACATATTTTAATTGCCTTGAAGAAGATCATTTATATGCTAGTAAAATTTGCACTTAAGCACGCTTGAATGCCAACTAGAAGTGTTGAGACTTGATCCCACAAGCTCGGGCACACAAAGCAAGTGATTAAAATTGAAATTACAATACAGTAAAACCCTGACTGAACAACTCATATTTGCAAAAGAAAAAAAAGTTAAATTAGAAAAATCTCTATTTACAGCATTTCTAGACCTATGCTAAAACAAACTAATTTGAGTGTTCGTATGAAGAATACAAATTATTTTAAGTGTTCATATGAGGAACAAATTCCTGAAGTAATAACAAGTATTTTTGAAACACCTGCCAAAAATAACAGAAAGTCTAGTCATTTGTATATTTGTATGATTGTTCACTATATCGTTCCAAGCCATTCCACCAATTTGAAACAAATTACCGGTAATACTATTTGCTATTTACCATTTACTAACCAATACAGATTATCACACTAAACAAGCAAATCTGCAGGTCAATAGGCACCACCAACATAACAAAAATCAGACAAAACTAACAATCTTGATAAGCCGTGCAAGTTTATTGTAAACTTCTGTAACTAAATAAGTGTACACATTGTAAATACCTTAATCCACATAATTATATGTAGACATAGATATAATAGTCTCATTGCCGGGTTCACCAACGCAGCGTTAACAGGCCGTCAGTAAATGCCTGGTTAATTTTAACATCTGAATTAAACTCATAGGCGTTTCACCATCACATTCGCCGATTATCA
Source organism: Meconema thalassinum (assembly GCA_946902985.2). Classification (NCBI taxonomy): domain Eukaryota; kingdom Metazoa; phylum Arthropoda; class Insecta; order Orthoptera; family Tettigoniidae; genus Meconema; species Meconema thalassinum. Next base: position 424,834,417 of record OX336388.2, on the reverse strand, counting down.
TTAGCAAACCAATTGTTATGTTTAAGGGTGGTACAAAACCCATTGAAAGATTATAATTGTGGCGGTATTTGTATATTCTTTGATGTAATCAAGCAGGCCTTTTACTGCAAAAAGCTTAAAAGTTATACACTCCTTGGTTAAAAACAAACATGGCTGATGAGGAAAAGAGGAAGAAGAGTTGGGGACTGTAAAATTGTCTTTAAATAAAAGAAACCTTTTATCCACCCTTATCCACAAGTATGGTGAAATCGTTGAAAATAAGAGGACTGATGCTGTGACGTCTAGGTAGTCTTTTATTAAAATATAAACTACATGTGCTATACATGACATTACTCATAAATAAGAAATGGTACATACAAGGGTTGGTTTTCTAGTTTTGGCACCAATGCTTCAGTGCCAAGTTGCAACAATGTTGGGCGCTGCCACTTGTACCGACGGTTGCTGCCCTGCATCCCCTCCCTCAGAGCACATGACCTCGCCCGTCCTCACCACCGCTCGTGCGCAGTTGCGCCTGTTAGATGAGTAGTGTGAGACCAGCGCTCGCGAAAGACAGTCGCAATGTTTTCCAAGCAGGAGCAGACAACGTGGATAAAAATTCAGTGGGTCGCAGTACTAAACAGTGTCACCGAGGATTGCAGGAAGCGTGCGGTGCAGCTGCGTTACCTTTCAGAACGGTAGCAAGATGGGTTGCAGCCTTTCGAGATGGGCGCGAACGTGTGGAGCACATGCCTCGATCTGGTCACCCACCAGTAAGTGATGACAATGTACAGATGGTGTCCACGTTAGTAGAGGTGGATCGGAACGTAACGATTTGTCAATTAGAGCAAGATACCGGACTGGCGCATTCAACTGTCCTCCACATCCTGAAGGACTTACTGAAAATGAGGAAGACTGCGTCCAAATGGGTTCCACATGACTTAACCGACATGCACAAATAGCTGCGATATGACGCTTGTCGTATGCACTTGCAGCGTTATGAGCGCGAAGGAGAGGCCTTCTTACGGCGTATCATAACCATTGACAAGACGTGGGCCAGATCTTATGAGCCACAGTTAAAACGCCAATCGAACGAGTGGTGGCACCACGGATCACAACGGAAACAAACAGTTCGACCAACTCCCACCAATGTGAAGGTAATGTTGATTCTTGCCTATGATTGGGATGGTGTGATCATTCACCATACTGTTCCCCGAGGGCAAACCGTTAATGCGGCGTACTATTGTTTGTTTCTGCAAGACCATCTCCGAGGAGCTCTGAGAAGGAAACGGCGCCACCACATGGTTACACCGCCCATCGTTCTGCTTGACCATGCTAGGGCACACACAGCAGGCGTAAGGCTACGTCCTAGGTGCGAGCGTCTAGCGTGCACGCGCTTTCACGCGCCACTTGTTGACGCGCTTCCATGTGTCCATTGTCGTAGCTTCCAGGCTAGTAGCACGATGACCACTGCTAGGAGAGCAAGACGTATGTTTCTCATGGAGAACAGTGCGTTGAAAATTGAGTTAAGTGGAAATACGAGGCAAAGCAAGCATTTTATATTTAAAAGCCGGCATCAGTTAGGGGAGTTCCATCACCTCTATAATGAGCTCAAATCTGACCCCAATAAATTTTTTGAATACTGCAGAATGTTACCTGGAACGTTCGATTACATAGTGGAGCTTATACGACCACACCTTTTGCACAGTACTACCAATTTTCAGAAACCAATATCTGTGGAAGAAAGACTTTTTGTGACTTTGAGGTAAGATAATTTACCTATGAAACGTATGACTGCATTTATTACTTATTAATATTATTCCGTAGAGTAACATTATATTCTCACAATGTTCATTAGGCTACACTTATTGAATCTAACAATTAAAATCAGTATATGTCAGATGATAGCTCGCATTGTCGGTTGAAGTTGAGGCTGAGAGTGGAGAAGGAGAAGGATGACCATAATTACTTTGCATCTCAAGAGTGTTTAACTCGTTGATGAGCATATTCTGAAACTGTGATCTTAAACTGAGTTTCTTTAAAGGAGGGAGTTTTTTCATGTATGGCAACAAAGATTTGAAGAAGTTAAGATCATCATCCTCCTCTTTCTCTTTATCTCCGTGGTTAAACATCCACTCCATTTTTTTCTTCTCTAATTGTACCATTTCCTGCCGATAGTCTAAAGTTTTTGGTCTCTTCCTTATCGGAGGATTTGGAGCTTCAGGTGCAACTGTAGGATCTGGATCAACAACCTCTGATGCATCGTCTAGGCTGTTCTCGTCTGATGCATCGTCTAGGCTGTTCTCGTCTGATGCATCTTCAGTTTGTGTGTTGTCTTCAATTGGAATATTTCCAGATGTTTTCTTCGGTTCCATGATATCCTTAAGAAATTCCATGGCCTTGAAATGTACCCACCGTGGTGTAGGTGTTGGGGCAGAGTCTCCCGTTCTGGGTTTTCCTGTATTCTTAACTTCTTTTCTGAAGTTATCCCTCAGGCTTTTCCATTTGGACTTGCTAACTTCCTCTGTAAAAAAAATATGTTATATCAATTGTTATACCTTTCATAATTATGGGTGTAATGCTATTTGTAGAGATTACAAGTTAATAACCTCATTTTTTGGTCCGTATTGAATGTTTAATAGCCTATATAGATTGGAGGAACATGTATTAAACAGGGGGGGGAGGGGCAATTGCTCCAATCTATGTAATTGTAGAGAGCTTCTCATTTATCTTGACTACTCACCATAACGTTTTCTCTCACATCAAAGTACATTTTACTACATATCAGTGTACCGTAAATATTTCTGACCATTAAACTGCACACACATTCTGGCCCTTTTATATTATATACTTTCAATAATATGCTTATATTACAGATATCTTTCAACTGGGATATCTTTCAGACAACTGGGATTTTCAATGCGCATGGGTAAATCTACAATTTCATCAATAATTAAAGAGATGACCAACGTAATATGGACAACACTGCAGCCATATGCCTACTCCAACAGAAACCATATTTAAGAAAGTTGCAAAGGACTTTAATGATTCTTGGAATTTTCCCAACTGTATTGGGAGTATAGATGGTAAGCACATCAGAGTGAAATGTCCTCCTAACTCCGGCAGCCAGTACTTCAATTACAAGCAGTACCATTCTATTGTTCTCCAGGCAGTTGTAGATGCAAACCTAAAATTTCTAATTGTAGATGTGGGAGCTTATGGTAAGCAAAGTGATGGCGGAGTTTTCCGATACTCAGCTTTGTATCATAGTTTGGAAACACAAAGTATGTTATTACCAGGCGAATCGGTTCTTGCCAACAGCAATGTTGTTTTACCTCATGTTTTTGTTGGTGACGAAGCCTACCCACTAACTACCTATTTGATGAAACCATATAGTAGAAGGACATTGGACAAAAATAAAGCTGTATTTAACTATAGATTGTCACGTGCACGACGCATTGATGAATGCGCTTTTGGAATTTGTGCAGCAAAATGGAGAATTCTGAACAAAGCTATTGAAACGAAAGTAGAAACAGGTGTGGACATTGTTAAATGTATTACTGTACTACACAATACTATAATAGATATAGAGGGTACACGCAAATCTTCAACAGAAATTCGCAACTTGGATACTGACAACTTGGGAATTTCAGTTGTATGCCATTCTAGAAGTAATAATTCTAGTACGGCTTCTGCCAAAAGAATTCGTGATTTGTATTGTGAATATGTCAATAGTCCTAGTGGGTCTGTTCCTTGGCAAGAAGAAGCCATTCGAGACGTAATCTGAGTCAATAATATATGCAACAATGTAGTGTGATGTAATGGTGCATATATTCATTTTGGTTTAACCATCAGTTGAAGTATATCCCTGATTACTATATAAATAATGTTGAATTATATCACTGAGTACTATATAAATAATGTACACCTCCTTGTGTCAGTGGTAAATAAATTGTATGGAAATTAAATGTATAATTTGTACTTACTGCTGATTCCAAGAATGCGAGATACGGTGTTCCATTCCTTGTCAACCAAGTCCCTGTTGTGGTAGCCTTTAGTTCTGCTGTCCCATAAAACGGGTCTCTTAAAAACTTCTGAAATCAGAGTCTCTGATGTCGACATTTTGCTAGCACACTACCGAATACACAATCGCGGACAAACTTGTTTGGTAGGTGCTTCCTGTTCGAGAGCGTTGGCAGCGCTACCTGGGAAGCACGCACGCGAGAACGCTCCAAGGCCGTACAGACACATGCGATAGTGTGTGTTTGTCCGCATCAAGCAGGTAGCGCGTGAAAGCGCGTGCACGCTGGACGCTTGCACCTAGGACGTAGCCTTATGTTGGCATTGTTGGATCGCTGGGGCTGGGAGGTCCTCTTATCACCCCCCTATATTCTCCCGACATCAGTCCCTGTGGCTATGATCTCATCCCGAAGATGAAGATGACAATGGGCAGGGAGCGCTTCCGTACCATTGAAGACGTTAAGGAGGCTGCCGAGCGCTCTCTTCGTACCAGCAATAGATTGGGCAGTGTCAACGGGATCCAACAACTTCCGCATCGCTGGGAACATGTTGTACGCAACGGTGGGGACTACATCGAGGGCCTGTGAAACTTTGAACCATCTAAGTGAGTTATTAATCCAGTTATAACTAAGGTGCCAAAACTAAAAAACCAACCCATGTATTTTACTTGTCAGATGGGAATTCTAGGTTAGGTTCTATCATCTGAAGAACGTTCAACACAGAAGGTTTTGATAACCGAAATCTCACGATAAATTCTGTGTTTATAGAAGAAATATCCATTTCAGGTTCCGTGCTGACAGTTAATATGAAAACTTAAAGTTTTCAAATTCTGTGTTGTCGCATTCATTTAATTAATTCCTTCGTTCTTTATAAGTAAGTGGTCAACGAAAATCTAGCATGTCTTCAAAAACATCGTCATCATTCAGAATAAAGTTTAATGCACACTCCAATTTGGATTTGAATGCTACGTAAATCGAGCGTCAAGTCGTTAATGCTATCTAGACAGAGTAATTAGTTTTAATGGCTGGTTAGGGAAACTAATGGATTGTTATAGTTTGGTAAACCACAACATTTTGGTAATAGTCCGTTAACGGCCTTAATTGGTTTGTTAACATTTTGATGAACTATGGTGAACCCGGCCCTCAGTGTAAGGGATCTGACGATCGCTTGACGATCGAAACTGGTTATCCAGTGAATTTATTAATTTCATGCAATTTTCTTCAGGGTTAGGGCATAACACCCAAAATAACTGGTATATCATGTTGACCAACTATTTAATTTAAATCTGCTTTACTACCGTACTTCTTAAACAAAGAAAAAAGACCAAATTCCTGGCCTCTTACGACCCAGCCTACCATTATTCAATTATATTAACCAAAGGGCCACTTGGAGTAATTTTAAAATTATCACATACTCCTGACAACCAATGTTAATTAGCATAAACCTGAGAGCTTAAGGGCAATTTGAACTTTATCAAGATGAGCAGATCCCAAGTGCTGTGTTACTGTGTTGCTTTTGCTTTTAGCGGAAGTGTCCTGATTCTATGCGGGACTGAAGAATTCATAGCTAACAATTTCATCATTGTACAATATCATCACTACCTAATGGAAAAATTTTCAAATATTTCCTCGAACAATGTAGACAGCATCCAAAAATGCTATGAAAATGTTGTTTCATCATGGGAAAAGCTTCGCAGGCACCAATGATTAACAAATTGCATTGGTTTGCTGAAACCAAGTTAAGGAAAAAAAGGCAATTCTTACAGATAAATCTTAACCACCCTTACCCAGAATGAAAATAAGCAAGTATACATTTTCACAGCATATAACTGGTGTAAGGAAAGCACTGTTTTAACACTATACCCTCCACCATAATTATTTTCTTTTTTGAGTTTATTTTTCTTTCTTTACATCATTCCCACTCCTCTGTGGGGTCGATGTTTCTGACAGCTCTCCTCCATTTAGCCCGGTCATGCACATCCTCTTCTGACAACTGTATTTATTTTCTTGAGTGTATTATTTTATTTTAAGGCGGGACTCACCTGGCCAGATATGGCCCAAGGACTGCCTACTAAGATGGCCTAATCAGTGAAAAGTCAGACACCACAAGGCAAGTACATTCTTCACTAACACTTGGCAGATCTGTCAACTGATTTATTTATTTCTGTGCTGACATAATCAAACCATTCCTATGATACACAGGAAAACATTCTTTATGTTTTATAGCATTTCCACAAATAAGGAAGTATATACCTATGTGCTCTTCCTTCAGCAAATCTCTCAATTATACAACATGTAATTTAAATCAAACACGTTTACTTACTCTCTTGTATGGTTCAATAACTTTCATATCAATCCTTCGCTCCAAGCCAGCCACAATGCAATTCCTCCAACTACGTGCTTCAGCCCGTTCCTCCGCAGCACTCAGCTCGGGGATGGGCTCTGTTACTGGCGGAGGCTCTCCAAGACCTAACAAAGACAAATGTAGAATGGAACTATTACTGTGATATGAAGAAAACCAAAGTACAGTATTTAGAACATTAAGCAAGTAAGATTTATTTTCCCTTTTTTTTCTTTTTTTATTGATGGATTCTTGAACACATACAGAAAATTCAGTTAGCTCAAATAATAATGACTGAAGTAAACAAGATTTGAAATAACAGACCCCGTGAGATCTACAAAGTTAAGGTGGTGTTAGTTATAACTGTTCAGTCGGTCAACCCAAATCTGCCCAATGTAGATAAGTAAATCAACACTCCTGGAAAAATCTGACATGTATTAATTATGATCTCTGTGGCCGGGAGCGCTAAAGAGCTAACTCATGCCTCGCTGGCATCGACCATCCTGAAAATGGTTTATGTGGTTTCACCACCAGGAAAATGTAGGGACGGATCCTTTCAATAGATCTACGGCCCATCTTCCTTCCAAAATCCCTTCCCTGACTCGTCCTGAAGATTAAGAAGAAAAAGGGCAATTGGCTGCATTAATAAAGGGGAAAAAATAAATTTTAAATTATGATCGCTATTATAATAGGGCGATCATAATTAAGACATGTAATTTTTTCCAGAAATTTTTATTTATCTACATTGTCACTGAATACCATAGTTACAACTAACAGTTAGTATAGGCAACACTGAAAGAATGGCTACATCACAAAGTTATGTTAAAAGACATGTGCTACTAGCTGCTGGAGAAGTGAAAGAGGGGTGGAAGTAACTGCCACCCTACAGCAAGTAAACACTAGTTCAAGAATGGCTGAATGAAGTCACAACCAGCCTACAGGCTCAAAACTCTGCTTTATTGTGAACTAACTTTGATTACTTGCCGTTGATAAGAGTAGCCTACAGGAAAGCAGTTTATGAGGACAACTCGTAGGTCATATCCCTATCACCAAAGAAAAGAAAGAGAAGTCCTGCAACAGAAAAATGGAGGACAGGACATTTTGGTCTAAGGACTGGAATGGGGTTCACTCGGCCTTGTGAGGCAGAACTGAGAAGAGGTGGGCTCAATTCCTACCTCAATCATCCTAGACGTGATTTTCCATGGTTTTACATGGGGAATGCCCAGATAGTGCCTACATTAAGGTCACAGCCACCTCATACCCAAACTCTAGCCCCAGTTACAAATACACACGCTAAAACAGCCATCACAATGAAACAGGTTACCACACACACCCAAGTACATGAGACTACATGATCACAATGTCACAAAGCCCCTACATGAATCAAAAACAACTAATTAGTTGTGTTGCTAGTAAGTTGCTGTGTAATATTAGAAGAATTCAACTGACATCTTTGAAAGCCCACAAGTCAGTTTAGTAGGGAGTGGAGGGGGAAGCAGACTGACTACTCTCTAGTATTTTTATCAACAACAACAAAAATTACACGGTTTCATTTTGAGCAAAAAATGGCTTTCAAACAGTTTGGCATATGTTGATAAGAATTTAATGTCCAGTATTGCTATATTCAGGAACATTATATCATTATAATACTACTTGCCACGGTGGGTGAGTGGTTATCGTGTCAGACTACCAACCCCAAGCTTGCAGATTCACTCCTGGCCATGGTAAGTAATTTTTGAAAGGCGACAAAAATCACGACACGCATGTCATACGTTGTTGACATGTTAAAGAACCCATTTGAATTCAGTAGGCGGAAAGTGCTATCGTGTCACGAACTTAAGATACCTAACCTCCTTGACTTTCATAGCGTATTCATAGTGTATTAATATTACAGACTATCATTTCATGGTGTTCCAAGGAACGACAGAATTCGACATGCAAGCTGCCCTCTGGGCGTCGAATAACAAAGCTTGCACCCGGCACTGAGGCCATACAATATTATTATTATTATTAATATTACTATTATTTATTTATTTATTTATTTACACTGTTTACGCCCACATTGGAGCACCAAAATCAAACTTTATATACAAAGTCTTCCAATATTTCAAATAATAAGTTCAGTTCTTAATTCATGATAATTTTTTCCTTTCCCAAGACTTCTTCATTCTGGAAGATCTTGCAGCTCGTTCTTCTGCTGATATAACATATTTCTTACGCTGTGAAATTTTGAATGTTAGTCGAGTGTATTTGTTATTCAGAAGCCGTTTCACCTCTCTATGTTCAATTTGATGTTGAGTTATTTTCAATTCGTCTAAATCCATTTGTATTTCTTTACACCATGTGATTTTTGTTTTACTGTTCCAAAAGAAGTCAAAAAGTTGTTTCAGGAGTCTAGTATTTGGCAAGCGGGATAAGTGTCCAAAAAACGTGATCCTTCGTTTTCGCATCGTGTCAATGATAGATTCATTTTCCTTGTAAATTATTGAATTGGGCAAAAGTCTCCACTGGCCCTCAACCTGGTGTTTTTTATTGATTATTGTCCGAAGAATCCGTCTATCAACCTTCTGCAGTTTGTCAGTTGTTGATCGGGTGTTTAGTTTAAATAAAGTTTCACTTGCATATGTTGCTTCTGGCTTAACGACGGAGAAATAATGTCGAAGTTTAGAATTAATCGAAAGAGACTGTTTCTTATATGTCAAGGAGGTTAGACATCTAAGTTCCGTGACACGATAGCACCTTCCGCCTACTGAATTCAACATATTATTATTATTATAGCGTTGACTATTATGTTCCCCTTTAACAAATTTATGCAGAAAGAGGGTGAGGGATTGCTGAGAACAACAGAACAGCAGAGGGCTCTTTAGAAAAGTTATACTCACCACCTTTGTAAATAATTCCTTACTCCAGCTACCACACAAGTGTATTTACACTTGTGTATTGTGACAAATGAGCATTCAAATGAAAGAGAATAGACATCAGCAGTAACAAATTGCACTCTAATTTCATAAATATCTATAATTTCTTTTAAAAATGTACGAAGTTTGCAATTTGCAGATACTGTTGCTGTAGGAAAATATGCTCCATAATTGCTGTCCACTTTACATTTTGGCCACTGTGACGCCTGTTTCATGTCATTTTAACCATCTGAGGTCTTTCCTTTATCATTTTGCATGGATTTCAGAAACAGTAAATCAAAGGAATGAGTACTCAAATCGTATAATTTCATAAATATTGAATAACTGGTGAGTGTTATGATGATCCAATTTTCAGTGATTGCCTTCTTAAGTTAGGGAACATAGAACTTGGAATTCTAACTGAAATGTAAACAGTGTTCTATAATCATTTGGTTGAAATAAAAACATAACAACCTTTTTCCTTAAGTCTCTCATTATAAACCTATTGGGGAAATTGTGCTTTATGAACATGGTCCGCTAGTTTAATTAAATCACATAATATAATACCACAACAAAAACACATTCTAGCAAACAACTCCAATTGTTCTGTCCCTCTCCTCCGCACATCTCTCTCTCTCTCACACACACTTCCTCTAACACCCCTCCACTCTCCTTTAAATATCCACATGCCAACACACAATATTGTCAGTCGCTCTTCAAATCATGGGATAGGTAAAGCCCCGATAGTCAAACTACACACTACGTTACCCCCACCCCAGTCGAACTCTGTTGAATTCATCTCAATCTATGATACTTTTCTTTTTATATATTTAGCATGCCTCCTTTGAGGATGTTTTGTTGGCAATTACATCAAAAACTCAGGTTTCATCAGCCTGACTCTTTCCTTTTAAACCTATGGACAAATATCCTCCATTCTTTTGATTCCAGCATCACACTTGTTTAAGTTGGTACAATGCAACAGCTGTTGCCTGTCCCAATTAAACAACCCAGCTTGATTTACCACATACAATTGCTAATTGTTTTTAATTTAAAATAACCCATGTATGTAAATCAAAACAATTTCTGCATAGCACAATAATTACTTGAAAAGGACATACTTTCGTTTTCTTATCTGGGACATGTCTCCTTCACCAAGAACATATCTGGACTTGTAACAGAGTCACTGCTATCAGGATCTTGCATGGATTCACTGAACTCTCCATAATTTTTAACTACACACTTAACTATGTGGCATCTGCCTTCTCCAGTCAGCTATCTTCAAGACCCTTAACACTATTTACATGCAAGAACCATGTCTAACCCCTACATATAGCTGCTATCTGTTGAAGAAACTAAAAACCTTTAGGCACGTTCCTTGCCACTGTTAATATGCAATAACTTAATTGATAAAAATGTCCATTACCATTATTTACTGCAAAGCCTTTGTTTGTAAGTCAATGCAGTACCAATATGACTAGATTCTTTTCTTTGTAGCTACGGTACCAAGAATGCACCGATTGCAAATTCCCATTTCCAGGGTTGGCACATTTTAGGGATGATAATGATGACCTTGCTCTTGTATCAACTTTTGTAATTGCTTGAAGTTTTGCGATATGAAACATGACTATACTCTTATCTGTTGTAGAGGATAATACCGTAGATTTTTGACGACAAATTTAGAATGAAATATGCCCCTTGGAAGTTTACTTCAGATCAGATCCTCCCTTCCGACGTCCCCAATACGTGTTTGAATAGGCATACTTCGTTTCTGGCATGAACAATACAGGAAGGGAAAAAATCCATAAGGCGGAGAAATTACTTTAACTTTAATCTGAAGATGCATCAAATTTGTGCACTTGTAGCCTAGATATTTCTCCATGGCAGACAGACATAAATCAGGAAAATATTGTTCTGTACCATACATAACACAAATGTAGTGTTAGAGAATGCTTTGAATAACACTGACAGAAAGATATGTAACAGAAGACCAAAAATAAGGAATTATTTTATAATGGACAAGTATAATTAAGAATCGCTGGCTTTACTAATGACAATTATTCTAATAGAAAAGTTTAAGAAAGTATTCCATGGAGGCATCCAAGAAAGTCATAAATAACAATGGAATGATGAAGAGCGACAATAACTATGATCCATAAAATAGTTTGTAGGCCAAAAATATACGACCAAACCATTAACAACAATTTAAGAAGAACTCTAAAATCAATAATGAATAATTATATGTTGATAACAGCAAAAGCCACACTAAAAACAATCCTTTCAAATATACTTTAAGAACATAATTACACTTGATATAATTCCTTTTCATAGTTTCATAAGTTTTGTATAGATAGCAATAGAGGACAAACACCACAAAGAGAGGAAACTCTTGCAAATCTTAAAACCCTTAATTAAACCTACAGTAAGAAGGTAAGTATATAGTTTTGAGTAGTGAAGCAAGTTGACAAAATATTAGGAACAATAATCACCACCCAAAATGTAAGGCTTGAATTTGTTTGTTAGGTGGGTAATTCAACAGAAATTGTTGTTCTGGACTTCAGTACTCACTTCACATGCATCAGAACACAACAAATGTTTATTTTCTTCCTATTATGAAGGTGGGAGAGAACCATGTCTGCAAGCCTAATTGAGAATGCCTTAAATCATCAGCAGAGTCTTTGTCCATGTTTAAGAATTAGTACTGTCTTTAGGTGTCACTATCTTATTTCCTCCCCGTTCTTCTTCTTCCTCCCCTTAACTTTATCCCCTTATGGGGTCAGCAACATGACAAGCTTTCCTCCATTGTATCCTATCCATAAGATAGTCCGAGTGTGGTCAGGACTTGTCAGATTTTAGCATCCAGAGTCGGTCTGGGTTGTCCTCTATTGTATCCCAGCACTGGTATCAGATGATCATCGTCCCATTTCTCAACATGGCCCCATCAATACAATCATCATCCCAGGATCTTAGGATCCCTTAGGATCCCCAGCAGCATAAAGTATCTGCACCTGCTTGCCCCAAAGATCTCAAAATTCTGCATCAATCATGGATGGACAACTTATCTGTTGATGCATCCTCTCTACTTCTTCAGCATCATCTCATTCTTAAGGATTCCTGGCATGTCGTGGCACTTTGCCCATCCAATGTTGATTCTATTTTGGACATTTTCACAGCAACAATCCTGACCGAATGTGGTGCCAAGGTAGCCTACTTTCTGTATATTTTCTACATGAGGCATTTAGAGAATGTCAAGTCTTAGGACTAATTCAGAATACAAAACTTGAGGGCATGATGGCACAGTGGTCAAACCCTTTGCCTTTCACCAAGGCAGACCGAATTCTATTCCCAGTCAATACATGCAAGATTTTCAAAGTGAAATGTTGTCAAGTCCAGTGATTCGGATTCCACGTAAAAAGAAAGTCCCGTGACTCATGATCATGACATTAATGTGCCGCCTGATAGTTGACACAAATAATTTGCCCCCGCCCCACCCTCCTACCGGAGGCCTCTTCTGGACTTGATAAATAAACTTTTCGAACTTTCAAATTCCCTCCGCTCCCCTCTCTGCCATTCTACTTCCGGCGCGGAAGCAAAGCCTGGAACCTTCTCCTACGTTTTCGAAAGATTTGAAACACTAGATGCGCGGCCACTTGCCGCGATCTGATTGGTTCATGTGTGTACTTGGTGATACACCTGCTGGCCTCCTGATTGGTCTTGATGTGCTCTTTCGGTTACATCGGAGTGTCGGCCTACGTAGTCGAAGAAGCACTTAGCATCTATTCATTCTGCTGGGAGTTGTTGAACTGAACAGTTGACTCTACGTCTGACAAATGTAACGATACGAGAAAGCATGGCACGGGACTCGGCTCGTGCCGAGTTCATTGCGGCACATTTGCCACCTGTGAAATAGGTACTTTTGAAAAACTATGCATTCTACTTGAGTTTTATTTTTTTATTATACTCGCATTCGAGTTTTGAATATTTTAGCCTTGCTTGCTCCAGTGCGGTTGACAGAGTTTTGTGTTCTTGAACTTTTGATTTTCAAGTCGTGGGTGCTCACATGCTTGTGGAATTTCTTCTCTTATTAGTTGATTAATCTTATGAAAGGATTCCCCTTCTAAATTATATTCAGGCTTGAGGTATTTCGCTGCCTGGAGATGTAACTTGTATTCTCAAACATGTGGCCAGTCGCGTCACCCTTTGTGCTAGATAAGAACGCCAACCTAACTACAGTATTAGCTTAACTTTCATATTTTATTTCCTTACAAATAATTTGAATACAGTGGAATCTCGTTAGTACGTTTTTCAAGGGACTGAAAAATTTGGATGTCATATGCGGGAAAACGTACTACCGAAAAACGCCATACTGCATTTACAACGTATAAGAAAGAACGCGGCGTATATATGGACGTCAAATCGCCGACCTTAGTAAGTGATTGTATGCACTACTACAGTCACGACATAAACATAGGTTATCAGTAACTTACACGGAATAAATAACATAAAAATGAATTACTGTACCTCTACACTACAGTATAATACAGGGTCTTTATTTCTGCTTAGCAAGGACATTCTCGCTCTCGCGCTCCGCCAGTGACGGCTCAGTTACCGGCGACCGCGCACGCATATGTTTGAAGCACGGGCTTGCTTGAACCACTTCAATAAAGCTCTTTCTAGTTGAGGAAACTGTCCCTCTCGCACAAGTTTCCTTTTGCCGCTCATTCCTTCTTCAAATGCACGTTCGAATTCCTTCCTTTTGCCGAGAATCGTGTTCAGTGTAGACGGAGGAATGTTCCACTTTCGCGCTATATCCACACGCTTCATGTGAGGATTGCATTCCACGTCTCGAATGTATTTCATCTTCTCATCATTAGTTATCTGCCGTACTTTCTTCTTATCCATTATGAAACACTCAATAAAATAGGTCATAACTGGACGTGAACACTAAGAACTAGAAGACAATAGTGCGGAATACGAAGACAATAATGCGCCTACGTGAGAAATAAACAAAGGGAAGGGGGTGAAGGGCAGCGGGAGAGAGACACGTCACCTGTGTTGCGTCATAGCTATAGCCACTTCTACGCCGTCAAACACAATAAAATCATCTACACTGTCAATAACTATCAGCGAATATGCGGCAATATCGCGTCGTGTTTCCCAGAAGCCGAATTTTTTAATGAAATAAGAATAAAATACGGTTCACTAACAAATAGTTCAACGGAAATTTGATCGTTGTAAGCGGGAATAGAGAACGTATTAAGGGGATATATCAACATGAATTTAGTAGGATAGGGACTTGAGAAAGGGCAGCGGGAGAGAGACACGTCACCTGTGTTGCGTCATAGCTATAGCCGCTTCTACGCCATCAAACACAATGAAATCATCTACACTGTCAATAACTAGCAGAGAATATGAGGCAATATCGCGTCGTGGTTTCCAGAAGCCGAAGTTTATAATGAAATAAGAATAAAATACGGTTCGCTTACAAATAGTACAACGGAAATTTGATCATCGTAAGCGGGAATAGAGAACGTATTAAGGGGATATATCAACATGTATTTTGTAGAATTGGGAATGGGACTTGAGAAAATCATCGCGCTCAACGGGAAAACGTCGTAACCGAGAACGTGCTAACGAGATTCCACTGTATATAAATATGTAATTTTGGACTGAGGGTGATCTTTAAATTTCTAACGGCATACCCCTTTACATTGTCGCTAATGGCCGTTTCATTATTGGTGTGCACATGGCCGAGTTTTAGGCCTAGAGATATTGGTTCCTTTTTCTTGCTTCATATGCAATATTCAATGTGTTGCGAGCCGCTTGGTGCTCTAGTCAATTAGTTGTGATATTACTTTAAATTTCCCTTTGTGGTTGAATCACGTGATCGTGATAGTTACATTTAACTTCAGTGGACTCATACGCCACATTCCACCCGCTTCCTTGCCTGTCTGTTGTCATTTGTAAATTAATTGAACTCTTGTTCTGTTGTTGTTAACTTCTGAATTACCGTTTACAGGGTTGATACGCTTTCAGGATTTCAAATTTCCCTGACTTTTCCAGGTTTTCCAGACCAAAATTTAAGAAATTCCCTGACCGCAGAGTCGTATATTTCCCTGACTTTTCCCGATTATCCAGAGCAAAGTATAGAACATTCATTAACCACAGGGACGACATTTACCTCGCTGTTCCTTAGGTTTTCCAAACCTAGCAAAAGTGCATTTACCTTTAGGAAACGTTCTTCTGTATGATCGATTAAGATTAAGTTAGAAAAACTTATTTTAGACCAATTATTTGTGCAAGGCTATTCTAAGACGCGAGGAGAAATGTTGTAGTAGATGAAAATAATAGTGATAAATATCCGAGCAATGTTTCATTATATAAACCGGACTTACATGTAGCTCTCTGTATAAATTAACGTGTTTCTTTAAAAGTATAAAAACAAATAACAAAAAATAAATTTAAAAAACAGTTCTTTACTGTAATAAATAACGTTTATTACGATAAGAACAGGAACACATTTTCACAATAAATGTTAATTTGCTAACATCAATTTAAAAAAAAACTGTGAAGAAAGGAATCAATCACCAATTCTTACTTTCTAGTCTATCACAATAAAAGTATCTAGAAACTTGTCAACTGATACATTTTATTCTAACATTAGGTATTTAATATCAAATGAGTTGCTTCAGTTAACATGCCGTCTTATGTACAAGAAGTTATGATTACCAAGAAGTTGCTCTGATCTTGACCGTTTGGGGAGATTTCCTTTGTCCCCGCGGAAGATCACGAAATATATGCGACGTTACGTGATTGTCACCGAATCATGTCTTCGCAGTCAAGTACGGAGAAATATCGAGACGTTACACGATCGGCGCTGGTCTCAGCCGTTATACGCAATTTGTAGTTTTCACGATC
Source organism: Meconema thalassinum (assembly GCA_946902985.2). Classification (NCBI taxonomy): domain Eukaryota; kingdom Metazoa; phylum Arthropoda; class Insecta; order Orthoptera; family Tettigoniidae; genus Meconema; species Meconema thalassinum. The sequence goes on along the minus strand of OX336388.2, from coordinate 424,818,269 downwards.
GAACACGGAGAAAAATCGTGATTTACATAATCGGTGTCACTTTTAGTCGTTCGACGAGATTTCTATTGTCCTTGAGGTCGGGCACGGAAAAATATAGTATTACGCAATCAGCACCGCTTGCTGTCCGTTTGACAGGAATCCAGTTGTACTCGTCATCGAAAGCAGAGAAATATCGCGATGTATCGCAATCGCTGCCGCTCTCGGTCGTTTTACGAGATTCACGTTGTCCTCGCGGTTGGACACTGAGAACGCGATAGTATGCAATCGGCGTTCAACGATTGTCTGCCTGTCTATCTGTCCTGGTAGAATGGCGGAGGCAAGCTCGAGGTTGGGCATGGTTAAAATTCACGAGCAGTTATGGACATGGTCGGCGCCGTGATTCCCGCTGTCCCTATACTGTGGTTGGAAGTTCACGGTGGATCACGAGAAGAAATGGGTATCGCGATGCTACGTAGTCTGTTATTTTTAAGTGGGTTGATGCACTTCTCGCTCCCCATACACTTTTAAGTATACGGTAATGGGAAAAGTGGCTAGTAGGGTTCGGTATGTTTTGCGATGGGTGCCCAACAACCTTTGACAGGATTCCCGCAGTCCTCGTAAACAAGTTCGCGACCGGGCACGGGTTTTATGACTTACGCAACTGGCGTCGATCTCTGTCCGTTTGACGAGATTCCCGCAGGCAAGTCAGCCGGCCGTTTTGAGGATGTGATTTTGGAAGATGAACGTTCGAAGTAGGTATCGGATATTACGAATTATTCAGAGAGGATAGCACGAATAATATGACAAGAGGCACATTTTCTTTCGAATTCAAATTATACAAGTTTTCGAGATAACCGGTTAGATTATATATCCAATTGAACCATAGTTCGAAGGAAAAATAGACATATAACGGAGTTTCGAATTAACCGAACAGGATGTCGCAAATATACGAGACGGATAGATTTTTAAAATATACCGTCCATGTATTTTGGAGCATTTTTGCGATTTTCTTTCGAAACTGTATCATTTCGCAAGATTACGATAATAAATTATATCGAATCATTTCTGGACTTCAATTTGAGATATCCAAATTTATAGGTCAATATCAGAAATGAGAGGTTTCTGTTGAGTTTCGGACGATATCACGAATAAACTTCTCGCAAAAAGTCAGGTTTTCGAATGATACAGAAAAACATTTCACACAAAATTAAACTCTCTTCTTGATGCCGAAAATATAAATTGAACCGATGTAGACAGTACCACTGAAGGTATCCTCAGTATGCATTTCCTTGAAGTCGTGCACGGGGAAGTCTACGCAATCGGCGCCGCTTGCGTGAAACTCGCTTCATCACAATCTGTGAGCCTAGCGGTGCGGGTTTAAATGATTTAAACAGACCACAGCGAATTTTCGTTACCTCCAACTATCCAGACATAAGAATTAGCTACTTTTCGTTACTCGTTTGTAAAATTAGCTACTTTTTCGTTACCGGCAATCATCCAGACATAACAACCAAAAATTACTGTCAAACCTCAATAATTCTTTTCCTTCCTTCTTTTTTCTTCTTTCGTTCTCTCTTTTTTTTTTTTTTTTTTTACAAAATTCCCTGACTTTTCCCGGTTTTCCCTGACCGCAACAAAAATCCCTGACTTTTCCCGGTATTCCCGGTCGCGTATCAACCCTGTTTATTATTGTGGGGCCCTGTGTTGCCCTAGTACTGGCCATGATCAGTAGTTTTCCACACTTACTTATTTCTTGAAAATTTAGAGAGGAGCAGTATGGATTCAGACCTGGGAGATCAACAGTGGATCTCATATTTTCAGTGAGACAGCTCCAGGAACACCACTACGAATTTGGAGAGGATCTGTTGATGACCTTCCTGGACATCGAAAAGGCCTATGATAGTGTGTGTAGGGAGAAGGTTTGGAAAGCAATGGAAAACATGGGAGTGGAAAAAGAGACTGTAGGCAGAGTGAAGGAGATGTATTGTGGAAGTGTGAGTTGTGTGAAAGTTGGAGGGGAAAGAACAGACTGGTTCAGACAAATGAGTGGCCTGAAACAGGGTAGTGCGCTGTCACCCCTTCTCTTTATTGTGGTTATGGACGAGGTAATGACACGGATAGCAGGAAAGATAGGAGAAGATAAGATGAAAGCAATGGTGTTTGCAGATGATCTCATGGTCTGGGGAAACAAGGAGGAGGAAATTCAGGAGCAACTGAAGGCTTGGGAGGAAACAGTGGGAGAGTACGGATGGAAGTTCAACATCAGTAAATGTGAGATCCTGTTGACGACCAGGAAAAGGGACAGACCAATGAGTGGGATAACACTTGGAGGTGGACAGCTGAAGAAGGTGGAAAGTCTCAAGTACTTGGGAAGTATAGTGGAGGAAGATGGGAGAAATGACAAAGAGATTACGGAACGTGGCAGACGGGCAGAAGCATTTCTGAGAAGCATTAGGAGCTTAGTGTGGAATAAAGATGTCCCACAAAAAAGAAAGGAAGTGTTATACAGAAGCTACTATATCCCGATACTGACCTATGCTTCAGAAACTTGGACAATGAAGAAAAGAGACATAAGCAGAATACAGGCAGGTGAAATGAAGTTCCTGCGAAGTAGGATCGGAGTAACAAGAAGAGACAGGGTGAGGAATGAAAAGGTCAGGGAAATGGTGGAAGAGGAGCCCTTGCAAGGTAGGATTGAGACATCAAGACTGAGGTGGTATGGACACTTAAAGAGAATGGATGAGAAGAAGATTCCCAAGAGGGTACATGAGATGCAGATGCAGAAGAAACGACCAAGAGGAAGACCAAGAGATAGATGGCTGAAAGGAGTGGAGGAATGTGTCAAGAAGAGAGGCGAGGACTGGACCAGAGTGACAGCGGAGAGGTGGTGGGAAGAAAGAAGTAAGTGGCGAGGCTTATGTTCCAAACAGACCCAGCCTGGGGCTGGAAACTGTACAAGATGATGATGATGACTTATTTCTTGTGCCCCCACCCCTGTTGTATTCCCATTTATCTAGGATATAGTTTTGTTTCTTTTGTTTTTAATTCTTGAATATGATTCCTGGTAGCCAGCATTCCTAAATCGCCCTTTGGGTACGTTCCAGCCTTCCACTCCCTGAACATTCAGTTCAAAGTCCCTCCTTCTCCGGGTTTAAAGGTAGCGTTTACAAATCTATCCCGGAGAGAATTTAGGGGGGCTGTACTTCTCGTTACTTCGGTAATGGGGGTGCAATTAACAGTCACGTAAATTATAAGCTTGCTTCCTTTTCAAAGCCAACTTGTTTAAATACATGCTTTAGAATTTGTATCTTATATACTGTATACAGTAATCATGGTGTTGAATGGTGACCTGTTTTTAAATTCCCGTATTTTCCGAACAAAAATTGACCAAATTACCATATATTTTAGAACTCTCTGAAAGGAACTCGCATATCAAATGGCTGAAAAATGAATCTTAAAGCGCAAATCAAGTTTTTCTAGTGAAGTGTAACTGAATGTTTGGAGATACTTCCGCAGGAGTGATGGCGAGATTTAGGCTAAGTCTGTAGCGTGAGCAGTGCGCATACGAGAGAAAGTTGAACTATCGCGTCCTGTTATGATGTTGGCTGGGCTCTCACCCCGCTTAGCGCCCTAAGCGGCTGTGGTGCAAAATGCGGGAGGCAGCGCGGTTTTAAGGTGAAGTAGAAAGCCGAGCGGCTGGACTCTACCAAGCGTTCGGAGGCTAAGAAGTCTGGCCTTATGAGACTTTTCAAGATTTACTGGATCATATGCGAAACTCCCTTATATTTCCCGCATTTTTCCTGGGTCACTAAAATCCCCGTATATTTCTCGCGTATCCCGTATTTCCCGCATCACTCTACACCCTGAGTAATACAAATGACCTTGGTCTTGCTTGCTGCATGCAGTGTTCCAAGAGGCACACAAGTGAAGATCGTTCCGGTGCAATCTGAACATATGTGGAGGGTATTGGTATTCTCCTTCTTCTTCTGCGCGAATGGGTCTCCTAGGACCATGCGGAATCAACACTTATTGGCCTTGATGTTCGCCCAATAACTCTTCATGCGCAACGATTGAGCGAGTCTTCATTGCTGCGACCAGACGTGTCTGGTAGGTCTTCTTTCTTCTCCCTCAAAACCCCATGTATGAGTAATTTTCCTAATTTCCTCTCGATCCTTGAAATTGGGAAAACTTAATTCAGCCAAGTCCTTTTCCGCCTGTTTGTACCAATTGGTATTGATATTGAGGAAAGTACATTTTTGAATGCATGAACTCTTATTTCAAATTTCATGACTTCAACTCAAAGGATCAAAACCAGATAGTTGAGTTGCTGTCGTATCTACTTGTGTGAAATAGGCCCACAAGACTTCAGGCAAGGTTGGATACGGGCATAGTCCTGCAAGATCTATTGCTCTACTGTCTGAATTTTTCTTTGTTGTTCAAGAATATAATTTGATATCACAAATGATATTCTCATATCCACGGATATGAGGACAAGTCATGGTAAGAAATGTTGTTTCAAAAATTGAGAATTTTTAGCAGGTAAAAGCAACATTTTCTGTAGAATCACCCAGGCAGGAAATTAAATTCAAAATATGGCAATGCATGTTCAGAGATTAAGTATAATATCTCCATTTTTAGAGAGAGAATAAACCTGAGCTATAATCTTAGGGTGACTAACATATCTTATCTTATGGTAATTCATCTTACCAACAAATGGTGACTGATATATCAAATCCTGGAAAGCTGAAACGATATGGTATGATCACAATCACAATTGAATATTTTTGAAGAAAACAAGTGTCAAGCCAAGTAAGAGTTCGAAACATGCAGGAGGGGAGAATTCAAACCTTTGGATTACTATCTAAAATGGACAAAAAAATGGAAATTGCCAAAGATGACACCCCTCCATACTTCATAAAATTTGCTTCCAAATAATCTCCTAAGTAAACACACAGCACAACCACAGGCATTAATCAAACATCAGCACACCAAGTTCATGCTCCATGAAGACTGTTTCCTCCTATTATTTCCCTGACTGATTTCTTAACACAAGACCCGTATACTCCATGCGAGAGGAAGTGTCCACTACAAGTCACACAGCCAACTGCACAGAAGCACATCAAGAAACACCAACAATCACAATAATTTCACCATGCGATAAAGGAGATGATGCACACGCTTTCAAAACACACACAAACAAGTTTCATTTAATCCATGCAAAGTAAAATGTCAGCAGATGGATACTTAAATATCTTTTTGACCATATTTTCACCACTTCATATCAGCAGATTGTTCTGGATGGTAGGAATATTCTTTTTCTCAACATTGCCTGTAATTTCTTCCTCACCAAATCTTATTTCATATTTTCCTATTCACAAAGACTTAACATTCAAATACCACATCTAACACTGTACTGAAGAACCAAATTTCCAAATGGCGCATAAAAATAATAATCTATATATACATATACATACTGTATCAATGAAAGCTTGTCTGTTTTTTCTCTGAATTTCCAAAGATTTTTGCGTTATTCACAAGTTTCAGACCGTAATGCGCGCAAAAATAAAATGTTTATCTGTCAGTTTGCACTCGAGAACCGCTGGATGGATCAATGTACAATTTGGTCTTATGCAAGGCACCAATGATTTATATAACTTTTTACCATATATTTCATCAAGGGATGGAAAAACCCTCAAAATACTGTACATGTTAAAATAGGCAAAAAACCAAAGTTATCACAGAAGGGTGAGACAAAGCTCATTTTGAGCCCCTTGATGTGGAAAATAAAACTCCGAACTTCCCCAATGGTACCCACATTTTAATGCCCTAGAACCAACAGTTTCCAAGATATTTCCATAAAACAAATCCCTGATGTTGGCAGATGGAACTTAAACGTTGGTGGTCTTTGGAGGGGCTGGTAAGTACCAAAGGCCATTCAAAGAGCAGATACTTCTACTGGTAGAATATAGTTACCAGATCACATTTTAAGTTTAACTCTGAAGATAAACTGATCATTAGTCCTTACTCTTCAGTCATGATTTGAGTTACTAAATATTTCAAACAAGTACCTTTAAATAAGATAATCCTAAAAGTCCCATGGCCTCCTTGATGGGATACCTAAAATATCCTGGAAAAACCTGAAGAAACCTGGAATTTTCCTCGAACGCTTATAAATCGTGAACGAGTGGTCAGAATCTGGTTGTTTTTGGCTTAATAATATTTATTTGTATGCAGAATCATATTTTTAGGTACCCAAGAAAAAACATTTGGTACACTGTAAAAATAAATCCAAACATTTTGAATATTTTTGCACTTTTCTAGGTAAAAAATCCGAATTTTGACCAAAAAAAAAAATGACATGCTTCCATGCTAAAATGCAGTCACATACACGCAAAAAATTATCAGCGATGATAAAATTAATTATTCACTGTGAAAGCTTAAAAAGTCCAAACATGCGGTGTTCATTGCCTGGAATATGGCTACAATGGGCGTAAATCGAAGTCCTAAAAATGCTCAATTTATCGCTTTTTCTAGTGTTTTTTTTTGTATTGTTGTCTTATATGCTGAAACGTACTACTTTTGTGTTATATTGCATTTTCTTTACGTCTGTTTACAATTGCCCCCCATTCCTTCCTAACGTTTACCCCCTCCCTTTCTCCTTTTACTTCACACACAGAAACACACGTACACATCGTTTTTATTTGTTTAAAGTGGTTATTTCGCAACGGATAAGTGTTATTTATGCAATTACGCGGGTAACAAAGGTGGTGGTGCTTTGGTGACATGTGGTGTTAGCGGTATACGAACAATTGTGAATTCCATCCTGATTAGAAAGGAAGGCGTCCATTTACAGTTCAGCGAGAAAACTTCGGTAGTGTTGCACAGTGAATGTAGGAAGATCTACACAAAACGACCAAAACCTCCCAAAGCCCTGGAAGAAGAAGTTTTTCAACCGAAAAGATTTGGTAGCCGCTGAAGGAGGATATCACCGGAAGTGCTACGCGTATTTGAAACGGCCCAGCTCTTCTGTCCCAGGCAACACGCACAACAAAGGCAGAAAAGAAGGCGCTCACAAAAAATCAAATGCTGATTTTTTGTGCCAAGAGCTAGAAAAAGAAACTGCTGATTGCCAGGTTACACTAGCATCACTCATGGAAGTAATGGAAAAATATGAATCCGGGGAAATGTACTACACTGTAAAACATTTAAAATCTAAATTAAAAGAAAAGTATGGTGACGCCATAACATTTACGTAGCTACCCGGTGAACGCTGTATTGTGTGTTTTACGGGCTTTGCTCATAGAATTCTGAATGACAGTTGGTACACTGCAAAAAGTGGTGACCTGGAAAAAGAGAAACTTTGGATTATATCAACTGCTGCAAAGCTGATTCGAAAAGACATTAAATCTCGTGGGTATGATGACACCGTCTACTCCTCAGTCGAAGAAATGGCTACTGGAGGCCATGATTTAATTCCAGCAAGCCTTCAAGCATTCATTGAAGATTTTATTTGTGACACTGACAAGAAAAAATCTGATTTGGCTCGTACGCAGATAGTTAAGTCGATCGGCCACTCAATCGTGTCAGCTGTGCGTCCGCGCTCATTTTTGTCTCCGATTCAAGTCGGTTTAAGAGTCACTCTTCATAGGCGTTACGGCTCCAGATCCCTCACTGACACTCTTCAGAGCTTAGGCGCCTGTGCATCTTACAAGGAAGCAATGAAATTTGAAGATTCATTATCAAAGAGTGTGCCACCAATTATTGATCCTGAGGCAGAAAGAACCGCATTGACTGCACAAATATGTGTGGATATTGTGCTCGACACGACTGCAGTAATCGGTGTGAAGACTCCGATGAGGAAGAAGAAACAGAGGACTTTCCAGAAGGTAAACATTTGCAACTTCAATAGGATTATTGTAGATTTCAGTTCTAAAAAATGCTCAGACCTCTGGTTTTGAATTGCAGAGCTCATCAACAACCCTGAGGAGGCCCCGTCACAGATGCGTTGACGTCTCTGATAATTATGTATTCCTTATACTTGTTCGTTCCTAGTCTTCCCAGTACAGATATATTTTGTTCGTTCCTCTAATTTTTATAAGACGTACAATATGTACGTATATACTGTACATAAGTTATTCTTTTCACATTTCATATTTAAGCGTCTACCTCAATACGGTAGTACACCTTTTGTGCCAATGAATATTAAACAAAGCTTTGTATTTCTAAATAACCTTAACTTGATTATATTAGCTATCTATCAACTCAATCGAACACCGTTTTTTCGGACTTTTTAGGCTTTCTTACAGTGAATAATTACTTTTAACATCGCTGATAATTATCTGCGTGTATGTGACTGCATTTTGGCATGGAAGCAGGTCATATTTTGTCAAAATTCGGATTTTTTACCTAAAAAAAGCACCAAAAAATTAATAATTTCAGGATTATTTTACAGTGGACCAAATGTTTTTTCCTGGGTACCTATAAATGTTAATAAGCCAAAAACAACCAGATTCTGACCACTTGTTCGCGATTTACAAGATTTCCAGGAAAATTCTCGAGGTTTTTCCAGGATATTTCAGGTATCCCATCGTGGAGGCCGTGGGACTTTAAGGATCATCTTATTTAAAGGTATTTAAAACTATTGTTTCATATCCGGACTTGATATTCTAAATTTCCAGGTTAGACTAATTGCACTGGGCTATTGGGAAGGAGAGCAGAAAGAGTCAATGATCATTCTTACTTCATTTCTTAAATCTGCAGCAAGTAGTCAAAACATTGATATTGAAATACCTTGTTTGTTGAAATGTTCATTTCATGTAGTCTATCTTTCTCTAGCTAGAGATGTGCACTCAGCTATGCTGCTCGGTAATCACTGATTTGAAGAATCATGATACAGGATACATACTATTACTTGGGCTGTTCACTTCCTGAATATTTGAAGAAATAGAAATAAAGCACTGCTCATCACCCAAAAACTTCAACTATATCCTGATTTTTAACTCAAAGCACATAGCCTACACACCCAGAAAATAAAAACACATCAAAATAGAATTGATATGAAGTGATCAAAAAAAAAAAATGGGTTTCAAACGCCGATGTTGATTGAGCTACCCACTACACTACACTGGTGTACAAAGGGTGTAGAACTGTCTTCAATAAGCGTTTGAAAGCAGAATATGCAGTTATAAGGAAAAATTACAGTTTCTTAGGAATTAAATGCTCGTATTATTATATTTGAAACTAAATCCAAGAAATCTTATGATTGAATGGCTCAGTAATGTTTCAACCAATATAGAAAGTACACAATGCTATGTCATGAAAACCTAATTTCTAATGTCTTTCTTATCCTTCTAACGCTCAGAATTGATTTAAATATGCACAAATTGAAGAGCAATACCTCCAATTGCAATTACTGTACTTCAGAATCTACCTGCCTACATGAACTTACAATTCAGGATGGAATGTCGATACCCTTCAATACCTCAATATTCTCTACATTTGCAGGCATTCAAATACTTAAAGTCACCAACACAACTTTTACATGGGATCAAACTTGATACTTCTTTCATTTGCACAGTAAACAAGCTGATCGGCGAGAATTTCATTCTCTCTATGGACAATTCATGGAAAAGATGTGTACTTCTCCCACTCTCACACCAGATGACAAGAATATCTGCCCTAAGAATTTGATTTTGAGGAAACACTCTTGCACTGCATCAATCCTATTCTCCCGTGGATTGGCAAGAAATCACATTTTCCCTACAAACTAAAATTCACAGGAAAGATGAGCGATCGGTGCCCCACCTGCACCTTTGGTGAGAATCTCATCCTTACAATGCACTCAAAGGGGTCACTGAGCAGCAGGCACTTTTCTTAAGCTGATTGATGAGGATCTCATTCTCCCTATGGAAACAAATCTCTGGGAGTTGCATGCGGTCGATAGCTTCATCACACTAATTGTCAAGAACTTCATCCTTCTCTCTAGAACAGTGGTTCCCAACCTTTGTCAGTTGACGCCCCCTTTTCAGATACGGGAGTTCATGGCGGCCCCCCTCTTTCCCTCCTCCCCGACACTCATCGCTTCTATAACCTCTTCGATTGACGCGAAGGACAGAGACCTAACCTAACAACACTACAGTACATAATGAAATAGGCCTATTTATTACATACTAACTTCACTTTAGCACAATACAAATACCATAACACACTTTTACAACAAATCCTTAAACTAGTCAACAAATGTCAGTGAGAGGGTTGACACTGTTTTCTCTTGGTAAGATTCAGTATGTTTGGTTTGATATTTGACAGACTACAGCGGAGATCACTTGCAACATCAAGCCGACAGCACTGCTATGTTTCAATGACACTCAGCGTTGAAAATCCTGATTCGCATAAATATGTCTTTGAAAATGTAAGTTCAAACTGTTCAAAGCTTCAAAGAAATCACAAACATACGCTAACGAGACGATAAAATTGGCATAATTTTGCTCCTTCCAACACAGCAAATTCCTTATTTCATCTCCAACCTCGCGGCTCCGCAGAGGTTCGTGCCGACAGTTGGCAATTACCAGTGCTTTTGAACGATTGACTTGGTGCAACAATCACCTGGAGAGATTCGAAAAATGTTTATTTTAGAAAATTGTAATATTGGAGTTTAAAAAACTTAATTCGGAAATCACTTCACGCCCCCCTTGATAAAGCCCCACGCCCCCTTAGGGGGGCATGCCCCCCAGGTTGGGAACCCTTGCTTTAGAACTTGTGACAAGTTTTAGTATTTCCCATATGAATAGACATCCCAATACAGGATGAGAGCAATATTTTCAAAAATGGACCTAAACTGACAAATCATATTACTTATGATCGGTTATTTCCAGGATAGTTGATGTACAAAATATGTAGAACCAGTTGTATGAATGTTGATGGTACGAGCGAGGCACGCCAACTAAAACTGAGTGGTTGAGAAAATTTCTGTATAGTAAATTCCGCTGCGAGGGAAGAGGGAGAGCAAAACCGGCTCAATTGGGAATAAGTGACACTCAGCAGGCAAACCAGTTCTACTCATATTTCAAAGCATCGCTCTTTATCAAGTTTAAATTCCTTCAAAATGTTTGCTTGTCTTGTAAAACATTCGCAGACCAAGTTATTCACAATCCAAGGTTGTACTGAAATATATGTTTATCAATATCTTGTTTTTGAATCACGTTCCCAGGATAATGTTACATGCACAGGATAGTCTAGTCCAAAAGCAATGTGATGTGTTCGTAAGTAATGTGTATGTCAAAATTAAAAGGCTACCGAAGAGGAAATCTTCGTCGAAATATGTACCAAAAGTAAAATATTAATATAATATTTCATTTATAGACTAGGCTGAAAATGACCAATCATACTTAATATGATTAGATATTAATGCAATGCAGCAGTACAAAAGAAAGAAAGAAAGACTGTTGATTAAAACAAGTAAGATGACCCACCGTTAGTTTGGAGGTGAGGCAGTGCAGAGGAACACACCATGTCAAGGAGAATCATCACTCAACACAGCACATTAACTGTGCTTATTGGTACTAAATAAATCAGGTATCATGCAGTATCCATCAACTGACACCTTTAATACAATTTGAAACTCACGTTCCAGAATTGAATCTTCAAGTTCATCTGGAGTATCTAAATCTGGACTTAGTAGAGCATCCAGATCAGGGTCATCATCTGGTGATACCATGTCCGTGTCCGACAGCCTGCTGTCTCCTGACGACACATTGTCCTCTTCTGTTGGACCATTCAGGATATCAGCGCTCACCTGGATTTTGCGACGTCCTCCTCGTTGCGATGCTACCAGAGTACCTGGACGTTCTGGATATAGAAAATAACTACTTTATTTCATGCTGAAAAACAGAACTGATTTTACAAATAAAACAAATTCACAAACTATACATCAAAAGTAGCATGCATCATCCATTTAAAACAAGGGATTACAACAGGATCATTTAATTGTGTGATATAGAAAGAAGAGTTCTCTTATGAAGCTTTCTTAAAAAGTTAACATGTGATTCTAATTTTAAAGGCTTCATAGGGATTGCACCAGGATACTTATCTTGCATGACATACCGAGATGGGTTCCCTTATCAAGTACAATTTGCTTGTTTGAAGAATTGTTAATAAGGTAACACTGAAAAAGGCTTCAAAGCTTTCTTACTCACCAAGGTTTAACCATGACGAATAGAAGGACCTAGTGTGAGGACTCCGCCATTATAGAACGGTAGTTGGTGGTCCCGCCGCTACAAGCACTGCAAGCGATTATGTTCAACACGTGTCCTGTTGTTCCGTCGAACCGGGTCATAGAAAAGTGCGGGGGAAGCTACTGTGTGAGATATTTGTGTGAATTAAATTGAATTTTCTTTGATTTCAGTTCTTAAATTCAGTTCATTGTGTCTTGTGTACATCAGCATTTAATGTTTTGTGTAGGCCTACTTCAAACATATTTCATTGTTAATATTACTGTTTTGTGCCATCATCATTCCGAGTCCAGCATCCAAGCAAACTGCACGCCACTTCTCCAAGCTCCGTCTTCTAACGCCAATTGACGAAATCGATGATCCGCCAGCCTTGCCAGCCTTTCTACCAAGCCTAGTCCTCGCTATCGCCTCAACTTCGATATTTCAAGCCATTCCACTATGTTCCTATAGGCTTAATTTGCATCACTAATGGTAACAGTGCAGATTAAGACACTCCTCTACCATTCAAATATCCAACCCCATACCCACCCTGTAACCATCCTAGTCAAGCAACTCCTGTCTCCCTCGAGTTTTAATACAAGTTTAGCTCATCCCCTCATCCTACCAAGCAGCCAATAATTAATTATTTCAAGTACGATAACTTCAAATCTCATCAGCGCACTCAACGACACAGCTCCAACTGTATTTTAACTGGATAACTTTGAGTGACTGGTAAATTTGTTTTTCTCTTTCCTTATTCTCTGGTCGACCAGGTATTTGACCACTATCTCTCATCACCTCTTACTCATTACACGCACTCATACACTCACGAACACAAACATGTCGCGCACTGACACTAAACCTCGCACAATAAGTACCAGGGCATAACATTCCTGATAACTCAGGACCCTGATGACCCCAAAAGCCCAAATTATACCCCTGTCAATCTAAAAACACTAATTCCGAATGGGCCTACCCAAAAACGAGATGGTATACTCGTTCCACTAAAACCAGCTTCACCAAAATCAGATTCCTCACTCTCTAGCTCGCCTACTCCCTCACCGGGCCACGTCTCATTCCTGACATTTGATTTCGAGAAAGAGCTGTGGTACGCTTCACCCAATGGCAGTAACCTTCAGACCACGATGGTCCTCATCCACCCACCTATTGGTATTAGCCTTTGTAAATCAGTCAGGCAAGCAGTAATTAACGCGCTCAATCCCATAGCCCAATTTATTTCCCTCATTGAGGAATTAGGTAATCACCACATAGGCATCACTCCCTCTGAGGATAGCCATCTCAACTCTGTCACTAGTGCTCTCAAGAGCCGCTCTGCCATTCCCCCATTTTCATTAATTAGATTCAGACCCACAAATTCACCTTCTTTAGTCTCTCAATCTGAGGAAACTAAATTGCCACAACAAAAAACAACAAAAGTAACAGTCTGTATAGCCTAGGTAATCCAGGAATCTGTGCTTTCCGTAACATGTAATGGAGACCGTAGTACTTATTTCCGTGAAATATATTTTCCATTGCGCCCTGCCGTGTTATTTTAATTGTAATCGCTAATTACGTTTTAAAAGAGCATCAGTTACAAAGTAATGCGTTTCCCTCGGCATTATCCCCAAGACCAGCTGACCGGCAGCGTGGATCTTGCCCACTCTAGCGCTGCCGGGCGGGGCGCGCTTGAACTTGAGGAGTCCTCTCACTTTCTCTTTCATTCGTCATAGTTTAACTAAACAGCATTTTCACAAATAAACAACAGACATGGGAAGATATGTGCTATTACACTGTATCTGAAGGTAAGAGTGGTTGTAAGAAAAGGAAAGCTGCAGAAGTAGCTATATCAATGAACACCAATCCCATAAAAATTGTTTTACACCCAACACTACTAAAGAAAGCTTTTCAGTTGGTCAACACAATTTGTACAGTACCCAATTACATTAGGCGGGAAACAAGTAGTTTACATACCCTATAAATTAACATGCTTTTATGTACAAATACCAGACATTGAGCGTACATTGGCATATATACGTGTGGCAATAAATAATATGTCCTAAAAATGCTAAGATGACTGTTTTTAAATGGCATTCATTAGTTGAAATATGACAAGTCCAATTATATGGTGTTTTTTGCTTTTACTTTACAATTCAACTCCTCCAGCAATACATCAGTACCATTGTATACGACACCAGCCAATTAAGTTCAAAACATGCCATGACACTATGAAAGAAAGTAAGACTGCACCAATGTCACATTTATGTTGGCGAATGTATTGCATGGTTATTTGCAGGGGCCTTTCCAAGGTGCAAAACAACATTTGAGCCCTGGATAACTATAATGTGTCTCTACCTAAAAGACAGTATTTGCCCAGCACTCGCACTCAAACGTCCTGCAATTGGCATTGTCCTTTCCTACCCCTGCAATGTTGCTTACTTCTCAATGATGCAAAAAAGAACAATCCTCAAAACAGAGAGATGTTGCATTGCTTGTGATTAACTATGTCTCTAATGATTTGCCTGGTGTTGATAGAAGATACTTTCTTTCACTGGGCAATAAATTTTACAGAATAAGAAAGCTATCTCTTTATTCATTAAATATTACTCGAAAATTTTCGGATAACACAGAAGAATTAGGTAGGGTGAAACTTTTTTGTTATTGACTGTACGTTGGTGACTAAGCTAGAAGAAATGTTATAAATGAATAGTTTTTAAAATAAACAAGAATTCGGTATCAGCATTTCTACGTTATAGCACTTCATGCTCTGGTTCCGCCTATAGATATGTGATATATCTTAACTATTACTTTCCTAATAGTATTATCTTATTGAAAACTGTAATAATTAGCTTATTATAATATGATATTCGTGAAAATGCAACATATCAATATTATGTTCAAGAAAAATTAGAAATTATAATTAATTATGTGTGCATTTAAATCAAGCTCTGAACTTAGGCATATCATATTTAAATACTGTACTGTCATTTGATCTGGAGGGTATGAAGTACATTTATATTTAAAAAATATATATGTATATGGGTATATACAAAATTGTGAGGCTTTTCTCTAAAATCACACCTTTATAAGCGTCAGCACACTATAATGCACTATAATGACAAGACATTGGACTAACAGTACAACCTTGAAATGAAGAGTTCGAGTGCACCCCTTTCTAATACTCAGACAAACTTGAAAGGTTATGTAATTTTAAAAAGTAATTTAAAAAGAAGAAAAAAGAAACAAAATAGTTGAAAAAGATTTGAACTGGTTGCTCAATATGGGTGAACTCTGATGACGATATGCTAGCCCATAGAGCAGTTATCTAAGGTTTTAGGAAGTCACACTAATCTAAAAAGAAGCCCTAAGAAGTGACATTTAATTTTATTGATAATAAGAACAACTCAGTGCAGTTCTAAAGGTCATTCCACAACAAGAGTTGTAATATTTTTTTAAGAATGGAAGATGATGGCATACATGTATACAATCCAAAGAAGACCACTTTAAGCTCAAAAGTGACATAACAAGTTCATAAACTTTAATAACCTCATATAAAGCATATTTTAATGGTTTTGAGTGTCCCTAGTCTGCAACTTGTATTTGGCAATGCTGAAAGGTTAAATTTTCCATGGGAAGACCCTACATTATAAAACTGTGGATGAGTTCAAAATATATTATATCACCAAGTAGGAACTTTGACTAACAGTTAAAGTGTACATTTACCATAAATTCACTTTTGGTGATTACACACTACTTCTTTCTTTTTTGCTCGTTTAGTTCTCAAGTACACATACAAAACTCAAAGGAATGAGTAGAGTGACTTTGTAATACATAGTTATAATCCCCAACAATACTGTAAATTCCCCATTCGGAATTGACCAATTTCTTTTTTCTTTTAACAATGTTCTACTGTCCAGAGCTACAGTATGGCCAGAAATAAAGTATATAGAACTCGGGCAATGCTGACACCTCAATTGTAGGCAGAAAGACACTGACGAGCCTCTGTGTAAAAAGAGAGACGTTGTATTGCTTTGTGATTAACTATATCTCTGATGATTTGTTAGACGGACTCTATAATTATTGAGAGTAATGACCAACGAGCTAGAGAAAGGTATATAGAGAGGCAAGGAGCCGCGTAGCAGTGCTCTGGGCGGAGGCAACCTGAGTTAAGGCGGCCATGATTCAGAACGTCGTCTGACAAGAGCTTGTTGTGATTGTTCGCGTTGAGCGGGAACATGTGTTGAATGAAATGTATTTAAAAATACATTGACCATGCCATCAGTGTGATCGTCATTCAATTGTACGAATAGAAGTTATAAGACAACAGGAGTGTTGTATTTCAGGTAAGAAATGTCATCCAAATTCATAAATTAATGAGATAGACCCTTTACGAAAACGTGATGCAGCAGTTTAAGTTGGTGTGATATTTACATTTCAGATTCCCTTTGCAGAACCAGGAACTAACAAAACAATAGGTTGTCAACATGAAAAGCAATAAATGGCACCCCACGAGATACAGCTTAATTTGTTCTCTACACTTTGAAGATAAATATATGTATGTAGCAAATGAAAGGCGACGTCTACTAGCCAATGCAGTACCTACAATTTTCAATTTTCCTGCACATCTGCAGAAGAAGCAGGCCTGTAGATCTTCGCCGAAGAAGTGTAGTTTCCAGGAAACTACAGAACACTCGCATTCAGATACGGTAGCATTGTTGCAGAAGACCTTGATATCAGTAGGTAAATATATTAGGCTGTCTTAAAATTTAAGCAAAGATAGTTGTGAGCCATAATCATAATTATGGTAATAATAATATCGTATGGCCTCGGGCGCCAGGTGCAAGCTTTGTTATTTGACACCCAGAGGGTAGCTTGCATGTAGAATTTTGTTGTTCCTTGAAGCACGATGAAAGTCAAGGAGGTTAGATAACTAAGCTCCTTGACATTATAGCGCTTTCTAGTAGAGAAATGAGGAACTTTGTGTTGCCGGAAAATCCCGATATTAATTATGCCATTATGAACACGGCCTACTGAATTCAAATGGGTTCTTTAACATGCCAACATCGTATGACATGCGTATCGTGATTTTTTCCCCCTAAAAAAAAAACACACCTACCACGGCCAGGAGCGAACCTGCAAGCTTGGGGGTTAGTAATCCGACACGATAACCACTCACCCACCGTGGCAAGCTATAAAATAACATATATTGTTCAAATATCAATCTTCGTAAGCCAACGAGGTAGGCCTATACTTTCTCTAGTTCGTTGTTTTGAACTAATTATGGCTTTACTAATCTTTTATATTTTCTTTCTTTCTTTCTTTCTTTCTTCTCAGAAATTTTAGATGGAAAGCTTATTTGCGATTCGAGCAGAAAGATGCCAATATACGGTTTGATTATTGATCTCTTAAGTGTGATACAACTAGCAGAAACATACGTGTGGGTACAAAGTTCTGTATTGAGATACTTATTAACACGCAGATTGAGTCAGGATCACTTAGAGCTATTTTTTTCTTCTATTCGCTCCAGAAGTGGGAATAGAAATAATCCAAATGCAGTACAATTTAATTCAGCTAATAGGACGTGTTTAATTGCGAGGGTACGCCCATCCATGAATTCCAACTGTAAGCCTATTGAGTGTGACCTACTTGTGACAACTGCAACAGCAAATATTCATGGTGTCAATGGGAAGGACGATAATATGCTGACAGACAGATCATGGTTACTGTGCACATTATAATTCACCGAGGAAATGTTTTTCATTACATAGCAGGAAGTGTCGTTCGCGAAGTGTCTAAAAAAATGTACTTGTGTTGAATGCCTAGAAGTGCTTTTATCAGGTCAAGATGTTCAGAAAGAATGAGTGATTAAAGAGAAAGACGTGAAAGAATGCCCTTTGAATCCATCAAATGATGTAGTGAAATTATGTAAAACAGCTGAGTGTCATCAGGAAGAATGAGTGTATGTTGCGAAAGAACACGAATAATCTCATGCTGAAGTTGAAGACAGATGTCTTTGATATGCTGCCGGGTTATCTGTTTCTGAAATCTGACCATCTATTTACAGCTACTGAACCTGGGGAAAAGCCTCACTATGCTTCACTCATCAAGTGAATTGTGAAACAGTATTATAAATGCAGGCTTCACACTTCAGCAGAAATACAGCTCAACGTGAGAGGTCAACAGGCGCGTCAGTTGTACACAAAACGTTTTATTTTTAAAGGAGAATGGAATCATGCAATGTACTGTGCATAAGCAACGTAGCTTATTGTCTTGTAAGATGATTGTGTTAGTTTTCGTTCAATGTACAAATTAAATTATCAGGCCTTACGTAGGCCTAATCTTACGCCTCGTTAGTCACGCCTCTCCCTCCCTGCCTCCCACCCTCTTGACAGGGTATATCATGGCGGCTGCCAGTTCAACCTTCTTCAAACATGGCGGCGCCATTTCCACTCTATATACCTTTCTCTAGCTCGTTGGTAATGACCAATGGTACTTGGTGAAATTGAATAATTATATACAAATACGGTAAATACAGTTTGCATTTCCACTTAATATTTAACATGTAAGCACACTGGTTTCGCCTTTCAGCATCATCATGGGAAATAATATAACAAAGGTAAAAGAATACATGAAATAGAACAGACTTAGAGGGCTTGAGGACAAGTGGGAGGAGAATTGTGTATGTTTGAGTATCTAGACAATCGAGGTTCAGGGCATTGAAACAGAAAACACACGAAAAAACATATAGCAAAAGAAAGGGAAGAGAAAGATCGATTCAGATCAAAAAAGCATGAGTGAAGGTAATGGGGAGGTATTTAAATTCGTTGGTTGGTTCCTTAGTTTAGGGGCTGCGACAACGCGGTCATGTAGCTCCGTGTACTTTGGGTGTGTGTAGAATCTGTCTGATAACTCGTGTTAATTGTGATGACTACAGTGAAACCCCTGAAATCCGAACTAAATGGGGCTGTAGCCTGTTCGGATTTCAATTTGTTCGGATTAGCCGAAAATACCCATAACATAATAACCAGCCCTCGTTACGGTATAGGACTGTACGTTGAGCTAGCGACAGTGAGGAAGAAGAAACTCCGAGAAACAATGTGACTTATACTGAAGCTGCATCTGCTCTTGACATCGCATTGCGCTTCGTAGAACAACGCGCAGTAGTCACGCCAAACGATGTCATGTTTATGCGACGCTGGCGCACGATTGCCACCGCGGAAATGTTTTCGTCGCTTCGACAATTGAAGATAACTGATTTCAAGTGAAAGATTAAGTGATCTTTTGTGTATTTCTATTATTATTTCATTTGTTTTTGCAACGTGATTAACTTAAGGAATTACAATAACCAACTTTACCGTTTTTCAATCCTGGATGAGATAATAATAATAATAATAATGTTATTGGTTTTACGTCCCTTTTAACTACACTGGCTTTTAGAGACGCCGGGGTGCCGGAATTTTGCCCCGAAGGGGATCTTTAACATGCCAGTAAATCTACTGACACGGCTCCCTCGCATTTGCGCACCCTCAAATGCCAGCTGACTGCGCCAGGTTTCTGGATGAGATAAGTAGGCTATGTAGCTTAGGCACATTTACACTTTGTTAGGTGTGCTAACTGTACTTCTTTGTTAATTTTTCAACTAATTATTTAAAATAACGTTATGTTATGGAATATGTAATTGTTTTATGACTAAAATAAGTTTCTCTTTTTATTCCAAATTTGAAATTGTCGAAAATAACTCGTTCGGATTAGCCGGGATTTCGGATTTCTGGGGTTCGGATTTGAGGGGTTTCACTGTATTTAGTATGTGTTTATGTTTTCAATTCAAGTAAGGACTGCAGACATTGAATTTTTTCAAGTAGTTTCTACTTTTACCGCCAAACGCCACCGTCAACGACTACTAGTTCAGAACTTGGCTACCAGATGCCACCACAGTCGGCTCCTGGCGATAAACGTAGGAACCTAAGAGCATTTGTTAAATGTTTAACCTAATTTAGCTTCACACAGGTGTAATTAGTGGAAGGTTCTTTAACATGCCATAAATCTATGACATGGGACCACCAGCTTTACTTCCCCTCCAATGGAAGGCATACGGAGGGATTTTTAACGCTCTTGAAAAATCCGACAACTTTGGTCGGGTTTGAACCCGCGATCTTGGGCATAGAAGCTCAGCATGCTACCAACTACGCCACCGAAGCCGCTATTTGAATTCACTTGATTGTTTAAGATAAAACTGGTTGGGTTTAATTTTATTAAATAGATGTACGGACTGTATTTATTTGTATACAGAATCATTTTTCAATCATATGGGAGTCCCAGAAAGAAATGTGTACTTGAAGACCCCAAAAGACATCTCATAGGAATTATACCAACAGCGTGTTGTCCTACCATTTGATGCAAGATCTAAAGTTGTTTTGCCAGGCTAGAAATGTATGCTATTGCATGCAGTGTTTCAGCAGGATGGAACAATAATTTGCACAACTTGGGAAACATGACGGTGAATGCCTCATCTCCGGGAGAACCATATATCTGTATCCAGCTAACTCCCGAGATCTCGCATCACCAGATACTTGCGAGGCTTTTTAAATGGACCAGTGCCTCGTGATATCATTATTTTTTACCCAGTTGGAAATCAACATCACTCATCTGTTGCAGCCCAATATTCAGGATATAACAGATGTAATGTTCGTAAACCACCAGGAAGATGAGATATCCGGAACTGGGTGGTTCACACCTACAATACATTCTTTGACTGGCACTGCAGCTAAGCTTTCTCAGTTCCCCTTGGTATTTACAGTGTACAATAGTTTATTTCCATCCATAATGTATTAAATATCGCAAAAGACAGTATATCAGAAAGGCAAACATATTTGATGATAATTGTATGAGGTCATATGATATACTGTGATAAACACAAAGTGCAAGTTGCAATCCTTTCAATCCAGCTGGCAATTCAAGTATATTCATTTCAAATTGCAGGAAAAAAAACCTTTGGATGTTACAGTAACCGATGGTCGTTAATGTTGTTTTATTAGGTAGATTTCTTTCGAACCTACCTTGTTTGAGATGGCAGAGTACATATTTTGAAGCAAACATACAAGCAGGCACATTTCTTTTTCATCGTAGGGCTTTTAGTGCCGGGAGTGTCCGAGGACATGTTCGGCTCGCCTAAGCCTGTAGCTGCTTCCAGCGGACACCCTTACGGTGAGCTACAAGTTCCGTTCAATTTCAAGTAGTTCCAACTTTCGCCACCAGATATCAATGATACCTAGTGGAGAGCATTGGAACTTTGATAGAGCATTCCGATGAAATCTAACCTAACAATTTAGCTTCACACAAGTTTAGTCTGTGGAAGGATCTTTTACATGCCATAAATCTATGACATGGGACCGCCAGCTTTACTTTCCCTCCGAAGGAAGGCACACTGAAGGATTTTTAACGCTCTTAAATAATCAACGACTTCGGCCGGGTTTGAACCCGTTATCTTGGGCATAGCAGTTCAGCATGCTACCAACTACGCCACCGAAGCCGCTAGCAGGCATATGAAACTTCAAGATCATTAAAGAAGAAAAGCACTTCCAGGTTTATTCCTCAAAAATGAGAAAAAATGGTCACTCATTTGCCTGCCTTTCTTGATTATTCCAACCAAAGATTACAGAAATCTTTCCAGGCATTTCTCTGGGTTTGTTAGTATACCAGTAAATCAGTAGAACTTGCCAATACTGCTCTGTAATGTCACAGCAGTCTGCAGTGTTGTGGCATGAGACGTAACAAGTGTGAGGCAGGTATCATTTCCCACATATTAAACGTAGTATGATGGGTGGTAAGAATTACACAATATTTTTGATTATTATACATGTATTAATGAAATCTAGGTCTCATTTTTGTGGGCATCCATACACAAGGAGACATTAAGATAAAGAGCCATCACACAACATAGGCTGTAACTTCTACATACTGAATGGTGGTCACCAGCAGCAGTACTTCCATGCAATCAGTTCATAGCCTTTGGCATTACAAGTTGTACAATGATTGGCATTATGGTTTGTGGGATACACAGGCAAAGAGAACACAGTAGGGTCAGATCTGCTATTAGACTTTGGTGATGAAACCTAAAATGTTTCATTACAGAAAACAATATGTTGACATGTTGACCCAAATACAGTATGCACAATATCTGGGCAGAAAATCATGATTGCTACTGGTCAACCCCATTTGTAAATCACAGTCTTGCCAAGACATCAAAGCAAAGTTTCCCACATCACAAACAAATGAAGTGAACCAGATTGGTATAAATCCAACAGAAGTTAGATCAAGTACATGTAACCTATGTGTCTGTTGGAAGGTCTAACCACTCATTGATACTAATCTATGATATATCAGAACAATGCCCATCTTTTTAGTATAATGTCTTTGATACCATCAACTGGAAAATGATTTCAAAGCCTATCATAATTCAAGTTCTCTGGAATTCACTTATGTTCATAAGGAAAGAAAAACTTGATTCATTAAGTCCACTCTGTCATCCAGGTGTGCTTTTTAAATTACACAACACATAATTCCACAACCAAAATCACTCTAAGACTAACTGCAACTCGGTAAGATCAAGTTCCAAACACCGAAGTAAGGCTTTCACCACCACCACCACCACCACCACCACCACCTTTGAGAAAATATATGTTCACTGGCCACATACCGTGTAGATCTGTATCCTGTCTGGAAATGTTCATCTGCTGCATCATTAGAATATGTCAAAGAATTGGAGAGAGAGAAAAAAAACAGGGTACAATCCTGGTCATTTGATAACAAGTCAAAATATCTGTAACTATAAGAGACAACAACTGTGATATATAAAATTATATAGTCCTTTGTTTCATTACTGAAGGCAACGATTAGACCTCGGGAGTCCATGCAAATGCAAGTTTTTATTTAATGAGCACATTTCATGTTTTTACATTACCAATTTATAGGGTGCTTCTTAGTCGATCAACAAGCTATTTGCCCAATGTGATTGGACAGGGGTACGAAATATATATAACACAAGTCCTGAGAAATGTACATGTACTGGAACTGTATTTATTATTCACATAAATGAGGAGCAATCAAAATACATGTATCTTTCTTTATGTTCGACCCTCACTATTATATGTCTGAAAACTGTATCATAATGATGGTCATTATAACACTATTTTTCATTATGAAACAGTTTCTCCCACCAATCACAGCTCAAGAAACAGCTGTTTGACCAATTAGATAAGGATACCTTCGCGCATGCGCTCAAAATCCAACCTGTCTATATAAATTACCGAAAGTGCACCGTCCATATGTTCGCGTAAATAAACTGGTGAATATGAGACAAGAAATACCACTGTACCTTAATATACCCAAACCCAATTTCTACACAGCGCGTTGATTTCAAACGACTACGGTGACAGTTTTACTGAATACTGGTTCACGATCCGCACATATGGCACTGAAGCACACAGAGCGCATGCGTCGGTCGACCAGAGAGCTTGGAACACAGAGATATGCTACCTAGCGCACCACCCGATCACAAAATTCTAGTTACTGAACAGATATTTCCATCATCATCATCATCATCATCATCATCATTTCCCCTTATCCAGCTCCTGCCGGGTCGGGGTATTTATGGCACTTCTCCACTTTCCTCTTTCCTTCCACCATTCTTCTTCCACGATCTTGTCCCAGTCCAGATTTCTTTTTCTTACGCCGTTCTTCACTGAATCCATCCACCTTGTTCTAGGTCTTCCTCTTGGTCTCTTACCCTTGCACTTCGCCTCCAGCATCTGTCTTGGTATTCTATTTTCCTCCATCCTCTTTACATGTCCAAACCACCTTAGTTTATTCTTCTCAATTCTCTCATTTAGTTTTCCCATCCCAACTTCCTTCCTAACATCTTCATTCCTCACTCTGTCTTTCCTATCATACTTCTTAGGAATTTCATTTCGCTGGCTTGGATTCTACTCTCTTGCCTGCTTGTCAGGGTCCAAGTCTCAGCTGCATAAGTTAATATGGGTACATAATACACTTTATACATTACCTCCTTGCTTTTCCTTGGTACTTCCTTATCCCAAACAAGTTTTCTTACACTTTGATAGAATGCATTGCTCTGCTGTACCCTCCTGCCAATCTCCATGTCCAACCTACCAGTTTGCATCAATTCACTTCCTAGGTATTTGAACGTGTCCACAATTTCCAAACTCTGACTTCCAATTTTCACAGTGCCCTTTCCTTGTCTTTCCCCTCTTGTCATCACCATGGTCTTGCTTTTCTCTATACTGATTTTCAGGCCATACTTCTGAATATTTTCGTTCAGTGCATCTAGTTGTTTTTGCACTTCTTCGGTGTTCCTTCCCCAGACCACAATATCATCTGCAAATAACAGTAACTTCATTTCTTTATGTCCATATGCTTCCTTTGTTTCCTTTACAATTTCATCAATCACCATTATGAACAAGAGAGGTGACAGCACACTCCCCTGTCTTAGTCCAGTCTTGTTCGTAAACCAATCTGTCTTTCCAACTGGGGTCAGTACCCTGCTAACACAGTTGTTGTACATTGCTTGCACCATTTCCAACATTTCTCTTCCCAGTCTCTTCTTAACCATGGTTTCCCATACCTTCTCTCTGGGGACACTATCATATGCCTTTTCTAGATCTATGAAAGTCATGATCAAATCCTCTCCATATTCCCAGTTCTTTTCCATCACCTGCCTCAAGCTAAAGATTGGGTCCACTGTGGATCTTCCACTCCTGAAGCCATACTGTTCCTCTTGCAACTCTCCTTCCACCTTTCTTCTCATTCTTCTTTCTAATATCCTTTCCAGTATTTTTACTATCTGTGATATGAGGGTGATCCCTCTATAGTTATCACACACCTTCTTGTCCCCCTTCTTAAACACTGGTATTATTAGCCCTTTCTTCCAGTCTTCTGGTACACATTTCCATTTCCACACACACTTTAGCAGTCGATACAGCCATTGCATACCAACAGGTCCAGCAGCCTTTATCATTTCTACACTGACTTCATCCACCCCTGTTGCTTTTCCCATCTTCATTTTCTGTACTGCTAATTCCACCTCCAGCATTGTTATATCATCTTCTGTTATAGAGTCGTCAGGTTGTGTCACTTCCATCTCACCAGTACCATTGCTCACATTCAAAAGCTTATCGAAATACTCCTTCCATCGTCCCTTTATCTCTTCTGGGTGTGTTAACAACTCTCCATCTTCCTTTTTCACTAGCTTTGTAGTAACTCTTTCTTTCCTCTTACTTCTTAGAAGCCCATACAGCATCCTTTTACTGCCACTTACATCTGTTTCCATTCTTCGTGTAAATTCTTCCCAACTTTTCTTCTTTTCTTCTCCTACCACTTTCTTACACCTCCGTTTGCTGTCGTGATACTTCCTTTTGCTTTCTTCTGTTTGATCTCGGTTCCATTCTTCCCATGCAGACTTCTTTTCTTTCACTGCTTTCCTCACTTCCTCATTCCACCATGGTGTCTCCTTCTCTTTCACTCTTGTTGACGTCCTACCACAAGCACTCTCTGCTGCACCAACAAATGCCTTTTTAAAGTGAGACCATTCCTCTTCTATGTTTTCCACTTTACTGAACAGATATTTATGAATATTTATGTTAAAACATATAATGAAGTTATAATTATCGTCGAACATAAACAGTCGTATGCAACTCGCCTATAATGGTAATTAAGACACTCTTATGGAAATTATAAAACTCGCATACGCTCGTTTTATAAAAATACTCGTGTCTTAATTATAGCCATTATAGGCTCGTTGCATAATGTACTATTTCAGGACCAACACCCAATCATATTGGGCAAGTAAGTGTGTTGACCGATTGAAAAGTAGGCAAAACTGAAAACTGGCTTCAAAACTTCACAAGTTTTTTCATTTAATATATGTGTTTATTTTGTATAGTTTGAAGGTTTTGGGCAATAATGCTATTTCGCATACCTTAGCAAGAACAAAACCAAAGTCATAGGAATCAGAAAGTATAGAACTGGCTAGAATGAAAGAGGTTACAAGTGAAGTAATTTTATTACCTCGGTAGTCTTGGTTGGTTGGTTGGTTCCTTAGTTTAGGAGCTGCGACAACGCGGTCATGTAGCCCCGTGTACTTTGGGTGTGTGTAGAATCTGTCTGATAACCGGTGTTAATTGTGATGACTGTATTAGTGTGTGTTTCTGTTTTTTAATTCAAGTAGGGACTGCAACTTTGAATTTTCAAATAGTTCCTACTTTTGCCGCCAAGCACCACCATCAACGACTACTAGGCCTAGTTCAGAACTAGCTACTAGACGCCACCGCAGTCGGCTCTTGGCAACGAACGTAGCAACCTAAGAGCGTTGTTTACATTCTTAACCTATCCAATTTAGTTTCACACAGGTGTAATTAGTGGAAAGATCTTTAACATGCCATAAATCTATGACATGGGACCGCCAGCTTTACTTCCCCTCCGAAGGAAGGCATACTGAGGGATTTTTAACGCTCTTAAAAAATCCGACGGCTTCGGCCGGGTTTGAACCCGCTATCTTGGGTATAGAAGCTCAGCATGCTACCAACTACGCCACCGAAGCCGCCCCTCGGTAGTCTGATAACATCAGATGGAAGATGTCCAAATGATGTTGCAGTTTGGATAGCTGAAGAGAAGCAATCCTTCAATATGAAGAGTAGTCTTCCGAAATCAAAATCGGTGTCACTAACTACAAGAGAAAGGTTCATTAAAACCTATGTTTGGAGTGTTGCCATGCATGCTTCAGAAACATGGATTCTCAAAAAAGCAGAGATGCCAAAATTGAGAGCATTTGAGAAATGATGCTGGAGGAGGATGAAGGTATCCTGGACTGCAAGAATGAAAAATAAACATGTCTTGTGTAATATTCGAGAAAATTATCATCTTGTGGAATCCATTGAAAAGAGAAACAAGAAGTTCCGTGACGAACTAAAGAGCCTACTTTTCTTACAATTTAAGATTCATGCCAATGATTAAACAATATGGACCTATCTAGAATAATTGCGAAATTAAGTTGGTAATATTGAAATTTCTAATTAGTTTGAAATATACCTGGCATAATGTAGCCTAATAGAGGACTACAGTAGGCAGCCCTGGTGACTGAATATATTCTTAGTTCCATCTCTTAAGGTATAGAATACAAAATTTGGTCAAGTCCAATAGATAGCATGGACGTTACATGCACTTAGACATTGGATCTATCAGCGCGCGTAAAATCATGTTGGCAACAATGTCATGCATGTGTTGGTCAGAAGTAATCTGAAATAAATATTATATTGATGTGCCAATTTTGGAATAAATCCATTCGTTAGTATAGAAGTTATATGTATTTTAAAATTGGACCCATCAGCAGGCTTAGAATCATGTTGGTAGCACTGACGTATATTAGTAACTCCAAATTAATCTAGAATGTCAGGTACTATACGTGTGCATAGTTTGTAGCTGTCGGCTTGCATACTTTCTGATATATTGGTATTTGGATAAAGAAAATAGAGAGCATCTATTAACAGTTGGCAGGACTGATGGCTCTTAAGAATACGCTCAGTCATACCAGTTTATGAATACATATAACATACGAATTTGGTTGAAATCCAATTGATAGTGTAGAAGATATATGCATTTCAGCAGGCTTAGAATCATGTTGGCAACACTGGCATGAATGGCCTCCTGGAAATTAAACTGAAATATTATTATCTATATGTGGGCCAATTTTGGAATAGTTCCCATGCATACCTTCCAAGACATCCAACATGGAGCTCAAATTTCAATTGCAGTTTTCAGCAGTTGGTAGCACTGACATTTTCAAATATGGCCTTGAGATATTCAGGTATAGAACTTTACTCCTACCAAATATGGTTTCGATTGCTGCAGCCGTTTAGGAGTTGATAGGGGGGGACACAGACCAGGTAGAAGGACAGACAGACACACATGTGCCCGGATCGATCTCATAAGTCTACTTTTTCCTCATTTTTGCAAACTATGAAAAGTAGGCTAAAAACCAACTTGTAGGCCACCTGATAAGAAGCTCTAGTTGGTGCACTATTTTGAAAGGCCGTGTAAAGGTAAGGACACCAAGAGGAACGAGAACAATATTTCTGAACAATGAAAGAAAGACCATACCAGACTATTTAAATAAAAAACTGGCATCAAACAAACATCCACTGACTTACAAGTGGCCCACCAACCCCCAGGTTGAGGAGCCAAAAAGGAGTGCATATTTACACATTTGCATCATTTAAAATTTACTGACTGTAAATGCAGAATATTTGACTGATTGCTACATAGAAGTCTACCAATAATATGGTGTAATTTAAGTGAATTCCTGGTATAGTTCAACATAAATAAGTTCCAGATAATGGGCAACACCACATCCAGCCAAAACTACCCTCCAAGTTGCATCTTAATTGTCCATCGACATCTGAAGCTATTGTGTTCATAACCAGAGTGCTTGTGAAGAATTATAGTGCAAGTATTCATAAACTGAAGTCCAAATGCCAAAAGGAAAGCCGGCAGGCAATGTTTGTCATCATTGCTTCATTTAGGGACATGGATCACAGTGGCCATCAGACCTTGACACTTAAATGCATGCGGAATACATACAACTACCTGTATTATTGCGGTGTCTGTACTAGTGTGGGTGTTTGTAATTTGGGATAGGACTGTCAATGAGGCAGCCATGATTTTAACATAGGTACCAACCTGTGGTGAGAAAATGCAGGGCCACACAGACTGCGCAGCACGAAGGTCGCGGAGCCGAGACAGTTGCGACGCATGATTTGCTGAGTAAGTTACTTCATTTATATCCTATTTTAAGTTACACGTGTTATAAGTTTATAACGTGTGTACGTGGTTATTGCTTTTTATTGTGTTTCAAAATTTTATAACGTATTTTTGCTAAATGTTAAATGGTATCGCTTCAATTTTTATGGATGTGGAAAATTAAAAAATAAGATTTATGCCTCAAACCCTCACACTCTAGATGAACTCAAACAAAATATCACGAGAGAAATTGAGGCTATCTCGGTAGACGAACTAATGCGTGTGAATGAAAATTTCCTTAGAAGATGCCAGAAATGTGTAGATGCAGGTGGAGGACATTTTCAACCTTCTGTGACAAGTCGAGTAATGACTTTACTTTGATTATGTGTTATTATGTGAGCTTGTTATTTACATTCGATTCGTACGGGCGCTCTCTCGGACCCAAACTCAGTGAGTTGGCATGTGCTCGTCTGACCCTCCACGCTACGCTCGGCTGGCCGGCCGCACTTTGAGTGAAAGACCCTGTAGTAAAGGCCTACATTTTAATATTCTCTTACACATATGCCCCCTCCCTCCTTCACACCAACACCCTACCAGCCTTGATTAGCCTAATAATGATTTTATTATTTGAGAAAATGTGTATATTGTAGCCATACAAAAATGATGAGTACAATGTTGGCATACAAAAATATGAATGTTCTTAAAATTTTGGTTGGTTCCTTACTTCAGGGGCTGCGACAGCGCGGTCTTGTAGCCCCGTGTGCTTTGGGTGTGTGTAGAATCTGTCTAATAACCGGTGTTAATTGTGATGGCTGTATTAGTGTGTGTTATCTGTTTTAATTCAAGTAAGAACTGCAGACAAAAATTTCCAGTAGTTCTACCAAATGCTACCATCCACGACACCTAGCTTGCAGACTTGGCTACTATATGGCATTGCAGTCAGCACCTGGCGGCGAACGTTGGAACTAATAGAGCGTTATCAATTCTAACCTACAAATTTTGGCTTCACACAAGTGTAGTTAGTGGAAGGTTCATTTTCATGCCATAAATCTATGACAATGGGACCGCCGGCTTTACTTCCCCTCCGAAGGATTTTTAACGCTCTTAAAATTTCTCTTAAAATTTTATAAAGTATAAATGCATGCTAATTTTGGTGTTTTTAGGGCATGAACTTCCTAAGTCTAGTGAAGACTAATGCATTAAACACAGATATTCTTTTATATATAGATTAAGGCTTTCACGGCCTGGAATACTACTAAAATTATGCATGTTTTGGGATATTGCCGTGTGAAAATAAAACTTAAAATTCTAAACATTTTGAAAGGAACCTTGCCTCCTTCTTCAATAGAATTAAAACAATGTGGCCAAAGAATGTGTGTCAATGAGCTTACAAAAACGAGAGAAATTCCCCTGTACGTCACCTGAGAGCAGCCAGAAACTACTGTTTGGACCTTGGTAGAAAAACGCGCCATATTAATGAGAACGGCGGACAGAGTAGTAAGGAAGGACAAGGAAAAGGGGAAGGGGGAAAATTGAGACTCCTCGAAGATTGAGGATGTCCAAATAAGGAGAAAGGGTGG
Source organism: Meconema thalassinum (assembly GCA_946902985.2). Lineage (NCBI taxonomy): Eukaryota > Metazoa > Arthropoda > Insecta > Orthoptera > Tettigoniidae > Meconema > Meconema thalassinum. Next base: position 424,787,695 of record OX336388.2, on the reverse strand, counting down.
TGAGAGAGGGATGGATGGACATAAGAAAACAGAAACGAAAGGAAAGTGTATCTGTACGGTACCCAACGTCATACAGGCCTCGGCGAAAACACAGATGGAAACTCCTCCAGTGACGAACAAAGGAGATCAAATCATGGCCCTGTAGCCATAGAGGAAACCGTACAATTTGAAATAGGTGAAGAAAGAGAGAAACTGAGAGGAACTATCTTCCCATATCTTTAATAACTGGCAGCCAAGTGTCACTTCGCTAATATCCAGTGTCTCTGTTTAAGTTATTGGGGTTTTTACGAATTCCAATTGCCTCCCTTATAATTCTAGACCAGTTGTGCTTAACAAGGGCAAGCACATGAGCATCCTTCAAACATACATCTGCCCCAAAGACAAGGCATGTTCAGCTATCGCTGATTTGTCAGGTTGGTTTAGACAGATGTTCCTTGATGCGACCGTTTTGTTTGTCCAATGTAGACTTTTCCACAAGTACAAGAGACTTCATACACTCCAGGCTGTAGTATGGAGGAAATTTATCTTTGTTAAATCCTAAACGTTTACCAATTTTCGCCTTAGTGCCAAAAACTGTTTTTTTCTTGTGCTTGCGGAGAATCTTAGCAACGCGGTCAGTTGTGTTGTGAACACAAGGGAGGTAAGCAGTTCCCCTCACGTCAGAGCTCTGAGAAGGTTGTCTGTTCATTCTTCTGGGATGTAGGGACCTATATATAGTGCATTCATTATAGCCATTACCCTTAAACATGGTTTGTAACACATGTAACTCTTCCTGAAGAGTTGATGCCTCACAAATACATACCACTCTTTCTGCTCAAGTTGTAATAATTCCTTGTTTTTGTGCTGGGTGGTGGTGGGAGTCTGCATGTAAATAACGGTGAGTGTGAGTTGGCTTACAGTAGACGCTGAGCCCCATGGAGCCATCCGCCTTCCTCCTCACAAGAACATCCAAAAAGGGTAAGCATCAACCCAATTCTAGCTCCATTGTGAAGTGAATTGAAGGATGCAGCTGATTAAGGTGGTTCAAAAAGTGGTTCAGTTTCTCAGAACCCTCCACCCACACTACGAACATATCTACATACCTCCACCAAATCACCGGTTTGAAAGACGCCGAAGATATAGCCTCCTCCTCAAAATGTTCCATGAAATAATTTGCCACGACAGGCGAGAGCGGACTTCCCCTGGCCACACCATTAGTCTGCTCTTAAAATTTACCATCCCACAAGAAATAACTGGAACACAAGCAGTGGTGGAATAATCGGGCAATGTCCTCAGGAAACAAATCCTTGAGGGACATGATCGAGCCCACCAGCACTTTGGTGAACATGGACTCTACATAAAACTCACTAAAATAGCATTAGGTTGAACGGTGATAGTTGATAATTTCTCGATGAAGTGGTTTGAATCCCTAATGTAAGACTGTGTGCGCCCCATGTGCGGCTGAAGCAACTTGCTGAGATATTGTACAAGAGCGTACGTTGGAGAACCTATTGTGCCAACAATTGGTCGAAGAGGGACGTCTTGTTGTGAAATTTAGGAAAACCATACAATCTCGGAGGAACAGCATCTCCCGGAATAAGACATCTTCTCTCTTCGTTTGGAATTGATGACAGTTTAACAAACTTAGCAGTGGCATTGGATACACGAGTGGTTGGATAATGAGTGCACAGTCTGTAGACAGGATCAGATAACAGAACCGAGATTTTACTTTTATATTCATATCTATCACCACTGTCTGATTTCCCTTGTCAGCATGAAGAATAGAAATGGTGTCATTATTCCTCCGTTCCTTCAATGCCCTCCTTTTGCCCCGAGTTAAATTGGGCTTTAGAGGATGTCAGTATCCTCACATTTTCTTGTCTAACTTCTTCATCTTCATCTGGAGGTAAATGATAGATGGCAGCCTTAACGGATGTGATCAACATCTCTGTAGGGATTTTGGAGGGTGCGAGAACAAAGTTGAGACCTCTGCTTAGTAAAGCTGTTTGATAGTTATCTAAAGCTTTTTTTTTAGAAAGATTGACTAGTATCAAGAACAGTACGAGGAGCTGTTTGTCTCGAGGACAATCGGAAGAACTTAGCCATCTGTCTATCTACCGCCCAACAATAATTATTCTCAGCCTGAATAGCGGAGATACGCTCAAAGAACAGCCACAATTCCTCTGAGAGAATGCTACTAAGTAGATGTAAGTGTAATACCGGTAACTCAAGGGAAACTGCGTCCAGTTCAGTATGAGAGTTCTGGATCCTCTCGATTATGAGTGCCTTGCTAGAGAGTTGATAAATTCTCATAGCTTTACGAGTCTGTATAGTTTGCTTCAATTTTACACTGTTGGGAATGATGTTATGATCCCTGCATCTAAGAAAGAAGGCCAACTATGAAAGAAGAGAGCTCCTTCTTCACCTCAACTTACTAAATTTAGATGCTTGTCGAAGAACTTCCTCCCCATAGAGGTTTCTAATATGTAGATTAAGGCTTTCATGGCCCGGAATACTATTAAAATTATTCATGCTTTTGGGATATTCTTCTTCTTCTTCTTCTTCCCAGCATTGTCCCGTTGGTGCAGGGTCCTCTTTTTTGGTCATTGACTTTCATTTTGTCCAGTTTCGTGTGTCAGCTGGATTTAGGCCGGTAATTTTTAAGTCACCATTTATTGTGTCTTGCCAACGCTGCTTCGGTCGTCCTCTGGGGCGAAGGCCTTCAACCTCAAAATGAAGGACAGAGTTAGTAACAGTATCAGGCACTGCACGCAGGGCATGGCCATACCATCGCAGCCGTTTCTCTTTCATTTTGTCTATAATTGGGGCAACACCCATTTGCTCCTGAATTGTGTCGTTTCTGACATGGTCAATAAGGGAGATGCCCATTGTCCAACAAAGCATTCTTATTTCCATGGCGTGTAGGTGATGTTCTGAAATTTTGTCGGATGGTCGACACTCAACTCCATACAGCGCAACTGGTCGTACCACTGTCCGATATATCTTGGATTTGAGATGAAGTGGCATTTTCTTCTCGCAAAGCACACCCTTGACCTCCTTCCAAAGCAACCAGGTTGCGTTTACTTCATCATTGAAGTTGCCATCACTCTGCAGATGAGATCCAAGGTACCTGAAGCATTCTGTCTTGACTAGATTTTGTCCAGCGACTTGAATGGTACCGTCGCTTGGGTTTAACTCCAGATACTCCGTCTTTTTCAAATTCAGACATAGCCCATACTGGGAGAGGCGGTTATTCCAATCTACAACTTGATATTGGAGTTTTTCTCGTGTGACATCTGCAACCATTATATCATCTGCATACAGAAGGGTGTGTGAAAATGAAATTTTAAATTCTAAACGTTTTGAAAGGAACCTTGCCTCCTTTTTCAATAGGATTAAAACAATGTGGCCAAAGAATGCGTGTCAATGAGTGCGTTTTTCTGCCAAGGTCCATACAGTAGTTTCTGGCTGCTCTCTGGTGATGAACAGGGGAATTTCTCTAGTTTTTGTAAGCTCATTGACACACATTCTTTGGCCACATTGTTTTAATTCTATTGAAAAAGGAGGCAAGGTTCCTTTCGATACGTTTAAAATTTTATTTTCACACGGCAATATCCTAAAAGCAAGAATAATTTACACACATATTCTTGTTCTAAACTTTCTCAGATTTTCTTCATTTTATATTTTAATATACTGTAATATCATCCCTCATACACAACTTAATCATAACCAGGACACTATTACCATAGCTGACATGAAGAACCATAATGCTGATTAAAACAATTATTTACATACATACATGTATGAAAATAATTCAGTTTGAAAGAAAGTAGTAGTCTTTCCGAGCCTTATCTCTAGCCTTTGTTTCCACTCCTTCCCCCCCCCCCCCCCCGTCAGAAATATTGGCCATGCAATGTAGATAGTCTTCATATTTTTTGAGACATTACAGAACTTCAAAAGTGATATGTTTCAAAAAAAATACTAAGTATCCCTAAAAAATAAAAACTGTCCGAAGAAAAAACACATCTTGATTTTGTGGGAATTTTGTCATTTTGCTGGTTATTGCATACTAATTTTCATAACTTCACTGATTCTTTGACAACATTATTTATATTTTAACAATATTTATACACCATGATGACTTTTGTGCCTCCCAGTTTCCTTTATTGATCCAAAATGCAAATTAACGTAAATAATTTTCACTTCATTAATTTATGTATTATACACAAACAAATTGTTTAAAAAAACAATTCCTTGTCCCTGTTCATTAATATTCATGTGAAAACACAAAAACACACCTTTTAATAGTCATTGACACACTCGAAGTGGGTGTCGCAATCTTGGGTTGGTATCACAGCCTAAAACTCTTCATCTTGCTCCTCATTAAGGTGGTTGAATTTTCTTGACGTATGTGCCCCCATTTCACATCCAGATGTTTCTTGAAGTATTTTTGAGTTTCTTCTATAGCACTATGTCCCAAACACGCACCGTAGAGTTGATATCAGGACAGCGTACTGGCCAAACTAGCACATGACTTTCCACTTAATACCATGACGATATGAGAAACAAATGGACATTCTGGACATGAAAATCATCCCCAATAAAGGGAACACAAGGGAAAACATATCTTAAAGGATTTCCTTGAAGTACAGTATGCATGAGGAACTCCACATTCTCTACATAGACAGCACTGTCCTGACATCCAAACTAAGGCGGCTTCGGTGGCGTAGTTGGTAGCATGCTAGGCTTATATGCCAAGATCGCGGTTTAACACTCGGCTGAAGTCGTCGGATATTCTTAAGAGCGTTAAAAATCTCTCAGTATGCCGGCGGGCCCATGTCATAGATTTATGGCATGTAAAAGAACCTTCCACTAACTACAATTGTGCGAAGCTAAATTTGTAGGTTAGATTTGATTAAAGCTCCACAAGTTCCAACGTTCACTGCCAGGTGCCGGTTGCAGTGGCATCTAGTAGCCAAGTTCACAGCTAGGTGTCGTTGATGGTAGTATTTGGTAGCAAAAGTAAGAAGTACTTGAAATAGATCGTCTGCAGTCTTTACCTGAATTACAGACAACACACTAATACAGCCATTACAATTAACACCGGTTATCAGACAGATTCTACACACGCCCAAAGTACATGGGGCTACATGACCGCATTGTCGCTGCCCCTAAACTGAGGAAGCAACATCCCAACTAATGTCAGCCCATATCATCTCGCATTGATATGAAGTGAATCAAATTGAAAATGTTTCTATATCGATGTGAAATATCGAAGTTCTACCTTAAAAAAGGATCACGAAACAAAATGGATGCAATGAAGTATTGATATATTCGATTTTTTTAAATCCTTATTTAAGGTAGAACTTGAACAGCCCATACCATGGCAGAAACATGCTGGAATGCAGCCCTTGAAGAAAAAGACGAAAGGGAATATCTTTATCCAGTCTTCTTACATTCAGTTTCTCTGCCATTATGCGATCTAAGGAAGAATCTTGACTCATTGCTGAAAACAATAGCCTGACATAACTCTTCAGTGCTGTTCTGATGCTAACTGTAGAAGAGAAGGAGCAATTCTCAAGGCTGTCAGTTCTTCAGGGAGCATGAGGCTCATCTTTTAGGGGGATAATCTCCTCCTCATCATCATCGATCTAGATTTCAGTCACCAGTTCTCCATTCATATATGTCTAGATTATGCAATACATGAGTGAAGTGGGAATTCAGGCAGTTGTTTGGCCAACCCACTGTCCTGATCTCAACTTTCCTGTGCATGCTTAGGGCATGATGTCATGAAATGTACCTCAAGGTATTCCCAAGAAGTCATAATGCACTTTAAGACACGATTTGGAGCACATACCTCAAGAAAGCATAACAAACTTGATTAGTTGTCTCAAATTTTTGGATTAAAATTTGAAAGTCAGGGTCAGGGTTGGACAGAGTAGTAGCAAGTCATTGCCAAGGTTCAATGAAATCGCTCCACCCAATCAAAACATTAAAGGGTACACACATATGGACAAAAGGTGATCTCATAAGCCTATATTTTATAAGATGGAAATAGGCCAAAAGAGGTAAATATTGAGAAAACAAATACCCTCTGGGTGTCACATTACAAAGCTTGCACCCGGCATCCTAGGCCATTCGCTTATTATTATTATTATTATTGAGAAAACAAACAAAAATTACATTTTTAAAGCTAAATTGGAGGTCCAAGAACCTCTTGAGAGAAGTTGACGAAAAATGTAAATATGAATCAAATTGTATATGGCCATGCTTTGTGGGGAGGGAGCACTGGAAGGCCAGAGCAAGTGATCATGGCATCCTTTATGTGACTTGCCAGCCACCAGCAATCACCCAAAATTATAGTAAATATCAATCCATTTACGGTATTTACATGATGAATAGTTACATGTTACAAGTGCTTAGAATATGCGGAGTACACGCAACCAAGAATGAAATTCCATGAAAGTCCTGTTTTGAAACTTTTGCATAATTGACTTTATTCCCCCTTTTGTATTAAAGTTAAAATTTGAAAACTTTGGATATCAATAGAAAACATGTGTGACTGACATTTGGTCACTGTGCACAAGAGAGTTGCAAATGTTTTAAGTCAAACCAGCAGTTTTTACATTATTCTCATCATAAGATCAAGATATTAAAAATAACATATTTACACGTGTATAGGCCTCACGTTTTATGTTAAAATATTGAGGCAAAAACTGGGGTGGGGCTTATACTTCGAACACACTAAAAATACACATAATTTATAAAGGAATACAGTAAATTTTATTACCTGAATTCTTACATTTGATGAATTATTGATAAGTGACACTAATAACTTGGTCACTAGACTCATTATCTGTTGTAGGCCTACACCACACCGGCCATCTTCACTTCCGTCCATTGCATTTGTGATTGATGTCACCTTAAAACTTTTCTGAATCATGTCTGGAGATATTTTCTTCCAAGCGGCAACAATCCATTCGCACATCTGTGAAAGGGAAGCTCTCTTAAGGCGTCCAGATGGAGTAGTTTCTGCAGCGATGCTTATCCAATTACGGTACAGTCGTCCCAGATTTGCCCTGAAAGGTCGGTTGATGGAAACATCGAGAGGCTGCAACATTCCCGTCATACCATCAGGTATCACCACCATATTGCACTTTTCTTTCCTACACTACTCTTTAACACTGTCTCTCAAATGACCTCGAAAACTATCAAGCACGAGCATCGAACGTGGGCATAGGAGAGCACCTGGCCGCCAAAACCACACTGATTTTAACCAGTCTATGAAAAGGTCCACTGTCATCCAGCCGTTTTGTTGCACTTGAACGACAATGCCTGATGGTAACTTTTCTTTGGGAAGAGACTTGCGTTTAAAAATAGCGTACGGAATAAGCTTGTTTCCATCAGCTGTGATAGCTAATATCACAGTGCATCTTTGTTTTTCCGCACCAGCTATCCGCACCTGCACCGTACTCGCACCAATCTCATTAACAGTCGTATCTCCTAGCATGTCAAAAAACACAGGTGTTTCGTCAGCATCACCGATGGCACCCAGGTCGTAGTCATTCTCCTTTCGAAGAATGATAATATGTTTTTGAAAGTCTAGTAGCTTCTCCTAGTACGTTTCCAGAAGCCATTGCGCCATTGATGTCCGTCGCCTTATTGCCAGATCATGTCGCTTCATAAAAAGCCTGACCCATCCTTAGCTGGCTTTGAATTCAGTAGACAAAATGTTCAATTTATCGGCTATCTTCAAGTTGAAGCATTTTAACAGACACAACAAAACAATCTGCTCACGTTTTGCATATATATTTTAACAACTGCACTTCCACCTGAGGGTATTTTGCTTCCTTCCCCCGAAATGCTTGTTTATTTTTATTCGTTTTTCCGAGAGATGTTTCCTGATTCACCCAACAACAAACTTTCTTAGGATCAACATCGTATTTCCTTCCTGCCACTCTCTTACCATTCTCTTCTGCATATTTCACCACCTCTAATATGAAAAGCAAGGAAGCTTGTAGTTTAACGTGACCGTTAATCTCGAGATCATGGACCGCGGGACCTCCTTTTTACGTGGAATCCGAACCACAGGACATGGCATTTCACTTCGAAAATCTCACATGCATTGACCGGGAATGAAACCCTTGGTGAGAGGCATACAGCTATACCGCTGAGCTACCCCCCCCCCCCCTCCAATTTGAACTTTGCAGAGTGCAACTTGTTCTAACACGACCTATATTCAGCCTTCACGTCTCCAAAAGCTTCAATAATGTGAAACAATTTGAACCAGGGGATGGGCAAGTTTCCACTATCTGACGGATTTCCATCCCCTCCCATTGCGGCAGGTCATATACTATATAGCACTCTTCTTCAAGGTCGTGCAGTGTGGAATTCAAGAGCCATCAAGCACCAAAACAATTTACGGTGTTGCCACTACTATTAGAACAGCCGCGTAGAGTAAGATATTTTAAAATACCATAGTACGGTATGTCTTATAAGTAGGGTGGGGCTTATACACAGGCAACTTTATTTCCAACATAGTATGTCTTGAAACAAGGGTGGGGCTTATACACGGGCGGGGCCTATACACGCATAAATACAGCATTTGTTTCTAACGGTTAACTTTACTATCAGCCAACTTATAACTAAATTAGAAAAATTATATATTGAAGACTTTCAGTTATTAGTTCATGTAATGCACAAATAATGCAAGCCATGCTGATGGAAGTTAAAAAATTAAAATGTCTAATCCCAGCGGGACTCAAACCTGCGACCTCCGGCTTCGTATATCTGTTCTCCGACCACTGAGCTATCGTTTTGGCAATGATACATCTATGACACCAGCTTGTGCTAGCCTATCATACAGAGATTGTTGCCCACCTGGGAGTCAGATATTTTAACTCTCGAACTTCCATCCACGTGGCTTGCACTACAGTATTCGTGCAATTACACGACCTAATATCTAAAATCCTTCATTTGTATCATTGTGGGTTGTGAAAATCCAATTCAATAGGAAAATTTTGTAATTTGTTCTTCTGTAAGCCATTTGGTTACTATGCTCTTTATCTCCGAACTCAATGCACATAATTTCTGCACTAACAGTTAAATGTTGTGTCTTCAAGTCAACTCCTGCATGGACGGAGTTCCTCCAGATGTTTCTATTTTCCACAAAGTCTCTCAGTGACATATTCATTGTACGAGGTGGTACCCAAAAATACGAGAATTTGATTGTACCGGTCAAACTGGTAGTACGATGACATTCCGCCGCTAGGTGTCTCGAGGTACACATCTTAGCTACTGCAGTACAAAGTTGCATCATCTTTGGCGTACACAGTTGTGAGTTGTAGTGGTGCGTGTCAGGATGTGTTTCAGTGCTTCAGCAAATTGTCAAATGGATAATGTGAAGAAGCAAAGGATTTGCATCAAATTCTGTTTCAAGTTGAAGAAAACTGCAGCTGAAACCTACCGCATGCTGACAAGAGGCATTTGGTGATGGTGCACTAAGTCAGCAAGAACATTTGAGTGGTTCAAGCGCTTCAAGGCCGACAATCTGTGGAAGATAAATATTCTGTCGACCGTCAACATACACAACACTGGATCATGAAAGTGAGTGACGTGATTCTTGAAGACAGAATGCAGACATGGGCTGTTGTAAGGTAGATGTCTGCGAGGTTTTGAGTCGACTGAGGGAAAAATGGCCCGAGTTGTGGAAAAAGAAAGACTGGTTGGTGCACCATGACAATGCACCCATGCACACGTTGCTCATTGTGAAGGAATTCCTGGCTAAAAACAACATGGCAACGGACCTCCACCCTCTCTACTTGCCAGACCTAGTCCCGTGCGACTTCTACCTGTTCCCGTAGAAGAAAATCGCGTTGAAAGGGCGAAGTTTTGACTCCATTGATGACATCCAAGTGGAATCCCAATGGATCCTGAACACGTCCTGACACGCACCACTACAACTCACAACTGCATGTGCCAAAGATGACGCAACTTTGTACCGCATTAGCTAAGTCATATACCTCGAGACACCTAGCGGAAGAAAGTTGTCCTACTACTGGTTCAACCGGTACAATCTAAATCTCAGATATTTTGGTTACCACTTCATATCTTTGATGGAGTCGATCCACCTCAATGCTGCAGTACTTCGATTTAAAATTCAATTTTCTTTGAGGGAGTCTAGTTTTTTAACCTTTTTACTCCCACGGTGGGTGAGTGGATAGTGTGTCGGTCTACTAACCCCAAGATACCGGGTGAGTTAGCCGAGGTCGTTACGGCATGACTGTTGGCAGTCGCTCACATCCGGGAGGCGAGGAGGTTCGAATCCCCCCGCCGGCAACCTTGAAGATGGTCTTCTGTGGTTTCCCATCTTCCTTCCAGGCAAATGCCGGGGTTGGTCCCTAACTATAGGCCACAGCCGCTACTTTCCAACTCCTCGTCCTTACCTTCCTTCCAACTTACCTCCCCAACGGTACTTGTAGCTCACCCATTGGGTGTCCGTCTCGAAGCAGCTACAACACTGGCGAGCCGAACATGTCCTCGGACACTCCCGGCACTAAAAGCCATACGCTAAAAAAAAAAAAAGATTGCAGGTTCGCTCCTGGCCGTGGTAAGTGATTTTTTTGAAAGGCGGCAAAAATACGACACGCATGTCATATGATGTTGGCATGTTAAAGAACCCATTTGAATTCAGTAGGCCGTGTTCATAATGGCAAAATTAATCTCGGGAGTTTCCGCCAACACAAAGTTCCTCATTTCTCTACTAGAAAGTGCTATAGTGTTCAAGGAGTTTAGATATCTAACCTCCTCGACTTTCATAGTGATTCAAGGAACAATGTAATTCGACATGCAAGCTACCCTCTGGGTGTCAAATTACAAAGCTTGCACCCGGCACCCAAGGCCATACGATATTATTATTATTACTCCCATGCCCGAATTAACTCGGACATCCAAGTGTCATCCGCTGTCCCAACCATGAGTTAACTCGTATTTCAAATGCCCCGCTCTCTCCCGGTCCCGAGTTTAATCACTATTTCACCCCCGGGTAAGGGTAGTTTTTATTTTGGGGTGGAAATAAGTCGTCCATAGAAAAAGAGGGTTCACCCCGAGTCCTATGATACCCCATATGTTTAAATCCGATAATTGGTTAGCGAGATACTTAAAAGCCGATGATGTATTAGGTTTTTTTTTAATTTTTTTTTAATAACTCATCTATAAATAATAAAAGCCCCAAGTGCGCATGCATACATTTCACCCCCCAGGTAAGGGTAGTTTTTATTTCAGGGTGAAAATAGGTCATCCGAGTCCTATGACATGTCACATGTCAAAATCCGACCATGGGTTCAGGAAATATAACATATAAGTGTAGTTAGGTCCCCCAATTATCACTAGGGGTCTTCGGTACTGAAAATTTGGGTTCGGTACGGTTCGGTTCGGTAAAAAAATTTGTACTTCGGTTCTCGGTACAAAATCGGTTCGGTACAGCTCGGCTGATTTTAACATGTTAAATTAGAGTAATTTGTAAACCATTAAGAAAAAAAGTAACACATGAGTTCTAATGATTATACAGTAAACCAAATACTTGCCAAATAGCACAATTTTTATTTAAAATACAGAAAAATGTACAGCTAATAATCTCATACAATGTTCCATTAACTTTCAAACTTGCCCTTTTAGTGTGGAGTAAGCCAATTGATGCACACATTAAATAGACATTAGGCTCACACTGGAACACTCAAGTCCATAATTTAATTTTATTAATCAGAAGAGTTATTGTGCTCTAGTAGTAGAACTTCACTTATACGATTTCCAGGGGACCAAAGAAAAAAAACACGCATAAATGTGAAAAACGCGTAAATGAAAGTCGGTAAATAAAAACTGCAAAATGTATGTGACAATATGGGTTTTACAGGGACTATGTTTTAAAAGCGACAGGGACCCTCGCTCGTGCCGCGAGCCGGTTCTCGCCAAGCACTTTGCCGTATGCGCTTCTTGACGCCACGGCTTTAACAGTCCATATTCTTTGGACTAAAGTATATTACAGCTGAAATAGAGTCAATCGGTGCTGAGGAACTTCAGAACGTAAATGACAACTTCATGAAGAGGTGCCAGCGATGTGCAGCAATGAATGGCGAACATTTTCAGCACCAGCTGTGAACTATGACTGTGCCGCGCGAGCTACGCATTACGGCAAGTGCCTGGCGGGAGACAGGCTAGCAACGCGGGCGGCGGGCGAGCGAGGGTTTCCGTTAAGAAGTGAAAAACAAGAAATAATAATACGATTGTTTAACTATAATCGGCAATATGTAACAAAACAACTACAAGAGAAAGGCACCCAGATATAACAAAACAAAGAAAATTGAGTCACTTTACGAAGTAGTCTGTTATCTTGACTTGTTTTTTGTTGGCCGAGGCCACGGCGTGAACAGTATTTTCAAACCGATATAATTCGGCCATTATTTCCTCAGAAACGTTATGGTGCGTCACAAAATGTTTGATAGTCCATAGAGCATTGACAGCATCATTAAAATCCACTGTATTATTCTGCGGCTCTTCATCGTCATTAATAAAATGCCGTAGTGTAGGCCTAAATTAACATCTTAACATAAGCTTCAGATGTTGTCTAACTGTGTTTTATGGCTGCTTCCTGTTATTTTGAAAGGCTAACACAATAATAGCGCTTGCTTATTACGCAAGCTGTTCTTCCTTGTTACGACACTCTGGCAAGCGAGTGTCGCCGTGACCACCAGTGTCGCTCAAGGCCATCGTAACATAATATAGCACGCGGTGCATCCTTCCGAACGGAAGTACAGGCGGTAACAAATGTTTGCATTCGAACATACGTACTTCCTCAGAACACGCAATGTATAAATGATGCTTTATATTGCAAGGGACTTAAAATATTATCGTATAAGCGTGAAAAACGAATAAATGTAAAACGTATATCGGAGATAAATTAACATGGAAAGTATAGGCATTTTGCCGGGACCAGGAAAAAATCGTATAGAAAACATATAAATATGAACCGTATACAAGAAGTTTTACTGTATTTAACTAACTATTGAAGTAAAACATTGATGATGAAGGACAATACTTTGGATGTCTAAAAAAAAGTTTCCTTAAATTACGGTATTTATGTCTCTTGTACCGAACCGAACTTTTTACCGAGTTTTTTATCGTCTCGAACCAAGGTCGGTAATTTCCTTTGTACCGTACCGAAACCGAAAAATCGGTGCACCGTCGACCCCTAATTATCACCACATCATCATAATCCTCAGGGACTCACCACTTGCTTTACTGCCTAGAAACCCCAACTTCCAACCCGGGATGGGGCATGCATAAGCAGGAAAGATTTGGGTGTGAAAAGGTTAACAGTACTTCTGTGCAAGCTTGTCCATTTCTAGAAAGATGATAAATGTTTCAGCTTAAAGCTACAAGGTAACAAAACAGACAACCATTTAGAACACATTCTAAGACCTTGAACACCGTCTCGAACAATATTGTCACCCAAGATTAAAAGACACCCATTGAATGAACTTGCGGCATACTACTGTGTCAGAATAATATTATCCATTTCAGGTCTGTATTGAATATGTTTACTAATAAAACTATCAATATTCTCCGTCTTTTCAATACAATATTAATAGTCTATTTATACAATACGTTTGTGCGAAACATGTACCCAATTGTATAAATATACTATTAATATTGTATTGAAAAGACGGAAAATATTGATAGTTTTATTAATACTACTGTGTACCATTTTGCAAGGCATTTCCAACACATTTTTTTTAATGAACCAATCCCTGTAAGTCAAAACTTTCAATGTTTGAGTTTTGCATTGCTCTACTAAAATCTAGATCAATAGAGGAGAAAATAAAACAGCAGTCATTAGCAAGTCTGGACTTCCAAAATATTAAACAGGAACTACCTATTTTCCCAGCGATATGTGGCAATTATTATGCAGCAAGAAATGCATTTTGTGAAAAAATTTATTAACTTAATTCATTGCAAAAATTACAGAAATAAAATTTTAAAATTATATTTGTATATTATACCACCTCAATAAAATAATGATTTTGTCTGTATATTCACAACCTTAAAACATTCCATAGATATAAATGACTTAAAATGAGAACTATTCACTAATATAAATCGAAAAACTTGAAAACTTCACTCTATTGGTAAAATCAGAAGAGCTATAAAAATTACAGTCAGGTTTGAAATCCCAGTAAAATCTTCAGAAGATCATGATGTCACAACCAAATGTATTCTTATCAATAATGACTAGCATATTTAAGGATACACATTAACCATGAAGAAACATGCAGCACCATTAAGAAACATATCACAGATGAAAAGTTAGAAAGGTCAGTAATAGGAAAAATGTTCTGAGAGTGATGAAAGCATGTACCTGCATGCTAGCCACAAAGAACTTGTAAATCCCAAAGCACAAGTATCTTGAAGAGTTTAGTGTGTTAATGAGCAATCATGTCACATTTCCCATCACACAGGCAACAAACCTTGCTGCACTTCCACTGAGCCATCCGGGTTTACTCTAGGTACTGCACGTGGCGTCCTCTTTTCCAGAGCAGCAGGATCCAAGAGCAAGACTGGACCTCGACTGGTTTCATTGTCTGACATCCCTTTGTATTTCCTGCGTGGCTTAGGACATGGAGGTGTAGTGAATGACGAATCATTTCTTATACGAGAAGCAGGAACAGGCAATTGAGAGTTATCCAACACTGATGATGTGACTGGATTTGTCTTTCTAGTAGCAGGTTGAGGTTTCGATGAGGTGATGTTCGGTTTCTTGAAAGGAGAGTCAAATCCATTTGAGGCTGATTTACTGTTCGACTGATGTTCCGAAATAACTTCTATCTGTCCATTTGTACTGCTCGAGACTTCTCTACTGGGTTCAACAAGAATGAGGGGACTGGATTGTTCCACTGTAGGACTATTCATGACATCCAAGTCTTTCGGCACAGATATCTTTCGCAAGCCAGAATTGGCATTCTGATCCTTTTTACGGCTCTCAACAAAAAGCCCTTCCATGATCCTTTCACCTAATTCCTTTCGAACTAATTTTTTTGAATCTCGACGTTCAAATACAAAGCCAGTATCATCCTCGTCTTCAGTGGTAGCAACAATAGGAATATCAAGATGTGACTTGTGTTTGCTTTGATTTATATTACAGTCACCAACACCAGAAACATTGTGCCTGCTTCCAAATATTGGCTCAGAATGAACAGCAGTAAGAGTTTTTAAATGGTTCTTTTGATTCTTTACTTCATCTAGCAAGAAGGGTTCCAGAACAATAGGTATATCACCCATTGCTCCATACATATTAGGTAAAACACCATCCTCAGGATTTGGAGACAATACTCGTCGTGGATTTAAGTTCTCAGACAGCTCTTTAGACTTCCTCCTTTCTTCCCCAGAAGGCACTTCCTTGGCAATATCTCGGGTTTTATGGACTTCGAGGATAGCGTTGTTATTCTCTGTTAGGAACCACCAGATACAGAAAATAAAAAAATAAATAACAGAAATAATAATACATAAAATCAAAAAATAAAGTTAAATAAAAGAATGCTTTAATAAAATACCCCAAACAAATGGTTTAACTTCTAAATACACACTACTGTACCAACTGTCAACAGAAGTTTCCAAACACCAATACTAACTTCTTTACGGAGACAACACTGTACTATATTTATGCTAACTTTGTACCATGAGAACTTTATAAATAAACTACAATATGCATCAGAAATACAGCAGAACAATAAAAACTACAGTTATGAGTAATGAGCGATGCAAGAAGGAGCACTTTGCCAATCTTCAAGAATATTCCACAAGATTGAGTACAGTATTAGGAAACACACCCGAAAAATATATCTACTCTGCTAAATCTTTTAACAGCGGAACAGGCTCTGGGCAAAGTCAATTAAACAACAGTTTAAACAAACTAGTATTTATTTACTCTAAAATACATAGCACTGTTGACCCGACACAAAATGAACTGAACTGCGTGTGAGGTTGAAAACAAAACACTGTGTGTGTATTGTGTGTGCATCGTAGATGGCAGCACTAGATTTGAAACAACACCGATACTCGTGTTCAATTGTTTATTATTGTTTATTATTGTTTTTTGTAGGTTAATGTGTTCTAACTTCTTTGAATTAAACCGACTGGAAACATCCTATATACGATCTCAGTCATTCGAAGTAAAAACATCAAGTCATGCAATTTTCAACCAATTTAATTTGGATTACAAAGAAACCTTGATGATAGAATTTCTTTAATAAAAAGATTCTACTATTGAAAATAAAGTCACATTGGAAATCTATTCCACTTGAAATTTTCTGGAATATACTCCACCATGATATGGAGTATGGGTTAGGAGCAAACAGCAGGAGGGAAACAAAAAACATACTTTGAAATTGTCATTTAAGTACAAAGTAATAATGATATACTGGTACAATGTACACAGCTCATCACCATCAATGAGAGGAAAGCAGTACATATCATTGGGCTGCATGTGAGAGACTGATATAATTCTTGTGTGACGAGGGGTTCTCTTATTGATGGCAATAAACCATAGACGACATGGCAAGAGAGCTTTGAAAGTTATAAGGATTCAAAAGTGTGATACTCGTACCTCTGGTGTAATTGCCCAGACATTGCATGCCATTCCAAATACAGTACAGCACTATAGATTACCAATACCGGACACTCCCTGTTAAAACAGGTGACATCCATGTAGTGGCGATCCTAGTGACTAAGCCTTTCACACAGCTTAGTGACAATGCAATTGTTTGGAGAAAACAGGAATGATCTCCATTAACACTCCTAGGCCAATTACAAGGCCCACCCAGAAATTAGGTTTCCCCATTGTTTGATAAAAAGAAAACATAGTTACATGGAAAACTTCATTGGCACCAGATACAGCAATATGTGAGAGCTATTTTTTGAAATAATCACCACCAGAATTGAGACACCTGTCATATCGTGGGATCAACCTTTGTATTCCTGTGACGTAGAAGTCTACCGCCTGGGAATGGAACCAGCGTGTGTCATTCATCCTCTGCTCTTCGCCAGTGTGAAAATGCTGACCGGAAGACAGGAATTTCTTGAGGAGCAACAAAAGATGGAAATCGCTTGGGAGCAAGATCAGGACTGTACAGTGGATGATCAAACAGCTGCCAGCCAAACTCTTGCAGTAAGCAGTATGTGGTCGAGCATTGCCATGGATCAGCAGAACACCTGCACAGAGTATTCTACGCCTCGTGTTGAATGGCCCGATGCAATTTCCTTATTATTTCACAGTATTTCACTGTTTCACCTCTGGGCAGGAATTCAATGAGCAGAATAACGCCCTTCCTGTCCCGGAACACCGCACACAACACTTTCGCCAACGACAGTCTGTTTGAATTTCTTCTTGCCCAGAGATCCACAGTGATGCCAATGCATTGACTGCTGCTTGGTTTCTGGGGTAATGTGAGCAACCCGTGTCTCCTGTCGAGAAAATCGTTGCTGTCTTTAAGGTGCTGCTCCTAAGTCCTGCGTTTTGTAGTCAGGTGTCAGGTTCTTTGGCATCCACCTGGCACACACTTTCTTAAACAGAAGGTCCTTAGTGACAATTTCATGCAACAAGGATCGCAACATCTGCAGATAATGGCTGCAGAGTTTCATAATCATGAAGCAATGATTCTCCATAATGTGCTGCTGCACCAGCTCCACAAGGTCATCATTGATGAGGGATAGTTGCCCACAGTCCTCTTCATAATGGACATTTTAACGACCTTCAGCAAATTGCCTACACCAGTGATGCACCGTCCGTTTGCACATGACCTTCCGCCCGTAGACCCGACAGCATTGACGAATTTCATTCGGTGCTATGTTTTGTGCATTAAAAAAAGTTATCACAGACCGAACCTTGCAGGCGGCGGGAGTCTGAATGAGCTGTAATTTCGAGCCACTATTGCTGCGCTACTAACAGCAGTCGGGACTAGTCCAGCCGGTATAGGATTGCTACGTCATAAATCTGTCGTGCATTCTTATATTTCTCAGCTAAATATGTTTACTTTAAAACAACAACAAAATAGGGAAACAATTTCTCGATGGTCCTCGTATAACGTCCATCACTGTTGTAACTCATCGGTGGGTCAACACAAATATGCCCAATGAATGGGCGGGGTTACAATGTAGATGTCTAAATAAACACTCCTGGAAAAAATAAATGTATTAGTTATGATTATTGTAATGGGTCAATTTTCAGGTTATGAGTTTTGACCGTCAAGCGGTCATCATTACATCCTGATCACTGGGTTGAGGTTTAAATTTATATACAAATATTATCTGTGTGGTCTAATTAGGCTTAGTATAAACGGGTCTAGTTGATGTTTATATTACGATTCGCAGCTTGAATCTCGTTATGTAAGATTAGTTTGTTTTATAAGGGTTTGTGAACTACGTATGAGTATTGCGCATGTATATAGTTAGAACAACACAAAATAACAAATAAAAATAATAAAATTAGAACATGCACTTGAATTCTATTATGTATATGGTAACTTATCTCAGCGCAGGCGTTGGTTGTACGGGTGTTACGCCTTCACATGTCTACTTGCTAAGGCGCGCATCAGTCTGAACATCATTGTGCAGATGTTAGCAGAAGTTGTACAAACCAATTTTAAAGGACTGAAGCTGGAATGACTTATAAAAGTGGTGTATGTTATGAATTATGGAACTATTTTCATTACTATTGCAGGCCATTTATCCCATCTGTCAAAGTCCAGACAATGGCCAATGTCTGTTTTGTTTATTAAATCTTCAATAGTAATTTGTAATTCTCTCATATTTTCCTTAATTTTTATAATCCATCTAATATTACTCATATTATTCCATAATTTGTCTATCCTCCAACTGATTCTACTTTTTGGTGTCCTGATTAAATGTCCAATGTGCGTATCTTTTTTCTAAATGTGTTCATTACCAGTTCCATCTCCTTATAGACTGTTTCATTAGAAGCTAGTGTCCAATGTCCTTCCACTTGATATTGTTGTTGGTTTTTTTTTAAACAACATTAAATCCAACACATGTTATAGATTATTATTCAAAAGGATGACAAGAGGAGAATAATGTTGCATATGGATAATAAATAACCCTTGCTAGTTTGCACACGCCAGCTATGAACAAGGTACAATATCACATAATGCATGTTAACAGTTTGGAAGAAGCAATCAACTAAATGTAGGCATTCATAATGTGCACCTAACACCAAAATTTACCTCAAACTGAATTGAGGAATTTTCATTTATGCAATTTTCCATTATATCTATTCTCTAGCACATGCAATGAGCAAACACTGGGACCTAAAACAAGTGCAGTTGACTTGGAAAGGCAAATGATATGTAGGGTCCAGTTTCAGGGTAGAAGGTAATAACATAAAGCTGCACAGTCAGCATTTCTCAACCTAAAACAAGTGCAGTAACTTAGAAAGGCTAATAATATGTAGGGTCCAGTTTCAGGGTAGAAGGTAATAACAAAGCTGTGCAGTCAGCATTTCTCAACCATTCATGCTTTTCTAACAGAGAATGCTCAGCCGCCTGGGTCAAACTGAGAAATCATCAGTCGCTGAGCATTCTCTTTTGCCCGGTCATGATGTACAGTATGGGGACACGGAGATACTCCCCACGACCACACAATACCACGCCAGGCTGCAACGGGAAGCCATAGAAATATTCTAACACCCCGACAACTTCAATCGAAAGGAAGAAATTGAACGTGTGCGTAATACATGGATCCCGGCCCTTAGGAACACCAAGGCCAAGATATCACGCACACGTCAACCTGAAGAACCTTCCCGCTACAGCCCGGCAGTCTCCCAGGGAACACCTGACCCTCAAAAGCTCGGTCGCCGAAGCCGGAGCACGCACATCAACCCGCAACATGTACGCAAGACGATCCGGCCGGAATGCGAAGAGAACGCTCGGCTCACCATGCTAATTTGATGATCCAAACTGCCTTTCATCCGTTAATTCATCGCCAAGATCCACCTAGCGAACAGTCATATTCAAGCAACAATACCCTACTACAAACCGTTACCCATTATTTCAAGCCTCTTCCTCAATCCACCGCTGACCAAGGAAAGGAGCGGAACCCTTGATAAATAATTGCACTCATTCCAGGTTCCGTATTGACCATGTTAACATGAAGTATAACATAAATTTCTCGCCAAATCAATACTTTTTACTTACATAAAAATTCTATAGGTACAGGTGTTTTTGTTATTTAGTGAGGTTATCGATGTTATATGATGTTTAACACCAATAAGTGGGCTGAGGAAGAAAACATTGTGTGTTTTCGAAACATGTACCTATAGAATTTTTATGTAAGTAAAAAGTATTGATTTGGCGAGAAATTTATGTTATACTTCACCCTTGATAATGCCGGACGCAGTTTCCGGTGAAACGTCGGGAGATATCCTGTCTGGACCACGGCCTACAAGCCCGAAAACTTGTACTTAATTATGAACGCCGGCCGTGAAAGCTTAAGCTGTTATATCATATTAAAATTGGTTAAAATTCTCAAAAATTTGTAAAAACTATGACGACTTTTGTTTTAACATGAATACCATAGGTTGCTTGAAGTCAGAATCTCATTCACTGTATTGCACTAGTCTAATGTAGAAAATTGTTCCATTAGTGAAAAAATTCACTTTTCAAAGCAATATTTTTTTCCCATTTATAGATCGTTCTTCATATGATAGGGTTTGATCTACTTGGTCCTCTTGACTTGGATTTCACTAATCTCCACAAGAGAGATTGTCATCTTATGTCAGTCCAAAAGTCTGGTTCAAGATGAAAGTTCAGACAAGCTGTTCCCTACAAATTCAACACAACAGAAGAAACATAGCAGGTTTAATTATAACATGATTGGATTTCTCAGTCTAATGGAACAATTTTCCACATTAGACTAGTGCAATACAGTGAATGACATTCTAACTTCAAGCAACCTACGGTTATCATGTTAAAACATATGTCGTCGTAGTTTTAACAAATGATTTTAGAATTTTAAGCAATTTTAATATGACAAGTGAATTTTTAAACTTTTATGCATGCAAATACTAAGAGTGATACCACATGGTATGGATTCCACCACGTATTATGTTAAATACTGTATTAGCAGAATGTTAGGTTCTGATATATGAGCCCATTGGTTCATAACATGTCTGTATTTTTCAACTTGTATCAGTGTTTTTATATGGATTGTTATTACAAGTGACAATTGTATACTGTAAATGCTTAAGGCTGAGGAAGGGGGAATTGTTGGTCCCCCGAAACATGTCCCTTAATTAAATTAACTTTCAACACAAGTTGTATCGATTGGGAGGAAAACAAAATTAATTCTAATTTCAATTATATTGTCAATACGGACCACTATGTATATTAGCAATAATATTCCCAATGATATATTTTATAGTCAAAATCATCTCAACTTCCTTTACTGTTCTCAGGGACACCAAGATTCCACACAACTTTATCCTTAATTCTAGAATTGACCCTGGACTGAAAAATAGATAGCTATCACCTTCACCTTTGATGCTACCTATTCTACTTTCCCCATTCTCTCACCTGCCCAAATCTACCCCTCAACTGATTGACATACTGTACAACACAATAAAACTCACTCTACATCTCTTCCTGGTCTAACAGTGATCTAACGTGTGTGTGTGTGTTGTGTTCTTGCCACTGACAAGTCACTCATCCTCTATATTTCCCTATCTGGATTGATAATATTGTCTGTATTTTGACTAATTTTTAACAATTAAAGGAATGATACTTTTATATTTAAAAATTAACATGAACAAAACAAAGAGATAAACAACCAGCCAAATTTATCGTATTTGATAATGATGATGATAACTGCTGTTTTAAGGGGTCTAACGTCTATGTTAATGGCCCCCCTTTTTTTTTACTCATGTATTAGCTGCTATCGCATAAAAGCTACTGTACACTCACAATTTTCTACCGAAAAATTGGCATAAAATTTTGTTCCAACAAGAGTTGCACACAAAATTTGCAGAATTTCTATAAAAGGATTTAAATAATTTCTTTTATTTTTTATTTTTTCTCCCTGTAGGAATTAACATATCTGTCTATTATCTTAACATTCTCACCCCCATTAGTGTACTGTGCTCCCAGTTCTAACTCCTCACGCCATTTAAGTTGCCAACTTAGATTTCTATAAAATTGAAGTTAATTACAAGAATAGCTGGATTCCTCCACCATCTTCTATCATAAATGAGGAGTTTTCAAAAGTCCATGAAATCCCAATTTAAACAATAGGAATATCTAACTGCTAAATGATATTTTAATAGCACGGTTGCTTGATCCGACAAAAAAATAGTAACAGTAACAGCGGATGCACTGTGCACAGCAGAACAAACAGCTAACGTGAAATGTGTCACCTTGGCAGCCACCGTATAAAACCATGCTTTGCGAGTGCGGAGTTGATTCGCTGCCCCTCGGCGAGCAGCAACTCAAGACTCTTCCTTTAGGGGTCCATCATTCATGCTGCTAAGTTTTGAGACATGCCAGCGTATCAGAAATTTTCCTTGCCCAAGAATATCTTTAAAACAACAGTCAATTTCCAGGCATGGGTATTTCTTAAATTCTAGCCAACTCTCAAAAACAAAAAAATAGGGAGTGACTTTTAAGAGAGGACAAAGAGTTTTAATTTTCTTATGACATCTTCCAGTTATACGTATGTTCTGAAGGTGCACTTGAATCCTTTGATTACCATCTCCAGGTTTAATTCTGCCAATAATGTCTTGTTACAAACTATCTTGAATGTAAAAGCATGGTTGAGAAACACAGATACAACATCAAAGTGCAAGATCATTCCACATCAAAGGGGTGGTATAGGAGGAAGGAGGGGAATGTGGTTACCTTTCCTGAGGCGTACATCTTGGCAGTCAGGTGACAGGACGGCCTGGTAGATGGATGTGTCCTCGTCATCCTCCTCACTGCCGCCTGCACGCGTTAACAATACCCTCACATATATGCACCCAACCACAACATAAATGAGATGTGCTCTGCGCAATTTAAGTTTGTTTAAAGCGAAGCAATGTGCACTAACACACAACAATTTGATTTGAAAACACTGTTTATGGCAAAAGACCTCTACTCAAAAAATAACAGTTTTATTCACCCATTCCTTTAGAAAAAATATTGAGTTCTATTGGACTTTGATTTTAAAATGGTGAGTTGGAAACTAGTATAAAGAAAAGTGAACATACTGATAATTCAGAAAAGATGACTTGCTTAAATGATGATATGAATTACCAGTGAGAAAAAAAAAATATATAATTCAATGATATTACGATGTCAGAGAAAAATTTACATTAATGTTATAAAATAAACTTTTATTTTTATCCTTTACATTTAATAGGCTACTTATTTCATTTAGTCTGGAAGAAGATGTCATTGACAAATATGGCACCATTTACTGAATCTATGTTAGCTCCATTATAAAGTTTCAAAAAGGCCCTAATGAATATCTTTAGAAGTATTAGTTCAGTCAAAGTACAGTATAAACAAAACATCATGAGTTAAGTAAGTTGTTTGAGCTACTCTTTCAAGTTCTCTAAATGAAGGTACACATCAATGAAAATGGAATTTATATAACTGCTTAGTATGTTTGCATGCAATCTGACAACGTCCATAGAAATTACACACCTGTGGTCCCAGAGTCCCTCTCAAGAGGCACGGACAGTCCATGAGCTTCTAGACGCTCCTTTAGATGTTTGGGGCTGCTAGGAAATTCAGCTGCAACCAAGGGTGCAATAACACTTACATCTAAACTACTGAACACCAATCATTAGAAAAAAATATATAAACTATTTACACCTTAGAGGAGGTGAAGGAAGGAGAGGGTATAATTATTTATTTAACTAATTGTTAGGATATTATATTGTTGTATACATTGTATACAGTATTAATATAAGGTGCGTTCAAAAAGTAACGAGCCGGAGGCTGGAATGTGCAAACTGGTGACGACATCAGCTAATCGTGGCGTGTGGAACGAGGTGTGGTTCCGACCAAAGTGTGGAAGGTCACAGCCCGTCGCTAGAGGGCGCGTGTGCACATCACCTGACGATACAAAGCGAGCAGCAGCATGCATCAATCGTCCAACGCTGCCAGTCGCATTGCAAACAGTGATATAGAGGCGTCAACCGAAGGGCAAAGAGGTGTTGTTTGGTTTCTGACAGGAGTAGGGGGAACGGACATTCATCGCTGAATGTCACAAGTGTACGGCGAACACTGCATGTCCCTTGCAAAGGTCAAGGCGTGGCACAAGCGCTTCAGGAAAGGACGGGTGTCGTTGGCCAATGATGCCCGGTCTGGGGACCCTCCTGCATTACCGATGACAACGTCCAGCTGGTTGATGCACTCATTACCCAGGACCGCCGAGTGACAGTGAACGCCATAGCCGCTGTGGTCGCTCCACAACAATGCATGACCTCATACGGCCAACACAGTCGCGGCACTCCTGCAGAAATTCAAATGGGAGTTTCTCGGCCACCCTCCATACAGTCCTGACCTCTCTCCCTGTGATTATGCCATGTTTGGTCCCCTGAAAAGGGCTCTGTGGGGCCAACGATTCATCTCGGACGCCGACGTCCAGCTGTACGTGCGGAACTGGTTCACATCACAGCCCAGGGAATTTTATGAGACAGCCATTCACCGCCTCATGTCACAGTGGGGCAAGTGCCTCAACAGCCAGGGCCAATACTTCTAACATACAGGTACTGGTTTCTGTAATTATGCCTCCGGCTCGTTACTTTTTGAACGCACCTTATAATAATGATGTTATTGGTTTTACATCCCTTTTAACAACTGCAGCTTTTAGAGACGAGGTGCCAGAATTTTGCCCCGAAGGGAATCTTTAGCCCCTATGCTGCCATGTTCGACTTGGCAATCACACTCCATCAGCTGCCGTATTCGACTTTAGTCCACGGCCTCAGAATTTTGTAACCGCTTGAAACAACATTCTTCTGACGTCAAATAAGTGACGGACTCTCTTTGTATTGCTCTGTGATGTGCTGCCGTTTAGTGGTAATACCAGAAACTTCAAATTTTAATACAGTGAGTCAAGCAGCCAGCTTGCAGTTATGTTGTGTTGTATGTAAGCCAATATTGTACTTGGATGTTATTTTATGTCACATTTGAGTGAAACTCTTGATTTATACTGCTAGTGGTGCTTTGAAGATTAATTTTCTTCTAGTAATATAGGCCTACATATCCCACAGAATATTTCGGAAGAAAGCCTCCTAGAAAATTATGCATGTCAGGTACCTCATAAAAGGGGAAGAAAACACTCATCTCCTAAACAAGTGGCCAGACTAACAGAGAGGCACTTTCCAAAACAATTCAAGGACAAGAAACAAAATCCCAATTGTACTGTGTGTTCCATCATTGCACAAAGAAAGGGAATGGGGTGTGCCGGCATAAGCCACTTTTGTGGCAATTGCCCAGGAGATCCATCACTGTGTATTGCACCATGTTTTGAAAAGTATCACACGATCAAGTGTTACAAAGAGTACAGTACTTGCCTGTGCTATTAGCACATGGACTGTAAGGGAGATGGTGTTTTTCTATTTTTACAGTTTAGTCAACATAATGTAAACATGTTACAAATAATTGTGAAAATATTCCCTTGCAGTGTTCCAGAGTAAGTCTATACTAATAAATACCGTAACAAGTAGTTCCGTGCAGAACTAAATAGCCTACTTTCATATATCCTACTTATGTTAATTGCCTCTATCAACATAAATTTCAGCTTGATTGCTGTAATAGATTCGTAGATATTGAGAACCGTCTAAATATTTAGGATGGTCGCCTTTTTTGGATTTTTATATATGCAGGCCATAGAGTTATTACTATTAGATGACGATTATTGCATAGGTTCATTATTCAAACGTTGACTTCCGATTGCATGATTAGGACACAACAAATAAAAACTTGATTTTAAAATTTCGCACAACCGTCATCTTGTGGTAGTGTAAACAATTGAACTAAATTACATATCAGTGCATTACAATGTGTATTAAGATTTGCTGTACCAAGTTTCACTGCGCTTGGATGATTAAATCGCGAGGAAAGTCTATTTAAATGTTTCAACTTTGCTTCGTCGCCATGCTCGTTTTGTACTTAACAGGTTTTTGGAAGTCACATAGGTAAACTTGTAGTAGTGCACTTCATCACCATGCAAAATTTCAGGGTTATATCGGAGAACAGCGTGAGAAAAAGAAATCTGGACTGGGACAAGATCGTGGAAGAAGAATTGTGGAAGGAAAGAGGAAAGTGGAGAAGTGCCATAAATACCCCGACCCGGCAGGAGCTGAATAAGGGGAAATGATGATGATGATGATGATCGGTAATAGTTTTGGGGATATAGAATGCCGGTGAAATATTTTGCACAGACGCCATGGTGGATTGGTGTGACGTAATAAAATTTCAAGGAGCCTATTTTTTTTGTTTTTTTGTTTTCATAAATGAAAATACAAGGGAAAAAAGGTGATTATGACTAAAGAAAAAATGAAATAAAGTCATATACTGTACATACATAAAAACGTTCTTCCACTTTTTCATTTTTGTTTTGCCTTTTTTTTTTTTTTTTTGCAGTGTATGTGTACCCACTAAAAATATTTGTCATAATAGTACTTTTCGGTGGTCTTGAGTGTGTATGTAATCCGAAAATAAAGTTATTTGAGGTAAGAATAAAAAATAAAAATAAAAATTAATTTCTCACTGGTTAATTCAATCCTTTGAGAGTAAAGTTCAAAATTTAATTTCGCAGCATAGGGGTTAAAGTGCCAGTAAATCTACTGACACGGCTCACTCACATTTGCACATCCTCAAAGGTCAACAGGCTGCACCAGGATTCGATTCTGCAACCTTAGGTCCAACAAGCGGGAACGTTACCGCTGAGCCATGCAGCTAGCCTATACAGTATTAATCTTCAATCACTGTGACACGAGTTATAGGTGACTAGTCATTCATTGTGAAAGTGCACGAATTTGACAAACTTATGAAGAAAGAAGAAGACAAACTAATATAAACATTAATGGAAAATTACAATTTTGAAACCATTACCATTAGGCACATGAAATATTTCAGCACACTGTTCTGTTGAACAAAATACTATTGCTTTTATTTGTATTGTTTATATTTTAAGAAATCTTGGGAAAATGTCTAACAATGAATTAGGACAGATCAACACAGAAGAGTTGATTAAGGCAGATTGTGTACATAATGTTTTGATTTGATGTTATAAGCTGCATTCACTTTCAGTTTATAAAATGAGCCTAGGAGACATGTACCCGATCTGACCTGTGTCAATGAGCTATGGCAGCACGAAGTCAGAATTCCTGAGTTCTGACATCACTCCGTATGTTCTGTAAGGTGTTGATCCACAAGGGGTGAGCGAGACATTAAGGGGAGTGTAGTATGCCATGTCACCAGGGAGGAGAAATGGCAATAATTCTGCAAACGGGTTCCATTTTATAAATACAACCATTTAAAAAATGGGATTCATAACATAATAATGTTATTGGTTTTACATCCCTTTTAACAACTGTGGCTTTTAGACACACCAGAGTGCCGGAATTTTGCCCCGAAGGGGATCTTTAATGTGCCAGTAAATCTACTGACACGGCTCTCTCACATTTGCTCACCCTCAAATGCCATTTGACTGTGCCGGGATTCGATCCTGCTATCTTGGAATCAGCAGGCGAGAGCATTACCGCTGAGCCATGCAGCCAGTCAGGATTCATAACACTTCACATTGAAATTTCTAGAAACCACAGAGGCAAATCCACATTTATTTAGTTAGCTTG
Source organism: Meconema thalassinum (assembly GCA_946902985.2). Lineage (NCBI taxonomy): Eukaryota > Metazoa > Arthropoda > Insecta > Orthoptera > Tettigoniidae > Meconema > Meconema thalassinum. The sequence continues at coordinate 424,759,812 of OX336388.2, read as the reverse complement.
TGTCAAAGTTCATCTACATAATTACAAGCTAAGGAACACATTAAATATTTAAATTAGCATTTACAAGAACAATAAATAATAAAAACTATTTTGATAAGAAGATACATATTCAACAGTAAGCAAAATTATAAAATGTTCAGGTTTACAAGTTAATATTTAAATTTGAAATCCAATCAAGAGCAGGCTGCATTGCATCAAGAAAGTCTTTCAGGTTCCCATAATAGGCTCGAAAGCTGCAGTCCTCCACAATATACTGAGGTGAAGAAGCCTTATTCCACTTGTATAAGCTGCCTGTGCAGACCCCATGTCCCATTCAAATCCTGTTGAATGATTTCCATGTATGGCGGCGTAGTTCCATGCTAGCTGGTTTGACAGGATCAATGAAGTTTCTATATTTCTCATGGAAAAAGATTATTCCATACCTCAGACCAGTTGTTGTCAATCTGAAAATTATTTAACAGCAGAGATTCCGCTGTTAAGATGGGTGGTCGGCGGGATTTCAAGCGACCTATCTTTACCGTAGGTATGTCAGAATGAATAGGAAGCTGCGGAGTGGAGATTATCTTTTGATATTCCCTCATGGGCTCACATCTAGTGGGACGTGGGTAAGCGATCACGGGACCCCAGCTGAGTCCAGCATTGCTTCCACTTACTTATGCCGGGCTCCTCTCAGTCTTCTTTCCAGTCGACCTCCCTTGGTCAACTCTTGTTCTTTTCTGACCCCGACGGTATTAGGGTATCCGAGGCCTAGGGAGTCTTTCACTTTCCCGCCTTAGTTGGCCCTCGTCTCATCTTTCCTGATCCCTCATCCTTCGAGGGGTCAGACCTTTTGTTTTCTTTTCATTATATTTCCGAGGGTCAGGCGGCCAGTACCAAACCTGGCAAACTAAGAGAGAACCAACGGCTTTGGGCGGAGGAGTTCTTTCTTAGGAGGTTTGATGAAACCTTTGTAGAGGAAATGCTGCATAAATTCATTAGCTGCTGCCTTGTAGTTGTGGCAGGGGACTGCCAAAGGCTAAGGGAGTAAACCCCGAAAGAAAATCCTCCTATGCGTTAGGCCTAGCAAGTCAGCAGAAGAGTTTTGTGAAGATTGCTTTCAACAAGAAAAAGAGCCACGGAAAGAGAATAGACCAGACTTACACATCCTCTCGGACAATTGTAAAGAATGATGACCAAGGCTGATGATATACAATATTCCAAGAGGAAACCCAAAACTAATAAGAGACACAAATACCGAATTGGAACTATGAACATTATATCATTAACGGGAAAGACACAAGAACTCATAAACATGATGGATAGAAGAAAAATATCGATATTGGGATTAAGTGAGACCAAATGGAAAGGGATAGGAAGTAAGACTCTTCGGGGAGGATACAAGTTGTACTGGAGTGGACAGGAGAAGGAAGCAAAGAATGGTGTTGGATTCTTAATTAGCGAGGGGACTGATGCCACAGCTGAAGTTACCTGCAAAAGTGATAGAATCATAAAATTGTCCATGCAACTGGAGACCACTAAGTACACAGTCATACAAGTATATGCCCCACAGACAGGCTGCAGTGAGGAAGACAAGGAGAAATTTCGTCAAGACCTGGAAGATGCAGTTGATGAGGAAACCGTTATTATTATTATTGGAGATTTGAATGCGCAAGTTGGGGTAAGCAGATATGGATACGAGATCATCATTGGCCCACATGGATTTGAAAAAAGAAATCCAGAAGGAGAACAACTATTAGATTTGTACAGAAGAAATGGTATCATCATCAAAAATACATTTTTCAAAAAAAGAGACAGTCAAAGGGTAACACGGTAGAGTTGGGATGGCCAGTATAGAACACTGATTGACTACGTAATCACGGATAAGGATGGTGGTAGATATATCACAGATGTAAAGGTCATCCCTAGTGAATGTATGAACACCGACCATAGACTTCAAACATTCGACCAATGAAAAGCAGAAAATTATAATGAAAACAACAAGGGTAAAAACATGGAAATTGGAAGAAGCTCAACTAAAGGAAGAATATAAACTAAGAATTCAACAGAATCTGCCAAAGGGTGAAGTAACCAACAATAATGAAGAGTGGAAGACCTTCAAAAACACCTTTGTGGGAGAGGCCAAAACCCTCTGTGGAGTTACAAGTTCCATCAACAGAAACAGAAACCATGGTGGAATGATAGAGTTAGAACAGCTGTGAAAGAAAGAAACCAAATAAAGAAGGCACTAGACAAGGAAAAACAAAAACAGGGGCAAGAACGCAGTGAACAAGAAATACTAAGACTCCAAGGAATGTACAGGAACAAGAAACTTGCTGTTAAGAACATTGTAAGAGAAGAAAAAAGAGAAGAAATGGAATGAGTTTGCAGACAAACTGGAAGAGGATAGCAGAGGAAATATGAAACTGCTATACAGAGTAGTGAAAAACAAGAGAAGGGATCAAGAGACCATAAAAGCAATAGAACGTGATGATGGAACTCTGGCACAAGAAGAGGGAGAAATCAAACAAGAACTCAAGATCTTTTTTGAAAAGCTGCTGAATGGAGATAAAGAGATAAAGATAACAAACAGAGAAGTGTCAAGTCGAACAACCATGACTGAACCACCAATCACATGGCTGGAGGTTGAAAAGGCGCTCAAGAGCATGAAGAAAGGAAAGGCAGTGGGCATAGACGAAGTGAGTGCGGATATGCTGAAAGCTGCGGGAATTCCAGCAATCCAATGGTTATACAGAATGCTCAACAGGATATGGGAGGAAAATACTATCCCAGAGGACTGGAAGATGGGCATCATTGTCCCTCTGTTCAAGAAAGGAAGCCGACGTAAATGCACTAACTATCGGGGTATTACATTACTGTCTCATGTTCTGAAAATATTGGAAAAAATAATAGAGAACAGAATCAGAGATATTGTTTGTTGTAACTTTGGTGGTTTTATTCTTATTTATCAAGTATGCGGTTCTATATATGTAAGGTGCTGCCACCTGCCCTTTTATGCTTCAGTTTGTCTAAAACTCGCGCCATGTTCGCACATGTTTAGTTAGTGCGGTTCCGCTATTGCCATCCATGTACATCAGTTCGTTATTATTATTAAACTCACATCAGTTCGCTTTGCTTATATATCTCTGGTTTTCTTATATCCTCTTACAGGTTATGGACCCAGATGCGCGTGACTAAGTGCGTAAATAACAAATCGTAATTATTCGTAAAAACGTGCCAGAAGTTAACCTCAAAAATGAACGCCGGAAGTATTGGGAGAATTGAACCCCTCGGTAAGGACAATTTCGACACGTGGGCCGTGCAGATGCAGGCTATCCTCATTACGGGCGATTTGTGGGAATTCGTCGGCGGGAATTCTACGAAACCAGAACCAACGGCTGGAAATGCAAACGCGGCGGCAATTCAAGAGTGGGACAAGAAGGATCAAAAGGCTCGGTCGCTGATCATTTTGTCGATGTCTCCAAGTGAAATAAAGCAAGTCAAGAATTGTGTCACGACACGTGATACATGGCAACGACTGAAACTGATCTACCAATCCCAGGGACCGGCTCGGAAGGCGACCTTACTGAAAAGGCTAACCTTACAAAAATTGGCGGACGATGGCGACGTGCGTGACCATCTGAACGATTTCTTTGACACCGTGGACAAATTGGGAGATATGAACATCACGATCAATCCGGAATTGTTGACAGTTATGTGTTTATACAGTCTGCCGGCACGATTCGAGAACTTTAGGTGCGCAATAGAGTCACGTTACAACCTACCGACTCCCGAGGCTCTTCGGACCAAAATCATCGAAGAGGATGACGCACGAAAATCGAGCACATAAGGTGAAATAGCGGGAGCTATGTTCGTCAAGAAGAAGACTGGTCCAGGTAACAAGAACTATAAGAAATAAACATCCAAACTAAACAACAATAGTGAAACAGAAGGAGGCGGATCCGAGTTCCGGTGCTACGTGTGCAAAAAGCAAGGTCATCGAGCCAGCCAGTGTAGATTTAAACAAAGAGATCCATCGAAGAACAAAGGTAAAGACAGTTCTAATACTCAATCGGCAAATTTCACTCGGGAACTATGCTTACAGGCGACGACAACTCAGAGCAGTGGAGTACGCAGAATATGGTGTCTCGACAGTGGCTTCACTTCACATATCTGTGGCGACCCTGCGATTTTTTCGAAGATCGATGAGTCACGAAGGGGTGTGGTGAAATTGGCTGATGATTCAACGGCAGAGATCGTGGGAAAAGGCAGTGTTCGCTTATCTACCCGCATTGGGAACGAAGAGATAAATGTCTCTCTCTCAGATGTTTCTCACGTTCCAGACCTCAGGACAAACTTGCTGTCGGTGGGAAAGATCACCGACCGCGGCCACGAGGTGATTTTTGACAAGGAAGGTGCAGTCGTCATGAACGAAAAAGGAGAAGTCTTGATGCGAGCTGAGAGGAAGAATAACCTATATTACATCAGTGAGAGTCAAGAACGTGCAAATATGGCTGCATCGCCCAAAATAATTGATCTAAAATTGCTACACCGTCAGCTCGGACATGTCAACGTGGGCGACATCTTGGTAGCTGTGAGAAAAGGGAGGGTTTCTGGCGTTGAGCTGAGAAATCCATCGACGACTCTGGACTGTAGAGTCTGCCTCGAGGGGAAGATGTCCAGGACGCAGTTTCCAAAGAAATCCGATCGACGGACGGAGCTACTCGATTTGATCCACACGGACGTGTGTGGACCAATGCCGACTCCATCTATGGGAGGTTCAAGGTACCTCTTGGAATTCATCGACGATCACTCTCATTGGTGTGAAGTGAGATTTCTGAAGGCAAAATCAGAGGTCTACGAAGCTACCGTCGAATACGTTACCAGGATGGAGAATCAGAAAGGAAAACTAGTAAAGGTGATCCAGTCTGAAAACGGCAGGGAATACCTGAATCGAGAGATCGACAACTACCTGAAGAAGCGCGGAATCACAAGATGCCTCACAGTCCCTCACAATCCTGAACAAAACGGGAAGTCGGAGAGGATGAATAGGACTTTGATGGAGACTGCCAGGTGCATGTTGTTCGACGCCGGATTACCTCACCGCTTCTGGGCGGAAGCAGTGAATACTGCAAATTACATCCATAATCGCCTGCCATCAAAAAGTATCGGAGGCAAAACACCGTACGAATTGTGGACAGGAGAGATTCCTGACATCTCGCAATTCAGAACGTTTGGAAGCAAGGTTTACTTCCTGGACAGGGATCCCGGAAGAGGGAAACTGGATCAATGAGGCAGAGAAGGCGTGTTCATGGGTTACTCCGAAGAAACCAAGGGCTTTCGCATATACTCCCCTGACAAAGACAAAGTTTTGATTAGCCGAGATGTAAAATTCTTCGAGAATGAAAAGCCACTGGAAGAGACTAGGATGGAGCTCCCGGAATCCTCGAAGCAAGATATTTGTTGGGAGCTGTTCTTTGCAGAACCACCGCCACAATCACCAAGAGAAAAAGATCAACCAGCTGTCATGGAGGAACCAGTCTCTCAACCCGAAATCGGAGAAGATGATGAACCCTTCCTGGGTTTCGATGTGACGCCAGTGGATGATCATGATAGAACGACTGTCGAAACATCCGATACTACGCCTCAATTGATACAAGGACCTGGTCGACCCATGATTCTGCGAACTGGAAAAAGGGGAAGACCGAAGAAACTTTTTCGAACAAATCTCCAAGATGTGGAGGAGTAAGAAGAAGACGAGGAATTTTTCTAGCAGAGATTCCATTCAAGGAGGCAATAACAGGACCAAACTAACAAGTGGCATGGTGCCATGGTCATGGAAATGGAATCTATCCTGAGAAACAATACATGGGTGCTGGTGGATCCTCCCCGTGATGCCAAAATCATCGGATGCCGGATGGTGCTGCGCGACAAACTAAAACCTGATGGAACACTTGAGAAGAGAAAGGCCAGGCTGGTGGCTCAAGGTTTCAACCAGGAGTATGGAATCAACTACTTTGACACGTTCGCACCGGTGGCGCGAATGGAATCAATTCGATTGATAGTTTGTCTCGCTGCCAAGCTCGGTGTAAAAATCAGACAGTACGATAATTACAACGGCTTACCTGTATGGACACCTAGACGAGGAAATATTCATGAAACAACCGAAGAACTTCAGGGAGATGTTAGAGAGCATTGCGATGTCTGGAACTGATGACGAAGCCAAGGAGAAGGCCAAGAACATGCTTCGCCAGTTGCAGGGAGGCGACAAGGTCTGCTTACTACAAAAATCACTGTACGGTTTGAAACAGGCCGGTAGAAACTGGTATGCCAAGCTGCGTGAGGTCTTGAGGAAGTGCGGTGCCAAACCAACCGCATAGGATCCGTGTCTATTCCAAATTGGTTCCGGAAATAACATAACTTTGATTGCCGTTTACGTTGACGACATGATGGTGCTGTCAAAATCCAAAAAGACGATCGCCGAGATTTCCAGAGTCCTGAGTGAAAATTTCAAGGTCAAGGACTTAGGATTGGCCAAACACTTCCTAGGCATCGAACTAATCCAGGAGAAAGGATGCATAGCCATGCAACAGCAAGGTTACATTGAAGAGCTTCTCCAACGCTACGAGATGGCCGACTGCAATCCTGTATATTCGAAGAAGAGTCCATTGCAGGTTCCGTGTTGACGTTTTGTAATTAAGTATAACAAATTTAAAGTTTCCGCCTAATCAACACTCATTTATTATATAGTTAGCTTATGGGTACATGTTTCGGAATTAGTACAATTCCTTCTGCAGCCCTTCATAATTCATATTCGGAAACATCATAGACTAAAAAGACCACGTCCATGTGAGAAACATAACACACTGATATTAAAATACTGTAAAAACTAATTAAACACTTTAAAACATGACAACCTTATGGACATTACATACAATAAAGCAATAAAAACATTCCTGCTGTTAACAGTCAAATTGATTAATAATCACTATTATGCACATTCTTGAAAAGTATGCGAAGGTCAAATTGTGCAGTCGTTAATTTCTTTTTGTAAATAAAAACAAAGAGCACATTGCATTAGTGTTTAGGACACAAATAACTTGCTGTACTGATAAATGCTGACATAAGTGGAAACTTTGTTCGGCACTTTATTGAAAGTGCGCTGACATGTGCTTAGTAGATGCAAAACGGAGAAAACCTTCTGATTATTAAACTTGTATTTTGCACATTAACTGGGTGTGTTTATCTTGAGCCGAAAGCTCCACGGACGTGCAACGTTTAAGAGCAAACCTTGACATTGACCTTGGCGGTTTGCTCTTAAACGTTGCACGTCCGTGGAGCTTTCGGCTCAAGATAAACACACCCAGTTAATGTGCAAAATACAAGTTTAATAATCAGAAGCTTTTCTCCGTTTTGCATCTACTAAGCACATGTCAGCGCACTTTCAATAAAGTGCCGAACAAAGTTTCCACTTATGTCAGCATTTATCAGTACAGCAAGTTATTTGGGTCCTAAACACTAATGCAATGTGCTCTTTGTTTTTATTTACAAAAAGAAATTAACGACTGCACAATTTGACCCTCGCATACTTTTCAAGAATGTGCATAATAGTGATTATTAATCAATTTGACTGTTAACAGCAGGAATGTTTTTATTGCTTTATTGTATGTAATGTCCATAAGGTTGTCATGTTTTAAAGTGTTCAATTAGTTTTTACAGTATTTTAATATCAGTGTGTTATGTTTCTCACATGGACGTGGTCTTTTTAGTCTTTTTAGTCTATGATGTTTCCGAATATGAATTATGAAGGGCTGAAGAAGGAATTGTATTAATTCCGAAACATGTACCCATAAGCTAACTAAATAATAAATGAGTGTTGATTAAGCGGAAACTTTAAATTTGTTATACTTAATTGCAACCCTGTAGTCACACCACTCGACCCTGGAACGAAATTGAGCAAAAATGAGAATCCCAGTACTGACGAGTTGAAGTTGCCTTACCGCAAATTGGTAGGCACGCTGACATATCTGTCGACAACTACACGCCCGGACATTTCGTTCGCTGTCAGCTACCTGGGACAGTTCAACAATTGCTTCGGAGTCGAACATTGGAAGGCTGCCAAGAGAGTGCTGCGGTACTTGAAGGGGACTTCGAACATCGGGCTGATCTACGAAGCAGACACCGAGCCGATCCAAGGATTCGTCGACGCCGACTGGGGAAGCTGCCAAGAAGATAGGAGGTCCTACACGGGGTACGTGTTCCTGCTCGGCGGATGCCCTATATCGTGGGACTCAAGAAAACAAAGAACCGTGTCCCTTAGCACCACGGAGGCCGAGTACATGGCGTTGTCAGAGTGCGCCAAGGAAGCTGTGTACTTACGTCGATTTCTGCTTGAGTTAGGCTTCAAAGACTTAGCCACTATGTTCATCTTTTGTGATAATCAAAGTGCAATTAATTTGGCAAAGAACGCGATGTATCACAGTAAAAGCAAACATATTGATATCAAACATCACTTTGTTCGCGAAGTCCTTGAGTGTAAATTTTTTGTTTTGAAGAATATCTCTACGAACGATCAAGTTGCTGACTTTTTCACGAAGAGTTTAAGTCGAATGAAACATGAACGTTGCTTGAAGTTTGCTGGTTTGGAGAGTGTAAAGATTGTATGAACCTCTACTTGAGGGGAAGTGTTGTAACTTTGGTGGTTTTATTCTTATTTATCAAGTATGCGGTTCTATATATGTAAGGTGCTGCCACCTGCCCTTTATGCTTCAGTTTGTCTAAAACTCGCGCCATGTTCGCACATGTTTAGTTAGTGCGGTTCCGCTATTGCCATCCATGTACATCAGTTCGTTATTATTATTAAACTCACATCAGTTCGCTTTGCTTATATATCTCTGGTTTCCTTATATCCTCTTACATTGTTGAACCAATTGTGGAGGAAGAACAGTATGGTTTCAGACCAGGAAGGTCAACTACAGACCTGATCTTTGCATTTAGGATGCTAATGGAAAAACACTGGGAGAAGAACAAAACCTTTATTTCTAATATTTTTGGACCTTGAGAAAACCTGTGATAGTGTACCAAGGGAAACACTTTGGCAATGCATGAAAGAACTTCAAGTGAGCGCCTCATAGACTAAGTGGAAATGTTGTACAATGGGAATAGAAGTTGTATTCAAGTAGGACGTGGTTTGTCAGACTGGTTTGAAACGAAGAGAGGAGTGCAGCAGGGCAGCTCATTGTCACCACTTCTATTCATCATTGTGATGGATGTGGTAATGAAATCTATTAAAAGGAAAGAACATGGAGATATTAGAGACTTCACATTTGCAGATGATGTTGCGATCTGGAGTGAATCAGAGGAGGAACTGGGTGAGAGGCTGCAAAGCTGGAATATGGAGTTGAAGAAATATGGTTTAAACATCAGCGAGATAAAGACGGTGGCGATGAAAGTGTATGAGGAAGGAGCAGAACCAATAGTCATGCTAAATGAAGCCAAATTGGACAACATTCCAGTTTTCAAGTACTTGGGTAGCATTCTATCAAGTGACAACCTAGCAAAACATGAGGTAATCAATCGAATTAATAAGGCAACATAATTTTACCACCAGGTAAGACACCTGCTGTGGGATGAGCAAATGGCCATGAAAACAAAGATGACATTGTACAAGTCCTATTATACACCGATTCTTATATACAGTCTCGAAACTCTAAACTCCAGGCAGCCGAAATGAAATTCTTACATACCATGATTCAGAAAACCAGGAAAGACAAGATCAGGAATGAGAAGATTAGAGAAGAAGTAGGAATAGATGATTCTCTCCTCAATAAGATCCAGATCTCAAGACTGAAGTGGTTTGGTCACATGAAGAGGATGCCACCAAACAGAACTGCACGGAAGGAATTTGAGAGAAAAGTAGAAGGAAGACAACCCGTGGGAAGGCCACGAAAGAAGTGGATAGATACAGTCAAGAACGATGTACTGCAGAGAGGTCATGAATGGGACAAGTTGGTGGAGGAGGAGTCGTACAAGGACAGGATGAAATGGAGGGGGCTCATATACGACACCCGGGCAACTGGAGTTGGTTCAGGATGATGATTCCCTCAGGAGAGAGTTTTGTCTATGTACCGTAAGTCAGGTGGTGCAATGTGACTTAGAGGTGAAAGCCAGTAGAGGAGAGGTCCTGATGCAACCTGATATTATCCTCATCGCCAAATTCAATAGGACATCAATCTGCTTCACATGTGGACTGTTAAGACACACCAGTGCACAGTATTCAGCAGCTGAATAGACGTATTCAGCAGCTGAATAGACGAGACCTAAAGCAGAAGATCGTAATGTTGTTGCTGTAGCTCCCCATGTGGTTCCACATAACTTCTCCAAGATGTTATTGTGGGATCTTAGTTTTGCTGCGGTGTTCTGTAGGTGCTTCTTAAAGGACCAAGTCCTATCGAGAGTAACGCCTAAATATTTTGGAAAATTTTGATGATGGGGGACTTTCTCGTTAAAGATGAAATTCAGCTTTGTATATGCCAACCTGTTGTTTAAGTCTACATTTCCTGAAGTATTCATTCATAATGCTTAGATCTGAGGAAAGAATGTTTGCTCTTCTGAAGAGTTCCTTGTTGAGTTGCCAAAGCCAGGTCATCTGCATAAATGAATTTCATCTGCATAAATGAATTTTCTCGATTACATTATAGGGAGGTTTGATGTGTACAAGTTAAAGAGCACTGGAGTTGAAACGGAACCTTGTGGGAGTCCATTGTTCAGTTTCTTTTGCTTACTTATTTATAGAAGATAATCATACTTATTTTGGTCCCAACAACCACTTGGAAATATATTTTAGACAGCATATTGTTTATAAGCTTATTCATAGTTTGACATGGTATGATACACATCAGTTAGTAGAGTAATCCATCCTTCCATACCGTGTCATAGGCTGCTGTAAGGTCAACAAAAGCAACAGATGTTTTAAGTTGTTGTTGGAACCCTGCTTCTATATGAGTGGTGAGACTTACGGTAGTACTTGATTTGTGCAGACTACTTGGTCTAAAGCCTGCTTGTTCAATAGATGTTACTCCATGAATCTTCGAACCAATTCGGTTTAGGATGAGTCTTTCCAGAAGTTTGTAGTAACAGCTTAGGAGAGCTATCGGTTGATAGCTAACTGGTTTATCGTTTGGCTTGAAAGCCAGTGATCATTATATTAGAAAATAAAGCAGCAAGCCATTTACGATTCTTGTTCCCACAATTGACAAGGAATTCAGGATGAATGCCATCAAACCCACAAATAATGGCTAATTACCAGGTTTCTTTTTTAAGGAGAAAAACTCATGAAAGAAGTAAGCAGCTGGTTGCACACGTTTGAGTGATTTTTCCTATGACCTTCAATAGCCTGTTAAGGGAGTTATCACAGAAGAGGTGGGAGAGCTGTACTTCCTTATCCCCTCAACAAACAAAGGTAAGATCGAAGGACAACCACCAGGAACTATAAGCGTTGTTTGTGAGCTAGGCCTGAGAGGTGCTCACTGGGTGAGCTTTATGGCATGAATTTATATGCCAAGTTTGCGAGTTGACTACAAAAAGTTTTGTTTGTGAGCTGGACTTGAAAAGTGCTCTCTGGGCAAGCTTTACACTGCAAATTTATAAGATAGCGTTCGTGGGTTGGTTCCAATAACTTACATCCGTCAGATGGCCATGAGAAGTACTCTCTAGTTGATGGGCTAGCCTTATGCCATGTATTTACACTCTGATCACAAGTTGGCTATGATAAAGATGATTTTGGTGAATTATGTTAAAGATACCATGGTGAATTAAGAGAGATATATTCAATCAAAGGACCATTGAATTGGAAGGAGAACGAGTATGTATTATTGTACAGGGTGTGAGAGAAATAAGAACGTAGAAAATGGTAGAATAGGGTTAACAGGAGATTGGAACTGTATAAAATTTAATACAAAATTTTCCATGTATTTTCAAGGATGGAATCACCCACTGTAAATTTTGATGTGTTAAACTTTTTTTTATTGAACTTCTCTTCACAACTTTTGTTCTTTGGATAATCTCTTGTAACATTAATTAGGACCATCTGTAGGATTAGTTATTAATTTATTTCAAGACAGATTTTGATTTTTAACAGAGATCCCATCATAAAGTTCACAGATTGTAGGATAAGATTTCTTTGCTGCTTATGTGTGGAATAAAAGTTCAAGATTTTATCTGAAATATTTTTGGATTCTAATTTTTCCATATTTGTTGTCGTTTTACTATCCTGAGAAGTGATCTTGTCCAGAATTTGTGTGTTTTAAGGATTTTAGTTTGAAGTTACCTGCTTACCTTACCCGATAATGACCCAAGATACTTTGTCTCATGCCGTACAAGCAACTTAGATTTCTTAAATTTCCAAATTAAGGTCTACACACAAATATTTCCTTTCCATATTTAGTGTACTAATTAATTTGTTAATTAATTAGGACCATCTGTAGGATTAGTTATCAATTTATTTCAAGACAGATTTCATTTTTTAACAGATATCCCATCATAAAGTTCACAGATTGTAGGATAAAATTTCTTTGCTGCTTCTGAGTGAAATAAAAGTTCAAGATTTTATCTGAAATATTTTTGGATTCTGATTTTTGTTGTTGTTTTACTATCCTGAGAAGTGATATTGCCCAGAATTTATGTGTTTTAAGGATTTCAGTTTGAAGTTATCTGGCATATTGGCTTTCACGGCCGGTGAATTAAAAGTCAGCAATTCTTCTAGGTTTGTGCCGTGTCTTGTGTGGGGTTTCGCCTAGGACACCAAGCTGGCTCATCGGCGGGTGTCCTAGGCGAAACCCCACACAAGACACGGCACAAACCTAGAAGAATTGCTGAGTTTTAATTCACTGGCCGTGAAAGCCAATATGCCATCTCTTTTTGGAAGCCTTCATAGGGAGGTTAAGGCTGCTTGAACTTTTAGTTCTCGCAGTCAAGTGGTGCACTAGCACCTAATATAAAGGGAGGTGGCGCACAGTTCGTCACTCCTGTGGGGGTCCGGGCGGGGACACCAAGAGCCCGCCGATGAGCCAGCTTGGTGTCCTAGGCAAAACCCCACACAAGACACGGCACAAACCTAGAAGAATTGCTGAGTTTTGAAGTTACCTGCTTACCCAACCCAATAATGACCCGAGATACTTTGTCTCATGCCGTACAAGCAACTTAAGATTTCTTAAATTTTCAAATTAATGTCTACACACAAATATTTCCCTTATATATTTAGTGTACTACTCCTCTGTTGAATTGCGGTGTTTAGCCAGGTGATCATATTCTCGGCCGAGAAACGGAAACATGACGGTATTACTTAAATGCATGTGTACACAGCCCAGAAATGGTGTTAACTCAATCCCCAACAATGGTCCCCGTTCATAAGCATCTTCACATTTGTGGAGAATGTGCAAAATTCAAGTGATGAAATTGAATATTCCTGTAGCAAGGAATTCAACACTAAAATTTGCTTATTAATTGATGGGAATTCTTTTCCACACTTTGTCTTTTGTCTGTTAGGTAGTCAGCCCGAAGGCTGGTTGGATCCTCAAAAAGTGCCGCCGTTAGGTTATGTGGGTATATACTTACTTCGTTGGCCACACGAACCGAAGTCGGTTCATTGCCTCACTCTTTAGCCTCTTCCATTGGTCTCTGTTGCTAGCCATGTTCTCGTTGGCTCCAAGTGTCTCCAGGTCTTTCTTGACACCATCCAACCATCTCAGTTTTGGTCTACCCAAGGGTCTCGTACCTTGTGGCTTCCCTTCTAGCACTGTCTTCGCCATTTTCTCTTCTCTTCTCAGGACATGTCCCAGCCATTCAATTCTTCTGCTCTTTATTACAGCTGTCACATCGGGTTCATTAAACAGCGTGTGGATTTCAATACTTTTTCTTCTTCTAAAGATTCCATTTTCAGATACTGGCCCATAAACTTTTCTTAACACCTTGTTTTCAAAAGTTATAATTTTTCTCTCCATTTTCTAGCTCAGTGTCCATGTTTCCGCCCCATACATTAATACTGGTCGCACGGTTGTCTTGTAAATGCAGAGTTTTGTTGTTTCCGTTAATAGCCTGCTGGTAAATAGTTTATTCATTGAAAAGAGACACCTCTCTGCAGATTTTAGCCGGTTCATTACTTCCTCCTCCATGTTGTTGTTGGCATTGACTGTACTCCCTAGGTATTTGAAAGACCTAGTCTTCCTAAATTCCATATCTTCTATTGCCAGTACTCCCTCTGTTTCCTCTTCATTGTTTCTGGTTACAATCATATACTCTGTTTTATCTTGATTGATCCTCAGACCCACTCTTTGTGCTAGCTGTTATTTTTAGTTCCTCTTCCTCCTCCGCTAAAACCACAATGTCATTGGCAAACCCTAAGAGTTTCACTTCACCACCTACAATCGTACCTCTTCCAATCGAAGATGCTCTTTTTAGTGCCTTTTCCAAAACCAAGTTAAACAGGCTGGGCGATATGCAATCTCCCTGTTTGACACCCGTCTCCACAGTAAAACATTCAGATTCCCTGCCTTCAACTCTCACTTTACATTCCATTTTCTCAATGCACATTCTTGTCAGCCCGATCAGTTTCGTAGGTATTCCCGATTCTTCCATTATCCTCCAGATGCTTTCTCTGTTGACAATATCATAGGCCTTTTTGAAGTTTATAAATAGACAGTATAGGCTACCTTCTTATCAAATTCCCAAGTCTTTTCAATTATCTGTCTGAGTATGAATATTTGGTCTGTTGTTGACATGTTTTTCCGGAAACCGGTCTGGTGTTCTTCAAGATTTTCCTCTATGTATGGTAGTAGCCTATGTAAGAGACAGCACGCAAGAATTTTGTATGCGCTACACAACAATGATATGCTTCTGTAATTCTCATACTTGGTTCTTTTCCCTTTCCTATATATTGGGCATATTACTGCTTTTTGCCATTCATTGGCCATCTTTTCATTTCTCCATACTTGCAGTATCAATCGATACAGTGCTTTTCTGCATGCTTCTCCACGTTGTTTTAACAGTTCTATTGCCATGCCGTCGGTTCCTGGAGCTTTGCTGTTCTTCATTTGCTTTAGAGCTTCATCCATTTCCTTCATTGTAGGCTCCTCCACATTTGGTTGGGGTCCTTCATATGTCCTTGTTTCCTCAGTCACTTCTTTTCCCTCAGGGACATTCAACAATTCTTCAAAATAGTCCTTCCATAACTTCAAGCCCTTTTCTTGACCAGCCACCAAGTCACCTTCATTGTTTTCCATCGCTACGATTCTTGGTCTGTACCCCGTCTTGAAATACCTTGCATACCTATACATAGTAGAATTCTCTTACATTGTTCTTGTTTCTGTCTTCTTCAGCTTTGTCCAGTTGCTTGTTGATGAACTGCCTCTTTTCTTTACGTATTACTTTCCTTGTTTCTCTCGCTGCCTCCACGTATTCTTCTCTGGATTGTGGGGTGTCGTTATCTAGCATCCTCTGTTTGTACTTCTTTCCCTTTTCAATCGCCTCTTTGCACTCCTCACTGAACCATATCTTGTCCTGTCCTTTATTTTCTTTCTTCTTTAGGTGTTCCTTTGCAGTCTCAGTCACAATGGATTTGAATGTTTCCCAGCTGTTATCTTCCCCTTCCTCTTTCCTTTCTCCTTCTTCTAGTTCTTCCAGAACTTGAAAACGATTTTGTAGCTTTAGCTGGTACTCACTTCGTATTTCCTCATTTTCCAGTAGGCTTACATCTATTTTGCCTTTTAGTGTGCCTGCTTTCGTCATCTTCTCTCGAAATATTCTTTGTTTCACTTTAATTAATACCAGATTGTGATCACTTCCCACTTCTGCTCCTCGTACTGCTCTGACATCCTCGATTCCACTTGCATGTCTTGAATCCACCAAAACGTGGTCAATCTGGTTGGTATATCGCCCTCCTGGAGCGTTCCACGTTCCTAGGTGAATCTTCTTGTGTGGGAACATTGTGCTGGTGATCTTCATGTCCTTTGCAGTTGCAAATGTTATCAGCCTTAATCCATTATCATTAGACTCTTTATGTAGGGTGTGCGGCCCGCTCACACCTCTATTTGCAGTTTCAACACCAACTTTTGCGTTTGCGTCCCCTATCACCATTTTCATGTCGTATTGCGGCATCCCGTCGTATACTTGTTCAACCATTTCATAAAAGCAGTCCTTTTCTTCTGTAGGGGCATGTACCGCGAGGATGGACATGCTCTGAAACCTTCTCTTCATTCTCACGTAGCAGAGCCTTTCGTTGATTGCTTCATATTTAACCACAGCGTGCACTATTTTATTGTTGCCTGCTATTCCTGTTCCAAGTTGCCCTTTTGTTCCTCCAGTCCCACTGTGAAATATAGTGTAGTTCTCTCCCTTCTGTATGCCTTTCTCTTTCCATCTGATCTCCTGTAAGGCAACCACATCCATATTGTAATTGCACAACTCCTCATCCAATGCCTTCACTTCTCCTAGTGCATTCAGCGTTCTGATATTCCATGTCCCCATCCGTAAATGATTGTATCGTAGTCCTTGTCCTTTGCCATGTCCGTCAACATATGAATCCATCTCCGAGGCTTGTTTTGAGTGTTTCGTAACAGTCGTTCTTTAACAGGGTAGGTTGTCGGCCCGACGCCCAAACCCCAACCTGGAGGGCCAGGATTTGTGTAGGGTTTACTCCCATAGAGAGACTGGCTTCACTTCGCTTTTCAGAGCTCCCTCTACCCATGGTTTTCTGTTAGGGTTTGCCTTCCCTTAGCCTTTGGGGTGCGACCCTACCTGCAAGGGTATATACCCACAAAAACCCAAGGCAGCACTATATTGAGGCGTAGTAGGTAAGAAGAGGAGTGAGGTAGTTTGCCATTCCTTTCCTCACTGAGTCAGAACTGTAGTACTAACCCTGAGAGTAGAACCTTCCACAGCATCCATAGGTACTGACTGTGCCCTGAATGTCATTACTAAGCACCACCCATACCTCAGTAGCTTCGATATAATTACAGTCATGAGTGAGACTGAGACATCGGTGAAAAGCCACATTTTACTCTAGCCTGTGCCAACAGACAAATGCAAATGTACTGCATTCATAAAGAGATGGCAAACAATTAAGTGTTTTAGGTATTGGTGGTGCAAGAAAAAACAACAAAAAACAAACAAGCAGGGTTTTATGGTATCTCTAAACTGGCAGCAAAAGAAAACTCACCATATTCTTCTTGATACATATCAAGTGGTGGCAACTCCAAGTCCAACTCCTGTAAACTCAGCGTAGAGTTCTGGCGCCCTCGAGTGTCACCTGTCGTGCTTGTAGTTGAGGTCATTGTGGTAGTCTTGGATGTTGTAGAATTCAGAGGAGATGCAGCTATGGCAGATGCATTGTCTAGCATAACTGGGTGGGCAGCACCTGCAGAATGCCGATTATCCAGCTCACTCTGAAAAATATACAAATAAAAGACTGTTAAATATTAAGGCCTGGACACTTCTTATCTATCTGTTCTTTTAATTTTTTGCTGCAAATTTAGTGCCATGCATGTTTCAGATCTATTTACAAGAAATAAAGTTTTTAAAAGTTTAAAAAATAACTGATTTAGTTGCACTCAATTCCAACACTATAAATCTTGTCAACAGGATAAACTGATGAGGTTTCGCAAAACATCGAATATTTTCCCTACCTCAGCAAATGCAAACATTGATTCTTAAAATTCAATATCATCCAAAATGAGCTAGTGCAACTATTTGTCAGCCATGAGAAAAGGCTTGTAACTGTCTTAACATATACCAAGCAATTTATGTAAAATAATGTTTTTCAGTCTGCCAACACATACACAGGAGCCCAATTATCATGGGTTTATCAACTTAAATAATGGTACCTGAAATAAACAAATGATATACTCACAAATTGAACACTGTATTTCACTATATAAAAATTAGTGTAGTGAATTAATTGAATTTGCAAGTGTATAATTTGGGTGTTTACTTCAGGTGTTGGAGTAGATTATATTGTAACGTGCCACCGCCAGTGGCACTTTCGTTAACTGGATTAAGGTGGATGAAAGCACAACACAATTGTTCCTTTAACGAAATATTAGCTTTATTGCAGGCCAGGAAAATACACCACACAATAAGCACAGAATCTCACTTCATAAGACACTACTAGTCACTATATCTTCCACACTTAGCCTACGCTCTCACTACTGTCCTCGCTATTAATACCTGCAACTCTGCCTTGTACACAAACTACAGTTATTTACGATAGCCAATCACTCACCACTACACACTGCTTCGCTGTCCGCTGGCTGGGGAACAGCCCACTGCGTTTCGCAATTCACCACAATATCTCTGTTGCACTAGGTAAGTACACACTCCTTAAACTCAGTCCCTCCGTATGATCCAAACTGCCTCGCTGTCAGGAGAATCAGCCTCACTTGTGTTTCGTAACTTCGCACGTCACGTCGCCACACTACTGTCGCACAGGTAAAAACACGCACTAGCTCAAGAACACTGTCCCTCCCTCGCTGGTGAGTCCCCTTTATATAGGGAGGGTGGTGACTCAATGAATGCTTCTAGATTCGTACAGGATTCACGGCTTCGAGATTTCCATCACTAGCTGGGTCACGAATATTCTGGTTCATCCCTTTTGTCCTCGCAGGGCCCCGTTGCATAAGGCGCAGGTAACACACAGAGGCAGAGCACAGCCCGGGGCGGCTGTGACTCACGCTGCGAGGCGACGAGAAACAAACTCACAGCCGTAACACCACCCCCTTCCTAAGAGGCTGATCGTCCCGATCAATCATTGGTCCGTCTGTGTCCCTCAGTAGGCTGCCAGGCGATCTCGATGCACGATCTTCATTTCGTCCTCGGGCTCCGCTGGTAACTGTAGACTACATCATTGATCTGTTTCACGACTCGGTACGGGCCCTCCCAGGACTTCTGCAGTTTGGGTGACAGGCCTTTCATCCGTAATGGGTTGAAGAGCCAGACCAGGTCGTCCTCGTGGAATCCGCTGGCATCCGTCTGCTGGTCGTATCGGGTCTTCATTCGGTCGGTCTCGATCCTCAGTCTCCTCCTTGCGAACGCGTGCACGTCCTCCAGTCGGTAGACCAGCTCTTGACAATACTGGCTTACCGGGACCGGATCATTCCCAGGTCGGCCGAAGGCAAGATCGACAGGTAGACGGAGCTCCCTCCCAAACACAGCCCGGGCTGGTGTGCACCCGGTGGCTTCATGCACGGCGGCACGGTAGGCCAGGAGAAATAGTGGAAGATGTTTGTCCCAATCCCACTAGTGCTCACTGACGACTATTCGGAGATGGTTCTTGATGGTGCGATTGAATCGCTCTACCATCCTGTCGGACTGAGGGTGTAGCGGCAGCGTCCTTTGCCTTCCGGATTCCCAACAGCTGGCATAGGTTCTGGAACACCTGCGACTCGAAGTTCCTCCCTTGGTCGGAGTGCAGCTCCAAGGGTACTCCATACCGGCTGACGAATTCCTTCACTGCGATCGTCGCGGCTTCTTGGTTAGGGAGTAAAAAAAAAAAGGAAGGAAGATTGTAGTTTTACGTGACCGTGAATCTTGTGATTATGAGCCACAGGACCTCCTTTTTACGTGGAATCCGAACCACAGGACATGGCATTTCACATCGAAAATCTCACATGCATTGACCGGGAATCGAACCCGGACCGCCTTGGTGAGAGGCATACAGCTAGACCGCTGAGCCACCACGCCCTGGTTAGGGAGTGCATACGCCTCTGGCCATTTGGTGAAGTAGTCGCTGACGACCAATATGAAATGGTTCCCTGCCTCGCTCAACGGGAATGGTCCAGCAACATCAACGGCCACTCTATCCATGGGGCCGCCCACGTTGTAGGTCTTCAGTGGACCCCATCGTCTTCCTCCTGGGCCCTTGTTGGCTGCGCAATTGTGGCACCTCGTGCAGTGGTTCTCCACGTCTGTTCCGCATCCGATCCAGTAGAACCTCTCTCTCAGCTTCTCCAGGGTCTTCTTTATCCCTAAGTGTCCACCAGATGATCCTCCATGGACTTCCTTCAGGACTTCCTCCGTCATAGCCTATGGAACGACGACTTGTTCCCGAGATGTCTTCCCGTCGGTGCTCCCCCAGGTACTGCAGATGAGGCCATCCCTTACAGTTAACGAGTCCCACTGCGCCCAGTAGGACTTGAACTTTGGACTGCAGTCGCTCGCAATGTTCCACCCGGGTCTGGGAACACAGGCCCTCTTCCATTCGGCTATCAGTCCCAGGTCATCATCTCCCGCTTGTGCCCGCGTGAAGGATTCGTGGCTCCAGCTGCCTTGAAGTTCCACGGTAGTCCTTCAGCACTGTATCCCGGTGTTCTCTTCCCTTCTGGCACAGAAGGTGCAGTCTTCGGGGCATGGTTTTCGTGACAGGGCTTTGGCGTTAGAATGCAGTTGGCCTTTCCTGTGCTGGATCTCAAAGTTGTACTGTTGAAGCCTCTCTAACCACCGAGCGAGTTGACCCTCGGGCTGCTTGAAGTTCAGGAGCCACCGCAGGGATGCATGGTCTGTCCTGATGAGAAATTCTTGCCCGTACAGGTACTTGTGGAAGTGTTCGATGGTCTTCACGATGGCGAGCAGTTCCTTCCTGGTGACGCAGTCTCTCTGGCGTTGACAAGGCCTTGCTGAAATATGCCATCACTCTCTCCTCGCCGCCCACTATTAGCGACAGGACTCCCCCTATACCAAAGTCGCTGGCATCGGTATCAACGACGAACCTTGTTCCAGGTCTGGGGTAGGCCAGAATAGGTGCGGTGCACAGAGCCTGCTTGAGTTGTTCGAAGGCCCTGTGGCATTCTGTTGTCCACGTGAAGAGTTGGTCCTTCTCAGTCAGTCAATGCAGCGGTTTGGCAATGTCGGCAAATCCTCTCACGAAGCAACGGTAATAGGTGCAGAGTCCCATGAAGCTTCGTAGTTGGGACTTATCCTTCGGAACTGGCCACTCCCTCACAGCTGCGGTCTTCTCTGGGTCGGTGCGCACCCCTTCCTTAGAGACGATATGCCCAAGGTACTGGACCTGCTTATGGAAGAGCTGACCCTTCAACTTCAGCTGGGCAGCCCATAGCTTCATCAAGATCTCCTTCAGGTTGCTGTAGTGCTCCTCGAAGCTTCTCCCCAGAACGATGACGTCATACAGGTAGACAAGGCAGGTCTTCCAGTATAGTCCCCTCAGAATGGACTCCATTAGCCTTTCGAAAGTCGCAGGGGCGTTGCAAACCCGAACGGCATGACGGTGAACTGCCAGGGTCCGCTGCCCACAGAGAACGCCGTTTTCTCGCGGTCCTTAGGGTGGACCTCCACCTGCCAGTTGCCACGCTTCAAACCTAAGGTGGAGAACCATCTTGATCCTGATATGGTGTCCAGCGTGTCGTCGATCCGGGGTAGAGGGTAGCTATCCTTCTTCGTGACGTCGTTCACCCGCCTGTAGTCCACGCAGAACCTGGTGGAGCCGTCCTTCTTCTTCACTAGCACGACCGGAGAGCTCCAAGGACTATGTGATGGCTCGATCACCCCCTGCTCCTTCATTTCTTCCACCATCCGGTCGACTTCAGCTTGCTTGGCGAGCGAAACACGTCGGAATGGGGCCCTAATCGGTGCGCTGCCCTAAACGTCGATTCTGTGCTGGACCAAGCTTGTCCTGCCGAAGTCTTTGCTCCCCACGGAGAAGACATCCTGGAATTCGTGTAGCAGGTCCCGAAGTTGGCGTGATTGTTCCTCGTCTAAATGGTCCTGGGATCCTTGGTACAGCATCTGTAGTTCTTCTGGCAGGGCGCGACTTCTTCGGTTGTCCGTCTGCAGGCGTCCGTCCATGGTGTCTGTGATGCGGGCAATCCAGGTAACGGGCTCGCAGACTCCTAGGTTGGTGTCCCGGTGAACCGTAATGTCGTAGTCGTTCAGGTTGGACAGGCGGACGTACGGCCGAGGCGTCGTGTTGATGAGGGTCTTGGCAATTATCAATCCTTTTGTCTGGATGTCCTCATACTTTGGTTCGAGGACAGCCGCCACTCCCTCAGCAGTTCCGTCGACAATTACGTCAGTGCTGACCTCCGTCCTGGCGGGAACGATGACGTCCTCTCTCAGTCTTACTCGTCGTGCGGTGATGGCCTCGTGTGCTGGTTGTAAAACAAGTTCTTCACCTCCGAAGTGCAGAGTGTTGGTACTCAGGTCCAAGATGATGTTGTTCTGGTCCAGGAAGTCCAGTCCGATGATCACTTCGTTTGATACATCAGCCACGAGCACTGGATGCTTCACCACCGATCGACCAATGACGAACTCCAGTGATGCTTCGCCATGTACCGGTGCAGTCTCTCCAGTCACGGTTATTAGCTGGAGGTTCCTTTGTGTGGGTTGCAGTCTCCACTTCGGGATCACGGTGGGATTGACGATGGTCCTCGACGCTTCCGTGTCGATCAGCATGGGCCAGCTCACTCCGTTGATGACTCCGTCGACCATCAGGCTGCTATTGTCCCTCCGTAACTTCATCACACGAACTTGGACTGCCGGGGCTTGACAACTGTCACAAGCCAACCTTTGCCCCTCAAGGCTGGCTAATACTAGTTTCCCTCGGCCGCGCGGTTTCCCTATGACTGACTTTCCCGACGGAAACCCTTGGCGGCGGCAAACACCACAGTCCTTGCTCAGGTGGCCCTTCTTACGGCAGGTCCAGCAGGTCGGTAGTCCTCTTCCGGGCCGCCTCTCCGAGTGTCTTCCGGCTACGTCGTTGTTGGGGGTGCTGCGACTCTTGAAGAACCAGCCTAGCGCCTCCATCAGTTCATCGGCCAGGGGCTTGGTCTCGTTGGCTTTGGCTGGTTCGTCGACGTCCACTTGACGCAGCCGTGCGTGCATTCTAGATACCTGCTTTGCTGTCTTGAACTCAAGTGCGTGGCTCAGCGCATCTGCAAGTGTCTTATTGCGCGCAAGTCGCAGTGCCAGTTGAGTATCCGAGTCCTGTAGTCCGTCAATGAAGGTTTGCGTCGCAATCTGATCCAAAAAGTCGGCCGGTGCTGTTGGATAGGCGAGCCTTACGAGGCGTGCGATGTCCATCTCGAACTCCTGCAGGGTTTCGCGTTCTTTTGTACCCGGGTCCGGAGCTGCATCTGGTAGGCCTGCTGAAGATGGCTATCTCCATATCGGGACTCCATATGGGCGATTAGTGAAGCATAGTCCTGGGATACAGTCGGGATGACCTGAAGGACGTTAAGGGCGTCCCCTCTCAGTGCTACAATGAGAGCTGTAGCCTTTTCTGTGCTGTTCCAGTTGTTTATGGAACAGGCCGCCTCGAACTGACGTAAGTATTTGCTCCACGGGACCTTTCCGTAGAAGGTTGGAGGCGTCACTCTGCTCTGTCCCGTTCCTGATGTTCCCGGTGTAACTGGGGGCAGGCGTCGGCGCAGGTCGTCAACTTCCTCTTGTAGAGCGACGAACTTCTTTTCCACTGCCGTGACTTCCTCACGTAGGCCCTGGCAGACGGTGTTGACTTCCTCCCGCAGATCCTGTTCTAATTTCGTTTGACTTTCCTCTAATTTAGTCAGCAGACACTCTTCCAAATTTCTCTGGCCATCCAGAAATTTGGTAGTCAGGTCCTCGGCTAACTTATTCTGTCCGTCTTCCATCTTCTTCAGGTCCTCTGCTACCTTCTTCTGACCGTCTTCTAATTTGGAAGTTAGGTCCTCGGTTAAATTCTTCTGGCCGTCTTCCATCTTCTTCTGGCCGGCCTCCATCTTGGTTTCCATGCCACTTAACTTTTCTAGCAATGCTGCCAATTGCGCTTCCATTTTAGTTGTTTTTCTTGTAAAGGGCATGCACTCACAGGAAAATTAGAGAACTGTGGTAAAATGACCTGCTCGGGTTTTGAAACCAGGACTTTCAGGTGTTGTGCTTGTGCTTGAGTTCGTAATCCGGCTTTTGACACCAGTTGTAACGTGCCACCCCAAGTGGCACTTTCGTTAACTGGATTACGGTGGGTGAAAGCACAACACAATTGTTCCTTTAACAAAATATTAGCTTTATTGCAGGCCAGGAAAATACACCACACAATAAGCACTGAATCTCACTTCATCATACACTACTAGTCACTATAGCTTCCACACTTAGCCAACATTCAGACTACTGTCCTCGCTATTAATATCTGCAACTCTGCCTTGTTCACAAACTACAGTTATTTACGATAGCCAGTCACTCACCACTACACACTGCTTCGCAGTCCGCTGGCTAGGGAACAGCCCACTGCGTTTCGCAATTCACCACAATATCTCTGTCGCACTAGGTAAGTGCACACTCCTCAAAACTCAGTCCCTCCGTATGATTCACACTGCCTCGCTGTCTGGAGAATCAGCCTCACTTGGGTTTCGTAATTTCGCACGTCCCGTCGCCACACTACTGTCGCACAGGTAAAAACACGCACTAGCTCAAAAACACTGTCCCTCCCCCTCTGGTGAGGCTGCTTGATATAGGAAGGGTGGTGACTCAATGGGTGATATGAATAAAACTGAGTATAAACTTCGAAGTATATACTTCGAGCATGAGCATCAGTTTTGAGTATATACTCTGATTGTTATGAATAAAAGATCTTGAGTATCTACTACAATTTCCCCTCCTTTTGGAGTATATACTTCACTTGCGCCACGATGTTACTCTCGTTTCGTCGACGCACGTTTGGTCAGTCAACTGTTTTACATGCCATTTGTTAATGCAAACCAGTCGTCTGCTGTAGACTTGTCTTGTTGATTAATTGAACGTTCCTGGTTAATTTAAATGTCTGTTAGTGGGGATAAATATGAGTCGTCCAGTTGCAAAACTCGTTTAATCCACTTGTGAATAAGAATCATGTGGTAAAATATTTATTTTTTTTATTTTCTTCATTTTTTTTATTTTGTTTTGATTTATTTTATTTCGTTTTGTTTTGTTTTAAATTGTTATTTTTTGTTTTTTGTTTTCTTTTATTTTCCTTTTCCTTTGTTTATTTTGTTTTATTTTGATTTTGTTTTGTTTATTTCTTACTTTAATTTGTTTTGTTTTATTTTAATTTTCCAGGAAACAAACACAAAAACAAAACACACGAAGCAAAAGGCAAAATCAAAAACAAAAGCAAAAGCAGCAAACAAAAAACAAGTAACACAAAGCAAAAAGCAAAAGCAGAAAACAAAAAACAAGAAACACAAAACAAAAAGCAAAATTCAAAAGCAAAAGCAGAAAACAAGAAATACAAAGCAAAAAGCAGAAAACAGAAAACAAGAAACACAAAACAAAAAGCAAAGTTCAAAAATAAAAGCAAAAAACAAGAAACACAAAGCCAAAAGCAAAATTCAGAAATAAAAGCAAACGCAGAAAACAAATAACAAGAACCACAAAGCAAAAAGCAAAATTCTAAAATAAAAGCAAACGCAGAAAACAAACACAAAACCAAAACCAAGAAAGAAAAGCAAAAAGTGAAATTCAAAAGCATAAGCACAAAGCAAACACAAAACCAAAGAGCAAAAAGAAAAAAGTAGAAAACAAAAAACACAAAAGGTACGGGAGGCGAATTCCAGAGAATTGTTTCTCATGAAAATCATTTTTAATCGCAAGTGGATTAAACGAGTTTTGCAACTGGACGACTCATATGATCATAAATCAAATGTTTCCGATTTGGCATTTGTAAGGATTGTCTGTGATTATCCTTCTGTATTTGACAAGTCTCAAACGCATAACTCGCGGAAGGAAAAGCGAATGTCTAAAAGCTAGAAAGATTCGCTTCGCTGGAAACTTTGGCAAATGTATCACAGAAAGTCAAATACTGAAGAAAATAAATTGCTTTTTAGAGCTTTTCCTCTTGTTTCCGTGTATTTGCCCAAAAAGTAATCAGAAAGCAATAGAATATTATATATTTTAAACCGGTATAATGATCTACAGTCCCTCTCTGAAACCGTTCTTCGTAATTTATACACTTTCCTAGCCCGCAAGTTATTTACATCTACAAACATAACCTCAACCATCTTGGTATTAGACAGCTGAGCATGGTAATGGCCAGACTTCACAAATTATGAGTATATACTTCAGATTTGTAGCATATACTTCTTTTATTCATACCACATTTGAGTATATACTCAGTAACTGAGCATTTACTCCCACCCTTGAGTATGAACTTCTCAGTGAGTCTAAACTTCAACTTTTTATTCATACCATTCTGAGTATATACTACAAAATTGTTGAGCATGAGCATATAATCCGTTTTATTCATATCACCCAATGAATGCTTCTAGACCCGTCCAGGATTCACGGCTTCTCGAGATTCCCATCACTAGCTGGGTCACGAATATTCTGGTTCATCCCTTTTGCCCTCACAGCCCAGTTGCGTAAGTCGCAGGCAACACACAGAGGCAGAGCATACCCCGGGGCGGCTGTGACTCACGCGGCGAGGCGACGAAACAAACTCACAGCAATAACAATAATAACATTAACCGCCCAAGATAATTGCACTCATATCTACAGTATGTGTTGGCCAACTGAAGAACAATTTAGCAAGGTATCACTGAAAAAAAATGGGGTATAAGTTTGCTATTCTACCAAATAATGATAATACCAACACATTTAGTTACAACACAGGAGGCACAGGAGGCACCTAAAATGTCTGGAGAGGTGCAACCAGCACTGTCTTGGGAGAATCCTGCTTTTAAGCATCATGCTTCTAAAGAAAATGTTGGCTTCCTTATGGATTGTAGGTTTATGTACATTTTGCATTATTTGATTTAGATTTAGAGTCTCGGTAATTCGAGCAATGCAGTCATAAAAATCTTGTTCTTCTTGAAGTGACAAGCATTCATGGCAGTCACTGCAGAGGTCCGGTTTTGATTCCCGGCTCTGGCAAGAAATGCAATTCTGGCCTGAGTGCTGGAATGGGGTTCACTCAGCTTTGTGAGGCAGAACTACGAAGAAGTGAGTTCGACTCCTACCTTAGCCACCCTAGAAGTGGTCTTCTATTGCTCCCTAAATCTACTCCAGGTGAATGCCAGGATGGTACCTAAATTAAGACCACAGCCACCTCCTACCCAAATCCCTCAATTGCAAATTACACACACCAGTACAGACATCACAATGATACGGGTTATCAGACAGATTCGACACTTATACACCAAAGTATACGGGTGTCACAAAGCCCCTAAATGAATTAACAACAATTTTCTAAGACAACGAAAGAAAAGTATTTGCAATGTTATTAAAAATTACCCCTACCGACAGCAGTAGCTGCGCTTGTCAAGGCACAGTGCAAGGCCGTGAGGCAATGCTATCTGCAGACTCAGTAGACAACTGAGTTCGAACCACATTGTTGGCCATACTTGAAATGGTTTCTTATGGTGACCCATGCGAGGACAGTACACCCTTAATAGGCCATGGCTGCTTTCTTCTAACTCTTAGCCAATTTTGTTCATCTTAAATCATTTCACCACCCATTAACTCCTCTTCTGAGGTTAGCATCAGAACAAGCATCCAACCGGAAAAAAACAACAGTAGCCATATAGAAATTAATTACAGCTCGTCCCCAATCCCATAGAAACGGGAATAACAAGGGGTAGAAACCCATACAAGATTTAGCAAAATGACAAGAGGTATGCCAAGCCCAAAATTCCCTAGTAGGGCTAACTTATAAAATAATAATATCTTATGGCCTCGGGTGCCAGGTCCAAGCTTTGTTAATCGACGCCCTGAGGGCAGTTTGCATACCCAATTTTAACACTCCATGGAACGCTATGAAAGTCAAGGAGGTTAGATATCTAAGCTCCTTGACACTATTGCGCTTTCTAATAAAGAAAGGAGAAACTCTTGTTTTGACAGAAAATCCCGAGATTAATTTTGCCATTATGAACATGGCCTACTGAATTCAAATGGGTTCTTTAACATGCCAACAACGTATGTCATGCATGTCATGATTTTTGTCCCCTTTCAAAAATCACTTACAATGCCCAGGAGCGAACCTGCAAGCTTGGGGTTGTTAGCCCGACTCGATAACCACTCACCCACCATGGACTTACATGTTCATATACAGAAGTCACACAATAATTAAATACCAAAGATAAGACTATAGAAAGTCATATTTCAACAGGAAAGCTAATTAATTTTCACAATACACACAATAGTCAATCTACATAAATGAATTATACTAGTTTGCTGTATGAAAGTACTAAGATTCGTCATTTCGCTCATATTGGCCCGTATTGACGCAAATTGAATTCAGTGAAGTTTATTATATTCCGCCCTATTCAATACAATTGTATTGAATAGGGCGGAATATAATAAACTTCACTGAATTCAAAGTACTAAGAAACTAAATACGGTACCATATCGCTACAGTAGCTAGTGCAGCATACAGCGTGAGTCGAAGCATATTATCAGCTTGAATGATAACAAGGAATGAGTTGCTGCGCAAACAAGGCCAATTAGGAAGAGTCTTGCAATAAAGTTAATAAGTACAACTAGGAAATTAAACAGAATTTGATGCCGCAGGGTTAGTCCAATGCAACACACATCAAAATGAAGTAGATGTTGATGGCCAAGGAAATCTTAAAAAGTGATCGATTTAATGCTATTAAAATTTATGGGGGGTAAAAAGTTCAATAATGAATAAAAAATGACAATTTTCTAAACTAACCCCAGGGGCTCACAACTTGTGGGATGTGGGTCGGGGACCACGGGACCCCAGCTGTGCCGGGATTCTTTCAGTTCTCTTTCCTGTCGGCCTCCCTTGGTCAACACTTGTTCTCATACAACCCCGAAGGTAGTAGGGTATCCGAGGCCTAGGGAGTCTTTCGATTTCCCGCCTTGTCTACCTTTGGGTGTGGCGAACCCATCGTACAAATAGCCTAAATATGATAGTGTGCGAGTCGAGGCCTCGGATGAAGGTCCTCGATTCACGCCCCGACCCAGATCCCTGGAACCGGGAAATGAAGAAGAAGAATTTTCTAAACTAACCACAGGTAACTAATGGTAGCTTTATAGCCAACAAACCCCTCAACTCATCAACCAAATGAGAGCTTTGAACGACCAACCAAACACTGTTCGGCCATATGGCTTGAAGATTGCAGGTTCATGTGAGGTCTGCGCCAAGTATCCCCTAGGCAAGGGTAGTCCAACCTTTAGTTACCCAAGGGTCAATCAAACTTTAGTAGAGGAATGTGAGGGCCAGAGACATTCCAGAAAGAAAATGTATTACATATTTTACTCAAAAACATTTATTGAGATTTACATTAAAAGAAGTTCAATATTACTAGTGTAACGTGTTTTTCGTGGGGTTTTATGCAACTGGCATAAGTCAGTAGGAAGCCATTCTATATTTATTTACGCGGCAAATTGTTCAGCCAAGAGAATTTTTCATGTTAATTTATTATTATTATTATTAATTTATTATAATTATTATTTAGGTATTTTCGGAGCATTTTATAAAAATTATTAGCATTCAGATAGGTTTTCTATGTCTTAGAAAACGCTATCCAGCAAATTATTACGAACGACGATATCATAGAAAATTATCTGATTACGGAATTTTACGGAGTTTTCGTCAGTTAGGGTATATCGAGAGACGTGACTCACTGGGATTTCAAGTACACGCTTAATCTTGTCGAGAAGCATGACGCAATCTTGGGTCGCAAGGTCTAGAAAAGACGAATTGTTGGAACGGAACCCTCCCGCCGAGTGTAATGACCCGGAGGAGGAGAAGATCGCGTGGTGGGTCAGCCAATCAGGGGAGACGACGTAAGCTAGTTGGGACTGAAGAGTGGGGAGCCGGCGTGTGGTTATATCGTTCGACGCGCCGTGAAACGAGGACTATCTGTGAAATACTTGAGGAGTATGGATGCGCGTGCGTGTCGCTCCGATGTTCAGTGGAGTTAGTATCTGTGAAATACTTGAGGTGTACGGTCGCAAGTGCGTGTCGCTCCGATGTTCAGTGGAGTTAGCGACGAACTTTTGTAAAACTTGGTTGTACGAGTGTTTGGGTCCGAGGTACGGACCATAGAATTATCTAATCTACCAGAATATCATCAAATTCCGACGGAGATGACGACGTCCAGGAGACTGTGGGAAGCTCACAACATCATCAAGAACGAGGGAAATGCTTTGGCAATTTCCAGTGGTAAGCGCCAATGACGCAGAAATACGCAATCTCTCATTTTCTTTGTTTTACATTTCATATTTCAGTAACTTCATAGCTTGGAAATAAGAGTAAAATCAATTTATCAGACTCCGTTTTCACGTAATTTTCTATCGGTAATATTCAAATCACAACGCTCCAATTTAAATTTTATACTTATTATTATTAATTTTGCTATTCTTGTTTTATATAATAAATTCATTTCTTTTACAATGCAATCTTTGCTTTCAGTAGGTAGCATTAGATATAGACCAATTCCTTCTCCTGATACAATTGTTTGTTGGGTTAATGATCAAATCATACCACGATCTGAGTGAATAGAGTCTTGAAGGTGTTCTGCCAGAGCTAGACGTTGTTAAATACAAATTTAGATTTCAACATTGCGTTGAGGTCTTGGCGCCCATTAAAACAACATAGCTTAGGCAAAGGTAAACAGTTACATTTCTCACCCAACAGTTAGGAGCTAGCAAAACGTTTCACTAGTTCAATATACCACTTCATTTTACTGTCAAGAAATCAATATGATGATTGGCACTGCTTTCCTGATACAAATGTATCAATGTCCACTGTAAGTTCAGTAAGGCAAAGTCTCAGGCTCGATTCCAGTGAAGCCCTTTCAATTCGATTTCACGTTTTTGATTTAATTTGTTTCAGAGCAGAAAAAGCACTTTCGGACACATACGTACTGCCAAACAGGGATAACACTTGCAGAGAGAATTTAAGCAGTTTAGGAAAACGTTCTTTAGAAATCAGTTTCCAGAAATTTTCAGGGACATCACAGTTTTTAGTTTGGTAGAATGGGTCTGCCTGAAGATCACAAATTTCCATTTGAAGGTCGCTGGGCACCTCACACACTTCTATATCCAAGGGGTTGTTGAACAGTTGAAGTTTTGTTTTAGGGAGTCAAAATCCTGGAATCTGTTCTAGAACTCTTTCTTGATATCAATTATTATTTCATGAAACATACTAAAATTTATGTCACTTTTTTCTTCTTTCAACTGCTGACAAGATGGGAAGTGTGCCATATCATTTGCCTTCAACGCAATTTGCATTACATCAAGTTTCTTGCGGAAGCCCACAATTTGTCCATAAAGCTGGGAGATATTTTGTTTTCTGCCCTGTAGTTTCAGGTTTAAAGCATTTAGATGGGATGTTAAATCTGTCAGAAAAGCAAGATTATTTAAAAACTGGATTTCTTCCAGTTCTTCTTGATACCCATGCCCAATGTTTTCATTTTTGAGAAAAGCAAGAATTTCATTCCTCAACCCAGAAAACTGTTGCAAGCAATTTCTAGCACTTAGCCAATGCA
The DNA here is from genome assembly GCA_946902985.2 of Meconema thalassinum. Lineage (NCBI taxonomy): Eukaryota > Metazoa > Arthropoda > Insecta > Orthoptera > Tettigoniidae > Meconema > Meconema thalassinum. Next base: position 424,728,367 of record OX336388.2, on the reverse strand, counting down.
CTTCACAGTACAAAGAAATGTCACCATACTCAGCTTCCAAATTATCCAGGAATGCAATAAATGCTCTATGTCAGTGAGAAATGGGTACATTATGTACACCTCCATAGTTAAGGATTGCATCATAAACCTTTCTTTGTGATACGAGTGTCAAAGATTAGTTGAACTAGTAACATCAAAATATGGCTGTAAAACACAAAATACTGCATGGTTAATGAGTTATAAAATTCTTGACTTTCTAATACTTTTCACCATTTTTTCCTCATGCCATTTTTTCACACCTTTTCCTGACTTTTCCTGACCAAAAACAAAATTCCTGACTTTTCCTACCTGTGGACACCATGAATATGGTGATTTTTGTGGCTCTCTGATCTTAGTTTTCTCAGTATTGTTGCCATTTTCTATATTTATTTGTATTGGATAAAAAAATAAAACACTAAAAATAAATTTAAATATTTTTAATAAATCCCTTTAAAATAGAAGTACCGTACGCTGATATTCAATACACTCGTACAGCATGAATGACAAAGAGTAAGTATTTATGTTCATTTGACACAATTAATAATCAAATTATGAAATGAAGTTCATGATAATTTAGTTTAGTGCGATGACTGGAACTTGTTTCAAAGTTTTGGTGACATGACGTGGGCCGGACAAAATAGTCTCGCGGGCCATAGGTTGAGCAGTCCTGGTCTACAGTATTTACAACGGGGAAATACCTAGGTAGTTAAAATGTATTTTAACTTTCTAATTATTCAAACTTACATAAACTCTTCTGGTAAATTCTAAAAAACAGAGTTATTTAATGTAAAGTTTTTAAGCCATTTTTGCAGTGTTGCCAATACAAACTGTCGTTTGTAGCTCTTCAGTTGGTCAACACGAATTTGCCCAATGGCTGGGCGGGATACAATGTATAAAATATGTAAATAATACTCCTGGAAAAAATTACATATATTAGTTAATTAAAGTTAATTAATAGTGGTAATTAACTAATACATGTATTTTTTTCCAGGAGTGTTATTTACTGTTTTTATACATTGTACACCGCCGAGCCATAGGGCATTCGTGTTGACCGACAGAAGAGCTACAAACGAGTAATTTAATGCGGTAATCTATATTAATATAATAAAGCTGAAGAGTTTGTTTGTGTGTTTGTGTTTAAACGCGCTAATCTCTGGAACTACCAGTCGGATTCGAAAACTTCTTTTTGTATATGATAGCCTGATTCAAGAGGAATAGTTTAGGCTAAGTAGCATTAGGCTACACCTCTCAGGTAACCTTAAAGATTGATTTTTGTTCAGTAATTCGGAAGAACAAGCGCTCCAGAACGGCTTCAATAATACCGAAGTCTATTGTTGCCACGTAATGCGGGCTGCATCACGTCGCCCCTACCAGTGTTCTTGTGCAGAATTGCGAGCTGTTAATTGCAGTCAAGGGGAGTAATTAGTGCAAAAAGATTTCTTAGGCCCCTTAAAACAGTTATCGTGACAATAGTATGCCTCTGTATAAGGGCAATGGTGTTGGTGCAGTATACTGAGGTTATCAGCTGCAATAAGCGTTGGTGCTTTCCAATTTATTTGCATTTATTCCGATCCTTATCCTTGAGCGCTCCAGTTCTACTGCTAGTATAGAGTATTTGGCTCCATGAGTAGAGAAGAAAACCTTCTTTCACAGATAGGTTTATGAGGAATTACTTTTGGTGATAACTACCAATAAGTTGCGAGATTCTCTTCATAAACCTTTGTTGTGTAATTTCATTAATGGGGGGGCACATGCCAGCTAGGTTGGGTCAGATTTATGGTTTTATGGACTCGAGGCTCTTTGCTCTTGGAGGCAACTACACTTCGTAATCAAATCTTATTATATAATACGCTAAGGTGTATGTTTCACAAAACTCAAGCTCCTAAACCAGAGGGAGTTAGAAGGTGTGGTTTGTACCAAAATCTTTCAAATCGTCTCAATAGTACAGAAAAAATCTTGCATTTCTTGAAATGTCAACGGAAATATATGTATTTGTTTATGAAGTACTTTTAAACAAATAAACTAGATGATAGCCCCTGTTAGAACTGTGGCGCGTCCAGCCCGCATAGCACTAAGCCGGGTGGGTAGTCTGTACACATGGGGCCAAACAACCCATTATGCGAGAGTTCTTGCTCGGGCCCGCTAGTTGATATATATTAAAATAGGATTGGAATCTTTTATCAAACATTAAGCTACTTGTTTATCCATTAAAGTACAGAAATGACTTGAAAGAATAGCTACCCATAGAGTTGTTATAACTGTTGAGTAAGACTGCAGACATCAGTCAGGATTTGAACCCAAATCTCTTGTATTCTGACAGGTGGAATAGCAGCTTACACTTCCAACGGCCTCCACTAGACCTGCATGACCCATTTCCAAGTCTTGAGATGTAAAGGGCCAATCTTACTTAAAAGTTACTCAAATGTTAACACATCAGGTGCTTTAATCGTACAATTTACAAAACCTGAAGAAATTTAATAATTTCCTTATTCACCGATTGATGATGGACGATGGTGAGTTTACTTGGCCATCAAGAATATTTAGCATCTTTAACTGGAAGAAAGAAATATGCAATGCATTAAAATTATTCACCAAATTAGTAAATAATGCACTACAACTGTCAAAATATTTAGTGATAATGCTATTTAAAAATATATCATTCCCCTTTGCATTAACACAGGATGGATTTCTCTACTCCATTACAGGGTATAATTTCAATGAGGAAAGAAAACTTAATATATAAATCATGAACATCGAGGCTTGCCAACTACTAAACACACAATTCCATGCGATTTCTAGAAACCTCTTAACTACACCTACATTCCAAATATCTGGAGGGAGGGGAACCAAGTTTATCAGTACCGTAGAGGAATCACCTGTGATGAGGCTTCACATTTTCATCACTACAGAAATCAACATTTCTGTTAATTGGTTCATGGACTATTAATATATTTAATTTTTGTTTTAATTTGTACCACTGTTGTTTTCATTCATCGCCATGTCATAATAATAATAATAATAATAATATCGTAATGCTTCGGGTGACGGGTGCAAGCTTTGTAATTTGACACCCAGAGGGTAGCTTCCATGTTGAATTTCGTTGTTCCTTGAATCACTATGAAAGTCAAGGAGGTTAGATATCAAAGCTCCTTGCTATAGCACTTTCCAGTAGAGAAATTAGGAAATTTGTGTTGGCGGAAACTCCCGAGATTAATTTTGCCATTATGAACACGGCCTACTGAATTCAAATGGGTTCTTTGACATGCCTTTCAAAATCACTTACCACGGCCAGGAGCGAACCTGCCATGTCATTCATAAACCTCATATATCCAACTTTTCATGTCATACTACAGCACAAACTATTGTGTGCATGTTTATTACATTAATTTAATCATATGGTGAATATATACATATGTACAGATCCTGGCGACTAGCACTGCACTTGACCCTGAAGGCTCAACGGTAGGAGAGGGACGTGGAGCGGTGCAGGGATTGCGCCGAGTACATCTATATCGGAAAACATTGACGCGCTCGACAGTAGCATGTTCCCAAGCACATCAACTTACTAGTCTACAACAGTGCTGCTTAGCGTGACAAATATTTTATGCTGCAGTAGTATGCAGGAGGAGCGGGATGGACAAGAGCAGAGTTAGCTGCCGGTAACTTGTCAATTCCATATTCTGCAGCCATCTGATCAGAGGTGACACTGAACAGGTCGACAGGATTCACAAGGTATGAATATAGAGGGCAGCATTGGATCAGATGCTGCGTTGCCTGCTCCTCCAAACCACAGACACATGTTGCTGAACTGATGCAGCCCCACTTGTGCCGAGAATAGTTACAACAGCTGTGTTCAGCCCTAAGCCTGTAGAGGCGGCACAAAGCTTCCTTGGGAGATCAAAACCTTTAGGCTTTTTAGTAGGGTCCAAGGAGTGGATGTGTGGATTGTATTTGTAGACCACTCATTCTTCTAACTTTGGTTCAAATCAAGCCCATCTGCGAACAGTTTGCCTGCAGTACCACAGGCTAGTCTCCTCGATTTAAGTCGTTGTGGCGAATGGCAGAATTCTTCATACAGCAGTAAAGAAGGGGATGCCGAGATCTTCTTAGCTTCTCTCAAGGATTAATGACTACATGCTATTGTAATTTTCCTGGCCACCAGTGGAGAAGCATCAAGGAAGTCCATGAATGTAAGGATCCTCACTTTAAATATGAACAAGATGTCAACAGGAAAGTAGTATTCAACGAGTAGAATAGTCATGATTTCTGTATGCATGGCTGTTTAGCACCTCAATACTTGAACTAGCGGTGGAGCTTGTTACCCCACCAGTGGCTCTCTGCCACTCTTTCTGTTTGATTTTAGCCAGCTAAGAGCCTAGATTCAACAACATGCTGAACTCAGTAGATCGAGGCTTATCCTTAGCTTCCATTTTCATGGTAACCAAAGATTGTCAATGTTTTCGGCAGGTGAATATCCTGGGATGATGGGGCATGGTGGTGCAGAGGTCCAGCTGTTTGCTTCTCTCCAAGGCGGACCGGGTTCGACTCCCGGTCAATGCATGTAAGATTTTTGAAGTGAAATGTCATGTCCTTTGGTTCGGATTCCAAGTAAAAAGGAGGTCGCATGGGTCATGATCGCAAGATTAACGGTCATGTAAAACTATAGCTTCCTTTCGAAGTATGTATATCCAGAAAGTCCAGTTGGTCACCAATGGGTGAACCTAGAGCTCGTTGCTACATTAGACAGTCAATAGGGGCTTACATCCTTTCATATCCCTCACCCCCACCACCATTTTTTTTTTTTTTTTTTTTTTTTTGGGATGCAGCCCTGGTTTTCAATATGTCAGTATTTTTTGTTTGTACACAGCAGCATAACAGTCCACTTAAGCCATGCTCCTTGACTCCAATGGAGAGCAGTGGCCTACCCAAGTGTGATTGAACCCTGAGTTTTTGCTCATGCTCCCTCCAACCAAATACCGAGATGTACCTTATTTCAATCCAGAGATGCTTGTTCCAATTCTAGACCCTAACAATTACAGTTAGGGCCTACATATAATATCACAGTCACCACAGAAACACAAAGACAAACCCAGCCAAGTACAGGGTGGTGATGACCAAGATGTCTCCAGCCCTAATCAAATAACGACCTCTTTGATGTTTGTGATATCAAAGAAAAATATGTGGATTTGAAGCTGGTATACACAACTGTCATTGAAGTTTACAGGATAGAAGACCAATTAGCAAGCCCATGCGAAGCTTTCCCACTTGACTGGTTGGTTGGTTCCTAAGTTTAGGGACTGCACCAACGCGGTGATGTAGCCCCGTGTACTTTGCATGTGTGTAGAATCTGTCTGATAACCAGTGTTAATTGTGATGGCTGTATTAGTGTGTGTTTTCTGTAATTCAGATAAGGACTGCAGATGATCAATTTCAAGTAGTTCCTACTTCAGCTACCAAATGCTACGGTCAACAACATCTAGCCACGAACTTGATTACTAGATGCTACTGCGTCCGGCACCTGGCGACGAACGTTGGAAGGAATAGAGTGTTAATCAAATCTAACCTACAAATTTTAGCTTCACACAATTGTAGTTAGTGGAAGGTTCTTTTAAATGCCAGAAATCTATGACATGGGCACGTCAGCTTTACTTCCCCGCCGAAGGAAGGCATACTGAGGGATTTTTAACGCTCTTAAAAAAATGATGACTTCGGACAGGTTTGAACCCGCAATCACCATTTTACCGTAAGGGCAATGAGAGGTGAGCAGAAAAGAGCATGTTATTATTGAATACTTAATCAATTCTAAATTGAGCAAAGAGAAAAATACACTTGGGGCGATAACCTAGATGTTAGGCCCCTTAAAACAACAATTATCATCATCATCATCATCATTTATGTACATAGCCTATATTGAGATACTGACATGTTTCACAGAATTTGTTAAGTACACAATGTTGGGCATAATAACAGAATCTAACAATTTTTGTGTGGAGTGATCCCCTGATAATTGAAAGTGCAAGTTTAGTCAACTTGTCATAATTAAGTAAGGTTTATTATTACTTCTATTGTTTAGCGTTTGATTGTATCCCACTTAATTCCGTTGAGCATAGTCGTGTACATTTCTCTTAATATTATAACTCATTTTCAATCTATTCTCAAAATGGTTTGGCATCCGTCTGATCTTCTTTCTCTTTTTGTAGGAATATACTTTCTTATAATCTATTCTCTCCAACTCTATTTTACATTAATTCTTGAAACACAGGTTATCAGACAAATTGAACACACATCCAAGTACACAGAGCTGTTGACCAAAACGTCCCATGACTCTAATATGAATGAATACATGTGCGATTAAAAACCGATAGAGAGAATATTTTCATGAATTGTTAAATATGAGGAATTCAATGTGTACAGGAGCTAAAGAAGAAGTAGAAGAAAAAGAAATGGAGGCAAACATTACAATGGCAGAGGTGGAATTGGCCATTAGGAAGATGAAAATGGGACAAGCTGTGGGAGTAGACTAAGGCTGTAGGACACATTGGAATATACTGAACTTCAGAGTAGGCTACTCAAGAGTGGATGGAGAGCAAAACAAGTTCCAGAGGATTGGCAGAAAGGGATTATTATACCAATATTCAAGAAAGGAGATATGAAGGTGTGTAAAAACATCCGAGGAATTACTATAATCTCTCATGCTGCAAAGATCATGGAAAGAGTACTACAGGATAAATCTGAAAATAGGTTGAAATCCAAATTCAAGAGGAACAGTTTGAGTTCACAAGGGGAAGATCAACAGAGGAACCTATTTTTGTTGTAAGACTAACTATGGGAAAACACTGGGAATATGGAAAAGAAATGATAATGGTCGTCTTTGACTTAGAAGACATATGATAGTGTCCTTGCAGAGTTCGGGAAAGCCTAAAACAAAAAGGTAATGGAGAAGAAATAATACAAATGATAAAAGCAATGTACGGTACAGTAATTGTTGCAGCTGTGTCAAGACTAGTAGGTAAAACAGGATGGTTTGAATTTGAACATGGATTGAAAAAAGGGAATGTAGGCCTACTCTTGCCATTGCCGTTTATACTGGTGATGGATGATGTACTAAAGGCAACAAAGGAAGCATACACAGATACAAGAATGAACATAATCCTATATGCTGATGATGTTCTGATTTGGGGAGAGAATGAGAATGCAGTCCAAGAACAGCTGGATGTACTTAAGTAAAATATTGATAAATGGGAAATGAAAATCAGTGTAGAGAAAAGTAAGACAATGGTAATGACAAGAGGAAAGAAGGAAGGAAAAGGGATTGTTAAAATTGTAGATGTAGACCTGGAAGTAGTAGAGCACTTCAAATATTTAGGAAGTGAATTGATGGAGAATGCAAGATTGGATCTGAAGATCAACAAGCGAATACAATGTGGGAGTGTGTTCTATCATCAGGTTCGAAGTTTAATTTGGGATAAAGACATACCACTGAAGGCTAAAGAAGTGATGTAAAAGACCTATTACTTACCAATAATGATGTATGGAGCAGAAATTTGGCCAATGACGAGGAGACATGAAAGTACAATACAGGCAGCCGAAATGAAATTCCTGAGGAGTATGGTACAGAAGACTAGGAGAGATAGAGTGAGAAATTAAGATATTCGAAAGGAAGTGAATGTACAGAAGCTGAATGATATGCTGGAGCGGAACAGATTGAGATATACAATTTTCATAAGAAAATATGCATTGTCCGTTGAGCCATAATGTATTTAAACACAAATAGTGCTAAATGTTCCGGCATAACTCAACAAGATGACAGTGTTTCACCCCGGTGTGCTATTGGGCTCTTCAGTTGGTTAAAGCACACCTCACCAAGACACTGTCTAGTGCACACTGGGAAGGCCATTGCAAGACGTATTTGATACATGTGTATCCGCGTCACGAGCAAGCCAGTGCACTATGGGAGTCTAAACTCCATTCCAAAGCAATTATAACCTTACCTTGGCATTGAATATACAATTTTCACTAGACAGTGTCTTGGTGAGATGTGCTTTAACCAACTGAAGAGCCCAGTAGCACACCGGGGCGAAACACTGTCATCTTGTTGAGTTATGCCGGAACATTTAGCACTATTTGTGTTTAAATATAGATTGAGATGGTATGGACATGTGAAAAGGATGAATGATGAAAGAATGCTGAAACAAGTGGCGAGATGGATGACTCGAAAGAGAGAACGAGAAAGAAGAGTACAGTGGATGGATTTGGTGAAGGACCGAGTTAGAGAACGGAACTTGGAGTGGAGTTCAGTGGAAGAGGAACGATGGTGGACAGACAGAGTAAAGTGGAGGGGAATGATATTTGCTCTGACCCAACCCAGGCTGGAAAACGGAAATTGGGGATGATGATACAGTATGTGCTTACATATCTTTACATTCCTTTATGCAAAAGCTACCAAGTATTCATTTGTCGAAAGTTAGTTTATGAAGGTGTCCATCAAAGCAACAAAGTGTGCTTACTTGTACACATTTAATTGCTGTATTTATTCGTTGTTTGCAGCAAACAAAGGTGGGTATATCCACCTCTTTGAAAATTATGGCAAGGCCATTTGATAGCCCAAGGGCTGTAGGCAGATAAAAATGGAACTTCTATGGGACTGAAATGCCTATGTCAAAGTCCCTAACTCAATACATTACTTCCATGTAGTGAAACAAGAATTTGATATACAAATGATTCCTAATATAAAAACGCATACGGAAATGTGTATATTATAATTAAGTAGGTTGTAAAGAAACACCGTGCATAAAAATGAAACAAAATTGACAGGTAAAATATATCTGCTGAGGTGGGATTCTAACTGCCTAAAATAGATTACTTCATCAAATGTTAAGCATGCTATCCCCTAGACTAGAGGTTCCTATTAGGTGGTCCGCGACGGTTGCCAGGGCATCCACGAAGTCGTCAAGAAATAACGCAATAATGAAAATGGATAACTAAGAAAGTACAAAGAGTTCCTTAAAAATAATAATTATGCGTTGCCACCCAGAGTATAAGTGGCGCACTCATGCTGATATCGCGCCAGGAGATGGCAGTCGGGTTGAACTGCAGAGGTCTTCCCGCTCACGGCGTATCGCGCATTCCAAAAACATTCAGTTGGTCACTACTTGCTTCACTCGCTCAGCGCATTCTTTCTTACACTGGCTGAGTGTCGCCTGCTGCAATGACAACCATTGGCATGCGGGAAACCGATATGTTTAAGTTTGGAACATGCGGACTGCGCATGCGTACTGCAAGACCCCCCGCACCCCGTCACAGCGTGTTCAACTGCCATCTCCTGCCGCGATGACAGTAGGTGGCGCAGTGTAATTTGAGCTTTTCAAGTTTTCCGCTAGAGAGCGTTCTGCTCCTTTATCTCCGAGTTCTGCAATGCAACATTTTATTTGTTTACATATATACGTGAGTTTTGAAAATTGAAACCTTTGATTGTTTTAATTGCTAAAAGTCCACTGAATACGGATCGTTGATTGGAGAGTGGATCTTAAAAACGAAGTAGGCCCTCTGCTACCGGTAGTGACAAAGAGGAATCTGTGGTAATAAATATTGAAGTGAATGAGCTGCCTGCTGCCTCTCTTGAGCCTAGCCATTAAAAGAGTAAGCCTACTGCGAAAAGTAGGAAATACAACATAAAATATTTGGAAATTGGCTTTACATATTGTGGACCTGAAGATTGTCCTAAGCCTCAATGAGTGATATGCTTTGAAACCCTTGTCAACGAGAGTATGAAACCTGCAAACCTCCGGAGGCATCTAGACACCAAACACTCAGAGCACAAAGGTAAATCCATTGAATTCTTCGAACTGAAATCATGCCAGAAAGTAATTACCAAAAGTTCTGGTGCAAATGTGACTGAAAATGCAACGCTTGCATTCTACGAAATATCTCAGTTGGTCGCATTGCTGAAGAGCTCATTCTACCTTCAGCAATTATTTTGTGCAAGAGAATGCTGGGCGATGCTGCCGCAAAGCTTGTAAGTACCGTCCCACTGTCTAACAATACTGTGCAAAGGCGAATTACAGATATGTCAAGCAATATTGAAGAGACGTTGTTGGCAAGGCTCCACATGTGACATGTTTGCTCTGCAGTTGGATGAAAGTACCGACATATCAAAAAGGCGATAATGTTGGTTTTTGCACTTTTTTTAATGTCATGACGAAATATATGAAGGTTTTCTTTTTTCCTGTGAGCTAGTACACACAACAGCAGACGATATTTTCTCAGCTCTGAACGATTATATGTTGGTCTGTCTACAGATGACACGAAAGCTATGTCTGGATGCAGGAAGGGCCTTCAAGCTGAAGTGAAAAAAGTAATTCCAATTATGAAGTGTACACATTGCAATGCAAAGACTTCTCATTCATACTGAAGTGCAATGGCTTTCAAGGAGCAGGATCTTAATGAGGTTTATCGAGCTGAAAGGTGAGGTACGGATCTTTCTTCTTGGAATGATACATGAGGATTTGCTCAATGACTTTTCTTAGCTCTGCAGAACTGTTCACTTAGCTGACTTGCTTGAACACTCGAATGTTTTGAATTTGAGTTTGCAAGGCGACTACGTTGATATCTTCAGCACTGAAGACAAGATCAGTGCAATTGCGAAAAGGTGTAATATTTGGGCAACAAGGGTTCAAAATGGCTCACGTGTCCATTTCCCCACAGTAAAAACGTTTCTGCAGTTATCTAAGGAAGGTTTGCCTTGCGAGGAAAGAGAAAATATAACCGAATATCTTCGTAGTTTTGCAACTACTTTTCGGGATTATTTTCCCTAGCCCAATGGAGATAACTGCTGGATTCGAGACCCATTCAGCTGCAATCTCAAAATTGAAAATATTCAGCTACTATCAGAGGAGGAACAAGACCAACTCGTTGAGTTGACCTCAAGTGGTGAAATGAAAATGAAAAGAAAGCTAGCAGACTTTCAGGTGACAGCTCAAAAGGACTACATGGGAATCATCAATAAGGAAATACGAATTATTATTCCATTCGCAATAACTTACTCATGCAAACAACTTTTTCCACAAAGTGCGTAATGAAAAGCAAATATAGAAATAGACTAGATATGGGGCCTGATTTCCGGGTGAACATTTCGAAATTGCATCTGGACCTTTCAGAAAGAATTGTGGGAAAGAATAGATTATGTTCGTCTAATTGAACGCCGGCCTCTTTTACACATTAATGCTGTGTCATAAGAGGAATGGTGGAACGACAGAGCAAAGTGGAGAGGAACCATATTTGCCCCCACCCAGTGTCAGCTGGAAAAGGGGAAATGAAGTTGACTGAATGAACAAAATGATAATCAATAGAGGACTTGTTCCTTCTTTTTTTCTCAACCGCTGCATTGTTATTTTTAAGTCTGTAGCACTATCTAAAAGATTTTGCTTACATAACGATCGCTTTAGGGGGTCCGAGAAAAATTCCTTATGGGAACCCCTGCCCTAGACCACCATTACACAGTATAATAAAGCCTGTGTAATGTAACTTCATAGCATAAACAAGCCTCATACATGGCATTAGCCAAGCATTTGCCTTTGACAAATTCATACAAAATCTGTCTGGAATAGCAGTGCTGCTATTGAGATTATACATTCTTAGGTATAGTTAGTGCTGTTTTAAGGGAAGGAACAGCAAGGTCATCTGCCCCTATTCTTAGGTATATTTATGTATGAGTAGTTAGCTGGAATAAGGAGATAGCAAGCCATTCCGTGACTCTAGCACTGTGTACCGCCTGGCGGATGAAAGTGGAATTTTGCCAACTTCCATTACTTATGTCAGTTTTATTAATACAGGTAAGTGAGTCATGAAATGTTGAATTCATAATTTTAGAGAACACCCCGAGTCCTGTAGTTTCTTTAATGTGTGTTCCAAACCGTCTGCAATCCTTAATGGAATAATACAGGGCGCCCGAGAATGTTCTCCGCAGTGGTTGCGTGCAGCTGTGAGTGATAGCCTCATTGGTTTAGTTGGTAGCACGGTGTCTTTGAAAGGATGAACCCCACACGTGTGTGCTGTAGCCTGTCGAAATCGTCAGTGTGTATTGCAATTAGCGAGCGCATGTGTCATCAGCACTTCCAGCATCTGTTATGAATGGCTGTGGTGAGTACAAAGTATACTGTTTGCTTGTTATTAGGGAACACAGCGATGACAGAATGCATTCTGCACATAATTCAAGCAGCATTGCGCGTCATAGGAGCTCATGTCAATACGGACAGTTAAACGATGACAGAGTCTACTAGAGCCGAGTCATTTCCTACTCGCCCAACTGTACCTGTCAACGAAGCAGGCTGACGTGTGACACAAGTAAACAAAGAATAGTTCCCATCTCGACCGCCGGCATTCATTTCGTGAAAGGCTAATATGATGCAAGTGGCAGCCGTGCTGCCAACGTAACTTCTGTGGCTAGCTCTCACAGACGCATGTAGGCGCTGCGGAGAACATTCCCGGACTGACTGTATATAGAAGATGGCCGTTCTGAACTTGGGACTTCCCTTCTTCAGACACCTAGCTTCACCACTACTAACCATAAACATTTTATCCTATTATTTTATGGCTTTGGTGTCTCCCATAAGTCCAACCCCTCGTCCACGTCGTGGGAGACGGGCAACGGCACAAAGTAGGGGATCGCCTGTAGGGGCGAAGTACAGTGGGGACTTCGTGTGCCCCGGGACCGTTACAGTAGCTGTGAAGGTCCTACAGGAACCCTGAAAAGTGACGGCTAACGGGGCTCTGGTGAAGCTACGATAGGCCCAGCAAGCCAGTAGTGGATGAAACCAAATGCTTTCAAAAATGGAATGAGCCTCAGACATGATGGATTTAATAGACGACGACACGGCTGTACACACGGACTAAGATTTGGAACTTTAAACCTAAGAACGCTGACGGGGAAGGTGGAGGAGATAGTGGATATGATGGAAAGAAGGAAGTTGGATTTATTGGGATTGGCAGAAACAAAGTGGAAAGGGGAAGGAAGGAGAGAACTGAGAAAAGGCTATAGACTGTACTGGAGTGGGAACGAAGAGGGAAAGAGGAATGGAGTGGGAGTAGTAGTATGAGATGGTTTAAAAGAAGAAGTGAGGAGAATAAGTGATAGGATGATGAAAGTGAAAGTAGCACTGAGGGGAGAGACCGTAGAAATAGTGCAAGTGTATGCTCCACAAGTAGGAGGAGGAGGAGTTTGAAGAGGAATTGCAGAAGCAGCTGGTAGGAAGAAATATGATTGTTATGGGGGATCTCAATGCCCATGTAGGAAGAGAAAGACAAGGTTATGAGAGTGTTCTAGGACCAGAGGGTTGGGGTGGAAGAAATGAGGAAGGAAAGAGACTGTTGGACTTCTGCCAGAGGAACAGCCTGCTAGTTGGGAACTCCTGGTTTAAGAAAAGAGAGAGCCACACAATCACATGGTACAATGATGACTTGACCAGGAAGTCGGTGGTCGACTATATACTGTATGAGAAAGAACTAAATAAGAACATCACGGACATCAAGGTTATACCATCGGAGAACCTGGATAGCGACCATCGATTGCTGGTAATGAACCTGAGAGGGAGTAAGGAGAAGAAAGGGACTGAGAACCAGGAAAGACGTATAAGGATATGGAAACTGAAAGAAGGGTAGAGTACCTCAAAATGGTAAAGGAAGGAATTCCTACAGATGAAGAAAGAGGGGTGGAAGAGGAATGGGCTAGATTTAAGAAGACACTAGTAGGTGCAGCAGAAGCAGTATGTGGGAGGACAAGTAGTAAGAAGAGGTGGAAGGAAACACCATGGTGGAATGAGAAGACAAAAGATATAGTAAGGGAAAAGAATAGAGCCTTTAGGAGGTGGTATCAAAATAGGACGGTAGAGACAAGGGAAGAGTACCAGGAAAGAAAGAAGAAGGCGAAGAGAGTAGTGGCTGAGGAGAGAAGAAAGTGGATGGAAGAGTGGACAAAGATGATGAAGGAGGATAGTGAAGGTACAAAAAAGGTCCTGTATGGGATGGTAAAAAATAAGAGGCGGAAGGATCCTATGGATTATGTTAGAATGGTGAACAAAAGGGGACAAGAGATAGAAAATAGGGAAGAACTGAAGAAAATGTGGAAAGAATATTTTGAAGAACTTCTGAACCCAAATGGAAAAGATGGTGAGGAGGAAGAAATCGGGGAAGAGGAAGATGAACTGCAAACAGAAAAGGACTTAACATGGAAAGAAGTGGAAGATGCAGTGAACAAGATGAAAGGAGGGAAGGCACCGAGTATGGATGAGTTGAGTGTGGAGATGGTGAGAGCAGCAGGAGAGGTGGGGATACAGTGGTTGTGCCGAGTGATGAGGACAGCATGGAAGGAAAGGAAGACCCCAGAGGACTGGAAAAAAAGGAATAATTGTCCCGATCTTCAAGAAAGGTAGTAGAACAGATTGCAGAAACTATCGGGGAATAACACTGATGAGTCATTGTGCAAAGATCTTCGAGAAAGTTTTAGAAAAGAGAATTAGGACAAGGATAGGAGGGATGAGGGAAGAACAACATGGCTTCAGAGCAGGAAGGTCCACAGTGGATTTGATTTTTGCTGTAAGGCAGTAACAAGAACAGCACTATGAGTATGGAACAGATCTACTGATGGCCTTCCTGGACATTGAGAAAGCATATGACAGTGTATGCAGAAACGAAGTATGGAAGTCCCTGGAGGATAGAGGAGTAGAGAAATGGACTATAAAGAGGATAAAGGAGATGTACAAGGGAAGCGTGAGCTGTGTGAAAGTGGGAGGAGAGAGATCAGACTGGTTGGAACAGAGAAACGGCCTGAAACAAGGAAGTGCACTGTTCATTGTGGTGATGGATGACATAATGACCCGAGTGGCACAAGTAATTGGGGAAGGAAAGATGAAAGCAATGGTGTTTGCCGATGATTTGATGATTTGGGGAAACAAGGAGGAGGAGGAGGTACAGGAACAGTTGGACGTGTGGGAAGGAATAATACAAGGATATGGGATGAAATTTAGCATAAATAAGAGTGAGATGGTGATCACAACAAGGAAGAAGGAAAGAACCACAACGGGAATAACAATTGGTGGGGAACAGCTGAAGAATGTGGAGAGTTTCAAGTATCTGGGAAGCCTGATACAAGATAATGGAAGAAACGATAGAGAAATAAATGAGCGGGGGAGGCAGGCAGAAGCATTTCGGAGGAGTGTGAGAAGCATGTTATGGAACAAGGATGTCCCTCAGAACAGCAAAAAGATCATATATCGGACGTACTATGTCCCTATCCTGACGTATGCCTCGGAGACCTGGGTTATGAAAGGAAGGGAGAAGAGCAAAATACAGGCCAGTGAGATGAGGTTCTTGAGAAGCAGTATTGGAGCTACAAAGATGGACAGAATAGGAAATGAGAGGACCAGAACATTAATGAAGGAGGAACCATTACAGGATGGTATAGAGAAATCTAGACTTAGATGGTATGGACATGTAAAACGAATGGAGGAGAAGAGGATACCCAGGAGAGTACATGAGACGAAGTGGGAAGGAAAGAGACCGAGAGATAGGTGAGAGATAGGTGGCTGAAGGGGGTGGAAGAAAACGTGAAGAAGAGAGGAGAAGACTGGACAAGGGTGGAGGCAGAGAGATGGTGGGAAGACAGAAGACGTTGGAGAGGCTTGTGTTCCAAACAGACCCGGCCATTGGCTGGAAACTGTGCAAGATGATGATGATTTTATGGCTTTGGTGATATAACTACAAGCCAACTTTCTTACCTGGTCACTGACAGGTGACACTTGATCTGAGACTTCACTGATGTCCATCTTGTCTGACTCTGTGGGTGTCTCATTCTGAGTCTCGCCGTTCTCGCTGAAAGCAAAGGGAATTTCATCAGAAAAATCATGGAACAATGAATGAATCTTCAGGATAAACCTCTGAAGAAAGACACCCCTGGTCGGAGTTACAAAATAAATATGCCAGGAAAAGATAGATCAGCACTGGACAAAATTCAAAACTCAGCAGTTGAACAACCGTGATCACCAAGGGTCCATCCGAAAGAAGTGCAGAAAAAGAATGATTCTTTAAAACAAGTATTGGCTATGTAAGGCTATAGACTGATTACTGTAAAACTCAACTTTTTATTATACCGGTATTCTTGTAAATTCTTGCAGAATTGTCATTGTCACTCTCGAGAACCACAATTACATAGTCATCTGCATATTAGCTTGCCACGGTGGGTGAGTGGTTAACGTGTCTGACTACCAACCCCAAGTTTGCAGGTTCGCTCCTAGCCGTGGTAAGTGATTTTTGAAAGGCGCAAAAATCACGACATGCATGTCATACGTTGTTGGCATGTTAAAGAACCCATTTGAATTCAGTACACCGTGTTCATAATGGCAAAATTAATCTCGTGATTTTCCGCCAACACGAAGTTCCTCCATTCTCTACTAGAAAGCCCTATAGTGTCAAGGAGCTTAGATATATAACCTCCTCGACTTTCATAGCGTTCCAAGGAATTACGAAATTTGACATGCAAGCTGCCCTCTGGGTGTCAAATAACAAAGCTTACACCCGGCACCCGAGGCCATATGATATTATTATCTGCATATTGTAACTGAAAGTCATTAGATTTTCAAGATTGCAAGTTTCATTATTTTTAAATCTCCTTGCTCACTCTTGTCATACTCAAATCCATGAATATTTTGAATAGGTATATATCACATGGCAAAGATAAAGAAAAAAAGGAAGATTGTAGTTTTACGTGACCGTGAATCTTGTGATTATGAGCCACGGGACCTCCTTTTTACGTGGAATCCGAACCACAGGACATGGCATTTCACTTCGAAAACAAAGATAAAGAGTTAATTGCATAATAATTCATTCTTCCTCTTCTTAGTTCACCATCTATTAGTAGTTAGCAATCCTAGGTTTGGAGGCTGCAGCATAGAACAGCAATGTTGTAGCTTATACATGCCAGTCATTCAGGCTCTTCAGCAAACTTGTTTTGGGCCTACCAGGTCCATGTTTACTCTCAATTTTCCCCTATACTATTAACTGCAGAATTCTATATTTGGCACCCCCTCACCCAAAGGTTGAAATATTCAAACTTCCTGTTTTATTAGAAACAGAACTTCAAGTCTTGTGCTCATTAACTAATCATTAAACAATACAAATATTGAGAACATTGATTTATTGAAGAGCCTTCTCTGCAATGTCACAGAAGTCATTGCATCAGCCATGGCAAGCTAATAGCTCATAAGTTAGTCCTCCACGATCTGTTGCTTTGGTGCCAAAATCCTCCAACTAGCAGCAAACAAATGAGCTACTTCGCCTCATTACTACTTCACCGTTTAATTTTTCTTCAAACTAAACCTAATCAAATGTGCCATTTTGCCTCATTACTACTTCAAGGTTTTACTTTTCTTCAAACTAAACCTAAACGTGTAAGCTTTGTTGTCTCACTGTCATATCGAGTGTTTTGTTTATATTCAAGCAAAACACAAACACGTGAGCCTCATCATCCCACTGCCTAACGAATGTTTTGTTTACATCCAAGCAAAACATAAACATGTGAGCTCATCCGTCTCACTCCTCCTTCAGTGTTCACTGCCCTCTCAGATTGTTTAAGTTTCAAACGAACACAAGTGAATTTATTCTTCTCACTCTTTTGTCTCATTTCCTAGTCCATCTTGAGGTACATTCAGGTGGTTCTTTCATGCCATGTTCTCTCTACTTCTTAATATTGACATCTTAAATTCTTAACTACAGTACATGGTTTTCTGTTTAACATACTTGTCATAGGTACCACTCTTTTTGGTTCAACGTGAGTGAGCCGTCTTCCATCTCGTCTTACTTATGCTTGATGTGTTCATGTGTTATTTTGTTGCATTTTACATCAATTCTCATCTTACTATATTATTGTTTTAATTTCTTATATACGCTTTTATACGTACTCCTGCTTTCGACTCACCTGTTGATCACTTGTCTTCTTTTGTTTATCTTCTTGGTTTGCACTTTTATATTGTCATTTTCAAGGTCATTGACCTTGTTTCGAATAAATTCTTTCATCTCTTCTACCACCTATACATCTTGTCCTTATCCTTAGATAGGATTGTGCTAGAGGAAGTCCATCTTTCCTTGTATGGTTGTTTGAGCTGTACTCTTGGATCCATGGCTCTTTTGCATTTTTTTCATCTTCCTTAGGTTTTTGCTAGGCTGCAATTTGTTACAGCATTTTTGATTATTATTTTCCTATATCATCTTTCCTTCATTGCCTTCATGAACTCTTTCAGATGTATGCACACGTTGCCACAGATTTCTTTAGTGATTTTTGATTCTAGTGCTTCACATTCAATATGTGGGACCTTTTTAGAAGCTCCACCAGCCAGTTTGATCTGCTTTAGGTGTCTGATTGGTTTACCTTGCTGTTAACTAGTTTGGCATCTGTCACCCTTATTTTCTATTGTTCTAACCCCTTCCCACATTGGGTTACGTCAATATGTTTTTCTTTGGCCGGTATTACACTATCAAAGAAGTTTGTCAATGAAATTTTATAAAATATTTTATAAAACTGAACTTTTATAAAAGTTACACATGAAGCAATAATCACACCATTACACTGCATCAAATATTTTATCATAGTTCAGCAAAATGGATGAAGGACAGTTCCTTGTTCACTTTACTGTATTACAGTAGGTGAAATTCTGTAGTGGCAATACCAGTATGTAAAAGAAGCGAAAAGATAAACTAAACGTCTAGGGGTTAAACCATGGGCCGCTCACGTGACAAGAAAGATATTTATTCGAATAAAATCTTGGTGAACGAGCTGCAGTACGAGGACTTGAAAAATTACATTAATATTTAATTATTAATAATTATGATGAAATGAATGTTGGTGACGTTCGAAACAACCACTGCCCGAGCAAAGAAAATTGAAACATACAAATAAAAAATTATGCATTAAGTGGGATTCGAACCCAGGCCCTCTCGTTCCGGAGTCAAGCGCTCGACTCATTCGGCCAACTAGAAGACACTTGCTAATGGAGGTTGGTTACATGTATTGCCTACCGGAAGCCTAAAGATAAAGTGGTTATTTACACTTGCTTGTAATACCATGAGTGAAATTAACGAATTATAATACAAATGTTATAACGTAAAATACTCTACTATTCACGGCTTATTTCAACCTATTTATTCCTCCTTCTGTCCTGAAATGTGCGCCCTTATTGTGCAGTGCTTGTACACCATTCATTATATAACATATTATGTAACATTTCATGCATTTCACACTGTGATATGAGCATCCTTGTGGTAATATTCCAGCCGTTATGATCCGCCATTTTGGTTTGAATTTTTTATCAAAGATAGCATGATGCTCATACATTTTATAAAAGAAATTTTATAAAACCACCTTTTATAAAAGATTTCTCCATTACATTGTCATATCTTTTATAAAAGATCTTTGACAAATTTCTTTGATAGTGTAATACCGGCCTTTAACCTCGTGCTCGAGACATCCATCCTTCCTTTTCGGTCCATCTTTCCCTTATTGATCTTTAGAAGAGTATTGCTTCTATTCTCTTTTTGGCATTGTTGAAGGTTCTGGTAATTCAACCTCATGCAGAGGTGAGAGCACGATAAAATAAGATTTTATTCAATTAATTCCAAAGAGCCATGGGCTCGTACAGAGGAATTGTACAGTAATATGTGTTCACACACCACGGAAGAAAAGTCTGAAGGGAAAATTTTATGAATAAGGACATATTAATAAGTTGATACCATATCTAAGATTGTTGAGACCAAGGTCCCTTAAAATGATAACCATTTAGGATTTTTAAGCTTTTGAGTAACTTATTTGGTGAATTAAGATGCATAGAATTTTCCCCGCAATATTTTCATAATTTTCCTCTTAAATACTGGCAAAGTTGGTGTACTTTTTACTTCATCAGGAAGTTTATTATATGACTGTGATGCAGAAAACTTAGAAACTATTTCTACCGTATTTAGAAGAGTGAATGATATATAAGGCTAAGTCCTTCGCAAGCCTAGTTCCATAAGAATGATTGAGTTCAGGATGTAAGGAGACCTATAGAGTATTGTGTTTAATCTTGTATATTACCACAGCTGCTCAGAGCTCTGCACTTATGCTGAGGGGTAGAATTTTACTTCTGATGTACCGATCTTTTACTGGAGTGTAGTAAGGAAGGTTAAATATGTTTCCAATAGCCCTATTTTGAATAGTCATTAAATCATTCAGTGTGGATTTTCTGTGGTGAGCCTAAATAACATTTAAATATTGGTGCTTGCTAAGTACAAGTGAATAGTAGATTTGTATTACAAGGTTTAGGGGAATAAGATACCAAAGTTTCCTTCGGATCCCTACTATAGGTGAGAGTTTATTCACGATTTGTTAAACATGTTCAATCCAGGTCAGGTGTTTGTCGATGATTAGACCTAAATACTTTAGCAACTGCTAAAAATGCCATGCCTCTGTCAGCTTGTCTTGTCTCTACGATCAACACCGGACCACACCAGAAGGGTCTCTACCATCACGCAGCTGGGAGTTTACACCTCAACGCTGCAGGGCATACTTCTACACTTCCACGCCAAAGGGAGTCACTCCGGAGGGCACTGCCCTGTACTCTACATCAGTTTCACTCTGAATTTTAAAATATTAAGATATCCAAGTCATGAAGTTCAAAGTCATTAAGATTACACATACGATATTAATATATAATTTTATACTCTCATCTGTGTACAATGCACAAATAAGTTCCATTTAACTAAAAATAATATCCTGTGCACACATGTATCATTGCTGCCTTCTGCGTTAATGCCGCTACTTCCAATTTTTCTCTGCCAGCTCTTCCTGTGTGCTGTCTCGTATTCTTGAGTTAATTCCCGTAAGTAAAAACAGCATATAAACTAAGTCCTGTGTACAAAGCAATTTCACTCTGATGTCCAAACAAGTTGAAAACTGGTATCTAAAGGCTTCCAAGTTTATTAACCTTAAGACTGATCTTATTGGCATTATATCAAGAGTTACCTATGTGCCAAAAATTATGATATAATGCTATACAAGTTTAGTTAAAAATATTGTTTGCAAATCTAGAAACCATTTACATTCACCACAATAAACTGACAAAGTATTCGTCTCTTGATATTCAGCATGGTCCTATTTTCAAGATCACTGCTGCCTGCATCACTCGCCCCCTCTAACTACTCTGTTGAAACGATAGTTGGCTGTCAACATACAGTACTCGCTGACCACTTTTAACTGATTAATCAATTTCCAACTACTTTATAACAGTTTTAATCCAGGCAGAATCAACACTGCAGACCAACTGATTACTTATTAAGGGTACCAGTTATGATATCTACTAATATATAAAAGTCTAGTTGTGTTTGTCTGTCTGTTACTCTTACAAACCAAGACTACTCAACCAATTTAGCTGAAATTTTGCATGAACATAGTTTGGCAAAATTAGAAGAGACCAAATCTTGCGGAAAAGAATTCTTTACTGAATTTAGCGGTTATAAACCAATATAGTAGAGGGAATTTAGCGGTGTCAGCTGGAAAAGGGGAAATGAAACCAATATAGTAGAGGGAATTTAGCGGTGTCAGCTGGAAAAGGGGAAATGAAGATGATTATGATTATGACTTTTGGTAAAGATGAAAAATAAATCTGGAAATGATGTAGTAGTAGATGTTTACTCCTCTTCTGTTTATAACCCACCCACTGTCCCCTTTTTAATTCACTACTTATATACAGTAGATAAAATTCCAGCAGAGTCAGCCATTATACACTTGAATTATGGACAAATACAGTATTGCCAACCCCACACATACGATACTACTGTATAGCCAGTATTGTAAAACAAAGGGTTTTTTAAAATAGCATCTGATCAGTATCATCCCATCTGCAATGACTGTAATAGATAAAAGCGCATTAATAATCGTTATTAATTCTGGAGGAGACCAAATCCTGGCATTTACACTTCTTCTTGGCCAATACTATTGATAATATATGATTTGTCACTACTGCACTGGAAATATGTGCTAAATTATGTAAATATATGTTTTTATTTCTTGCTCATTCAATGGCAGCATCCATGTTTTTCAGGTGCATGAAGTCTCTTCAACTGTTTTCAGATGCAGACTTGATGTCACATCACTATGGCCAACATGTGGGATACAAAATACACCACATGACACAAGTAATATTTCAATTATATGAAATAGCATTAATTGTCAAACCCACTGGTAAATTAGAAGATAAAATAGAATACCATCATATGAGAGCAATAGCAAAAAGAGAAGTTCGAAAGAAACACAGGGAAAGTTGGAAAAACGTGTCTCGTACCTGGAGACTGACATAACAAGACCACAACCACAAACCTATAAAATTTTGAAAAAACTAAATAGGGAAGTAAAAGAAGATGTAAAAATTAATGGAATATCTCACAGAGAATGGCTTTCGAGTATTTTCAGAGCCTTTGGTTGAGTCCAAATATTGAACAACTTGTTTTACAAGCATCTAACAATTAATTAAGTCTTCGGAAAATATTACACTCGAAGAATTAGAACAGGTCTTGAAGAAACTTTGTAATGGGAAAACACCTGGAGAAGATTCAATAAATGCAGAAATGATGAAATATTCAGGCGATGCCTTCAAGAAATCTGGATGGGTAACAGGCCTCCAGAAGATTGGCAAAAGGCAATAGTTGTTCGTCTTCATAAGAAGGGAAATATGCAAGATTTGGAAAATTATAGAGGAATAAGTATACTTAACTCTGGATACAACATTTTTGCAAACATTGTTAAAGAAAAATTACTGAAACATTACTCTGAGGTAATAGGGAATGAACAACATGGGTTTAGAAAAGGTTGCACATGTGCAGATGCCTACCTCACCTTAAAAATTTTGATCAAAAAACACAGGGAGTTCAATTTGGAAACACACATATCATTTGTTGATTTTAAGAAAGCCTTTGATTTTGTTGACAGAAACAGACTTATTGACACATTGGCCAGGGATTGTGTCCCCCAACAGTTAATTGATAACATTTACAACATGTATAGTGCTACTCTTATAGCAGTAAGGTTAAGTAATCATAAATCCGAGTGGACGCCAATCAACAGAGGGGTAAGACAAGGCTGTGGACTCGCTCCATTGCTATTCATAATCTACATGAATGCTATAATAAAGGAATGGAGGTGTGAAAGACATGGTTCAATACCTATCAGCAGGCATCTAAAAAATTTAGACGCTATACTATTTGCTGATGATGTTGCATTGGTAGCAGCATCTGAAGATGATCTGCAGTGGTCAGTATTCAACCTCCATAAAGTGGCATCAAAATTCAGCATGTGCATTTCTACTGAAAAGACTAAAGTAATGGCCTTTAAGGGTAAGGACCCTATCCCCAGTAAAATTTGTCTGGATGGTAAAATTTTAGAAAGAGTTAACGAATTCAAGTATTTAGGATATAATTTATCTCTTCAAGAAGAACGAGACATAACAAATTTTACCAGAACAACAGTAATCATCAATCACGTCATGAAGCCATCTCTTGTCCAAAGGCATACACACTTGCGTTTGTATAACACATTAACCAGACCAACCCTATGCTATGGTAGCGAGGCATGGACAATAAGATCTCAGGACATCTCCAGACTTACAGCACGGGAAATGACCTTCATGCGCCGAACAGCAGGCTATACTAAATGGGATCATAAGAGAAACAAGGATGTGCTGAAGGAACTAAAAGTGAAACCAATAACTACATACATTTGTGACTACCAAGAGAACTGGAAGCATCATGTCCAAAGGATGGAACCTGGAAGATTACCAAAGGAGATCTTTTGCTACCAGCCACGGGGAAATAGATCGATAGGACGTCCGATGAAGAGATGGAGGGAAAGTTCAGGACCGTAACGGGACATTTGGCTCAATACTTGGAAGGAAGATGATGATGATGATAATGATGATTGGCCTGGATAAGGATTATTGATGCGCGAGTACCCCCACCGTGAGTGACAAAAACATAGGGTGTGCGGAGCACGCTCTAACAATTATTGGTCGAAGCGAAAACCATGTGTGTCCAAATATACGCCATCTCATCTAGTTTATGTTCTTGCAAAGGAGACATATTTTGTGGAAGACATAATACTTAGATTTCTACTTCCAGAGACAGGGGACTAGATGGAATTATTGTAGGAACTACACATAATACTATGGGATGAGTTTTATTCAACAGATGCGTTTTTTGTTGTTGTTGTTGTTGTTGTTGTTGTTGTGTGGTCTCCTCGGAGACCGAGTGCAGGTCTTTCTATTCGATGCCACGGTGGGTGAGTGGTTATAGTGTCGGACTACCAACCCCAAGATTGCAGGTTCGCTCCTGGCCATGGTAAGTGATTTTTGAAAGGCGACAAAAATCACGACACTCATGTCATACGTTGTTGGCATGTTGAAGAACCCATTTGAATTCAGTAGGCCGTGTTCAATGGCAAAATTAATCTCGGGATTTTCCGCCAACACAAAGTTCCTCCGTTCTCTACTTGAAAGCGCTGTAGTGTCAAAGAGTTTAGATATCTAACCTCCTTGACTTTCATAGCGTTCAAAAGGAACGACGAAATTCGACATGCAAGCTACCCTCTGGGTGTCAATTAACAAAGCTTGCACCAGGCACCCGAGGCCATACGATATTATTATTATTCGATGCCCGTGGGCGACCTGCGCGTCGGTATGAGAGATGGAATTGACGTGAATGAAATTGAAGAAGGATGTGGAAGGAAGCAGCCGTGGCCTTGTAACGTGTTTTTCGAGGGGTTTTTATGCAACTGGCATAAGCCAGTAGGGAGCCATTCTATATTTATTTACGCGGCAAATTGTTCAGCCAAGAGAATTTTTCATGTTAATTTATTATTATTATTAATTTATTATAATTATTATTAAGGTATTTTCGGAGCATTTTATAAAAATTATTAGCATTCAGATAGGTTTTCTATGTCTTAGAAAACGCTATCATGCAAATTATTACGAACGACGATATCATAGAAAATTATCTGATTACGGAATTTTACGGAGTTTTGTCAGTTAGGGTATTTGAGAGACATGAGTCACTGGAAATTCAAGTACACGCTTAATCTTGTCGGGAAGTATTACGCAAGCGGAGTTGCAGCGTCAAGAAAGGCGAATATATGGAACGGAAAACGACTTCTCCCTCTCGCGCGCCGTGGGTAATGAACCAGAGGAGGGGAAGTAGCGGCGTGCTCAGCCAATCAGTGGAGACCACGTAAGCGGGAAGTCTGGACTGGAGTGGGGATGCGACGGGTGCATATATCGTTCGACGCTCCGTGAAACGAGGAGAATCTGTGTAGAACTTGCCGAGTACGGTTGCAAGTGCGTGTCGCTCCGATGTTCAGTGGAGTTAGCGACTATCTTTGTGAAACTTAACCGTGGTGGTTGTACGGTTTGGGTCCGATGTACGGACCATAGAATTATCTAATCTACCAGAATATCATCAAATAACGAAGAAGATGGCGACGTCCAGGAGACTGTGGGAAGCACACAGCATCATCCAGTACGAGGGAAATGCTTTAGCAATTTCCAGTGGTAAGCGCAAATGACGCAGAAATATGCAATCTCTCATTTTTCTTTGTTTTACATTTCATATTTCAGTAACTTCATAGCTTGGAAATAAGAGTAAAATCAATTTATCAGACTCCGTTTTCACGTAATTTTCTATCGGTAATATTAAAATCGCAACGCTCCAATTTAAATTTTAAACTTATTATTATTATTAATTTTGCTATACTTGTTTTATATAATAAATTCATTTCTTTTACAATGCAATCTTTGCTTTCAGTAGGTAGCATTAGATATAGACCAATTCCTTCTCCTGATAAAATTGTTTGTTGGGTTAATGATCAAATCATACCACGATCTGAGTGAATAGAGTCTTGAATGTGTTCTGCCAGAGCTAGACGTTGTTAAATACATATTTAGATTTCAACATTGCGTTGAGGTCTTGGCGCCCATTAAAACAACATAGCTTAGGCAAAGGTAAACAGTTACATTTCTCACCCAACAGTTAGGGGCTAGCAAAACGTTTCATTTGTCGCTACCAACATGGGGCATTAATTAACGTTTCATTTGGCGCCGACAACTTGGGGCTGAAAACCTAATAACATTTGTGGAAGGAGAAGGGTATATATTTCTGTGCCTGTATTTTGGGGGTTATTTGTCTGTATCAGTGTATATCATTATGGGGGATGAGAAAGAAAGACAGATGAGGTTACGTAGTGGTCATCAACGGGAGAGTGATGATACGAGCAGTATGTCGAGTGATGGTAGTACCGGGGTAGCGGAGGTAAATCCCGATACTGAAACAGGGAGTGTAGGCGGCCAACCAGAATTAAAAACTTTACTTCTCGAGTTTATGTATCAGAACAAAGTTAGTAGTGATGCCCTAAATGCAAGATTAGAACAAAACAGTAGGGAAAATAAAGAGAGTAATAGGGAATTGAGCGATAGTTTAAACGCCAAATTAGAACAAAACAGTAGGGAAAATAAAGAAAGTACAGATGCCTTAAACGCCAAATTAGAACAAAACAGTAGGGAAAATAAAGAAAGTACAGAAGCTTTAAATAAAAAATTAGAACAGAATAATGCAAAATTAGATAAGAACAACAAGGAAATTAGTGTGAAAATGGAGCAGATTAGAGGAGAAATCAGAGGAGTAATGGAAGAGAAGGTTAAAGAGATCATTGCAGATGTAGACAAGAAATTAGGAAAAGTACAGGAGGAGTTGGAAAGTAGAATCAGCACACAGGCTGAAAATTTAAAGGAATTAGTTAAATTAGAAACACTGCAGGTTAAAAAGAAATTGGGGGGAGAAATTGACAAGATTCAAGTATCAACTAAAGAGGTTAAGGAACAGCTGGGGGGTAGAATTGAGAAAGTCCACTCGCAAATAGTTGCAGAAGTAAATGATTTAAGAGAGAGTAATAGAGAGAGAATTAGCAAGATTGAGGAGAAACAAGCAAAGCTATATGATAAAGTAGAAGAATCAGAAGGAAACATTAAATTAACAGTAAACAGTATTGAGAGGAAGGCTGAGGAGAAAATCGCAGAGTTAGAATTGAAATTAAAAGCTAGGATCAGGCAAGAAAATAGTCAGAATAGGCCAGTTTTTGTGAATAGCACACACAGGGAGGTAGAACTGGGTAAGTTCAGCAATCGACAGGGGTGTCCAATGGAGTTCATGAACACTATAGAAAATAAATTCGGGGAGAGGTTGGAAAATGGTAGTATTGAGTGGTGCCAGGTAGTTGAAATTTTAGAACAAGTGTTTGTGGGGAAACGAGGAATTGGTTTGCTGTCTACAGAGACAAGTTTACTGATATCAATGATTTTAAAATGAAATTCTGTGAAAAGTTCTGGAATGAGGTTATTCAGTCGCAGCATCGTGAGGGAGTAGTGTGTGGTAAATATAACCCTAAAGGAAGCTCCACCATGACCGAATACTTTTTAGGGCAGGTATTAGTGTGTAAATATCTGGATGGCGTGAAGGAGGAAAGTGATGTGGTGAGGTTGCTACTTAGGCACTTTCCCTATAGGATCAAGGAGGCTGCTTGTATCCAGAATGTAAAGACTATATCACAAGTAGAAAATTTGTTAAGCACATTTGATGCACTAGGGAGAGGGGGTTATGAGGACAATTTCAATCGGAACCAGGGTAATAATAATAATAGACCTAATGAAGCCAGGCATCAAGAAGTTCAAGGGAACGGTGGCGAAGGGGCCAACGCTCAAAATAGAAATAATAATAATCTGCTAAATCAGAACAGAGGAAATGGCTATGGTAATCAGTATCAAGGGAGGAACAATGATTTCAGGGGAAATCAAGGGAGGAACAATGATTACAGGGGAAATCAAGGGAGAAACAATGATTTCAGGGGAAATCAAGGGAGAAATTATAATGACAATAATTACAACCAGAATAGGGGTCAAGGAAGAGGACAGCCTAGTGGTAGTAATATACAGCCAAACAATGACAACACAGCCCAGAACAACCAGACCAGTTTAGTAGTTAGTAGTACTACGGCCAGCTGTAGCGGTTCTTTAAACGCGAACCAGGCTGCGAAGTAAGGTCAGAATCACAGTCTGTAGCATGCCCTGTCCATACAATTATACAGGAACCCTATGACCTAAATGTAAGAAATGAATTATTACATGAACTAAATGATGAAGGTATTATTCAGGAAGTGGTTAGTAAGAGCCCCATAGTTAAATTTAACGTGTCCGAGGCGTATACAGATGTTTTAATTGATAGTGGTTGTATGAAGAGTTGCATAAGTAGTGCATTTTATGATAAAATGAAAGGAACTGGAGTAAATTTTGAGGAGATGCCAATTAAAAGCACTTTTGTTATCACAGCTGTTGGGAAGAGGTCTAAAGTAATTTCTAAGCAAGTTTTAGTAGACATTAAAATTAATAATCATGTAGAGAAGCAGATTTGCCTTGTAATTCCAAATTTAGTATTCAGTGTTATCTTGGGTTCAGAGTGGCTAAGTAGAGTGTCTGGTAACTTATGTTATGATGTAGGGAGTTTGAAATTTAAATGGGGAGATTCTGAAGTAGAAGTAGCGTTCAATGACCATATTCAGAGGAGTAGTATTGTAGGTGTGATTTGTACTTTAAATGAGATATCGCCAGCCGTAGAGCGGGGTTCTCCATGTTTTGTGGGCAGTGTGATTACGAACGGAAGTCTAGAGGACTCGTTACGTGATGCTGCATTTCTGGGAAATATAGAGGTGGAACAATGTGTTCGGCTCTATGATGTGTTATGGTGTAATAGGAGAGTTTTTGAGGATCGCATTGGTATGGCCAATTGCTATACACATTCATTGAATGTTATTGATAGGTCAGTATTCACAGGACATAGATATCCTGTACCTTTCGCTTATCAGAGTGCAGTTGAGGCACAAATTAACCAGATGCTTGAAGATGGAATTATTGAGCACTCTAACAGTCCTTATGTTAATTCTTTGATCACGGTACCCAAGTCCGACGGCACGGTTCGTATTTGTTTAGACGCTCGTTTAGTTAACAGTAGAATCAGTTCAGATCAGCTGAAGTCCATGTCCATTGAAGAGTTGATGCAAACATTTGAGGGGAAGAAGTATTTCACTTGTGTAGATTTGAGTTCCAGTTTTTGGCAAGTGCCACTTATGTATGAAGATAGACCATTTACAGCTTTTAGTCATAAATATAACCTTTATCAATTTTGTAGAACACCTTATGGGTTAAAGAGTAGTTCAGCAGCTTTAATTAGGGCTTTAAACATCGCATTAGGGGATGACACAGGAGAGTTTGTAACCATTTACATAGATGATATGGTAATTAGTTCACGCAGTTTTGAGGAGCATCTACGTCATTTAGATATAGTTTTTCAGAAGTTAGATCAGGCAGGGTTCACTTTGAAGCTGTCTAAGTCGTCATTCTGTCAGTCAGAAGTGACATTTTTAGGTCATAGAGTGTCGAGTAGAGGTGTGACACCATAGGAAGGTAGGGTTAGTATGTGTGGACAGTAGCAACAGGGCATCGTTACAGATACTGAGAAATAGGTAGGCAGAGCAACGTGATGACGTTCATTTAAGGGAGCCACTTGCAAGGCTGGAGGCAGGTGACGCAGAAACATTTATAGTTTCCAAACGTATTGGCAAAACAGCATATGTGCTGGAGAATAGTGAGGGAAACAGATTATACGGGACGTATAATATACATAGTCTCCGAAAGTATGTGTCATAAAGTGAGGATGTTTAGCTGGCGAGCCAGCCTATCAAATGAGTAAGTGTGGTATTTGGTGCGTGGGAGGAGATGGTCTTCCAGGCAGGCGTATCAGAAGTCACACAGGGGGGTAGTATGTAAGTAAATGAGAGTTTTTAAGGTACAGGGAAATATGACGGGATTGTCGGATGCTCTTGAGCACTAAAATGTCTCGATACACCAAGGCCAGAATTTGGTAGCGCTGGTGAATTCCCATTTGCCTCCAAGAGATGGGCGAGCGCTTGTACATGGTATTTTTGCTTAAGGCGTCCACGAGGCAAAAGATGGGCCATCAGAATGCGAGACAGTCCTTCATGAAACTCATACATATCAGCACACGTGATTTCTGTTTACGGCCTCGCCATGTAAGATTTGTAAGTGTGTAATTTAAGGTAATTTGTACAAAGGTATTATTTGTGTGAGGAGAAATGGTCTGTGTTGAGAACTAGTATTAAGTAGAATATGGTCTACGGGAACTTAACGAGACAGGGCGATTACGGCACAGAAATATTTGGTGTTATATTTAATGCGCATTTACTGGTTTTTTTTTTCAGAAGTCAATATTAATTTAATCTACTTTAAAGAGAGATTAAGTATTATGGTCACGAGGCGCTGCCACAATAGTGTGATCGTGTGCTCAGTGATAAGTGGGATTAATTTCACCATAAGGAAGGGACCTCCAGTGAAATTAGGAAGTTCTATGGTGATATAAATATATCAGAACACCTTCAATGCGTGTGATATGACATCATAAATACATAGTGCTCACACATTAATTATGTCTATTTCTCCAACATAGAGAAATTTGAGAGGCGGAAATATCCGTGGAACACTATTTTATATGAGAAACATTGGACTGGTTGCAAAGTGCAATCCATAGTGACAACAAACTTTGACGCAAAGTGCGTGAAGAAAAATTATGAGTGTATATATCTGTAATTTAGGGTGATCTCATTTATGTAATATGTATTTTGGATGGGGTTTATTAACGTGTCTGGGATAATCGGATAATGGACCGTCGTCACGGTAAATCATCCGATGATCCGAGGCGAATATGTAACGTGTTTTTCGAGGGGTTTTTATGCAACTGGCATAAGTCAGTAGGGAGCCATTCTATATTTATTTACGCGGCAAATTGTTCAGCCAAGAGAATTTTTCATGTTAATTTATTATTATTATTAATTTATTATAATTATTATTAAGGTATTTTCGGAGCATTTTATAAAAATTATTAGCATTCAGATAGGTTTTCTATGTCTTAGAAAACGCTATCATGCAAATTATTACGAACGACGATATCATAGAAAATTATCTGATTACGGAATTTTACGGAGTTTTGTCAGTTAGGGTATTTGAGAGACATGAGTCACTGGAAATTCAAGTACATGCTTAATCTTGTCGGGAAGTATTACGCAAGCGGAGTTGCAGCGTCAAGAAAGGCGAATATATGGAACGGAAAACGACTTCTCCCTCTCGCGCGCCGTGGGTAATGAACCAGAGGAGGGGAAGTAGCGGCGTGCTCAGCCAATCAGTGGAGACCACGTAAGCGGGAAGTCTGGACTGGAGTGGGGATGCGACGGGTGCATATATCGTTCGACGCGCCGTGAAACGAGGAGAATCTGTGTAGAACTTGCCGAGTACGGTTGCAAGTGCGTGTCGCTCCGATGTTCAGTGGAGTTAGCGACTATCTTTGTGAAACTTAACCGTGGTGGTTGTACGGTTTGGGTCCGATGTACGGACCATAGAATTATCTAATCTACCAGAATATCATCAAATAACGAAGAAGATGGCGACGTCCAGGAGACTGTGGGAAGCACACAGCATCATCCAGTACGAGGGAAATGCTTTAGCAATTTCCAGTGGTAAGCGCAAATGACGCAGAAATACGCAATCTCTCATTTTTCTTTGTTTTACATTTCATATTTCAGTAACTTCATAGCTTGGAAATAAGAGTAAAATCAATTTATCAGACTCCGTTTTCACGTAATTTTCTATCGGTAATATTAAAATCGCAACGCTCCAATTTAAATTTTAAACTTATTATTATTATTAATTTTGCTATACTTGTTTTATATAATAAATTCATTTCTTTTACAATGCAATCTTTGCTTTCAGTAGGTAGCATTAGATATAGACCAATTCCTTCTCCTGATACAATTGTTTGTTGGGTTAATGATCAAATCATACCACGATCTGAGTGAATAGAGTCTTGAATGTGTTCTGCCAGAGCTAGACGTTATTAAATACAAATTTAGATTTCAACATTGCGTTGAGGTCTTGGCGCCCATTAAAACAACATAGCTTAGGCAAAGGTAAACAGTTACATTTCTCACCCAACAGTTAGGGGCTAGCAAAACGTTTCATTTGTCGCTACCAACATGGGGCATTAATTAACGTTTCAGCCTGTCAGAAGGTACCGTCCCAGCATTTGCCTGGTGTTGAAAATTAGAAATATTATTCATTTCAGGTTCCGTATTGACAGTAATCATGAAAAATAAAACTTTCAATTTTCCGCCTATTCAATACTATAATTAGTTAAAACATTTCAGGGGTACATGTTTCAAGTCCTATTTCTTTTGGACCCTTCTTCAGCCCACAAACTTATCTATGGAGCCCATCAGAGCACAAAAAACATCGATGACACAAAATGCACATACATAATAAAAAGTTAAAAACACTGTAACAATATCTGAGAGTCTAAAAATCTAAAAATAGCATGCATAGTTTACAGGCTCCAGGTACATGTTTTTGCACTTGTTCTATATCTATGTAAAATGTCATTTGACACTGTAAAACGCCGGGCACATATTTTGATGTCTATAACTGGCGTACTGTAGGAACTTGCAGCATATCTTGTACTGTTTTAACATTTCTATTGGTGTGGCTGAAGATGGGTTGGACGGCAATGGCTACATCTTTATCAAATTCTTGTTATAAAATTGGCATTTGGCAACCTGTCTTTGATGGATTAAAATAATCTTCTGTCACACGGTATGGAAAAACAACAGAGAAATTGGCGTGTTGTTACATTTGACCCGAAGTCAGACGATAACAGCCCTGAGACATCAAGTGGAGGTCAAGCTCCGCTTGGCTTGGCGAGAGCAACATGCTAAAAAAAAAAAAAAAACGCCTAGCGGAGCTTGACCTCCACTTGATGTCGCAGGGCTGTTATCGTCTGACTTCGGGTCAAATGTAACACGCCAATTTCTCTGTTGTTTTTCCATACCGTGTGACAGAAGATTATTTCAATCCATCAAAGACAGGTTGCCAAATGCCAAATTTTATAACAAGAATTTGATAAAGATGTAGCCATTGCCGTCCAACCCATCTTCAGCCACACCAATAGAAATGTTAAAACAGTACAAGATATGCTGCAAGTTCCTACAGTACGCCAGTTATAGACATCAAAATATGTGCCCGGCGTTTTACAGTGTCAAATGACATTTTACATAGATATAGAACAAGTGCAAAAACATGTACCTGAAGCCCGTAAAGTATGCATGCTATTTTTAGACTCTCAGATATTGTTACAGTGTTTTTAACTTTTTATTATGTATGTGCATTTTGTGTCATCGATGTTTTTTGTGCTCTGATGGACTCCATAGATAAGTTTGTGGGCTGAAGAAGGGTCCAAAAGAAATAGGACTTGAAACATGTACCCCTGAAATGTTTTAACAAATTATAGTATTGAATAGGCGGAAAATTGAAAGTTTTATTCTTCATGGTGTTGAAAATGGGAAACCACGGAAAACCATTTCAAGGACGGCCGACGGTGGGGCTCGAACCCACGCGTCTACCGAGTCAGCAGAGAGCTTGGCCCCATGACCTAACAATGCGCTTTAGCCAGCGTAGTCACTACTGTCGGTAACAGATGCATTGATCAACCAGGAATGGATGCGTGGAGGATATGATCTGAGGCATAAACGATGTGATATGTACCATGCTATCAAATATGTTCGTAGACAAGGAAGCCTGACACAATTGTATAAATAATAATTGATTATTGTTGTGCATAGGCTATCCTATTTGAATGTGTAACTTTATGGCCTTTGGCTGCAATAAAAGTTTAAGTAAAATTCTTAACTTCTCTGGCACCCTTTTTGGTTGTCACTGGAATCTTAATCCAGAGACTGCTGTAATCAGCTAGCATAAGATCTGCAACAGTGAAATTGCTTAAATGCAGTAACTGTGATAGTATTATCAAGACAAGAATAATTTCTTGTTGGCTGTTCATTAATGAGGTAGAAGTTGTATGATTTTAATGTATCACAGAAGTGGCTCTTTGATGTGACTGTTAGAACTTCTGGAAACCTCACACAACTCTATTGGAACGCAAGAAAGCTGATGGATTGGAATCCGGGCTAGCCATAGGAAACAACAACAACAACAGAATGTTTACTTAACATTAATATCTTCTAGGCCCTATACAGATCAGGTTGAAATGTTTGTATCCTACTACATAGGTAATCAGTTACCTGTTCCCAACACATAAAATTATTAGTAGAGATGGGAATTTGCCTATTTGCCTATTTTATTCCTATGTTTAGAAACGTAGACTTTCGAGATATAAATCCGTTTTAGGTTCTTTTAGGCTAGATTTCGTTGGTTTTATTGTGCCTATAAATGCCTATTTCAAGGGTTTGTGCCTATTTGGAGTATAATTGCATATTTGATGCCTTTTGACTGTATTTTAAATTGTATTATATTGCAGCTGGTGTGCTGACAGAATTATATTCTCATTTCTCAATATGTGTTTACCCCACGAGCAAGAATGGGAATTCTCGGAAGTCACCAGAAATAGGGCTTGGGAAATTTCCATCAGAAGAAACAAGGAACATTTTGACCTCGAAGCCTTCAGCCCCTCCAACCTCGCAAGACACATGCGAGAACCAATCAACGTCGAATTATGTCACACAACCAGTATCCCCTACCTCCCTCTCGATGCGAACTGTGTAAGCGTACGCTTTATCTTCACTTCAGATTCAGAACTTTGTGTGATTTATTGCGAAGAAGAAGTGTGTCCGTGGCAATGCCGAAAGATAAATTATACAGGTCTTACTGGCTGAAGCAGTGGATCACAGGGGATACCAATTTCACTACCGATGGAAGAACAGTCTTCTGCCAAGCTTGCTGTAAAGAGTTAATTCTTTTGTTTCTTTTGTTTATGTGATTGAGAAGTACGATCGCATTTCACTGTAGCATTTATAGGCCTATTAATTTATGTATTGTGGCAAGTTGTTTTGTTGCAATGCTGTATTAGACATGAACTCTCAATAATTTATATATAAAATGTAAATAATCATTTAATTACTAAACGAGGAGTTAGAACGCTGGTGGTCTCTTGTCCCAGAGTGGATGGAAATTAAAAATTGGTATTTTGAACTCTGACACATTCCCTGTGAAAATAGAGATTTACAACTTAAATACATTTGTTTTGAAAAAGTCGCGAGTAACTTTCACCAGAGCTATGTGTGGCTCTAGTCTGGGGGAGCGTTAAGTTCCCAGGTTAGGGCCGCGAAGCTGCCAACAAGCCTCTAGCATCCCCCCTAGAGTCTTGCTAAATTGTTGAAGTAGTCAGGGGAAGTTTGGAAGGAACCTCTGGGAAGATAGCCGCTGTCAGGAAAAAGTTTGATAGGGTCCTGCAGAGGAATCCAGGATGGGAAGCAGAGGTAAAGGTAGCCAGTGTGCTACGAGGTGAGGTAGATGAAGCAGATGCAGATGCAGTGGCTTCGTTAAAGTTTTGCCCAATCACTTCATGTGATGTTGAGAGATCTTTCTCTCAATATAAAAACATTCTTCATGACAGGAGAACAAACCTAATACCAGAAAACCTTGAAAATTTGCTTGTTGTTAATTCTTATTATAGTAATTAAATATGTTACTTAATTATAAGAAATATTTTCATGCCTTTTTTGTTGCCTATTTTACACGTTAGTGCCTATTTACATGCCTATTTTGGCTATTTTAAGAGCCTATATGCCTGCCTATTTTAATTGTTTTTAGTGCCTCTAATTATTAATGTACCCGTAAGAAGAGCTTGCCAAAACCCAACGATGCGCAGAGACCAATATTAATCGGCGTAGTTTAATGCTCATTGCGGGGCTCCCGTGTGTCCCCCGAATACTGATTGCCAGGCTCACTGCATTCTTCAATCCCGCGTATTCGCTGCGAGACGCGGTCTACAGCTATAACTCCAGCGTAGAGTGCAAGGAAGCAGCAAACAATATAGGCTAATTAGGGTATAGATTAATGTGTCCTGGTTCAGAAACTACTGTGTAAGGCATTACATACACGCGCTGAGATCTCACTTGAACTCCAGTCACAGTTTAGTATGCTAAGCCTCCGGCTGGGCAAACGGTCCGTTCAGAACTGCTGCCAGCGAGCTACTGAAGCGAAGTGAGAGGCAAAGAGGATGTGGGAGGGGCGTGTTCTGCAACTACCGAGCACACCCGAACATTGCCGAGGATCTGCACAGGATTTTGTCGCAAGTTCTTCTTGTGTGTATTCTATCTGAATCTGGGATGCAGTATACAGAAATAAGGAGAAAGATAATGTTACCAAATAATAACAATTTAATAAATTCACAACTCTGTTTTAAACTTGTAAGCCAATGACAGAAGCAAAGTTCATGGCCGGTGGTTCAAATTCTCTTAGAAAACTGTAGCCTATCTGCGACATAAAAAGCCATCCCATATTTCTAACATTACCGGTAGTTAACACTTCCTACCCTATTCTACTTGCAGTACCAACCTCATCACAATAAACTTAGCATTAGGAGCAGATGACCTTGATGTTCTGCCCCATAAAACAACAATAATTAAACTTAGCATTGTTGCCAAGATACCTGTGTGGCAGGAGGCCATGCTCCTTAATACAGGGCCCCCCTGCAATCTACAAACCCAGAGACTACAAACAAGTTAGCTGGCTTCAAGGAACCATAAATCAGATATGTTTTTTATTACAAGTAAGTAGCTGACATCCCACCTATTAGTGACACCATACAGTCTCTATGGTTGTAGGAGAATGGTGCAAATACAGATAACCACATCACTGAACAGTAAGTTTTTAATGTGTTTTAGTGATTACCAACTTCTAGCAGTATGCTCAATGTATTTTGCATTTCCTTAACTAAGTTAATGTAAGTTTAAATGTCGACAAGGTACAACATTTACTTCAAAGTGCATGAGACTACAGGCTGGTGTCTTTCTACTTTCGAGATATCTTCCAAGACCCTAGGCAAATTTCATTCATGATATGAACGAATAAATAAACACTAGATGAATTCCTGACAATCATCCCATGTGTGTGAGTATTTATGTATATGCGTGACATCCAGTAATAGAAGATAGTCGACACCAAACTACTTACTAGCCTTTAAATACTCGATAAAATCACCTAGTTGATAATGCAGGCCTACAGTAGCCTATTCATAGTGCTGGCGATTTTCACAGCTTGGATTTTAAAAATAATATTCCTGCGATCTATTTAGGGCAATTCTCTAACAGAAATGTAAATAATAATAACTGTACAAGAAAAATAATAGAATGCCAAACTTGTAAAATATTCACAGACAGGTTATGTTTGGAAATGACGTTTACTGCCACCCAAGGTTCATCTGGTCAATAATAACACAATCCAAACTGTCATGTTTATTATAACAATAATTAATTCCGTAATTCACATTCGTACCTCATTTACTGCTCCTGTAGGAAATGCCTGCCAAATTGATAATGACAGATATACGCACATGAATAAATGCAGTTATATGCAGATCCCTAAAATGCTCTTAACCATAACCATAAATTAGCATTTCATTGAATATCAAGGTTAAAAAGAAAGAATTTCGTACACATTCCAGAGCACACCTTAGGGCCACTCGACCTTCGTTCAGAAAGTACTATTACTTATGTCATTTCTCAATAAAAATGGTACAAGAATAAAGCTACCTATGGAAAATGGACACTGTTACGAAATAGAGCTAGAAACACTCAATTTTATACAAAAGGGTTATGATTGTATACTGTTGTATTTATGCTCGAAGGTATAAATGCGCGGTTTTCAGTGTATTGGACATTCCACAAGTACAGCATTTCAATTGAGGAAGAGAATGAATCATATACAATACCGTTTAAAAATTCAAGAAATGTCTTATAAAATAATAAAGATAGAGTAGCGTTCGTTATTTCAATCATATATTAATTTGCTTTAATAAAATTGTGCATTCTCTTATTCCTTGAGAAAATCTCGGTACTTGCTTTGCAAAGTTGGCGATCCTGATTGATGCACAGGCTGAGCTGTCAATCTTCGAGCAAAAATGACAATCGGTAAGCGAAAGTTGCCCAGGGTTGAGTGTTGTTTTGGTTAAGTTAATTGAAACCTGAAACGCTGTTGTGATTCGTCTGGCATCTTTAGGTAATGTATTTTATGATGATATTCAAGTCTGTTTTATGTTGGGCCAAAATCCTGAACGCTGTTGTTATTGTTACAAAATTTTGTAAATTAAGGGCTATAGCGGAGTGAGCAGTGCACAAGGACACGTTTTACAATTCTCGAATTTAAATTCTAATTACAGATATTTCATCGATGAAGTGTCATTATGAAGTCCTCGGGGTTCCGAGAGATGTAAATGACGAAGACTTGAAGAAAGCTTATCGGAAGTTGGCTCTCAAATGGCACCCTGATAAAAATTTGGAGATTCCAGAAGAAGCAAAGGAGCAGTTCCAAATTGTACAACAAGCTTACGAAGTTTTGAGCGACGCACAAGAAAGAGCATGGTATGATAAACACAGGGAAGCAATCCTTAAAGGAGGATTAGGGTCGGATTACAAAGACGATTCTCTTGATGTTTTCCCTTATTTTACATCATCCTGTTTTAAAGGTTATGGAGATGATGAGAAAGGTTTTTATGCTGTTTACAGAGAAGTATTCAATAAACTTGCAGCCGAAGATTCGGAATATACAACTAACGAAGACAGTGACTTCGAAGTTCCAAATTTTGGGAATTCCCAAAGTTCATACGAAGATGTTGTTCATCCATTTTATGGTTACTGGCAGAGCTATTCAACTAAGAAGTCATATGCATGGCTGGATCCGTATGACATTAGACAAGTTCCCAACAGGCGGGTTTTACGTATGGTAGAGAAGGAGAACAAGAAAGTACGTGATAAAGCCAAAAGGGAACGAAATGAAGAGGTTCGAAATCTGGTGGCATTTGTTCGGAAAAGGGACAAGCGTGTGCAGGTACATGTTAAAGCACTTGAAGAACGGGCTGCTGAGAATGTAAAGAAGGCTGAAGAAAGAAGAAAGCAGCAATTAAGAGATCGTCAGGATGCATTGAAGGACTATAAGGAATCAGAGTGGTCAAAGTTTTCTAATATAGAACATGCACTCAAAGAAATAGAAGCTAATCTGGTTCAAGAGTTTGGTGAGAGTGAGGAACTGTCAGAACCAGGGTCTAATAGCGATGAAGATTTGTATGAAGCAGCTGGCAATAGCTTGTACTGTGTTGCATGTAATAAAGTTTTCAAAACAGATAGAGCATTTGCTAACCATGAAAATTCTAAAAAGCATAGAGAAAATGTAGAATTACTGAAGCTGCAAGTTAATGAAGACGAAGAATTAAGTGCAGAGGGCAGTACTGTGTCTCATAGTGAAGGTGGTGACCAAGATTTGAATGGTGGTAGCGACTTAAATGTCACAGATTCTCCATTAAATTCAGCAGATGAAGTGGAAAATACTCAACCTAAATCTAAAAAGATTCATAAGCCAAGGAAGTTGGCTGCCGATAGTAATAATTCTTGTGATTCTCCAGTAAATTCAGAAGATGAAGTGGATACAAATCAGCAGGCAAAGTCTAAAAGGAAAAGTAAACAAAAGAAGTCTGTAAAAGTTACAAACTTGGTCCTTGATAGTGACGATTCCGATCCTCCTTTAAATCTACTTGCTGGACAGTCAAAGAGGCAACGTAGGAAACAGAGACAAACTGAAAGACCTCCAGCAGATGGTGTCAGTCATGAAGCTCCATTAAATAGTGATGTTTTAGAAAATATTGTAGAAAATGACTGTATTAATAAATCTCAGGGTAATGAGCTTGATGATGAGAACAGTGCTAGTTCTGCAATTGGCAAAAAACTGAAGGAAAGTGAAAAGTTAAAAGGAAAGAAGTCGAAGGAATCTAGGAAGAAGGGGAAAAAGGATGCAGAAGAGTGTACTGACAGTGTCAGAGAAGTGAATAATCGTTGTGTAACTTGTCAGAGCATTTTTCCTTCCAAAAATAAATTATTTGATCACCTGAAGAAGACTGGGCATTCTGTTTACGTTCCCAAGGCCACTACTAAAACCAATTACTCTGAAGAAAAAGTAAAATCTAAATCCCGGAAAGT
Organism: Meconema thalassinum; assembly: GCA_946902985.2. Classification (NCBI taxonomy): domain Eukaryota; kingdom Metazoa; phylum Arthropoda; class Insecta; order Orthoptera; family Tettigoniidae; genus Meconema; species Meconema thalassinum. Next base: position 424,688,136 of record OX336388.2, on the reverse strand, counting down.
GAAATGACTTCGAAACTTGCACATTTAGCTTAGGCCTATGCCCAGTTCTCTCTCACCCCCTAAATTAGGTTTTTTTTTTTCTTTCTTCACTATTGGTTACCCAGTCTTCCCGACTTGAATAAAAGTATGACTGCATTTCAAAGGATGGAAATGGCAGGAATTTTATCTGACTTTTATTATTACTAGGCCTACTATTGATTAATTTTGTATAGGCCTACTATTCAGACCTACAAATCAAGAAACAAATGAGACAAAATATTGGTTTGATTGAGAAATTGAACATTGTGCAGATAACCTTGCCGTCCCACCCCTTAAAGCAACCACCATCATCATCAGAAATTGAAGTATGATTCACGTCTTTTGCCAATTCTCATCCTTTAAATGGCTGCCATGCATGGGGAAAAGGCTACTGTCCGCTATTACAAGGAATAGGCCTAAAGCCTAAACTTTTCTGTAATGACCATTTTTGGAAAATGAATCTTACAGAAAATTATATTCCTTTTTATGTGGGACATGATAGGAAAGAAAAATACAGGGACAAAGCAACATTTTTAACTTAGCAGAATTTGTTCTGGTGAGTGCAATGTGTTGAATGTGACATTAAAATTGAATGATTGGGAGTGTTTCAGAAATACTGTGTTTTGTTGTTGAACTCTGTACGGTACCAAAATGATAAAGAGTGTTATATAAAAATGAACTTAGCATATCATTGGTGAAGATCCCAAACTTGTTGGCCTATTCCTATGTCAAAGATGATAATAATTCACTAGGAATAATCAGAAGGAACTTTCCTTTGATAGGTTCGGTGGCTTATTAGATGATTATGTGGGCTATATGCATTAGCCTAATCCAGAATTTTACATGTGATGTTTGAGATTTTCACCTGTGATGTACAATAATTTTGTTTCACCTTCTCTCTATCCTGGTAAATATTTTGATCAAGGAAATTTTGTCAAGTTATTCAAGATTTGTAAAAATAAAATAAAAATATCAAGTAGGCTACGGTACTCTTCAAGGTTTATGAGAGAACTTTCTGTGCATGTATTTACTATTAGTTGGAAGATACATGGATTTTAGGTAGGTTTTATTAGAAAGCTAACTACAGTATTGCAATGGGTACCATATTTCGACATCCGGGAAATTTCGACATGTCTTTGCGTTTTACATCCCCCAGACCCCAAAACCACTGTCAGTTCAAAAGTTTATATATGATTTATGTATAATATATATATATATATATATCAGTTTCTTGTGGACACGATAACTGCCATAATTATGCACCAATCACTTTTGAGTTTTTTACATAATACGTATCCCTATAAAATCTCGGACGAGTTCGTTAATGGGCAAAATCGTTCGAACAGGTGAAAATGGGGGCTTTTTTCGAAAAAGTGAAATATCGATATAACTCGCTTAATACGTGAAATATCGAATCCATTCAAAGTTCATACTATATGTCGGATAAGTGCCAAATATGTATGTTTAAAAAGTGTTTTGATAGCACCAACCATTGATCAAAGGGGTGGGAAAAGTTTTTTTTGGGGGGGGAACAATAATCATATCTCTCTTAATAGACACTATATCAAAACCGTACAAAATGGACAATATTCCCCTAATAATTACCGGTACCTAAAACTTTAGTTTGAAAGAATTTTTGATATGACCCACCATTACACCAAGGGATGAGAAAAATGATTTCAGAATTATGAGAAAATGCCAAGAACCATCAGAGATTGCCATGACAACGCTACTAAATTGATGAGGGATGATCTATCACAGGTTGCCCTGATAACGCCATTGCAGGAGATCACATTCAGTTTTCCATCTGACTCTGTGGGAAGCGGCTTCGGTGACGTAACTGGTAGCATGTCCAAGGTCACGTGTTCAGAGTTGGCCGAAGTCGTCGGATTTTCTAAGAGCGCTAAAAATCCCTCAGTATGCTTTCCTTCGGAGGGTAAGTTCGAACATTTGTTGCTGGTTGCGGTGGCATCTAGTTGACGAGTTCACACTTAGGTGTTGTTGAAGGTAGTATATGGTACCAAAATTTGGAACTACTACTACTAGAAATTGACCGCCTGCAATCCTTACCTGAATTACAAGATTAATACAGCCATCACAATTAATACCGGTTATCATACAGATTGTACACACACCCCATGTACATGGGGCTACATGACCAGGTTGTTGCAGCCCCTAAAATGAGGAACCAACCAACATCTCTGCTGGAGATAAAATTTTGCGTGAAGAAGTAACAGACTGTTAGATAGTTACACATCAGTGTCGAAACCTTGCGGAAGGACAGTGTGACCACAAGTATAAAAATGGACCCCAAATGACAAGAAGGTTGCCGTCCCCATAAGACAATAGAATGTTAAAAATATGCATAGAAAGCCGAAAAACAAAGTTAATTAAGCTCCAATTGTAAAATACTTTCTTGCAATAAACGAGGTCTGATCTTTCTACGAAAACCTGCATATTTTGCCTATTATAGCCTATCCCCTGGTTTGCCTAGTAGCCTTCGGGCTTGCTGAGAGGAATTTTTTAAAATCCAGTAGCACTGTTCTATGCTGGGTGGTAAAACACACACTATATTTTCCCATTTCTTTGCTCTACTTAACTATCATTCTGATAGTGAAGCATACCTGGTGGGTGCAGATGAGCTTAACGTTCCACATTTTAAAACTACAATCACCACCTATTTACCTTGCATTAAATATGTCTCCCATCTCAGCCATCTTGGAAGTTGTTTTCCATGGTTTCCCACTTGTTCTTCTATATGCCCTGCTCTGTCTCCCGTACGTTGGCGATCAATATGGATAGTGTTCATCTATCTTCAGTAAAATGGTCTAGCCTAGCTGTTGAATAGTTCTTGTGCCAGTCCAGTCTTGAAGATTCCGAAGACAAGACTTCTTTTTCCTGCCCGCTCTTCGATGCCCTTTACATGAGGCGTAATATTGTGTATTTTGCACCACATAACACATGACCCAGGTATGTAAATTTCCTACATTTGATGGTAATCATTGGCTCCCACTTAAGAGTTTGCTATCCACAGTACCTGTTCATTAGAGATGTGATCTATCCAAGGGATTTTCAGCATCCTTCTATGGAACCACATTTCCCACTTCCACTCCTAGCAAATGCCAGGATGGCCACCTCCTTCCCAATCCTCACCTTAATTACAAATACACACATACTACTACTACTACTATAGACACCACAACAGCACAGACAAATTACTTAAGTATTTATTTATTTATATACATCTATATACACACCAAAGTATATTGGGCTAAATGATCACAATGTCCAAGCCCCTCAAATGAAACAACAAATATGATGTCCCTCTATTCTCAAGCATGTCTGGGACCTTTCGATATGCCGCTTGCATAATACAGGTAGTTCATATTAAAAAACATCCTATACTAATGAATACATCACTTTAAATTGTAGAACCATTTATAGACAGCAGTATTAATAGTTTTTTTAAGTCTTCGGGGGTCTATTAAGGCAAGATCAAGCTCAGTAGGCTACCTATGTCTTCTGCCCTCAGCCACATAACCTGGCACCAAGAGAGCATCCGCCTCATTGCACAGTGGCTGTCATTGTGGAGGTCCAGGTTCAATTCCCGGCTCTGCCAAGATATTTTTAATTCTGGTTTGAGGACTGAAATAGGTGCACTCAAACTCTCGATACAGAGGTGGGTTTGATTCCTTCCTCAGCCATCCTAGAAGTGGTTTTCCATGGTTTCCCACTTCTCCAGACAAATGCTGGGATGGCATCTAACTTAAGGCCACAGTCACTTCCTACCCAAATCCGAGCCCCACTTGCAAATACACCCACTAGTAGAGCCATCACAATAATACAGGTTATCAGACAAATTCTACGCACACCAAAGGATATGGGGCTTCATGACCCTGATGCCGCAAAGCCCCTTAATGAATCAACAACAAACAAGAGAGCAGAGAACAAGGTCATTCCGTCTGTGGATAACCCTTTTTTTAAACTAACCCTATACAGTCATCATAGACTATTGGGTAGCTGTCTCGTATCAGGAACTACATTCGGTTATTTAAACGTCTGGTTAGAATTAGAATTATTTCTTCTTGTCGTTAAACAACCTATAGTTGTAATAGACAAAGTCATTCACATGATTCATCCGTTTTGCTAAATACAGTATACCACCACCCGAAGGTGTAACCAACCTTACTGTGTGGCACAAATGATGCAATCATAACAATGTATACGAAGACCAGAAAACCTGTTATATCCTATTGACCAGATGTTACCACTGTAGTCCACATATTTGTAGTGCATTTGTTACAATGAAATACTGAAACATCATTCATCCGCCTTAAACATATGAACACTAGGTGAAATGGTGCCAATTTCGGAAAAATTAAGAATATGCTCACTAATAGAAGTTCTCTAACATTCGTATGTGAATGGGTATCAATTTTTTCAAAATTTCTGGTATACTGTATTATGCTGTTCACTGTCGCCCAGTAAGCCCAGTTTTAAGTTTATTTTGAAATATTTTATGGTAGGAAATGGAGGTGTTCAAGTTGTTAAAAGGGGTGCGACTTAAAAAATGTAGTTCTTCTTTTCCAAACATGTGGTGATAAATCTCATCATCATCATCATCATCATCTTGCACAGTTTCCAGCCACTGGCCGGGTCTGTTTGGAACACAAGCCTCTCCAATGTCTTCTGTCTTCCCACCATCTCTCAGCCTCCACCCTTGTCCTGTCTTCTCCTCTCTTCCTCACGCTTTCTTCCACCCCTTTCAGCCACCTGTCTCTCGGTCTTCTTCTCGGCCTCTTTCCTTCCCACTTCGTCTCGTGTACTCTTCTGGGTATCCTCTTCTCCTCCATTCGTTTTACATGTCCATACCATCTAAGTCTAGATTTCTCTATATCATCCTGTAATGGTCCTCCTTCATTAATTCTCGGGTCCTCTCATTTCTTATTCTGTCCATCTTTGTAGCTCCAATACTGCTTCTCAAGAACCTCATCTCACTGGCCTGTATTTTGCTCTTTTCCCTTCCTTTCATAACCCAGGTCTCCGAGGCATACGTCAGGATAGGGACATAGTACATCCGATATATGATCTTTTTTGCTGTTCTGAGGGACATCCTTGCTCCATAACATGCTTCTCACACTCCTCCGAAATGCTTCTGCCTGCCTCCCCCGCTCATTTATTTCTCTATCGTTTCTTCCATTCTCTTGTATCAGTCTTCCCAGATATTTGAAACTCTCCACTTTCTTCAGCTGTTCCCCACCCATTGTTATTCCCGTTTTGGTTCTTTCCCTCTTCCTTGTTGTGATCACCATCTCACTCTTATTTATGCTAAATTTCATCCCATATCCTTGTATTATTCCTTCCCACACGTCCAACTGTTCCTGTACCTCCTCCTCCTTGTTTCCCCAAATCATCTGCAAACACCATTGCTTTCATCTTTCCTTCCCCAATTACTTGTGCCACTCGGGTCATTGTGTCATCCATCACCACAATGAAAAGTAACGGTGACAGTGCACTTCCTTGTTTCAGGCCGTTTCTCTGTCCCAACCAGTCTGATCTCTCTCCTCCCATGTTCACACAGCTCATGCTTCCCTTGTACATCTCCTTTATCCTCTTTATAGTCCATCTCTCTACTCCTCTATCCTCCAGGGACTTCCATACTTTGTTTCTGCATACACTGTCATATGCTTTCTCAATGTCCAGGAAGGCCATCAGTAGATCTGTTCCATACTCATAGTGCTGTTCTTGTAACTGCCTTACAGCTAAAATCAAATCCACTGTGGACCTTCCTGCTCTGAAGCCATGTTGTTCTTCCCTCATCCCTCCTTCTATCCTTGTCCTAATTCTCTTTTCCAAAACTTTCTCGAAGATCTTTGCACAATGACTCATCAGTGTTATTCCCCGATAGTTTCTGCAATCTGTTCTACTACCTTTCTTGAAGATCGGGACAATTATTCCTTTTTTCCAGTCCTCTGGGGTCTTCCTCATACCGTACTGATTTTGTATGTTTGGGTATAAAAATACAACCGACATGATTTGTGAAAGGTGAATGAGTCATTCATCACATATTGAGCGAGGCAGGATAAATGGTCCTTCATCCCTCTGCTTTTTTCGCTGTTGATGACAATAGATTAGTTTCCAATCTATTTTGTGAAGTCACCCTAACTAAATTAAAACCTATTTTGAAAGGAATGCTTCAAATTCACATTTGTCATCCACAATAGAAATGCAGCATTGAGAAAATTTCAGCAGATGGATTATCCATTCATATTTCAGAGTTTAAAAAAAAAAAAATATATATATATATATCTCAGTGGGTGTTGTTGCCATACTCGTCTGTCAGGCAATGACAAATTTATTGGTATTTATGTAGATCTGTAATATTCTTTTATGTTTAATAAAATTGTATAACAACAGTAATTGACTCCTGCTAAAATGTATTTTTTGGTAGGTACATACTGTAGAAGGGCCAGAAAATGCTTTGGACAGGGTACTATGTGAACTTGGTCATCACTTGTTCTCTTCTGACCCCGACGGTAGTGGGGTATCCGAGGCCTAGGGAGTCTTTCAATTTCCCGCCCTAATTGGCCCTTGTCTACCTTTGGGTGTGGCAAACCCATCGTACAAATAGCCTAAATATGATAGTGTGTGAGTCGACGCCTCGGATGGAGGTCCTTGATTCACGCCCCGACCCAGATCCCTGAACCGGGAAATGAAGAAGAAGACTACGTGAACTTATCTGGTATGTACTAAGGCAGCATGAGGTTCCAGAAGTGCTGTATAAATACAATGGATCCAACTTTTATATCGAAATGTTTCCAGTTATGTCCGACATGTGGCAGGAGCATCCGCAACTTTTTCCATAATAGTGGGTATTCATCAGGGATCGGCTCTGTCTCCTCTCCTGTTAACTTAATCCTTTATCTCAACACTTGCCGAAGAACTGCTACCACCACATCCTTGGACTCTGCTATATGCTGACGATGTCATGGTCGCTTGCAAGTCTCGGCAGGAATTAGTACAGCTTGTCCTACGATGGAAAACTTCTCTGGATAAATATGGCTTGAGGAGACTGAGTACATGGAGTATGGGGAGCCAAGTGATGGGTCAGTTACCATCTATGGCATTCTGAGCACAAATATCTGGGGGCGTTGATCTGCTCGGATGGTCACACACTCCCAGACGCCCGAAATAGAATCAACGCTGCTTGGCTGAAGTGGCACCAAGTCACCGGAGTCCTTTTCAATCGGAAGGTGCTATTGTACCTCAAATCGAATATATACAAAACCATCGTTCGACCGGTGGCACTTTATGGAACTGAACGATGCCAGTCGCCAAGAGACATGAACAACAGCTGCATGTCAGAAATGTAGATGATTCGCTGGCAGCAGGAACTTACTAGACTACACTGCTGCAGGAATGAGGATGCTCGGGCAACATTTGGTGTAGCTCCAATAACCGATAAAATGCGTGAGAGTCATTTGAGATGGTATGGCCGTGTGTTACACAGCAACAATTTATTAGTTGCAAAAACTGCACTAGATTTGTGTCCTGAAGGCCGTAGATCGTGAGGACGGCCAAGGAAGTGCTGGCTCGACACCTTGCATGAAAACATGCGCACGGTGAATGTTTTTTAACTATGAGCTTTGAAACTAATGGGTTGTTTGCCCACTGTGCCGTAGTCCAGTGGAGGGGCTGACTCCTATCCACTCTGGACCTCAGGTTTTCTTTAGGGGTTTTCTCTGTTAACCTTAAGTACCCCTTTGAGTACCCCTCCTCTTGCTAGGCAGCAAGTTCCAGCTGCACCCCAGCTAGTGTGCCTACTCTTCTGCTATCTCTGCCATTCTGATGTACTCGATCTCCATCTTTGATACCATTGAGGACTCTTATCACTCCCCTCTTTGTCCTGGCTTGTAACAGGCAGAGCCTGTCCCATTGATGGGCCCAGGTTGGCGGAGTCCAAACATCTAATGCTAAATCAGGGAAATTCAGGACATCATCAGGAATCATACAAGGTTGCTCTTCATCATGTTGATGGATGACATACTTGATTTCCAACAGAAGAGTGAAAAAGTTAAACCTGGGCTCCAGAAATATGCTACCAGTGTATGTAACCCACTTCGTTTTCGCAGACAACATTCTGGTGATGGGGGGGAGGGCCCCCAGGAAAAGCTACAACACAACGAATCTGTTTAGGATGAAGAATTGTCTGAAAAATGAATGAAGATTAGCACTACCAAAACCCTAACCATGCTGGTTTTGCGAGAATTTACAGTACACAGTATTAAGCTGGGAGGAATTAGACCGGAGCAAGGGAAGACGTTTAAGTACCTAAGAGCCTCAATACAGCAAAATAACAAGATAGATGCAAAAATTAATAACAGGACACAAGCCAGTGGTAGATTATTCATTACTCTGAAGGCAAATTTCCTCAACAACAAGGAAATCTCCAAGGCAATAAAATTGGCTATCTTCAGGTCAGTTTATGTTCCTACTTTAACTTACAGCTGCAAAATCTGGTGCCTTAAAACAAAATGCAGAAGCAAGATACAAACCTTTGGGAAATTGAAGGCAAGACAAGGAGTGATGGAATCAGAAATAAGACCATAGGATCTGGCCTTGGAGTGGGGCTGCTACAGCAAAGAATAGAGGCAATGCCAGAATCACGGATCACTAGATCTGTTTATGGAGCACAAATGCAAGGCACCAAACAAAGAGGGTAACCTAATAAAAATTGGGAGGAAGATGTCAGGGTAGCAGTAGAGCAAGAGGAATCTTGTGGAATCGGGCTAAACAGCTTACAAGAGACTAGAATGCCTGGTGCTCCTTTTGAAAAACGTTGACACCGGAAGGACAACTAAGTATGGTGCATAAAGAAGATAGCAATAGGAGCAACTTCGAAGGAGATCTGGTAGCCATTAAGACAGCTTCAGTGAGACTGGGTCTTGTGACACTTTAGAAGAGAGTTGTTTTTCTGATATACTCGGCCTACAGTATTGCTTTTGTTGAAAAATTAAGGAACAGACTGTCATATAACTTATTGCCAGAGCAGCTTTAGAAAAACTCATCACTGAAGAATGGATCCAAAGTCATGTCGGCCTGGTGGGAAATGAAAAGGCAGACTTTCTTGCTTAAGCAGGGAGAGCACAACGAAAGCTTTGATAGATGCCGTAATGAAACACTGGATCTAGAAGCAACTTGTGTTTGCTGCAGGTGGGGAAATCTGTGTGGCCAGGGTCGGCCCCAGACAGGAAATTGTCAGGGCAGCTCCCATAATCGTGATTGTCATAGTGTATAAATGAGAACATTTTGGAAGCGGGACCAGAAGATAGTGGCATGTACTTGAGAAGCCTACAAATGAAAAACGTTCACCAGAGGCCAATTTTACCAGCAAAGCTTTGTGGCTTGTGATTACTAGGTGCAGGTGAGTGTATTAAGAAGTGGAAAATGAAATGGGATATAGGCCTACCCAAGTTTACTGAAAATGCTTGAAATGTAAGAGCTGAAAAGGAACTGCCACTCATGCTTCAAGTATGACAACTGTAAGGGTGGTTCCACTATGAAGTCCTTTCTATATTTATCTATACCAGTTCCTACCATAGCTCCTAAAGCATGCAGTCACATTGCCGTCACATTACTCATGATCGGAAGGTTGATACTGAATGCTGTAATAGTGCTGATCACATACAGATACTGTACTGTATATGGATAAAAAACCTGCTTACACTCACGTTCATGGTTCCAACATACACTTATAGCAACATGTGATGCTGGAAACTGTAGGCGAAGACATATCTTGAAATTAATTGAAGCACTGATGTCACATGTCGTTAGATGTTCGGTATGTCAATATAATGTGTGCCTTTGAGGATTTCCTTGAGGTGGAGAAAGAAAAAGAAGAATCTGTAGGTGCCAGATCTGGGCAGTATGGTGGATGTTCGAGAATATTTGCAGGCCAGAAGTTTGTTTTAGACAAGTGATAAATCCTAATGGAAGCCTGGAGGCGAGTTATTATAGTACCTTTGTTGTCACAATCACACGCTACTGCTGAAGTACAGTCATTGGCAAATATAATGGTGTTCTGTTCGTAACTATGTAACGTGTACTTCCGCGTCACACAATACTTCAACGAGGACTACTTTTCTGCACGGAGGTGTCGCCACAGGCTCAAGTCTGGAATTTCATTACATCAGACCGGTGGTGACAACTGTGAAGCGAGAGAGCGATAAGAGTGACTGTGTACAGGCTCACCCTCGAGGGCCAACATCCAGCTTGTACGCGCCTCTTAGCTGTCAAAAAAGGCGATCAACAGTGTCTTTCCCAATTTGTAATAAAATTAGATGTTAATACGTTCCTCTATTGTACCATGACACTTTTCTTCACACACACTATGTTCAACTGGCCGCAGCAGACCTTTTCAGATATAAACATCCATAATAGAAAATCGGGGTAGATGACCTTGGTGTTATACCCCGTAAAACAATCTCCACCAACACCATTTCATTGAGAAAGTATGTGCTAGAATATATAACTTCACTATCGGTAATTATGACCCCTCCCGCATGATGGCATCTTCAAGTAACGAATCACGGGAGTTAATATTTAGAAAAGACAAAAGTAAGCTACAGAATTTAGTGCCATCGGATAATTATTATTATTATCATAGCCCATCACCATCATACGAATCTTCTCTTCAATCTCCTCAATAAGATGCAAGAAATAAAAAATTAGGTTTTAAAATTACTAACTGATGCCATCTTGAATTTTTGAAAAAATTGAACCATCATTAGATGTGTCTATACTAAGCTCTGAATAAAGATTCCCTGTGCCATGTTTCATTGCACTCGAGTGATTAGATCACCAGTAAAAGTTATTTTAAATATTTGAAAATCACATGAACCCCATGTTGTTTTTGTGTTTCTCAGGATTTTGAAAGTCGCTTGTTATGTTATGTTGGAAGCCACTTTTCAGTGATGTCCTAGTAATCAAAATTATGTTTTTCAGTCGGTCAACACGATTGTACCCAATTGTAATGGATGGTTCCCTAATTCTGAAAAAGAAAATACATGAGATTAATAAATGTGTTGACTGACTGAGAAACATTAAATTTCAGTCACATACAGGGGCTTTATTTTTGCTTGGCAAGGACATTGTCGCTCACGCGCTCCGCCAGTGACGGTTCAGTTCCCGGCTGCCTGGCGCGCGTATGTAGCCTACGGCAGAATACCGTGCTTAAAATCAGTATCATGCATTTTTACTCACCATGTTTACAGTAGATGCTGAAAATGTTCCCCGTCCGCTGCCAAACATAATCGGCATCTCCTTATGAAGTTTCCGGTTACTCTATCAAGTTCTTCAGCACTGATGGATGCAATTGCATCTAGTGTGCGAGGGTTGTTCCCATAAACTCTGTTTTTTAACATTCCCCACAAATAAAAAATCACATGCTGTTAAATCTGGGCTACAAGGGGGCCACAGATTTTTACTTATGATCCTTGTACCAAACACGCGGCGTAATTCGGCAATGGATGCATCAGCTGTGTGAGCTGTGGCAGAGTCCCGCTGAAAATATGCCGAAAATCGTTCTGCATATGTCAAGTCATCAAAAAATGTGTCAAGAATTTCATTTCTATAACGCATATTGTTAATTGTGCCCTCATAAAAAAAATCGGGCATATAATTCTATGCCCGTTCAAAGCGACCCAGACCCCGATTTTCTCATTATAAAGCGGTTGCTCATACACGAAATCTGGTTTTGTATCACTGTAGTATCTATTATTTTGCGAGCTTACTGCTCGAGTCTAAGCTCCGTGAACCTGAGAGGAATGTGCATCGCGGACTATGAGAAATGGAGTTGACGAGTGATGAGGTTTCTCGGTCCGTGCATAGTACCGAACCAAATACATTGGTCGGTGACTCACTGACTTATTCGTAACACCACACTGGTTTCAGAGAAAACCCTATGTTAGCAGTATTGGAATAGACGAGTATGTCAGGTAACACGGCGGGCTGTCGACAGGCTTCTCAATTCACGCCTGCTCCTACCCCGCCTGTTCCTTTCATCCCGCAAGTTCACAGAGCTTGGAACCGAGCAGTACATGGCCATGCAAATGGATATTAGCCTCATCAGAAAAAAAAATAACTTGGGGTCAATTTCTCCTGAGTCTACTTTCCCTATAACCCAATTGCAAAAATTCACTCTCTTAGCGGGATCTAGCGGTAGTAATGTTTGAACTCCGCTTTTCTTACAAGGTTTGACTTTTAATAATTTTGTTGCCTTCCAGGCAGAAGTATGAGATACCCCAGTTTCCTGTGACAAACGCTTCAGTAATTTTTGTGGCGTGTGTTCCAATCGTTCGCCAATAATGTCATCTAATTTAGCTTCAGTAAGGAAATAACGACCTTTACGTCTATTTTTATTGTTTATTGAGCCTGTACGTTTGAATCACTTAGCCAGTTGTTTTAATGTTCGATTTATAGGAATGGGTCTCCCTGGAAATTTCACTCGAAACGTCTGTCTTGTTCTAGCGCACGATTTCCTGCACTTCATGTACGTATTGTGCAGATATACTCGTTCACGTAACGAATATTTCACATAAGGCATTACTGCACTAAACACAATCACAATAAAACACTTCACAATACGTTATACAGTACCGGTACACAGTAGCTTTGTGAAAGACTGAAACACCCAATCAAAGAATATGCACCCAATTACAGTAGCTCGAAGTACACATCTACAGAAGAGCGAGGGAATACCCGCGGAATACGACTGGAGTCCGCGCGCCAACCTGAAACAGCCGGCTATTGGCTGGGACGGGCGGCCAAGGTCGAGCGAAGGTCTGCGCTAGAACAAGACAAAAGTTTCGAATGGCATTTCCAGGGAGACCCATTCCTATAAATCGGACAATAAATCAACTGACTAAGAGATTCAAATGTACAGGTTCAGTAAACAATAAAAATAGACGTAAATGTCGTTATTTCCTTACTGAAGCTAAATTAACCGGATTAACCAGAAACTTCATAAGGAGATGCCGGTTATGTTTGGCAGCGCATGGGGAACATTTTCAGCATCTACCATAACGAATAGAATAAAAAGTGTGATCTCTTCTCCCTCAATAGCATGCAATGAATACGGATCGGGTTGGCACTCGCCGCTACGCAGCGCTACAGTCGACTTGAGATTGTTGATTTCCACATATGTTTACGTGTTTATGTGCGATATATTAAGTATTTAATCGGTCGGAGTGTTTTGGTGGTGTTCTGTGCAAACGTTTATTGATATACAAGTGCTTACACTATTACTTCATAGCAGGGGCGGCTCCTGAGGTGGTGCCCGTGTGCCATGGCACCACCAGTGTAATGAAGAGAGAATATGTGACATTTCCCTCTCAAGAACAGTTTATATTACATTTACATTTTGAGGAAATTGTATACATATTCTGCATTTATTTGAACGAGCGCCCAAACTGACATGCGTTCTGGTGGCGCTTTATTGAATTACTGAGCCAGAGCCAATCGGCACTACCTACGAACATCAGACCGCATCAGACACTGTACTGCAATAAGGACTAGTTTGGCTTGAGTTTGTTTGTGTTGTGTTGAGACGCATATTACCCTGAGGTAGAGCCAACGGTAGGTAATCTGTGCCAACGGCCTCGTGACGCGGAGCTTCAATTCTATCCACGAGATAGCAGCACGTCACAGGTACAAGCACACATTACATACACGTTAGAACTGCTGAACTGCTTTATCTTTCAACCACTAGAGTACAGCATATGGCAGCACACCTCCAGTGGTACCAGCTTGACGATATATCACTGTGTCTTGACTATTAAATAAATTCAAACCACAAAATAGTTTTAGTTCTTTATTGTTTGACATAGCAACTTTTTTAGGCTCATATTGATGACGGGGATTATTTGTTCTCTCTTTGTAATGTAAAAATTCGGAATTTTTCAACGAGTTTTACTGTGTTTCGTTAATTTAATTTGGCGGAACAGTTTCACGTCCCAAACGTAAACACAAATTCTCAAGTTTGACTGCAAATGTGTATGAATAGTGTCCGTCGTTAAATAGCTTTTGTGTTCATTTATATTAGATGCAGGGGATATCCTTTCCAATCAATCCGTATGTACGATAAGTAAGGTTGTCTTAGAGGTAGGTCATCGTGTTCATTTCATCTCACCTATTTATTTTGAGACAGCAACTGAAATTGCGACAAAGAGGCTGTGGTCACGTGTGTGTTAGCAATAGCCATGCTTATTTTTAGCCTATTCTCAATTTTGAAAAAATAGGCTTATGAGATCACCTTTTGTCCGTGTCCGTGTGCGCGCGCGCGTGTGTGTGTGTGTGTGTGTGTCCCCTAATAAAATCTAAACGGCTAGAGCGATTTCAATGAAACTCGGTAAGTTCATAGCACTATTCCCGGCGACCTCGACCGTGCACTTCAAATTTTGTTACGTCTCACCAATCCAACATGGCGGCTGTGCGAAATATTTCACTAGCATTCAATATCTCCGAAACTATTACAGATATCGCCCTGAAATTGTGTACGGTGATAAAGGGCACTACTAGAAGTTCACCTATGATACTTTCAAAAACCTGGTGACTACTAAACCAACATGGCGGTCAAGCGAAATTGAGACGTTTAAATAGACATTTCTCGCGATTTAACTATCCAAACGTAATGAAACTTGGTACAGCAAATGTTTATACACATTGTAATGCACTGGAGTCTAATTTAGTTCAATTGTTTACATAACCTCAAAATGGCGGCTGTGCGAAATATTTCACTGACATTCTATATCCCCGAAACTATTACAGATATCATCATGCAATTTTTTACTTTGATAAAGGCTACTGATACAAGTTTACCTATGTATATTTCATAAACCTGTAAAGTACAAAACGAACATGGCGACCAAGCGAATTTGAAATATTTTAATAGACTTTTCTCGTGATTTAACTCTCTGAGCGCAGTGAAATGTGGTACAGTAAATGATTTTGCAGATTGTAATGCACTGCCATCTAATTTAATTCAATTGTTTATATAACCTCAAGATGGCGGCTGTGCGAAATTTTAAAATTAAGTTTTTATTTCTTGTGTCATAATCATGCGATCGAAGTGAAAGTTTGAATAATGAACCTAGGCAATAATTGTCCTTGAATGGTACATAACTCTATGGCCTATACATATAATAATCCTAAATGGCGAGCTTCCGAAATATTTAGACGGTTCTCAATATCTATGAATCTTTTACAGCAACCAAACTGATTTTTTTAATGTTCATAGAGACTATGAACATATGTTCACCTATAGGACTTTCAGTAACCTGGGGAGCACAAATCCAACATGGCGGCGACGCGAAGTATAAATATTTAAATGGACGTTTCTCGCGAATTAACTATCCGAGTGCCGTGAAACGTTGCACATTAAATGCTTATACAAATGTTGATCCACTGGCATCTAATTTATTTGAATTGTTTGCATAATCACAAGATGGCTGCCGTGCGTAATTTTAAAATCTCTGTTTTACTTCTTGTGTTCTAATCATGCGATTGAAGTGTACCACCCGTACACAATAATCTTAATGTAATATTACAAAAATAAAAATCCAACCTGGCGACCATCTGAAATATTTAGACGGTTCTCAATATCTACGAATCTGTTACAGCAATTAAACTGAAATTTTGTATGTTGATAGAGGCAATTAACATGAGCAGGATATATGAAAATAGGCTGTATAGTTCTTCACGGAACTACTTGTTTCCTATATAGACATGTTACATAAACTTGCATAGCATCATGCGGCATTGACCATATAAACACCGTTTTAATCTAATAAGTGTGCTTTTTGAATCGATACATGCAAGCTTGGTTCCTTAATAAAATTTGATTTGTTTCATGTTTGAAGATCGCATAGCTCAAGCGCAACGTACGAAGCCGTAGGAATCTCAATGAGCTCTGTGTCACCTTTCGGAAGTGTAACAATGAATAAAATAAGTGAGTTGTTACAATCTCCATTTAGCGATAGGACCGCTCTTATTAATTCAAATGAAGGTGTCGATCGAGGTTTTGGAACAAATATTTTTGATGCGTTTGCCTAGCATATGTTGTTTTCTTCAAATTATTTTTCTGAGAGGTTTGTTCAATTATAATTCTTAAAAGTGTTTTTTTTATTTAAAATGCATATGGATCAAAATATGTGTATTATATAATATCGTATGGCCTCTGTGCCAGGTGCAAGCGTTGTTGTTTGACACCCAAAGGGTAGCTTGCTTGTCGAATTTTTGTTGTTCCTTGGAGGGCCATGAAAGTCAAGGAGGTTAGATATCTAAGCTCCTTGACACTATAGCGCTTTCTAGTACAGAAAGGAGGAACTTTTGTTTTGGCGAAAAATCCCGAGACTAAAATATTTGTAGTAGTTATGCAATTTCTCAATTCACTTCAGCTGACACTTCAATTAAAAACGTCTTCTACAATAGCACAGTTAAATAATGTTAAACATATAACTTATTGCATAAAATATGCACTATCCGTACCTGCAACTTTGAATGATTTTATTGCAAATTTTCAATATGCTGGCACCACCCAGTGAATAATCACCAGCCGCCACTGCTTCATAGTATTAATACCTGAAATGCTATTGTAGGAAGCATTATCTGAAATTGAATTTAATTTCTTGTCTTGTGTTGACGTTATCTTCGTGTGTTAATTTTATTGTTATTTAATGTAAGTAAACAGCAGTTTGGCCCTTACATTTTCATGAGTGCTTAATGTGAGTAGTGAAGATGCCTTGCTGTTTTGTACCAGGATGCAGATCTAGCTATGAGGACTGCAAAGAGGTCAGACGGTTTTTCAAACCTCCTAAAGATAAGGTACGTTTTATCAAGTGCAAAGGGGCCATACCAGGGAAGGATAGGGAACTTACTGAAAAGTCCTACATCTGTGATGCTCACTTTTCAGAAGATTTAATTGTTAAATTTGACAAATTTGTGATAGAAGGGAAGGAAGTAGTACTTCTCCCAAGAACCAACTGGCGATTGAAAGACTATTCTGTTCCACATATATTTCCTAATTTGCCAAAGTATTTGTCCAGTATGGTGTAAATAAAAATGCTCTTGATGCCATTAAAGACTACTTCTGTGAAGAAAGGGAGGAGAATAAAAAGACAATGCGTTTAAAAACATATATCTACCGTAATGCTGAAGGTGGCGTGATCAAAATAAGAAGGGGTCATGACTGTGCCTTCTATGTCTGTTAAAATTATGGTAGTTTATTGAGTTTGGTGTTTGTGGAGTGAAATTTATGGGTATAATTGATTTTTGTAATATTCTAACGTAAAGTTGAAGGAGCCGTGATCGGGTTTAGGCAATAGCCTACTCTATGAAGGGGTCATGACTATGCCTTCTATGTCTGTTTAATGTTAAGTTCTTCTGAAATGATGGTAGTTGACTGATTTTGGTGTTTGTGGAGTGAAATTTATGGTTATTATTGAATTTTATAGTAACCTACGGTAGAGTTGAAAGTTGCGTTCTTACGGCTTTTTTTTTGGCAGTGTTGCAAGTCTGTTAAGGGAATGTAAAATGTGTAAAAATGTGATTAAATCCTTTCTGAACGCGAGGTTAATTTTTCCATTCTTTTAAATTTAATTTACCGATTGCTGGCAAAACTAATTGCATTTTGAACTTGCCCTCTGTCTTCGCGTATTGTCGAAAATGGACTATTACAGGAGACGACTTATTAAATTATAATTAGGCACAGTAAAGTAAGTGGAAATGTCGAACTTATTAGCGCCTATGAGGATAGCTTACGGTGTTTTAACATGTAAAACAGGTCGCAAGGTTTTAAAAGTCTCGTAAGCGCCAATGCTAACTTACATCACAGATCGGAGCCAGCGCTGCGCTGCGGCGCACCAGGCGTACTAGGCCAGAGATATCACTTCTTATTTTATTCGTTATGCATCTACTATAAACATAGTGAGTAACAAGTAGTTCCGTGAAGAACTATACAGCCTATTTTCATATATCCTACTAATGATAATTGCCACTATCAACATACAAAATTTCATTTTGATTGCTGTAATAGATTCGTAGGTATTGAGAACCGTCTAAATATTTCGGATGGTCGCCATGTTGGACTTTTATTTATGTAGGTCTTAGAGTTATGTTCTGTTACCTGACGATTATTGTGTACGTGTAGTACTCAAACTTCGATCACATGATTAGGACACAAGAAGTAAAAACGAGATTTTAAAATTTCGCACAGCTGCCATCTTGTGGTTATGGAAACAATTGAAATAAATTAGATGCCAGTGGATTAACATTCGTATAAGGATTTACTGTACCAAGTTTCACTGCACTTGAATTGCGAGAAACGACTCTCTGAATATTTATACTTCGCGTCGCCACCATGTTGGATTTGTGATCACCAGGTTATTGAAAGTCCTATAGGTGAACTTATGTTCATAACCCCCATGAACATAAAAAGAATCAGTTTGATTGCTGTAGTAGATTCGTAGATATTGAGAACCGTCTAAATATTCCGGATGGTCGCCATGTTGGATTGTTATATGTATAGGCCATAGAGTCATGAACCTTTAAAGGAAAATTATTGCGTAGGTTCATTATTCAAACTTTCACTTCGATCGCATGATTACGACAAAAGAAACAAAAACTTAATTTAAAAATTGGCACAGCCGCCATCTTGAGGTTATGTAAATAATTGAACTAAATTACATACCAGTGCATTACAATGTGTATAAACATTTTCTGTACAAAGTTTCATTGCGTTTGAATCATTAAATCGCGAGAAAAGTCTATATAATACTTTCAACTTCGCTTGGCCGCCATGTTTCTTTTGTAGTTAACCGGTTTTTAAAGTCTCATAGATGAACTTCCAATAGTGCCCTTTATCTCCTTGCAAAATTTCTGGGTGATACCGGTAATAGTTTCAGAGATATAGAATGCCAGTGAAATATTTCACACAGCTGCCATATTGAGGTTATGTAAACAATTGAACGAAGTTAGATGTCGGTGCATTACAATGTATATAAACATATACTGTACCAAGTTTCATTGCATTTGGTTGGTTAAATCAAGAGAAACGTCTATTTAAAAGTCGCAACTTCGCTTGGTCGCCATGTTGGTTTTGTAGTTACCAGGTTTTAAAAGGTCACATAAGTGAACTTCTAGTAGTTCTCTTTATCACCGTACAAAATTCCAGGGTGATATCGGTAATAGTTTCGGAGATATTGAATGTTGGTTAAATATTTCGCACAGCCGCCATGTTGGATGGGTGAGACGTAACAAAATTTGAAGGGCACAGTCGGGGTCACCCGGAATAGTGCTGTGAACTTACCGAGTTTCATTGATTTCGCTCCAGCCGTTTAGATTTTATTAGGGACACACACACACGGACAAAAGGTGATCTCATAAGCCTATTTTTTTTTTCAAAAATGAAAATAGGCTAAAAATGCATGATACTGATTTTAATCACCGTATTCTATCGTACATACGTGTGCACGGCAGCAGCCGGAAACTGAGCCGTCACTGGCGGAGCGCGTGACCGAGAATGTCCTTGCCAAGCAAAAATAAAGACCCTGTATATATCCTTACTTAACAGTCCTACAGTCATACAAAATTTCATTTTGATTGCTTAAATAGTTTTGGAGATATTGAGAACCATGTTGGAATGATAATGCCAGCAGATGAATATTATAATAGTGGCTCATTATACCAACCTATATATCTATCACTTGTTTGGAACTCGAGAAATAATGTGATATTTTAAAATTTAGCACAGCCACCATTTTTAAGTTCTCATAAAATTGAATTAGATAGAAAAATCTATACACATAGGCCTATTTAATCTTCTCGTGCGAATTCATTTCAAATTTCTCGTTGTCGCCATGTTGGTTTAGTGCTCATCTGGCTATTGAATGTCCCATAGGTGAACTTTTATGGGTAGCGGTTCACTTTAGACCATCCTTTGTATAAATATTTTTAAAAACTGAAATTACCTGATTTAATAGTCGGGAGGATATCAGGAGAGGATTGAGTATTAGATGTTCACTGCTCCGCTGTCATAGACCCACCATCCCGCCCAAATAGCGACAAGACTTATATAGTTGAAATCGAAGTTCTCACCCCCCATCTTTCTCACCGAGTCAGTATTGCCAACCCCATGAGTTTGGTACTATTTCGCACGTGATGTATGAACACTAAGTGAACTCAATTACAGTGTTTATTTATGTACACACATCAAAAAAAGTTTTGCATCACCTCGGTTCCAAGAGTTCCGGAACCTTTAAATACAAAGGGAATAGAGATCAACACAAACAACATTTCAGCTCGTTTTATTGCTCATGAGACCCACACATTGCATGTTGTACCATCATACAGCTAGACTTTCAGCATTTGTGGTCCAGATTGCAGTACACACCACTACCTCTAATACCCAGTAGCACGTCCTCTTGCATTGATGCATGCCTGTATTCGTCGTGGCATACTATCCACAAGTTCATCAAGACACTGTTGGTCCAAATTGTCCCACTCCTCAACGACAATTCGGCGTAAATCTCTCAGAGTGGTTGGTGGGTCAAGACGTCCATAAACAGCCCTTTTCAACATATCCCAGGCATGTTCGATAGGGTTCATGTCTGGCGAACATGCTGGCCACTGTAGTCGAGCGATGTCGTTATCTCGAAGGAACGCATTCACAAGATGTGCACGATGAGGTCGAGAATTGTCGTCCATGAAGACAAATGCCTCTCCAATATTCTGCCGATATGGGTGCACTATGGGTCGGAGGATGTCATTCAGGTATCGTAAAGCCGTTTCGGAGCCTTCCATGACCACCAGTGGCGTACGTCGGCCCCACATAATGCCACCCCAAAACATCAGGGAACCACCACCTTGCTGCACTCGCTGGACAGTGTGTCTAAGACGTTCAGCCTGACCAGGGTGCCTCCAAACACGTCTCCGACGATTGTCTGGTTGAAGGCATATGCGACACTCATCGGTGAAGAGAACGTGATGCCAATTCTGTGGGGTCCATTCAGCATGTTGTTGGGCCCATCTGTACCGCGCTGCATGGTGTCGGGGTTGCAAAGCTGGACCTCGCCATGGACGTCGGGAGTGAAGTTGCGCATCATGCAGCCTATTGCGCACAGTTTGAGTTGAAACACGACGTCCTGTGGCTGAACGAAACGCATTATTCAACATGGTGGCATTGCTGTCAGGGTTCCTCCGAGCGGCAATCCGTAAGTAGCGGTCATCCACTACAGTAGTAGCCCTTGGGCGGCCTGAGCGAGGCCTGTCATCGACAGTTCCTGTATCTCTGTACCTCCTCCATGTCCGAACAACATCGCTTTGGTTCACTCTGAGACGCCTGGAAACTTCCCTTGTTGAGAGCCCTTCTTGACACAAAGTAACAATGCGGACGCGATCGAACTGCGGTATTGACCTTCTAGGCATGGTAGAACTACAGACAACATGAGCAGCGTACCTTCGTCCTGGTGGAATGGCTGGAACTGATCGGCTGTCGTACCCCCTCCGTCTAATAGGCCCTGCTCATGCATGGTTGTTTACATCTTTGAGCAGTTTTAGTGACATTTATGAACAGTCAAAGGGACTGTATCTTTGATACAATATACACAGTCAACGTCTATATGCCGGAGATCTGGGAACCGAGGTGATGCAAAACTTTTTTTGATGTGTGTATTTATAATGTTTTACATACAAAAACAGACCTAACCTGGGGCTTACGCCCCAGACCCCCTTGCTTGTGGTACTAGCATTAATTTTCGACCAGGCAGTACCTAACCTAGTAGCGGACATAAATTGTATGTTATTAATGTTTTACATACAAAAACAGACCTAACCTGGGGCTTACGCCCCGGACCCCCTTGCTTGTAGTACTAGCAGTAATTTTCCACAAGACAGTGCCTAACTTAGTAGCGAAAGCGTGTGGTGAATTTCTTTATCCAAGTTGGTAACGTAGTTACATGATCGACTTTCGGGTGTCACATGACTGTCAAAGATGGCGACCGTAAGTGTAGAAAGTGAAGAAAAATTGCATTCTTTCCGTGAAATAACAATTATTGCGGTGCAGCAGTGGCTATTGAGTATGAAGAGATTGTGAAACGACTCCCAACAACTTCTCGAAAGGTATGCATATCATAAATGATATATTTTCAATAAGCTAAGGTGTTAAAAGTTGTTAAAAGTGATGAAAAGGGAGGATGGTCTAAAGTGAACAATAAATAACTTGCGTTAATAGTCTTTACCAACATACAAATTTTCAGTTTGATTGCCGGATTTGTAGATATTGAGAACCGAATGATCGCCATGTTGGATTGTTCTATAATATAGAACATATACATATTATGCAGGCTATAGATTTATGTACCATTAGATGAAGATTATTTTGTAGGTTCATTATTTAAATGTTCACTTCAATCTCTTGATTAGGACACAACAATTTTTTAAAGTATTTTAAAATTTTGCACAGCCACCATCTTGTGTTTATGAGAACAATTGAATGAAATTAAATCTTGTATGGACATGTAGGGTGTTACGTGTTTCACTGCTCTCGGTTGATTAAATCTCTAGAAAATTCTATTTATAGATTTTAACTTTGCTTGGCCGCCATGTTGGTTTTTTAGTTGACAGGCTTTTAAGCATCACATAGCTGAACTTACCTTAGTATTCTCTATCACCATACAAAATTTCCGTTTCTCCAGCGAATCAAAGCTCATTCATTGACCAATTAGGTAAGGATACCTTCATGCATGCACTCAAAATCCAACATGTCGGACATGAATTACATGATTTGAAAGTTCAATTTGAAAATCGGATCAACCATTGTAGTTAAAATCCCAAATACAAAGACAAAATCAGCACGAATCTTTACGGCAACAAGAAAATACTATGACATATGCAAGAAATGTATGAATCTATGTCCAGAAGTTAGCAACACAGCATCCTTCTATATAAATTACCGACATGGAAGGTTGATGTCTCTAATAGTTTTGGAGATATAGATGCCAGTGAAATATTTAGCACGGTACAATTTGAAAGGCACGGTTGGAATCGGACAACATAGTAGTACGTCCTTGCCGAGTTTCTCAGAGAGAGACAAAAGGTGATCTCATAAGCCTATTTTTTCATGTGATGAATATAGGCTAAAAATAGATTGGTGGACAGGTGGAATTAATGTACGTGGGTAAATGTAGGATCTGTCTGATAATCTGGCTGTCTAATGTTAGACATCAATATGGTAAGCCTTGTATGAAGATTTACCACGCTAAGTTTCACTGCGCTCGGAGAATTAAGTTGCGATAAAATATCCATACACATTTTTAAATTTCACGTTGCCGCCATGTTGTCCACTGATGCCTGAAGATCATATTTTGAATATAAATGATACTGTGTAAAGGTTTCAATGATTCTAAAGACATTCCAAACGAGAGGAATAATGAGGGTCTGACATAATTTTATTATTATCTTGGCCCCATTATTCAGTCCCTAGTCTCTAACAGCACTGCATTTGACATTTTAATAAAAATGGGACTGTGAAAAGTTTGTAAAGATTTCTATAGGCATTTCAAACAAAAGGAACAACGAGAATACAAGGTACGGTACTTATTTTAAAACATTGTCGCCATTATTGTTGCCTAGAGGTAGGCAACCCATAACTTTATCCCCTCCAGACCCATCAGCTGGATCCACATCTGCACTGGAGTATAAGGAGACCCTGTCATAACTGTTCTTTTTTATAGGTTGCATCTTCAGATCTGCTGGTGGGTGGTTTAGGATGAGTGCTTCAAGAGATACTTCATGGACTTCAAGGTAAACATAGTGTATTTCTTTGGTAAACATATCAATGTCATAATCAAGGCACATATACAGTACAAGTCTTTTTACAATGTAATGAATCTTTGCTTTACAATGTAATGAATCTTTGCTACTAGATAACTAATTATTTACAGACTAATTTAAGAGCTATATATGGTGAAACCCCAATTTAGTGCAATTCTGTGTAAGATCTGCCCCCGTGTGTATATTTTCCAAGGTTCTACTAGCACATTTTTTAAAATTCATTATTTAGCATTTTTCTTGGTTTAAGGTACAAATTTGTTTGTGCCCATGAAATCACTAAATAGGGGGTTTCAATGCATTATGAGTATAATGTGTATGAAATTGGTCTCATATCCAGAATTTTCTAAAAGCTCTGAAAGATATTAGGACCTACGTATTCAAGTTTGTCGCTAGGTACTTTCAATCAGATTGTTAAGAGGTATTCTTTAAATTCTCATTATAAAAAGATATCCTTCTTGCCAGAGAACTGGTATATTATTTTTTGTCAGTTACACCACCATTAAATTAAGCATTTGATTGAAAATAATCAACTAGCAACTGAATACATGGTAGCCTACTACAGTAAAACTTCTTTAATACATTTTTTATAGTTACCCTTTTTTTTCCAAGGTTCCAGCAAAATTCATCAACTTTGTTCCATTTCAATTACATGCATTTTTCATACTTGTACATATTTTCTACAAGCCCATGGGAAACGTATAAATGAAGCTGTACTGTAGTTTCATCATAAGCCTCAATTTAATAATTCAACTGACATAAGAAATTACAGAACTCGTAACAATATTTTAGTTGTTTTGATTTAAAAGATCATGAATAGCTTCTGTTTCTAATTTTGATTTGAAGAATTTTTATTATCACTGAAGGAAAGAAACATGTTAGATTCAATCACTGTGAATGGCTTTGGAAAATGGTCTCTTACAAGGTAGAATATTTCAAATGGAAGTGCAGAAAATCTTGGGTGCCTCCAGAACTTTAACATGGAATAGCCAGTATATGAAGAAGTTGTTTATACAGTGAAGTCCTTCTCTAAATGATGGAAGCTCACAGATGTGATATGGTGCACGGGTCACGATGATTCACCGCAAGATAATTAGAATGTGCTGATTACAAAACAGTGGGTCGGGAAGCCCTGGATGCTGTCATAGCATTGATTAAATACACTGAGTGGCCAAAAGTCACGGGAAGGATAGTCCTATGAGAAAATGTGCCATGAGCTTTGCGGCTAGGTGCGGCGGAGCAGAGCAGTCTGTCACAGACACGAGTGTAGTGAAGAAGGCAACACGTCACGAGTTAACCGACTTCGAACGTGGGATGATCACCGGCGCATGTGTCATAGCCTTTCAGAGATTACACGCAAATTTGGGTTTCCGAGGTCAACAGTGTCGAGGGCAGATCTTCAATATCGCAGAGATAATGTTACCGTACGCGTCAACCGCCGCACGGATAGACCACAGGTGCTCAACGAATGGACATCACATCGCCTCAGTAGAACCATACGGGGCAATCGAAGGGCTAATGTGAGTCAGATCACCGCCCAGTTGAATGTTGGGAGTCAGGAACCCATTTCTTGTTGAGTCGATGCCTCGCCATATTGCTGCGGTTTTGAGGGCTCGCGAAGGAGCAACTCGTTATTAACATCATATTCCAAGCCTCCCCATGACTTTTGGCCACTGAGTGTATGCAGCTGGCAAGATATCTTAGTTGAGATAATTAAGACTTGTGGTGAAGTACTGTAGCCTATCTTATATCTCGTGAACATGGTTAGGTAAAGAACAAAAGAAAAAAATCATTTTCTGAGTGGAAACTTATCTTCTCAAGAAGAGTACAGTAAATGTGTTCATAAGTTTCAGTGCCGTGAGATTTTTACCTGTGGGGGAACCTCAAACAAAAGGTATACAGAAACAATCCATGTACTCTGGAGGCTCTTGAGAACGAAATAACTGCACTGATACCAAATATCAGTCAGAATGAATTGCAGCAAGTGTACCATAACTTCCTGCGTAGGCGCAACATGTGTGTAGAAAATGAAGGATAGCATTTCCAGCAATAACTCTGAAATGTATGTAAGTATTGATAATTAAAATACATTAAAAAGTGTAAATGTGTTGAACTAGTTGGGCACTACGCTGCTGCTAGCGGCAGTGCCTTGCTCGACACGCTGTTATGGCACACACAGTGGCCCATCCGTCATGTGGCCTCTGCAAGGTTCCGTCATTTAGAGAAGGAGGAAACCTCCTAGTTTAACATGACCATTAATCTCCTTTTTATGTGGAATCCGAAACACAGGACATGGCACTTCACTTCAAAAATCTCGCATGCATTGACCGGGAATCGAACCCGGTCTGCCTTGGTGAAAAGCAAAGATATTGACCGCTGCGCTACCACGCCCCCCGTTAAGAGAATGACTTCACTGTACAGTACATGGTTAGAACAATGTACTGCTGGGAGAAGATGAATTCCTTTGTTTGGTTGCTTAAGCAAAAGAGGTTAATGCAGTTGGTCTTTAGCAGAGGTGGCTAGACTTACAAAACAAGTGATTTCCCAACTATGAAAAAGTTTTTCTGTGATATACCATAGCTCATGCATCTACTACTCTTATTACTAAAATACTAGTAAGTAATTTAGCATTAATATTGCTTTTACAAACATGCAACAGGCTTTTTTGTTTCTGTCATTATGCAACCCACTTTGGTCTGATCCTAATCTCCTCTGACCCCTAAAATAACTAAATTATTTAAATTAATCATAGTTTATGCAAAAACAAATTACATTAAGCAGGTACCCGTATCAAACAAAATGTGTATGATTAATTCATTTTATTGAACTCAAAATGCAAATACTGTACCTAATTTTGACATTTTCTCAATTTACTTTGTTGTTGATAGACTATATGTATGGGGTTGACAGATTTTAAAACTAAAAAATACGGGAGATTTTTCAAATTTTTTAGTCAACATACAGGAGATTTTGATACTTTGATACATATTTCATCTTTAAAATGACTTTTAGGCGAATTTTGTCTGTAAATTAAGGAACAGATCAACTGTATTTACAGGCTGAAAAGTAACAAGTGCACAAACAATTTAAGTTGTTTGCCCTTCGTGACACAATATTACACATAATGAAAGGACAGCAAACTGGATGTGCCACTTTTATAAATTACAATCGGGATTTGACTTCAGAAAGTTTAACAGGTCTCAATGTTAAATTTTACAATAAGCTTTTACGAGATCAACAGAGGTCCTACTAAGGTGTTTTTTATTCAATGTCCGATCGCGCTGGTAAGCAGCCAACCACTGCCACTTCCAACATCATTATGGCATTTTGAGCTGGGTTTCAGGCAAGTCAACATGGCTACTATGATTAATTCTCCTCAATTCCTACCCACTCACCCTCCTAATCACCCACTACCCCAATCATTCCCTGCGTCTTTCCGAGATTTATCCCTTGCTGCCATCACTGCCAATTGTTACCTGTTATTGTTATTGTTTTTGTTAATATATTTGAAATTGTTAAAATATTAGTGTAAAATGACCTATCATGGTTGTATCTAATAATTATTAAATAAATAAATAAAATAAATTCTCCTGCCGAGTACAGGTTGCGTAGTGTAATTCGGTTTCTTCAAGCAGAAGGGATTAGTGCAGTGGAAATTCATCAAAGAATGAGTTCTTTTGGTTCATGACAACGCCCGTCCTCACAGTGCTGCTGTAACTCAACAGCTTCTCTAGCAATTTTGATGGGAAGTTTTTAAACACCTGGTATATAACTTAGGTATATAACTTAGCGCCAAGCACCTTCCACCTCTTTCCTGAGCTGAAGATGTGGCTAAGAGGGCAGAGGTTCCAATGACGAGTTTCAAAAGAACATGAAGGTCCATGTCGGCTCACTGGTGGCAATATTCCATGAAGAAGGGATTGGAAAACTTGTCCCATGATATGACAAATACCTTAATCTTCATGGTTATTATGTCAAAAAGCAAGCCTGTTTATACATAAGTTTTGGTACAGGCCGGACGTTTGTTTTAGACGATTGCCCTTGACCTTGAAGCCTGCGGGTGAGCCTACACACACTCACTCTCTCACCCTATCGCTTCACACTTGTCACCACCGATCTGATGTAATGGAATTCCAGACTTGAGCAGACA
Source organism: Meconema thalassinum (assembly GCA_946902985.2). Lineage (NCBI taxonomy): Eukaryota > Metazoa > Arthropoda > Insecta > Orthoptera > Tettigoniidae > Meconema > Meconema thalassinum. The sequence continues at coordinate 424,660,085 of OX336388.2, read as the reverse complement.
GTACAGTCCATGTCGAAGTACTGTGTGACGCGGAAGTACACGTTACGTAGTTACGAACTGAACGTCATTATATTTGCCAATGACTGTACTTCAGGAGTAGTGTGAAACAGCTTTGTCAATCATCGGACCGCTTGGAGCAACTGATAACAACACAGGTACTGTAGTAACTCGCCTCCAGACTTCCATTAAGATTTTTCACTCGTCTAAAACAAACGTCCGGCCTGTAATAAATCATTTTGTTATTTATATTTGTCTTTCTTTAATGGACCATCAGAAGTTGAAAGAAAAGCCACCCTCGTAATACCTGAATCTGTCCAGAATAGTCGTAACTGGAGTTGTTTGATTTTAAGTGTATTATGTTATCAGCTAGCTGAAATATCGTTACTGGTATCCTTTATTTCTGGTCATTATAGTTTTTGGCAACAAATGCAAAGAATTAATAAAACTAAATGGTTTAAAGGAGAATTTGTTTAAAATATGGGTCATGGAATATTTGAAGGGGGGAAAAAAAGGAAAAAAGATGTAAAACCCCAGGAAAAATGATCGACTGTTTGGCCACCTTTAGTGTCTAGTGACAGGGAGGAGGGTCTGGGTTTGAATTGCAGAGGAATCCAGCATTTTTAACACTTCCATTTGACGAATGTTAATTGTTTAATACTGTGTTTATAATTGAGTTTTTTCATTACAACTGTCAAGGTAGTAACGTTGAATTGTGATGTACTTAGGCGTCCATCGAGCAAGCATTGCAACAGCGCTGCCGAGAGAAACAAGGACCCTATCCTGGAAGTCTTAAAGGAGCACATCAAACCTCCAGCCACCCCAGAGCCACATCCTGGCACACGTTGTCTTGAAATATCTTCCGGCTCTGGTCAGCATATTGTGCACTTCGCTGCTCATTTCCCTTGGATCACCTTTCAACCATCAGAGTTTGACATGTCATCCATGGAAAGTATAACTGCATTTGTTCTTGACTCAGGTCTCCGAAATGTAAACCATCCTATTTACGTGAATGTCTGTGACCCATTCCAGACTTGGGGAGATGGTGTCATTGGTGAGGCATCCTTAAATTATGTTATTAATATTAATATGATGCATATTTCACCTTACAGCTGTACAGAGGGTTTGTTCAGAAATGCTGGCCATATTCTTAAACCAGGAGGTCTTCTCTTCACATATGGACCTTATGCTTTCAATGGTAAAATTTCACCCGAATCTAATATTCGCTTTGATATCATGTTGAGGACTCAAGATCCTGAGTGGGGATTGCGTGATGTCAGTGCTCTAGAGAAGCTTGCCTCGCAGAATGGAATGCGGCTGACCAACGTCCTTGATATGCCAGCTAACAATAAGGTGTTGATCTGGAAAAAAGATTAAATATAATCAAGTAATTCCACTGTAAAACAAAACCCATTACTGTCCAGTTTTATGATATCTGAATCAAGGGCAGATTGCAATAGATTTGAGCTGGAAATGGTAACCACATTTGAGATTCAAAGATGAAATCTCCAAATATCTAGTCGGGCTCATTACTAAGTAGGCCTATGCAAGTGTGACAAATGCTTAAACATAATACATTTCCAGCTCAAGTTCTGTATACATCTGTATTTTGACGTGCTGTGAATGCTAATGGAGGAAAGTATTTTGATTTGTAAGGTTGAAAATAAAGTACAAAGACAGGTTCTATAGACCAGTGTAGTGATGGTAGATTGTTATTGCATCATTTAAAATTTGGATGATTTAGAATTTATTTTCTATTTACTTCATTTATCATGCAAGTTGATAGATGTTTTTAGACATATATGCAACATCAATGTGCTGGAAAAATCCACCATGTGAAATTTTTACCCTAAATATTTAATATGTGCTGGAAACAAAACGAAATACTGTTAGGAATGATTCCACAAAACTTATGTGTATAAGTAATTATTTTCCACTAAGCTGTGTGGTAAAACTTGACCCTCAAAATCAACTAGGTAAATACTTTATGAGTTATGTTGTAAAGATTGGCTGTGGTTCTATGTTAGCTATGTGCCCTATGGCAAATGACAATCTCTGTAATATGTTATTAGATAATGTAAAGTAAGAAACTGATACATAGCAGTACTGCTCCTAAAAAGGATTATCCTTAACCAACACACCTGGTTTCGCAGGTGCAATGAGAATATATTCTATTAAATACGCGGAAGGTTGAACTATATGACCTGTCATCTTTTTGGAAACCTCTCTAGGGAGGAGAAAAGCTGTAAGAGCTCTCAGCTCTCGCAATAAAGAAGGGCAAATGTGATTCATATGAGGGGACGTAGTGCGTGGTTCACTGCCCTTGCGGTGATCCAGGCACGGTCCCCATGAGCTTGCTGATGAGCCTGATTTGGTTCACCTCGGCGAAGCCCCCACAAGAGACACAGTAAAAACCTAGAAGATGTGCTAAGTTTTAAGAACAAAACATTTTTAAAAAAGGGACATTCTCCACAGCTGGACACACCGGCATCACACCATCAATCCAATCAAGTGCTATAGCCTCCCAGTGTCATTGGGAGAGAAGGCAGGCAGCAGTCAATTCTTCTTTCTCTCAAAACATAGTGTTGCAGGAGGAATATCTGTCCTAAAGTGGATGGTGTAGGATGTAGTGAAAACTGAACAAACATAGGAAAGTCACATGATTCTATGTCTGATTACAGTAATTGTTAGGTCTCAATGGCCAGCTGGATAGGGTAGCTGCTTATTAAAGTGCCCTGGGTTGCAGGATTGCTTTCAGGCATAGTCAGTTGGCATTTGGAGGTGCTTGAAAGCAAGACCCTCTTGTCAGTAAATTAACTGTGTGAGAGAGAGAGAGAGAGAGATATGTTGTGGTGGAGATATCGTATGAGATTTCAGAGCAGAAGAGACCAATGCATACAAGCCTGTCCCCTGTGTTGAGATAGTGAAGTCTGATATTGGACTGCCTTTTGTGCTAAGGTTGTGCTGTTGTGGAGAGTGTTCTTTTGGCCGATGTGCTGATCCTAAATATCATCAGGTTTGGTCAAGGATGTACTGTCAGACAGGAGGAAGGCTGGTTTGATCCGGTCGATAGTGACATGGACAGGTTTGTCTCGAATCTGAATAGTCACTGTTCTATCGCAGCGGTCTAACACTCGATATGGGCCTGTATTATGATGATTGTAAGGCACAGCGTACCGTGTCATCACGTAGGTAAACGTGGCTGCTTGTGGTTAAGTCCTTGAAGATAAAGGTGGGTCTTTTGTTATGATGTGAGGCTGGAGTAGGAAGCAATCGACTCATTTGCTGACGGAGTCTCGCAACAAAGTTTGTAGTGTCCTCGAATTTGTTGTTCGTGGTTGCACACAACATTTCACCTGGAAGACAAATCGGTTCTCCATAGATCAGGTCAGCTGCGGATGCATGAAGATCTTCTCTATATGCACTGCGGATGGCAAGCAAGACAATTGGGAGAACTTGCAGCCAGGACATATCAGAGTGGCACATGATTGCTGCTTTCAATTGACGGTGAAATCTTTCTACCATACCGTTGGCGCAGGGGTGCCAGCTGGTGGTTCGAGATCCGAGGTTCCGGTGAGGATCCCGAGTTGTCGGAACAGCTGGGACTCGAACTGACGTCCTTGATCAGTGGTGATACGAACAGTTGATCTAAATCGAGAAATTCAGTAGGCAGTAAATCCTTCAGCGACGTCTTGTGCTATTATTCGTTCCAGTGGCCAAACTTCTGGCCAACGGGAGAATCGATCTACGATGGTCAGGCAATATCGGAAGTTATTAGCAGGAGGTAGTGGACAATGATGTCTAGATGCACATGTTGGAAGCGAGCAGACGGTAAGGGAAAGTTACCCATTGGAGCATTGACATGGCGTGTAACTTTTGAGCGTTGGCATGTTTGACAAGCTTGTGTCCATGCGCGACAGTCTTTTTGCGTATAAGGTCATACAAAGCATTAGGATACTAAACGGGTCGTCGCTTTAGTACCAGGATGACTTAGACCATGAACACTGTCGAAAGCTTGTTTGCGGTAAGTGGCAGTGATGAAAGGTCTGGGTCGGTTAGTGGCAGTAGGACAGAACAAAGTGATGGTTCCTGGGATCTGTACTTGCTGTAATCGAAGTGCTGACTCACTATCCAGCAAATCAAGAAGTTCTGTATCGCCTACTTGTGATCATGCCAAAGCGGAGAAGTCCAAGGTGGTATTGGTAATTGCATTGATGCGGGACAATGCATCTGCGACAACATTGGAGGAGCCTTCAATGTGCTGAATGTCTGTTGTGAACTGAGCAGTGAACGATAACTAGTTCAACTGCACAGGCGGAAGTTTGTCGCAACGTTGTTGGAAGGTGTAAGTTAGTGGCTTGTGGTCAGTATATACAGTGAACTTATGGGCTTCCAAGAGATATCTGAAATGTTGCACCACTTCAAAGATGGCGAGTAACTCACGATAGTAGGCTGGCCATTCAGTTTGTTTCGGTGAAAGTTTCTGGGAAAAGAAGGCTAGGGGTTGCCACGTATCTTCCACATATTGTTAAAGGGTGGATCCAATAGCGTTGTTGGAGGCATCAGTGAATAGTCCCAGTGGTGCTTGCGGATCGGGATGTGCTAGGAGCGTTGCTTGAGCGAGGCTGCATTTGCAGGTAGCAAAGGCATTTTCCAATTCTGGAGTCTAGGGTACTTGTTGTGAGCCACATAATTTAGATACCGCAGCGTGGAGCGGAGCTTGGTATTGTGATGCTGAAGGCAGGAAGCGGCGGTAGAAATTTATCATACCGTGGAAGCGTCTGAGGTCACGTGCAGTGTGCGGGAGAGGAAAATTCTTCAGTGCTTGATGCGGTCAGGTAGCTGTCTTGTCCTTGCGGCAGAGACTTCATACCCGAGAAAAGTGACTCTTGGTGAGGCTAAGACGTTCTAGGTGGGGTTAATCAAGATACCATACTCAGAGAGGCGGTGAAATAGGGCTCGTAGGTGGCGCTCGTGTTCTTCTAGGCTCTTCGAGAAAACCAAGATGTCGTCGACATATGCAAATGTGAAATCTAGGCGTGACAATACTTCATCTATGAACCTCTGAGTCTGTCCAGCATTGTGCAGTCCAAAGGTCATAAATGGGAATTCAGAGAGTCCGAAGGGCATAATGATTGCGGTCTTCGGTACATCATTTGGGTTCACGGGGATTTGGATGTAAGCTTTGACAAGGTCTATGGCAGAGAATGTGTTACATCTGCGAAGTTGGTGAGTGAAATCGAGGATGTGGTGAGGTGGGTACCGGTCAGGAATGGTTCTTGAGTTTAAGGCTCGATAATCGCCACAGGGTCGCCATCCTTCGTCTTTTTTTTGGAACCAGGTGGAGTGATGATGACTATGGGCTTTCAGAGCGTCGTGCTGTTCCTTCAAGGAGCATAGCATCATACTCTTTCTTGGCAATTTCAAGTCTATCTGTAGCGAGGTGATGTGCTCGAAACGAGACAGGAGGCCCTGGTGTAGTACGGATAAAATGTACTGTGCAATGACGTACTTCTCGTGGGGTTCCAGACGGGCAAGTTAGGTCAGGAAAGTCTTTCAAAATCTGATGGGATGGAGTCGTTAAGCTGAGAACTTTCATGCTGGGCTGAATTGAGTTTGCAGGTTGAACGGTCACTGATAATCCTGTGATGCCGTCAACAATTCATTTGTTCTGACAGTCTGGTTGGAGGTGATAATAGGCGAGGAAATCTGAGCCTATTATAGGAATTGCGACGTCGGCAATTACGAATCTCCAGGGGAAATCTCGCCAGAGTCCAAAGTTGAGCTTCAGGGACAAAGTTCTGTAAGTGTAAATAGTGGAGTTGTTTGCAGCCACGAGGTCATAACCGGTATAGTGACGACACCCCTCCAAGAATTTTTGTGGGAAATCGGAGCCAGTGTCAATCAGAAATTTGTGCTTGTTGTTCCTGTCCGTCATAAAGAGGCGGCATCCACCTGTTGGGCAATCATCTACCGCCATCACTGATTGCCGTTGGAGTATGACTGATAGTTGCATGGCTGCTCGCATTTCCAGGCACTATCATGAAACCGGCGATGATACCAGCATGCCCCTGGAGGGTCTGTTTTCGGCGATGAGTCTCGGGAGTGAATGTTGCGAGGACTGTTCTGATCTATCCAAGGCTATCCTTGACTTCTACCTTCCAGGAAAGCTCTCACCCATTGCACTTCTCTCTTGTCCAGATCTAATCACTCCATCTCAGGCTTTTGGTAGGGTCGATCACAGAAGATAGATCAATAGCTTTGTAGTCAACTTGTCCTCTTTTAACCGAAGCTTCAGATATATCTTGATGAAAATTGGGATTTCTTCCTCCCTGAATCCAGAATGTAACTTATTTGTTAACCAACTTACGTCTGTTAAGGAACTGTGTAACTATCCAAAATTCCTTCCCAAATCTTGCAGATAATACAGATTAAACGGCAGCGGCTTCGGTGGCGTAGTTGGTAGCATACTGAGCTTCTATGCCCAAGATCGGGTTCAAACCCGGCTGAAGTCGTCTGGTTTCTTAAGAGTGTTAAAAATCCCTTAGTTTGCCTTCCTTCGGAGGGGAAGTAAAGCTGGCGGGCCCATGTCATAGATTTATGGCATGTAAAAGAACCTTACACTAACTACAATTGTGTGAAGCTAAATTTGTAGGTTAGATTTGATTAACATTAAGATGCAGTGAGGAAGATGAAAGGAGGGAAGGCACCGGGTGTGGATGAGTTGAGTGTGGAGATGGTGAGAGCAGCAGGAGATGTGGGGATACAATGGTTGTACCGAGTGATGAAGACAGCATGGAAGGAAAGGAAGACCCCAGAGGACTGGAGAAAGGGAATAATTGTCCCGATCTTCAAGAAAGGTAGTAGAACAGAATGCAGAAACTATCGGGGAATAACACTGATGAGTCATTGTGCAAAGATCTTCGAGAAAGTTTTAGAAAAGAGAATTAGGACAAGGATAGGAGGGATGAGGGAAGAACAACATGGCTTCAGAGCAGGAAGGTCCACAGTGGATCTGATTTTTGCTGTAAGGCAGTTACAAGACATCATTATGAGTATGGAACAGATCTACTGATGGCCTTCCTGGACATTGAGAAAGCATATGACAGTGTATGCAGAAACAACGTATGGAAGTCCCTGGAAGACAGAGGAGTAGAAAAAAGGACTATACTGAGGATAAAGGAGATGTACAAGGGAAGCATGAGCTGTGTGAAAGTGGGAGGAGAGAGATCGGACTGGTTGGAACAGAGAAACGGCCTGAAACAAGGAAGTGCACTGTCACCGTTATTTTTCATTGTGGTGATGGATGACATGACCCGAGTGGCACAAGTAATTTGGGAAGGAAAGATGAAAGCAATGGTGTTTGCAGATGATTTGATGATTTGGGGAAATGTGGAGGAGGGACAGGAGCAGTTGGACGTGTGGGAAGGAATAATACAAGGATATGGGATGAAATTTAGCATAAATAAGAGTGAGATGGTGATCACAACGGGAAAACAATTGGTGGGGAACAGCTGAAGAAAGTGGAGAGTTTCGAGTATCTGGGAAGCCTGATACAAGATAAGGGAAGAAACGATAGAGAAATAAATGAGTGGGGGACACAGGCAGAAGCATTCCAGAGGAATGTGAGAAGCATGATATGGAGCATGGATGTCCCTCAGAATAGCAAGAAGGTCATATATCAGACGTACTATGTCCCTATCCTGACTTATGCCTCGGAGACGTGGTTTATGAAAGGAAGGGAGAAGAGCAAAATTCAGGCCAGTGAGATGAGGTTCATGAGAAGCAGTATTGGAGCTACAAAGATGGACAGAATAAGAAATGAGAGGACCAGAGAATTGATGAAGGAGGAACCATTACAGGATGGTATAGAGAAATCTGGACTTAGATGGTATGGACATGTAAAACGAATGAAGGAGAAGAGGATACCCAGGAGGATACACGAGACGAAATGGGAAGGAATGAAACTGAGAGACAGGTGGTTGAAGGGGGTGGAAGAAAGCGTGGAGAAGACTGGACAAGAGTGGAGGCTGAGAGATGGTGGGAAGACAGAAGACGTTGGAGAGGCTTGTGTTCCAATCATACCCGGCCAGTGGCTGGAAACTGTGTAAGATGATGATGATTTGATTAACACTCTATTAGTTCCAGTGTTCGCCGCCAGGTGCTGGTCGCGGTGGCATCTAGTAGCCAAGTTCATGGCTAGGTGTCGTTGACAGTAGTATTTGGTAGCAAAAGTAGGAACTACTTGAAATTGATCGTCTGCAGTCCTTGCCTGAATTACAGATAACACACACTAATACAGCCATCACAATTAACACTGGTTATCAGACAAATTCTACACACACCCAAAGTAGCCTACACGGGACTACATGACCGCATTGTCGCAGCCCATAAACTGAGGACCCAACCAAAAGGCTTTTAACAACCACTATCTCCCCCTGGAGTGTAAATATTTTTTATTTAATGATATGATATATTTCAAACATTCATATATTTAACCCACTGAGCCAACCTCCCTGTCAATGAATGTCCACTGTCCATTGTACTTTCATTAATGCTTTGTTTATTATTGCACAGCAGACTTTAAAGCTATCTATACAGCAGACTTTCCTCATGATGGTTTAACTATCCTCGTTAGATGGTATCATTCTCCTGAAAATTCTTCCACTAGTGAAAGTTGGAAAGAATCTCTTAGATCAAACATAGCCTAGGGCATTATTTTTGGTCAAATGCATTTTATTCATACAAGGTTAAGTCATTTTTATGCCAAACATTCCATTATCCTAATTATTTGGCTGGTTTAATTCTAACATATTCAATAGAAGGAGAAAAATATGTCTAGGCCATTTTATGGAGTTCTATAGGTCTGCTTTTAGAGCATCTTTTAGTAATTTTTTGATCAACAATATCAATAATTAACAATATTTCTTTAACATCATTGAATGATTAACATATCACTGTTAGTACAATTTGTGGCAAGAATTCAGTGATGAATAGACTCTTAATTGGCATGGTGTAGAATTTTTCATGTCCAGCCGTATATCAGTACTGCATGTTCAGTATCTGTCATGTTGTCCTTTTCTTGCATTAATGTGACTTCCTTATACAGACAATATTAAATATGATGCCTAATATTTTGCTGTGTAGGATAATTAACCATTCTGCTCCTGTGATGAAGAGAGCCTGGGTGTGTGCTAAAATGAAATTTTTGTGATTAGGATTGTAAAACCTTTTGTAAGTTGGAGAATTGTTTGTTTATAGGAAAGAGGAACATTTTTATGCACCTTTGCACAATTGTTCATGCATATCTATACTTATGTACTTAATGAGGCTGATGACCTCCCTTGAGGATAAATTGATGCATTTAAAAGCCTTCTGCATGGAATGATAAATGTTTGCAGAATTTTGATACTCAGAAATGTTGTCAGCCTGTGAGTTTTAAACACCAATTTGTTCATAAAAATGGAGCCTTAGCCTCATTTTGTATTAGGGTTAGTGGACTATAGACTACTGGTAGTAATGCAAAGCCTGTAAAATGTGATAAAATATGGTAGGTAAAAGTTTGATTTAAGAAAAAAAAGAAGCTTTTTATAATTATAATTAGACAAGTCAGCAAGTTTGTGGACTGGGTGCATACTGTTGTGTGGTGCACTGCAGCTGATATGTTGTGCCTCAGGATGGTGGCATATCATTTATTCTCACATCTCAGCAATAAACAGTTGTTTGTTCACAATGTAAACAGAATTGCAGTCTCTGTTGTGAAGTGACAGATCTTGAGAAAGTCACAGTTTAAGAAACTGGCAAAAGTCAAGTTCTGCCAAAAATTAGACAAGTGTATAGTGAAAACACTGAGGGTCACATTGCTGTGGTTAAATGGCATCAGTGTTTTGAACAGGGACGAGAGATCATACTTGTCAGTACTGAACATAAGATCAAATAAGTTACAATGTTGATATGTGAGTCGTCTAGTATGAAAACCGGCCAAGTCACAAAATTTACGAAAATGAGTAGGCTATAGGTTATCAATTTGAAGTAGAAGTATAGCACTATCAGGTGAAACAAGAATATGCTTCAAAATCGTCCATGTCTTCATGTTACAGAGCACTGAATTCTTGGTCGTGCAACAAAATGGGCCAAGTCGTGCAGGTAGTGCTTTCATAACCGGCCATGTCAAAGAACGAGTAGCAATCTTCATGTCGCAGCATTATTGTTCGGAATCTTGCATTGTTAGATTATGCAAGAATGTGATAATATCAGTAGGCAACATTGTTCCTTATATTGTATACTCTTCGAAGTCATATTAATTTGTATTTTGTTCGTTTGCAACACTGACTTCCGTATTCGCGGGCTTCTTACCGCATTGGCACGAAAGCAATTGTATATCCTGTATGCTCGTATTTTGTCATTATTGTGTGGTGTAACGTGTATATTGTTCCTATTTTAATAAGTGACTCATTTTCTTTTACTGTGTTCAAGATCTAAGTGAACTACTAACTTTTAATGATATAATACCTATTTTGTACTCTCCTCAGCTTTCTGATCATCTTCTTATATTACTATCCAATTTAAGCAGAATGCTTTTGTTTTTATTGCAATAAAGACAGGTAATTACAATGTCAATTTATTTTAATTTAATTGCCTTTTTTCACTGGAGTTTGGAATTTAAAAAGAAAAGTTTTACAAAAAGAAAAAGACTAAAATTATACCAAATTGCAACAAAAACGGCCAAGTCAAAATTAATATTTCTCAAAATAGCAGAACTTAAATATTAAACCATTACGGATATAACTATGCAATAAAATCATTTGTGACCACCATTGCTTTGTCTCTAGAGGTTTTTCATCCATACTGAAAAATATGCCTTCAGTGACTTGGCCGGTTTTGATACTAGACAATTCATGTGTCATATGCTACCAATTTACAGATGATTTAATAGGAGTAGCAGGGATCAGCCATGGTGTCTATCTTGATGGTAAGAGTATGCTGTGATGCACTGCAACTGTTAGGATATCTGGATTCTGGTGGTTGCCTACACTCAGATGCCAGTCCAGGAAATTATTGACTACTATGTATTTCATTATTACATTGCCTAGCTATTTCAAGTTAAATACTGCAAATTCTTCATCATCCAGGCTCTTGTGATGAAACATGAAGGTTAACTCAACACTTATTCTGTTAGACAATAGCAAGAACAGTGGCACAGTCAAAAATTAAGAACCGTTTTTAAAGATTCTAAATATCTCAAATGGTAGATAATAATAATTTCGTATGGCCTCGGGTGCCGGGTGCAAGCTTTGTTAATTGACACCCAGAGGGCAGCTTGCATGTCAAATTTAATGCTCCTTGGAATGTTATGAATGTCAAGGAGGTTAGATATCTAAGCTCCTTGACGTAGCCTATAACGCTTTCTAGTAGAGAAATGAGGAACTTTGTGTTGGCGGAAAATCCCGAGATTAATTTTGCCATTATGAACACGGCCTACTGAATTCAAATGGGTTTTTTAACATGCCAACAGCGTATGACATGAGTATCGTGATTTTTGTCGCCTTTCAAAAATTACTTACCATGGCCAGGAGCAAACCTGCAAGCTTGGGGTTGGTAGTCTGACACTATAACCATACAAGGAAGCTTGTGGTTTAACGTGACCGTTAATCTCGAGATCATGAGCCACGGGACCTCCTTTTTACGTGGAATCCGAACCACAGGACATGGCGATTCACTTCGAAAATCTCACATGCATTGACCGGGAATCGAACCCGGACCGCCTTGGTGAGAGGCATACAGCTAGACCGCTGAGCCACCACGCCCCCCTCCCCATATATATATATATATATATATATATATATATAACCATACACCCACCGTGGCAAGCCAAATGGTAGATGAAAATGTGTGGAGTTAACTCCATGCTCAAGTTGTTGAGAATAGAAACTGTCTGAAACCGTATCACATCTGCAGTGAACAGAATGTAAATAAAATGGGCAGATGACCTCAATGTTTCACCTCTTAAAATAACAACAATCATCATCAAATGGTAAGGAATGAATAGTGTAGAATATATTTTTTCTTAGAAGTGAACCAATAATACATATCTGACAAATGCAAGGGAGCCATGTCAGTAGATTTACTGGCATGTTAAAGATCCCCTTCGGGACAAAATTCCGGCACCCGTCAAAGCCGCAGTAGTTAATAGGGACATAAAACCAATAACATTATTATTATCTTTAAATGAATGCTGTTAGATAACACTTCATAACTCAAGATAAGAATTATGCATAAGAAACCTGAAAATTGTAATTGCAAACGGAGTTGATGACTTTGATGCTCCACCCCTTGAAATGCTATGGATGCTATTCATGTCAGTTATAACATCTGAACATCATATCATAGACTGACTTGGTGCAGTGGCCATGAAATAATACATGCAAGTACATTGAGGTACTTGATAAATAATAGTTGTTTCATCGATGAGTCAAAACTGAAAGACATTGCTTCTGAGAATGTTTTAGAATTTTAATTGCAAAGAGAAAGGATGGAATGAGCAAGGCCTTTGTAGCTACAGTGTTCCTTATACAGTACTTGCACATTGTTCAATAAACACTGTGAGACCTCTTGGCCAACTCTTCATACCCATTCCTAGAACAGTTGCACACTCTAATTGGTGCAATTCATGGTTTAATATGCTTCATGAGTAGTTGAATGTGAACATATGGTCTCTTAGTGAAATATTGAAGTTTATTTATGGGAATTTTTGCTCTATATAGATTCATTGATTAATCAACCTATTGTCAACTACTATGGAGTACGTAACATTGGTTAACCAATTGATTTTTCTTCTTCTTCTTCTTGGTTGTAGTTCGATTTTGAACGTCGTGACCCTTCACGCAATTCTGTTAACAATACCCCTCCATACACCACGGTCATCTTCTGTGTGCATTAGTTTCTGAAGTGGCAGATTAGTCAGACTCTTTATCTCGTCAAGGTACCAGTTCGGGGCACGTCCCCTCAGCCGTTTTTCGTCAACTTTACCCTCGATGATACACTTCTCAATGACGTCTCGCCGGATGACATGGCCGAAAAATCTCAACATTTGCCTTTGGATGTTTAGGAGTAAGCGTGCTTTAGGAGCAATCCTTAGCTCCTTCAGAATAGATTCATTTGTTTTTCTTGCTACCCACGATATTCGTAGCATTCTTTGATAACACGTCATCTCAAAGGCTTTGATTCTCCTACGTCATGCAGCATTTATGGTCCAGGACTCTGAGCCATACGTGACGATAGGAAATTCTAAAGCTTGAACCAGTCGCTTCTACGTTTCCTTGGTAATATGATAATCTTTCCATATTCTTGTTAGACTAGACAGTGCTTTCTTAGCCATACCTATTCTTCTTTAAATTTCTCCTTCACGGTTTCCCTTAGTGGAAATGCAAACTCCTAGGTAGACTATTTCGTCCTTCAGATCGATATCTCGTATTAGCTGGAAAGGACGAGGTAATGCACACTCTCTCCACTACCATCAAGTAACACTTGGTTCGGTTAAGTGTAAGGCCTGCTTCTTCACTGAACCTTTCTGTGCGTTGTAAAAGTTCTGCCAGCTCTTCTTCGGAACTAGCCAGCAGCGGAGGTTGGAAATTGTATTGCCGCCTATTTGAACTCCACCTTTCCAATCCTCGGTGGCTTTTCTGATGATCCATTCCCCATAGATACTGAATAGGAGTGGTGACTTATACACGGCAAGAAATCCAAAAAATAAACTTCACTATTCTTGAGGACCATACAAGTCTCAAACGTTTAATGAAATATGTCCTTTATTATTAGGGTGGCTTTACGTCCCGTTTTTGAGGGCGTCCCGTCGGTTTCTGAAAATTCCCTACAATGTCCCGGTTTCGTGCAAAACTGTAAAAAAAAAAAAATTTACTAACAAAAACAATAATTTATCAATTCGTGAAAGCTTGAAAAAACTGTAGTACAGTTTTAAAAAGTAGGATAAGTTGGTATCAAGGAAAATAAATCTGTTATAATTAATAATAGGTTTTTACATACGTGGGAGTAATAAATATAAGATTTCTGTTGTTCAGCCAAGCCATTGTTTGTTAGTTTAAGTAGGTATCAATGAACCCGAAGTTATTATGATTTAAAAGTTTTTAAACCATGTGAGTAATAAATATGAAGAAAAATAATCTTACTTTTGATTTCACAAACCCACTTCCATGGAGTAAGGCTATAGGTTTTCGGACTTCACTGGAGGCACACACCCCCCTCCCCCGGGGTACTACGATGTCCCGATCTAGACCAAAACATTTATGGCCACCCTACTTATGATTGCTCAACATTTAATTCACGATATGTGAGCTCTTGACAAACACTTCATAAAATCATCTAAAGACTTGAACCAAATGCTTAGTCTGAACATAATGGCCTTGACACTATATCAAATTAAGAAATTCCCTCTTTAATGTATTGAAGTTTCAACAAACAATTGTAACTTGGGGAAGACCAAGAGATAGATGGCTGAAGGGAGTGGAGAGATGTGTCAAGAAGAGAGGTGAGGACTGGACCAGAGTGACAACGGAGAGGTGGTGGGAAGAGAGGACTAAGTGGCGAGGCTTAAGTTCCAAACAGACCCAGCCTGGGGCTGGAATCTGTACAAGATGATGATGATGACAGTAACTGTAAACAGTCAATATTTCCAATGTATTTACTTATTTTTTTTGAAAATGAATAGTGTACTATTTAGTTTCACACATCGAAAAATCCTGCCAGTTTAGTAGTTTTGTTTTTTAATTATTTCATTGAATAGTGACAACTCATCAATAGCCAGCTTTGTTGTGCCACTTTTCTTGCAAGCATGCACTGTGTTGTTGGTTTCCTGTATATTCATCACTTTCTTCTATTCCTTACTAATATTTCCATAGGCCTTATATTATAGCAATAACTCAGTATACAATATATAAACGAAAAAATGGTATTAAATTTGTGCTGTGTCTGTTTTTTATTCAGGCATTGTACCATTAGTTGATGGCGAGTTGTTTTATCACTTAAAACAAGCCAAATGGGAACTCGTACTAAGCTTTTAAACCACATTTGGTGTATATTTTCAAATGTCTGTATAAATAATTACAGAACTATATGTTATTTTGAATAATTTATGCCCTGTTCAGGCATTATATAAAAATAAAAGTTGTTGGTCTATTTGTTGTGTTACTTGACTAACATTCCAATGAGTTTGTGTTGTCAAATGGAAATTTGTACTGTAAATTACACTTAATGTAAATTTGTAACTATATTTGCAATTTATAAAATAAGTACAAAACTATATTGTTATTTTGAACAGCTTATGCCTATTTTGTCATAAAAATAAAAGTGTTTACTTCTTTTAGCTTCTGTGTTCTTTGTGACCATTGCCCTATGTGTGTTGACAGATGAGTTACCTTCCCTGGTGGTTCTAGTATTGAACTTTGTCTAGAATCAATACTTACCAGTCTATATTCACCAGAGACAGATGAGTGACCTCCCTTGGTGGATCTGGTATTGAACTTTGTCACTGGAGGTTGCTATCTCAGCCTGCATGGAGAGGACAGCACACAGGAATGTCAATGCTACTCCACCAACTCCACTGTAAAATGCCCAGCCTGAAGCAACATAAGTGAATTAGCATTTCTGTACACAATTTTCAAGTAAGGTAATAGCAAATATTGTAACAACTATCAAGATACTATACAAATAATACATGGTTTTTGGGCTAATGCTGTGTGAAATTAAATTAGATACCAGACGTTTCGAAGGAACCTTGCCTCCTTTTTCAATGGAATCAAGCAATCCGGGCCGTAAAAGCCTTAATCTACATATCAAGATACTGTATTTCTTTGATTAGTATCCTTGAAAGAATTCTTTTTAGGCATTGCAGAAGGAAGAGAGTGATCTAATCATTGGCAGAAAATAAAACCAGTGTGGCTACAGGGCTATCAAGTGAAGACTTTCAGTATTTGCCAAGGAACTGAGAGTCATGTCCAGGTGCAGTACCAGAAATATTTGACAGGTACCTGGTCGATCACCATATTGCTATACCGTATCCAGTATTTACAAAGTACAACACTTGGTATGTAACATGCTCCAAATTCTGAATTTCAATATCTTCAAATTCAGTTTGTGCTGACAATCACAATTGAGACAACTTTCGATTGGACACTTCGCTCCATTATCTACTACTAAAGCTTATGATAGCAGAACTACTGCAACATTTTCTTGCTACAAAAATGTAATTTAAATCATACCCGAATTAACAAGGTAACATACGAGGGTCAAGTCATAAGTCATGGCAACTATTTTTTTCTCGCGAACAGGAGACAACACGGAAAATCTACGATATGCATTTGGAAATATAGGGCATGTACGTATGCATAGTGCATGAAGATAAATTCTGACTTCAGGAGATGCTCGTAGGTAAGTGACAGAACACAAGCCATTGGTAAACATTGTTTTATTATGGTATAACCGGGTGAGTTAGCCGTGGTCGTTATGGCATGACTGCTGGCAGTCGCTCACATCCGGGAGGCGAGGAGGTTCGAATCCCCCCGCCGGCAACCTTGAAGATGGTCTTCTGTGGTTTCCCATCTTCCTTCCAGGCAAATGCCGGGGTTGGTCCCTAACTATAGGCCACAGCCGCTACCTTCCAACTCCTCGTCCTTCCATTCCACCTTTCCTCACCAACGGTACTTGTAGCTCACCCATTGGGTGTCCGTCTCGAAGCAGCTACAAAACTGGCGAGCCGAACATGTCCTCGGACACTCCCGGCACTAAAAGCCATACGCTAAAAAAAAAATGGTATAGACAGCAAATACACAAGACTACGTACAAAGGACAGGTCTCCACTGGTTACAGACCTTCAAAATAATCACCCAAGGTGTCTACTGTGCGCTGCCAGCAGTGGGGCAGGCGCTGAATACCATTCGCTGCATGTGTACCGCATGCGTCTTAACTCCTTCCTCCGAAATGCTGTTACGATGTCTTCTTTGTTAGCAAACTGTCGTCCACGTAGTGGCTTGTTGACTTCGGGGATTAGATCATAGTCACATGAGCTCAGATTAGGCGAATAAGGCAGATGTGGAAGAACCTCCCATTCCCACCATTGTAAGCGACGCTGAACGATGGCTGCTGTGCGAGCTGTCGCATTATTGTGTAGGATTATGGCGTCGTCAAACGACAGGACGTTTGGTTCGCACTGAGCGGCACAATTGGTACAACAAAAAGGAACTGTAATACACTGCCTAGACAGTGTGCCCCTCACGCACTGGATGACGCACAAGAACACCTTGAACATCGTAAGCCAGGATGACCATAACCTTATTGCGCGACGGATTTTGTCGAACCTTGTGTCTCCATGGTGACCCCTGACGATGCCATTCACTTGACTGTCTCTTCAGTTCAGGTTCATAAGAACGTGCTCATGTTTCATCGATTGCAATAATGCGATTCAACATGACTTGTCCTTCCTGCTGAAACATCTTCAGATTGATGGGATATGTTTCGTAACAAGTCCACTTCTGTACAGTGGAGTCTCGCAAACTCGTTACTCGGTAACCCGGCACTCCGGATTTCTCGGCCACCCTGACAGGAGAAAAAGATCATGATTTTTGTTTGTTTTTGTGTTTCCGCACAGAGCGTTATTATGTTTTCTTTCGTCTACTCCATCAATGGAATTATCGACAGTTAAATACAACGCAAAACAAGTTGACCTACAGTACATAGTAAGAAGAGTAACGACGACCTGATAAATACAGGTAGTTGTACAGTACAGTACTGTAAATACACAAACTGTTGGCAGTAAGAAGTAAACAAACGGTTTTCGCACAGAGCGTTGTATTTATTTTATTGCGCATTCTCCGCAATTCTGTTTCTTCGCCGTCTTCATGATGAGGCTTCAAGAAACAGGTTACAAAGCGAAAAGCAAAATAACATACTTATTTTTTTACAAAAGAGTAAATGGTAATTTTCATTAAGTGAAAAAACTATTTGCCTACGGGAATTGTTTTGTACATATACTGTACAGTGTACATATTACAAAATAATTTGTAGACCTGGTTTTTCTAAGTTTTCTTTTATAATTTACAGTAATTGTTTTCCTTGATTTTTATGCAGTACAGTAGTACAGCACTGAACTATAAATTCAAGTACTGTAATTGTAGTGGCTTAATAGTTTTAAAACTTGTGTTTGTGTTAAAACAAATAAATGTACTGCATTGCATTACTTTTAAATCAAAACAAACAGCTTATTTCTTCTTTTTAACACATTTTCCGATAACTCGGCATTTTCGCAAACTCGGCCACCCTTTGGTCCACTTTAGGCAGAGTTTGCGAGACTCTACTGTACCTCCGTAAAGTGATGTGGCACCCACTTTGCACAACTTTTACGCATCTGTAGGTCCTTGTGTAAAATACGCCGTTTTGTTGCCGCTGGTATTGCTGTATGTTCTTGCAATTCCGCTATAGTCCAGCGCCTGTCCTCCTGTAAACACTGATCGATCACCATTATCCGTACATCTTTGCCCATGGACACTGGACGGCCTGGGCGAGACAAATCGGCAGTTGATACTCTACCCCATTTGAACGTCTCCACCCACCTCGCACACCTAATGCTTCCCGCAGCTCTGCATGGCATTGGCGTGTATTTCTCCTACAGAGAACTGTGATTTTAATATACGATCGTTGCTCCTGCTTGTTGACTTCCATCGTGTGATGCTCTCACTCACACACTGAACTTTGGTGCATGCTCAGACCCACACGGTTGTTTACATACACCATCTAGTGGCATCCTACGCAAGTACATACCGCACGTTTCCAAATGCATATCGTAGATTTTCCGTGTTGTCTCCTGTTCCCAAGAAAAGGAATAGTTGCCATGACTTATAACTCGACCTCCGTATGTCAACAATTTTGTTTCATCTTTGTCACTTTTCCATTGTTAAAGACAGAGATCATCAAATGTTCCCCTCTTGATCCAGGAATGATTTCTGCATAGTAAAATCATCTGCATGAACAAAATTGAAATATTTCATATGTTATATAATGTAACTTATTATAATATACAGGCTGTAACAAAAATGTATGGCACAAAATCCAGGACACATTCCTCACACATAGACGAAGAAATTATGTTATATGTACATGGGTCCGGAAACGCTTTGTTTCCATTGTTATAACACATTGTTTCCAACTCATTAATCATGGGAAACACACAATAACAGAACGAACCTGCATACCACATGCAACTCTTGCTCACAGGAGATGTGCAATATGCCCTCCGTGCGCATTGGTACATGCAACAACCCACCATCGCTCATAGTGAATCTCGGATGCGCTGATGTATCCCTGGAGGATTGCGTATGGTTTCTCAGCCTTCCATAATACGGGCTCGGAGACCCTGAACATCTTGTACTGGGGTTCAATACACAAGAGCTTTCAAATGCCCTCACAAACAAAAGTCCAGTGATTTTAGGTCCGGAGAGCGTGGAGGCCAGGCAATTGGTCCACCTCTACCTATCCATCTGTCACCAAATCTGTTTTTAGAAGCCGACGGACATTAACACTAAAATGAGGAGGTGCTCCATCGTGCATGAAGGACAGGTTTTGTCGCACAGCTAAAGACACATCTGCTAAGTCGCATGGCAACAGGGCCATGCAAATCAAAAACTGGAGGTGCACTTACGATAATGACAACGTAACCAGACATAACCAAGAGTGCATGTTCCCCAGGATTGTAACGTTCTGTTCTTGTGTGTTTCCCATGCTTAATGAGTTGGAGACAATGAGGTGTAACATGGAAACAAAGCGTTTCCGGACCCACGTTCATAAAACATAATTTCTTCGTCTACGTGTGAGGAATATGTCCAGCATTTTGTGACGTACTTTTTTGTTACACCCTGTATGGCTGAAATCTATAAAACATCATGATCATTGAAGTGCAATTGACGTCAGAAAAGTTGGATGGCGCAGCCACGCGGCAGAATGTTGAAGCTGTAACATTGTGACTGGTGAGATTTATTTAGATGGTGAAGCATTGACGTCGTGATGGAAACAGAAAGAAATTTGTCAAATTCGAGGAGGTACTGCTCTGTATACGGCTGCAAATCGTATAAAACGGCTACGAAATTTCTTCACTACTTTCCTGTACAAAAAGTTCAGAGAGAAAGATGGGCTTCGGCGCTGTCAATTGGAAAACGTGTTACATGTTACATGACAGTGTGCAGCCTGCATTTTTGTGAAGATGACTTCTTTCCACCGGTACTGTTGATTATTGATAGTTATTGTCTCTAATTTGTATTCACATGGATTTAGCTACATCAAAAATACTGATAAACTTATAACCTATTACTTCTGTGCCGTACAAAGAATGTAATCCGCTCTTCGTAAACTTATTTTAGGGGTTCTTCCGATTGACAATAGCCGAATGGTTAGAAAACTTAAGAAAAATG
Source organism: Meconema thalassinum (assembly GCA_946902985.2). Taxonomy (NCBI): domain Eukaryota; kingdom Metazoa; phylum Arthropoda; class Insecta; order Orthoptera; family Tettigoniidae; genus Meconema; species Meconema thalassinum. The sequence goes on along the minus strand of OX336388.2, from coordinate 424,639,617 downwards.
CTGTTCCTAGCCTTAATTTACCAGAGAATTTATATTCTTGCCTTTGAACAGCAAGTATGTAGGTCATTGAAGTATGATTTTGCTTAAATTGTGTTTTTCGCTATGATCTCCCTACTGTTGAATTTAGTTAATTAAAATGTAAAATCTTAGTTTTAAGTACCGGTTTGTGACCCATCATCCCAGGCAGGCCGGCAACACCTATACTACTCAGCCAGATAGGTCACTTAGCAGTAATTTTGAAGTTATAGTGATGTTAAGTATACATATGCGGTAATGTAGCAGGAGACCGGATCGGCCTAGGCTATTCTAATTTTAATTAGTTCCCATTTCAGGGTTTTACAGTTTTGAGTGTGAATAGGTGGTTTGAAAGTTGTACAACAGTAAGGAGAGAATGTTTTGTACAGGTTTTAATTGGTATTATGGTTTATGTCGAGCTGAGGAGTGAATTTGGTTTGGCTTAAAGTGTAGTTTTTGATCTGTTCCGTTTACTTATGACAAGTTCAAATGGAGACTCCAGCTTTGTTAACTATCTGTATTTTAAATATTTAATTAAATATATTGATAAAGAGGATGTCTCCATTTTAACTTGCCTGTGGCAAGAGATTAATAAATTAACATTCTTGCCTTTGAACAGCAAGTATGTAGGTCAATATTTGCAATATTGAAGTATGATTTGAGCATCCCAAGTAACGCTTCTGTGAACCCAAAACATTCATGCAAATTCAGGGTTGCTTGATTCAATTTATTATCAGGGAGTCATCCTTTGTGTTATGTGAGATATATATATATATATATATATATATATATATATATTTTGTGAAATTAATAAAAACATCGATACCGCTAGGCTCCCAAGTACAGGCTACATATATGTAACAGCAGACAGTAAATTAACTATCTACATGTGGGTAATATTTTTAACTGGTAGTAATTAGGCACTGCATTTAAATTGATTATAAAAATATTTCTATCAATGAAAGGAAATATGTAGTATTTTGCCATCATAAATTAGAAGCCATAACAAACGCACACCCAATTACTTCACGTCACTATATCGCCGCCATATTGCAAACAGCTGACCGTAAGCTCCTCCCCCGTTTCGGACGTCAATAGGCTACTTAAACTTTTTTTTTTTTTTTTTGCATATAACATACTAGCAAAAGTACCCGTTCTTCTAACAGTCTTTGGTATTAATGGCCAGACAGTATCAATTGAGCTCCATTGCAATGTTTAGGGGCTTGTCATCCCTTCATCAGTTTATCAGAGCAAAGTTAGTTTTCTGGGAATATCACAGACACTGTTAATTTTAGGGCCCTAAAATATGGTTTTCAGAGATCCTTTATAGACTCCCGAGTTTTGTGTCTCACATTGAGGGGATCAAAATAAGCTTCGGTCATCCTAGGATAATTTTTATATTTCACCTATTTTAGCATGTATTTTGAGAAGTTTTCCCCTATAACCACTCTTTTATGAGAAGCACTGTGAAGAGTTATATAAAAGATTGGTGTATTGCCTCTGATGGATACCATTCCTAATTTTACATTGCTCCAACCAGCCGAACATGAGTTATAGGCGTACAGAAAGATACACAGTAAGATAGACATGACAAATAACTTTTTGCTTGCATCCGTCACAAAACAGTCCGAAGTGCATAAAAAACAAAATTGAATAAACATTTGTAAATAGGTACTGTATATACAGAGTGGTCCACCAGCCTCTTATTATTTAGTTTTATGAAACCCAACTAACATCACATTTCCCCCGATGATCGATATTGCTCTGCGCTATGCCTGTGTGACAGCAATGTAATTGAGCCATGGGTCTAGCAAAGAAAAAAAAAAACATGAAGATTTCCGCGCCAAATACTAAGGACCATTCTACTAACATGTGATTTATTGCTACTTGAAAGAACACACATACACTTAATATGATCGAATTAATAGTTACGCTATGCGATCTGTAATAGTAGTAAGTTAAATCAACATCATAAACCATGATTGAAGACTTTAACATGGATAATAACGCCTGAGGTGGGATGACCACTGTAACTAGAGCACGTGCAGCGATTGGTATCCACATTGCAGTTGTGGCTGAATCGGTTAAGTTCCTGCCGTACACGGTAGGTGAGAACGGGTAGAATGGTGCTTCAAATACAGATGTAGGCATACTTTTTTGAACGACAGCCCTTGCTCTATTTTAGTGGGGATGTAATATTTAGCCACACTGCCACATTTATTAGGCTAATCTGTGAAGAGGAGGCCTACGTTGAATTTTGCTGATTTATAAAGAGAATATGATCGAATCAGCAGGTTATGCCACGTGACCTGAAATGGCAGAAAGATTAAAAATCTGACATGGATATTAACATAACATATCGAAGTGTCGCTCCAGAGGTCTGGGTACGATTCCCAGCTCTACCATGAAATTTAATGCTGCTCTGAGGGCTGGAACGGGGTACACTAAGCCTCGTGGGGCAAAACTGAGAAGAGGTGGGTTCGATTCCCACCTTAGCCACTCTGGAAGTGGTTGTCTGTGGTTTCCCCACTTCTACTCTAGACTAATGCCGGGACGGTTTCTAACTTAAGGCCATGACCACCTCCTTCCCAATCCTCACCTTAATTGGTAGAACACACATTAATACAGACACCGATATATCACAGGTTATCAGAGAACTTCTACACACACACACGCCCCAAATACATGGGGCTAAATGACCGTGATGTTCTAACCCCTCAAATGCAACAACATATCGAAGGAGATTCTGATCGCCAGTATACGTATTCCTGAGATTTTCCCTTGGTAATATTTTGTTACTAAATTCTAACAAAAAGAAGACAACTCTATTTGAGGTGTAATATCGTATTCGAACACTATGTAACGTTCATGGAATCCAACCTGAAAATGCATCTGCTCACTATATTACTAGTGCCTCATCCTCAATAAATACAGTAACTGTGACCTCTTGTATCATTTCTGTTGTAAGACATTGGTAAAGCGGTCGACACAGACGATAAAACATAACAAAAACCCATTATAAAACTCTCCCCCTAACAAGTATCGAACCCCAACTCTTTCAGTCGGCAGTCCAACGCGTTACCATTTCACCCATGGATGCTTACACACTACCCAAAGATAGAAAGTGAAAACTTTTTGTGTTGGACACTTTTCTTTATCTAAAATGTTCTTATTGGTTCTAATACTTTTCTTTAGTCGACAGGCATAAGAAAAAAATGTTCATGTACTTTTGTTGTGATGGCTTTGAAATGTGCAGCCACCGCCTTCTCGATCGCATGCCCTAGCTACCTGAGCATCATGGATTACAGAGGGCTTTGACTTCGCACAGCGTACGAGTGAGGAATGGTTTACAACCCGGTGTTAAAATTTACAGAGGGCTTTGACGCGACACGTGCAGCAGCCTGAGTGAGTCTTGAGTTTTCCTTTAAACCAAGGTGGTCAACATTTCGAACACTTCTACCCTGAATATACAGAGTACCATGCTTTCGTTCTACAGATCATTATGTCGTCGTCCAACCTGGCTATGTACCATCGGATAAAAATGTCCTTTTCAGGGCCAAATAAAAAATCACTCGTTGGAACAGGTAAATACGCACCCATTAATACATCCACTATAAACGACATTAAACAAAAAAATATGTACTAGCTCAGGGTTCGAACCTGCTACCTATCAGCTTGCCTGACGTTACTTCAGCAAGGCTTCATTTAGCCACCTTGGCTACTGAGAGCCATGGTGTATAGCTTGCACATATTGAATCTATTCATAGACACTTCCTGTCCAAACGTAAGGTGGAGTTATTTGGAGCGGTGATCGTTTTAATCATGCATTATATTTGAGGTCTTTGAAATAACACTGCCGCTAATGATTACTACTATATTCCTGGGCATGAACTCGACGGTAAAGTTGTACTAAGGCCATAAAGGAGCAGGTACTAATGTTTTTAGGATGGTTATGATATACGCGTTAGTTGGGTTACCTTTCTCCAAAAGAAATAAGGGGCTGGTGAAACACTCTGTGCACTGTAGTATATATACAGGACTATGCCAGGGCAAAAGACTCTCTCCCCTACTCTTTAACTGTGCTCTAGAAATGGTAATGAGGGAATGATTTAAGAAATGCTCCCACCCCCCAAAATTGAAATAGGCAGAGAAATAAAAACTAATTGCCTTGGTTTTGTCGATGACTTGGCATTACTAGCAAATGATATAGATAAGGCAAAAACACAGATTCAGAACTTCAAAACATTGCAAATAAATTGGCCTGAAAATATCATTTGAAGAGACAAAACTTGCCCCAAAAACCAACATCATTAAAAGAAATAAACATAGATGGTAATTAAGTCCAAATTGTAACCTGATTCAAATACCTCGGAGAGATAATGACAAATAACCTAAAAAAAAGTCCATCCAGATAAAAACAAACAAGCTAGCTAAAGCACAAAAATAACATGGGACATTACAATTCAGTTATAAAACCGGTAGACGAAACACTCTTCCACCTGAACGGATAATCAAAAACTGACAAACTACAGGAGATCAAAAGAAGAATTGAAAGAACCCGCACCAACAAAAATTATCAGAAAGATGGACCGTAGTGGATAATGCCCAACAAAGTAGTGTACAAAGAATTGGAACCCATTACTGATACCATGCATAAGATGAGACTGGGATTCTTTGGACTCATAATGAGAATGCAGGATTCGAGTCTTCTGAAACAACTGGTACTGTACAATCTCAAGTCCAAAAAAAAAAACCATCAGGATGTAGGTGGTTTAGCGAAATCAGAAAGGATTTGAAGGAAATTGGCCTTACACCAGAAGACACTGTATATAAGAGTAAATTAAAAAACAAAATCGAGAATATCCGCTGCACACTCATAAGGAACGTAGTAAAAAAAAGAATATTTTCAATCCAATAAAGGGGTCAAAGTTCAGAGCGTATGAAAAAGTATTGGGAGGACCGCTAGGCACGAACGGTGCCTAAGAAGAAGACTAGATAATGGACTTACTAAAGTGATCCTATGTGGTCAAAAAAGTGGGGAAGAAGAAGTAGTATATCTATATGCAAGAGCAAAGGCACCTATTGGCCATGAGGCAAATTAACTCTATTGTATGCGCGTAACAGTCATAAAACAGTCTGAAACGTGTTAATAACTCAAATTTCCGTAGAAATTCAGAAAAACCACACAAACTTTCATTTATATATATATCATGCATATAGGGATACCAGAGGGCCTAGTGGCATGAATAAAGCAACAGTATCAGGAGACGAAGAGCTAAATAGAGTCATCAGGATGAGACTGCTGTAATTTCAAAACCTTGCCAGGGAAGTGGCTGACCATTAAACAACTTTATACTACACTACTATACCGGGTGAGTCTTCCGCCCCTTATTTTTCTAGTTTTCGGCCACACTTCCAACGTATGATGCCACCATGGTCGACAGTTCCTCGTCTACAGCCAAGCCACAATGGCCCTAAACGACTTTACAAGATTTATTTATTTTACTTTTATTTATCGTATGGCTTTTAGTGCCGGGAGTGTCCGAGGACATGTTCGGCTCGCCTGAGTCTGTAGCTGCTTCCAGCGGACACCCTAAAGGGTGAGCTACAAGTTCCGTTCAATTTCAAGTAGTTCCAACTTTCGCCACCAGATATCAATGACACCTAGTGGTGAACGTTGGAACTTTGATAGAGCGTTCTGACGAAATTTAACCTAACAAATTTAGCTTTACACAAGTTTAGTCTGTGAAAGGATCTTATGATGACATGGAAGCAAGACCTTTACAAAAACATGTGTGCGACAAGTGATAATTCAATGCATCAAACTGTCATACGGGCATGTACAAAGAACATGTCGATTATAAGGTTTCAGTTGGATACGAAATTAACGCTGGGTACGGTGGCATACTGATAAAAAACATGAATGAACCTTCGAAGTGGAAAGCAGTATCACATCTCATACGCTTTCAGGCAAGGGGAAGGAACGAGTAGCCGTGGAGCAATGGTCCAAGTGCGTAGAAGGTAGCGGACCAGTTTTTGGGAGGCGAGTTCGAATCCCACCACTGCTAAATATTTTTATGCACATTTTAAGCTTTGGGGATCAAATACAAGATGATGATGATAGTGATAATTGTCGTTTTTAAGGGGCCTACCATCTAGGTTATCGGCCCCTAATGGTTTGGGTTCATGAACCTTTAATTAAATCTAACTACAAACTTACTCAATTAGAAAAGAAGAGTAAGGGAAATAAAAGAAAGGGGGAAGAAATGCCCTCAACTCTCGAAGAGAGGATTGAGAGAATTAGAAAGAAGGAGAGCCATGAATGGCAGAGAGGAAAGGGAAAGAGAAGAGGGCCCACCGTAAAGGCAATGGAAAAAGGCAAAAAACCGGATCCAGCTCAGTAATCCCTCGGGATCAATAACTCTCAAACTCACCAGCTGTGATCCCTTGAGGGTGTAGCATTATCCAAGGTGCACAAGAACTGGTGGGGATACACACACCCTGCCTCCTTGAGGGCCTTGAGCAGAAGGCAGGATGTACCTGAAAGAAAAACAAGAGGTCTAACCCCTCGAAGAATGAGGAGGAAAGCCAATTAAGGCGGGAAAGGAGAGACTCCTCAGGCCTTGGATACCCTAATACCGTCGTGGTCGGAAGAGAACAAGAGTTGACCAAGAGAGGTTGACAGGAAAGAAGACAAAGAGGAGCGCAGTACAAGCAAGTCGAAGCAATGCCGGACTTAGCTGGGATCCCGTGGTTGCCAACCCACAATTCACCAGATGTGAGCCCCTGGGGGATCAAATACAAGAACATGGCGATGTAATGACCAGTGCTTCTAGGCTGCATACTATGTCAAGCCAGTACACATTGAACCCTAAATAAACACCGCATGTTATTAGTCAAATGTGGGCACGAATGCCCTTGTATATGATTCCCAAAGCTTAAAATATGCAAAAAATATTTAGCGGTTGTGGGATTCGAACCGAGCTCCCAATAACAGGACGATTACCTTCCACGCACTTAGACCACAACTACTAGTCCCTTCTTACTTACTTTCGCTCCGTGCGGAGCATAGGGCATCCAAGAATGATTTCCATCGGGCTCTGTGTGTTTGCCAAGTTCTTCACTTCCCTCCAAGTCTTTCCCGCTTTTCTGGCCTCCTCTTCAATGGTGCATTTCCAGGTGTTCCTTGGTCTTCCCCGTCTCCGAGCCCCTTGAGGATTCCAGTCCAGAGCTCTCCTTTCTACTGCATCATTCTGTTTCCACAGAGTATGCCCAATCCAGCCCCATTTCCTCCGTTTAATTTGGACTTCTATAGGTTGTTGGTTAGCCCTTTGCCACAGCTCTTCGTTTGGGATTATATCTGGCCATCGTATACCCAGAATTCGACGCAGACAACGATTGATGAATACTTGAAGTTGGTGGCTGATAGGATTGGTAACTTTCCCTGTTTCACATGCATACAATAGGACAGCTTTCACATTGGTATTAAAAAGTCTGATTTTCGTCTTCCTGGATATGTTACGGTTTCTCCATACTGGATAGAGCTGCACAAAAGCCCCATTTGCCTTTCTTATTCTGCTCTTGACATCCTCCTCAGCCCCTCCACTTCTCGTTACCACGCTTCCCAAGTAAACAAATGTATCCACCTGTTCTACATCTACACCTCCCACAGTGAGACCAGCCTGTACTGTGGAGTTCACTCTCAGCTCCTTTGTCTTCTTTGGGTTTATCTTAAGTCCAACCTTAGCAGCTTCAAGTTCTAAGTTTCCAAGTTTTCCCTCTATGTCTCTAAAGCGCTGTGCTAGCATACAGATGTCATCAGCAAAATCAAGATCCTCCAACCTGTCTCGAAGTCCCCACTGTATCCCTCTATTCCTTCCTCTCTCCACCTTCCTAAGAGTATTATCAAGAACAATCAGGAACAAAGTGGGAGAAAGTATACATCCTTGTCGTACTCCAGTCTGGATGGCCAATGGCTGGGATAGCTGACCCTCATGCGGGACTTGACATTCATAACCAGAATACATCTCTCGTATAATGTTAACTATTTTACTTGGTATACCATATTCCTTTAAGGTCTCCCACATGACCTTCCTATTAATGGAATCAAAGGCCTTCTCAAAATCTATAAATGTGATGTACAGTGCTGCTTGCCATTCGTTACTCTGCTCCACAATAATCCGTAAAGTGTTAATTAAGTCCACACAACTACGGTGTTCCCTAAATCCAGCTTGTTCTTTCCTCAACTTTGACTCGATAGACTTCTTAACGCGATTCAAGATTATCCTGAGAAATACTTTGCTTGGTACTGCCCCCGTAATTGAATTATAGTGAGACCACGGTGGCTATTTTGGAAATTATGAAGAAAGTTATGGCCGTCATGGCTATGACGTGGGTAGTCATGACGTAAGCACGGATGACGCGAACGTTATACCAGCAGGCTACTTGAGCTGAGATTCTCAATGACGTCAGCATTTATTCGAGAAAGATCCGAGATTTACGACGCAGTCGCAGGAAACGTGGAATTGTGCTGAGGAAGAAATTATGCTATTGGAGGGGAGGCTCGAACCAATCAACGATTGTTTGAAGGAAGACGGAGATTGCTGAAACTATGGTATTTTTAATACTTTTTGAAATGCAGAATTGTGGAAATCCATTTGCAGTAGAGGCATTGTTCTGGAATTTTGGTGAAAGTTATTTCCAGTTTTTGAATTTTGAAAATCCGTCAAGTATTGACGAAGTTGGAACTTTTAGCGATGACGCAGTAACTCGCTATGGAAGGGATGGATACGCCCCTTATGAAGTTTATAAAAGGCCTTGCGCAGAAGTGAGGAACCTCAATCGTCAGATCTCAAATCGTCAGTATCAGTGCTTATATAGTCGTTTTGGTGAAACGTCGAGTGACATTGGTAGAAAGAGTCGTCTTTATAACGCGTGGTGAAGCCACCGCATTAAACGTGATTCAAGCAGACAAGCATTGCAAGTTTACTGGGAGTAAAACTAGGTGAAGTTAAAACGCACATTATAACGCGTCTACAAGAGTGGCTATGAACAATTAGCGGTTGCCTACAAGCTAATTCTATTGTGCAGTGCTACATTAAGCAGTGTAGGAAATTTGAACAATTTCAAGGAGTTATTTCAGAAGATATTAGCAATTTTAGACGACTGACAAAAGTGATTTTCTCGCCACCTGAGAAGCACGTTATAGCGTCAGATCCTACGCTACGGCTGACACTGCTAGTATAACAGGGAGACTTCTGATTGCTTTTGTGACACAACGCTACAGTATTATGGAGCAGTTTAATAAGGCAGTTTGTTCTTCTATTACCATAACCGAAGAGAAGATGGAAGGCTAAAGGACTTTAATGCAATTGGGACATACATCGTTGGAGTAAGATAGCAACATGGAACTTCGCTAATTGCTATTCCATACAAGCGGACATGTGGTGAACAACCATCTACACCCATGTTTCGTGGCTCAACGCTGAATACTATCAAACAGCAATGAAAACGATTTCATACTCACTGAATATGAATATTTCTACGGAAATTACTACAAAAACTTCATGGCGATTTTCTACAAGATCTTCAGGGATTTTTCAAGAGAGGTCAGGGTTGTCCCGACTCACAAAGAAGAATTTTGCCGGAAGGATGTCTTACGTCTTCATGGAGCAGTGCAATTTCCGGAGAAGGAAGCAGTTCGATTCTCCGAGGGTGCTGTTTCCTGTTTCGAGGATGGAGCTCAGCTTTAACTTGGTGAAATGGATCCATCAGCAGTCTTCTTTGGGGAATTTTCCTCTGGAACGTCAATCGGCAGATAAGGTAGTCGTGAACGTTTATTGTATTTGAGTTTTCTAGCAATACCTGAGCAACCATTTTCCCATATTTTTGTCCTCATGTATTTTGCCCTATATTCTTGTTTGAGATTCCTATTCTCAGTACACCTTGATGAGTTATGCCTTTTTCGACGATTTATTAAGACATGGTTATTCCATGGGCATAGTTAAATGATTTTGGATCAGTTGAGACTGATATTTAGATATTTCAGTAATTTGCTTAAATTTTTGTGGTCACGATTTGACTATAAGTTAATGATTTTCATGGCAGATTTAATTTCAGACAGCGTGTCACTTTATTAAAGTAATTTCTACCCCAGTTTAATTACTTTGACCAATTTTCTGTCATCATCAAGAAGGAAGAACATGTAAATGATTTTAGAGCGTTAAAATCTCTTGCGTTGTCGACGATCTTGGAAATACTAGTCGTTATTTGAAATTGATTGCAACACAGACATTTATCGTCAGTTATGAACGACCATTGCATCATAGACAATTTTGTGAAAGATGAACTTTAATTATGAATTATTGAATGCATTAAAGTCGTGAACTTTTGTTAGGAGTTTTTTCTCAATTAGAGATGTGAATAATAATGTTTGCATTCCACAGTCTAATTGGATTCTATTCAACTATTTCGCAGTTTAGTCGCACTTTGTTTGATGATAGTATTTTTATACTACAATACTTTGAAGATGATAATCTTAAATTTTGATAGACCAGAGAGGCGTATATAAGCGTATTCACTATTAAATTTGTTTGTGATTGGCAAATTTTTACTTCATTTCGATTCATGAATGAAATCCACGAAGGTTAAATGACAACAGTTTTGAAACTATTAATGATTATAAGAATTTTTGAAGTGGACCTATGAATGTATAATCGCTAGTGCAGCGAACGTGTTGAAAGTCGCTGATGTGTAATGCCCTTGAAGTAAATGAAGGAGGTTCCCACAGTAATTAATGATATTGAAGAATTTGTTAGTGGAGGTTTTTGTAAATTCTGTGGAAGATTTTGATGCCGTATATATTAATATATGATGAATTTTGGGCCTATTTAAAATGCAGTTTTGTGCATTTTTTTATGTAAGCGACGTATTTTCCGCAGGAGTGTATTGTATTTGTCCTTTGAAAATTAATCAAGTGAATTTACTGTTATAATTAACAAGAGTATTGAAAGAATTTGAGATAAGATTTTGAATGAAGATTACCGTCACAAATAATTATAATAATTATTAAACCTTTATTAAACCAGATTGTGACATTAACATGTATAACTAACCTTCATTGGTCGATTATATTGACACGATTTTGAAATTACCAACCGGATGAACATGTGGTTAATGTATTTCTCAAATTAATAATTTGAATAATTTAAATGTTAATATTGTAAATAAATAATGTAAATATCTTTGACAATAATGTGGAACGAAAGTAATGTTAGAGGCGTGTTTAAAATTATTTTTGTCTTTAACTATATTATAAACAATTTCTAATTGTTATAAACATTTATGAGTTTTGTTATAAACATTTAAGAGTTTGTTTTATACTCTAAACAATGCTTATTAAACATTTGGATGATAATTAAACAAGTTTAGGGATTGTCAGAATAATCCAGTGGTATGTGAGTAAAGCATTTGAAAGATTTGCGTAACAATATTTGTGATGTCTTGCGGACATTTAAAGCTTTTGAGAGTGCTGGATTCTTACGCAACGTGGCTTGACAAGGGAGCCCATTTGACAGGTGTACGTCAGGTTGAAGGGTAGATGGCAGCTGGCCAGACAACTGGTTATCAGCGGACGAGGTCGTCTACAGTGTGGCCTTGCGCCTATAAATACAAGTGTCATGTTTATTAAAAGAAAACAAATGCTCTATAAATGTGTCTCATCCTGACTTCCTTATCCAATCCAACTGTGTTATGAATATTACGTTATTTTGAGCTCGTGGGAGCTAACATGTTGTATGCTAACTTTGCAAGTCCTATAGGAGGACATAGTCAGATTGACATGGGCTACTGATAGCCACATTTATTTTGTTGAGTTGTTAAAGTCATACCCTTTATTTGAAATAAAGCTTTTGTACGGTTCAAAGTTCTTGCCTTCGTTCTGGTTCATTTTTAAATGTCATGGTGGAGATTATTGTGGGAGCATACTTTAGAGATCCTGTTGTCAACCCAATCCCCGAGATATTTATAAGAGGTAAGTAGAGGTAAGTATGAACCCCCGTCTATTTTGGTGTGTTCCACAATAATTTCTTGTTAACTTCTGTGCTCAAATCTCGGTAGTATCTGTCAGTGCCATTTTCATTGGTGTAGCTGAGCCGGTGCGGTGGATTATTGGCAATCCGATTGAGGGGGCGGATATCTGACAGCCTACTATTCGGGTAAACGGGGACAGAAGGATTGGCGCAGTCAACGTATGGGGCTTGATTCAACATAACTGGATCACCAGGTTGAACGCCAGTAGGATTGGCAAACCTAAAACGTGTGGATCGATTAGACTCAAATAAAGAGGTTGATTCTTTGTTAGATGTCTAGGCCAATTGTAGTATTCAAGAGTGTGATTATATAGGAATTAAATGTTGTATTGTAGTAGGAAAATTACACTCAGAAATGATCAGATCTTATACAACTTGAGAGAGGTTAAATAGGCTGGAAACTTAGGAAAATCGCCTATGATCTGGAATCTTATTTTATTTGACCGGCTTATGACATTTTAGTCATATTAAAGATAAAATTAAATTATTTGGATTGTAAATGTAAAATATTTGTGTTAGGATATTTTAAAATGGACCAGGGAAATTTGAACATGTGCTTGAGTTTGTTTCAACATGAAGTGTCTTCGAAGGTTAATTATAAGGTAGTTATAAGTTAGATTTAAGACAGAAAATTGATCAAATTTTATATATGGTGAAAAGTGTTGCTCAGATGTTGTTATTTTGCTCTTTTGATGTATGTCCCTACAGCAGTATATATTTTGAATAATATTGTAATGGCAGACGAAAGTATGAGGATGATGTTAGAAGAGTTGAAAGCTAGCATGAATGAAAGTGCGAGGGAGATGAAAGCTAGCATGAACAGCAGTATGAAGCAGATGATGGAGGAGAATGCTAGTAATTTGAAAGCTAGCATGGATGAAAGTTTGAAGGCTCTTCAGACTAGTTCTGTTAACTTAGAGGATAATATGTCGCGTTTACAGATTAATACCCAAGGAATCGAGAATGCTGTAACTGACATACGCACAGATGTGTCTAATGTGCATAAAAATGTTTCTGATGTAAAAACTGATGTTTCTAAAGTACAGAAAGATCTTACAATGTTGAATTTAGATGTTGCTAATGTCCGAGGTGATATTTCTTGTGCTAGGGCTGAAGTAGTTGTTGTTAAAAATGATGTTGCGACTGTCCAAGACAAGGTTGAGGAAGTCCAAAGAGGAATCCAAAATGTTAGAACTGATGTGTCCAATGTTCAGGTTGATATTAATAACATTCATTCGGATGTAAACGAGATGCAAAGTGACATAAATAAAATTCAAGTAGAGGTCAACACAGTTTTCGTAGATATTGCTAAAGTCCAAACCGATGTAAATAAAGTCAGGGAAGAAATAGAAAATTCGAAAACACTTTGTACACGTAATATAAGTGCATTAACGACTAGGCTAGTTGATGAGTCAGTTAGAACGACAGCGTCTTTAGAAGGTTTAAAGTTTGATGTAGAGGTCATGAGAACCCAGGTATTAGACCATAATAGATTACTTAAAGAAGATATCGAAGTAGACATAGCAGAAATGTTAACGGCAAATGTAGCAGTATGGAAAGACGAGTGGAATAGGTCAAGTGGGGAACATGTGACCCAAATTCAAGAACGTATTGAAAGAAAACTTGCCAGTACTCAAATAGATATTAACAATGAAGTAGTACAGATCAGGAAAGATTTAAGCGTCAGGATGGATTCGCTATCCGAGAGACAAGTAGAAGATAGAACACAATTAGGTCAGGATGTGCAAGCATTAAAATCTGCATTAGAGGAACAGATTCATAAAGTTGTCTCTGATGTGAATGAAACGACGAGTAAACTGCAAAATTTGAAGCTAGGAGAAGCTAGTTTGATGGAGACCTACAAAGAGGAGTTAATCAAGAAAGTCTTAACGGAGATTACTGACAAGGATACAGAAGGCTTGGCTTGCGAAACCAATAGGAATTATGCCAGAAGATATAACCTAGATCCAGAAGAGAGAGACGTGACTCATGAAGAACGTATATCCAGATTCAGGGAGGAAGATGACGAGAGGAATATGGAACCTGAGTGGAACTACCGAGATAGTGGGAAAAACTACCCGGATTCATATCCGAGGAATGTCACGGTCATCAGGAATTTTGAAGACAAACCACAAAAATTCAGCAACACTGACAGTTTGACGCCTATAGAGTATGTTAGGAACCTCAAAGATTATTTCATCGAAGCTCACATTCCCAGAGAGAGAGAGATGAAGATAGTGGATAGATTTTTGATTGGAGGACCCCTTGAATGGTTTCGCGCATTTAGATACACGTTCAGTAACTTTGACGAGTTTGCAGAGGCGCTAATCAAACGATTTTGGTCCATCGAAGCGCAGAATTCGTTAAGAGGGGAGGTTTATTCAAGAAAATACTCATGTACTCTTCCAACGCGGTACGCTGATTTCTTTACGAGTCAATTGTCCCGCTTGAGATTTTTGCAACCCCCATTGTCAACGGAGCAATTAATTGATGCGATTTCTCGTATGCTGCCTGTGGAGGTGAGGAGACTAATCATTTCGTCAAACATAAGGGATTTGACCAGCATGGATGAATTACTGAGGAGGTTAGACTACACAAGTCCAATGCCTAACGTGGTACAGAAAGGTCAAAGGCATGACTTCAAAGAAATAAATACGGTATATATGGACCAAGTCCAACAAACTGACAAGCCAGATGAAGAGAAAACTGACAATGTAGGTCCTCACAGGAATAATCAGTTTAAAAATAACAGATCGCAAGGTTACCGTCCGTATCAACAGAGGAGAGGCTGGAACTATAATCGAGGCAATTACAACAATGGAAGAGGCAGATATTACAACAATAATGGTTATAACAGAAATTATAATAGAAATAACCAGAACCAAAATAGAAATCAAAAACCTCAAGGTCAGGTTATGACACCCGATCAGTATCAGGAAAGAGAGAGGGAAAGCCAGCAATACCTGAAGGAGTTACGGGAAAAAGAAGCCGAAAATCAAAGGAAAAGGCAGGATGTTGTGATTGATCCTGGGCCTTCTACGAGCCAGCACAATTTTGAGGTCGGTAACACAAAAAAAAAACGCCGATTTCTCAACGACAGTGAGAACTTGTAAATACATTGCCACACCACACCTAATTACAATTAATGAGATATATGAAGTTACTGATGAAGATTTGCTGGAAGAGAGGGGTATCGTCAGAGAGGAAAGACCATGTGCCTTACCTATTATTTCTGTACGGATAGATGGCCAACAGTACAAAGCCCTGATGGATACTGGTGCTATTATTTCCATCATTTCAGAAGATTGTTATCAAAGTCTGCTAAGAGGAGAGAATATGACAGTTCTACCTGTTTCTACCGTCAAAGTGAGAGGGATATTCCAAGATAAAGCAGTGAAGTGCAAGATTCAAGTGTTATTGAACTTTGAGATCAATGGAAGGAATTATGAACAGATCTTCATTGTGGTGAGCAAGATCAATTTTGATATGGTGCTTGGAATCGATTTTATATCGAAGGTCGGAGCTATTATTGACATGAAGAACAGAAGTATTAGCTTTAATGATGGGTACATGATCACAGAAGAGATAGAAAAACAGGACGTGAAAAACAGTCTGGAAATAGACCTTAGGGAAGAAATTTTGAATACCATAATTAATGAAGTGGAGAATTTAGCAGAAATACCCAGTAGAAAAACTGAAGGATTTGAAGAAATTCAGGGGGAATTTGAGGATCTGATAAAGGAATTCCAAGATATTTTTGATGAAAAGCCTGGATTGATTAAGGATTATAAGTACAAGATAAGGCTAACAGATGAAACCCCTTACCAGAAGAGAATATACCCCATTCCTGAGAAATACTATCAAGAAGTACGAGGGTTAATCAGAAAAATGGAGGTAGACGGGATTATTAAAAAACAGGCGTCGTCTTATATAAACCCCATCACAGTAGTGAAGAAAAGTAATGGTCAGATACGTCTTTGTCTCGATGCCAGGACCATCAACTTGAAGATTCTTCCAGAAAATGACCGACCACCCAAGATTAGAGATCTGCTTCGAAAATTCAAAGGAAGAGCATGTTTCAGCGTTCTTGACTTCACGTCTTCATTTTATCAAGTTCAACTAGAAGAAGAGAGTATGCAGTACACTGGATTCCTATTTGACCAGACGTCATGGGTCTTTGTCAGAATGCCTTTTGGTATGGTTAACAGTGGACCAGCACTTATTCGAGCACTTGATAGTAAGCTCACTGATGAAGTGAAAGAAAATGTAATCTGCTACATTGACGATTTAATCGTATCTTCACCCAGCGCCGCAGAACATTTAGTGCACTTGAGAAAGTTGTTCGAGAATTTAAGGGAGGCCAATATCAAAGTCAATTTTGGGAAATGTCAATTCTTGAAGAAGGAGATAAATTACTTGGGGCATACAATTGATAAAGATGGATATCATCCAAACATGCAAAAAGTAGAGGCGATTACTAGATTTCCAAAGCCAACTAAGGTGAAACAAGTCAGAGAATTTGTAGGCGCATGCCAATTTATTAGCAGCCACTGTCCGAGATACTCTGAAATTATGGCTCCTCTGTATGACCTACTCAAGAAGAATAACAGATGGAAATGGAGTACCGCAGCAGATGAGGCTTTTGAGAAAGCAAAAGAGATGCTGAGAAATAACGTGAAACTGGAGTACCCAGACTTTGAGAAGGTGTTTTATATTGAGTCTGATGCATCAAGGATAGGCATTAGTGCAGTCTTATACCAGAAAGACGAGGCAGGCAACAAGCACTACATTGCATTCACTAGTCGGAAGTTGAAGAAACACGAGGAAAACTACTTCACGACTGAACTTGAAGCGTTAGCTTTTGTGACAGCTTTGCAAGCGTGGAAGAAAATCCTGCTGGGACATAAAGTCATCATTATTACTGACCATAAAGCACTACAGTTTATGCTGCAAACTGACATGTCAAGTGATAGATTGACACGTTGGGCTTTGTTCACCCAACAGTTTAACGCCACTATTGTCCACCAGCCTGGGAAAGATAACTTACTGGCTGATGCGTTATCACGTAACCCTATTAAAAATGTGCAGATACACCATGTACAATTGGAGCAAGAAGATCAAGAAACCGTTAGGAGGTTAGCCCGAATCGGTGTGTCACAGAAGAGACACGCTCCAATCAGGAAAATGTACAGGTTCCTCAAGGGTTACATGGACAATACTGATGTTGACTATGCAGCTACACGGAGAAATTCACGACACTTTGTCTTGAGTGGAGACATCGTATGCAAGTATGCTGACTCTGCGCATACAAAACTCCGAATAGTCGTGCCACCTAAACTTGTTGTCAATTTAGTGTGGGTAGCTCATCACGCAACTGGACATGCCGGTTTAGATAAAACTCTTGATACTCTTAAAGAGAGATTTATTTGGACTAACATGCGTTCCAGCATTGCCAAGGTCATTCGATCATGTGACAAATGTCAGAGAGCAAAGTATGCCTCTGCTTTATTAAAGGGAAAACCGAAGGCTATGATTCCTTCTAAACCTAACGAACTTATGGCGACGGACATATTTGGCCCCTGTCCGAAGGGATATCAGGGTAACCAGTACCTGTTGGTTACCGTGGATGTTTTCTCAAAATTTGTAACTATGAGTCCCATGCAGAAAGCTAACACGAGGAACGTTGTAAGCAGACTGGAAAATGCTGTATTTCCTAAAGCTGGTAAACCAGAATACCTACTGTCAGATCATGGAACGCAGTTTACGTCAGTGGAATTTGCAGCGGATATGGAAAGGCTTGGCATTAAGCACTTATTTTCAAGTGTGCGTTACCCAGAATCGAATTCCTCTGAAAGATATATGGCTGAATTTTCGAAATTCTGTCGAATTTTCTGTCCAAATGATCATTCTGGTTGGGTGAGATTTGTACCCCTTATTGAGGAATGTCTGAATTCTACAGTGCAGGAGAGCACAGGAGAAGTGCCAATGCGACTTCATCTAGGAAGAAACCCAGAAAGGCCGTGGGATAATCTTTTCAACCACGTTCCTAGAGATCCCGACCTAGGAAGGCAGCAGAGGATTGACAAGGCGAAGGAACAACTCCAGAAAGCAGCAGAGAAACGATTGAAAAGAGTAGCTGGAAAACGTTTTGGTGCACCCTTACAAGTTGGAAATCTTGTATTACTCCGCAGACCTGTCAAGGCTGATATGAGCAAGAAGATCTATCCCAAATTTGGAATTGTATTTTTGGGTCCGTTTAGAATTACGAACGCTTATGGAAACAACTGTTATGAACTCTACGATGATGAGAATAATGTCATTTATGGCAAGTTCAATGCTGGAAATTTGAAAAGATACTACCCTAGAGTAAGCCAGTAATAATTCAATTTCGTGTTCAAGAGAGTTGAGATACTTGTAACACTGAGTTTAAAAACAATTTGCAACTGTTTTTAAAACGTGGTGAGGGGAGAATGCCCCCGTAATTGAATTATAGTGAGACCACGGTGGCTATTTTGGAAATTATGAAGAAAGTTATGGCTGTCATGGTTATGACGTGGGTAGTCATGACGTAAGCACGGATGACGCGAACGTTATACCAGCAGGCTACTTGAGCTGAGATTCTCAATGACGTCAGCATTTATTCGAGAAAGATCCGAGATTTACGACGCAGTCGCAGGAAACGTGGAATTGTGCTGAGGAAGAAATTATGCTATTGGAGGGGAGGCTCGAACCAATCAACGATTGTTTGAAGGAAGACGGAGATTGCTGAAACTATGGTATTTTTAATACTTTTTGAAATGCAGAATTGTGGAAATCCATTTGCAGTAGAGGCATTGTTCTGGAATTTTGGTGAAAGTTATTTCCAGTTTTTGAATATTGAAAATCCGTCAAGTATTGACGAAGTTGGAACTTTTAGCGATGACGCAGTAACTCGCTATGGAAGGGATGGATACGCCCCTTATGAAGTTTATAAAAGGCCTTGCGCAGAAGAGAGGAACCTCAATCGTCAGATCTCAAATCGTCAGTATCAGTGCTTATATAGTCGTTTTGGTGAAACGTCGAGTGACATTGGTAGAAAGAGTCGTCTTTATAACGCGTGGTGAAGCCACCGCATTAAACGTGATTCAAGCAGACAAGCATTGCAAGTTTACTGGGAGTAAAACTAGGTGAAGTTAAAACGCACATTATAACGCGTCTACAAGAGTGGCTATGAACAATTAGCGGTTGCCTACAAGCTAATTCTATTGTGCAGTGCTACATTAAGCAGTGTAGGAAATTTGAACAATTTCAAGGAGTTATTTCAGAAGATATTAGCAATTTTAGACGTCTGACAAAAGTGATTTTCTCGCCACCTGAGAAGCACGTTATAGCGTCAGATCCTACGCTACGGCTGACACTGCTAGTATAACAGGGAGACTTCTGATTGCTTTTGTGACACAACGCTACAGTATTATGGAGCAGTTTAATAAGGCAGTTTGTTCTTCTATTACCATAACCGAAGAGAAGATGGAAGGCTAAAGGACTTTAATGCAATTGGGACATACGTCGTTGGAGTAAGATAGCAACATGGAACTTCGCTAATTGCTATTCCATACAAGCGGACATGTGGTGAACAACCATCTACACCCATGTTTCGTGGCTCAACGCTGAATACTATCAAACAGCAATGAAAACGATTTCATACTGAATATGAATATTTCTACGGAAATTACTACAAAAACTTCATGGCGATTTTCTACAAGATCTTCAGGGAATTTTTCAAGAGAGGTCAGGGTTGTCCCGACTCACAAAGAAGAATTTTGCCGGAAGGATGTCTTACGTCTTCATGGAGCAGTGCAATTTCCGGAGAAGGAAGCAGTTCGATTCTCCGAGGGTGCTGTTTCCTGTTTCGAGGATGGAGCTCAGCTTTAACTTGGTGAAATGGATCCATCAGCAGTCTTCTTTGGGGAATTTTCCTCTGGAACGTCAATCGGCAGATAAGGTAGTCGTGAACGTTTATTGTATTTGAGTTTTCTAGCAATACCTGAGCAACCATTTTCCCATATTTTTGTCCTCATGTATTTTGCCCTATATTCTTGTTTGAGATTCCTATTCTCAGTACACCTTGATGAGTTATGCCTTTTTCGACGATTTATTAAGACATGGTTATTCCATGGGCATAGTTAAATGATTTTGGATCAGTTGAGACTGATATTTAGATATTTCAGTAATTTGCTTAAATTTTTGTGGTCACGATTTGACTATAAGTTAATGATTTTCATGGCAGATTTAATTTCAGACAGCGTGTCACTTTATTAAAGTAATTTCTACCCCAGTTTAATTACTTTGACCAATTTTCTGTCATCATCAAGAAGGAAGAACATGTAAATGATTTTAGAGCGTTAAAATCTCTTGCGTTGTCGACGATCTTGGAAATACTAGTCGTTATTTGAAATTGATTGCAACAAAGACATTTATCGTCAGTTATGAACGACCATTGCATCATAGACAATTTTGTGAAAGATGAACTTTAATTATGAATTATTGAATGCATTAAAGTCGTGAACTTTTGTTAGGAGTTTTTTCTCAATTAGAGATGTGAATAATAATGTTTGCATTCCACAGTCTAATTGGATTCTATTCGACTATTTCGCAGTTTAGTCGCACTTTGTTTGATGATAGTATTTTTATACTACAATACTTTGAAGATGATAATCTTAAATTTTGATAGACCAGAGAGGCGTATATAAGCGTATTCACTATTAAATTTGTTTGTGATTGGCAAATTTTTACTTCATTTCGATTCATGAATGAAATCCACGAAGGTTAAATGACAACAGTTTTGAAACTATTAATGATTATAAGAATTTTTGAAGTGGACCTATGAATGTATAATCGCTAGTGCAGCGAACGTGTTGAAAGTCTGATGTGTAATGCCCTTGAAGTAAATGAAGGAGGTTCCCACAGTAATTAATGATATTGAAGAATTTGTTAGTGGAGGTTTTTGTAAATTCTGTGGAAGATTTTGATGCCGTATATATTAATATATGATGAATTTTGGGCCTATTTAAAATGCAGTTTTGTGCATTTTTTTATGTAAGCGACGTATTTTCCGCAGGAGTGTATTGTATTTGTCCTTTGAAAATTAATCAAGTGAATTTACTGTTATAATTAACAAGAGTATTGAAAGAATTTGAGATAAGATTTTGAATGAAGATTACCGTCACAAATAATTATAATAATTATTAAACCTTTATTAAACCAGATTGTGACATTAACATGTATAACTAACCTTCATTGGTCGATTATATTGACACGATTTTGAAATTACCAACCGGATGAACATGTGGTTAATGTATTTCTCAAATTAATAATTTGAATAATTTAAATGTTAATATTGTAAATAAATAATGTAAATATCTTTGACAATAATGTGGAACGAAAGTAATGTTAGAGGCGTGTTTAAAATTATTTTTGTCTTTAACTATATTATAAACAATTTCTAATTGTTATAAACATTTATGAGTTTTGTTATAAACATTTAAGAGTTTGTTTTATACTCTAAACAATGCTTATTAAACATTTGGATGATAATTAAACAAGTTTAGGGATTGTCAGAATAATCCAGTGGTATGTGAGTAAAGCATTTGAAAGATTTGCGTAACAATATTTGTGATGTCTTGCGGACATTTAAAGCTTTTGAGAGTGCTGGATTCTTACGCAACGTGGCTTGACAAGGGAGCCCATTTGACAGGTGTACGTCAGGTTGAAGGGTAGATGGCAGCTGGCCAGACAACTGGTTATCAGCGGACGAGGTCGTCTACAGTGTGGCCTTGCGCCTATAAATACAAGTGTCATGTTTATTAAAAGAAAACAAATGCTCTATAAATGTGTCTCATCCTGACTTCCTTATCCAATCCAACTGTGTTATGAATATTACGTTATTTTGAGCTCGTGGGAGCTAACATGTTGTATGCTAACTTTGCAAGTCCTATAGGAGGACATAGTCAGATTGACATGGGCTACTGATAGCCACATTTATTTTGTTGAGTTGTTAAAGTCATACCCTTTATTTGAAATAAAGCTTTTGTACGGTTCAAAGTTCTTGCCTTCGTTCTGGTTCATTTTTAAATGTCATGGTGGAGATTATTGTGGGAGCATACTTTAGAGATCCTGTTGTCAACCCAATCCCCGAGATATTTATAAGAGGTAAGTAGAGGTAAGTATGAACCCCCGTCTATTTTGGTGTGTTCCACAATAATTTCTTGTTAACTTCTGTGCTCAAATCTCGGTAGTATCTGTCAGTGCCATTTTCATTGGTGTAGCTGAGCCGGTGCGGTGGATTATTGGCAATCCGATTGAGGGGGCGGATATCTGACAGCCTACTATTCGGGTAAACGGGGACAGAAGGATTGGCGCAGTCAACGTATGGGGCTTGATTCAACATAACTGGATCACCAGGTTGAACGCCAGTAGGATTGGCAAACCTAAAACGTGTGGATCGATTAGACTCAAATAAAGAGGTTGATTCTTTGTTAGATGTCTAGGCCAATTGTAGTATTCAAGAGTGTGATTATATAGGAATTAAATGTTGTATTGCAGTAGGAAAATTACACTCAGAAATGATCAGATCTTATACAACTTGAGAGAGGTTAAATAGGCTGGAAACTTAGGAAAATCGCCTATGATCTGGAATCTTATTTTATTTGACCGGCTTATGACATTTTAGTCATATTAAAGATAAAATTAAATTATTTGGATTGTAAATGTAAAATATTTGTGTTAGGATATTTTAAAATGGACCAGGGAAATTTGAACATGTGCTTGAGTTTGTTTCAACATGAAGTGTCTTCGAAGGTTAATTATAAGGTAGTTATAAGTTAGATTTAAGACAGAAAATTGATCAAATTTTATATATGGTGAAAAGTGTTGCTCAGATGTTGTTATTTTGCTCTTTTGATGTATGTCCCTACAGCAGTATATATTTTGAATATTATTGTAATGGCAGACGAAAGTATGAGGATGATGTTAGAAGAGTTGAAAGCTAGCATGAATGAAAGTGCGAGGGAGATGAAAGCTAGCATGAACAGCAGTATGAAGCAGATGATGGAGGAGAATGCTAGTAATTTGAAAGCTAGCATGGATGAAAGTTTGAAGGCTCTTCAGACTAGTTCTGTTAACTTAGAGGATAATATGTCGCGTTTACAGATTAATACCCAAGGAATCGAGAATGCTGTAACTGACATACGCACAGATGTGTCTAATGTGCATAAAAATGTTTCTGATGTAAAAACTGATGTTTCTAAAGTACAGAAAGATCTTACAATGTTGAATTTAGATGTTGCTAATGTCCGAGGTGATATTTCTTGTGCTAGGGCTGAAGTAGTTGTTGTTAAAAATGATGTTGCGACTGTCCAAGACAAGGTTGAGGAAGTCCAAAGAGGAATCCAAAATGTTAGAACTGATGTGTCCAATGTTCAGGTTGATATTAATAACATTCATTCGGATGTAAACGAGATGCAAAGTGACATAAATAAAATTCAAGTAGAGGTCAACACAGTTTTCGTAGATATTGCTAAAGTCCAAACCGATGTAAATAAAGTCAGGGAAGAAATAGAAAATTCGAAAACACTTTGTACACGTAATATAAGTGCATTAACGACTAGGCTAGTTGATGAGTCAGTTAGAACGACAGCGTCTTTAGAAGGTTTAAAGTTTGATGTAGAGGTCATGAGAACCCAGGTATTAGACCATAATAGATTACTTAAAGAAGATATCGAAGTAGACATAGCAGAAATGTTAACGGCAAATGTAGCAGTATGGAAAGACGAGTGGAATAGGTCAAGTGGGGAACATGTGACCCAAATTCAAGAACGTATTGAAAGAAAACTTGCCAGTACTCAAATAGATATTAACAATGAAGTAGTACAGATCAGGAAAGATTTAAGCGTCAGGATGGATTCGCTATCCGAGAGACAAGTAGAAGATAGAACACAATTAGGTCAGGATGTGCAAGCATTAAAATCTGCATTAGAGGAACAGATTCATAAAGTTGTCTCTGATGTGAATGAAACGACGAGTAAACTGCAAAATTTGAAGCTAGGAGAAGCTAGTTTGATGGAGACCTACAAAGAGGAGTTAATCAAGAAAGTCTTAACGGAGATTACTGACAAGGATACAGAAGGCTTGGCTTGCGAAACCAATAGGAATTATGCCAGAAGATATAACCTAGATCCAGAAGAGAGAGACGTGACTCATGAAGAACGTATATCCAGATTCAGGGAGGAAGATGACGAGAGGAATATGGAACCTGAGTGGAACTACCGAGATAGTGGGAAAAACTACCCGGATTCATATCCGAGGAATGTCACGGTCATCAGGAATTTTGAAGACAAACCACAAAAATTCAGCAACACTGACAGTTTGACGCCTATAGAGTATGTTAGGAACCTCAAAGATTATTTCATCGAAGCTCACATTCCCAGAGAGAGAGAGATGAAGATAGTGGATAGATTTTTGATTGGAGGACCCCTTGAATGGTTTCGCGCATTTAGATACACGTTCAGTAACTTTGACGAGTTTGCAGAGGCGCTAATCAAACGATTTTGGTCCATCGAAGCGCAGAATTCGTTAAGAGGGGAGGTTTATTCAAGAAAATACTCAGGTACTCTTCCAACGCGGTACGCTGATTTCTTTACGAGTCAATTGTCCCGCTTGAGATTTTTGCAACCCCCATTGTCAACGGAGCAATTAATTGATGCGATTTCTCGTATGCTGCCTGTGGAGGTGAGGAGACTAATCATTTCGTCAAACATAAGGGATTTGACCAGCATGGATGAATTACTGAGGAGGTTAGACTACACAAGTCCAATGCCTAACGTGGTACAGAAAGGTCAAAGGCATGACTTCAAAGAAATAAATACGGTATATATGGACCAAGTCCAACAAACTGACAAGCCAGATGAAGAGAAAACTGACAATGTAGGTCCTCACAGGAATAATCAGTTTAAAAATAACAGATCGCAAGGTTACCGTCCGTATCAACAGAGGAGAGGCTGGAACTATAATCGAGGCAATTACAACAATGGAAGAGGCAGATATTACAACAATAATGGTTATAACAGAAATTATAATAGAAATAACCAGAACCAAAATAGAAATCAAAAACCTCAAGGTCAGGTTATGACACCCGATCAGTATCAGGAAAGAGAGAGGGAAAGCCAGCAATACCTGAAGGAGTTACGGAAAAAAGAAGCCGAAAATCAAAGGAAAAGGCAGGATGTTGTGATTGATCCTGGGCCTTCTACGAGCCAGCACAATTTTGAGGTCGGTAACACAAAAAAAAAAACGCCGATTTCTCAACGACAGTGAGAACTTGTAAATACATTGCCACACCACACCTAATTACAATTAATGAGATATATGAAGTTTTTGATGAAGATTTGCTGGAAGAGAGGGGTATCGTCAGAGAGGAAAGACCATGTGCCTTACCTATTATTTCTGTACGGATAGATGGCCAACAGTACAAAGCCCTGATGGATACTGGTGCTATTATTTCCATCATTTCAGAAGATTGTTATCAAAGTCTGCTAAGAGGAGAGAATATGACAGTTCTACCTGTTTCTACCGTCAAAGTGAGAGGGATATTCCAAGATAAAGCAGTGAAGTGCAAGATTCAAGTGTTATTGAACTTTGAGATCAATGGAAGGAATTATGAACAGATCTTCATTGTGGTGAGCAAGATCAATTTTGATATGGTGCTTGGAATCGATTTTATATCGAAGGTCGGAGCTATTATTGACATGAAGAACAGAAGTATTAGCTTTAATGATGGGTACATGATCACAGAAGAGATAGAAAAACAGGACGTGAAAAACAGTCTGGAAATAGACCTTAGGGAAGAAATTTTGAATACCATAATTAATGAAGTGGAGAATTTAGCAGAAATACCCAGTAGAAAAACTGAAGGATTTGAAGAAATTCAGGGGGAATTTGAGGATCTGATAAAGGAATTCCAAGATATTTTTGATGAAAAGCCTGGATTGATTAAGGATTATAAGTACAAGATAAGGCTAACAGATGAAACCCCTTACCAGAAGAGAATATACCCCATTCCTGAGAAATACTATCAAGAAGTACGAGGGTTAATCAGAAAAATGGAGGTAGACGGGATTATTAAAAAACAGGCGTCGTCTTATATAAACCCCATCACAGTAGTGAAGAAAAGTAATGGTCAGATACGTCTTTGTCTCGATGCCAGGACCATCAACTTGAAGATTCTTCCAGAAAATGACCGACCACCCAAGATTAGAGATCTGCTTCGAAAATTCAAAGGAAGAGCATGTTTCAGCGTTCTTGACTTCACGTCTTCATTTTATCAAGTTCAACTAGAAGAAGAGAGTATGCAGTACACTGGATTCCTATTTGACCAGACGTCATGGGTCTTTGTCAGAATGCCTTTTGGTATGGTTAACAGTGGACCAGCACTTATTCGAGCACTTGATAGTAAGCTCACTGATGAAGTGAAAGAAAATGTAATCTGCTACATTGACGATTTAATCGTATCTTCACCCAGCGCCGCAGAACATTTAGTGCACTTGAGAAAGTTGTTCGAGAATTTAAGGGAGGCCAATATCAAAGTCAATTTTGGGAAATGTCAATTCTTGAAGAAGGAGATAAATTACTTGGGGCATACAATTGATAAAGATGGATATCATCCAAACATGCAAAAAGTAGAGGCGATTACTAGATTTCCAAAGCCAACTAAGGTGAAACAAGTCAGAGAATTTGTAGGCGCATGCCAATTTATTAGCAGCCACTGTCCGAGATACTCTGAAATTATGGCTCCTCTGTATGACCTACTCAAGAAGAATAACAGATGGAAATGGAGTACCGCAGCAGATGAGGCTTTTGAGAAAGCAAAAGAGATGCTGAGAAATAACGTGAAACTGGAGTACCCAGACTTTGAGAAGGTGTTTTATATTGAGTCTGATGCATCAAGGATAGGCATTAGTGCAGTCTTATACCAGAAAGACGAGGCAGGCAACAAGCACTACATTGCATTCACTAGTCGGAAGTTGAAGAAACACGAGGAAAACTACTTCACGACTGAACTTGAAGCGTTAGCTTTTGTGACAGCTTTGCAAGCGTGGAAGAAAATCCTGCTGGGACATAAAGTCATCATTATTACTGACCATAAAGCACTACAGTTTATGCTGCAAACTGACATGTCAAGTGATAGATTGACACGTTGGGCTTTGTTCACCCAACAGTTTAACGCCACTATTGTCCACCAGCCTGGGAAAGATAACTTACTGGCTGATGCGTTATCACGTAACCCTATTAAAAATGTGCAGATACACCATGTACAATTGGAGCAAGAAGATCAAGAAACCGTTAGGAGGTTAGCCCGAATCGGTGTGTCACAGAAGAGACACGCTCCAATCAGGAAAATGTACAGGTTCCTCAAGGGTTACATGGACAATACTGATGTTGACTATGCAGCTACACGGAGAAATTCACGACACTTTGTCTTGAGTGGAGACATCGTATGCAAGTATGCTGACTCTGCGCATACAAAACTCCGAATAGTCGTGCCACCTAAACTTGTTGTCAATTTAGTGTGGGTAGCTCATCACGCAACTGGACATGCCGGTTTAGATAAAACTCTTGATACTCTTAAAGAGAGATTTATTTGGACTAACATGCGTTCCAGCATTGCCAAGGTCATTCGATCATGTGACAAATGTCAGAGAGCAAAGTATGCCTCTGCTTTATTAAAGGGAAAACCGAAGGCTATGATTCCTTCTAAACCTAACGAACTTATGGCGACGGACATATTTGGCCCCTGTCCGAAGGGATATCAGGGTAACCAGTACCTGTTGGTTACCGTGGATGTTTTCTCAAAATTTGTAACTATGAGTCCCATGCAGAAAGCTAACACGAGGAACGTTGTAAGCAGACTGGAAAATGCTGTATTTCCTAAAGCTGGTAAACCAGAATACCTACTGTCAGATCATGGAACGCAGTTTACGTCAGTGGAATTTGCAGCGGATATGGAAAGGCTTGGCATTAAGCACTTATTTTCAAGTGTGCGTTACCCAGAATCGAATTCCTCTGAAAGATATATGGCTGAATTTTCGAAATTCTGTCGAATTTTCTGTCCAAATGATCATTCTGGTTGGGTGAGATTTGTACCCCTTATTGAGGAATGTCTGAATTCTACAGTGCAGGAGAGCACAGGAGAAGTGCCAATGCGACTTCATCTAGGAAGAAACCCAGAAAGGCCGTGGGATAATCTTTTCAACCACGTTCCTAGAGATCCCGACCTAGGAAGGCAGCAGAGGATTGACAAGGCGAAGGAACAACTCCAGAAAGCAGCAGAGAAACGATTGAAAAGAGTAGCTGGAAAACGTTTTGGTGCACCCTTACAAGTTGGAAATCTTGTATTACTCCGCAGACCTGTCAAGGCTGATATGAGCAAGAAGATCTATCCCAAATTTGGAATTGTATTTTTGGGTCCGTTTAGAATTACGAACGCTTATGGAAACAACTGTTATGAACTCTACGATGATGAGAATAATGTCATTTATGGCAAGTTCAATGCTGGAAATTTGAAAAGATACTACCCTAGAGTAAGCCAGTAATAATTCAATTTCGTGTTCAAGAGAGTTGAGATACTTGTAACACTGAGTTTAAAAACAATTTGCAACTGTTTTTAAAACGTGGTGAGGGGAGAATGCCCCCGTAATTGAATTATAGTGAGACCACGGTGGCTATTTTGGAAATTATGAAGAAAGTTATGGCTGTCATGGTTATGACGTGGGTAGTCATGACGTAAGCACGGATGACGCGAACGTTATACCAGCAGGCTACTTGAGCTGAGATTCTCAATGACGTCAGCATTTATTCGAGAAAGATCCGAGATTTACGACGCAGTCGCAGGAAACGTGGAATTGTGCTGAGGAAGAAATTATGCTATTGGAGGGGAGGCTCGAACCAATCAACGATTGTTTGAAGGAAGACGGAGATTGCTGAAACTATGGTATTTTTAATACTTTTTGAAATGCAGAATTGTGGAAATCCATTTGCAGTAGAGGCATTGTTCTGGAATTTTGGTGAAAGTTATTTCCAGTTTTTGAATATTGAAAATCCGTCAAGTATTGACGAAGTTGGAACTTTTAGCGATGACGCAGTAACTCGCTATGGAAGGGATGGATACGCCCCTTATGAAGTTTATAAAAGGCCTTGCGCAGAAGAGAGGAACCTCAATCGTCAGATCTCAAATCGTCAGTATCAGTGCTTATATAGTCGTTTTGGTGAAACGTCGAGTGACATTGGTAGAAAGAGTCGTCTTTATAACGCGTGGTGAAGCCACCGCATTAAACGTGATTCAAGCAGACAAGCATTGCAAGTTTACTGGGAGTAAAACTAGGTGAAGTTAAAACGCACATTATAACGCGTCTACAAGAGTGGCTATGAACAATTAGCGGTTGCCTACAAGCTAATTCTATTGTGCAGTGCTACATTAAGCAGTGTAGGAAATTTGAACAATTTCAAGGAGTTATTTCAGAAGATATTAGCAATTTTAGACGTCTGACAAAAGTGATTTTCTCGCCACCTGAGAAGCACGTTATAGCGTCAGATCCTACGCTACGGCTGACACTGCTAGTATAACAGGGAGACTTCTGATTGATTTTGTGACACAACGCTACAGTATTATGGAGCAGTTTAATAAGGCAGTTTGTTCTTCTATTACCATAACCGAAGAGAAGATGGAAGGCTAAAGGACTTTAATGCAATTGGGACATACATCGTTGGAGTAAGATAGCAACATGGAACTTCGCTAATTGCTATTCCATACAAGCGGACATGTGGTGAACAACCATCTACACCCATGTTTCGTGGCTCAACGCTGAATACTATCAAACAGCAATGAAAACGATTTCATACTGAATATGAATATTTCTACGGAAATTACTACAAAAACTTCATGGCGATTTTCTACAAGATCTTCAGGGAATTTTTCAAGAGAGGTCAGGGTTGTCCCGACTCACAAAGAAGAATTTTGCCGGAAGGATGTCTTACGTCTTCATGGAGCAGTGCAATTTCCGGAGAAGGAAGCAGTTCGATTCTCCGAGGGTGCTGTTTCCTGTTTCGAGGATGGAGCTCAGCTTTAACTTGGTGAAATGGATCCATCAGCAGTCTTCTTTGGGGAATTTTCCTCTGGAACGTCAATCGGCAGATAAGGTAGTCGTGAACGTTTATTGTATTTGAGTTTTCTAGCAATACCTGAGCAACCATTTTCCCATATTTTTGTCCTCATGTATTTTGCCCTATATTCTTGTTTGAGATTCCTATTCTCAGTACACCTTGATGAGTTATGCCTTTTTCGACGATTTATTAAGACATGGTTATTCCATGGGCATAGTTAAATGATTTTGGATCAGTTGAGACTGATATTTAGATATTTCAGTAATTTGCTTAAATTTTTGTGGTCACGATTTGACTATAAGTTAATGATTTTCATGGCAGATTTAATTTCAGACAGCGTGTCACTTTATTAAAGTAATTTCTACCCCAGTTTAATTACTTTGACCAATTTTCTGTCATCATCAAGAAGGAAGAACATGTAAATGATTTTAGAGCGTTAAAATCTCTTGCGTTGTCGACGATCTTGGAAATACTAGTCGTTATTTGAAATTGATTGCAACAAAGACATTTATCGTCAGTTATGAACGACCATTGCATCATAGACAATTTTGTGAAAGATGAACTTTAATTATGAATTATTGAATGCATTAAAGTCGTGAACTTTCGTTAGGAGTTTTTTCTCAATTAGAGATGTGAATAATAATGTTTGCATTCCACAGTCTAATTGGATTCTATTCGACTATTTCGCAGTTTAGTCGCACTTTGTTTGATGATAGTATTTTTATACTACAATACTTTGAAGATGATAATCTTAAATTTTGATAGACCAGAGAGGCGTATATAAGCGTATTCACTATTAAATTTGTTTGTGATTGGCAAATTTTTACTTCATTTCGATTCATGAATGAAATCCACGAAGGTTAAATGACAACAGTTTTGAAACTATTAATGATTATAAGAATTTTTGAAGTGGACCTATGAATGTATAATCGCTAGTGCAGCGAACGTGTTGAAAGTCGCTGATGTGTAATGCCCTTGAAGTAAATGAAGGAGGTTCCCACAGTAATTAATGATATTGAAGAATTTGTTAGTGGAGGTTTTTGTAAATTCTGTGGAAGATTTTGATGCCGTATATATTAATATATGATGAATTTTGGGCCTATTTAAAATGCAGTTTTGTGCATTTTTTTTATGTAAGCGACGTATTTTCCGCAGGAGTGTATTGTATTTGTCCTTTGAAAATTAATCAAGTGAATTTACTGTTATAATTAACAAGAGTATTGAAAGAATTTGAGATAAGATTTTGAATGAAGATTACCGTCACAAATAATTATAATAATTATTAAACCTTTATTAAACCAGATTGTGACATTAACATGTATAACTAACCTTCATTGGTCGATTATATTGACACGATTTTGAAATTACCAACCGGATGAACATGTGGTTAATGTATTTCTCAAATTAATAATTTGAATAATTTAAATGTTAATATTGTAAATAAATAATGTAAATATCTTTGACAATAATGTGGAACGAAAGTAATGTTAGAGGCGTGTTTAAAATTATTTTTGTCTTTAACTATATTATAAACAATTTCTAATTGTTATAAACATTTATGAGTTTTGTTATAAACATTTAAGAGTTTGTTTTATACTCTAAACAATGCTTATTAAACATTTGGATGATAATTAAACAAGTTTAGGGATTGTCAGAATAATCCAGTGGTATGTGAGTAAAGCATTTGAAAGATTTGCGTAACAATATTTGTGATGTCTTGCGGACATTTAAAGCTTTTGAGAGTGCTGGATTCTTACGCAACGTGGCTTGACAAGGGAGCCCATTTGACAGGTGTACGTCAGGTTGAAGGGTAGATGGCAGCTGGCCAGACAACTGGTTATCAGCGGACGAGGTCGTCTACAGTGTGGCCTTGCGCCTATAAATACAAGTGTCATGTTTATTAAAAGAAAACAAATGCTCTATAAATGTGTCTCATCCTGACTTCCTTATCCAATCCAACTGTGTTATGAATATTACGTTATTTTGAGCTCGTGGGAGCTAACATGTTGTATGCTAACTTTGCAAGTCCTATAGGAGGACATAGTCAGATTGACATGGGCTACTGATAGCCACATTTATTTTGTTGAGTTGTTAAAGTCATACCCTTTATTTGAAATAAAGCTTTTGTACGGTTCAAAGTTCTTGCCTTCGTTCTGGTTCATTTTTAAATGTCATGGTGGAGATTATTGTGGGAGCATACTTTAGAGATCCTGTTGTCAACCCAATCCCCGAGATATTTATAAGAGGTAAGTAGAGGTAAGTATGAACCCCCGTCTATTTTGGTGTGTTCCACAATAATTTCTTGTTAACTTCTGTGCTCAAATCTCGGTAGTATCTGTCAGTGCCATTTTCATTGGTGTAGCTGAGCCGGTGCGGTGGATTATTGGCAATCCGATTAAGGGGGCGGATATCTGACAGCCTACTATTCGGGTAAACGGGGATAGTAAGGTAATACCTCTCCAGTTGTTACAATTCGTCAAGTCACCCTTCTTTGGGATTTTAACAATCACACCTTTCTTCCATTCCGCAGGCAGCTTCTCTTCAAACCAGATCTTTTCCATCAATGGCTTCAGGATATTAGCTGTGGTGTCCATGTCTATCATGAGGACATCTGGCGAAATGTTGTCGACACCGGGGGCTTTTCCATTCCTCAGTTGTAGCAAGGCTTCTTTGATTTCAGCACAAGTTGGACTGTGCAAAAGAATATTTGGATCAGAATTATCAGGTTCATCATTCCTCTCTTCGTGGTGTTCATTAATCCCTCGATCAACATTAAAAATTTCGGTTAAGTATTCCCTCCACCGTTCTTGTTGTTCTTCTTGAGTTGTGAGTAAATTTCCCTGTTTGTCTTTTATGGGCTGGTTCTTTCGGAAACTTTTCTTGGACAGCACTTTTGTGATGCGGTACATTTCTTTGCTGTCACCTTTTGATGTAGCATCTTCTGCCTTCTTCGCCATCTCATCGATCCAATTACTCTTATCTCTTTTCACACTCTTTTTGACTTCTTTGTCAACGACCGTGTATTCTGCTTGCACTTTTGCTTTCTGATGTCGAGTCTTACACATATTCAACCTCTCCCTCATTTTCCTATGACTTATTGCCTCCCAAGTTTGTTCTGACATCCAATCCTTCTTGAGAGGATTGCTCTTTCCCAGGACTATTTCACTTGTATCAAGGATGATGTTCTTTACATTACTCCAGGAAGATTCAATATCAGTTACTGCTGTATCAGATTGGAGTACCTGAAAACGATTTCTCAGCTCCAATTTAAATTCATCTCTGACCTTCTCCTCCTTCAACTTCCTCACATCAAATCTCTTGCTCTGTTTTTCAAACCTCTTCTTTGCCACCCTGATCTTCATCTTGAACTCAGCCAGCATAAGGTGGTGATCACTGCTAGCATCAGCTCCTCTCTTATTCCGAACATCGGTGAGCGATCTTCTGAATCTCCTACTCACTGCGATGTGGTCAATTTGGTTCTCAGTGTCATGATCAGGGGAAATCCACGTGATCTTATGACACCTCTTATGAGGAAACAAAGTACCTCCAATAACAAGGTCATGGCTAGCACAGAAGTTTGTGAACTTTTCCCCATTTCCATTCCTATCCCCAAGGCCATGTACACCCATCACATGTTCTAGTCCCTCGTTGTTCTCTCCTACCTTAGCATTAAGGTCTCCCATTATTATAATCACATCTCTCTTACTGCTTTTCTTTACTGTCTCATGTAGAAGGGAGTAGAATGCTTCTTTAAGTTCTTCTTCTGATGGTTCCGTGGGTGCATAGCATTGTATAATCGTAACATTGCGAATGCGAGTCTTAAATCGTGCTGATAATATTCGCTCGGAAATGGGTTGCCAACTTATAAGGCTTTTCTTTGCATGTTCAGTAAGCAAAAGACCAACTCCATCTCTGCGTTCCGCATTCTCCTCGCTCCTCCCAGAGTATATGAGGGTAAGTCCTTCATAAGTTTTTATCTCACCAAAATCTGGCCATCTTATCTCACTGAGCCCAAGTATATCAAGTTTATACGAGATCATTTCTCTGGTCACCTGCCTCAGCCTACTACTCTCACCCAGAGTCCTCACATTCCAGAAACCTATTCGTGTCTTCCTTTTCGTGCCGAAAGTTGTCAACATAAGATCCGTCCGGTTTTCATTCTTTTCAGTTTCTTTAATAAACAATTTTGGAGAGTGCGAGTTATTAGCCCACAGCTTCCTAGTTTTCTGGTAGGGCTGCCACCTTAAGGACTGAAAACGAGCCCCCGCAGTTTTCCAACCGTACCACTGGATTACAGCTCCGCCTGGAAATAATCTACTGATGAAGCTGCTGCCCACCATCATGGTGTAGTCTGTCATTTAGTCTGGTCTCTCACCCTCGACCTTACCGGCATAGGTGACCCTGCCAGGAGCCGAAGCTCCCGCCGGCATTGCTCTCGGGATCACTGAAACACACAAGCCTCCCCACCACGTCAAGGTACCAGACCATGGGGGAGGACTAGTCCCTTCACCTTGCCTAAAAGCGTATGAGATGTGATACTGCTCTCCGCTTCGAAGGTTCATTCACGTTGTTTATCGGTATGCCACCATACCCAGCGTTAATTTCGTATCCAACTGAAACCGTATAATCGGCATGTTCTTTGTACATGCCCGTATGTCAGTTTGATGCATTGAATTATCACTTGCCGCACACATGTTTTTGTAAAGGTCTTGCTTCCACGCCGTCATAAATCTTGTAAAGTCGTTTAGGGTCATTGTGGCTGGGCTATTGACAGGAAACTGTCGACCATGCTGACATCAGACGTTGGAAGTGTGGCCCAAAACTAGAAAAATAAGTGGCAGAAGACTCACCCGGTAAACTACAGTATATAAAGGTCTCTTCCCATGATGATGACTACATCAAGGTCTGTGTGGTTTGGTACTTTTTGGAACCAGCTGGACTACCCACATTGTTCATAGTGTGGATATTTTATGTTTTGCCACATTTGTCTCATTTTTTCCAAATTCAAGTTACTCACCCATCGTGCAGTCGGCAGGAAAGAATGGTGCTGCATCGTGACCACACAACACCTTAACACGAGTTGAGCCCC
Organism: Meconema thalassinum; assembly: GCA_946902985.2. Taxonomy (NCBI): domain Eukaryota; kingdom Metazoa; phylum Arthropoda; class Insecta; order Orthoptera; family Tettigoniidae; genus Meconema; species Meconema thalassinum. The sequence goes on along the minus strand of OX336388.2, from coordinate 424,604,232 downwards.
AGCCAGCAGGATACAACATTAGACCCAGAATGTAGAATATCCCTGCAACATATACAGATTACAAATTATTGGAATTAAAATGAAATTTCCCAGTTCAATAACAATTTGTATCCCTAATTAAGATAGTTACAGGTGTAATAGTTTACATAAATTCTATTTTAGTCAATGATGGAAGTGGAATTTCCATATTTGGAGCTGTATAATATTTCATGCAAGTATGTTGACACGAAGGAGACTTTTTTACTCCATTATCCCACTTTTTCCTTCTTATTCGAAAAATATTTGAATTCATAAAATAAACATACTTGTCATACTACCCATTGAAAAAAGGGTCAAATATATAAGAAATTTGAATAACTATGCAACATTGACTATATATAAATATTTATAATCCAATAACATTAATAATTGTGAACAATAATGTGGCACTTCCTAATATATTTGTTTTTATTTATTTATTTATTTCCATTTTTCGGTTCAAGGTTTCTCATTAAGGTTCCATTATGGTACTTTCTTCGTGGGAGGAACCCTCAGGAATTGCATCATGCCACTGATCTAGAGCTTTAACTTTGCTACTTATAAAATCTTAAAATAAATGTATAAATCTGACCTGCTACAACCTGAGCTGCTCCTGACGTGGTGAAGATACTCTTACGAAACACACTCTGCACACAGCAACTGAGCACCGCAGACAGCACCGTCAGAGTCATGATCGCTAGCCCCAGGCACAAGAATACCATTGCCGCCTTCCAACAAGCTGGGAACACTACCGACTCTGTACCTAGTCCGTGCAGGTTGAAGGGTCCGCAGCTCTGTCGACCATACATCCAGGTACAGCGGGTGTAGATCCCCACCGTCGGAGAGAACAGCTCACTTGTATTTCCTGCTAAACAAATCACTATCAATGTAGTAGGCCTACTGTACTGAAGTTAACTAAAGAAATATGGTAGGTACCGTACTTTACTATTACAAATGCCTATGTTCTGTTAGCCTATACTGTACGATAATTTTGGTGGTCAATCACCACTTCCAGACTATATCTAACAAATATTGACGAGTTGCATTTCCTTATCTAATCTTCTTCTTCTTTCCCAGCGTGTATCCCGCGATGGTGCAGGTCCGCTTGTTTGGTTGCTGTTCGCCACTTCTTCCTGTCAAGGTTATCTTCAGGTTTAAGTCCACACATCATCAAGTCTTCCTTGATTCCGCCCAGCCATCTTTTCTTTGGACATCCACGGGGTCGGTTTCCTCCTGGATCATATTGGAGAGCTGTTCTTGCCACAGAGCTCTCATCACTTCTAGTGACATGCCCATACCACCGAAGCCGTGCTTCTCTCATTTTATCGGTAATGGCTGCAACTCCCATCTGTTTCCGGATATGTTCAGTCCTGACATGATCAAGCCGTGTAACACCATGGACCAACGTAACATTTTCTTCTCCATTCCATGTAGGGCTTGTGCATGCTTGGTTGAAGCTGGCCAACATTCAGTGCCATAAAGTGCCACTGTTCGTATCATAGATTCGTAAACTTTCCCTTTCAAAGGGATAGGTACTTTCTTATCGCACAGCACTCCTGTGGCTTGGCGCCACTTCATCCACGCAGTGTTAACTCGTGCTCGAGCATCGAGAAGCGGTTCGCCATCTGAAGTGATAAGGGAACCGAGATATTTAAAGTGTGTAGTTTTAGTGAGATGATGCTCTTCAATGCTGATGGTACCGTTGGTCTGTGAACCACATTGCAAGTACTCAGTTTTCCCTATGTTGAGTTTCAAGCCATTTTTGCTCAGACATTCCTTCCTTATCTAATGCAGCAACTAAATAAGTATACATATTGTAAATATTTTCACCCATACTTCCAACATAGATTTTATAGCCCAAGTGTAATGGATCTGATGATGATCGCTTGATGATCGAAACTGGTCATCCAAGTGTATTTATTAATTTCCTATAAATTTCTTTCAGGATTAGGAAATAACCCATCCGATTGTGTACAATCGTGTTGACCGACTGAAATACATCAAACTTTGTTTTCTAAGGTAACACTGAAAATGGTAACAAACACCATAATAATTTTATACTATCAATTTATAGTTTTCAATCGGTCAACACTCAACACAATATATTTCCAATTACTGGAATATGCGAATAGTCCATAACGAATACAGGGTCTTTCATATAAGGTAAGAACGGCAAGCGGCGGTTTTGTTATCAGTTGCTGCGGTGGCCTTGATCGAGCTTGTGGCGCGCCACGGCCCCCTGCTTTAAGCGTGTGTAAAATCCTCTATGAAATATTACCTATTAAAAGTTGCTGGAAGTGTCGTCCTTCCTGTGTTATACAGGCATTGTATCTGGTAACCACATTTTGGCTGGTGTGAGAGAGTTCTGCCACTGTAATGTTTCTGTTTTTTTTTTTGTTTTTTTTTTGTTGAGCACCGAGCCAGTAGTGTCAAAGTTATTTACGATTACGTGAATCTGTGCTAGTGAAGGAGGCACTTCATCAGGAAATTGCTGAATAAATGCATCACGTACCCACCGGGCAAACTCGTAATTTAAAAATTGTTACATACAAAAATACGATGTTGCAATGATAACCGTCTGACCATGTTTGCATCTGAGGTTTAGACTGGCGACTGATAACACCTGCACGCTTATTGCAAGGTCAAGTTTGTACTATGCGCGCGCTTTCAATACTACAACAGGGTGCCGTGGCGCGCCAAAGGCTCAGCCAATCCTGCTGCAGCAGCGAATAACAAAACTGCCGCTCGCCGTTCTTACTTTATATGAAAGACCCTGAACATATGGTATATTGGCTTTCACGACCAAGCGATTGAAGCTCAGCAATATTTCTAGGTTTATGCTGGGCACGGACACCAATAGCCCGCTGATGAGCCTATCTTAGCATTCCTTGGCGAAACCCCTCACAAGACACGGCATCAAGCTAGAAAAATTGCTGAGTTCTAAATATACATATCTTCATCACTTGTAATTTCTTTTTCAGGTTATTTTTTTGCTTATCCAGTAATTGGATTTATATTGCGTTGATTGACTGCAAGTTAACAATATTAATTGTTAATAATAAGTTGTGTATGTGTTTATAGTGACTATGGAATAAAACATTCCAGCATGTTAATCTTAAATTTTGTTGTCTTGTGCAAACATTAAAAAAGTGTGAATATGATCTGTTTAGACGAACTTACATATGTCTGTATTTTTTATGTTAAAGGGTAAGAGATTATGTTAGGTAGCTGAAGAAAGTTTTTATGAACCGAAACATGTAGAAAAACAAATTTGTATTGTAAAGAGAAACATTGATCTCACAACATCTGATGATGTGATGGTCGAAATGCGTAATCCTAAATTGCCCCTTATTTATGTGAATAATAAGTTGTTGTTGTTTGAGTCTTCAGTCTTTTGACTGGTTTGATGAAGCTGTCCATGCTTACCTGTCCTGAGCTAATCCTTTCATCTCAACATAGCTACCACAACATACATCCGAAACAATCTGTGTAACGTATTCTAACCTTGGTCTACCCCTACAGTTCTTGTCCTCGACCCTTCCTTACATAACTAAGCTTGCTATTCCTTGGTGTCTTAGTATGTGTCCCACCAACCTATCTCTTCTCTTAATTAGCAGTCGCCAGAAACATCTCTCCTCTCCCACTCGTCTTAATGCCTCTTCATATGTTACTCTATCTACCAGTGGCGTTTTCTCCAATACCACGGGGTAAGCACCGTTTACCTAGCATATTCTCATAAGAATAAAGTATATAATATCACTTTCTAACGCACAAGCAACTGCAAAAACGCCGCTTTGAATGACGTTCCTCGTTCTCTACCGCAGTTCTCCACGATCAGCCAGTACTACTTTGGAGAGAAAGAAGAAAGAGTGCGGCTGGTCGCTATGACAACGGCTTGTTTACCTCCAGGAGCCTTCTGGCCCGGAACACTGCTATGGCCGATGGAGTGGTACACCAGGAACGCCAGGTCGTCCTTGATTGGCTAAGACAGGGGGTGTGGCGTTCCATAGCCACAGGGCTGTCGTCGAGACAAGTCAAAGCGGGTAGCAAGGTCTGCTTCGGTTAGGGCGGCTTACCCTAGCGAACCTGGACACCAGCACTGCTTAAAATTATTTGGCGCGCCTCTCCAGACCCCACCCTCCATCTGACCATCAGACCCGACCTTTGCTGGGCGCGGTAGTTAAAATTCTTCTTCGTCCGGTTAACTCACAACTCAATGTTTTTTGAGTGCAATTAGCAAAATTTAGTATACCGTAACTACTGTTGATATACCGGGTGAGTTAGCCGTGGTGGTTACGGCATGACTGATGGCAGTCGCTCACATCCGGGAGGCGAGGAGGTTCGAATCCCCCCGCCGGCAACCTTGAAGATGGTCTTCTGTGGTTTCCCATCTTCCTTCCAGGCAAATGCCGGGGTTGGTCCCTAACTATAGGCCACAGCCGCTACCTTCCAACTCCTCGTCCTTACGTTCCAACTTCCCTCCTTCCCTCCCCAACGGTACTTGTAGCTCACCCATTGGGTGTCCGTCTCGAAGCAGCTACAAAACTGGCGAGCCGAACATGTCCTCGGACACTCCCGGCACTAAAAGCCATACGCTAAAAAAAAAAAAAAAAAAAAAAAAAAAAAAAAAAACTGTTGATATTATTGTGTTGGGAGTGAACAGTGCGTTGGAATCTTCAGAGTGACCCATCAACCCGAAAAGTTCCTCTGATTATCATTCAAATTATATTCAAAGAGTAGGTGTAAAGGATACATAATTTTAAATGTATGTAGATAGATATTTTATTCAATTAATTCCAAAGAGCCATAGGCTCGAACAGAGGAATTGTACAGTAATATGTGTGTTTACACACCAAGGAAGAAAATTCTGAAGGTAACACAAATTGATGAATAAGGACATAGGCCTATTATAAGGTTGATACCATATCTAAGATTGTTTAGACCAAGGTCCCTTAAAATGATAAGCACTTAGGATTTTTAATCTTATACATAACTTAACTTATTTGATGTATTAAGATGCATCGAATTTTTCCCACAATACTTCCATAGTTTTCCTCTTAAATACCGACAAAGTTGGTGCACTTTTTACTTCATCAGGAAGTTTATTATATGACTGCGATGCAGAGAACTTGAAACTATTTCTACCATATTTAGAAGAGTGAATGATATATAAGGCTACGTCCTTCGCATGCCTAGTTCCATAAGAATGATTGTCTGAGTTCAAGATGTAGGGAGAGCTATTGACGTCCGAAACGGGGGAGGAGCTTACGGTCAGCTGTTTGCAAAATGGCGGCGATATAGTGACGAGAAGTAATTGGGTGTGCGTTTGTTATGGCTTCTAATTTATGATGGCAAAATACTACATATTTCCTTTCATTGATAGACATATTTTTATAATCAATTTAAATGCAGTGCCTAATTACTACCAGTTAAAAATATTACCCACATGTAGATAGTTAATTTACTGTCTGCTGTTACATATATGAAGCCTGTACTTGGGAGCCTAGCGGATCGATGTTTTTATTAATTTCACAATATATATATCTCACATAAGGACGACTCCCAGATAATAAATTGAGTCAAGCAACCCTGAATTTGCATGAATGTTTTGGGTTCAAAGACGCGTTACTTGGGATGCTCAAATCATACTTCAATATTGCAAATATTGACCTACATACTTGTTGTTCAAAGGCAAGAATGTTAATTTATTAATTTCTTGCCACAGGCAAGTTAAAATGGAGACATCCTCTTTATCAATATATTTAATTAAATATTTAAAATACAGATATTTAACAAAGCTGGAGTCTCCATTTGAACTTGTCATAAGCAAACGGAACAGATCAAAAACTACACTTTAAGCCAAACCAAATTCACTCCTCAGCTCGACATAAACCATTAATACCAATTAAAACCTATACAAAACATACTCTCCTTACTGTTGTACAACTTTCAAACCAACTATTCGCACTCAAAACTGTAAAACCCTGAAATGGGAACTAATTAAAGTTAGAATAGCCTAGGCCGATCCGGTCTCCTGTTACATTACCGCATATGTATACTTAACATCACTATAACTTCAAAATTACGGATAAGTGACCTATCTGCCTGAGTAGTATAGGTGTTGCCGGCCTGCCTGGGATGATGGGTCACCAAACCGGTACTTAAAACCAAGATTTTACATTTTAATTAACTAAATTCAACAGTAGGGAAATCAAAGCCAAAAACACAATTCAAGCCAAATCATACTTCAATGACCCCCCCCCCCCCTGTTCAAAGGCAAGAATATAAATTCTCTGGCGAATTAAGACTAGGAACAGCATTTTTCTTACGTTTTCTAACGATTCGGCTATTGTCAATCGGAAGAACCCCTAAAATAAGTTTACGAAGAGCGGATTACATTCTTTGTACGGCACAGAAGTATTAGGCTATAAGTTTATCAGTATTTTTGATGTAGCTAAATCCATGTGAATACAAATTAGAGACAATAACTATCAATAATCAACAGTACCGGTGGAAAGAAGTCGTCTTCACAAAAATGCAGACCGCACACTGTCATGTAACATGTAACAGGTTTTCCAATTGACAGCGCCGAAGCCCATCTTTCTCTCTGAACTTTTTGTACAGGAAAGTAGTGAAGATATTTCGTAGCCGTTTTATACGATTTGCAACCGTATACAGAGCATTACCTCCTCGAATTTGACAAATTTATTTCTGTTTCCATCACGACGTCAATGCTTCACCATCTAAATAAATCTCACCAGTCACAATGTTACAGCTTCAACATTCTGCTGCGTGGCTGCGCCATCCAACTTTTCTGACGTCAATAGAGTATTGTGTTGTGTTTAATCTTGTATATTAGCATAGCTGCTCGTAGTTCTGCACTTATGCTGAGGGGTAGAATTTTACTTTTGATGTACAGATCTTTTACTGGAGTGCAGTAAGGAAGGTTAAATATGTTTCTAATAGCCCTATTCTGAATAGTCATTAAATCATTCAGTGTGGATTTCCTGCAGTGAGCCCAAATAACATTTAAATATTGGAGCTTGCTATGTACAAGTGAATAGTAGATTTGTTTTACAAGGTTTAGGGGAATAAGATACCGAAGTTTCCTTAGGATCCCTACTACAGGTGAGAGTGTCTTAGCAATTCGTTCAACGTGTTCAATCCAGGTCAGGTGTTTGTCGATGATTAGACCTAAATACTTTGCCTGATTAACCTCTTTTATTTCAATATTATTTATATATATTTTGTCATGTGTGATTTCTTTCATGCTTTGTTTTGAAATTACCATGTAATTGGTCTTCTGTAGGTTCATTGTTAATTTATTGGCCTGGAACCATTGTGAGAGAGTATTTATATCTTGTTGCACATTTTGTATGATTTCAATTATGTCTTTCCCAGTGTAGAAGATATTTGTATCATCTGCATACAGTTTGATATGCCCTCTCAAATTACATTCCACAATATCATTTATATACATTAAGAATAATGTAGGTCCAAGTATAGATCCTTGTGGAACACCATGAGTTATATATTTTCCTGAACTTATGCATTTATTCAAAGCTACATGCTGCTTTCTTCCAATAAGATAGCTTTGGAACCATTTTAGAGCTATACCTCGGACACCAGCATTTTCTAATTTTGACAACAGTATTTTTTTTTTTTGTCGTGTAGCCTCCTGAGAGGCCGAGTGCAGGTCTTTCTAGTCGACGCCCGTGGGCGACCTGCGTGTCGGGATGAGAGATGGAATTGATGAAGATGAATGAAACTGGGCAAGGATGTGGAAGGAAGCGGCCGTGGCCTGTCAGAAGGTACTGTCCCAGCATTTGCCTGGTGTTGAAAATGGGAAACCACGGAAAACCATTTCAAGGACAGCCGACGGTGGGGCTCGAACCCACGCGTCTACCGAGTCAGCAGAGAGCTTGGCCCCTTGACCTAACGCAGCGCTTTAGCCCGCGCAGCCACTACTGTCGGTAACAGTATTTTATGATCTACTGTATCAAAGGCTTTTGTGAGATCAATAAATAACCCAACTGCCATATTATTTTTGTCAATAGTTTCTTGTAGCATTGTTATTAGGTCAATAGTTGCTGCCTCAGTACTAGATTTTTCCCTGAATCCATATTGCATATTATGAAAGAATGTATTCTTGTTCAGAAATGAAAGCAATCTTGTTTTTACCACTTCTTCCAGAATTTTTGAAACTACCGATAAAATAGAAACAGGTCTATAATTATTTGGATTTCTTTTGTCACCACCCTTAAATATAGGAACTACTTTGGCCACTTTTAAGTCATCTGGTATCATGCCAGTAACTAAGGACTCATTAATCATTTCAACCAAGATTTTAATAAATGATTGCATATTGTTTTTAATGAAATTTGTCTTGATCCTATCTAAGCCACAGCTCTTTTTATTCTTTAAATTTGTGATGATGGACTTGACCTCTGCTTCATCTGTTGGATATAAGTAGAGGGAATTTGACTGCTTGTGGTCCTTACTGAGGATTTCCTTCTGTTCAGGAATAGCTTTTGCTAGACTTCCAGCAATGTTTGTGAAGAACAAGTTGAATGATTCGCATAGCTCTTGATTGTCTGTGATAATTTTGTTGTCTATTTCAAGTGAAGTGCATGTCTCAACTGTTGGTTTTTTGTTGTGTATGATTTCTTTGATAGTCTCCCAAGTTTTTTTGGAATTGTTTCCATATGTTCTGAATTTTTCTAAGTAGTAATTTGACTTTAGTCTTCTTTTTAAGTTTGTTACACTATTCCTGCATCTACAGTATTCTTGGTTCATATCATTATTATTTTTGTGAAGGGGATTTTTGAGCTTTGCATGCAGAGTGTCTCGTTGTTTTATAAGTGTAAGGAGTTCAGCTGTGACCCATGGTAAGTTAGTAGTCTGTCTTTTATTGTTAGTTTTGTTTGTTATTTTTCTTTGACTATGCCTGTTCCTTAGATTCAATTGTTTGATGAAAGAGTTATATAGAGAGTTAACAGTACTGTTTGCATCATTATCCGTATAATTTGAATAATATTTTAAAGACCTATCACATTATTTTAAAAAATATTTGGTAATTACGGTAGGTAGGGTCTATCAAATTCTCATTTGTACAAAATTAATTAATGCCACTATTTACTGTACCTTGGCGGATCATTTGTAGCGAAGTTCAATTCTTCTCTCCCTCTTAGCGAATTCATCAATTAGATGGTCGTGAAAATCAGTGTTCCCCTGAAGGCTGCACAATAACACCTTTTCAATGGAAAGAAGCGCGAGATGTGAAAGTCCTTCTTGATGCATTGAGTTTCGGGTGAAGGTTTTTATACGTTTCATGGTAGAAAACATTCTTTCCGCTGATGCACTAGACGCCGGAATTGTTAGTACTAGTTTAAAAAAAGAAGGAAGCTTTTAGTTTTACGTGACCATTAATCATGCGATCATGAGGCACGGGACATCCTTTTTACGTGGAATCCGAACCACAGGACATGGAATTTCACTTCGAAATCTCACATGCATTGACTGGGAATCGAACCCGGTCCACCTTGGCGAGAGGCCAACTGCTTGACCGCTGCGCCACCACGCCCCCCTTAGTACTAGTATGCATAGGTTATAGGCCTACGCCCCAATTAAGTCATTCAAACTAATGAAGCCGTGAAAACTTACATCAGTACAATTTGAGTGATATTTGCAAATAAATATTAACTGAACATGCAATACAATGACATAAGAATATCTATACTAATAGCATGTTTATTATTTTAATGTTCACTTAGGTCTCATAATAGAAAATAATAATAATGTTATTGGTTTTACGTCCCTGTTAACTACTGAGGCTTTTAGAGACGCCGGGGTGCCGGAATTTTGACCCCAAGGGAATCTTTAACGTGCCAGTAAATATACTGACACGGCTCCCTCGCATTTGCGCACCCTCAAATGCCGACTGGCTGCGACGGCATTCGATCCCGCTATCTTAAGCTCAGCAAGCTAGAACGTTACCGCTGAACCACGCACAATAGAAAATTTACGGGTAATAACCTAAAAGTTTAGCTCCTTAGGCCAAGAAATGCGAACAACAAAAACACAAATTGCCACACTGTTCAATCGTCAAATGATATACGATAAGAGAAGCTCACCAACCCTATTGTTGAATAATTTTCTCCGCACTTAATGTACATGGATTGGCATGCCTAAAGTTGAAAAGGGAAAAATGAGCTGTGCTGTATTACAATTCTTTCTATTTTTATTTTTTAAATGTGAAAGACTAATAATTATGTGTGTAGAGTAATTATTGCTACTTCAGATATCAACCTCAACATTGACAAGGGCATAGCTGGAACCGGGTGCTGAAATTGCTTTATGGTGTAAGCCTATATTTTGAGTCTTCTTCACAGCTTACCCTCGAAAAAATTCCACGCCACGCCACTGCTATCTACCCATCTGATTTTCATCATTCTCCTGTAACACCACATTTCAAACGCTTCAATTCTCCTCTTTTCTGCTGCACCAATAGTCCAAGTTTCACTTCCATAGACCACCACGCTCCAGACAAAGGCCTTCAAAAATGACTTCCTAATACCTAAATCTATATTCGATGTCAACAGATTCCTTTTCTGTAGAAATGCTTTCCTTGCCTGAGCTAATCTACATTTTATGTCCTCTTTGCTTCGTCCATCACTGGTTATTTTGCTACCTAAGTAACAGAAGTCTCCTACTTCCTTTTATTCTTTTCAGGACTTGTGTTATATATATATATATATATATATATATATATATACAGTGCTTTTTTTTCTAAAAAAATGTAAGGGGTACTCTCAGTGGTAGTCGATAAAACATCACATCTTTAAATTTTCGGCAATTTGCAAAGTCCGGTCATTGTGTTCAAATCATTAACTTTCTGATTTTTCGATGCTTGGGTGGATGTTAAATACATAGTTCGTTATTTTAATCATTCTTCAAAACTAACCACTCGCACAAAATAACAACCTACCCCGCCTCCAAATACTGTAAGAACCAAGTGCCGAGTTGCCGACCAAAAGAAACTGATTCGATAGATCGATTTAAATCGAGAATTACTCGAAATCTCCTCCAGCTGTTGTAAACAGTTCATTGCCGCCAGCTGATTGATGAACTTTCAAGTCGGAAGTTATTTTTGCCGGTCGAGATACAAATGTACGGTACCAATATGTTTTCTTGAACAGTTTTCAAATGTTTAAGGGGTATGCGTACCCATGTGTTCCCCCTGAAAAAAGAGCACTGTACCCACTGTAACCCCACCCAATCATATTGGGCAAAAGTGTGTTGACCGACTGAAAAGTATAAAATGATAGTTTGGACAGGCAACACTGAAAAATGGCTTCAAAACTTCACATGAATAATGTTATCCTCGGGGGCTCCAAACTTTTGGATGAGAGGTGCTCAACTCCCCACCAGGTGAGCCTGCAGTCAAAGTAGGTTTCCGATAGGAATCTCTGTTTCGCGGGCTTATAGGCCGTGGGTTAAGGCTTATAAGCCCGCGAAACAGAGATTCCTATTTCAACGCCGGTCGTGAAAGTCTGAATTTTTACTTAGGTTTCCAATATTTGTTTTGGCTACACACGTGGTGAGGGGCAGATGGCCTCATAGTTCCTTCCGCCCCTTAAAACCTCAATAACTAACTAACGTACCTGGTGCTGGCTTTAGTCTTGGGGGTCCAATGAGCCACTTGGGAGTGATGACTGCAGAAAGGACAGCTAATGTTGCAACCACAGTGAGGAGTGTCCATGTCAGACTGCGCAGTGTTACTATCACGTAAGGCATGGTTCTGGAACAAAAGACAAACCATGTCAGTGTGCTGCACTACAACAACACGCATAGAATTTTATGTTGCTGGCATTCTTTTTTTTTTTATGTATTCCTTATATTTTTGTGATTGCCAGGCTGAAGTTAATAAACTCATTGGTTCACATATAGTGTGCTGCCATCTGGAGGTCAGTTTATGCGCTCTCTGTTGAGCAATTAGTCATGGAATTGGTCTCTGATAATATGTTCATGGTGGCCACTACTCCTAGATAACCTGGCAATCCTGGAAAACTCCTGGAATATGACAAAAAAATTGAAAACTCCTAGAAAATAGCCACTGTTAATTAATTATAAAAATCTTTCCATCTTAAATCATACTTCCGCTGCGGTTTTGGGTGAGCACTCTATCGTTAACGAAAGAAATTTCCTCAGGCTGTCCGTTTCTGTGTGGGAGAACGCTGTAAAACATATAGAGTATAGACAACTTTACCGCAATGAAATTGCAGGCAGCATTGTTTTCCCTTTTTTTTTTTTTTTGTGGATATTTGAGTCACAAAGGCTTTTTTAAAACAACAATTAAATCATTTGTGTGTAGGCTTGCGTATCAATAACTCAATCATCACTAATTTTTGTCAACATTTGTATAAGTAAACCAAACACAACTGCTTTATTTTGGTTTTGAAGTAGGCAACCGATAAAGCCCCCCTCCAGGACTCACGCTTAGTTTTAAGTCTGGAAAAATGAGAATTACTCCTGGAAAATCGTTGACCGATTTGAGTGGCCACCATGTATGCTGTATATGTTACAGTGCAAGTTAAGTATGTCATTGAAGCCTAAAGTGAGAGTCATGCATTAGTTTTAACCTTAAATTACCATGTAGTTGTTGTAAGCACTCAGTTTTTCAGCATTATGTGCTACACTTTATGCAGCCAGAAGCCCTTAGCAGCAGTATGTTGACTATCATGACGTTTTTGGGAAATATTATGCACACTTCATTGGCTCTCATTTGTTGGGTAGTTGGGAGATGTCTCAAGCAAATCCAAGAAAATACCGGACTGAGAAACTATGTAACAATGAAAAGAGCAGCAGTACTGCTTGGTATCATTTTGTGACAACAGGCCATTCTGTGAACTAAATACTCGATGATGATGATGAGTGATGGGGAAATTGCATGGGAAGACATTCATGAGAGATAGGGAAAGCAAGGGCAGATATAATTATTCTTGTAAATTAAAATTGTCAGTGGAATAGTAACTGGGACAAATATTCTTTCATTGGGAGGGGGGAATACAATGTACAAAGTAGAATGGAACAGTTTGCCAGGGGACATTTTCAGCCCTTTGCCTTCCGATGCTGGAAAATTCAAGGAGTTGGTAAGAAAGCACCAGATCAGGAGACAGTGCATGAATTGATGCTTGAAGGAATATTATTCGCTTTCCTCTGAGCCCAGAATTCCCTCAATCTCTGTGAGTGGGCCATCTTGCGCTCCGCTGTCCAGGTGGTACCTTGTCTCCTTTTCGGTCTTGGTGTCTCATCTCGGGTTAGCCCATTAGTCAGTATCTTTTTGCGGAAGAGATCTCTATTGAAGGCGTCGTCGGGTTTTAGATGCAGCATTTTGAGGTCGTCTCTGGTATTTATAAATCAGGGCATTGCAGTTTTGGGTTTGGAGTAAATAATGATAAATCTGTTTAGTCAGCCTGTTTCCATCCATTTGTTTGAGATGACCGTAATACCGTGCCCGCCTCTTACGGGTTGTTTCGGTAATTTTTTCTATTTCACTGTAGACGTCTTTGTTGGTTTTTTATATTTTTTATATTATAATTCTTCTTCTTCTTCTTCTTCTGCTTTTATGGCCTCATTGGACCACTTCAGTCAATCATTTCTTGGTCCTCTTCTTCAGTAAGTTTCCTTTCCGAGTTGTCCAGTAGCGCTTCATTCGCTCTGATCTTCTCAGGTGTTCCTCATCTCTAAATACCCTTTTTACTGTATTACGTTTGTCTATTTTAGCCTGAAATCTTATTTTTATATCTCTCAGTTTTTTTAATTTTTTTGTTTTGTTTTGCAAGTCATCCAAGGTTATTTCTAATTCTTTCATATCTTCTCTAATTTCCTTAATCCATCCTACTTGTTGTTTCATATTCCGAAGTTTCACTACAATTTTTCTAGATAACCTGTTTTCTGGTGTCCTCATGATGTGACCAAAAAAAGAAATCCGTCTCTTCCGAATAGTATCAGTGATGGGTTCCAGTTCTCTGTATACCACTTCATTTGGTACTATCCGCCACTGTCCATCTTTCTGATATTTTTTATTTATGGATGTTCTATCTATTCTTCTTTCTACTTTTAAAATTTTGTCGATTCTGTTTTTCTGAGTAACTTTAAAAAGAGTTTCACCTCTGGTTGAACCACCGTCTTGTAATGTTTTAATTTTGTTGCGATTGATAGACATTTTCTTTTATATGTAGACCATGTTAATTTTTGGGCTTTTATCATTTTATTAGTTCTTTCTTGCCATGCAGGTTTCTCATCCAAGTTGTAAGTTATAATTTCTCCTAAGTATTTAAATTGCTTCACTATTTTAACTTTCTTGTTATTTACTGTTATGTGATTGATTACAAGTGGATTTGCTACCATTATTTCTGTCTTTTCAAATGATATCTGAAGTCCAATTTTTGTGCTATATTTTGTAGGCTTATTATTTGATTTCTGGCTTCTTGAATATTATTAGCCAGTAACGCTAAGTCATCTGCGAATCCCAAGCAATTTAAGTCTATTTGATCTTTCTTGGTTCCAATTCTTATGCTCCTAGGATTTTCCCTGTACCATTCCCTCATTACATATTCCAAAGCACAATTGAAAAGTAGAGGCGATAAACCATCTCCTTGTCTTAATCCTGTTTTAATCGTAAACGGTTCAGATAATTCTCCTCTGAATTTTACTTTAGATTTGGTGTTTGTTAGAGTTAGTTTTATAATTTTTATTAATTTGGGATGAAGTCCGAAATTCCTTAGTATTTTCAGCAATGAAGATCCATGTATACAATCATAAGCTTTTTTGAAGTCGACGAAGGTTATGACTTGCTGTTTTTGTCTACATTTGTAGTAGTCCTTTACTAATTTTAAGGTGATTATCTGTTCAGGGCAGCCATGGCCGAAATCCACCTTGATATTCTCCTATTTCCAGTTCTAATTGATCTTTACAACGATTATATAGAATTCGTGACATGATTTTATATGTGATATCCAAAAGGGAAATTCCTCGATAGTTGTCAGGATTTGATTTTTCTCCTTTCTTGTGTAATGGATGTATTAATTATTATTATTATAATTATTTTTTCTAGCGATTAATCCTTATTTTATAAATGTATTTTTGTGGTTGTATGAATGAATTGTTTTGTTTAGTTATTGTAATTTGCCACCATGGACAGCGTCCACATTTGCATATAAATTATGTATGTTTGAGTTTTATTTTAGTGGTGCCTTCTACTTACATTGGAATTTTCATGCCATTCGCTCCAGTAGTTATGGTGCCAACCCATAACTAAAGCCCTGCGCAGATGCGGATAATGTTTGGAGTAAATTTGCGGATCGGTTTTGGATTACAATCCGAAATTGTTGATTACCATTTCTAGGACTGGGATGTTATGACATATTTTTCCGTTGTGTTTTTTTTTCACAACAAATATAAGATGATGATTCAAGCTAATATCATTCAAATTATGTCACTAAACATATTTAACACTCCGAACTGAAAAGGGTTGCAATTCTGTCTGTATGACATTCGTTTTGAACATAGCACTTGACATACATAGCCTAAGGGAATGACTTTCTCCTCAAACGTCTAAATGTGTTGTCTTATGCTTTATCTAATAAAAAATGTAATGCCAATAGATTCGGATAACATACGTGCAAATGCGGATAGAAGTCGGGCGAATGTGGATAAAAGTCGTGCCGATGCGGGACGGATTCGGAGAAACTTTTGTTTGTCCGCGCAAGGCTCTACCCATAACAAACAGACAAACATCAAACTAAGGGTGTATTTGGTCATTGTATACCCTATCCGGAATAAATATTATGTTTTAACCAAACATTCCCAGACAGAAAGCTTAATTTACTTATAGAGATATCCTACCGTTCAATCATAACACAAGAATAGCATGACTTTTCTAGATTGATAGATATTATATTTATCAATATTTTCCTGTAGACTAGATAACTCACATTAGCTCCTCTTGTTAACGGCACAAGATGTGCAAGATGCAACAGTGAATGAGAAATGTGTACATTAAATTCAATATATTTTATAATATATAATTGAGGTCGTTTCTTGTCCGCCTCATTGCATAGTGGCTAGCATTCTTGGCTGCCACCGTGAACGGAGGCCTGGGTTCGATTCGTGACTCAGCCTTGTGAGGCAAAATGGAGAAGAGGCGGGTTCGATTCACTACCTCAGGCATCTGGGGAGGGGTTTTCCGTGGTTTCCTCGCCTCTACTCCAGGCAAATGCCGGGATGTTACCTAACTTAAGGCCACATACACTTCCTACTCAAATCCTACTTCAATTACAAATGCACACACTAGTACAACAGACATCACAGGGACACTGGTTCCCAGACAACTTCTACACATACCCAAGTACATGAGGCCACATGACCACAATGTTGCAAAGTGCCTAAGGAATCAACAACAATAACAGGTACGATAGTTTTTTCCCAATTTTGATGTTGTCTTGCTGTCTGCAACCAAGTTCTACGCACTGCATTGAGGAGTAAAAATAAAATGAGTGGAATATTTGCCTCATCATCACCCACATGCTGCAAGTGAGCCCACAGCCTCTTCTTATTGAGGAAGTGAAGAAAGTAGTATGATTGTCAAATCTCTTAAAACCACTGGCTGCCTGCCCAAGTGGCAATGTCCTCAAATCAATGAGTTAATTATTCATGCAATGTGCACTCCAACTACTTTCAGCAGAAGAACCTCGTAAGCAATGAGCATTATGTGCAAATGGCTATTTGTTAGTTAGTTATTGTTGGTTGGTTCTTAAGTTTAGGGGCTGCGGCAATGCGGTCATGTCGCCCCGTGTACTTTGGGTGTGTGTAGAATCTGTCTGATAACCGGTGTTAATTGTGATGCCTGTATTAGTGTGTGTTATCTGTTTTTTAATTAAAGTAAGGACTGCAGACTTTTGAATTTTTCAAATAGTTCCTACTTTTGCCGCCAAACGCCACTGTCAACGACTACTAGTTCAGAACTTAGCTACCAGACGCCACCGCAGTCGGCTCTTGGCAACGAACGTAGGAACCTAAGAGCGTTGTTTACATTCTTAACCTATACGATTTAGCTTCACACAGGTGTAATTAGTGGAAGGTTTTTTAACATGCCATATATCTATGACATGGGACCGCCAGCTTTACTTCCGCTCCGAAGGAAGGCATACTGAGGGATTTTTAACGCTCTTAAAAAATCCGACAACTTCGGCCGGTTTGAACCCGCGATCTTGGTTAGTTATTGTTGTTTTAAGGGGTGGAACTGTGAGGTCATTTGTATTGACATGAAATATCTTATATAAATAATTCATGCTTTTGGGCTAATGCCGTGTGTATTTTTAATTTAAACCATACGTTTCGGAGAAACCTTGCCTCCTTTTTCAATGGAAATAAACAATGTGGCCAAAGAAAGTATATCAATGAGATTACAAAAAATATAGATACATTCCTCTGTTCGTCACCAGAGAGCAGCTGCCAGAAATAACTGTATGGACCATGGTGGAACGGCGGACAGAGTAGTAAGTAACAAGAAGGTAAAGGGGGCGGTGTGAAAATATAGAAACTCCTCGAAGAATGAGGAGGGAGGGGGGGAGGTGGGAGGGTTAGATGGATATAAGGAAACATAGACAAAAGGGAATACTAGCTGAACGATACCTAACGTCATACAGTCAACGGCGAAAAAACAGATGGAAACTCCTCCAGTGACGAACAAAGGAGATCAAATCCAGGCTCTGAGCCCTAGAGGGAAAATGTACAATTTTAAATATGTGAAGAACAGAGAGACTGAGAGGAACTATCTCCCTAGATCCTTAATAACTGGTAGCCAAGTGTCACTTAGCTGATAACCAGTGTCTCTGATTATCAGCTAAGTGACACTTGGCTACCAGTTATTAAGGATCTAGGGAGATAGTTCCTCTCAGTCTCTCTGTTCTTCACATATTTAAAATTGTACATTTTCCCTCTAGGGCTCAGAGCCTGGATTTGATCTCCTTTGTTCGTCACTGGAGGAGTTTCCATCTGTTTTTTCGCCGTTGACTGTATGACGTTAGGTATCGTTCAGCTAGTATTCCCTTTTGTCTATGTTTCCTTATATCCATCTAACCCTCCCACCTCCCCCCCCCCCTCCTCATTCTTCGAGGAGTTTCTATATTTTCACACCGCCCCCTTTACCTTCTTGTTACTTACTACTCTGTCCGCCGTTCCACCATGGTCCATACAGTTATTTCTGGCAGCTGCTCTCTGGTGACGAACAGAGGAATTTATCTATATTTTTTGTAATCTCATTGATATACTTTCTTTGGCCACATTGTTTATTTCCATTGAAAAAGGAGGCAAGGTTTCTCCGAAACGTATGGTTTAAATTAAAAATACACACGGCATTAGCCCAAAAGCATGAATTATTTATATAATATTCCGGGCCGTGAAAGCCTTAATATGCAAAATGAAATATCTTCCTGAAACTATGTTTCATGCTCAATTAGAATGATTAATTGATAGTTAAACATGTGCATATATTTATTGTCCATGCATATTTTATACTTTAAGCTTAAAGCATATTGCTGAATATTTTTTATTAAATATAGTTTTCAACCATTTCTTAGCCTTTAGAGTACGGTACTTAAATGAAAGAGAACCATATGAGTAGATTTGCAACCACGTTACATATTCCCAACAAGGGCAAATTCCATCACCCTGGCATCCCTTAATGCCGCAGAATTTTAAAAGGGGTGTCGAACCCTCCTCATCATCATCATCTTTAGCATCATTATATGAAATATGAAAATCCACAGCCTGCTTCCAGTCTCCGACCGGGTCAGGAATGGAATGGAATGAATGAAGCCCCCATCTAGCGGCGAGGATATGAACTGTGCCGGCTGCCGAGGCCTGACGCACTCCTCTGGGGCAATGATTAAATGAATGACAGATGAAATGAAATGATAGTGGAGAGTGTTGCTGGAATGAAATTTTGACAGGAAAAACCGGAGTACCCGGAGAAAAACCTGTCTGCCTCCGTTTTGTCCAGCACAGATCTCACATGGAGTGACCGGGATTTGAACCACGGACCCAGCGGTGAGAGACCGGCGTGCTGCCGCCTAAGCTACGGAGGCTGCAGCATCATTATATAAGTACTTCAAATGAAGAGTCAATTATGGATACAGAATGTTCTTTTCTCTCTCCTGTAAAGTTAGGAAAAATGAGTTAGGCCATGTTGCAAATTCACCCACGAATGGTAGTTTGAGGTCATACATGTGTAACTTAACAGTTAGTCAAGCACCACTCTCTTTCCAAACTTGGTAGAAAAGCTGTGGTGAGTAGAGTTCAACTAGGCGGATAAAGGGTTCATTGCCGGGAAAAATCACGAGGAACTAAAGGAGTCTCCTTGAAATATGCCCCTCCAAATTGATATCTCACCCATCTGTGTCTCCCCACGTAGTGTGCTGAGGAACAGTCTAGTTTGCCGTGTTAACATATCCCGTTCCTAGTTACCTCATTGATCTTATACATTCTCAGCACTGCTATTAACCAGTTATGGGGTACAGAGTCAAACGCCTTCTTGGAATTGATGCATGACATATGAATGTTTTGGTGATTCAAGTATCCCTGGCCACACACAACAGAGTATAAATTCCAACATCTTTCAGATAGCCTCTATAATATTTCATTGGCTGGATTTTGACTAGAGGGAATTACTGTAAAATATCTAATCTGCAATACTGGTGAAAAGACCATTTGGCTTGATGCCACCATTGAAGTTTTTTGGGCAATTTGGTCCTGCAGTGTGTAACTTAGTCTATGCACCCATCAACAACGAGAACAGATAGCTATATAGTAGAGGATAATTTCTTCTGGTGACTGGATTCTATTTTCTATTGAAACAGTACCTTCAAGTTATGAAATAATCTGTGGTGTAATTAATTAGATGCCAAGGAAACTGGACTCTCAGTGGATGTGATCCACAACAGAAAAGAGTTCAGAAACCGAATTGACAACATCAAGATATTCGAGGAGAAAACACCTAAAATTAGAGCCAAACTGGTAATATCCGAGGAGGAGCGAAAGATCAGAAGTGAACGAATGAAGAGGTTTTGGGAAGAGAAGAGGAGATTAACCAGAAAGCCTTAGGTTCCATGCGGTCCACAGGCGGCCAAATTCGGAAGAAAGAAGAATTAATTAGATGCCATTCTATAATATAGGCCTTTTAAAATGAATTGAAAGAAGAATTCTCAGCCCATGGGTTGGTTTGCATCTCCAAAGGGGAGGTCATGAGCCAGAGTTTACTTGGGATAGGTTGGCCAGTTCCTTTCCACTCCTCCATGGGCGTCTCTGACGGAGGAGATATAGGGAACGCATCCCCCCAATAATTTGGTCCGCAGGTACCATCCCCTCCCACATTTCAAGTCCAAATTCTGTATCTTTTTCAGTTTTCCTTCGTCTGAGGAAGAGAGACTAGCTTTGCTCGGCTCATAATCTGAAAAGGAATTACAGTATACTGAAGTTTCCTTCTAGTACTCAACCTCTGCCATTATAGAAGTAGTTTTCTGTGGCTTTCCATTTCTACTCCAGGTAACTGCCGGAATGGTACCTAAGTTATGGCCACGGCCGCCTCATATACAAATCGTAACCCAATTACAAATACACACACTATTGCAGTCATCACAACGACGCAGATTATCAGTCAAATCGTACACGGGGATAAATGACCACGATATCACAAAGTCTCTAAATGAATCAACAACAACAACTTACTGTACTATCGATACTACCATGTCCGGGATGTGGCGGATGGAATTGACGGCCATATAACACCAAACCAAACCCCGTGGCGCTACAGCCGATGAAGGGTTTAGGCCTACCAAGCCATGTGGCCTGCAGATTATGGAGTGACGCGTGGTCAGCGCGTCGGATCCCCTTGGCCGTTAATCTTGGTCTCTGTGACCGAGGCTAGGCCTCACTATCAGGCAGCCACTCAATTGTCCTCATGAGATTGAGTACAGCCCGTTCCAGCCCTCACGTCAGTTTCTAAAATCCCAGACGGGAATCGAACTAGAGACCTCCGGGTGAGAGGTAGGTGCGCTAGCCCAACACCACGGGGCCGGCCTCCTCCTCCAGCATCACTTCTCAAATGCTCTCAATTTTGGCATCTGCTTTTATCATTTTAATTGATTATGTCGACTTCGCTGGGGAATGCACTGAGGTGTGTGACGTCAGTAGTACTGCTTGAGCTTCCTCCTTTTCCCGCGCGCTCCGGTGAGCGTGTCGTCATCCAGCCAGCTACCTCCTTTGACCTTGGTTTGCACTTGCTTTTTTTTTTTTTTTTTTTGCTAACGGACTTTCAAGCAGCATTCGTAGCATTTAAAATGATATAAAGTCTAGTCTTTCAGACTGACTATCAGTGTTTTTTTGAGAATCCATGTTTCTGAAGCACACATGGCAACACTCCAAACATAGGTTTTAATGAACCTTTCTCTTGTAGTTAGTGACACCGATTTATATGTCGGAAGACGACTCTTCATATTGAAGGTTTGCTTCTCTTGAGCTATCCAAGCTGCAACATCCTTCGGAGATCTTCCATCTGGTGTTATCAGACTGCCGAGGTAATAAAATGACTTTACTTGTAACTTCTTTCATTCTAGGCAGTTATACCAGAACTTTCTGATTCCCATCTTGTTTGGATTTCATGACTTTGGTTTTATTCTCACTAATATATGCAAAATAGCATTATTGCCCAAAACCATCCAACCACATTAATAGTCATTTGTATATCGTTGTTAACTTCATGAGTGAGATAGCTGAGTTGCATCATTTTACTTACGGTACATATTATGAAGGTCGAATCAGCTGCCCCTAATAATATGCAGCCCAACTAGCACTGTTATCAGTAAGGTAGATATTTCTCTGCTAGCATCCCGTATGGTACTAATGCACTGCAAGCATATCCTGCAAACGATACTGAACACTATTATTTTTCCCTCGTGAGTACATACCAATACGAGGGGAAAATAATAGTGTTCAGTATCGTTTGCAGTATATGCTTGCAGTGCATTAGTACCATACGGGATGCAAGCAGAGGAATATCGACCCTTCTGATAAGACACGTTATTTGGGCTGCATAAAACAATATTATTAGGGGCAGCTGATTCACCTGTGTTTTTTTAAGCGTATGGATGTTAGTGCCGGGAGTGTCCGAGGACATGTTCGGCTCGCCAGTTTGTAGCTGCTTCTAGGCGGACATCCAATGGGTGAGCTACAAGTACCGTCGCTTGTGGAGTGTTGTCTGGGGAGGAAAGTTTGAATGTAAGGACGAGGAGTTGGAAGGTAGCGGCTGTGGCCTATAGTTAGGGACCAACTCCGGCATTTGCCTGGAAGGAAGATGGGAAACCACAGAAGACCATCTTCAAGGTTGCCGGCGGGGTGATTGGAACCTCCTCGCCTCCCGGATGTGAGCGACTGCCAGCAGCCATGCCGTAATGACCACGGCTAACTCACCATTCACCTGGTATAGGTCTATGGCCTGCAATTCCCCGAATTACGGTTATTCCCCAATTACTATAACCTCCACCCCATTGGTCGATCTTGGCTATCCCTCTCACCTACCCTTCCCTCGGTCTTGTGCGTTAACGCACTGAGCTACTCGACCAGTTCTGCTTGAATTCGTTAAGTGTCCCAAAATGATATCTTTAGAGCTACGCAACAGGAGAACCTCAATATGAAGACTGACATCTGCACTGGCAATAAGTACGGTAACAAGTCATTCACACTCGTCACAGATAAAATCCATTTACCATTACCGGCTGTCAGGCAGCAATAAAAAAGTCATTAAAATACTCCATTGTTTTGTCTGGATGATTGTCATGCAAGATGCGCTCAAAACAGGCTTAGTCTTTTGTTCTTGGGAACACAATAGGCTTACAAGGGCCACATCATTATATTATACCAAGACTTACAAGGTGAATCATTCGCTAGCCTTCCTAGTCCAGGCGACGACGTTTTATCATCAGGAGGAGGGACGTGTTTTTATGTGTTAATGTTTTGGAAAATTTGTGAAAAAATTATAAAATATCGTGTTTATGGTAAGAAAGGCAGTAATTTCGTGATCATTTTCAATGCCATATACTTACAGTATATAATAAAGTTACTATATCAATTGAGCCTCCGTGGCTTAGGCGGCAGCACGCCGGCCTCTCACCGCTGGGTCCGTGGTACAAATCCCGGTCACTCCATGTGAGATCTGTGCTGGACAAAACGGAGGCAGACAGGTTTTTCTCCGGGTACTCCGGTTTTCCCTGTCACAATTTCATTCCAGCAACACTCTCCACTATAATTTCATTTCATCTGTCATTCATTTAATCATTGCCCCAGAAGAGTGCGATAGGCTTCGGCAGCCGGCACACTTCATATCCTCGCCGCTAGATGGGGGCTTCTTTCATTCCATTCCTGACCCGGTCGGAGACTGGAAGCTGGCTGTGGATTTTCATTTTCACTATATCAATTAACGATTTTATACAGTATAATGCATAATATTTGCTATATTTATAGGAAAATAAAGCTTAATAAATTAATCCTCGGAAATCAGCTTTATTCCGTTATGAATTTAAAAAGGAACGAAGCTTTTATTTTTACGTGACCGTTAATCATGCGATCATGAGCCACGGAACCTCCTTTTTACGTGGAATCACTTCGAAAATCTCACATGCATAGACCGGGAATCGAACCCGGTCCACCTTGGTGAGAGGCCAACAGCTTGACCGCTGCGTCACCACGTCCGCTATCAATTTAAAAAAGTGGATTGTAAAACTAAGTTTCATACAAAACAATCTCTCATTTATTTTCATTCATCAAACATACAACAAGTGACAACATTAAGCCTATGTTCTTTAATACTTCTTCTCAAACTGCAAGATTGTACTGTGAAAAAAAAAAACTTCGCTATCTGCGTTGTAAAGAGGTAAACACAATAATCGCATTCATTTTATCAACAAATTATTTAAGCGCATTAACTCTTGCTTTTAATGCTTCCAATATATCCATCAGATTGAACTCAGATTTATCACTGAAAACGCACTTAGCTAATTTGCATATGTCTACATAGCCTAAAGGGAAATCACATTGTTCACCAACATTTACAAACTGTGGTAATTTACTAAACGTTACTTTAAGTTTATCAAAATTATTCACCTCTACCCCGTAAAGCAATTTTGTTGGTTCAAAAATCTAGTGTAATGCTTCAAATATTAAAATTTTTCGTTCATTATTTAGCAACATTGATTCTAGTGTTTTTAAGTGTCAACTAAGCATATATTTGTAATGAATTATGGACTGGTGTTCTATTCTTAGCCCCGTAGCTCAAGATCTTGAGATTAACGGTCACGTAAAACTACAATCTTCCTTTTTTCTATTCTTAGAATCGACGTCCTCTATTAAATTATAAGTTTAACATCAAGTTGGGCACACTTTATTATAATTTAGAGATTCAAGTCGTTATTTAACAAGTGTTTTACAGGCTTTTCACTTGTCTGAAAATCTAAAATAGGTTTTACAATCAAGTTACAGTTCAAAACAACGAAGGAAGCCTGGATTTTCAGAAATTTACATTTAAATGGATTACAAAAATATTCCTCAACTAAGTTTTGACCATGAGGTAATAGTGAATTGTACTGATTGAAGAATTCTACAATTGCTCCAAAATACTCAAACACATTCAACGGAATTAAACCAACCTCACCGTCTCGTCACAACAGGAATAGGAAACAATTTTGGTGTGAGGTCAGGATAGTGTTCCGTAACAAAAAATGTTTTATAATGCGATTTGATTTTCCTTGCGTTTATATAAACATTTTTCAGGCATGATATAACATAATTAAGATTTTTTAGTCTTTTCAGCCATATTTCTCCTAAGAGATTAAATGTATGACACCAACATGTGAAACCAATCAAATGATCGCCTATTAGCGGCTTCGGTGGCGTAGTCGGTAGCACACTGAGCTTATATGCCCAAGATTGCGGGTTCAAGCCCGACCAAAGTCGTCGGATTTTTTAAGAATGTTTAAATCCTTCAGTAAGCCTTCCTTCGGAGGGGAAGTAAAGCCGGTGGTCCCATGTCATAGATTTATGGCATGTAAAAGAACCTCCCACTAATTAAAATTGTGTGAAGCTAAATTTGCAGGTTAGATTTCGTTAAAACGCTCTCTCAAAGTTCCAACGTACACCACTTGGTGTCAAGACATCTGGTAGGGAAAGTTGGAACTACTTGAAATTGAACGGAACTTGTAGCTCACCCCATGGGTGTCCGCATTGAAGCAGCTACAACCTCCGGCGAGCGAACATGTCCTCGGACACTCCCGGCACTAAAAGCCATACGCTAAATAAATAAATAAATAAATAAATAAATACATAAATAATGAGCACTTTGAGAGTGAAACTCGTCTAAGCACTAAACCATTTACTTACTGAGCTATTTTCTGCCATGGATAGGCAACATAACAACGAACTTAAAAGATGGGAATTAATAAATATCACAATCTAGACTACTTCGGACATTTCCTCAAAGGGTCCAAGATTCGATTCCCGGCTATGCCAGAAATTTAATTCTCGCTTAAGGCATCCTATAAGTCGTTTTCCGTGAGTTTCTACTTCTATTCCAGGTTAATGCTGGGGTGCTACAGTACCTAACTTAAGCCTACGGCCGTCTCTTTTCCAATTCATGCCCTACTTGCAATCAGGATATCAGACACACACCAAATACTGGCCGGACGTTTGTTTTAGACGAGTGAAAAATCATAATGGAAGCCTGGAGGCGAGTTACTACAGTACCTGTGTTGTTGTCAGCTGCCCCATGTAGACAAATGATGGACAAAACTATCTCACGCTATGCTGAAGTACAGTCATTGGGAAATGTAATGGCGTTCTGTTCGTAACTTTGTAACGTGTCCTTCCGCGTCACACAATACGTCGACGTGGACTGTACTGTTCTGGACGGTGGTGTCATGTGCTCAAGTCTGGAATTTCATTAGATCAGACCGGTGGTGACAACTGTCAAGCGAGAGGGCGAGAGGCAGGTTCACCCGCAAGCTTCAAGGTCAAGGTGAATCGTCTAGAACAAACGTGCGACTTGTACAAGGGACTGATACCCACGATATCACACGAAGATAACAAACAACTGTGACAAGCCTACTAGATGTAGCAACATGAACAATTCTTAATTTACAGATATTTAACAACATAGACATCAGGTCCATTATTTAAGTAAGAATGAGGTTTAACGTCACGTAAAACTGCTAAATTAAAAAAGGGAATATGACCGAAAATAGAAAACGTTGTTATTGTTTAATTTGAGAGCCTTGGACTTCGTGGTCGTTTAGACCCGTGTGCTTGTATATAAATAAATAAATAGATAAATAAGTAGTCTGATAACATGTATTATTGTGGTGACTGTAGTAATGTTTGTAATTAGGGTGAGGATTGGAAAGGGGGTGACCATAGTCATTCGTTTGAAATAGAAGTGGGAAAGCACGGAAAACCACTTCAAGGACAGCTTAAGTGGGAATAGAACCCACCTCTTCTCAATTTTGCCTCACGAAATAGTGTGCCCCGTGCAAGCCATAAGAACTGAATTAAATTAAATATCTTAGCAGAGCCGGGAGTCAAACCCGGACCACTGTGTAGGCAGCCAATAATGGTAGCCACTGTGTCACGAGGCGGACGAAATATAACGAGAAGGGCCATGGAAGATGATGAAGAAAATCAGTGGCCGTCAGAAATCCAATATCATCAGGGTTAAAAGAGAACAAGGGTTAGCCAAGTAGAGTTTAACGGGAGATTTGAAAGGGAGGGGCTTTTCATTTTTTAAACCAGTGGTTCTACAGTCTTTTGAGAGCCTTGGCCTATCAAGCAACCGATGCTCAGCCATATCTCCAGATTGCCGGGTGACACGTTCCCTTAGCCGTTACTTTTGTCCAGGGTAGCTGCCTGTCTCATCAGGCAGCTATTTAATTGTCCTCACGAGGATTAGATCACCCCGTTCCAGCATTCACGTTGGTTCTAAAGTTCCTAGAGGAAAGGGAATCAACCCCGGGACCCAGTAGGTAAGAGGCAAACGTGCCATACGTACACCAAGGGACCGACCACTTACCTGAATTGGTTAGAAGAAATACTTGTAGCACTTGAAGTACGATATTATCCTAGGACGTGCGTGGAAACGCGCGAGGATGAACCACACTCAGGGCTTCAAGTCCCCTTGATTTGGCATAGAGCCATCAACAATAGCCTCCCAGTCCAAATATTGTCATATGAACTCATTAGTTCATAAACCATTATAACACACGCATTGACACTATGGTGAGACATCCGGTATTATCCATCATTATTGAGCACTATTACTGTCCTTCATAATTTGCGTCGCGGAAACATTTTCGCCATCTGTTACCACGAACTGCGATTAACATCCACTTCCAAGAATTCGCCCGCCATATTTCTCTTGTTCTAACGGACCTCAGGATACCAAGAAACAATTTCTGTCTGTCGTTTTAGTTTCTATATTATTTGCAATGTACCGTTAATTTCCAGAAATTTTATATTTGAGACGTTCCGGCAGCTTCAAGAGAAATAAAATGATGTAGGCTACGAGATTTCTTCGACTCCGTTCCAAGTATAAATCTTGTTGCTCTTGTTCTTTCTATTTTAGGGGCTTGGACATCGTGGTCATTTAGCCCCGAATACTTGGGTGCGAATATAGAATTCTGATAACCTGTGTTTTGCGATGTCTATATTAGTGTATGCATTTTTATTTTAGATGAGGATTGAAAAGAAGACGGCCGTGGTCTTAAGTTAGGAATCATCTCGGCATTTACTGGAGTAAGAGAGACAAACCACGGAAATGCCCTTCCAGGATGGCTGAGGTGGGAATCGAACCCACCTCTTCTCAGTTTCACGTCACCAGGGTGTGTACCCCATTCCATCCCTCAGACCAGAATTAAATTTATTGGCAGAGCCGGGAATCGAACCCAGACCTCAGGGTACGCTACCAAGAATGCTAGCCGCTACATCACGAGATGGCTAAGTAACAGTAAATTTCCAACGTCTTGTGTTGGATACAATATGAAAATGAAAATCCACAGCCTGCTTCCTGTCGACCGACCAGGTCAGGTAATGGAATGAATGAAGCCCCCATCTAGCGGCGAGGATATGAACTGTGCCGGCTGCCGAAGCCTGTCGCACTGCCTTGGGGCAATGGTTAAATGAATGACAGATGAAATGAAATTATAGTGGAGGGTGTTGCTGGAATGAAATTGTGACAGGAAAAACAGGAGTACCCGGAGAAAAACCTATCTGCCTCCGCTTTGTCCAGCACAAATCTCACATGGAGTGACCGGGATTTCAACCACGAACCCAGCGGTGAGAGGCCGGCGTGCTGCCGCCTAAGCCACGGAGGCTTCGTGTTGGGTACAATATACGGTAATTTAAAAAGTTGTTTTTGTTGAATCGTTTAGGGGCTTTGCAACATCGGGGTCATGTAGCCTGTATACGTGGGTGTGTGTGGAATCTGTCTGATAACTGTTGTTACTGTGATGGCTGTTCTCGTGTGTGTATTTGTAATTGGGGCTAGTATTTGTGTAGGAGGTGGTTGTGGCCTTAATTTAGGTACTAGCAGCCATAGTTGTCACTGCGGAAGTCTGAGTTCGATTTCCGATTCGAGCAAGAAATGTAATTCTAGTCTGAGGGCTGAAACGGGATTCACTCAAACTCGTGAGGCAAAACTGAGAAGAGGTGGGTTTGATTCCTGCCTCTGCCATACTACATTTCTTTTTCATGGTTTCCTTGTTTTACTCCAGGTGAATGCCGGGATTGTACCTAAATTAAGGTCACGGCTGCCTGGTGCCCAAATCCTAGCCTCCATTACAAATGCAAACACTGGAGCAACGATGACTATGGTGCTAGTTATCAGACAGATCACACACATACACACCCAAGTACACAGAGCTACATGGCCACGATGTCACGAACCTCCTAAATAAATCAACAACAATATGATAATCAGAAATGCACCAATCATAATCATTATCAAGCTCCTAAATTAAGCCACAATGATCGGACGGGGTATCGCCAATAAACTATAGTACTGTAGTGAACCCCGTCAAAGCCAACTATCGGGGGTTTTAGAGAGCGTGAATGCCACTCAAGGCCAGCTATCATGGGTTCTAGAGAGCGTGAATGCCTCTCAAGGCCAGCTATCGGTGATTTTAGAGAGCGTGAATGTCTTTCAAGGCCAGCTATCGGTGATTTTAGAGAGCGTGAATGCCTTTCAAGGCCAGCTATCGGGGTTTTTAGAGAGCGTTAATGCCCCTTAGATCAGCTATCGGGGATTCTAGAGAGCGTGAACGCCCCTCAAGACTAACTATCGGGAGTTTTAGTGAGCGTGAACGCCTCCTAGGCCAGCTATCGGGGATTCTAGAGAGCGTGAACGCCCCTCAAGACTAACTATCGGGGGTTTTAGTGAGCGTGAACGCCTCCTAGGCCAGCTATCGGGGATTCTAAAGAAACTGAACGCCATCTAGGCCAGCTGTCAGGGATTCTAGAGAGCGTGAACGCTTCTCTAGGTCAGCTATCGAGGGGTTTAGAGAGCGTGACCGCCTCTCTAGGCCCACTATCAGGGGTTTTAGTGAGCGTGAACGGCTCTCAAGGCCAGCTATCGGGGATTTTAGAGAGCACGAACGCCTCTCATGGCCGTCTATCACTCCCCATTAGCGATCAAAAGTTATTGGAACAACCATGGCTGTAGTGAACCTTGCAGACCGTTTTAGAGAGCGTGAACGCCTCTCAAGGCCGGCTATCGCGTCCCGATCGCTATCAAAAGTTACTGGAACCACCATAGCTGCGGGAAGGATGAGGCACACTCCTAATATGATTAACACGCACGCACGAGTCACGTCTAAACGCTGCACACCGGAAGTCGCTTCCAGAGACGACTTGAAGGATGTGGTTAGAATGCTACTCACCGCACACATTATTCGTTTGGCATTCCCAAGCACTTTTATCAAACACACACTTTCAGAAACGCCTGGTTCATTCAGTGCAGTTTGTCTACTTGTCTACCTCTCATTATCATTCCCGTTTCTAAAGAGTTGGTGATGAAATGAGATTTATATGTAATGTATGATTTTTACGGCTGGATGTCCTCCCTGGCGACAAAAATAAGAAAGACGAAATGAATGCCTTCGTTATTGTTGATGATTCATTTAGGGTATTTTGCAGCATAGTTGTCATGTAGCCCCGTGGACTTGGAGTGTGTGTGTGTGTAATCTGCCTGATAGCGATAACCTGTGCCATTATGATGGCTGTATTAGTGTGTGTACTTTAATGGGGCTAGGATTCAGGTAAGAGGCGGCCGTGGACTTAAATAAGGTACCATCCCGGCATTCGTCATGAGGACGAGTGGAAACCCTCGAAAAAAATTTAGAGGATAGCTGAGGTGGGAATCGACCCCACCTCTTCTCTGTTCTACCTCACGAGGCTGAGTGTTACCCGTTCCAGCCCTAACAACACAATCTGGAATCGAATCGCGGTGACAGCCAAGAATGCTAGCCACTGCGCAACGAGGCGGACGGGCAATAAAATAAAACCTGGTTGCAAATTATTTATGTTATACAATGTCCTGCGACGAATCATGTAATAATAATAATATCGTATGACCTCGGGTAATTTGACATCCAGAGGGTAGCTTGCATGTCGACTTTCGTTGTTCCTTGAATCACTATGAAAGTCAAGGAGGTTAGATATCTAAGCTCCTTGAACACTATAGCGCTTTCTAGTAGAGAAATGAGGAACTTTGTGTTGGCGGAAACTCCCGAGATTAATTTTGCCATTATGAACACGGCCTACTGAATTCAAATGGGTTCTTTGACATGCCAACATCGTATGACATGCGTGTCGTATTTTTGCCGCCTTTCAAAAATCACTTACCACGGCCAGGAGCGAACCTGCAATCTTGGGGTTACTAGACCGACACGCTATCCACTCACCCACCGTGGCAAGCTGAATCATGTAAAAATCGCATCATGAATTTCTATATCGTTGGATTGTTTATGTTCGACGATGTCGAAATGTAAACATTATGTGTCAGAAAACTGTATCATAATGAGGCTCATTATAACACTATTTTTCATTATGAAACAGTTTCTCCCACCAATCAGAGCTCAAGAAACAGTTGTGTGACCAATTAGGTAAGGATACTTTCGCGCATGCGCTCAAAATCCAACATGTCTCTGTGTTGGCAAGCAAAGTGAATGGTCTCTGCTTTCGGAGTGCCTTGACCCACGCATGCGCTCTGTTCAGTCAGCAAAGCCAGCGTGTCCGGATCACTAAAACTGAATTAACTGAATCCCACATATATTTATGAATATTTATGTTAAAACATATAATAAAGTTATAATTATCGTCGAACATAAACAGTCGTATGCAACTCGCCTATTATGGTAATTAAGACACTCGTATGGAAAGTATAAAACTCGCTTACGCTCGTTTTATAAACATACTCGTGTCTTAATTATTGCCATTATAGGCTCATTGCATAATGTACTATTATGTTCGACCCTGACTATTATATGTCAGAAAACTCGACTATAATGAGGTTCATTATAACACTATTTTGCATTATGAAACAGTTTCTCCCACCAATCAGAGCTCAAGAAACAGTTGTTTGACCAATTAGATAATCAATTGCGCTGAGTTCCACGGCCTTATAATTTAAATTTCACTGCCTAGCCTAGTGTCGTAGTAGGGTAATCGAGGAGGCCTTGGTCAAATACAAGGCATTCTCTGCATCTCATGCGCTCTGTTCAGTACATAAAACTGGCAAAATCTCGACAGATATTTATGAATATTTATGTTCGAACATAAAATAGTTATAATAATTATCGTCGAACATAAACAGTCGTATGCAACTCGCCTATAATGGTAATTAAGACACTCGTATGGAAATGATAAAACTCGCACACGCTCGTTTTATAAACATAAGCTACTCGTGTCTTAATTATTGCCATTATAGGCTCGTTGCATAATCTACTATTTGGGAATTAATAAATAATATAGCCCGACGTTTAAAAAAACAGCGATTTTGAACATTATCTGTCTGCTCATGCTCCTCCCGTATATCATCTACTATCCCACGTGCTCCCCTAGATAAGTGTTCTAGCGAGGTTACTGATTTAAGTATTAACTGTTGGTAGACTACTAGTGGGTGTAAGGTGAAGAAACATCATCTCCAATCACTCCCCTTGTCCATTCCAGCTTTAGGGATACGATAATGTGCGGGAAAATGCGGTCCCCGTCCCGCCACTTTGATTGAAGCAAACAAAACGGTCAACTGCTTTATTATAGACTGAACGACACGACGCGACGTGACGACCAAATGTCTATGTGATTACGTCACGCCAACCGCAGAGCCCCTTGCTTCGCTGCCCTTGCCATGGACAATAAAGTGTGGCATGGCCTTCCCCTCACAGCTACTGAAGACAAACACCGCCAGGTGACGTCATCGAGGATGTTTATATATCAGTCTGGTGATTTCATTAGGTTCCTTCCCCAGCTTACAATTAATGTTCATAATATTCTTTGGCAGCAAGGCTGTCGCAGTGGCGCCTGAAGGATATTTGTCCTGGGTGATGCACTACCCACGAGAGAGAGGTAGGATTGAATTTAAGGTGGCGCTCCAGAGTAGGAGAACCTTTCTATAAAAAATTGTAAGTAATGAAAATTGCCAAAACACCTGTAGTAATGGTATCTGGATATTATATAGTAATATATATTGACAGTCAGCGCCCATGCAAACGAAGCCGGCGAAGCCAGCTTCGTTGCGGGATTTTTTTAAATCTCTCAGCCCATCTAGGGGCCTTTAGTGCTATATCAAGGGTAGACAGGTTTCTTTTAACTTAATGGATTATGAATGATTGGGTAATTTGCATTATATCAAGCTGGCCAGGATATGACCTGAGGTAGGGTGGTGGGAAGGATTAGGAGGTTGGAGATGGGTAGGTTAGGGAGAGATAGAATGCAGCTGCATATTGAGTCAAGTGAGCCATATGGCTCGTAGCGTGCTTAAATTGAGGCTAGACAAGAAAGAAGAAACAGAAGGGCAGCTTACGACACCTACAGCATCGCGCAGAGGGCCCACGGTCCACTGGGCACCATCCCGGAAGGGGTCGGCCGAGGCCATCCCTCCGAGCAGGCGAGCAGCGGACCATGGGGCAAGAGGGGTCATGAATGAGTACCTGGAGTGTGGGGGAGTGTGTTTAACAAGTGATTAGCTGTTGGAGGATTTGTAATATGCTTGTGAGGGCAGTAGTGTTTAATTTACTGGGGCATGGAGGTGGAATGTGCATGGAGAGAAGGGAGGGGATGTTTTTGGGCATGGCTGTACGCTGTCGTTGCCGGTGTTGATGTTTAAGCGCCTCCTTAATGTATTTACATCCTAGATAGGAGGCGGCGTGATTTCCCCTGCAGTTTACACACGCAGGGGAGTCCCTGGGCACTGAACACTGGGTATGATGGTGCGGTCCACCGCAGCGGTTATACCTAATATCATACTTGCAATCATGGGCAGCGTGATTCAGTCTTTGGCAACGATAGCATTGGATGCCTCGTCCACTGCCGTCTTATATAGTTGAAATTGCTGCTCCGACAGCCATCTTTGTGAATGTTTGTGAAGAAGTCAACAATGCCAACCCCACGCATTCGGTATTATATCGCATCCGGCAGACCAATGGTTTTGCCTAGACCAATATTTTCGTTGTTTTTTGTTTTGTTTTTGTTTTTGTCACGCACAGTGGGGAAAGTCACGCATCAATAATCTTTATCCAGGCCAATGGTGTTTGCTTTTATTTCATTATTCATGTTGGCAACGTGTCACGTGGCGTATTACGTAGTGTCCGATGTCAATGTAAAATGGCCGACCTTGTTCAAATGAACACGACCAGTAATGCTTTATTTACGTTAAAAGTAATTATTTCCGGTGCACCAGTGGCAATTGAAATTGCGAAACGACTCCCAACAACTCAGAGGTATGTAAATCATAAATATTATCTTTTCAATAATCTGCCTTGTTAAAAGTTACGAAAAGGGAGGTTCTCCTACTCTGGAGAATTAATTAATTGAATGGTGAACACCGCTATGTATTGCAATTTGCAAGATATTTATTATTATTATTTATGTATTTATATATTTATTTAAACTGTGTAGACCCATAGGATCACATAAAACAAATTATGATCTGCTGCTGTTTTTCTTCGTCCTCCAAAACTCGTTCATCGTTTCGCTGTGACTAACTCGACGTTCCTCCGACCATCGTTTCCCCGATCTCTTTGACCTGAAGTCGTGTAGTGTCGAATTTTTGTGTTGATGCTTACACATCTCTTGTTGTAGATGTTCGCGATTTTCCCGTATGCTTTCCGCATTTTGAGTTCACATGTTTTTGTGCTACTCTTCCCATACCTGTGGGTTCGATGATTTCACCCAAGTACTTGAAGTGATTAACCTTTTGTACCTTGCCGTATTTCGTGATTAAATTCTGTGTTGGAATATGTTTTGTGGGCACAAATTCGGTCTTTGTGAAGGATATTTACAGTCCGACCTTTTCGGCACATTCCTTTAAGACCTCGATCTGATGAATTGCCGTTCGTGCATCTGCAGAGAGGATTGCAAGATCATCCGCGAAGGCCAAGCATGTGACATCGATGTTATCCCTTTGCCTTCTCAGCATGACTGGTTTCCATACGTTCCGACTCTTCAGTTCTCTTCTCCATTCTTTGGTGACCTTCTTGAGAATGATATTAAAGAGTAGTGGGGGGAGTCCATTACCCTGTCGAACACCTGTCCCGATGAGGAAAAGTTCAGATACTTCACCGATGAACTTGACTTTGGACGTTGTGTCAGTTAGGGATAAGTCGGCGCATTTTCGTGTCGAGATTGTTTTCTTCGAGAATATGAAAGAGAGACTGGCGGTCGATGGAGTCGTAAGCTTTCCGAAAATCGACAAATATGCCGATGGTTCGGAGATTTCTTAAGGCTCGAAGTTTAAGTGTGAACTTGAGGTTGATAATTTGTTCAGTACTCAATCTATGTGGTCTAAACCCTGCCTGGTATTCACCAATTAGGGGCTCGAGTTGTTCTTGTGTGCTTTGTAGGAGGCAAGCGGAGAAGACTTTGTAAGGGACAAAAAGGAGGGAAATTCCTCTGTAGTTATTCACATCCGATCTGTCTCCCTTTTTATGGAGGGGATGAATGAGTGCGCATTTCCAATCGTCCGGGAGTTTTTCACTTCGCCAAACTTCTTGAATGAACTGTGTAATTTCCTGAAGTTTTTGTGGTCCAAGATTTTTCGGCAGTTCCGCGACAATTTCGTCTTCTTCTGATGTCTTTCCATTCTTAAGTTTTTTGATATGGCACTGGACTTCTTGTGTTGGTGGGTCAGCGTCGGGCTTCACTTATTCCGAAATCGTATGTGAGGATCGTTCAGGTGGTTCAAGGCAATTGAGGAGGCCGGAAAAGTATTATTATTATATCCGAAGAGGAACCAGATGTTTCGCTGAACATTTGTTAATTTTGTAAAACAAATTTTTCTCAGGCTTGGGTAAGATCCTTGGTTCCACAAATTTTTGCAAGAATTTTCCTTCCTGTACCTCGAGGGCCCTTAGGGGGTCTTCTTAGTTAGAAACAGGAACCCAGCTGCGTAGAGCATTGATGGTGTGACTACTGCATTATAGTGTCACAATGGACTATACTTAAATCTAAATGTCAATCAAACAAAACAACATGTGTTAAACAGCAGTGTGAGAAAGAACAAGAAGTATCGCTCAGTGTATTTACATTGCGCGGCACTGGAGAATCGGCTCGACAGTACCCGGAGCAGCTTGAGCTTGATTACTCTCGTTCTCCACCCACCGCGAAACTTGTTGCATCCGTCATGTAACAACCAGCGGGGTTAACTAGCTTTCCACAGTGGGTGAGTGGTTATCGTGTCGGTCTACCAACCCCCAAGCTTGCAGGTTCGCTCCTGGCCTTGGTAAGTGATTTTTGAAAGGCGACAAAAATCACGACACGCATGTCGTACGTTTTGGCATGTTAAAGAACCCATTTTAATTCAGTAGGCCCTGGTCATAATGGCAAAATTATTATGGGGTTTGAAGCCATTTTTCAGTGTTGCCTTAGTAAACAAAAGTTTGGTGCTTTTCAGTCGGTCAACATGAATGTACCCAAAAGAGTTGGGTTATACCCCAATCCTGAAAAAATTACACAAGATTAATATATACACTAGGATGACCAGTTTCGATCGTCAAGCGATCATCATCAGATCCATTACACCTAGGCTATAAAATCTATATTTGATAATACAGGTGAAAATATTTGTATAATTGTACATATTGTAAATATTTTCACCTGTATTATCAAACATAGATTTTATAGCCTAAGTGTAATGGATCTGATAATGATCGCTTGACGATCGAAACTGGTCATCCTAGTGTATTTATTAATCTTATGTAATTGTTTTCAGGATTAGGGTATAACCCAACTCTTTTGGGTACATTCGTGTTGACCGACTGAAAAAGCACCAATCTTCTTTTTTTATGGCAAAATTAATCTCGGGATTTTTTGCCAACACAAAAAGTTCCTCCATTCTCTACTAGAAAGCGCTATAGTGTCAAGGAGTTTAGATATCTAACCTCCTTGACTTTCATAGCACTCCAAGGAACAACAAAATTTGACATGCAAGCTGCCCTCTGGGTGTCAAATAACAAAGCTTGCAGCTGGCACCCGAGGCCATACGATATTAATATATTATGGGGTTAACTACTGGGATAAGAGTTTCTGGGTCTACAAGCTATACTTCATATTGCTACGACCACCCAAGCCTGAGAAAAAGTTTTTTTTTTTTAGTCGTTTACCCTCCAGGTTGGTGGAACCCACGGACTCAGCGAGGGAACTCACCACTACCGCCTCTTCGGGCAGTGTCCTAGAGCGGGGAACATCGAATCGGAAGGGATACATCTGGTGAGGTGGGATTGGCACCTCGCCCAGGCGGCCTCACCTGCAAAGCGAACAGGGGCCTCATGAGGGAAGGTAAGGGATGGTTAGGATGGATAGGCAAGGAAGAGGGAAGGAGGCGGCCGTGGCCTTGAAAAAGGTACCATCCCGGCATTTGCCCGAAGACGAAGTGGGATACCACGGAAAACCACTTCGAGGATGGCTGAGGGGGAATCGAACCCCCTCTACTCATTTGGGCCACCCGAGGCTGAGTAGACCCCGTTCCAGTCCTCGTACCACTTTTCAAATTTCGTGGCAGAGCCGGGAATCGAACCCAGGACCTCCGGGGCGGCAGCTAACCATGCTGACCGCTACGCTACGGAGGCCACTAGAAAAAGTTGTTTTACAAAATTAACATTTTTTTTTCGAAAGGTCAGGTCAGATTAAAACTTCATTTAAACGTTACCAATAAGTTCCTTTAAGTCGTATTAAAGTTTTATTACGATCTGATTAATACTTTTAATGTAATGATTAGGGCTCGGATTCGAGCATATTTGCATATTTTTTCCTGAATAGTAGCCTACACATTGAAAGATGCCTTTCGATGGTATTTTCACCTCTCTGGGACCAACAGAATTAAAATTTATCGAGCATATAAATGCATAAAACCGCGGTTTTCAGAATAGAAGCATATAAATGCATATTCTTTTGGTTTTCGTCTAAATAGTTTGTTCTTCTTCGAATTCCCTCCTCCTCCTCCTCCTAATTTGGGCCCTGACCATTCTTAAGGTCCGAAAACAGAAATAATTATTGAAAAGCCTATCTGGTGCGAATAATAGAACCGCACCTCTCTGGGACCAACAGAATTAAAATTTATCGAGCATATAAATGCATAAAACCGCGGTTTTCAGAATAGAAGCATATAAATGCATATTCTTTTGGTTTTCATCTAAATAGTTTGTTCTTCTTCGAATTCCCTCCTCCTCCTCCGAATTTGGGCCCTGACCATTCTTAAGGTCCGAAAACAGAAATAATTATTGAAAAGCCTATCTGGTGCGAATAATAGAACCGCAGTTTTTAGCCTATTTTCAATTTTGAAAAAATAGGCTTATGAGATCACCTTTTGTCCGTGTGTGTGTGCGCGCGCGTGTGTGTGTGTGTGAGGTGTGTGTGTGTGTGTCCCTAATAAAATCTAAACGGCTGGAGCGAATTCAATGAAACTCGGTAAGTTCATAGCACTATTCCCGGCGACCTCGATCGTGCCCTTCAAATTTTGTTACGTCTCACCAATCCAACATGTAGGCTGTGCGAAATATTTCACTAGCATTCAATATCTCCGAAACTATTACCGATATCGCCCTGAAATTGTGTACGGTGATAAAGGGCACTACTAGGAGTTCACCTATGAGACTTTCAAAAACCTGGTGACTACAAAACCAACATGGCGGTCAAGCGAAATTGAGACTTTTAAATAGACATTTCCTGCGATTTAACTATCCAAACGTAATGAAACTTGGTACAGCAAATGTTTTTACACATTGTAATGCACTGGAGTCTAATTTAGTTCAATTATTTACATAACCTCAAAATGGCGGCTGTGCGAAATATTTCACTGACATTCTATATCTCCGAAACTATTACAGATATCATCATGCAATTTTATACGGTGATAAAGGGTACTGATACAAGTTTACCTATGTATATTTCATAAACCTGTAAATAAAAAACGAACATGGCGACCAAGCGAATTTGAAATATTTTAATATACTTTTCTCGTGATTTAACTCTCTGAGCGCAGTGAAATGTGGTACAGTAAATGATTTTGCAGATTGTAATGCACTGCCATCTAATTTAATTCAATTGTTTATATAACCTCAAGATGGCGGCTGTGCGAAATTTTAAAATTAAGTTTTTTTTTCTTGTGTCGTAATCATGCGATCGAAGTGAAAGTTTGAATAATGAAGCTAGGCAATAATTGTCCTTAAATGGTGGTGTATTCTTTGAATACACGGTACCTGAGATATAATTTCTATTGCTCCTTGCATGTTCATTTCTTCCTTCCTCTTTGTCAAACACCAACAGTGATCTTCTGTTTTCTCCTTGATGGGCAAATCTCTTATGTCTTCATAAGTCTGTTCTAGATATATAACTTCTGTGACCCACCTAGCGTCATCTCGCAGCGAATCTCTGAAGCTCCTCAATTCTTCCTGGTGCTAGAGGACTTACTTATCCATTTGGCCACCAGATCCTGTTACCATCGCCAGCTATTTTCTCCTTGAGCAAGAGGACTACGTCTACTTCTTTACTCACCATGCTGCGCTAGTATCATCTGTTATCAACTCTTTGAAGACCAGCTCAGCAAGAGAAGATCATTTTTGTTGTAACATTGGCAATGTTTATATGTTCTCCTTTTGTCTCCTACCCCCCACTCTTTTCCCCTTCCTTGGACCCTCCGTGCTCCGTTGAGCAGGTCTCACTTCTCAGTCGGCAGTTGACTCGATCAGTTAAGGCTCCTCTCGAGCTAGTCTCCTCAAACCAAGAGGCACACTCTCTTCTACGCCATGTTGGCAAAGTAGTTGTCATCAAAGGAAACTTCGCCTTCAACATGAAATCAAGATAAGTACCATCTTAAAGTTTTAACTTCATCTTCATGGTTTTAACTTCCACGTGCTTTTAACGATACTTTTATAGACAGTGTGAAATTATTTATTTTGGGGCAAAAATCATTCTTCGTGGGATTTGCCATGTTTAGCTTTTGCTCTTATAAGCTAATCTTACTAAAAAAGAGCTTTTCTTAAGCTATTCAAATGAGAAATCCTCTCGCTACGTGGGATATTACCCAATACCCGCTGCCTATAATTCACCAAGCTAGTTCCTCCGTTGGATTTTCTCAACCCCATTTTTCTACCAAGGTCATTCTGGAACCTTCTAGATTCGGTATTTCATCTACAAGTCCTGCCGTTGAAAATTTCACTCACTTGTGAGTATGTTATTTAAAATTGAAGAATATCATTCCTGAATTAAAAGCTCAATAGCTAACTTTCTTCCACCGCTGGAACCGCTGGAATGTTCTATGGCACATTTAATTGTAACTCACAACTTTCTCAAGAAATAGACCCTCACCTATATAGTGCAATCAGTTATTTCCATAATTGCAATAATTTTCTTTCTCATAAACTTTAGTGTTTCTATAGTGAACTTTGCATCCATCTTTATAGACTACAGTGAAAACCAGTGCTTGCTCCACGTTTCTACCGCGTCGCGATCGTCCGTTTACATTAAATATGGCCATGAACATTGATCCTATATCCCAATGATCTTTCCTTAACCTTCTACTAACCACCCATATTAATAAAATTGTAACTTTTCTATAAGGTGTCACTCACGAAGTGCCCTTCCAACTTTGCTAGTTTAACATTAATTAAATTCTGTATAATTACGTGTGCGACACACGATTCAAATTCACATTGTTCCTTTCCTATAATCAGGGAAAACAATTCTTTAAACTCTTGAGCGAGTCATGTTCAGGTTTCACGAAATGGAAACTGTCCCATTTGGCTAGTGATTCCTACTCAAACTTGGGAAGTCTAGAACCTTCCTTTTAACTTTCTTCAGGTTTCACAGTAAGTGACCTGCTCTCTTTTGTATAATTCTCATATAGTAATTCTGTTTAAATATAAGAAGTTGTAGAAACTTCCATTTTATTCTTCATGTTTTTCTTATTGTTATTTTCGAAGTTGTCACTTTCTCTAGAACATTCTCTCAAGAATTTCTTAAAGTACACTCTTTGTACTAAATTTAAATGTTTAAACTTTAATTACTACACATGTATTTTTATTTTCTTATAAAGATTTTAGAAACATGTAAGGTTTCAAACCTCATAAATTGTCAATTGCCTGGAGCAATCGTTTAATGTGAGGAGGTCTGCGACCCCATTTCTTAAAAAAGTTTAAATGAACTATGTTTGTCAAAATTATATTACATAATTGTTAATTTCCTCAAACTTCTTTGAATTGTTAAATAAATGAAGCGTTTCTTTTCGCTTTTTCATTTTCTAATACAAAGTTTAGGCAAAATCCTGTCTTCCTTGGCTCTCCCTACTCAATGCCATTAAAGTCATTAATAGGGCTTTTACCATTTGTTGCATTTGAGCAAGAACTCTTAATTTTCATCTCACTAAAGTTTCTATTAGCTTTAATAGCTAATTCTAATTGGCCAGTAAGGCAAGTAAAGCTCGCTAAGCCAGCTACCTGCTTGTGGAGACCCTCTCCGAAAACTTATGGTCAGTTTTCTAAAAGACAAGTGTTTCTTTTTGTCTAAACTTTTAGCCGGCTCCACGCTGAGTAAAAGCTTAGCCATTTTCCAATGCAACCATTGGTTCATTTACCAAAATTACTCCATAAGGTATAATCTTTTATCATTTACCTTCTTAGAGACACTTGGTCGCCTTTACCGGAACTCCATAATTTTGGAAATTGAAAATACTAAACCTAATGTTAAATCATTGGCATTCTTCGAATTATTTTGCAAAAACGAATTTCTTTGAGCAGACATACAGTAAATTTGTTCCTCTCAGTCTTGCCAGACCATCACTCTTCCCCATAGTAGTTTTATATATGCTTGAGAGGGATTATACGAAAGCCACTCTCTTGCAAACCGCCCAAGTTCTATTTGTGTTTCTCGTCAGCTTAAACCAAGTCCTTACTCATTTTAGGTATCCGAAAGCGGATTTTCGGTGGCAACCACCTTTAAGTGTGTTTAAAGTTAAACTTATTAATTTTGTGGGACTCTCCTCCTATTTTTCTATCCTTTTTCTCCAATCCAAAATCTACTTCCTTTTCCTAATCATCTTCCCTTGGTGGGTGGGTTATTCCTCAGCTAATAAACTACCCAAAATTTGGTCCCAGAAACCCGGGAGAGTCCATTTTCCATTTTTTCTTAAAAAAAAGTGTCATTTGACAATACTCGGCAAATTATTAATATCTGCTTTGAATCTTTCAGCTATAACCACATCTTGCAAAGCCTGTGAAGGGGAAAGAGGCCGCTCCTGTCTCCTTTGGTGTGTCCCGTTCTTTCTACTCATTCGCTGCTGCCAGCTTGACAGCATTTCCAAGGTTCCACAGTTTCGTGAGGTACATTTTCATCTACCTTCTTTAATATGGCTCCCACTGATAAGGATAAGGATGAAAAACTTACGTCTAAACGAGCATCCTATAAAGGGCAAATTACCCGATTCAGAAGGTACATAAAAGAATTAGATCCCTCAGAAGCGCAATTAGACTTGTTGAAACATCGTGTAAAGGATTTTGAACGTTCTTATGAAAACTACTGTAACATTCAAACTGAAATAGAAACTTGCATGCTCAATCAAACAGAAGATCGTGTCGAAGTAGAAAACCTATATTACGAAGGCATAGGTTCTGCTTTCAAAATAATACGCCAACTCGAAGAGGAGCAGAAAAAGGACGCTTCTGTTCTTGGTTCCCTTCACGAACCACAAACTTCTTTCCGTGAGGGTACTCACAAGCCCAAACCAACTTTACCTAAAATTGATTTACCCCATTTCTCTGGAGATGAATCCACTTGGGATTCTTTCTATGAATTATTTTGCTCCCTTGTTCATGACAATGAAGACATTCAAGTCATTTACAAGTTTCATTACTTGAGATCTATCCTCCGAGGTCAAGCTTTGCAGTTGGTCGAAGCACTTCCTCTGCGTGCCGAAAATTACCCCATTGCCTTTAACTTATTAAAGGAAAGATATGGAAATTTACGTTTACGTATTCAACGCCATATGAAGGCTCTATTTAACCTACCTGCGTCACAGCACAATGACGTCACTAGTTTGCGTACTTTAGTTGACACTACCCAACTCCACGTTAAAGCTTTGTCCCAATTAGATCAACCTACTGAACATTGGGATACTTTCCTAATACATTTAGTAGTCTCTAAAGTTGATGCTGCTACCCTCAAAGCTTGGGAAATTGAACTTTCTAAAGAAGACGACTACTCTTACGAGCATTTAGTCACTTTCATAAATGCCAGATGCCAACTTTTAACTGCTCTAGCTAATCAAAGTGAACCCTCTTCTCCCAGTTCTAAATTTGAATTAATGTCTATCAAACCTAAAAGCGAACGCTTAGCATCTAATACTCAAAAACCCGGGTCCAGCTCATCTAAATTTAAATCAAACTCCACTGGTTACCCAACTAGGTCTAGTGAACGTCGTGTTGCTAGCTCTATTGTTTTAAACACGCAAAGCGAACCTCGCAAAAGTTTAAACGAACCTGTAAAGTGCATACTTTGTAAAGATCCCCATGCCCTATACCTCTGCAAATCTTTTAAAGAAATGTCAGTCGACGACAGACGAAAATTAGTCTCTCAAAACAAACATTGTTTCAACTGCCTAGCGCCTACGCATTCTGCTTCTAATTGCAAGTCCACAAGACTTTGCTACCATTGTGAAAAGGCTCATCATACTTTGCTACATCGTCATGATCAGGCAAGGTCATCGACAGCATCTACTTCTCCGAAAAATGATAGTGCTAACAGTTCTAATGCTTCATCGTATATTCAAAATGCCAAGTCCATACGCAGTGCCCAAGTATTGTTGTCTACTGTTCAAATTGAAGTTCAGGATAACTTTGGCAACTGGGTCCGTGCACGCGGTCTTCTAGACTCAGCGGCAACTCATGATTTTGTGTCTAATTCCTTGATTAGAAAACTAGGTCTACCTGTAAACCCCACTTCTATCAACGTGTCAGGCATCAACAGCTCAAAATCGCAAGCTTTACAATTCTCAAAGCTAACTATAAGAGATACTTGTCATAGAAACAACTTTCTTAAACTTAATTGTCTAATTCTCAATAGCATTGGAGAAGACACTCCAAGTCACTCTGTGGATATTTCAGGGTTAAACATTCCCTCGCATTTAAGGCTAGCCGATCCTTTTTTCAATATGCAAAACCCTATTGACATACTCTTTAGTGCCAATGTTTTCTGGAATTGCCTACGTAAACAGGTTCGTAAGTTATCCTCAAACGTGGTCGCCAGAGACACTAATTTTGGATGGATCGTGACAGGTCAACTTCCCCATTATTCTCCTCAACCCGCATCGCAATGTTACTTCTCCAATACTGACCTAGAACAGTTCTGGAGGCTTGAAAATGTTGATTCTCCTAATGTACCCTCTTCCGAAAATGAATTCTGTGAGCAACTTTTTTTGAACATCACCACTCGTTCTTCTGATGGCCGGTTCGTCGTTCAAATGCCTAGTTTACATAATCCTCCTAAACTTATCAACTCTCAGCCTAAAGCTCGAAAAGCTCTCTTCGCTATCGAGAGCAAATTCAAGAAGGAACCTCTTGTTAAACAACAGTACACTGATTTCATGGATGAGTATGAAAGCTTAGATCATATGGAAGTTGTTAACAAATCTGATGATGAATTACACCCCCCAATTGAAACGGTTTATTTAAATCATCATCCCGTGTGGAAAAACCCTCTTGTAAAAGATAAAATTCGAGTTGTTTTCAATGGTTCATCACCCGACGTTAATGGCAACAGCCTTAATGACACTCTTTATTCTGGTCCTGCTATTCAATCAGATCTATCTGCTATACTCTTAAACTTTCGATTATTTCCCATAGCTGTCATAGCCGACATAAAACAGATGTACCGTCAAGTGTTAATTCAACCAGAACAACGAGATCTTCAAAGAATCTTGTGGCGTGATGAAATCAGTAAGCCCATTAAGGTATTTCGCTTGAAAACGGTTACTTATGGCTTAAAACCCTCTGCTTTCCTTGCTATCCGATCCCTACACTTGCTAGCCTCACA
Source organism: Meconema thalassinum (assembly GCA_946902985.2). Classification (NCBI taxonomy): domain Eukaryota; kingdom Metazoa; phylum Arthropoda; class Insecta; order Orthoptera; family Tettigoniidae; genus Meconema; species Meconema thalassinum. Next base: position 424,559,322 of record OX336388.2, on the reverse strand, counting down.
AGATGGTCATTTATTTAACCCCAAAGCCTCTGAAGCACTAACAACATCATTTTATGTTGACGATTACTTGCAGTCCTTCCCCTCTTTAGAGGAAGCTTCTTTTGTGTCTTTAGAACTTCAGGCATCGTTAAGGAATGGAGGTTTCCCACTCCATAAGTGGAACTCCAACTCCCCTGAGTTTCTCGCTCAGTTTCCCATCGAAGACGTAGATCCTTCTTCTGTCGAAATTTGTGGAAACTCCGAATCTATAAAAACTCTAGGAGTTCACTGGTGCACTAGCACTGACACTCTTATCTATAAAGTTTCGCTCACAGAAGAGCTTCCTAATACAAAAAGACAAATTCTCTCTGAAATTGCAAAAATTTTTGATCCACTTCAATTCCTTGCCCCAGTCATCGTTATAGCCAAACTCTTCATGCAAGAGCTGTGGTCGCTTAAGTGTGAATGGGATGATACTGTCCCTCTTTCTTTTCTTAATCGCTGGCTCTCGTTTCACAGTAATTTGTTGGATCATTCCCTCATTGAAATTCCCAGGAATTTAATTAGCTCTCATTCTAATACACCCTTTTCCTTCATGTGTTCGCGGATAGTTCCGAAAAAGCTTATGGTTGCTGCGCATATTTAGTTTATCACGGTTCATTCTATGGATCTTCAGTTTCCAACCTTGTTTGTGCCAAATCGAAAGTCGCTCCTCTTAAAGCTATTACCTTGCCTAGGCTTGAATTGTGCGCTGCACTCATGGCTGCCGAACTTGTTAAGAAGTTACGGGAAGTATTAAAAGTCAAATTCTCGCAAATCTATCTCTGGAGCGATTCCATGATCACTCTTTCGTGGATCGCCAAGAGCCCCTCTCATTGGCAAACTTTTGTTGCAAACAGAGTTTCCAAAATTCAAACTCTTTCTTCTGGATGTCAATGGAGGCATGTGCCCGGTGCTGATAATCCAGCCGATATTATCTCTCGTGGTTGTTTACCCTCTCAATTGGCAGCTTCCCCATTATACTGGCATGGGCCTTCGTGGCTAATCGAAGAATCTTCTTCATGGCCTTCTAAACCCCCAGCTACAAACTCCAACTTGCCTGACGCTAAAGTACCTCTATCCATTGCTTCGTGTCTTGTTTCTAACGCTTCTCATCCCTTGTTGTCCCGCTACTCTTCCTTTCATAAATTACTACGAATTGTCGCCTATCTCCTTAGATGGAAATATCTTGTGGTTGACCAACCTCTTCTCCCTAAACCACATCTTACCAATCATGAACTGATTCTCGCTACCATTAAGGTTTTACAACTGACACAGCAAGAAGCCTTTTCTTCTGAATTGTCTTTACTTTCTTCTAAAAGGGATCTTCCCAAATCCAGTCGTCTTCGTGCTTTGGCCCCGTTCCTTGATGACCATGGGTTACTCAGGGTAGGTGGAAGACTTTCGCAATCTTTGCTCTCTGAGGACAAAAAGCATCCCGTTATTTTGCCTTCCAAACATCACGTAACTTCCTTAATTATACGTGACTTTCATTACCGTAATCTTCATGTTGGTACACGCACTCTGCTTTGCCTCTTAAGGGAAAAGTATTGGATTATAAATGGAATTCATGAAGTTTCTTCTGTAATTCACAAGTGCATTCCTTGTTTCAAAGCGAAACCTAAAATCAAAACTCAATTAATGAGCGATTTGCCTTCCTTTCGCTCTTCTCCTATACGCCCATTTGCTTTAACTGGTGTGGACTATATGGGTCCGTTCCAATATCAACGAAATTCTCCTGAAGCTAAACGCAAATTGTTTGGTAAGCTTTATGTTTCTCTCTTTGTTTGCATGGTTACCGGTGCAATCCACTTGGAACTAGTAACGCATGCTTCTACTTCTTATTTTTTATCAGCTGTCTCTCGTTTCACTGCTAGGCGTGGTGTTCCTTCTGAGATGTTCTCTGACAACGCTTCCACTTTTCAGGGCGCAGCTTCCCTGTGGAAGAAAGCTCTCACTTCCTCTCCTGCCATGGAACAAATTTCTAATTTTTCTTATTCAAAAGGTTTCAAATGGCGCTTTATACCTCCTTACGCTCCTCATCACGGTGGTAGGTGGGAATCTTGCGTAAAGCTCACTAAACGTCATTTAAGAAAAGTCTTAGGTAATCGAATTCTGACTTATGAAGAATTCAATTCACTGTCTGTTCTGATTGAAGGTGTTGTTAATTCTCGCCCTTTAACTCCGCTTTCCAATGACCCTGATGACCTACTTCCACTCACCCCTGGTCACTTCTTTATCGGCACTTCTCTTTCTGCCCCTCCTCCTCTTCCCAATTCTTACAGGGATTCTAATCTACCTATCGCATGGCGTAAACTTGAAGCCCTCCGTAATTCGTTTTGGAAGAGATGGAACTTGGAATATTTAACTTCCTTGCAACGGAGGCAGAAGTGGTTTCTTTCCAGTCCCGACATTAAAGTGGGGGACTTGGTCTTGGTTAGGGATGTTTCTCCCCCTCTAGTCTGGACTTCCGGTAGAGTGACCGAGTGTTATCCTGGAAGAGATGGGAGAGTCAGGGTGGTCAGAGTCTTGACCACTAACGGTTCGATTACAAGACCCCTGTCTTTGATCGCTCCTCTTCCATTAAATGTGTAACTGCTTATTTGCTCTCTGTTGGTGTTTCCCTCCTCCCCAGTATGGTGTATTCTTTGAATACACGGTACCTGAGATATAATTTCTATTGCTCCTTGCATGTTCATTTCTTCCTTCCTCTTTGTCAAACACCAACAGTGATCTTCTGTTTTCTCCTTGATGGGCAAATCTCTTATGTCTTCATAAGTCTGTTCTAGATATATAACTTCTGTGACCCACCTAGCGTCATCTCGCAGCGAATCTCTGAAGCTCCTCAATTCTTCCTGGTGCTAGAGGACTTACTTATCCATTTGGCCACCAGATCCTGTTACCATCGCCAGCTATTTTCTCCTTGAGCAAGAGGACTACGTCTACTTCTTTACTCACCATGCTGCGCTAGTATCATCTGTTATCAACTCTTTGAAGACCAGCTCAGCAAGAGAAGATCATTTTTTGTTGTAACATTGGCAATGTTTATATGTTCTCCTTTTGTCTCCTACCCCCCACTCTTTTCCCCTTCCTTGGACCCTCCGTGCTCCGTTGAGCAGGTCTCACTTCTCAGTCGGCAGTTGACTCGATCAGTTAAGGCTCCTCTCGAGCTAGTCTCCTCAAACCAAGAGGCACACTCTCTTCTACGCCATGTTGGCAAAGTAGTTGTCATCAAAGGAAACTTCGCCTTCAACATGAAATCAAGATAAGTACCATCTTAAAGTTTTAACTTCATCTTCATGGTTTTAACTTCCACGTGCTTTTAACGATACTTTTATAGACAGTGTGAAATTATTTATTTTGGGGCAAAAATCATTCTTCGTGGGATTTGCCATGTTTAGCTTTTGCTCTTATAAGCTAATCTTACTAAAAAAGAGCTTTTCTTAAGCTATTCAAATGAGAAATCCTCTCGCTACGTGGGATATTACCTAATACCCGCTGTCTATAATTCACCAAGCTAGTTCCTCCGTTGGATTTTCTCAACCCCATTTTTCTACCAAGGTCGTTCTGGAACCTTCTAGATTCGGTATTTCATCTACAAGTCCTGCCGTTGAAAATTTCACTCACTTGTGAGTATGTTATTTAAAATTGAAGAATATCATTCCTGAATTAAAAGCTCAATAGCTAACTTTCTTCCACCGCTGGAACCGCTGGAATGTTCTATGGCACATTTAATTGTAACTCACAACTTTCTCAAGAAATAGACTCTCACCTATATAGTGCAATCAGTTATTTCCATAATTGCAATAATTTTCTTTCTCATAAACTTTAGTGTTTCTATAGTGAACTTTGCATCCATCTTTATAGACTACAGTGATAACCAGTGCTTGCTCCACGTTTCTACCGCGTCGCGATCGTCCGTTTACATTAAATATGGCCATGAACATTGATCCTATATCCCAATGATCTTTCCTTAACCTTCTACTAACCACCCATATTAATAAAATTGTAACTTTTCTATAAGGTGTCACTCACGAAGTGCCCTTCCAACTTTGCTAGTTTAACATTAATTAAATTCTGTATAATTACGTGTGCGACACACGATTCAAATTCACATTGTTCCTTTCCTATAATCAGGGAAAACAATTCTTTAAACTCTTGAGCGAGTCATGTTCAGGTTTCACGAAATGGAAACTGTCCCATTTGGCTAGTGATTCCTACTCAAACTTGGGAAGTCTAGAACCTTCCTTTTAACTTTCTTCAGGTTTCACAGTAAGTGACCTGCTCTCTTTTGTATAATTCTCATATAGTAATTCTGTTTAAATATAAGAAGTTGTAGAAACTTCCATTTTATTCTTCATGTTTTTCTTATTGTTATTTTCGAAGTTGTCACTTTCTCTAGAACATTCTCTCAAGAATTTCTTAAAGTACACTCTTTGTACTAAATTTAAATGTTTAAACTTTAATTACTACACATGTATTTTTATTTTCTTATAAAGATTTTAGAAACATGTAAGGTTTCAAACCTCATAAATTGTCAATTGCCTGGAGCAATCGTTTAATGTGAGGAGGTCTGCGACCCCATTTCTTAAAAAAGTTTAAATGAACTATGTTTGTCAAAATTATATTACATAATTGTTAATTTCCTCAAACTTCTTTGAATTGTTAAATAAATGAAGCGTTTCTTTTCGCTTTTTCATTTTCTAATACAAAGTTTAGGCAAAATCCTGTCTTCCTTGGCTCTCCCTACTCAATGCCATTAAAGTCATTAATAGGGCTTTTACCATTTGTTGCATTTGAGCAAGAACTCTTAATTTTCATCTCACTAAAGTTTCTATTAGCTTTAATAGCTAATTCTAATTGGCCAGTAAGGCAAGTAAAGCTCGCTAAGCCAGCTACCTGCTTGTGGAGACCCTCTCCGAAAACTTATGGTCAGTTTTCTAAAAGACAAGTGTTTCTTTTTGTCTAAACTTTTAGCCGGCTCCTTGCTGAGTAAAAGCTTAGCCATTTTCCAATGCAACCATTGGTTCATTTACCAAAATTACTCCATAAGGTATAATCTTTTATCATTTACCTTCTTAGAGACACTTGGTCGCCTTTACCGGAACTCCATAATTTTGGAAATTGAAAATACTAAACCTGAGTTAAATCATTGGCATTCTTCGAATTATTTTGCAAAAACGAATTTCTTTGAGCAGACATACAGTAAATTTGTTCCTCTCAGTCTTGCCAGACCATCACTCTTCCCCATAGTAGTTTTATATATGCTTGAGAGGGATTATACGAAAGCCACTCTCTTGCAAACCGCCCAAGTTCTATTTGTGTTTCTCGTCAGCTTAAACCAAGTCCTTACTCATTTTAGGTATCCGAAAGCGGATTTTCGGTGGCAACCACCTTTAAGTGTGTTTAAAGTTAAACTTATTAATTTTGTGGGACTCTCCTCCTATTTTTCTATCCTTTTTCTCCAATCCAAAATCTACTTCCTTTTCCTAATCATCTTCCCTTGGTGGGTGGGTTATTCCTCAGCTAATAAACTACCCAAATGGTACATAACTCTATGGCATATACATATAACAATCCTAAATGGCGAGCTTCCGAAATATTTAGACGGTTCTCAATATCTATGAATCTTTTACAGCAACCAAACTGATTTTTTTTATGTTCATAGAGACTATGAACAAATGTTCACCTACAGGACTTTCAGTAACCTGGTGAGCACAAATCCAACATGGCGGCGACGCGAAGTATATATATTTAAATGGACGTTTCTCGCGAATTAACTATCCGAGTGCCGTGAAACGTTGCACGTTAAATGCTTATACAAATGTTGATCCACTGGCAAGTAAATAATTTCAATTGTTTGCATAATCACAAGATGGCTGGTGTGCGTACTTTTAAAATCTCGTTTTTACTTCTTGTGTTCTAATCATGCGATTGAAGTTTGAATACCACCCGTACACAAAAATCTTAGTGTAATAGTACAAAAATAAAAATCCATCCTGGCGACCATATGAAATATTTAAACGGTTCTCAATATCTACGAATCTGTTACAGCAATTAAACTGAAATTTTGTATGTTGATAGAGACAATTAACATGAGCAGGATATATGAAAATAGGCTGTATAGTTCTCCACGGAACTACTTGTTAACCTTTAGTGAGGTCGTTCTCGTCATTAAAACTTTTATTGATTGATTTAAGAAAATCATTCAAAACTGAAAACATAGAAAAAATTCTTGTTGTACAGACCAATGCAGATCTACTTAATTGACTCGCCTAATTCTGAACATTTTGTAAATGAACTTTTAATCTGTAATTTTTATAAGAAAACTTCTCTTATATATAGGTATACTTGAAAAAATTGAATGCGAGTATATTGCAGTGTATCATACATACAATTAGAAAATAAAGCTCGTATATAAAGGTATGTTGTTGGTTTTTTCGTTTCACTTTCCGTTCTATAGTTTTTAACGGTGTTTTTTGAGCATATTCTGCATATTTAACCGCATATAATGTTTTTTTCGAGCATATCTATCGAGCATATAATGGTTTTTTCGAGCATATCTATCGAGCATAAAACACATGGTTTTCGAGCATATCTGGAGATTTTATCGAGCATATCGATCCGAGCCCTAGTAATGATCTTTCTAAGTTGCGTCTCTAAAAGCCGTAGTTGTTAAAAGGGACGTAAAACCAATAACATTATTATTACCTTTCTAAGTGAGCGCTCCGTTAGACTTGGTAAAACAAAACCGGCACTTTGTTTTTGTTCAATCAGCTATAAACTTTTAACGGAATGCAATACAAATGTTAACTCAGCTAAACGCAGAATGAAATGAAAATCCATTGCCTGCTTCCAGTCTCCGACCGGGTCAGGAATGGAATGAATGAAGCCCCCATCTAGCGGCGAGGATATGGACTGTGCCGGCTGCCGAGGCCTGACGCACTCCTCTGGGGCAATGATTAAATGAATGACAGATGAAATGAAATGATAGTGGAGAATGAAATGTTGACAGGGAAAACCGGAGTACCCGGAGAAAAACCTGTCTGCCTCCGTTCTGTCCAGCACAGATCTCACATGGAGTGACCGGGATTTGAACCACGGACCCAGCGGTGAGAGGCCGGCATGCTGCAGCCTAAGCCACGGAGGCTTCCAGCTAAACGCAGAATAAAATAAGGAAACGTTTGGTGCAGCTTATTGTTTTGTAAGACTACGGGTCAAGTTTTTGTTGACATCTAAACTCGAGTATCTATACTTTTTTCCTCGACTAGTACACTGGTCAAAACAATTAGGGGATCAGTTGAGATATCTATGTTCTGACGTATTGTCATCGGCCGAATGACCTAATATGGTTCGACGTCTTTCTGTCGGTTCTACGGAGTGGAGACAACAACATTACGGCAACCGAGATAGTGGTAATACCAGAAAGTTGCTGCAGAGGGGATTGGTGTGGACGTGTGTTGACTCTACCAAACGAATGACACAAGCAGTTGGGTTCAGATGGTGTAGTGAGCAGGTATTGCAATGCAACAACAACGTGACTTACCCGAAGGTATGGCATGGAGAGCCATAGGAAGGTTGGAAGCAGGTCAGACACAGAGCGAGGTGGCTGCAGCTATTGGAGTATCCCAAAGTGTAATTTCCTGGACCTGGACGCGATTTCAGACAACAGGAACCGTTAAAAGAAGGCCAGACCAAGGTCGTCCATGGGCAACATCAGCAAGAGATGACCGTTATCTCCGGTTAACAGCCCGTCGAGAAGAAGGCTGAATGCAACTCAGCTGCAACGCACCCTCCAGGCGGTAACAGGACGCGCAATATCAACACAAACAGTCTGAAATCACCTTCGGGAAAGTGGCCTCTACACATGGAAGCCTATGGTGTGTGTCCCATTAAAACCACGCCACCGTTTAGCCCGCAGAAACTGGGCGGAGGAACATCAGGATTGGCATCGTAACGAATGGCACCGAGTTCTGTTCACAGATGAGTCAAGATTTTGTGTTCAGTTGGACAATCGTCGTTCCCTCATCTGGAGAGAACGTGGAACTCGGAACAATCCCGCTTATGTGCAGGAAACAGCACCATATCATGGGGGTGGATGAATGGTGTGGGCAGGAGTCAGTATTGGCGAACGTACGGACCTCTAGGTCGTTCAGAATGGCGCTTTGACTGCTCAGAGGTTTCGAGATGAGATCCTTCGACCGTTTGTTGTGTCCTACGCTGGTGCCATAGGAGATGAGTTCATTCTGGTGGACGATAACGAATGTCCCCACAGAGCTGCACTGGTGGACAACATGCTTGACGACGAGGGCATTGAACGAATGGAGTGGCCAGCTTGTTCATCGGACTTAAACCCGATTGAGCATGTCTTTGATGCAATTGGCAGACGCATTGCATCCAGACCAGCACCTCCCACAACGGTGCTTAGCTGGATATTGCACTCATGGAAGAATGGCCAAATATCCCTCAAGAGCTGATTGATAACCTCATACTGTCAATGTCACGAAGGTGTGCAACTGTCCTGGCTGTCCGAGGTGATCCCACACCATATTAGAGGACAACGAGAATGATTTTTTCACTATTATGGTAGCCCCATGGTGCGTCGCTCCATGTAAACGCCATGTAAACCTCCAGTAAAGAGTTGAGACAGCACAATATCGTATGTAGCACACACAAATTACAATTCTAACCGAACTCGGAATAAAAGACGTTACAATATGTATCTTGTGTATGATATCTCACCTGATCCCCTAATTGTTTTGACCAGTGTAGTATCTACGCCCTGCCAGTCACTAGGAATCTGGTCGGTACTCAAGCCGTGTGTAGTACAAAGTAGAACTGGATTTATTTAATTATTAGAGGAAAACCTATCAATTTTATGCACATGAGGTAAGAAAAAAATGTGTAATCCTTAGTTTAAAAAAATATACATTATCCACTGAGAACAACCTTGCAACTTTATCACCGGCCCCCACTGAAGCTCTATAGTCTGTTTCCACATGATTCTCTCTCTGCACGATCTATAACATTTTAATGCTTACCTGACAGTAAAAGAGCAAACTACATAACTATTAGTGATATAATAATAATAATAATAATAATCATCATCATCATCATCGAGAAATAGAGCAGGAAAATCAGGGTGATCGCAATAGGAGTAGCATTTCAAACTACAAAAGGCTGAACAGGAAATTAAATTCTGGACTGAGGCTGGAACGGAGTTTACTCACCTTCGTGAGGCAGAACTGAGAAAAGGAGGGTTCCATTCTCACCTCAGTTATCCTAGAAGTTGCTTTCCATGACTTCTCCACTTCTACTCCAGGCGAATGGCGGGATGGTTCCTAACTTAAGTCCACGGTCACCTCCTACCTAACTATACCCTAGCCTCAGTTACAAATACACACACTATTACTAGGGCTCGGAATTTTAGGTAAATAAATATTTTTTTAATGTAAATGCATATTTTTAGCATTTTTTTTATAAATACATACATTCCTGCTTTACACTTATTAGCACATAAAAAGACATAATGTTTACATTTTTTTAAATCTTTCAGTTTATTGCATTTTTGTTCTGTGTTACTTCAACGGGGAAGAGCCTGTGAGCTATCTAATCTTCATGCAGAGTGCATGTCAGCTTGCAACTGTGTTATTATTGACTTATCGTCCCATGCCACTCGCTGTGGAAGCCGGGAATTTCCTTGAATCCTTGTCCATAGCCATATTGCACCACGTGCTAGACCTCCCCCTCCCCAGCTACCTGGAACCAGTGTCACTCTCATGCAGTTCATTTCTGGCACTGTGAAGTGTAAGGCAGTTCTACGATACCAAAAGTAAAAACAACTACAAGTTATCGTCTGTTGCAAATGTTAAAAGATAATTTTACCTCCGATTGGGGCGTTCTTTTCTGGAAACAATGTGGGAAAGCAATCAAGGCTGAATAGCGATCTCAAGTTATATAATACCTCAAGGGCAAGAAACATATTGCCGCAGTTTCGCGATAATCGTCGGTCATTTGTGATGGACAACCTGAAGATGTATCTCGTTGTGTATTATAATTCTTCAGTAGTCAGTGAGACGTAGCATAAATTGCATTCGTGAGTACTGCATATTGTTTATATTCACATTAATAAACTAAATTATAATTAAATATTTTTACTTTTTTCTCACATATTTCAAGTATTTTTAATACATAAAAAATAAATATTTCCCCGATTTTTTAGCACCTAAAAATCCGAGCCCTAACTATTACAACCATCACAATGACAAAGGTTACCAGACAAATTCCACACACATCCAAGTACACAGGGCTGCATGACCACGATGTCACAAAGCTCATAAATCAATCAACAACAATAATACCATCCCATTCAATTTCTCTGTCGAATAAGGACTAGGTCTTTGTTGTTGCTTATTTTAGAAGCTGCAGTCCTCTCTTAGAATGTGTCTGTGGAGGTAAGTTACAGCTGACCTCAAAGCTTTAGTGTGTAATATTTTATCGCAACATCAAACTACAAAGACGTGCGATGAATTTAACAGCATGTCGTGGTGTGTTCGTTATTAAGGCGCTGAATAATAAACTTGGTACGCAACACTTTAGTCATTCAAAGGAAGCGGGAGGACGGAACCTGACTACGAATAAGGACCCGCGCAGTCCGATAAGACCGGCCAGCTGTGGTCTCCATCATCTTGACTCTTGAGAACAAACTTGCGTCGCTCCGCGTTACGCTGAGCTAGCCCAGTGCGAGTTAATAATAATAATAATAAAAATAATAGTCTTATTTTTTACATAATTTACGCCCAGATTGGAGCATTTACATTTAGGTCTAATAGAATTAGACATCACACAGTCATTATGGTTCCTACTGTCAGTGCTAGATTACCCATTATGCCCGACTAGGCCCAGGCCTAGGACCCCCCAATTATCTGGGGCCCCCAAGCAATTTCTAATTTAGTTCAATTTTATTCCGAAGATTTAGAATTTTTTATCCAGAACTGAGACAGTTTCAGCATATATTAAATTACAATGTCCTTTAAAAACTGAGTTCACTCATTCTGAACTTTACGAACTTCTTATTCGGGACAAGCTCGAGTCTGTTTGTCCGAACGTTGAAATTGCTTTTCGCATTTTCCTGACCCTGATGATAACGAATTATTCTGCGGAGCACACGTTTTCAAAATTGAAACTTATCAAAAGTGCGCAAAGAAGTATCATGTCACAAGAACGATTAGACAAGCTAAGATTAATGTAGGTATATCGAGTCAGATATTCTGCGGGAAATTGATTTTGATGACATTGTAGAAGATTTCATTGACCGAAAAAAACAGAAAAAATGATTACTTTTACAGAAGTAAAAATAGTATGATTTGTTAAATTGTTCATCAAATCATCTGAAATGTTATCAAATAACGATGATCATTACAATTGAAATGTATGTATATATGTAGGCCTATGTATGATTTAATAAAAAGTGCATTATTCATCTTGAGAAAAAGAACTCTTTGTATATACTTTATTAAATGTAGAGGTGCAAAAAAATAAAAATTAGTTGAAAAAATAAAGGGGCCCCAAAAATCTGAGGGACTTGGGCCTCATTTTAACTTAATCCGGCACTGCCTACTGTGAAATGAAACGAGGTGCTGAAGACAGAGAACAATCGTTGCGGAGACAAGGCATTGCCTTTGGAAGTTGATGAAGAGTGTTAATTAGAGATTCGGCTTTTCATCATCTTCTTCTTCTTCTACTCCCAAAATTTCTTCATCCTGTTTGACCTAATAATAATGCCCTTATTATTCCCTTTCTATGGGTTTGGAGATAAGGTGAGTCACAATTGTTTTCATTTTAGGGGCTTGGACGTCGTGCTCATCGACCCCGTGTAGCCTAATTGGGTGAGTGTGTAGAATTTGGCTGATAACTTGTGATGTAGTGGTGTCTGTAGTAGCGCGTGTATTGGCAATTTAGGCTATGATTGAGAAGAAGGTGGTCGAAGCCTTAACTTAGGAACAATCTCAGAATTTGCCTGGATGAGAAGAGGGAACCCCTCGAAAACCACTTCTAAATGGCTGTGCTTCTCAGTTTTGCCTCTCGAGCCTGATTGTATCCCGTCCCAAGAAGTATAAAATATCTTGACAGAGCCGAGGATCGAACCCTGACCTTAGTGGTGACATGTGGAGTTTTGAAACCAATTTTCAATTGTTAGCAGTACAAACTATCAATTTATATATTTCAGTCGGTCATCACGCTTTTGTCCAATTAGATTATTCATATTAATATACGTATTTTTAGCCTATTTTCATTTTATGACATCAACTTTTGTCCGTGTGTCTGTCTGTCTGTGTGTGCGTGTGTGTGAGGTGTGTGTGTGTCTCTCTCTAATAACTTCTAAACGGCTGGAGCGATTTCAATGAGACTCGGTAAGATCATAGCACCATTCTGGCCGACCCCGACCGTGCCCTTCAAATTTTATTCTGTCGCACCAATCCAACATGACGGTTTTGCGAAATATTTCACCAGCATTCACTATCTCCGAAAGTATTACCGATATCACCCTGAAATTTTGTACGTGATAAAGGGCACTATTAGAAGTTTACCTATGAGACGTTTAAAAACCCGGTAACTACAAAACCAACAAGGCGGTCAAGCGAAGTTGAGACTTTTAAATATACTTTTCTCGCGATTTAACCATCCAAACCTAATGAAACGTGGTAAAGCAAATGTTTATACACATTGTAATGCACTGGCGTCTAATTTAGTTCAATTGTTTGCATAACCTCAAAATGGCGGCTGTGCGAAATATTTCACTGGCATTCTATATCTCCGAAACTATTATAGATATCACCCTGAAATTTTGTACGGTGATAAAGGGTACTGCTACAAGTTTATCTATGTAACTTTCAAAAACCTGTAAAGTACAAAACGAACATGGCAGCCAAGCGAAGTTGAAACATTTTAATAGACATTTCTCTTGATTTAACCATCTGAGCGCAGTGAAATGTGGTACAGTAAATGATTATACATAATGTAATGCAATGACATCTAATTTAGTTCAATTGTTTACATAACCTCAAGATGGCTGCTGTGCGAAATATATCACTGGCATTCAATATCTCCGAAACTATTTATGATATCACCCTGAAATGTTGTACGAAGATAAAGGGCACTGCTAAAAGTTTATCGTTGTAACTTTCGAAAACCTGTTAAGTACAAAACGAACATGGCGGCCAAGCGAAGTTGAAACATTCTAATACACTTTTCTCGTGATTTAATCATTTGAGCTCAGTGAAATGTGGTGCAGTAAATGATTATACATATTGTAATGCACTGGCATCTAATTTAGTTTAATGGTTTACATAACCTCAAGAAGGCGGCTGTGCGAAATTTTAAAATTAAGTTTTTATTTTTTGTGTCGTAATCATGCGATCGAAGTGAAAGTTTGAATAATGAAGCTACGCAATAATTTTCCTTTCTCTATGGCCTAAACATATAACAATCCAAAATGGTGAGTATCGGAAATATGTTGACGGTTCTCAACATCTACGAATCTTTTACAGCAATCACACTGAATTCTTTTATGTTCATAGAGGCTATGAACATAAGTTCACCAATAGGTCTTTCAGTAACCTGGTGAGCACAAATCCAACATGGCGGCGACGCAAAGTATACATATTTAAATGGGCGTTTCTCGCGATTTAACCATCCGAGTGCCCTGAAACTTTGCACGTTAAATGCATACATAAATGTTAATCCACTGGCATCTAATTTATTTCAATTGTTTTCATAACCACAAGATGGCAGCTGTGCTAAATTTTAAAATCTCGTTTTTACGTCTTGTGTCCTAATCATGCAATTGAAGTTTGAAAATCTCACGTACACAATAATCTTCATGTAATAGTACATACATAAAAATCCAACCTAGCGACCATCTGAAATATTTAGACGATTCTCAATATCTACGAATCTATCACAACAATCAAACTGAAATTGTGTATGTTGATAGAGGCAATTAACATGAGTAGGATATATGAAAATAGGCTGTATAGTTCTTCACGGAACTACTTGTTATTTTTCAGAAAGTATGTTATATAGGGTGTAACTAAATATGTGGGAAAGCTCCAGGGATTTGATAGAGGACCTGACAACAAGCAAAACATGTCCTGTAAACATATTATGGTGTAGCCTAAGTGCGTTCGTTGCCATGTTACAAGCATTGTTTGTGGTGTGCATAACACAGACGGCGGCACGATGTTAGTTGGTCATTAGTGGAGGGCACACAGGCCACTTGTACGTTTCGTCGCTATTCAAGTCTGTGTGCATTTGTTTTGCATTTTAAGCCACGTGATGCCAGGCGCTTAGCAAACACGTAAACACATCCACATAGTTCATAAGCTAGAGTAGAGTGGAGTGGAATGGAGTAGAGTGATATGTGTTGTCAGTTGTTATTGAATGGACGGACAGTACAAGTCATGAAACAATAGAGTACTTGAATCCGGAAATGGCAAACATGCATCTTCTGGATGGACGGGCACAGTGTAACGCAAATAAAGCACGGCCTTTGCATGCGGAACACTTTCCTAATAGACGTTTACCCAACACCAAGACGTTCCAAGGAATAATGAGCCGTATTCGCTCATTCTGGTGATGATTTTTATGAGAGCTGTGTATGTTGATATATGAGAAACATAGAACGCGCCCAGGAAGCACGCCATAGCTTCAGACGCACTTTTGACTTCACTCAGACACTCCATATAATTTTTCTACGAGATTAAAGATTTTATCTTTAATGTGCAAGTTTGGAAGTATCATTTACATTAATTCAGTATAATTTGCCACGATGTGATCGCCTAATGTTTATTTAATTGTATTTTGGTAAAGGTATAACAACGCAGAAATGCGTAAAGAAGTAAATAGTCGCTCCACGACTTACCAAGCATCGACACCGCAACTGCAGATTTCATGCAGAGACACTCCCTTTAGTGCGTTTGACTCGCACAGACGTATTCGCCAATTGGTCTGCAAGACCAGGGATTATAGTAGGACTGAGAGTCTATTTTTGAAAATCGGAGTGCATCCAGTATTATTTGAGCACGAAGTGTGCTAGTGATAATCGCAAAGTGCGAGTGGCAACTACCAGCGTAATATTTTCACAAAAATAGTGAGAATTGTAAAACGCCGAATTTTCAGACCAAGCACATGGTCAAATGTTTCATGCCACATGGAATCAGTGCAGTTATAAGAAATTTTCCTAAGTGTGGAAATAATCCCAGTGATATTATTAATTATACCAGTGAAATTGAAATACTACAACGCACATACGAGCCACGCCCAGACCGTGATTTTTAGTGCCAGGATTACAGTGATATTGCACGATTACAACATTTTCCAGATATTAGAATCTGTGTTGGACGATACTCCAAGTATCAGTAAAATCAGTGAGCCGATACATGGTCATTTTTGCAATAGTCTGCACAAGTGTAGATTCAGTTTTGATCTATCAAACCACTGCACTAAATTCTGTGAAACTGCAACTTATCGCCATCTACAAGATCCTGTTAACACACCATGTGTTAGGAATCTTCACCATTTGGGACATGTTGTTTAACATGGCCTAAACCACTCGATGGAGGGGACATCGACTACCTGACGACACTACAATGGAAGAACGAGAGAGAATGACATTGCTCATGGACACACGTGGAGAATGGAGAACTTTTCCAAGTTTTAAGGAAGGAAATACCCCTCATTATTTCCTTATGGACGAGGTGATCAACCAACGCCGTGAGTCATGCTTCTAATTCTCATGTTCAGGTCATAGGTCATGGTGGAGTAGTTTCTAGCAACCGTACTTGATAACAGTCATGCAGGTAGGTTTCCTTTCTCGTAGACACCATTTTTGGTGATTTTCAGGTTTCTTGAGCTTCCACACCGTTGTTTTCAAAAGCTCAGAGCTAGACACCATTTTTAGAGTGTTATCACACTGGTGCATTATTGTAAAATGTGAATTTCCAATTCATGGAAACCCAGATTATGACTTAAAACGAGGAACAGTATTTTTTTGTAACATATGATGCTGAATTTTGTGTACATTTTTTAAGCTCCCTTTTTGTACAGTTTTAGTACGCCACTGTTATTTGCGGGCGTATCGTTTCGATGAGGAAGAACTCTCATCTCAATTATAATTATTGTAAATACATTTTTGAAGTGGTATTGTAAACCACAAGATCCGAGTTGAATCAATCATTGTAATAAGTGTAGCCAGTATTTTCACACTTTAATCCCGATTACATGATAATCGTATCATTTATATTTAACGCCAGAAGGTTAGGTGTTTAAATCATTTATAATTACTTACTGTGCTTGTACGCACGAGATTGTACTATTTTTGAAACCTCAGTGGCGTAGAAATATCTTTTACTACTTGCTTAGGAGAAGAATATCTTCCGTTTTATTCTCCTTGCTTTTATTAAGCAGATATACCAGTGCTAATCATTTTTGAAGGTCTACGACTTCACATTATGTGCTATTATCGAGTAACTACTGTCCGTCCACCAGCTCATGGTCTTAGGGGGCTGAAAGGAAGAGGAGATACATTCCAGCTGCGTTGATTGATTGGACGTGGCGCTGTAAGTATTGCCAACTCAGCACCGATGTTATTCACGCTATGGTTACTCAAGGTTAGTAGAATACAGGTTGGCTCATAACTCTCGGCCAATGGGAGAGCGCGCGGGAATACGTCACGGGCCTGCTGCGTTTGAATCAGTCGTTAGTCCGTAGCGCATTACGAGCTCAGTATATAATATTTTTAATGGCATCAGCCATTTCAGAGTGTCAATTAATGAATTGTTGTGAATAATAGATGATGCTGAACGCTTAATTACATGACTAATTTAATTATACACCTCCTTCAACATAATAAAACTGATATATACAAACATACTAACAGCCGACTGTATCTCCAACAGGCGCATATCCACCTATCCCCATTGCTTCTCTAAGCACTGCATTATTATTTCTAATTCTGTCATTGCTGTCCATTGGTGCCTGCACGTTCGTCTTCATTTCCGCCACTCTCGGAGTCAGCAAAACTGTCACTGATAACAGCACCACGATGTTGGTGACCCCGCGGAATGTCATTCTCACTTTCGCCAACCATATTACGAATTAATTGAAGGAGGTGAGCTGCGTCTGCGAGAAAGTAGATTTTTTCCTCTGTCATCGGATGCACATAGTGTGTAGTTTCAATGGTAATACCGAGTTCTTTCCACAGTGCCATATTCCCCCCGCCACAGTCCGAAACTACATCGTATTCAATATTATGTAGTGACATAACCGTTTCATTTATATCTGTCGACATTTTCTTGTCGAAATTAATGTACACAGGTTGCTTCCAGTTCTGAAATAACCCTCTTACCATTGCAACTTGCATATATGTATGTGGACCAATGACTTCGTCTGCTTTAGCATCATATTCATACAGTGATGACACTTTCATTTCGTCGAAAGAAAGAACAGTGACTCTCTCTCGACCATTCTTCTTTCGTCCACTAATTTTCATTACTTTTATTACGTTTTTCAATAAACCGTTTAGTAATTCAACATTGCCTGCCCTACGCTTCAAAGTTGATAAGCCAGGTAATGGATATTTCAGTGTGACTCTGGTATACTTGTATGCTCGGAAGCTTAAATATCTTAAATATCGTTTGTCCCTCTTGCCTTTGTTTTCTGTTTCCTAACAATGTCGACTTGAGTTGGTGTCAATAAATCTTTAAACTAAACGTATCTTTAATTTTCTTGTCAAAATCACATTCATAATGCTGAATTGAATTCTCTAATTCCACGTTTTTTGATTTGCAAACAGTTTGCTCTAGTCTCTAAGTGCTGCATGTTTTCCTTCAGTTTTTTTTTGTCCCTTGAAGTAATGCGTTGAATTTAATGAGAAGATCGTCATATTTTGTGTCAGTATCATTGACATTGACGTCATTGACGACGGCATCATTGCTACCGGAAAATGTCGAATCCAATATTTCGTTCAGTAATTGTTTTTCTTTTTTCTGGGAGCGTTCTGTACGTGAAGTTGTGTCTTGGCTCTGTGTTTGAGACAGTAAATATAAAGAAGGTATTGACGTATTTTTAGCCTACTTTTCACATTTTGCAAAAATGAGGAAAAAGTAGACTTATGAGATCGGGCAAATGTGTGTCTGTCTGTCTGTCCTTCTGTCTGTCGGTCTGTCTGGCTGTGTGTGTGTCCCCCCCTATCAACTCCTAAACGGCTGCAGCAATCGAAACAAAACTTGGTAGGAGTAAATATCTATACCTGAATATCTCACGGCCATATTTGAAAATGATGTCAGTGCTACCAACTGCTGAAAAATCGCAATTGTAATTTGAGATCCATGTTGGATATCTTGGAAGGTATGAATGGGAACTTTCTCAAAATTGGCACACGTATAGATAATAATATTGCAGTTTAATTTCCAGGAGGCCATTCATGGCAGTGTTGCCAAAATGATTCTAAGCCTGCTGGTAGGTCCAAATTGTAAATGCATATAACTTCTACACTATCAATTGGATTTCAACCAAGTTTCGTATGTGCTATGTGTACATAAACATATATGACTGGGCGTATTCTTAAGAGCCACCAGGGCTGCCAACTGTTAATAAATGCTCTCAATTTTTTTAAACCAAATACCCATATATCAGAAAGTATGCAAGCCGACAGCTTGAAACCATGCACACGTATATTACCTGACATTCTATATTAATTTGGAGTAACTTATATACCTCAGTGCTACCATCATGATTCTAGGCCTGCTGAGAGGTCCAACTTTAATTACATATAACTTCTATACTATCATTTGGATTTCAACCAAATTTCGTGTGTGCTATGTGTACTATAACGGATATGACTATGCCGATTCTTAAGAGTAACCAGGGCTGCCAACTGTTAATAAATACTGTCTCTATTTTTGTTACCCTAATATCAATATATCAGAAAGTATGCAAGCCAATAGCTCAAAACTTTGCACACGTATAGTACCTGGCATTCTAGATAAATTTGGAGTAACTAATATAGGCCTACGCCAGTGCTGCCAACATGATTCTAAGCCTGCTGATAGGTCCAATTTTAAAATACATGTAACTTCTATACTAACTAATGGATTTCATTCAAAATTGAGACAACAATAGATCATATTATTTCAGATTATTTCTGACAAATACATGTGTGTCATTGTTGCCAACATGATTTTACGCGCGCTGTTAGATCCAATGTTTAACTGCATGTAACGTCCATGCTATCCATTGGACTTCAACCAAATTTTGTATTCTGTACCTTAAGAGATGGAACTAAGAATATATTCAGTCACCAGGGCTGCCAACTGTAGTTCTCTAAGTGGCTGCATTATGCCAGGTATACAGTATTTCGAACTAATTAGAAATTTCGATATTACCAACCTAATTTCGTCATTATTCTAGATTGGTCCATATAGATTAATCATTGGCATGAATCTTAAATTTTAAGAAAGGTAGTCTCTTTAGTTCGTCACGGAACTTCTTGTTTTATAATAATAATAATATAATGTTATTGGTTTTACGTCCCTTTTAACTACTCTGGCTTTTAGAGACGCCGGGGTGCCGGAATTTTGCCCTGAAGGGGATCTTTAACATGCCAGTAAATCTACTGACACGGCTCCCTCGCATTTGCGCACCCTCAAATGCCAGCTGATTGTGCCAGGATACGAACCAGCAACCTTGGGTTCAGCAAGCGAGAACGTTACCGCTGAGCCACGTGATGTATTTTTTAATATTCTAGGGTGAGTATGTGTCAGTCGAGCTCGAATTTCGTCTTCAAAATTACTTGGTATGAAATGTTTGTTGCAAATCCGTTTGTTATTCGGATCGAATTTATCTTTCCTATGGCATTTCTGCACCCACGTTTTCCTACGATTAGCATCCTTTGGAAATCTGAAGAAAGATATTTTTACTCCTGTTTTCTTAACAATTTTAGAATTACTTTTGCAGATTGCAACACTGCAATTTTTTCACGGCATCTTAAACAACTGAAAGAAAATAAAACCCAACGTAAAGAAACAACTTACCCATGGGCTAGAATATGCAAAGATATATTCCATAGTAATCTGATGTAATTAATTTAGATAATATTCACCTGTTCATTAATGTATAATACAGCACGTAACACAATTCATATCTTGAACAAAATAAATACTGTATTAACAAACAAGTAAATAACACACGTAGTTTCCTCGGTCCACTCTGTAAATGGAGACTGGGGTACATCTCGCAGGTCCGATGACGCGTTACCCCCTCCCTACTGCCAGCGGAAGGCAATTTACGAGCCAACCTCTCTTCTACTAACCTTGATGGTTACTCACTGCTACTTCCGTTTAGTTTCAATTGTGAAATCGTGCGGGTCAGCAGTAGGTTGGCACTATTGTCGTTCGCGCAAAGGCCAGCTGTCTCCAGCTGAGTCGTTGCATTCCTGCCACGGACCATAAGCTGGTGGACGGACAGTATACTCAGATGTGTACCAGGGTTATCAGTGAACATTTAGGAAGTGAACCCTACAAGTATTTTGTAACATTTAAAGACTTTGCTATCAGGCAATGGACTCACATTGAGGCAGGTACTGTGCCAGAACAGATAACGGGTGTTCTGAAGGTCGTGAAACTCGTTGCAAATATTACCCAGAAAGCCAACGGTGATTTCCAATGAGACTACGACTAAATGACAGACACTTCTGATACGTATTTTGTAAGGTGTTTTCCAACCAAGCCTGGATTGTGAATGCTAGACATTATGAAGGTCAAGTAACCAACGCTATAAATTGTTTTGGTAAAGGGTGATTCCCAAGTTATGAATCCATACAACATTTTCGCACATGTTGTAAGCGAATGATAGTTGATTATTTCTTTGATATGATAAGATGAGTTTTCATTTGATGAAATAGACATTTTAAATAGGCTGTTTTTCTCACATTATGTGAATGTTTTTGTCCGTGTTTTAACACGTGAAGTATTATTGTATTTGCGCTTGCCGGCAGATCTAATTTCTAGACTAGACTGACTGAGGATGTTTCTAGTGAGCTACAGAGCCACTAAGATTACTGAATGTATGGGAACCGGAGTGTTTAATTAGCCCGTGTTATTGTGCTTGCCGGCAGATTATAGTTTTGAGCTATTCTGACCGAAGTCTTTCGCTTGTGTGTTTCAGAAACCACAACGACTGCTTTTGGATGTTAGTGGCATTGCTTGTCACCTGTTTACTTTGTTGAGTACCGGTGAGGTAACTCATTTGTTAGTTATAAGCCTTGTGTCATATGGTCATTCGTCATAAATCATGAATTCTTAATCCTACGATTTTTAATAATCACACTCTAAATCATGAAATTCACGCACTTTAAATCTACGACGTTAAAATACACGTTGAATGTTAACCGTTGTTAAATATTGATTTTCTGAATCACAGCTGACCGACGCATAGCGCTTGTTAGTAAATTCCTGAAGGAATAGTTAGGAAGTCAGTTACTTTCGACTGACTGAGATCACCGGCTAACCATAAGTTTGTAATTCGGGGGCCGCAGTGAACCTCATGGTTAAACACTGTTCTAACAGTGCTTTAGCTATTATTTCGTTATTCTAGATGACGAATGTGAACAAACAGTTACCTTTCTGTTGTAGGCAGGGTAATAATAATTATGTTTGTGCGTTCTATTCTTTATTACGAGTGTATTATCCCATTGTACCCTACTGTAATTTGTGATTGTATAGGTTAGGAATAGGTATATCAATAGCTATAAGTACAATTCAAGAACAGAGACTAACATGACAGTAAAGTGCACCACTAGGTGCCTCACTACTCTTTAGGACTGCTCACCTAATGAGTGTAATGGAGCAAAATCCCTGCCTAGACAGGAGGCCATTGCCCTTAGGGGATTAAAGGGATGTATTTATTATTATTATTATTATGCTCTTATATATAGTTGATTAATTGTAAATAGATGCACGTTATCATAGATTTGTTCAGCTATTGTTTATACGGACGCTTATCGCCGTAGGTTAGATTAAGACAAGATTAGCTAGACTAGGTAACGTTAATTGTAAATACGGGGTGGTACCAGTATGTTTAGATCTGTTGTCATGATTTGACATTCTTTCAGATGATGTTTTCATTCTGAAACATCATTCTTTTCTTGTATCTTCAATCAGGGATGTTTTTCGTGCCACGTCCAAAGCTTTGCTGTTTCTGATGTATTTAGGACTCGTAGAGAGGGTTAATTACATTTAGTTAGGGGATGTTTTTGTTGTTGTTTCTTAAAATTTATTTAGCTATCGGATTAGCCGATTTCAAACCCTCCGATGGTAGGATAGGGGTTTGAATTCTTTAATAAATAATTGCATGAATTTTACTTAAGCCTGGATGTTATCATTTCTTATTTTGTGTTTTGGGGGTGCATTTCTTTGGGTGTCTTTAACATTGCTAATGATGGGGACCTGATCCTCAGAGATTTCGAGTCTTGTGCCGGCTAGTCCCACAAGGAGTGCATTCCGATCCTATTCGGCAATGTGTTTGAAGGTTGGGGTTATCTGGGAGGCCACACACGGTTGGTGGTGACCAAATAACCTCCTCTAACGGGCACAATACATGTGCGTCTTTGCGAAGCAGGCTCGTTTAAGAGACGTGTAGCTGATAATGGACGACCTAGCAGCACAAGAACACTTGACACTGGGGAAAAAGTTTTCAACCATATTGAGGAAAATAACAGGAGCAGCACCAGGGAAACAGTGGCAATTGTAGATGTGAGTCATATGACAGTGTGGAGAATTCTACGAGGACAGCTCCTTTATTCATATCACCTTCAAAGAGTCCAAGGTCTTAGTGCAGCTGATTTTCCACCCACAGCAGCATTTTGTACCTGTTGACGACAGACGTGAGTTCAGGAGCAACAGTTCCTCCCTGCTATTTTGTTTACCGATGAAGCGACGTTTACCCGAGATGGAGTGCAGAACTTTCACAATACGCATGTCTTGGCTGATGCAAATCCCAGAGAAGTTGTGCAAACCATACATCAACAAGAGTTCAGTATTAATGTGTGGGCTGAAATAATCGGTGACACATTAATTGGTCCTATCATTTTACCAGGAACATTTACAGGAGCGTCACACTGCGCCTTTTTAACGAATGATTTAACTAGTTTGTTGCAAGCCGTTCCACTGGATTTAATTCAATGCATGTGGTTCATGCATGATGGAGCACCACCTCATTTTGACAAATGTATAGGACGTCAGGGACCGACACCGTGACCAGCTCGTTCTCCCGATCTCAAGCCATTAGTCTTCTACTTATGGGGTCATTTAAAGGCTATTGTGTACGCCACGCCTATTCATAACGTTGACAAGCTGCGTCAGCGAATAGATGTCAGCAGATACGACAGACGCCGGGAATATGAGAGCGTGTGAGACAGTCAATGATGCGGCGCATAATCCTCTGCATTACCGCTGGTGGTAACCATTTTGAGCACCTTCCGTAGAGAACTGTAAGTAGTAACGTACACTTTATCAGCACAAATGACCAACCTGCTTAGTGAAGCGGTCTGTGTTATGTACACCACAAACAATGCTTATAACACGGAAACGAAAGCACATACACCATTTGTTTACAGGACATGTTTTACTTGTTGTCAGGTCCTCTATCGAATTCCCGGAGCTTTCCCGCATATTTAGTTACACCCTGTATACACAGTAAAACCTGTCTTTAACCTGTCTTTCAGTGGTAAAAATAAAGCAATCTTTTTCACTTGCGAAAAATGACGCAGACCTGTTGCATATTGTTTGTCGCGGCCGTATCTTAATATTGAAAGCCGTGCCTCCAAGGTAAATAAAGCACACAATCTTGGATTACTGGAAGAAGTAAATGATTATGTAGCAAATTGTGTTAAAATACTGTAGCAACTCTAGTTTAATTCTGTAGGTGATATTCCTTTGCCCGATTCCTACGGTCACATCTATGTACAAATATGTAAAAATAAACCCAAATGCTGTGCGATTTGTTTTTAAGGACGAATAGAGTAAACATGTACTGCTGAGTTATTTATGCTCGCGTTAAATAAATACATTTAAAGGTGTTGTTTTGTTTATGTTTCTCGGATGTGTTGAAGATTACACACTTTTAAATAGAAATAAAAATAAAAACAAAAATTAAAATTATGATAAAAGTAAAAATAAATCTAAAAATTAAAACATAAGAATCAAAATGTAAAATCTAACAAGTGAAGAACTAAAGCCTATTTACATATATCCTACTTATAGGCTATTAACTGCCTCTATCAACATACAAAATTTCAGTTTGATTGCTGTAATAGATTCGTAGATATTGAGAACCGTCTAAATATTTTGGATGGTCGCCATGTTGGATTTTTATCTATGTAGGCCATAGAGTTATGTACTATTAGATGACGATTTTTGCGCAGGTTCATTATTCAAACGTTCAATTCGATCGCATGATTACGACACAAGAACTAAAAAACTTGATTTTAAAATTGCGCACAGCCGCCATCTTGAGGTTATGTGAACAATTGAACTAAATTAGATGCCAGTGCATTACAATGTGTATAACCATTTACTGTACCATTTTTCACTGCACTCAGACGGTGAAATCGTGAGAAAAGTCTATTTAAATGTTTCACCTTCGCTTGGCCGCCATGTTCGTTTTATATTTTACAAGTCTTTGAAAGTCTCATAGCTGAACGTCCAGTAGTACCCTTTATCACCGTACTGAATTTCAGGGTGATATCAGTAATCGTTTCGGAGATATAGAATGCCGGTGAAATATTTCGCACAACCGCTATCTCGAAGTTATGTAAACAATTGAACTAAATTAGGTGCCAGTGCATTACAATGTCTATAAACATTTGCTATACTAAGTTTCATTGCGTTTGGATGGTTAAATCACGAGAAAAGTCTATTTAAATGTTTCAAATTCGCTTGGCCGCCATGTTCGTTTTGTAGTTAACAGGGTTTTGAAAGTCTCAAAGGTAAACTTCTAGTAGTGCCCTTTATCACCGTACAAAATTTCAGAGTGATATCAGTAATAGTTTTGGAGATATAGAATGCCGGTGAAATATTTCACACAGCCACCATGTTGGATAGGTAAGACGTAATTCAATTTGAAGGGCATGGTAGGGGTCGGCCAAAATAGTACTATGACCTTACCGAGTCTTAATGAAATCGCTTAAGCCGTTTAGAAGTTATTTGCGGGGACACACACACAGACGCACACACACACACACACACATACACACACACACGGACAAAAGGTGATCTCATAAGCCTATTTTTTCATAAATGGAAATAGGCTTAAAGTAATGAAATAAAAATAAAAATTCAAAATAAATCAAAAGAAAAGAAAATGCAAGAAAAATAATTAAATAAAATAATAAAGAAATTCATTAACTAATTAAACTAGGTTTAAGTTCATAGGGTCGCCTCCGTAGCATAGCGGTCAGCATGGTTAGATGCCACCCCGGAGGTCCTGGGTTCGATTCCCGGCTCTGCCATGAAATTTGAAAAGTGGTATGAGAACTGGAACGGGGTCTAATCAGCCTCGGGTGGTCCAAATGAGTAGAGGGGGTTCAATTCCCACCTCAGCCATCCTCGAAATGGTTTTCCGTGGTTTTCCGTGGTTTCACACTTCGCCTTCGGGCAAATGCCAGGATGATACCTACTGCAAGGCCACGGCCGCCTCCTTCCCTCTTCCTTGCCTATCCATCCCAATCCCTCATGAGGCCCCTCTTCGCTCTGCAGGCGAGGCCGCCTGAGCGAAGTGCTGAACACACCTTCCCAGTTGTATCTACCCCAACCAAAATGTTCCCAGCTCCAGGACATTGCCCGTAGCGGCGGTAGTGGTGAGTTCCCTCGCTGAGTCCGTGGGAAACACCAACCTAGAGGTTAAATCGACTAAATAAAAAATAAAAATAAGTTCATAGATTATTCCCATAAGGCTAGAGGAGATATTTTATGTTGCTTGTGTTCTGTTTTTTTTTAAACATCCTTATCGGATATAGCGAGCGACCAGAGTTCACATGCGCTGACCAACAGCACTGCATGCGAGTGCAGCAGAGAGCAATTAAAACTCAAACATACTGCAGCTAGGGATGGCTCAACAAAAACAGTCAAGACAACTACAAAACAAAGTTTCACAGGGGTCAATGACATTCATAATGAACGAGAAACAGTCATGTGATTGATACTTGCATTTGTATTCTCGTGCTTATTATATTGGAACTTGGAAGAGACTTCAATAAGGGGAATATGGTACAGCAGTTAAGCTGCTTGCCTCCCACCAGGGCGGATTCGATTCCCTGTGGGATTTTCGAAGTGAAATGTCACGCCCATTGGTTCGGTTTGCACATAAAAAGAAGGTCTCATGGCTTGTGGTCGCCAGAGTAACGGTCACGTAAACTACAAGCTTCCTATTTTAATTCAGATTTAGAATAATCTTTGTTTGTTGTTGTTTCTTTATTTAAGGGTTCACGACATTGTGGTCATGATAGTTCCTTGCACTTGGGTGTGTGTGGAATCTAATAACCTATGTCATTGTGATGGCTGTGTATTTGTAATTGGGCTATGCTCGACATGACCATTAGCGGCTTCGGTGTCGTAGTTGGTAGCATGCTGAGCTTCTGTGCCCAAGATCGCAGGATCAAACCCGGCCAAAGTCGCCGGATTTTTAAGAGCTTTTAAAATACCTCAGTATGCCTTCCTTCGGAGGGGAAGTAAAGCCGGTGGGCCCATGTCAAAGATTTATGGCATGTAAAAGAACCTTCCACTAACTACAATTGTGTGAAGGTTGGATTTGATTAACGCTATATTAGTTCCAACGTTCGCCGCCAGGTGCCAGTCGTGGTGGCATTTAGCAGCCAAATTCACGGCTAGGTGTCGTTGATGGTAGCATTTGGCAGCAAAAGTAGGAAATTGATCGTCTGCACTCCTTGCCTGAATTACAGATAACACACATTAATACAAACATCACAATTAACACCGGTTATCAGACAGATTCTACACACACCCAAAGTACACGGGGCTACATGACCACGTTGTCGCAGTCCCTAAACTGAGGAACCAACTAACCAACCGACATGACCATGACCATGACCTTAAGTAAGGAAACATCTCAGCATTTTCCTGAAGTAAAAGTGGAGAAAACTACAGAAAACCACCTCAAGGAGGCTGAGGCGGGAATAGAAACCCAGGACCTTTGGGAGCGTCTTTTTATTATACCTGACATCAAAGAACAGTAACTTACTCAATAGCCTCCGACAATCTGCGTGGTAAGATTCTCGGCTGCTGT
Organism: Meconema thalassinum; assembly: GCA_946902985.2. NCBI lineage: Eukaryota > Metazoa > Arthropoda > Insecta > Orthoptera > Tettigoniidae > Meconema > Meconema thalassinum. The sequence goes on along the minus strand of OX336388.2, from coordinate 424,531,944 downwards.
GTCGAAGGTTGCGTGATCGAATCCCAGCACAGTCAGTAGACATTTGAAGGCATTAAAATGCGAGCGACCCATGTCAGTAGATTTACCTACTAGATAGAATCCCAGCACTCTGTGTGTCCAAAGCCACAGCTGTTAAACGGGACTTACAATAAGTTAATAGCCAATTATTATTATTATTATTATTATTATTATTATTATTATTATTATTATTATTATTATTATAATATTTTTCACCCCGCATCATAACCGTGCGCATAAATTGTGCACCATGCCTGAAAAGGGAAGTTTGAATCCCGGTGCTGACAGCTTCTTTTTTTTTTTTAGTGTAAATGTATCCCCACTCTCACCAAGCAAATGCCTGGATAGCACCTTATTTCAAGTCCTGGGGCATCTACCCCAACCCGACCCTAATAATTAAAGTTGCATACACTACTACAGTTACCACATAAACACAGGTTTTCATACAAAATCAATACACCCAATGCATGGGGCTGATAACCAAGATCCCCCAAGCGACTAAAATGAATTAACAGCAGCAGTAACAACAGCAAATAGCCTTATTGAACGGGGAACTACCTAGAACTGCGATATTATTATGAATTGTAATTAATCTTTAATCCTTATTAGCAATTAATTAGAATAATAATTCAATGACATCAGCCACCTTTTCAGTGTGAGTCTTCTAGTCTAACTACTGCCCACTTTTGACAATCCACTTACCAAGGAGTGAAACCTGATCTCTAATCTAGTTAAGGGCGGCTTCGGTGGCGTAGTCGGTAGCATGCTGAGCTTCTATGCCCAATATTTATGACATGTTAAAGAACCTTCCACTAATTACACCTGCGTAAGCTAAATTATAGGTTAAGAATGTAAACAATGCTCTAAGGTTCCTACGTTCGTCACCAGGAGCTGACTGCGGTGGCGTTTAGAGCCAAGTTCTGAACTAGCAGTCGTTGACGGTGGCGTTTGGTGGCAAAAGTAGGAAATATTTGAAAAATTCAAACTCTGCACTCCTCACTTGAATTAGATAACACTCACTAATAGATTCATCACAATTAACACCGGTTATCAGAAAGATTCTACACATACCCAAAGTACACGGGGCTACATGACTGCGTTGTCGCAGCCCCTAAACTGAGGAACCAACCAATCTTTTTACAAGCCAACCTCATACGACTCGGCTTTTCTGAGGGGTATCTAAACCACGATCTTGATATCAGATTGTAGGACACTGATTCAACGAGGAAGATGGTGGTAATTGACTGATATAATCGACTTACAAGTGAAACTAAGTCAGAAAACGAGTAGTATAGATCCCTCCTGCGGCGCTCACAAGCGACCGATCGTGACAAATGAGCATTCAAATGAAAGAGAATAGACATTAGCAGTGACGAATTGCACTCTAATTTCATAAATATCTATAATTTATTTAAAAATGACTTTTAAGAAAATGTACGAGGTGTGCGATTTGCAGATACTGTTAGTAGGTAATATAAGCCGAAGCTGGGACAGGGGCTAATGGGCAAGATGGCCGCCGCGCGCAACCACTCAATGTTATTCTTATGGAGAGGTCAGTCAGAGCTGGGTCAGGGGCTAATGGGCAAGATGGCCGCCAAGCCCTGAGACCGTGAATAATGTCACAGGGGGAGTTCGACCGTATAGTCGCTAAATGGAATATTTATTATTATTATTATCATTATTATTATTATTATTATTATGTAATTATTGATTACTCATGTACAATCAAGACCAGCCTTATATAATCCACTTTATGATTAAGTGACAGAATTCTTGGATGTCACTGTGGAGTCCCCGGTCTGAGTCCTGACTTTGCCAAGAAATGTAATTCTAGGCTGAGGGTTGGAATGGGGTACACTCAACCTTGTGAGGCAAAACTGACAGGAGTTGGCTTTTGATTCATACATAACCTAACCAAATCCCACTTTACCTAACCTAGCCTAACCTAACTTCAAAGACAGAATGTTCAATACATCTATTGTTTTTATACCCTCATAAATTAGATATAGAGAATGTCCACCACGATTTAAATCTCGAGCACACTTTTCTGACATATATCATTAAAACGTGTAGAAAGGAATGTCTGAAAATATTCACTAACACATAATACACATTCACCATACATTGTATCCACTTTTTGAATGTTAATGATACGGAAAAGAGTATGCATTGGTAATTCAGTGAGCTTTTTTTCTCTCTCTAATCAACAGTTCTGCCCCCCCCCCCCCATAGCATTGAGAATATTTATTGTAGTAGCCTATAAAGAAACAAAAAAAATCATATCTATTACAGTTTAGCTATAAGTGACCAGAACCACTATAACATTTTATTCTAATAAGGAGATTTCCATAATGATAAGAAAAAAATGCTTACCATAATGATGGATTGTGTAAGTAAACGTCTTTTGCTGCTTGACGCCACTACTAAACTGATAGTCATACAACAGACAAGTGAGTTCATGTTTAGCTGACGTAATCGTATGTTCCCACGCACTTCCTGTGTATTGCACGCGCCGTAGTGGCTAAATTTGAAACTAGATGAGATGGTTTGCTGATGTAATCGTATGTTCACCTGCACGCACACGCAGGCCCCTGTGAATGGGTCCCTGTGGACGAGTCCCTGTGGACGGGACCCTGTGGACGGGTCATTGTTGACGGGTCATTGTTGACGGGTCCTTGTTGACGAGCCCCCTGTGGACGGGTCCTTGTTGACGGGTCCTTTTTGACTAATCCCTTTAGACCGGTTCCTTTTGACTGGGTCATGACCCCTAATGCTATAATGAAATTAAAACGTTGTTCCACATGATACGCAAGCAAAGAGCCGATCGCTACTATGAATTAACATTTATGTTTTTGTTTTGTTTTTACGCATGTGCACTTGGGGTTTTTGTAAGAGGGCGGGCTTATTGAATACATATTTATAAATGAGTTATTTATTTTTAAATTACCAAAAGATCCAAAACTAATAGGTAATTAGCTTTTTAACATTTCATGAACCAATAAGGCTATGGGACTTGTATTAGAGGTCGTTGGACTTGAGGTGACATTTTGTTTTTGAATCTATTATTATTTTTGTTAAAAGGGTCTAACTACACTTTTGTTAATATCTCACTAACTAATAATCAGAGAGGGTCAAGTGAGGTGTCATGGGACTCAGGATGGTCAACCCTTTTCCATGACCAACGAATTTACCCAAAAGATTGACCTAGGATTTTATAAACTAATAATTGAATATTAACATGTGAGGTGTCATAGGACTTAGAATGGTCAACCCTTTCCCATGGCCAATGCATTTACCAAAGGTACCCAATACATCAAGGTCATTGACCTGAGAGTTTATAAACTAATAATCGGGTACGAACATGTGAGATGTTTACCATGTGTGATGAAACATAGCTAGGTAGAGAAAGAATTAGTGTAGGCTACATGTATTGTGACTGACAAGTCTTTTACCATTGAAACTTGTTTTCAGATCAAACTGTAGTATAGAGAGAGTATAGGTTGCAGGTATGGGTTAATAAATGAGAAACGGTGTACGCAAACTCTGATTTATCAAGAATTAAGAGTAGACTATCTTTATTTGATTGGTTAAAGAGGATAGCTAAAACACAAAAATGCTCAGTGGTTACCGAGACAAAATGATCGCTACACACAACAAGCTTTAAATACTTGAGGCTAATAATCAATACACACACACACTCGCTTGTTCTAAACTAAACTGTGTTGCTGTCAGTGCTCAGACAGTAGGCTGATGACGAAATGCATTGCTAACAGAAATATAATCATTTCCGGTTGTCTAATGTTACCAGCTATCCATTTATTTATTTTTTGGTGTTGCAGTGGTAAGCACTTTTAGCTCTTGTATTGGTAGTCTTAACTCGATTTCCAGGTCTGAGGCCTAGAACGAGTTGAACTAAGAAACAAGGGCATGGTGGTGCAGTGGTTAAGCTGTTAGCCTTTTCACCAGAGGGTTCGATTTCAGGTTAATATGCATGTCATAAACATATTAAACAAAACAAAAACAGAGATAAGGTTTAAAACTGATTACATTTGTGACTTTTCAAATTATTACTTGGATTACAAATACAAAAGGTGAACTGGGTTTGATATACAGTTAATGCTGTCTATCACACACTCGACTGTAAGAAAGCCAAAAGAGCAAAAGGCTTAGGTAGAGCAGTGGTAAAATTGCTATATGTAGAGAACTACCTGGCAAAGCTATATCGCATAAACAGTGCAGGATACAATCCAGCAATCAAATTTGTATCTTGTGGAACAGAGAAATGCACTTACGTGAGAAAATGCAAGTTCATGTGTAATATGACCTAACACAAAAGTGTTCACCTGTGCACGTGCACAATAAGAGCTAACAAGTCACATTCTGTTTAGTTCGTACGCAACGTTAGGTTAGGGCTAATGCACACACCCTAGTACACGAGGCACATGCCATTTGAGAGCAGGTCAAGGGATCTAACTTGGAGGATGAATGTGTTCTAACGAGTCATTTGTAGTTGAAAGAGAATAATACTTGTTCTTAAGATGTTAAAACTGAGGAGATGGTATGTACAGTAAGACGTCTTGTTATTTCCTGTGTAATATTACAGACATGGCAGAGAGCACACAGTTCTGTTGCTATGACTACGCTGCAGTAATTTGAAACCCTACGTGTTCATTAAGACAATGGGTGATGATTATACAAAGTTAGCAGTCATTGGATATTACACAGGTGTTCCTTCCGGTGTCATGTTGCTGACATGTGAGAGCAGGTCAAGGGATCTAACTAGGTGGATGGATGTGTTCTAACGAGTCATTTGTAGTTGAAAGAGAATAATACTTGTTCTTAAGTGATGATTATACAAAGTTAGCAGTCATTGGATATTACACAGGTGTTCCTTCCAGTGTCATGTTGCTGACATGTGAGAGCAGGTCAAGGGATCTAACTTGGTGGATGGATGTGTTCTAACGAGTCATTTGTAGTTGAAAGAGAATAATACTTGTTCTTAAGATGTTAAAACTGAGGAGATGGTATGTACAGTAAGACGTCTTGTTATTTCCTGTGTAATATTACAGACATGGCAGAGAGCACACAGTTCTGTTGCTATGACTACGCTGCAGTAATTTGAAACCCTACGTGTTCATTAAGACAATGGGTGATGATTATACAAAGTTAGCAGTCATTGGATATTACACAGGTGTTCCTTCCGGTGTCATGTTGCTGACATGTGAGAGCAGGTCAAGGGATCTAACTAGGTGGATGGATGTGTTCTAACGAGTCATTTGTAGTTGAAAGAGAATAATACTTGTTCTTAAGTGATGATTATACAAAGTTAGCAGTCATTGGATATTACACAGGTGTTCCTTCCAGTGTCATGTTGCTGACATGTGAGAGCAGGTCAAGGGATCTAACTTGGTGGATGGATGTGTTCTAACGAGTCATTTGTAGTTGAAAGAGAATAATACTTGTTCTTAAGATGTTAAAACTGAGGAGATGGTATGTACAGTAAGACGTCTTGTTATTTCCTGTGTAATATTACAGACATGGCAGAGAGCACACAGTTCTGTTGCTATGACTACGCTGCAGTAATTTGAAACCCTACGTTCATTAAGACAATGGGTGATGATTATACAAAGTTAGCAGTCATTGGATATTACACAGGTGTTCCTTCCGGTGTCATGTGGCTGACATGGCAGAGAGCGCACAGTTCTATTGCTACGACGAACGCTGCAGTAATTTGAAACCCAAGGTGTTGATCAAGACAATGGGTAATGATCATGCAAAGTCAGCAGTAATTGGATACCACACATCAACATTGACTAAATCATAAACGTGTTGTCATAACCAGCAGAAACCTCATTTAAAGATTTTAGATTTTACATTTTAAATATAAGATTTTTTTGATTTTTTAGATTTTACTTTTTACATTTTCCTAAAAGAGTAAACAACAAGGTCACATACCTAACCTCAGTTTTTAATGTCAGTTTTTAGTTGTTTTTTTTTTCAATTTGATAATATGGAAAACATGGAGTTTTGCATTTTGTTGTTTACACATTTATTAATTTCACAATTTCCCATTTTCAGTTCTTAAAATGTTAGTTTAAAGTTTTTCAATTTCATGATATTGAAACATGGATTTTCCAATTTGTTGTTTTCACATTTGTCAATTTACCAAATTCACATTTACAGTTTTTTTTTAAATTTCAGTTTAATGTTTTTTGTTCTATTTGTTAATATGGAAACATGGATTTTTTTACAATTTGTGTTTTTTACATGTCATGCAATTTTTCTTATGTTAGTCTTATAGGTTACTGTACAACATGATCACTACCCCACTGGATTTTTTTTTTCATTTTGTTGTTTACACATATGCCAATTTTCCAATTCCCCATTTTCAGTTTTATTTTAAATATCAGTTTTAAGTTTTTCAATTTTTAACATGGAAACATGGATTTTGCATTTTGTTGTTTACACATTTATTAATTTCACAATTTCTCATTTACAGTTCTTAAAATGTCAGTTTAAAGTTTTTCAATTTCATGACATAGAAACATGGATTTTCCAATTTGTTGTTTTCACATTTATTAATTTACCAAATTCCCATTTACAGTTTTTAAAATTTCAGTTTAATGTTGTTGTTTTTTTCTATTTGTTAATATGGAAACATGGATTTTTCCAATTTTGTATTTTACATGTTCATTTTGCATTAGGAGTGGAGAGAGGTTGGTAGTAATTAAAAATGTGCAAGCAGTGTCCATTGTTGACAGGTCATTGTTGACGAGTCCTTTTCATACAACAGACAAGTGAGTTCATGTTTAACATGCATTACCTAAAATGGAATACCATGCAAATGTTTAACATTTTACAAATTAGCTTATGTGTTAGTTTATATGTGGGGTCTTATGTTGGGCATTTTGTGTTGGCTTATTTGACAAGTTATTTTGTCAATGCATTTAGTGGATTTTTCTCTTGGTCTTGGAAAGTAAATCAGTCCATTTTATCACAACATAATGCTTACTGCCATGTTTGTAAGCAACAACAACACACTAAACTTTCAAAAAAATCTAAAGTACTCTAAGGTACTCTCAACTCGTACTCTTACCTCTATCCCATGCCAAGTCAAGAACATTAAAAAAAAAAAAAAAAAAAAAAAAAAAGGTGATTGGGGGAAAGTAGACTATATGTTTAAACTAAAAAAAATCATATAAAGTCATATGTTAACTCTAACACCTACGTTTATCCCATTCTTAGTCGAAAAATATTATATTTTTTTAAATTTTTCTAAGAAATATTTGGAAAGTAGGCTATATTTTTGAAAACTAATCATTCTATAAAGTCATATATAGACTCAACCAATGGCTTTTATATCCTTAATCGTTAGAATAAAATATGGAATTTTTGACATTTTTTCCAAAAATGTTCATTTTTTTAAAATGGACTATATTTTGGAAACTAGGAATTTTACAAAAAAAGTGTGTTTGACATAAATGACAGGTATTTACCCCCTCTACCCACAAACCAAGTCCCAGATCTCTGGGACAAAATCCAAAAATGTTTAATTGTGAAAGTAGGCGATATTTTGAAAACGTATCATTCTAAAAAGTCATATATAGACTCAAACAAATGTTCTTTAAGTTATTTAACGTTAAAACAAAACTTAACATTTTTTTCATTTTTCCGAAAAAAGTCCAATTTTCAAATATGTCTATATTTTGGAAACTAAGAATTTTATAAGAATGTTTGTTTAACGTAAATGAAAGGTCTTTACCCCCTATACCCCAGAAATAAATTTCAGGACCCTAGGACAAAAACTGTGCAGTAGTGTGTTTTGAGGGGTTCTAAATCCACCTCCACCTCCCCACCTCCAAGATGGCGGCCGTAGCTTAACTTAACCTAGCCTAACCTAACAAGATGGCGGCCGTAGCTTAACTTAACCTAGCCTAACCTAACAAGATGGCGGCCGTAGCCTAACCTATCAAGATGGCGGCCGTAGCCTAACCTAACCTAACCTACGAGGTGTGATCAAAAAGTTCCAAAATGGCGGCCGTAGCTTAACTTAACCTAGCCTAACTTAACCTAAACTACAAGGTGTGGTCAAAAAGTTTCAAAATGGCGGCCGTAGCTTTACTTAACCTAACCTAACTTAACCTAAACCTACGAGGTGTGATCAAAACATTTTCAAAATAGTGGTCATAGCTTAACTGAACCTAGCCTAACCTAACCTAACCTAAACCTACGAGGTGTGATCATAAAGTCCCAAGATGGCGGTCGTAGCTTAACTCAACCTAACCTAACCCTACGAGGTGTGATCAAAAAGTTCCAAAAATGGCTGCCGTAGCTTAACTTAACCTTTGAGTCATTTTTTTAACGGGTCCCGGAGGACGGGTCCTTGTTGACGGGTCCCTGTGGGCGGGTCCCCTTTGACATAATTTGGATAAAATGCAAGGGCCAGTCCATATGGATCAGTCCAAAGGTTAGGCTACGGCCGCCATCTTGTTAGGTTAGGCTAGGTTAAGTTAAGCTACGGCCGCCATCTTGTTAGGTTAGGCTAGGTTAAGTTAAGCTACGGCCGCCATCTTGGAGGTGGGGAGGTGGAGGTGGATTTAGAACACATCAAAACACACTACTGTCCTCCGGGACCCGTTAAAAAAATGACTCAAAGGTTAAGTTAAGCTACGGCAGCCATTTTTGGAACTTTTTGATCACACCTCGTAGGGTTAGGTTAGGTTGAGTTAAGCTACGACCGCCATCTTGGGACTTTATGATCACACCTCGTAGGTTTAGGTTAGGTTAGGTTAGGCTAGGTTCAGTTAAGCTATGACCACTATTTTGAAAATGTTTTGATCACACCTCGTAGGTTTAGGTTAAGTTAGGTTAGGTTAAGTAAAGCTACGGCCACCATTTTGAAACTTTTTGATCACACCTCGTAGGTTAGGTTAGGTTAGGTTAGGCTACGGCCGCCATCTTGTTAGGTTAGGCTAGGTTAAGTTAAGCTACGGCCGCCATCTTGTTAGGTTAGGCTAGGTTAAGTTAAGCTACGGCCGCCATCTTGGAGGTGGGGAGGTGGAGGTGGATTTAGAACCCCTCAAAACACACTACTGCACAGTTTTTGTCCTAGGGACCTGAAATTTATTTTTGGGGTATAGGGGGTAAAGACCTTTCATTTACGTTAAACAAACATTCTTATAAAATTCTTAGTTTCCAAAATATAGACAATTTTGAAAATTGGACTTTTTTCGGAAAAATGAAAAAAATGTTAAGTTTTGTTTTAACGTTAAATAACTTAAAGAACATTTGTTTGAGCCTATATATGACTTTTTAGAATGATACGTTTTCAAAATATCGCCTACTTTCACAATTAAACATTTTTGTATTTTGTCCCAGAGATCTGGGACTTGGTTTGTGGGTAGAGGGGGTAAATACCTGTCATTTATGTCAAACACACTTTTTTGTAAAATTCCTAGTTTCCAAAATATAGTCCATTTTAAAAAAATGAACATTTTTGGAAAAAATGTCAAAAATTCCATATTTTATTCTAACGATTAAGGATATAAAAGCCATTGGTTGAGTCTATATATGACTTTATAGAATGATTAGTTTTCAAAAATATAGCCTACTTTCCAAATATTTCTTAGAAAAATTTAAAAAAATATAATATTTTTCGACTAAGAATGGGATAAACGTAGGTGTTAGAGTTAACATATGACTTTATATGATTTTTTTTAGTTTAAACATATAGTCTACTTTCCCCCAATCACCTTTTCTTTTTTTTTTTTTTTTAATGTTCTTGACTTGGCATGGGATAGAGGTAAGAGTACGAGTTGAGAGTACCTTAGAGTACTTTAGATTTTTTTGAAAGTTTAGTGTGTTGTTGTTGCTTACAAACATGGCAGTAAGCATTATGTTGTGATAAAATGGACTGATTTACTTTCCAAGACCAAGAGAAAAATCCACTAAATGCATTGACAAAATAACTTGTCAAATAAGCCAACACAAAATGCCCAACATAAGACCCCACACATAAACTAACACATAAGCTAATTTGTAAAATGTTAAACACTTGCATGGTATTCCATTTTAGGTAATGCATGTTAAACATGAACTCACTTGTCTGTTGTATGAAAAGGACTCGTCAACAATGACCTGTCAACAATGGAGACTGCTTGCACATTTTTAATTACTACCAACCTCTCTCCACTCCTAATGCAAAATAAACATGTAAAACACAAATTGGAAAAATCCATGTTTCCATATTGACAAATAGAAAAAAAATACATTAAACTGAAATTTAAAAAACTGTTAATGGGAATTTGGTAAATTGATAAATGAAAAAAAAAATGGAAAATCCATGTTTCTATATCATGAAATTGAAAACCTTAAAACTGACATTTTAAGAGCTGAAAATGGGAAATTGTGAAATTGATAAATGTGTAAACTGTTCATACTAAATATGAGGAAGAACTATTGGATATAGAAAATGAGCTTTTTCATGCTAAATTTATTGTGTAATGAATCCATGTAACCGCTTAAACTATTTCTTAACAATACATGTAATATTTTCTACCACTTTGCTACCACTTTTCTACCACTTTTCTAGTTTGCTACCACTTTTCTACCACATTTCTACCACTTTGCTACCACTTTTCTACCACTTTGCTACCACTTTGCTACCACTTTTCTACCACTTTTCTACCACTTTGTTACCAATTGTCTACCACTTGTCTACCACTTTGCTACCACATTTCTACCACTTTTCTATCACTTTAAACTGTACATATTAAATATAAAAGCCAACGCTAAATAATTCTATTACCAGAACAGATATAACCTTTGTAGTGTGCAAATCATACTAACAGGTTAGTTGTAAAATGTTAAACACTTGCATGGTATTACATTTTAGGTAATGCATGCAAATCATGAACTCACTTTTCTGTTGTATGAAAAGGACTCGTCAACAATGACCTGTCAACATGGGACACTGCTTGCACATTTTTAATTACTACCCACCTCTCTCCACTCCTAATGCAAAATGAACATGTAAAATACAAAATTGGAAAAATCCATGTTTCCATATTAACAAATAGAAAAAAACAACAACATTAAACTGAAATTTTAAAAACTGTAAATGGGAATTTGGTAAATTAATAAATGTGAAAACAACAAATTGGAAAATCCATGTTTCTATGTCATGAAATTTGAAAAACTTTAAACTGACATTTTAAGAACTGTAAATGAGAAATTGTGAAATTAATAAATGTGTAAACAACAAAATGCAAAATCCATGTTTCCATGTTAAGAAATTGAAAAACTTAAAACTGATATTAAAAAAAAAACTGAAAATGGGGAATTGGAAAATTGGCATATGTGTAAACAACAAAATGAAAAAAAAATCCAGTGGGGGTAGTGATCATGTTGTACAGTAACCTATAAGACTAGCATAAGAAAAATTGCATGACATGTAAAAAATACAAATTGTAAAAAAATCCATGTTTCCATATTAACAAATAGAACAAATAACATTAAACTGAAATTTAAAAAAAAAACTGTAAATGTGAATTTGGTAAATTGACAAATGTGAAAACAACAAATTGGAAAATCCATGTTTCAATATCATGAAATTGAAAAACTTTAAACTAACATTTTAAGAACTGAAAATGGGAAATTGTGAAATTAATAAATGTGTAAACAACAAAATGCAAAACTCCATGTTTTCCATATTATCAAATTGAAAAAAAAAAACTAAAAACTGACATTAAAAACTGAGGTTAGGTATGTGACCTTGTTGTTTACTCTTTTAGGAAAATGTAAAAAGTAAAATCTAAAAAATCAAAAAAATCTTAAATTTAAAATGTAAAATCTAAAATCTTTAAATGAGGTTTCTGCTGGTTATGACAACACGTTTATGATTTAGTCAATGTTGATGTGTGGTATCCAATTACTGCTGACTTTGCATGATCATTACCCATTGTCTTGATCAACACCTTGGGTTTCAAATTACTGCAGCGTTCGTCGTAGCAATAGAACTGTGCGCTCTCTGCCATGTCAGCCACATGACACCGGAAGGAACACCTGTGTAATATCCAATGACTGCTAACTTTGTATAATCATCACCCATTGTCTTAATGAACGTAGGGTTTCAAATTACTGCAGCGTAGTCATAGCAACAGAACTGTGTGCTCTCTGCCATGTCTGTAATATTACACAGGAAATAACAAGACGTCTTACTGTACACACCATCTCCTCAGTTTTAACATCGTAAGAACAAGTATTATTCTCTTTCAACTACAAATGACTCGTTAGAACACATCCATCCACCAAGTTAGATCCCTTGACCTGCTCTCACATGTCAGCAACATGACACCGGAAGGAACACCTGTGTAATATCCAATGACTGCTAACTTTGTATAATCATCACTTAAGAACAAGTATTATTCTCTTTCAACTACAAATGACTCGTTAGAACACATCCATCCACCAAGTTAGATCCCTTGACCTGCTCTCACATGTCAGCAACATGACACCGGAAGGAACACCTGTGTAATATCCAATGACTGCTAACTTTGTATAATCATCACCCATTGTCTTAATGAACACGTAGGGTTTCAAATTACTGCAGCGTAGTCATAGCAACAGAACTGTGTGCTCTCTGCCATGTCTGTAATATTACACAGGAAATAACAAGACGTCTTACTGTACATACCATCTCCTCAGTTTTAACATCTTAAGAACAAGTATTATTCTCTTTCAACTACAAATGACTCGTTAGAACACATTCATCCTCCAAGTTAGATCCCTTGACCTGCTCTCAAATGGCATGTGCCTCGTGTACTAGGGTGTGTGCATTAGCCCTAACCTAACGTTGCGTACGAACTAAACAGAATGTGACTTGTTAGCTCTTATTGTGCACGTGCACAGGTGAACACTTTTGTGTTAGGTCATATTACACATGAACTTGCATTTTCTCACGTAAGTGCATTTCTCTGTTCCACAAGATACAAATTTGATTGCTGGATTGTATCCTGCACTGTTTATGCGATATAGCTTTGCCAGGTAGTTCTCTACATATAGCAATTTTACCACTGCTCTACCTAAGCCTTTTGCTCTTTTGGCTTTCTTACAGTCGAGTGTGTGATAGACAGCATTAACTGTATATCAAACCCAGTTCACCTTTTGTATTTGTAATCCAAGTAATAATTTGAAAAGTCACAAATGTAATCAGTTTTAAACCTTATCTCTGTTTTTGTTTTGTTTAATATGTTTATGACATGCATATTAACCTGAAATCGAACCCTCTGGTGAAAAGGCTAACAGCTTAACCACTGCACCACCATGCCCTTGTTTCTTAGTTCAACTCGTTCTAGGCCTCAGACCTGGAAATCGAGTTAAGACTACCAATACAAGAGCTAAAAGTGCTTACCACTGCAACACAAAAAATAAATAAATGGATAGCTGGTAACATTAGACAACCGGAAATGATTATATTTCTGTTAGCAATGCATTTCGTCATCAGCCTACTGTCTGAGCACTGACAGCAACACAGTTTAGTTTAGAACAAGCGAGTGTGTGTGTGTATTGATTATTAGCCTCAAGTATTTATAGCTTGTTGTGTGTAGCGATCATTTTGTCTCGGTAACCACTGAGCATTTTTGTGTTTTAGCTATCCTCTTTAACCAATCAAATAAAGATAGTCTACTCTTAATTCTTGATAAATCAGAGTTTGCGTACACCGTTTCTCATTTATTAACCCATACCTGCAACCTATACTCTCTCTATACTACAGTTTGATCTGAAAACAAGTTTCAATGGTAAAAGACTTGTCAGTCACAATACATGTAGCCTACACTAATTCTTTCTCTACCTAGCTATGTTTCATCACACATGGTAAACATCTCACATGTTCGTACCCGATTATTAGTTTATAAACTCTCAGGTCAATGACCTTGATGTATTGGGTACCTTTGGTAAATGCATTGGCCATGGGAAAGGGTTGACCATTCTAAGTCCTATGACACCTCACATGTTAATATTCAATTATTAGTTTATAAAATCCTAGGTCAATCTTTTGGGTAAATTCGTTGGTCATGGAAAAGGGTTGACCATCCTGAGTCCCATGACACCTCACTTGACCCTCTCTGATTATTAGTTAGCAAGATATTAACAAAAGTGTAGTTAGACCCTTTTAACAAAAATAATAATAGATTCAAAAACAAAATGTCACCTCAAGTCCAACGACCTCTAATACAAGTCCCATAGCCTTATTGGTTCATGAAATGTTAAAAAGCTAATTACCTATTAGTTTTGGATCTTTTGGTAATTTAAAAATAAATAACTCATTTATAAATCTGTATTCAAAAAGCCCGCCCTCTTACAAAAAACCCAAGTGCACATGCGTAAAAACAAAACAAAAACATAAATGTTAATTCATAGTAGCGATCGGCTCTTTGCTTGCGTATCATGTGGAACAACGTTTTAATTTCATTATAGCATTAGAGGTCATGACCCAGTCAAAAGGAACCGGTCTAAAGGGATTAGTCAAAAAGGACCCGTCAACAAGGACCCGTCCACAGGGGGCTCGTCAACAAGGACCCGTCAACAAGGACCCGTCAACAATGACCCGTCAACAATGACCCGTCCACAGGGTCCCGTCCACAGGGACTCGTCCACAGGGACCCATTCACAGGGGCCTGCGTGTGCGTGCAGGTGAACATACGATTACATCAGCAAACCATCTCATCTAGTTTCAAATTTAGCCACTACGGCGCGTGCAATACACTGGAAGTGCGTGGGAACATACGATTACGTCAGCTAAACATGAACTCACTTGTCTGTTGTATGACTATCAGTTTAGTAGTGGCGTCAAGCAGCAAAAGACGTTTACTTACACAATCCATCATTATGGTAAGCATTTTTTTCTTATCATTATGGAAATCTCCTTATTAGAATAAAATGTTATAGTGGTTCTGGTCACTTATAGCTAAACTGTAATAGATATGATTTTTTTTGTTTCTTTATAGGCTACTACAATAAATATTCTCAATGCTATGGGGGGGGGGGCAGAACTGTTGATTAGAGAGAGAAAAAAAGCTCACTGAATTACCAATGCATACTCTTTTCCGTATCATTAACATTCAAAAAGTGGATACAATGTATGGTGAATGTGTATTATGTGTTAGTGAATATTTTCAGACATTCCTTTCTACACGTTTTAATGATATATGTCAGAAAAGTGTGCTCGAGATTTAAATCGTGGTGGACATTCTCTATATCTAATTTATGAGGGTATAAAAACAATAGATGTATTGAACATTCTGTCTTTGAAGTTAGGTTAGGCTAGGTTAGGTAAAGTGGGATTTGGTTAGGTTATGTATGAATCAAAAGCCAACTCCTGTCAGTTTTGCCTCACAAGGTTGAGTGTACCCCATTCCAACCCTCAGCCTAGAATTACATTTCTTGGCAAAGTCAGGACTCAGACCGGGGACTCCACAGTGACATCCAAGAATTCTGTCACTTAATCATAAAGTGGATTATATAAGGCTGGTCTTGATTGTACATGAGTAATCAATAATTACATAATAATAATAATAATAATGATAATAATAATAATAAATATTCCATTTAGCGACTATACGGTCGAACTCCCCCTGTGACATTATTCACGGTCTCAGGGCTTGGCGGCCATCTTGCCCATTAGCCCCTGACCCAGCTCTGACTGACCTCTCCATAAGAATAACATTGAGTGGTTGCGCGCGGCGGCCATCTTGCCCATTAGCCCCTGTCCCAGCTTCGGCTTATATTACCTACTACTGTTTCTGCAGTAAAATACACTCCATAATTGCTGTCCACTTCACACTTTGGCCCCTGTGACGCCTGTTTCGTGTCATTTTAACATTCTGCATGGATTTCAGAAACAGTAAATCAACAGTAAAATTCACTTAAATTGTATAATTTCATAAATATCGAATAACCGGTGAGTGTTATGATGATCCAATTTTCAGTTGTTGCCTTCTTAAGTTAGGAAACGTAGTACTTAGAATTCTAGCTGAAATGTAAATAGTGTTCTATAATCATTTGGTTGAAATAAAAACATAACAACCTTTATCCTTAAGACTCTCATTATAAACCTATTGGGGAAAGTGTGGTTTGTGAACATGCAACATTTCTCGCACGAGTCCGCTAGTTAATCTATACTTAACTTCAGTGGTGGCCGGTAATAAGGTTGCAGTGATGCACAACGACCAGATTAATTCAAGAAAAACAATTAATACCGTAATAATATTTTTAGTAATAAAAGCTGTACGTTTCCTTTTATATGTATAGGAATTCATTATTTTGTTCTTTAATAATTCAGGAAATCTTATAGTATGTTACTATGGACTGTCTGAGAAAGCGAAGCGCACCAACCAACTAAGAGCGCTCGTCCGTTTGGTCGTTGCCAGGCTCAAGCACCATCCAGATCTCAATAGTGAAGGGTATGGCAGAGATGCTAGACCGAGCAATCCCTATCCCAACAGTTAACTCGGCAGGTCGTTGCCCGCTGATTGCAACAAGAGAAGAGTGGGGCGAACGGATACATCCGTGATGTATCGTCAACTGCCGATACTATGTCTTGCAATGTAATTTGCATGTACTGGTGGTTCTTTCTCGCCCTCTTATATAACTTACGGCTGGCTGCGTGGCTCAATGGTAACGTTGTCGCTTGCTGTGCCCAAAGTTGCAGGATCGAATCCTGGCGCAGTCAGGTGGCATTAGAGGGTGCCATAATGCGAGGGAGCCGTGTAAGTAGATTTACTGGCACGATAAAGATCCCCTTCTGGGCAAAATTCCGGCACCCCGGCTTCTGTAAAAGTCGCAGTAGGTAAAGGGGACGTAAAACCAATAACTTTATATAACTTATGTTGTTTTGGTCTCGTAGACCAACTTATAATCCATTTAATCCGATGCCAGTGTGATGTTCTCTGAACTGCGACATTCGTGATGAATGAGGTACATTCGTTTTACCGCGCAATTGAATACAGTTTTCTCTGATATCAATCAGCCTTTACCCCCTCCCTTTATGAAAATAACACAACACCCAGAATACTTATCCGCCAGCCGCCACTGCTTAGCTTAGTGTATTACACCTGTAAGTTGACGGTATGTACTGTATCAAAAGTTGTGTGGTCTTCTCGTGAGAGGCTAGCAGTAGACAGCAGGTCCCCTCGTGGCCTGAGGTTCATCTACACTCCGCTCCACCTGGTCGACCAGCTTATCATTACGTTACCTTGGCCCCCTAAAAGTCTCTCCCTCGCCCATTGTGGTGCAAATCACATGCGGTGACGTCATCCACCCAATAGAAGGGTTGGCTCATCATCCGACACGCCTTACCTGTTGTTTTCATTTGAACGCGTTCGTTATCTGCTACAACTTATCACAGTTCCCACTATCCGCCTGTGAATAAGAATGATGCTGATGCTGATTTGTAAGAACAGGAACTAAGACGATTGTTAATTTATAACTCTTCAGTCGGTCAACACGATTTTGCCCAATGACTGGGCGGGGTACAATGCATATACAATACTGCTCGATGATGATGATGATGATAATTGTTGTTTTAAGGGCCCTAACATCTAGGTTATCGGCCCCTGATGGTTTGGGTGTTCGTGAAGATGAAAATGAAATGGAAATGCAAACTTAAAACAAAAACTACCTACTAACCTACATACTAGAAGAAGAAATGGAGAACTAGAGGAGAAAAGGCAAATAAAGGACAGGAGGAAAAGAAATGCCCTCAACCCTCGAAGAATGTGGATTGAGGGATTTGGAACTAAGGAGAGCCATGAAAGGCAGATAGGAAAGTGAAAGAGGAGAGGGTCCGCCCCAAAGGTAAGGGACAAAAGGGGAAAACGGACCTAGCTCAGGAATCCCTCGGGGTCGCCAACTCCCGAACTCACCAGCCGTGAGCCCCTGAGGGAGTAGCATTATCCAGGGTGCACCAGAAGTGGTGGGGCTACATACACACTGCCTCCTTGAGGGCCTTAAGCAGAAGGCAGGAGGTTACATGAAAAGAAAAAGAACGCTGACCCCTCGCAGAAGGAGGGTATCAGAGAAGATGAGACAAGGGCCAATTAAGGCGGGAAAGGAAGAGACTCCCTTGGCCTCGGATACCCTAATACCGTCGGGGTCGGAAGAGAACAAGAGTTGACCAAGTGAGGTCGACAGGAAAGAAGACGGAGAGGAGCCCGGCACAAGTAAGTGGAAGCATTGCCGGACTAAGCTGGGGCCCCGTGGTCGCCAACCCACGTCCCACTAGATGTGAGCCCCTGGGGGGAAATACTGCTCGGGTCCAAGCTCTGTGAACTAGCAGGGTGAGGTGAAGTTTCAGAAAGGCCTGTCAACAGCCCGCTGTGTTATCTGGAATTCATGTATATTACAATACTGCTAACATAGCGCCGTTACTCAAACCACTGTGGTGTTGCGAATAAGTGAGTGAGTCACCGACTAATGTATTTGGTTCTGTTACTACGCACGAACCCGTAACCCTCATCACTCGTCACCATCACTCCTCATAGTCCGCGATCCACATTCCTCTTAGGTTCACGGAGCTTAGACCCGAGCAGTACTGTAGTATGTAAATAACACTCATGAAAAAAAAAATGAAAAAAGTACATGTATTAGTTTATGATCACTGTTATGGTTGGTTCCTCAGTTTAGGGGCTGCGACAATGCGGTCATGTAGCCCCATGTACTTTGGGTGTGTGTGTAGAATCTGTCTGATAACCGGTGTTAATTGTGATGGCTGTAGTAGTGTGTGGTATCTGTAATTCAGGTAAAGGCTGCAGACGATCAATTTCAAGTAGTACCTACTTTTTCTACTAAATGCTACCGTCAACGACACCTAGCTGTGAACTTGGCTACCATATGCCACCGTAACCGGCACCTGGCAGCGAACGTTGGAAGTTAATATAGCGTTAATCAAATCCAACCTACAAAGTTAGTAGTTAGTGGAAGGTTCTTTTAAATGCCATAAATCTATAACATGGGCTCGCTGGCTTTACTTCCCTTCCGAAGGAAGGCTTACTGAGGGATTTTTAATGCTCTTAAAAGTCCGACGACTTCGGCCGGGTTTGAACCCGCGATCTTGGGCATAGAAACTCAGCATGCTACCAACTTCGCCATCGAATCCGCCTGATAACTATTATAATGGGGCAATTTTTAGAGACTACTCAACGAGGTGGATTGTTGCTTTAAGGAGCGGAACAGCGAGGTCATCTACCCCTTAAGAGACGGACTTACTGAAAAAGAACAGCATAGAGTGGTGTGGTGGTCACTGTTTTTTTTAAAACTTGTGGGAGACAGCACATTGTGGTTATAAGCGCCTGTAAAGCAAAGAGTGAACATTGTACCAATATTACCGTCGCCGATAACATCCATGTTAAACCAAACGAGTTTCCAGTATTGGTATGATATTTGTCCATACGCCGAATCATCAGTTTTAGGAACAGATGACCTCGATTTTCCGCCTCTTAAAACAATAATCATCATCAATCTTCATTCACTGACGTCATGAACGATGCACGTGAAATCTTAGTTACCTTGATTTGATGGCTTTGCGTAGAAGTTGCTATGGTTCCAGGGTTATTTCACAGCATTCTTCACAACACTCGGGAGGATCAAAACTTGGCAATTTGTGTGAAACCACTAGATGGTGACTCCTGGGATTGAGAGAGCGTGGATTGGGAAGTATTGCTAATTTATTTTAGGGGCTTGGTACATCTTCATCATCAGTCCCATATATTTGGGTGTGTTGCAATAAATTGCATGAAACCCCTATGTTTCTATGGTTACTGTAAAAGTGTGTGTAGGGCCTGGGTTTGGGATAGATGCCCCGGAACTTGAAAGAAAGTACCTTCGTAGCATAATTTATGGAGGGAGTGTGGTAAAACCCGGGGAAAATCTACACTGAAGATAGCCGCTGCCAGCGTCGTGATTCGAACGTGCTGCAGAACCCCATCGCAGTCGTGGTGGACGAGGTGAATTAAGAGTTGATTCCCCCATCCTCCCTTGTTAAGGTAAATACTCTTTTGTTGTTGTTGTTGTTGTTGTTGTTGATAACTTTAGGGACTGCCATCATATAGCCTCGTGAATGTTTGCGTGTGGGGAATTTGTGTGGCAACCTCTGTTATTGTGATGCCTGTACTAGTGTGTGTATTTGAAAATATTCTAAAAGACATGTTTTTGTTAAACAAGCGAATATTAATTTTTGCCTAATTCCTTAATATAAATTTTACAAAAAAAAAACACATTAAGGATGGGATTGGACAGGAGGCGGCCGTGGTTTTAAGATAGGAACCACCCCAGCATTTGCCTGGAGTAGAAGTGGGGAACCACGGTAAAAAGAATGCCTCGCTAGGCTGAGTGTGTCCCGTTCCATCCCTCAAACCAGAATTTAAGAATTCTTCTTTGTAGAGCCGGGAATTGAACCCGAACCTCGAGGACGACAGTCAAGAACACTAGCCGCTACGCCACAAGGTGGCCGGTAAATATTCTAGTGGTTTTGTATTGGATGAAAGCTCAGTCAACCGTCCTTGTTAAAATTAACAGGACTAATAATCCATGAAAAATGATCCCAATTTATTGGACGCATTACCTTGCTCTTTCGATGGAACTTTCTTCTCACCTTCCGATCATGTCTCCTGAGTGTGGGTGAACCGATACATGTCCTCATAGCGACAGAGAGGGCTCTTCTCCCAACAATACTGTAGATAATGTCCTATTCTCGCTGCTCCACCGATCGTGCGAATACTAAGGTCACTAAACACGCCGTGACGACATGCTACCACTCAGGCATGACCGCTGTACGGACAGTATCAGGTACCTGTCAAGGGGACTTGACATGTACAGACGCCAAGACACACTGTTCTTGAACACATTCTATTATACAGTAAATACAGTTAAATGCTAAAGCGAGATTATATTTGAATTACTCTAGGATGTAATGATAATTATCTAAATGAAACTGGGTGTGGACCGTGATTCACTGTAATCAGGTTAACAGCGGTTATTTGTGGTGGAATTGGATGATGAATGCATTATCTAAAGCAGGGACGCTGAAAATGTTTTACATGGTGAGCCAATCAGAACAAGCAACAATGGGTGCAGGCATCAAAAGCTCATGTATTATTATTATTATCATTATTATTATTATTATTATTATTATTATTATTATTATTGTCTTTAATTTCTCATAAATTATTATGGTACAATTCAGTCTACAAGATACAGATTAGATAAACAAGTATCCTGTAAACCTATTATTGAGATAAAAAAAATAGACTAACAAATTGGCATGTATCCAGCAGCACTGCCTTCTGTATTCTGGCAATCAGATGTTTCATTTGCAGTTCCTCCAAAGCCGTTGCCAACGTCTTTGGAACAACTCCCGGGGAAGAGATCGCCACTGGAAAAATTCTCACGCATTTTAGTCCCCCTAGTTTTCGCATTTCTTCAGCCAACGGTGCGTACTTGTTTGTTTTCTTAGCTTGCGTAGTTTGCATATCTTGGCTAAGTGGGACAGCAACGTCTATCAAGTAGGCCTCTTGGTTTCTTTTATTGAGATAGACAATATCAGGTCGATTGGCCAAGACTTTCTGGTCAGTTAAAATAAGTCTATCCCAATACATCTTATAATGCTCATTTTCAAGCACCTTGGCAGGCTGGTAATTGTAGTACACCATGCTCGTATCCAGAAGTCCACATTTTATAGCTAGCTCTTGATGTAAGATCTTAGCAACATCATTGTGCCTCTCGGTATACTCTATGCCAGCCAGCGTATTATTATAATAATATTATTATTATTTTTATTATTATTATTATGTTTTAAAGTTGCGCGCCTGCCTCTCATTTGGAGGTCCCGGGTTTTAAACTGATATGAAGGCTGGAACGGGGTATCCTCAGCCTCGTGAGGACAATTGAGTGGCTGTCCGACAGTAAGACAGCACCCCGGTCAGGAAAACCAACAATAATGGCCTAGGAGATCTGACGCAGTGACAACGCATTACCCTGCATTCTGAAGGCCATAAGGCTGGGCAGCGGTCGCTTGATAGACTTAAGGTCTATTTACACTTAGCAGTGACGTGACCGGCACGTGCTTCTACCGGCGAGCCTGAAAATATTCTTCCTTGATACTGAGTGGTGTTGTTCACACTCGCCCGGCACCTGACCGTGACAGTGCAGTCAGTGCTCTAACCGTGGCAATCAGGTTAGTCCCCAACGACATTATTCTCATTTCACGGCCGTGTCACTGGCTTATTTCAAAGTTTTATATTGATGAATGAGGAAGAACTTATTGATCAATTGCGCAATTTTCATGTGCTGTATCATCTGTCAACCCTAAGTACATGGACACAGATCTTATGAATAATATTATCATCATCTTGTACAGTTTCCAGCCCCAGGCTGGGTCAGTTTGGAACATAAGCCTCGCCACTTAGTCCTTTCTTCCCACCACCTCTCCGCTGTCACTCTGGTCCAGTCCTCGCCTCTCTTCTTGACAAATTCCTCCACTCCTTTCAGCCATCTATCTCTTGGTCTTCCCCTTGGCCGTTTCTTCTGCATCTGCATCTCATGTATCCTCTTGGGAATCTTCTTCTCTTCCATTCTCCTTAAGTGTCCATACCACCTCAGTCTTGATGTCTCAATCCTACCTTGCAAGAGCTCCTCTTTCACTATTTCCCTGACCTTTTCATTCCTCACCCTGTCTCTTCTTGTTACTCCGATCCTACTTCGTAGGAACTTCATTTCACTTGCCTGTATTCTGCTTATGTCTCTTTTCTTCATTATCCACGTTTCTGATGCATAGGTCAGTATTGGGATTTCTGTATAACACTTCCTTGCTTTTTTGTGGGACATCTTCATTCCACACTAAGCTCCTAATGCTTCTCAGAAATCATTCTGCTTGTCTGCCACGTTCCGTAATCTCTTTGTCATTTCTCCCATTTTCCTCCACTATACTTCCCAAGTACTTGAGACTTTCCACCTTCTTCAGCTCTCCACCTCCAAGTGTTATCCCACTCATTGATCTGTCCTTTTTCTTGGTCGTTAACAGGATCTCATATTTACTGATGTTGAACTTCCATCCGTACTCTCCCACTGTTTCTTCCAAAGCCTTCAGTTGCTCCTGAATTTCCTCCTCCTTGTTTCCCCAGACCATGAGATCATCTGCAAACACCATTGCTTTCATCTTATCTTCTCTTATCGTTCCTGCTACCCATGTCATTATCTCGTTCATAACCACAATAAAGAGAAGGGGTGACAGCGCACTACCCTGTTTCAGGCCACTCATTTGTCTGAACCAGTCTGTTTCTTCCTCTCCAACTTTCACACGACCCACACTTTCACAATACATCTCCTCCACACTGCCTACAATCCCTTTTTCCACTCCAATGTTTTCCATTGCTTCCCAAACCTTCTCCCTACACATACTATCATAGGCCTTTTCGATGTCCAGGAAAGCCATCAACTGATCCTCTCCAAATTCTTAGGGATGTTCCTGGAGCTGTCTCACTGAAAATATGAGATCCACTGTTGATCTCCTAGGTCTGAATCCACACTGCTCCTCTTTCAATTCTCTCTCCACTTTGGCTCGTGTTCTACTTTCTAATATCTTTTCATATATCTTGGCACAGTGTGGTATGAGTGTGACTCCCCTGTAATTTATGCACTCCTTTCTGCTTCCTTTCTTAAATATTGGGACAATTAATCCTTTCTTCCAATCTTCTGGGGTATTTTTCTCCTTCCATACCACCCTCATCACACGGTACAGCCACTGTTTCCCAACCTCCCCTGCTGCCTTCACCATTTTAACACTCACTTTGTCCACTTCCTCCTTTCATCTTGTCTATAGCCATTTCCAGTTCTCTCCAAGTCAGGTCCTTTTCCATTCCTGTGTTGTCTTCCTCCCTATGACCATTTGGATTCAGCAAATCCTCAAAGTACTCTTTGTTGTGTACCTCATTTCCGTTTTTGTCCACCATTACCACATCCTCTCGCAGACCTTTTCTCTTATTTTTGACCATCCCATAAAGTACTTTCTTATTTCCTCTGCTGTCTTCCTCCATCATCTCTGTCCACTTTACCATCCTCTTCTTCCTCTCCTCTGCGACAATCTTGTTTGCTTCTTTCTTCTTTATCTTATAAGCTTCCCTCGCTATATCAGTTCTTTCCTGGAACCACTCTCTGAAAGCATTGTTCTTCCTTCCCACAGCTTCTTTTATTCTCTCATTCCACCATGGTGTCTCTTTACACCGCTTTCTGTTGCTTGTTCTTCCACATACTGCCACTGCAGCTTCCACCATTGTATTTTTGAATTGCTTCCATTCCTCATCCGCTGTTTTAGGGTTGTCTGTTGGCATCCTTTCCCTTATTATCTTCTAGAATTCTTCCTCGACTTCTTTTTCCTTCAGTTTCTATACTTTGATTCTCCTTTCCTGGTTCTCTGTCCCCTTGCTATCCTTAACAACTTCCATTCTGTGGTCGCTATCTAAGGTCTCTAATGGTATTACCTTTATATCTCTAACACTTCTCTTCATTTTCCAGTCGTATAGCATGTAATCTACCAAAGATTTCTTTGTTAAATCACTGCTGTACCACGTTACCTTGTGGCTTTCTTTCTTCCGGAACCAGGAGTTGCCTACCACTAAACCGTTTCTCTTGCAAAAATCCAGCAACTTTCTCCCTTCTTCATTCCTGCTGCCCCATCCTTCTGCTCCTATTACATTTTCAAATCCTTGCCTTTCACTTCCTACATGTGCATTCAAATCTCCCATGACAATGATGCTCTGACCATTCAACTGCTGTTGTAGCTCCTCCTCAAAGTCTTCCTTCTCTTGAGCTGTACATCCAACTTGAGTGGCATATACCTGGGCTATCTCCAGGCTTCTTCCCTTTACAGTTACTCTGATCTTCATGATCCTGTCACTTATTCCCTTTACCTCTTCCTTCATTCCATCTCTCACAACTACTCTTACTCCGCTGCTCCTTCCTTCACTATTCCCACTCCAGTACAACCGGTACCCTTTCCTCAGTCCTCTACGACCTTCTCCTTTCCATCTTGTTTCTGCCAAACCCAGTACATCCAGCTTTCTTATCTTCATCACAGTGCACTTTGACGGACATAAGTCACACTGACATAAATGTTGGATTGTCTGCAGCTCTCCACAGTCACAGAGTGAAGAGTCGCTTGAGAAACCCCACTTCCGCAGATTTACTCTTGTTCTGCCTACTCCTGTACGGAGTCTGTTATGGGCTTTCAAAGTTGTCCACTTCTCCTGGTGTCCACATGGAAGACATTCCTTCGGCTCCATCCAGTTGGAAAGGTGGTTAGTTCTTTATTTCCACATCTTGATCCTAGCATTCTCTGCTTTCCCTTGAAGCTTAACTGTTGTGCGGAGAAAACACTTTCTAGATTTCAGCCTTCATGTGGCAGGATGGTATCCATAGAGGGGATGTGCTTCTGAAGTAGATGATTGGAGCCTCTCTTTGTTAGCAGCTACCTCCCTACGAATCTCACCAGGAGCAATACCAGATAGAAGTTGGATCTTCTCAATAGGTGTTGGTTTTAAGCATCCTGTAATGATTCTGCAACTTTCGTTGAGAGCGATATCGATATGCTTCGCATGGGCTGATCTGTACAAAACTGGGGAGGCATATTCGCCTGCAGAGTAGCATTTCTATGTGCTGATTGGCTGAAAACGACTTAGTGAATTTTGAATCTAAGAATGGCGGAAGTTCAATTGAATCTAGTGGATTTTGAAATTAACCCTAACTTTTGTCCGCCATTATCATAGGGAAAGAGCGTCTTTTGAAGGAAAATAATGTCACCAATGAGTTGCCCGCGTGCAAGTTCATATGAAGGCAACTTCATCTCATTCTTCATGTTCGATGGACTTGTCTATATATTTCGGCTCCTTGGAGAGCTTCCAAGTGAAAGTTGGTGTACACCAGGGATCCTCATTGTCCCCATTGCTCTTTATCCTAGTCATGGACACAATCACAAGAGAGCTGCAAAGGAGTGTTCCCTGGACTCTCTTATACGCAGATGATGTTGCACTTGCTGATACCACCAGAGGAGGATTGCAGCATCAGGTTGAAGTTTGGAACAGCCGTCTTTCGAAATACGGTCTCAGACTGAATAAGAAGAAGACCGAATACCTTGAAACCATCACAAGCAATGGCTCCATTCAAGTTGACGGAGAGACATTAACTAAGTCCGTAAGTTTCAGGTATCTAGGATCTCGCTTACAATCTGTTGGTGAGATAGGTGATGAAGTGCGAAGCAGGATAAACGCAGCTTGGATGAGATGGAGGGAAGTTACAGGTGTACTCTGCGACAGAAGGATGTCACTACATCTGAAATCCAAAATATATCGCATGATAGTACGTCCTGTTGCTTTGTATGGCGCTGAATGTCGACCAACTGACAGAGCTACAGAGCGCCAACTACACATCATGGAAATGCATATGCTCCGTTGGTCAATGGGAATCACACTCCTGGACCATGTAAGAAACGACATAATTCGCCAGCAAATGGGCATTTCACCCATCACTGAGAAGGCTCGGCAAAAACGTCTCCAATGGTACTGTCACGTCCTACGTGCTGCACCCGGAACAGTAGATGTGCTTGGAAATCAATGGGCAACGACCACGTGGGAGACCAAAACAGCGCTGGCACGATACGATAAATGCCGATATGAAGGTGCTCGGCCTAACACCTTATGATGCTCGCGATCGTAACAAGTGGCGAGCCAAGATCCGGACAGCGGACCCTGCTCCTGCGGGAAAACGCTAAGTAGAAGAAGAATATGTTAATTTATGACTATTTATAAATGAAACATGTATTGTAGTGGCAGTTACTTGTAAAGGGACTTTTAGTAATACTTGTAATAAACTAAAAATACGTAAATTTCAATTTCAATTCGCCAGTAATTACTTGGGTGTAATAGTTTGATCACAATATTTAATTTTATTAATGTAACCAAAGGTCATTTATTTTATATTCAGGGAAGGGATTTTGGAAGGAAATCGTAACACCATATTGCTTACGGTATAATAAGATACAAGCAAGATACTCTGTTGTCTTGAGTGTATAGTGGAGTGCTCTAAATAATAACTATGACGTCACACCAGCCACAATGCCCCAGATATGAGATTTAACGACATGAATGTACGGTGCCGCTAGAGCTCGGTGATATGCAAAGTGCAAAATAGAGATTAGCTCCTTCAGGAGAGCCATCGGGCTGAAGTATAAAGTATAAAAGTGTAGTTGGGCCATTGTTGTTTCTTCTATATATAAACCACCTGGCAGAATATGTTAAAACAGACGTCAGACTATTCTCTGACGACTGTG
Source organism: Meconema thalassinum (assembly GCA_946902985.2). Lineage (NCBI taxonomy): Eukaryota > Metazoa > Arthropoda > Insecta > Orthoptera > Tettigoniidae > Meconema > Meconema thalassinum. Next base: position 424,504,550 of record OX336388.2, on the reverse strand, counting down.
TAATATATAGAAAAGTCAATAGTCTAGTTGACGTATTGCTCCTCCAACAAGACTTGGAACTTGTAGAATGCTGGGTTATCCGAAATAACATGAGGATACGTGCAGAAAAAAGTAAATGTCTGTCTTTTGCTAACAGCAGAAAAGGGACACTACTTGATTATAAATTAGGAAACAAAATTATTCCTTGAGTGGAGTCATGCAGCTATCTCGGGATTGCCATGAATAAAAAGTTACACTGGGTTGAGAGCGTTGCTAATAAGGCGCAAAAGTCGTTATACTTCGTTATGAGAAACATGAAGGGTAGCAGTATTCAGGCCAAAGAATTGGCTTACAAAATGTCTTGTGAGACCAATTTGGAATACGCCACGAGTGGGTGGGAGCCCTATCAGTCAACTCTAACGAACAAATTGGAGATAGTGCAAAGGAAAGCTGCAAGATTCGTACTTGGCAAATTTTCCCAAACTGACAGTGTCTCTGACATGTTCAAGTCATAGGTTTGGGAATCCCTACACAGCAGAAGACATAAAAGAACACTCCGGGAGATGTACAAAGCATACACAGGGGAGCCGGCCTGGAATGAGCTGCGAAACAGAATGCATGAGCCAGATTATATGGGTAGGAGAGATCACGAATACAAAATTAGGCCCATCATTCATTTAGCTAAGTATTCTTTTATAAACAGGGGTATTCAAACGTGGAATGAGTTACCTGAAGAAGTCTTAGAACCTTTTCCTAACAGTTTAAACGTTTTCAAGAAGAAATTAAATGTTGCATTCAGGGAACACAGGGACATTATGGAGAGAAATTGAGATATAGGCTACGGCATCTAAATTACTTGTTACCGCCAGGTTATGTCTAACTGTAACAGTACCTATTAATAAAAATAATACCCAGCAAGTACGAACCAACTAAACCACATCTCATGGTACGAGGGGTATTCTTTAATGGGGGTATAATAATAATAATAATATCGTATGGCCTCGGCTTCCGGGTGCAAGCGTTGTCATTTAACGCCCATAGGGCAGCTTGTATGTCGAATTTTCTTGGTCCTTGAAACGCTATGAAAGTCAAGGAGGTTAGATATCTAAACTCCTTGGCACTATAGCGCATTCTAGTAGAGAAAGGAGGATTTTTTTGTGTTGGTGGTAAATCCCAAGATCAATTTTGCCATTTTGAACACGGCCTACTGAATTCAAATGTGTTCTTTAACATGGTAACAACGTATGACATGCCTGCTGTGATTTTTGTCGCCTTTCAAAAATCACTTATCACGGTCAGGAGCGAACCTTTTAATGGGGTGATTAAGCTTAAAGAGACCTAAAATAACTATTAATTTTGATGACGACGATGCTTGTTTTGTTTTAATTGGTGGAATAACGAGGTCATCCACCCCTAACTGTTAATTTTATGACTGTAAATCTTGTACAACAATTATGCACATTCCCAAGGAAACGCAGATGTGATTTTTATCATAAACAAATGTCTAAATTTACATATTATATTTATAACCAGGGAACTGATTTATAATTATTTACTAATAATTAATGAAATATGTAGGCTACATATACAGGGACTTTATATTTGCTTGTCTAGGACATTCTCACTCAAGTGCTCCGCCAGTGACGCCTCAGTTGCCGGCTGCCGTGCGTGCGTATGTACGGCAGAATACGGTGCTGAAAATCAGTATCATGCATTTTTACTCACCATGCTTACAGTAGATGCTGGAAATGTTTCCCATCCGCTGCCAAACATAATCGGCACCTAATTATGAAGTTTCCGGTTACTCCGGTCAATTTAGCTTCAGTAAGGAAATAACGACCTTTGCGTCCATTTTTATCATTTACTGAACCTGTACGTTCGAATCTCTTAGCCAGTTATTTAATTGTGATTGTGTATAGTGCTGTAATGCCTTATGTGAAATATTCGTTTCTTGAACGTGTATAACTGCACAATACGTACATAAAGTGCAGGGAATAGTGCGCTAGAACAAGACAAAAGTTTCGAGTGAAATTTCCAGGGAGACCCATTCCTATAAATTGGACAATAAAACAGCTGGCTAATTTTAGATTCAAACATACAAGTTCAGTAAACAATAAAAATAGACTTTAAGCTCGTTATTTCCTTACTGAAGCTAAATTAACCCGATTAACCAGAAACTTCATAAGAATATGCCGATTATGTTTGGAAGCGCATGGGGAACATTTTCAGCATCTACTGTAAGCATGGTGAGTAAAAATGCATGATACTCATTTTAAGCACCGTATTCTGCCGTACATACGCGCACGCGGCAGCCGGCAACTGAGCCATCACTGGCGGAGCCCGTGAGCGAGAATGTCCTTGCCAAGCAAATATAAACAGAGATTCACAAAAGATATAATTTCTATTTTAATATCCAAATTCAAAGAAGTTAAACAAAGTAGATCTACTTGAAACGTAACGTTGCACTTCACATATATAATATCAGTATGATTTTTGAAGAATACTCAGTCTTTTATTCTCTGTTATCAAAACAATGGATTACAAAATGTTCTTTTAAGTGCTGGAAAGTGAATCTTCTGCTATTGTCTCTTTAGGACAGATTTATATTGACTGAAACTGAGTTCAAGATCAGAAGAGGTAATATTTGAACTTCACAATGCCTGCTGGGGTTAACTTTACACTTAAATCTCCACACATACTGTAATTGCAGCAACCATTCCCATTGCTTCATATCCAGGGTTCATTGAAAATACAGTGTCCATCTTCATTTCTTCCACATCTGGAACCTGTAGCACAATTTATTTTTTTAAATATAGATCTTTAACTTGTTTCTCGATTATTGACAGGCTGCTAATTTACTGCCGGCCGCCTGGTATTGAGGTAGCGTGGCTGCCTCTCACCCGGAGGCCCCGGGTTCGATTCCCGGCTCCATCAGGAATTTTAGAAACTGACGTGAGTGCTGGAACGGGGGTGCACTCAGCCTTGTGAGGACAATTGAGTAGCTGTCTGACAGTGAGGCAGCGCCCCGATCACGACAACCAAGATTAACGGCCAAGGGGCCCCGATGCGCTGACCACGCTTCACCCCAATATCTGCAGGCCAAATGGCTGGGCAGCGGTCGCTTGGTAGGCCTATGCCCTTCATGGGCTGTATTGCCAGGGGTTAATAGCTAATTTACTAGAATGTAATAATTTCTAGCCGAAATACGGACTATATTGATTTTAATGACTAAGAATATGGAGCATATGAGCTAAACTTCCAAATATTAAAAAATGTGGAAAACATATACTCCACTTTTCAACTCCACATGCCATGATTCGTAAAGATAATACAAAATATCAATAAGTTCAGCTTCCTAAATAGATATGTATTTACATAGAAATCTATTCTCTGATAACTATTTTATCCCGTTTTCACAATTCTCCCTTGCTTTGAGCTGTCTTTCTCCATTTACCTCATATCTGTCATGTTATTGGAATGTTTTATGTTTTCGTTTCTTAAAGTGCATATTAACATTCAGACCAATACTGATTTAATTAGTAATTTAATATCAAAGTACAACTTGACAACCTTTGAAACAGTTTCACTTCACACAAATTAACAGTAGCTCAGTTATTTTTTTTTAATAATGAAATTGGTGTCATATTTTTTAAAGAGCTACTTACTCAATTTCGGCTTTGGTGGTGCCTTTCTTTTAGACAATGACCGCTTCCTTTCCAATTCCCGCTCTGAAATAGAGAACACACAAATTATCACAACAGCCACAATCTGGTCACTTTCACGCAGTGCTGATGACCGCAACGTCTTACATTCTTACACGAAACAAGCAATTTATTTTTCTTTAATACATGTTGTATTAAATTCAATACTTACGAGAGTTAGGCCTACTGACTTAACGGGCACAATATGACAATAATATACGAGGTGCATCCAGAAAGTAAATTTCCCTATTTAAAGAAAAAGATGACATACCGGGTCTTTCTTATAAAGTAAGAACGGAGAGCGGCGGTTTTGTTATCCGCTGCTGCAGTGGCCTTGGTCGAGATTGTGGCGCGCTACGGCCCCCTTGCTGTAGTATTGAAAGCGCACGCATAGTATATACTTGACCTTGCAATAAGCGTGCAGGTGTTCAGTCACCAGTCTGAACCTCAGATGCTAACATGGTGAGACAGTTATCATTACAACATCGTATTTTTGTATGTAAAACTTATTTTAAGTACGAGTCGGCTCGGCGGGTACGTGATGCATTTGTTGAGCAATTTCCTGATGAAGTGCCACCTTCACTAGTACAGATTCACGTAATTGTATTGACACTACTGGCTCAGTGGTCAATAAAAAAACATAAAATAAAAGATCGGAAACATTACAGTGGCGGAATTCACTCGCGTCAGCCAGAATGTGGTTACGAGATACAATGCCTGTATAACCCAGGAAGGACGACACTGCCAGCATTTTTATAAGGTAATATTTCATACAGGATTGTACACACGCTTACAGCAGGGGCCATGGTGCGCCACAAGCTCGGCCAAGGCAACCGCAGCAGCGGATAACAAAACCGCCGCTTGGCGTTCTTACTTTATATGCAAGACCCTGTAGTTATACGCCATACTTTATTGGCAACAGGTACAGCAATGTGTCGGCTATTTTTCGACATATAGTTAGTTATTGTTGTTTTAAGGGGCGGAACTACGAGGTCATCTGCCCCTGACATAGACACCAAACGAATTGCGATACTTGTCATAGCGTGGTATCAACTTTTGTAGTCCTGTGTCATAGAAGTTTGCCGCCTGTGAATGGAACCAACGTGTGACAGTCGTCTTCAGCTCTTCGTCGTTGTGAAAACACTCCCCGGAGCAAAATCAGGACTATATGGTGGGTGGTCAAGCACCTCCCTGCCGAACTCCTGCAGAACAGTTGTTGTGTGCCGAGCCGTATGTGGACGAGCATTGTCGTGGAGCAGCACAACACGCCTCTTGTTTTGTATGGCACGTCGCAATTTTCGCAGTGTTTCACAGTGTTTCGCATGCAGCGAGAGAAGGAATTAGAGCCGCCATTTCGGGCCACTGCTGCCGCGCTATTGGCGCCAGGCGGGACCTGTCCTGCTGGCATATGCTTGCTAAGTCTTAGATCTGTTACGCATGCACAAATATCCCGCCTTAATGCGTTTACATTACCAGAAAAAGAATAGGGAAACTTACTTTCTGGACGCACCTCGTACAATTATACGAATTAAATCAAAATACAATCGATCACCATGGAGTGTAGTCAAGTGGTTAATATTATTAGCTGTCGCCCCTGAGACCCGGTTTCGACTCGCGGTCATGACTAGAAGTGTAATTCTGGTCTGAGGAAATAACGGGCTGCATTCAGCCTCGTGAAGCAACACTGAGAAGAGAAGGGTGCAGTTCCTATTGATGTTGTCGTTAAATTGTTTTAGGGTTAGGGATATCTTGGTCATCACACATGTACTTGGGTGTTTGTGTACAATTTGTCTGACCACCGGTGATTCTGTTATCACTGTAGTAGAAAGTGTAGTTGTAATTATTAGGGTCGGATATAGGGTTATTATAGTTGTTGATTAATTTAGGGGCTTTGCGACATCGTGGTCATGTATCCCCGTGTACTTTGGGTGTGTGTAGAATCTGTCAGATAACCGGTGTTAATTGTGATGACTGTATTATTGTGTGTTGTCTGTTAGGTAGATTTCATTAGAAAGCTAACTACTGCAATGGTTACCATGTTTCGACTTCCGGAAAGTTTCGACATATCTTCGCGTTCCACATCCCCTAGACCCCAAAACCACCGTCAGTTCAAAATTTCATATATAATTTATGTATATGTATATATCACTTTCTTGTGGACACGATAACTACCGCAATTTTGCACCAATCTCTTTTAATTTTCTAGATAATATGTATCCCTTTAAAATCTTGGTTGAGTTCGTCAATGGGCACAATCAGTCGAAGGGGGTGAAAATGGGGGGCTTTTTTTGTGATAAAGTGATATATCGTTATATCTCTCTTAATATGTGAAATATCGAATCCATTCAAAGTTCATACTATGTGTCGGATAAGGCCCTAAAAGTTATGTCTGAAAAGTTTTTGATAGCACCAACCATTGACCAAAGGGGTGGGAAAAAGTTTTTTTTCTTTTTCGGGAAACATTAATCATATCTCTCTTAATAGGCACAATATCAAAACCGCACAAAATGGACAATATTTCCCCAATAATTACCTAAAACGTTTGTCTGAAAGAATTTTTGATATGGCCCACCATTACTCCAAGGGATGAGCAAAATTATTTCGGAATTAGAAGAAAATGCCAAGAGCCATCAGAGGTTGCCATGATAACGCTACTAAATTGATGAGGGATGAGCCATCAGAGGTTGCCGTAACAACGCCATTGCACGAGATCACATTCAGTTTTCCATCTGACTCTGTGGGAAGCGGCTTCCGTGACGTAACTGGTAGCATGCTGAACTTCTATGCCCAAGGTCGCGGGTTCAAAGCCGGCCGAAGTCGTCGGATTTTCTAAGAGCGCTAAAAATTCCTCAGTGTGATTTTCTTCGGAGGGGATGCTCCAACGTCCGTTGCGAGTTGCTGGTTGTGGTGGCATCTAGTAGCCATGTTCAAAGCTAGGTGTCGTTGTCGGTAGTATGTGGTAGAAAAATTAGGAACTACAACTTGAAATTGACCGTCTGCAGTCCTTACCTGAATTACAGACTGATACGGTCATCACAATTAACACCGTTTATCAGCCTGGAAAAAGGGAATAATATTGCCAATATTCAAGAAAGGAGACAGGAAGGTGTGTGGTAACTACCGAGGAATCACCATCATCTCGCATGTTGCCAAAGTAATGGAAAGAATCCTAGAAAAAAGAATTAGAGTAAAGGTAGACAGCCAAATAGAGGAGGAGCCGTTTGGATTTAGAGGGGGCACGTCAACAGTGGAACCCATTTTCATTCTGAGACAGAACATTGAAAAGAGTTGGGAATATGGGAAGGATATGGTAATGACTTTTATTGATCTAGAAAAGGCCTATGATTGCATCCCTAGAACAAAAGTTTGGGAAAGCTTAACAAAAAGGGGGATAGGCAAGGAACTGAGGGACATGATAAAAGGAATGTGCATGGAGTGCTACAGTAGTGTGAAGACTAGAGTCGGGACATCGGAATGGTTTAAAAATTAAAATTGACACTGGACTAAAGCAAGGAAGTGTGTTGTCACCATTATTTTTCGTAATGGTGATGGACGACATCATGAAGGCAGCAATGAAAGAATATAGTAGGGTAAAGATGAAGGTAATGTTGTTTGCAGACGACGTTGTGCTCTGGGGCGAGGATGAGATGGAGGTACAAGAACAGTTAGACGTAATAAATGAAAAGATTGAGCAATGGGGATTGAAGATAAATGTGGAGAAGAGTAAAACCGTGGTGATGAGTAGAGATAAGAAAGAAGGAAAAGGAGTAATCAAAGTAGGAGATAAGGAATTGGAAGTAGTGAAACACTTCAAATACTTGGGAAGTGAACTGACTGAAGATGGAAGACTAGATTTGGAAATTAGCAGAAGAATACAACTCGGGAGTGCTTTCTACCAACAGGTACGGGGACTAGTATGGAACAAGAATATACCAATTAAGGCTAAAGAAGTTATGTACAAAGCATATTATGTTCCTATAATGACATATGCAGCGGAAACTTGGACAATGACCACGAGGGATGAGAGCAGAGTACAAGCAGCTGAGATGAGATTCCTGAGAAGTATGGTCCAGAAAACGAGGTGGGACAGAGTGAGAAATGAAGATATACAGAAAGAACTGGGAGTACAGAAACTAAATGACAAACTGGAGCAAAACAGATTGAGATGGTTTGGACATGTCAAACGGATGAATGAAGTAAGGCTACCAAGACGAGCACTGGAACGACGGATGACAGGGAAGAGAGGACGAGGAAGACCAAGAATGCGTTGGATGGACTCGGTGGAGAATAGTGTTAGAAAACGGAACCTGGATTGGAACACTGTGTCGGAGGAGGAATGGTGGAACGACAGAGCAAAGTGGAGAGGAACCATATTTGCCCCCACCCAGTGTCAACTGGAAAAGGGGAAATGAAGATGATGATCAGACAGATTCTACACACTCCCAAAGTACACGGGGCTACATGACCGCGTTGTCGCAACCCCTTAACTGAGGAACCAACCAACAATCCTAGTTGGCCGTGGTACAAACTCAACAAACCATGTATCTAACAATGAGCGCGTAACCATAGCGATTCTACATTATCATAACTAATAGTGCAGGAATATTAGACAGAATTTGGGCAAAGTGAGGAAAATTAGTTTATCAAGCTAAAAATTGGTGGAGAGGTTCCTTGAATAGCCTGGATCAAAATACTAAAAGTCCCAAAAAATCCCTCATGGGGAACATGCCGCCATCTTGGAAAAATGGCCGCCATCGTGGATTTCATATCCAGCATCACATTGAACGTCATAACTCGGTACCTAAGGATATTAGGGACATGCGGTTTGGTCAGGATAACTTACCAGAATGCAGGCTATCATTTTGATACTACTTAACCTAGATAAAAATCGAAATAGTTATTATAAATCACTTAAACAAACACTCATAGGGTAGCGTTAAACGCCATCTTGAAGTTCAATGTCGATTTTTCACCTTTTACAGTCATGGGATTGAAAACGTACCGAAATAAATGTTGTTAAACACATAAAAACGCACAAGAATATGTAATCAGCACTTTCGTAAACCAAAAATTACGGGTGTGAGAAGTTTTCAAACATGCGCATGCAACTCGAGGAGCGGCGCGCCGAGGAGGGGGGGGGGGCTTCACAAAGCCGGTGCAACTGGTGATGTAAACATATTCTGTAGGCGCAACTATGCCGCTTTTTTAATGATAAGTAAAATGTTGACACTTTTATATAGAATGATAGCATCTTATAACCTAATAAATAATAATAATAAAAAACAATAACTGCATTTGCATTGTGTTCAGAAGATGCTGCCTTTCCTGCACGCTGGTGGGCATATGAACTATGCGAAGTCTGCCCACGTCTATCTACAGCAAATGGCGAACCTGGAGATGACCATGGCAACCAGAGATTTCGAGAAGTTTGTGGAAAGAGGATTATTTACCGTGCGTAGTTCATCAACTTTATGGAGTGGAATTTGGTCTGATCAAGTCCTGATGAAGAATTTTAAGATAACAGGAGGGTTGACTCGAGGGCATGGTATATCTGAGGCTATCCTTGCACGCTGGATACATGCAATGCCAGCTTCAATGAAGATGGTGGAAGCTTTGGAATCCTTTGCTGGCGTGAACACGAGCACGTCCCAGCAACACGTGGAACTTGGGCAAGTTTGCCAAAGGGGAGACTTCAAGCATCTCGAAAATTTCACAGAATGGCTACGTATACATTCTCCTTTCAACAAACCTCAAGATATTTTGTTGTCCGTATTAACTGGTGTTATAGGTGACGAAACGATGACCTGCGACTGAGCTTGGGAGATAGGAACCGCGACTTTGAAGAAACTGGAAGGTAAATCGTTCGCCGAAGTTAAACTCCAACGAAAGGACAAAGTTGTCACTCTTGCAGCAATGAGCAATGTCGTTGTTGTACGAGGTGAGACCGTACCTGTAAATCCGAACCAGCAGTTTCATCGGATTACGTGTGTCGCTTGCAATGAAGAGGACTTGAATCTTGCTTTGAATACCAGTTGGCTTTATTGCCACCAGCGCTGTTCGATGCTTCAACTATCAGAAAAGGTACAAAATCAACTTTACGGACAGAGATAGAGAAGTGGTGTGCACCAATGACCTGTCTTCCCGAAGACGTTACCTACGTGTTTGATGGTGGAGATCTCCTGCACCGGGTGGTATGGCCGAAATCGGGAACCTTCGATAATGTTTGTAAGAACTACATTTCGTACATCAAGGCGAACTATCAAGGGAAAGCTATTGTAGTGCTCGACGGCTATTCTGAAAGTATCACGAAAGACGTGGAGCACATGAGACGACGTGCCAAGACGTCATCTTCTGAAGTTTTGGTGGATTTGGAAGTGCAAATGGTCTCGTCGCAGCATCAGTTCCTAGCCAACACTTCAAACAAATCAAGATTCGTCGCACTTTTAGGTCGTTGTTTCGAAGAAAAGGGGATTCCAGCTATTCATGCCAAGTCTGATGCTGATCGTCTCGTCGTGACAACAGCGATCAAGGAAGGAGAGAAGGGAGGTCATGTGGCAATTGTTGGAGATGATACCGATTTGTTGTACTTCTTTCGAGCCTTACAGAACTCGATAGAAACGTCTATATGCTGTTGCCACCATCAAAATCCCATCCGAAGAAACTCTTTGGCTCTACGGAATTGCAGAAGGCTCTTGGGGACATGACCGACAATCTTCTCTTCCACCATGCCATGTCCGGTTGCGACACAACTTCGGCTCCCTACAGGAAGGGGAAAGTACACGCGTTCAAGACTTTAAACAATGACCCAGGTCTTCGCCATAGAGTTGCTGTTTTAACAGTGCAGACGCTGCAGTGGAAGAGATCGTGAAGGCAGGAGAAGAATTCTTCGTAGCGTTATACGGAGGTAGAACTACAGATAGACTAGTCTAAACAAGACAAGGTATAGTCAGTACCAGACCATTGCCAAACGACGTCTCCATGCAGACTTCGACCTCCCAAGTCTTCCACCAACATCAGCAGCATCTCGACAGCAAAGCCTAAGAGTTTACCACCAAGTGCAGGAATGGCGCGGAATCTCTCTTCCACCTACAGAGTGGGGATGGAAGAACAGAATCGGCAAATTTTTACCGATTCCAACAGAATCTCCTCCCGCACCAGACTTCCTCCTAAACCTCATCAGCTGTGAGTGCAAGACAGGATGCGGCAGCATATCTTGCGGTTGCCGAAGACAAGGTCTCTCCTGTTCAGCAATTTGCAGCAATTTCACTAGTGATGGTTGTTCTAACAAGCCAGAGCCAGATACTCTTGGCGATATGGCGAGTGAGGAACAGGAGGACAACCCCGAAGAATTTCCATGCAGATCCTCGCCACCTCTTCGCCGCAGAGTCGACTCTTCTGAAAGTTCAACCTTACCAAAGAAAAAGCGTCAAGATTAAGGCAAGTGTCACTTTTTTTTACCAACACATGACCAATATTAAACGCGTACGACATAATTAATAGTTAGCCTTAATCCTTTACAGGCACACCGCACTACAGCGTCCCGTGGCAGCAGAATCTCCTCTTTTCCGTGTTTGTACAAAAGAAATTGTAATGTGCTTAAACGTTAGTGTGTTTATGGTGTGGTATAAGATAGCAAATAAGCAAATAGCTGCTTAATTTGTTTTCCAATAGCAACGTTTATCTTTCCTTTTCTATATAATTAGAATATACGAAGCTAAGAAAGAGAGTTTTAAAGCGCAAAGTTACTGTATTAACAAATTAAATATTGCTTTTTATTATTTATTAGGTTATAAGATGCTATCATTCAATATAAAAGTGTCAACATTTTACTTATCATTAAAAAAGCGGCATAGTTGCGCCTACAGAATATGTTTACATCACCAGTTCCACCGGCTTTGTGAAGCCCCCCTCCTCGGCGCGCCGCTCCTCGAGTTGCATGAGCATGTTTGACAACTTCTCACACCCGTAATTTTTTGTTTACGAAAGTGCTGATTACATATTCTTGTGCATTTTTATGTGCTTAACAACATTTATTTCAGTACCTTTTTCAATCCCATGACAGTACAAGGTGAAAAATAGACACTGAACCACAAGATGGCGTTTAACGCTACCCTATGAGTGTTTGTTTAAGTGATTTATAATAACTATTTCGATTTTTATCTAGGTTAAATAGTGTCAAAATGATAGCCTGCATTCTGGTAAGTCATCCTGACCAAATCGCATGTCCCCATCACCCTTAGGTACCGAGGTATGATGGATACGAAATCCATGATGGCGGCCATTTTTCCAAGATGGCGGCATGTTCCCCATGAGGGATTTTTTGGGACTTTCAGTATTTTGATTCAGGCTATTCAAGGAACCTCTCCACCAATATTTAGCTTGATAAACTAATTTTCCACACTTTACCCTATTCCTCTTACACTATAATTCCATTGCGAGGGATTTGAAGCTGTATCATAAATGACATGCCGCCGGTGTAAATTGCCAGAATGTGCACACCATCGAAATTCTTATCAAATACAGTATAATAGGCTACTTATCCCACATGTGCGGATGAATGACCAAGAGATAACCCAATCATCGAGCAACGCTACGGTGAATTTCCAGGTTAAACTTCCAACTTGCTTGATCTGATCCACGTCTATTAGGATTCATGCTAGCGAATGGCTATGGCATTTCCTGAATTTCAGATCAAAGTACGCTAACTACAGTAGATCATCGTGTAAGTCATCCCGGACATCCTCATGTGTCTTGTCGAATCTTCTGTTGCTCTACCGTACAAGAATCAACTGACCTCTGTGCCTCATAGATTCAACACTCAATATCGCCAACCGCAGTGACGGAGAGTACAAGTCATGAGCATCTTCTGTGTGGTAGTATTGAACTAAGGACCAGTAAGTGTTTTGAGAATCGGTAAGTGTCTAGTTTATTAACAGATATCATGTGTGTCTGGTGGTTAGAGTGAGAGCACATAATCACAGAGCAGTCTCGGTCACTGGTATCAGGAGCACAGCCATGTCAGTGAGGAGGTTACGTTCCCATAACTGGACCCCCATTGGCTGTGAGACTGCTGTATCCTTCAATACCCTCCCATTCATGTGTGTCTAATGGGGAGTTTGTGTGTGTGTGTATATGAGAGAGAGTGGGATCATCATCAAAGTGTAGTCTCGGTCGCAGGTATCTGGTATCAGGAGCACAGCCATGTCAATGAGGAGGTTACGTACCCATAACTGGACCTCCTTTGGCTGTGAGACTACTTTATCCTTCAATACCCTCCCCATCATGTGTGTGTGTGTGAACTAATATAGTATTGTTGTAACCCTACTGACTAAATCAAGAGCATTCCCATTTGTTTTAGCAAGCGCTGGTCGCTTAACAATCAACTCTGAGACATGTCTGAATACAAAAAAGAACACGAAGAGGGAGATAAAATAAATATATCAATTCTAACAGTATCATAAACACTACTGGAACACTATTGCCGAGGTGAAGCAACGGCAACAATGTTCGTAGTACATATGGCACGCAATAATACTGAAATGGTTGAAATATTTTGAAACATAAGAAAATGATAGCTTCGCTCAAATTATAATAATCGAAGGAGCGTTTATCTCTTATGTTTTATTAAAGGCAGTCGATGGAGACCAACTGGTGCCTTGTATTAAGTCTGATTGAACATGTAGGCCTATAGTGATTATTAACTTCTATAACGAGAGAACCAGAGAATATTCACCATACCAAAAGTGGATGGACGACGAGTCACCAGTGGAAACACTCAATGGTTACTATCAGTTCACAACGAAATAGGTGCAGTGTTGCTGAATGTTACTGTGGACCAGAACCTAACATGAGGGTCATTTATTATTATACAGAGGAATCGTGGACTAGGCCTACCGGGGAAACCACGTTAAAAAAACGCGCTATGTACTCTACCTCATGGTGGTGTGGAAACGAGTATTCAGCCAGACCGACCCTCACTTAAGATCGCCTTATGAATGACAAGAATTCAGTCTAACACCGTATCCTGAGTGTGGATCTTCTCTCCACACTCACTCCAGGTAAATGCTGGGATAGTACCTCATTTCATATCCCTGGGCTCCTACTCTTTTCCCAACTCTATAAATAAAGTCATACACAGTACTACAGTCACCACGGAAACACAAGTTATCAACCAAATTGAGCACCCAACCAAGTGTACGGGGGTGATGACCAAGATGCCCCAAGGCCCTAAAACGAATTAACTAACAACAGACAACAAATACATTTTTCAACATTTCTTAATAACTTCGCCAGACATATTCCAAAGCTTTTCTCTACTATACCTAGCAAATAAATGGTTTGTTGGTTGTTTGGTTCCTCAGTTTAGGGGCTGCGACAACGCGGTCATGTAGCCCCGTGTACTTTGGGTGTGTGTAGAATCTGTCTGATAACTGGTGTTAATTGTGATGACTGTATTAGTGTGTGTTATCTGTTTTCAATAAGTAAGGACTGCAGACATTGACTTTTTTCAAGTAGTTCCTACTCTTGCCGCCAAACCCCACCGTCAACGACTACTAGTTCATAACTTGGTTACCAGATGCCATCGCAGTCGGCTCCTGGTTCACAAAGGTGTAATTAGTGGAAGGTTCTTTAACATGCCATAAATCTATGACATGGGACCGCCGGCTTAACTTCCCCTCCGAAGGAAGGCATACTGAGGGATTTCTAACGCTCTTAAAAATCCGATGACTTCGGCCGGGTTTGAACCAGCGATCTTGGGCATAGTAGCTCAGCATACTACCAACTACGCCACCAAAGCCGCCTAGCAAATACACATCAAGAATTTTTATAACCTAACTGATTCAACAAACACTACATATTTTCACATACACATCTCTTCATTTCTACGCTGTTTTTCAAGACAATTTTTAGGTAGATTTCATTAGAAAGCTAACTATTGCATTGGACACCATGTTTCGACTTCCTGAAAATTTCGATATATCTTCGCGTTTCTCATCCCCTAAACCCCAAAACCACCGTCTGTTCAAAAGTTTATATATAATTTATGTAAATATATGTATATATATATATAGCCTATCACTTTCTTGTGGACACGATGGGCCTAACTACCGCAATTTTGCACAAATCACTTTTAATTCTTTACATAATATGTATCCCTTTAAAATCTCGGTCGAGTTCGTTAAAGGGCACAATCGGCTGAAGGGGGTGAAAATGGAGGCCTTTTTTTTTTCTCGAAAAAGTGAAATATCGCTAAAACTGTCTTCATATGTGAAATATCAAATCCATTCAAAGTTCATACTATGTGTCGGATAAGGCCAAAAAATTAATGTTTGAAAAGTTTTTGATAGCACCAACCATTGACCAAAGGGGTGGGAAAAAGTGGGTTTTTCGGGAAACATTAATCATATCTCTCTTAATAGGCACAATATCAAAACCGTAGAAAATGGACAATATTCCCCTAATTATGACCTAAAACGTTTGTCTGAAATAATGTTTCATATGACCCACTATTACGCCAAGGGATGAGCAAAATGGTTGGTTGGTTCCTCAGTTTAGAGGCTGCGACAACGCGGTCATGATTTCGGAATTAGAAGAAAATGCCAAGAGCCATCAGAAGTTGCCATGACAACGCTACTAAATTGATGAGGGATGAGCCATCAGAGGTTGCCATGACAACGCCATCGCACGAGAAAACATTCAGTTTCCCGTCTGACTCTGTGGGAAGCGGCTTCGGTGACGTAACTGGTAGCATGCTCGACTTCTATGCCCAAGGTCGCGGGTTCAAAGTCGGCCGAAGTCGTCGTATTTTCTAAGAGTGCTAAAAACCCTCAGTATGCTTTTCTTTGGAGGTGAAGTTCCAACGTCCGTTGCGATTTGCATTGGCATCTAGTAGCTAGTTCACAGCTAGGTGTCGTTAACGGTAGTATTTGGTAGCAAAATTAGGAACTACTAGTTGAAATTGACCGTCTGCAGTCTTTACTTGAATTACAGACTGATACTGTCATCACAATTAACACCGTTTATCAGACTACTCACACCCAAAGTACACGTGGTTACATGACCGCGTTGTCACAGCCCCTAAACTGAGGAACCAACCAACATCTCTACGGGAGATAAAATTTTGCGTGAAGAAGTAACAGACCGTTCGATAGTTACACATCAGTGTCGAAACCTTGCATAAGGACAGTGTGACCACAAGTATAATAAAAATGGACCCCAAATGACGAGAAGGTTACCGTCCCCATAATACAATAAAAAATAAAATATGCATAAATAGACGAAAAACAAAGTTAATTAAGCTCCAATTGTAAAATACTTTCTCGCAATGAGATCTGATCCTTCTGCGAAAACCTGCATATTCTGCCTATTTTCGCCAATCCCCAATTTACCCGGTGAAATCTACATCCGCCTTCCGGCGTGCCGAAAGGTTTTTTTTAAAATTCAAGTAAGGACTGTAGACGATAATTTCAAGTAGTTCCTACTTTCGCTATCAAATGCTAACGTCCATGACACCTAGCTGTGAACTTCGCTACTAGTAGATGCCTTCGCTACTAACGTCCGGGACGAACGTTAGAACTTAAGAGCATTAGTCAAACCTAACCTACAAATTTTGGCTTCACACATGTGTAGTTAGTGGAAGGTTCTTTCTCATGCCATAAAACTATGACATAGGACCGCCGGCTTTACTTCCCCACCGAAGGATGGCACACTGTGGGATTTTTAACGCTCTTAAGAAATCCGACGACTTCGGCCGGGTTTGAACCCGTGGCCGTGGGCATAGAAGCTCAGCATGCTACCAACTACGCCACCGAAGCCGCCACAGTGCAAGTCTGTACCATTATCTCTGTGAAAACAGATTGAGTCACACAGCAGACAGCTTGTAGTTCATACACCTACCGCCGACAAGGATTCGTCATACGTGTAATACAAATATTACAATAACACAGGTTATCAGAGAAATTTTACAATCTGAAGCCTCCGTGGCTTAGGCGGCAGCACGCCGGCCTCTCACCGCTGGGTCCGTGGTTCAAATCCCGGTCACTCCATGTGAGACCTGTGCTGGACAAAACGGAGGCAGACAGGTTTTTCTCCGGGTACTCCGGTTTTCCCTGTCAAAATTTCATTCCAGCAACACTCTCCACTATCATTTCATTTCATGTCATTCATTTAATCATTGCCCCAGGGGAGTGCGTCAGGCCTCGGCAGCCGGCACAGTTCATATCCTCGCCGCTAGATGGGGGCTTCATTCATTCCATTCCTGACCCGGTCGGAGACTGGAAGCAGGCTGTGGATTTTCATTTTCATCAGAGAAATTTTACACCCTGGAAATTCCAACTCTCAGGCAAAATCCATTATATTGACGACCACCTCATGGTGTAGTGGCTAGCATTCTTTGCTGTCAATCCAGTGGCCCCGGTTCGATTCGCGGCTCTGCCAAGAAATTTTAATTCTGGTCTCAGGACTGGAACGAGTTACACTCAGTCTCATGAGGCAAAACTGAGAAGAGAAGGGTTCGATTCCCAACTCAATCATCTTGGAAGCGGTTTTTAGTGGTTTCCCACTTATACTCCAGGCAAATGCCGGGTTAATTCCTAACTTAAGGCCACGGCTGCCTCCTTTCCAATCATCACCTGAATTACAAATACACACATGAATACAGTCATCACAGTAATATTATACGAAGTTCACACACCACACGGGGCTACATGGCCACGATGTCACTAAGTCCCTAAATGAATCAACAACAAACATTCTATTGACAGAGTCGGGAATCGAAACCGGACCTCAGGGGAGACGGATAGTAATGCTAGCGAATACACCACAAGGTAGTTCAAGATGTATATCATCTGAACTAAAGCAACAACAAGTCTAATTTTCCGCACTGTTAAGATGTTCACTCCAACTGGAACTGTGATGTCGCTGGCCGCCCAAGGCCACCAACAATCCTGACAGCTGTTATTTTAATTACAAGTGGAAGAGGGGGGAGGTGAATGCTAATGACACGCGCGGCTCCATAACGAACTCAATTCTCGTCTCGGTCTTGTTATTATTAACCTCGTACTCTGATCTCTTGATTTGAAGAAAGTCTTGAACGCACGATCCGCGAGGGGGTTACAGATCTCGGGGTGTGTTAAATCGGGCACCACAACGATGGCGAGAAACTACGGAAAGTAATTGTTGTGGTCGTTGTTTTTGCAATTAAATCAAAAGAATTTAAAGGAAATCATACAAATCTGAAGAGGCATATGAAACATTTGCTCAGGAAAAACAAAATTAAAATTAAAAATATAATTATTAGTTGAGTCTACAAGTTTATACACACACAAATTCAATTATCCTTCGTATTCATAATTTTTAGTACATGAAGCATATACCAGTACTTACAGGCCGGACGTTTGTTTTAGACGAGTGAAAACTCTTAATGGAAGCCTGGAGGCGAGTTACTACAGTACCTGTGTTGTTATCAGCTGCCCCAAGCGGTCCGATGATTGACAAAGCTGTTTCACACTGCTGCTGAAGTACAGTCATTGGCAAATATAATGACGTTCTGTTCGTAACTACGTAACGTGTACTTCCGCGTCACACAACACTTCGACGTGGACTGTACTGTCTGCTCAAGTCTGGAATTCCATTACATCAGATCGGTGGTGACAAGTGTGATGCGATAGGGCGAGAGAGTGAGTGTGTGTAGGCTCACCCGCAGGCTTCAAAGTCAAGGGCAATCGTCTAAATCAAACGTCCGGCCTGTACAATAGAACGTGCTATTCGACCATTTTACAATCGTAATCAATGATAGACTACCTTTATGTATGCCACACACAATGTTGTACATATGTGATTGCTCTTCCTGTGCTGTATGAATTTGATATCCTGTCTTTATCATATTGTAATAATATTATTTATTAATTGTAAATTTATTTATTTATTTATCTATCTATCTATCTATCTATCTATCTATCGTATGGCTTTTAGTGCCGGGAGTGTCCGAGGACATGTTCGGCTTGCCTGAGTCTGTAACTGCTTCCAGCGGACACCACTAGGGTGGGCTACAAGTTCCGTTCAATTTCAAGTAGTTCCAACTTTCGCTACCAGATATCAATGATACCTAGTGGTGAACGTTGGAACTTTGATAGAGCGTTCCGAAGAAATCTAACCTAACAATTTAGCTTCGCACATGTTTAGTCTGTGGAATGATGTTTTACATGCAATAAATCTATGACATGGGACCGCCGGCTTTACTTCCCCTCCGAAAGAAGGCATACTGAAGGATTTTTAACGCCCTTAACAAATCCGACGACTTCGGCCGGGTTTAAACCCGCTATCTTGGGCACAACAGTTCAGCATGCTACCGACTACGCCACCGAAGCCGCTATTGTAAATTTACAGGTTAAGCGGCCCATAGACGGTCAATATTATTGCGCAATATTTCGGGTTGTGCAATCTAATTGACCGTGTGAAGACGATATTGAAAGGTTGTGCAATATATTGCATGATTTTCCAAAAGATGAAAATATATTGTGTCGTCTGTTTGCAGTATTGCGCAATGCCCGCCAGTTGGTATCCAAAAGTGTTCGAGTTTGGATCGTCATGGGTGACAAGAATGCAGAAAAACAATTTATTTTAGAATTTATTGAAGTGTATCCTGGCCTTCCGGCTCTTTGGGATGTGAAGTGCAAGGAATACAGTAATCGTGTCAAAAAGGGGGAGCAGTATGATGTTGTCTTAGAAAAATCCCGCGAACAATACCCAGACGCAGACAAACAACATGTGGTAAAAAAGATACATTCTTTGCGCACCAACTTCCACAAAGAATTGAAACTTATTCGCGATGCTGAGGAGTAACCAATGTGAGGAGTTCACAGAATAATACTCCAACCGTAAATAGTTGCGAAAATCATTAGGTTCAATGATTCTTAGTTCGTTGAGTAACGATTCGTGGGTATACTTCTCCCGATCAATAAACCACTGTTTGGCCCATTTCCTTTCCTTCCTGACTTCTGTTTCTTTTTTGCACCTACGCCCACAGCAAATACACAACACTGCTCAGTATCCAACATCATCAACATGAAACTCTGGCGGAGACTGATTTTGCCGTTGTGTGGAGGTTGCACAATGTACTGCCTTTGAGGTTGTACGTCTGTGCTCGTGATTGCGCAAAATATTGCACAACCTTCAATATTGCTTTCGCACGATTCAAGTTATTGCGCTCACAAAATTATTGCACAATATTATTGAACGTCTTGGGATAATCGTCAAAATATTGTGCAAACTATATTGTACAATAAGAATGACCATCTATGGACCGCTTTAAACACATGAGTAGGAATTAGGAGATTCATAAAATGTGTACAGTCTTTCTGAATTGTGTAAACTGTGTAGGCCTACTGTATATTGTAACGATATTTAATAATAATCATAATAACAATAATAATTACTAATGCGGGAACGCTGGGCGGTAGTTAGAGCTCGGAAGAAGAGACAGTTGAACTGACGTGGTCCCTAGTTGGCCGAATCGAAGAAAGAATAATAATAATAATAATAATAATAATAATAATAATAATAATAATAATAATAATAATAATAATAAAAGTTTCTGTTTAATTTAAGGGGCTTGAGCGTCATAATTTAGCCCCGTGTATTTGGGTGTGTGTGTAATTTTGTCTGATAACCTGTGTTATTGTAATATCTGTATTAGTGTGTGCGTTTTGCAATTCAGGTGAGGATTGGAAAGGAGAAGGCCGTGGACTTTAGTTAAGAACAATCCCGGTATTTGCCTAGAGTAAAAGTGGGGGAAACCACGGAAAACCACTTCCAGGATGACTGAGGTGGAGATAAAAGCCTCTTCTTCTCAGTTTTGCCTCATGAGGCTGAATATACTTCGTTCCAGCCATCAGACCAGAATTAAATTTATTGGCAGAGCCGGGAATCGAATCCGGGTCTCCGGGTTAACATGCAAGAATATTATAGCCGCTACACAACGAATTGATCACGGAAAATTACTTTTAGGATGACTTTTGCCTCAGACTAGAATTAAATTTCTAAGGAAGCTTGTAGTTTAACGTGACCGTTACTCTCGCGATTATGAGCCATGGGACGTCCATTTTATGTGGAATCCGAACCACAGGACGTAATATTTGACTTCGAAAATTTCTCATGCATTAACTGGTCAAGCGGTTTGCCATTCACCAAGGCGGACCTGGTGGAATCGAACCAGGTCCGCCTTGGTGAAAGGCAAGCCGCTTGAGCACTGCTCCGTCACGCCCCCTCCCGCCCCTCTGAAATCGGATCTCATGTATGACAGTCATGAATCCAGCTAACCCTAGCTTAAGCAGAGAGTCTTGCAGCTCTATTGAGACGAGCATGTTTTGCTGAGCACAGAGACCAGGGTTGATAGAAGTGTTTCCTCGAACTGGGAATAGCTCTGATAGCCCACAAAGGCTTCATTGTGTCCACGCTATAAGGCGTGCTTCTTGTTAAGAAGTCACTGCATCTTCCGGTCCTCGACACTGGCAGTTCGTCACCTCCTCCGCAGTTCTGCCTGCTTAGATCTGAGTTAAACAAACACTTAATCCCTCGAGTAAACTTGAAGAAGAAAGGGGTTATTCCTAGAGAATGCTGCGTCGTGTGCCTGTATTCTAAATCGGAGCTGTTTGTTTAGGGCATTCTTCTCGTGGTTGGGGGACTCTTAGTACCTTGAAATGGTTCTTTCTAGCACTGTTTATAGAGTCTTTAAACGAATATAAGAATGTATCTGATGGTCGAATTGTGAAAAAGTAAACTACAGCTGGTATTTTTGTATACGGTGCACATGTCCCTGTGCTGTGGAGGTAGCAAGTCCTCCTCTTGGAGATGGTCCTGGGTACGATCCCTGCGCCATCAGAGATTTTAGAACCGACGCGAAGGTTGGAACGTGGTGCACTCAACCTCGTGAGGACAGTTGAGTAGCTGTCTGATTAAAGATGCATTGAACCTGGTCGAGAAAGCCGAGGGTACACACCTTCATCTCCCTATCTTTCTCTCTCCCCTGAGTAGGGTCGTGGTGGCTCAGCGGTCTAGCTGTATGCCTCTCACCAAGGCGGTCCGGGTTCGATTCCCGGTCAAAGCATGTGAGATTTTCGAAGTGAAATGCCATGTCCTGTGGTTCGGATTCCACGTAAAAAGTAGGTCCCGTGGCTCATAATAACAAGATTCACGGTCACGTAAAACTACAATCTTCCTTCCTTCTCTCCCCTGAAAGTCAACATCTTAAATGAACTAGCACAATTCAAATCACATTCATTATACAAGCAATTTGATATGTACAAAATCTGTGTGTAAATTGTAAATATGTTTTAAATTTGTAAATAACTGTATTATACTGTCCTGGATACGAATATATATTGTATATTTTATACAATCACAACATTCACCTTTCTACCCAAAACATACTCGAAGGTGGCAGGGGCTTGATAGTGCAACAGCCAAACTGCTTGCCACTCGCCAAGGCAGACCGGGTTCAATTCTCGGTTAATACATGTGGGATTTTTGAGGTAAAATGTCAAATTTAGTGATTCGGAGTAGAGCCCTGCGCGGATAAACAAAACGTTATCCGCATCCGCACGACTGTTATCCGCATCCGCCCCGCATCCGCACAACAGTTGTCCACATCCGCCCGCGTCCACACGACTGTTATCCGCATCCGCACAACTGTTATCCGCATCCGCCCGCGTCTACACGACTGTTATCCGCATCCGCCCGCGTCTACACGACTGTTATCCGCATCCGCACAACTGTTATCCGCATCCGCCCGCGTCTACACGACTGTTATCCGCATCCGCCCGCGTCTACACGACTGTTATCCGCATCCGCCCGCGTTTACACGACTGTTATCCGCATCCGCCCGCGTCTACACGACTGTTATCTGCATCCGCACGTTTGTTATCCGAATCTACTGGCATTAAAATAATATTTTTAATTTATTAGACGAAGCATAAAGTATTAAAGCAACACATTTAGACATTTGAGGAGAAAGTCGTTCCCATCTTATATTTGTCATGGAAAGAACATAACGGGAAAAATATATGTCATAAATATCCGGGTCCAAATAATGATATTCAGCAAGTTCGGATTGTATTCTAAAAACTATCCGCAAATTTACTCCAAACATTATCCGCAGCTTATCCGCTATCCGCACAGCCATGCAAACTATATCTGCATCCCCCCAAGGGCCCACATCTAGTGGGACGTGGTTTGGTGACCACGGGGCCCCAGCTGAGTCCGGCATTGCTTCCACTTACTTGTGCCGGACTCCTCTCGGTCATCTTTCCTATCGACCACCCTTGGTCAACTCTTGTTCACTTCTGACACCGACGGTATTAGGGTATCCAAGGCCAAGGGAGTCTCTTCCTTTCTCGCCTTAATTGGCCCTTGTCTCATCTTTTCTGATACCCTCCTTCTGCGAGGGGTCAGCCTTCTTTTTCTTTTCATGTTATCTCTGCCTTCTGCTCAAGGCCCTCAAGGAGGCAGGGTGTATGTATCCCCACCCCTTCTGGTGCACCCTGGATATTGCTACACCCTCAGGGGCACACGGCTGGTGAGTTCGGGAGTTGGCGACCCCGAGGGATTCCTGAGCTGGGTCCGGTTTCCCCCCCCCCCTTTTATCCATTGCCTGTGGGGCGGACCCTATCCTGTTTCACTTTCCTATCTGCCTTTTAAGGCTCTCCTTCCTTCTTCGAGGGATGAGGGCATTTCTTTTCCTAATGTCCTTTATTTGCCTTATTCTCCTTTTGTTTTCCATTTCTTCTTCTAGTATATAATTTAGTGTTCGTTATAGTTTACATTTCATTATCATCTTCACATTCACCCAACCCATTAGGGGGCGATAACCTAGATGTTAGGCCCCTTAAAACAACAATTATCATCATCATATATCCGCATGGCGAAACATTTTGCGGATATTCGCGGGTTTATCCACGGATATCCGCATCCACGCAGGGCTTTAGACTTATTATCGGGAGACTGACAGTTGCGTAATCTACAAGCTTCCTTCATTTCTCGAAGATGGCAACACACTGATAGTTGGACGTGGCGTGGGTTGACGACCTAGGGACGTCACCTCAGTATGGCATTGCTTTCATTTACTTGTGCCGGGCTCCTCTCTTTCATCGTTCATGTCGATCTTCTTGGTCAACTCCTGTTCTCTTCCATTGATGTTGTTGCTTATTTTAGGGACTGCGACAACGTGGTCATATAGCCTGTGGAATTTTGTGATAACCTGTGTTATTGTGATGGTTGTACTAGTGTGTGTATTTGTGAATTGGGGAAAGGATTGGGAAGGAGGCGGTTAAGTTTGGAACCATCCCAGCATTTGCCTGGAGTAGAAGTGGGGAAAACCACTTCCAGGATGCCGGAGCCCTCCTGTTCTCAGTTTTGCCTCACGAGGCAGCCCTCATACCAGAATAAGCATTTCTTGGCAGTGCCGGGACCTTCGGGGCGACAGCCAAGAAATTTTTATTCTGGTATGACACGGATTATCAGTGGCATAACTAGGAATTGCTCCTGAAGGGGGATGAGCTGATCAAATCGGAACTAATAAGCTACGAAGAACGTTTTATGGTTTTGTTTTAGTGTTTAAGTCTGTTTTTGTTGTGTTTCATTCTTGGCTTTGTGTTTATTTTTTATTTTTATTTTTTTTTAATTACTTGCGTTTTTGGTTGTGTGTTTGCTGCTTTCTGCTTTTGTTTTTTAACTTTTTCTTTTCTTTCTTGTTTTTGGTTTTGTATTTGTTGTTTACTGCTTTTGTTTTTGAATTTTGCTTTGAACTTTTTTTTAATGCATACACATTAACCACTATGAAGAATGGTATTAAATATTATCCGTGTTGACTGATATTAAACTCAAATTATAATAGCCGCCTTGTCAAACACTTAAAACGCGTTTAATATTTTATGTTCGACGATCTCGAAATGTAAACATTATGTGTCAGAAAACTGTATCATAGTGAGACTCATTATAACACTATTTTTCATTATGAAACTGTTTCTCCCACCAATCAGAGCTCAAGAGACAGTTGTGTGACCAATTAGGTAAGGATACCTTCGCGCATGCGCTCAAAATCCGCTGTAAACAATAGGTATTCTCTGTTGGCAAGCTTTCGGAGTGCCTTGACCCACGCATGCGCTCTTTTCAGTCAGCAATGCCAGCGCGCCCTGTTCACTAACTGAATCCCACAGATATTTATGAATATTTATGTTAAAACATATAATAAAGTTATAATTATCGTCGAACATGTACTATTATGTTCGACCCTGACTATTATATGTCAGAAAACTGTACTATAATGAGGCTCATTATAACACTATTTTTCATTATGAAACAGTTTCTCCCACCAATCAGAGCTCAAGAAACAGTTGTTTGATCAATTAGATAACGATAGCATCGCACCAGCGCTGAGTTCCACGGCCTTCTAATTTAAATTTCACTGCCTGGCCTAGTGTCATAGTAGGGTAATCGAGGAGGCCATGGTCAAATTCAAGGCATTCTCTGCGTCTCATGCGCTCTGTTCAGTACATAAAACTGGCGAAATCACGACAGATATTTATGAATATATTTATGTTCGAACATAAAATAGTTATAATAATTATCGTCGAACATAAACAGTCGTATGCAACTCGCCTATAATGGTAATTAAGACACTCGTATGGAAATTATAAAACTCGCGTACGCTCGTTTTATAAACATACTCGTGTCTTAATTATTGCCATTATAGGCGAGTTGCATAATGTACTATAAATGAATACGTACATGTTTCGGTATACAATGATACCCTCGTCAGCGTAAATTGAAAACAGCCAAGAACGCTAGCCGCCAGTTCTCTTCCAACACCGGTGGTAGTAGTAGTATCCGAAGCTTAGAGTGCCGCTTATTTTCCTGTCTTGATTGGTCCTCTCACCTCCATCGCCGCTGGTATTTGCCTGGAGTTTACCTGGGTAATGACGGCAAACCATTTCAAGAATGACTGGTGACAGCAATCAATCCCATTTGCTTTCAAGATGAGAATGTTCGGTCAAACTGACTTAAGTTTCAGCACATTGAACTATGGAGGTTGGTGACTTCGACATAGGTCGCATTATTGGCACGAGACGAAAGACTGCAATGCTTCTTTCCGGTAAGTTGCTACTCTTGTGGGGCGTATGCCAGCAAACGCTGATCAACTCAACACGGGAGAGAACAGTATAGTTCGCAGTGGCGTAACTACGGGGGGTGATAGGAGCACAAATCCCCACCCCTTCCAAAGCCAAATAATTTTAAAAGAACGTAATTGGAAGAAATTTTAATTTTGAATAAAGCCAATCTCCATGGACCTGTTCAAAGGAACCGTCCCGGTATTCGTCTGGTGGAGAAAATGGGAAACCACGAAAACCATTTTTAGGAAGGGCGAGGTGGGATTCGAACCCACGCTCTCCAGATGCCAGCGAGGCACGAGCTAGCGCGTTATAACTCTCAGCCACCGTTACCAGGTAGAAAAGCAAATTTAATTAATGAGCTATACAGGATAAGTACACGGTAGCTACACTCGCTAAAGAGCAACGCTAGGCCATGGGGCCAAGCTATCTGCGGACTCGGTAGACGTGAGTTCGAGCCTCATCGTCGGCCGTCCTTGAAATGGTTTTCCGGGGTTTCGCCCATTTTCAACTCCAGGCAAATGCTGGGACGTTACCTTCTGACAGGACACGGTCACTTCCTTCCACAACCTTGCCCAGTTTCATTCATCCTCATTCATTTCATCTCTCATTAACTTCTCTCATGAGCTTGGTGTCAGCTGACTGTAAAAACACCCGCCACAGACTTCCATCGCTTCTCATCCCCGACCTCCATCAAAACGGGAATAATAAGGGGTAGACATACACATAAGTACACTTAGGAACAGGGGCAGATGACCTCGTAGTTCCTCCCCTTAAAACAACAATAACTATAACACTTAGGAACAATCCCTTGTGGAACGTTTGAACACGAGGGGAATAGGCTATATCACCCCCGTGAGAGCTCACTAAAAAGTTACCGTCTACTTCATTAAATATTTCCGCATGTAGTCTCTACTATTAACCTTATTTTTGGGCTACCGTAGGCTATTCTGAGAATTCTATATAGATTGGTTGGTTGGTTCCTCAGTTTAGGGGCTACGACAACACGATCATGTAGCCCCGTGTACTTTGGGTGTGTGTAGAATCTGTCTGATAACCGGTGTTAATTGCGTTGACTGTATTTGTGTGTGTTATCTGTTTTCAATTCAAGTGAGGACTGCAGTCATTGCATTTTTTCAAGTAGTTCCTACTTTTGCAACCAAACGCCATCGTCAACGACTACTAGTTCAGAACTTGATTACCACATGCCACCGCAGTTGGCTCCTGGCGACGAATGTCGGAACCTAAGAGCGTTTATCGAATGTTTAACCTATATATAATTTAGCTTCACACAGGTGTAATTAGTGGAAGGTTCTTTAATATGCCATAAATCTATGACATGGGACCGCCGGCTTTACTTCCCCTCTAAAGGAAGGCATACTGAGGGATTTTTAACGCTCTTAAAATATCCGACGACTTGGGCCGGGTTTAAACCCGTGATCTAGGGCATAGAAGCTCAGCATGCTACCAACTACGCCACCGAAGCCGCCTTCTATAGCCTATATATTAATGTAAGTGCTAGCAACAAATGGAGTGTCTTCGCGAATAGGGTCATGCAGTAAGGTCGTCATAAACTGTAGAGGGCAAATAACATGAAGGCTAATTCAAAACCCACGACTGAAATTTGCGTCTGTAAGTACAATTACCGAGAGTGGGCAGCAGAGGAAGCTTCGCGCTCATTTGTTTATGAAGTGACGTCAGCTGGAGTGTCACAAGGGTCACACGTCCTTTCCTGGCAGTCGGCGACTTAACTAGATCTCGGTCTCTCCCCTTTACTGCACCCTTTGAAGTTAAAATAGAATGCATATGTTCCTAGAATTAGACTTTTCACGATCGCTGTGGGAACCAAAGGGGCTTTTAGTTATTGACCGTAGGCTGTGTTGCGCAAATTCAGTAAAAGGCAGTTAATGGAAGGTAGAAAGCAGTGATGTAACCTGAATTGAGAGCTGATTATTCTACTGAAGCGTTGGAAGCACTTCTTTCAAGTTATGTCTATTAGGTAGTCAGCCCGGAGGATGGTTGGATCCTCAAAAAGTACCGCAGTAAACCCAAGGCAGCACTATAATGAGGCGTACCAGGTAGGTGAGGAGTCAGGAAGTTTGCCATTGCTTTCCTCACTGAGTCAGAACAACAGCACTGACCCTATGAGTGGAACCTTGCACAACATCCAATGGCACTGGCTGTGCCCCAAATGCCATTACTCAGGACCACCAATGCCTCAGTAGCGCTCATATAATCACAGCCATCAGTAAGAATGAGACATTGGTGAATAGCCACATTTTACTCTAGCCTGTGCCAACAGACAAATGCAAATGTACTGCATTCGTCAAGAGATGGTAAACAGGCCTTTAAACTTAATATTTAAAATGTGAATTTACACATCTGAAAATGTCCTCGTTTGAAACGAGAAATTATTCCTGTCAGAAAACATTGGTACAGAGTTCTTCTTCTAGCAAGCAGTTGTCAACACTAGTCGATCACGTACTAATCTCCCACAATGGACCAACATGGAACTATTCTTGTCTTGTGGAATCTCCGTAAAGCAGCCGGCACAAAAATGATAGTGAGTAGGAATGTAGTGTGTCGTGGCTTATGTTTTGGTGGAAGGTACTAATAAACAATAATTTTCCATACCGGTAGGCCTATGTAACACCATGTATTGCCATGCGCTCATTCGTCTGAAGAAAATATTAGGATGATTTTTGAAAAAAGAAGCAGTGTCGCCTCGTACTGAATGAATAAATGATTCTTATTAGCTAAATAAATAAATAAATAAATAAGTAAATAAATAAATAAATAACTCAGGCACTCATTCGATCAAAATAAATTAAATTAATAAACTAAATAAAAAAGAAACTAAATAAAATACAAGTAGAGATAGAAAAAGTTAATAAAAATAATAATGAAATAAAAATTAAAAATAAATAAAAATAAAATACTAATTGCACCTGTGTGAAGCTAAATTGGATAGGTTAAGAATGTAAACAACGCTCTTAGGTTTCTACGTTCGTTGCCAGGAGCCGACTGCGGTGGCGTCTAGTAGCTAAGTTCTGAACTTGGCCTAGTAGTCGTTGACGGTGGCGCTTGGCGGCAAAAGTAGGAACTATTTGAAAAATTCTAAGTTGCAGTCTATACTTAAATTTAAAAAAAAACAGATAACACCCACTAATACAGTCATCACAATTAACACCGGTTATCAGACAGATTCTACACACACCCAAAGTACACGGGGCTACATAACCGCGTTGTCGCAGCCCCTAAACTTAAGAACCAACCAACCAAAAATAAAAATAAAAATAAAAATAAAAATAAAAATAAAAATAAAAATAAAAATAAAAATAAAAATAAAAATAAAAATAAAAATAAAAATAAAAATAAAAATAAAAATAAAAATAAAAAAAAAATAAAAATTGAAAAAAATTATAATTAAAATTTAAATTTTTAAATTAAAATTAAAAAAATAAAAATAAAAATAACAATAGTCTAACAATGACAATGAAAATGAAAATAAAATAAATATATATGAAAGGTAAACCTAGACCTGAATTTATTTAAGTACACTTGGGACAATAGCAAACAAAATTGTGCTCGGCACTTGGAAGTTGATTTGTTAAATACCAGTGACTGAGTAGCTCTCAGACTGTGAAACCATCTCTACAGCGTATTTTCTGCTCTTCCCTGTATGGAACAAACTGTATTTTGTAATCCCAATAATATTCGCTAATAATTAAAAGACAGACTTCTTATATAATTCACTCACATTGTAGTCTACTTGGAACTTAAATTTACTTTAAATAATTAAATCCCGGGTTACCGTCAAAAGTGACGGTTACTAGTAATGGCGTTACTTGTAACTCGTTACTCCCGAACAGTGGTAAATACCAATTCTAATCATAATCATATTTATAAAATGCAAGGTGTATCTTTCACAAAACTCAATCTCTTAAACCAGAGGGAGTTAGAAGGTGCGGTTTGTGTCAAAATCTTCCAAATCGTCTCAACTGTACCGGAAATATGTTCCTTCCTTTTCTTGAAAAGTCAACGAAAATATATTTGTGCGTTTAAACAAATAAACAAGAAGCCTGCATAACAGTAAAGTCAGGCGAGTGGTTTATGCATATGCGAGATTTCTTGCACAGGTCCCCTAGTTTACAATAATTGAAGGGTTTATTCAAAAAATCAGACAAGTCCAGAAATTGACTTCTTGAGATAAATACGTCTTCTTCCTCTTTAAGGCCAGCTCTATGTAAAGTGCTGGTCAAAACAATAAGGACACCACCTATAAAGTAACTTTTGCCACTTGCCATGTATTGGTAATGCGCTATTTTCGTAATTATTAATACAACCTACAGAGAATGAGCAGGCGTTTAGTAAAACCACATGGATTTTGGTTGACAAATACGAAAGTTATTGGCAATTTTTAAGTACCATATGGCACAAAAATTAACACTCCGGAAACTCCCATCCTAAGAGAAAACGGGGGCACGTACTGTACACATTTGAAATTTGGCATATCAATAAACCTCATAAGGACCTATCAAACGTGTAGTGTAAAATTATTGAGGAAAAATGTGAGGATGAGTGAGAGAGTGATATATTTATCTTGAATTATTTGAAATTTTCAGGAAAAGTCCCATTTTTTAATGGTCTTTTTAAAATTTTATGTTTGGCACCAGTGCTCAAATGTTATCACAGCCTACTTGATACACGTCTATTCAGGCGGGAAATGATGTTTGGGAACAGCTGATTGGTTTGTTCTCTGAGAAGCTTGTGATAATTTTTGAGGATAAGTGCGTACTTCGTCGAGTTCAGGAATTTGTTGAAACAAAATGGGTTGTCGAAGTGTTCCAGATGAAATAAAGTGGCAAATTGTAGGTAGGACGAGACTCCCTAGGCCTCGGATACTCTAATACCGTCGGGGTCGGAAGAGAACAAAAGTTGACCAAGAGAGGTCGACAGGAAAGAAGACGTATAGGAGCCCGGCACAAGTAAGAGGAAGCAATGCCGGACTCAGCCACAGCCTTATTGACTCTATGTTGCAGCGTTTCAGCGTACAGGAAAGCCAAAGTGGCTAACATTGTACTAACATTGTAATGTATGTGAATTGATCACTTATTTATTTTGAAATGGAATAAATGACTTAAGAATACATTTTTTTCCGTTTGTGGGAAGTGTCCTTATTGTTTTGACCAGCACTGTATAGATATTATTGCTGTCTCCAAAAAGCAGATAGATCGGGTTATATACAAGTGTGAACTATTGGGGATTTTACAAAAATAAGACAAGTGCAATGCTTCCTCAAGATAATTAATTATCTGGAATGTTTGGCATTCAATAATAATTTGTACTTTGTTAGGATTTACTCAATAAATAATTGTATTTGCGGATTAAAATATTTTTCATTTTTGTATTCAACTAAGATTTCAGCAAAAACCAGACTAGTACAAAGGTTCGTTTTAGGTTTTCCCAACTATCTTCATAATATAATCCCTTTATGTGCAATGTAAAGCTGTTAGTGAAACAAGTTGGTCTGAAAGCAATTTTTATTTCATTCGGCACAAATGAAGCTATACTGCTTTTGTGAGTTTCTGAACAATTTAATTGTTGGACTTGGACTTGACTTAGTATAACTTTCATCTTCAATCATCAACCAATTAACCAACCCATCTCTCACAGGGTTATTCGACAATACAACCAAAAGCCTGACACACACTACAAGGTAAACAATATTCTGCAAGTTTGGATTACCAATTAAGGAATAGACTTACGTGAAAAAAGTACAACAACCAAAAAATTATGATACAATAAATAAAATATTATTCGTAACATTTTTTTTTGCATTCAAAAAGTATTGAAAATGGGTCTTCCTTAAATGATAAGCGATTTCCTCCCACTCATCATTGTCAAAAACACGGGGACACATCGAGAAGCTCAGAAATAATGCACACAAAGAACACGTCGCTGCAATGCCTTTTATTGGCGGCTGGGACAGCCTCGTTGGGGCGCCACGCAAGGGGGTGGAGAGGGAGGAGAGGGAGGAGAGGGAGGAGAGTGCGCGGGGAGGGGGGGGGGGGAGCGGAGTTCGGTGGAGAGGGAGGGGGGGGGGGGGAGGGAAGTAACGGTTGACAAAACAAAAACTCTTTAATGAAAGTTCACTCTTACCGACTTTGGCATGGATGAACATTGAGCATTTTAAGGGTTACACTGGCAGAATCTTTAGATATGCAACATTCTTGAATGAGCCACCGGAGCGGGTTCTTCGGACTCGCTCGGAGAGAGAAAGCACGACTGTCGATTTGTTTATTATAACTTGGGTTGGACCATACGGACTGAATAATTTATCTGCTATAATTTAGGCCCAATCATAGTGAGTGCGACAGTAGATTTATCTGCTATAATTTAGACCCAATATTAGTGAGTGCGACAGTAGATTTATCTGTTATAATTTAGGCCCGATCATAGTGAGTGTGACAGTAGAATTTTCTGCTATAATTTAGGCCCGATCATAGTGAGTACGACCGTAGATTTATCTGCTATAATTTAGGCCCAATCATAGTGAGTGCGACAGTAGATTTATCTGCTATAATTTAGGCCCGATCATAGTGAGTGTGACAGTAGAATTTTCTGCTATAATTTAGGCCCGATCATAGTGAGTACGACAGTAGATTTATCTGCTATAATTTAGGCCCAATCATCGTGAGTGCGGCAGAAGAGAGTTCAGTGGGGGAGAGTGATGATGCTCCAACAATATTATCATCAGTCGATTCTTAAGTCGACAACTTCCGGGAAGTGGTCTTCTTATCTTCTACTCGATGATATATCATGCAGACATGCATCATCACCGTCGGCCATCTAGATAACTGACAGTTCACCCACGGCATCCGTTCTCGGTTCAGACATCTTGCGTACAAATGCAATCACTAGACCCAGGAAGTTCGTGCAAATACGAGTATAGCCCGACCCAGCGGTTTCTGCCGCGATATGACCGGACAGACGTGGCTTCATAACAGTGGGAGGGGAGTGGGACTGTTCTAGCACGACTGACGGCTCGCGTCACGCGTCACCGAAACGAAATATCACGCGCACCGAGGGGTCAAGTTTGACAGGATACGGTTTCTACATAAAAGTAGGTTGAAAGGCAGCATTTTACTGCGTATGTAGAAACATGACTCACAATTCTACGCCCAGTAGTTTACTTTTTATGTTATTTTAAAAATAAAGAGCAAACGGCTTCTATACTAGCCGCTGCTGAGCTGGGGAGCCAACGTAATGTTGCCAAGTCGTTGCACAATGACGAGCGGGTGAGCGAAGCTCTCGTCTACATTGCATAGCATTATGTTTTCACGGCCAAGTCCAAGCAGGGAATAACGATGTTACTACATCGGGACTCGGGGAGTCAGGACGTGTCACGTGTGCCAGAGGAGGTGTGAACGAATTCAAGTGCGTAACTGCGACGCGGCAGACATTCCTGGGTCGGGCTTTACATGTTACATTGAATAGCTACATTAATGAAATGTTAAAGAGTCTTATGTACTGCTCGGGTCTTAAGATTGGCTGCGTGGCTCAGCGGTAACGTTCTCTCCTGCTGTTCCCAAGGTTGCAGGATTGAATCCTGGCGCAACCAGTTGGCATTTGAGGGTGTGGAATTGCGAGGGAGCCGTGTCAGTAGATTTACTGGCAAGTTAAAGATCCTCTTCGGGGCAACATTCCGGCACCCCGGCGTCTCTAAAAACCTCAGTAGTTAAAAGGGACGTAAAATCAATAGCATTATTTATTATTTTTATTATTATTATTATTAGTATTATTACTGCTCGGGTCCAATCTCTGTGAACTTGCGGGGGTGAGGTGAAGTGGCTGGCGGGAAGAGATGGGCCTGTCAACAGCCCACTGTGTTATTTGGAATTCCTGTCTATTCCAATATTGTGCTAACATGGGCCGTTGCTCAAACCAGCGTGTTGTTGCGAATGAGTTAGTGAGACACCGACCAATGTACGGTATTTCGTTCTGTTACTACGCACGGACCGGGAACAGCGCACATCTATCATCATCGACCGCGATCCACATTCCTCTCAGGTTCACGGAGCTTGGACCCGAGCACTACTTAACCGCATATCGTATTCCTTAAGTTTTTCGCAGGCACATCTGTGAATGCGAATGTCCGTAAAGTGCAATTTACACACTCGTGAAGCGGCTTCGGTAGAGTAGTTGGTAGCAGTAGCGGATCCAGGCCTTGCGGGGCCCTGGGCGATATGATAAGGTGGGGCCCACAACAATAGGAAATTTAAAAAAAATAACAAATCAAATGATAAATAGTCTTTTAATAATAATAAAATAAAGAATAGTTATAATATTTTGAATACACTACAGTAGATTTTTTTAAATAATATGAAAGAAACCTGTAAGTCCCCTTGAAGAAGATTATGTCAACTATGAAATATTAAAATATTACTTTGCGACTTTTTTCCCGGATGAAGTCTTCTATTACAGTATTTCACTGAAATCTAAACTTGCTAAACGGTCACGGAAGGTCACATCTGCACTGAAAAAAGAATATGAATTATAAATTAGTTTGAAAAGTTTAATTAATTAATCAATTACATTTAAAACAATCCATGACGCGGGACCCCCCGGACCAAGGGGCCCTGGGCGGTCGCCCTCCTTGCCCTCCCCTAAATCTGCCCCTGGTTGGTAGCATGCTGAATTGCTGTGCCCAAGATAGCGGGTTCAAACCTGGCCGAATTCGTCGAATTTTATAAGAGCGTTAAAAGTCCTTCAGTGTGCTTTCCTTCGGAGGGGGAAGTAAAGAGGGCGGTCCCATGTCATAGATGTATGGCATGTAAAAGATCCTTTCACAGACTAAACTTGTGTAAAGCTAAATTGTTAGGTTAGATTTCGTCGGAACGCTCTACCAAAGTTCCAACGTTCACTACTAGGTATCATTGATATCTGGTAGCGAAAGTTGGAACTACTTGAAATTGAACGGAACTTGTAGTTTACCGTAATAAGGGTGTCCTCTGGAAGCAGCTACAAACTCAGGCGAGCCGAACATGTCCTCGGACACTCCCGGCACTAAAAGCCATACGATAAATAAATAAATAAATAAATAAATAAATAAATAAATACACACTCGTGAATACAGTTTGGCTGTCGTTATACAGCAGCCTAAGTAGGGTTCGGACATCTTCGGTTGCGTAGTCGAAGGATGGAAGCTTTTTGCTTTACGTGACCGTTAATCATGGAATCATGGAATCCGAACCACAGGACATGGAATTTCACTTCGAAAATCTCACATGCATTGACCGGGAATCGAACCCGGTCCTCCTTGATAAGAAGCCAACAGCTTAACCGCTACACCACCACGCCCCCCGTTGCGTAGTCGGTAGCATGCTGAACTACTATGACCAAGATCGCGGGTTCAAACCCGGTCGAAGTAGTCGGAGTTTCAAGAGCGTATTCGATCCTGGTTTTGCAAAAAAATGCTAATTTTGGTCAGAGGACTGGAACGGGGTACACTCAGCTTCGTGAGGAAGCTCTGAAAAGAGGTGAGTCTGATTCCCTCCTCGGTCATCCTAAAAGTGGTTTTCCGTGGTTTCGCACTTTTACTCCAGCAAATTCCGGGATGGTTCCTAACTTAAGGCCACGGCTGCCTCTATCCCAATCTTAGCCTCAATTACCAATACACACACGGCTCTAGTCACCACTATGACACAGGTAACACACACAAGTACACGAGGGGTAAATAACCAAGATGTTGTAAAGCCTGTAAATGAATTAACAACCAAGGAATTTCTTGGTTGTCATTGCGGAGTTCTGGGTTTGATTCCCGGCTCTGGCAAGAAAACTGAAACGGCATACCCTCAGCCTTGTGAGGCAGAACTGAGTAGATTTGGGTTCGGACACCACCTAAGGCATTTTAATTAATTTTGTCTTGAAAAATCTGATGTGAGAAATGTATTTTTACGAGCTAGCTTGGAGTGTCATGGAGATTTCCCACTCTTCAAAAATCCAAATTCTTCGACCGCTATTTGAACCGGCCATCCTTGTCGGAAGATCTACACTGTACCATTGGTCCTTCGAGGAAGCTTGATTAGACATGACATGAATAAGTTTGGTACAGTAAAGCTACTACCTAGAAAGGCTGGAATGGAGGTTATTTGTAAATGCCTTATGCATTTAAAAAACCGAACCAAGAGCTGCAATAAAGTTTATGTATAAAGGAATTGAAACGTCCAAATAGTCCTCAATCTCCTACCCCTTGCAGAATTCATTTTTACAACTCACATCTCCTTCGAATTGTTTGAAAGCACTTGCAGGCCTACCGCCGTGCAATCAGACATCACAGCTGAGTGGAAGCTCAGTGCTAGCAAACACTGTTAGGCCACTGTGCTCCATCTGAGGCTATTCATCAAGCAGAGACGTGGTGCTCCAAGATAATGTTATGTAAGTCTGGACATATGGTGAGTTCAAATGTCAGATGGCTGAGGCGAGGGAACCTTCCCCACCAATCGTCTCTCCATGCATACATCGTAATGACCGCACAAGTATTCACTTCAACTTCCTTTTGGTTTTTCTATACATGCTATGGTAAATGTAATAAACTGGAGATGATGTATAATTGTTGGTTATTGTATATATAGGCCTATATATCACCACTAAATTAGGTAAATGTTATAAATTATTAGATATTTAATAAATTAACCGGCGAGTATAAATAATTCCCAACTCGTAATGGCAAATGTGAATACATTAATTGAAAGGTTGCACCTTTCTTCTCTAAAGCATTGGTTCCTACTAGGTAGGACAACGGTCTGGCCGAAATCTATGGTCGCTACTATGTTAGACGACGGTCTGGGCGAAACCTTTGGTCGCTACTAGGTTAGACGACTGTCCGGGCGAAACCATTAGTCCCTAACAGGTTAGACGACTGTCTGGGCGAGACCATTAGTCGCTAAAAGGTTAGACGACGGTCTAGGCGAAACCTTCGATTGCTAACAGGTTAGACGACTGTCTGGGTGAAACCATTAGTCGCTACTAGGTTAGACGACAGTCTGGGCGAAACTATTAGTCACGAACAGATAAAACGACGGTCTGGGCGAAACCTTCGGTTGCTAACAGGTTAGACGACTGTCTGGGTGAAACCATTAGTCGCTACTAGGTTAGACGACAGTCTGGGCGAAACCATTAATCACTAACAAAAGAAACGACTGTTTGGGCGACACCTTTGGTCGATAATTGGTTAGACGACGGTCCGGGTGAAATCAATGCTTTCTACTACGATGGACGACGGTCTGGGCGAAACCTTTGGTTGCTACTGGGTTAGACAACGGTCTGGGTGAAACCAATTGTTCCTACTACGTTAGACGACGGTTTGGGCGACACCTTTGGTCGCTAATAGGTTAAACGACAGTCTGGGCGAAACCTTTAGTCGCTACTAGATTAGACGACGGTCTGGGCGAAACATTTGGTCGCTAGTAGGTTAGACAACAATCTGTGTGAAACCTTTGGTCACTACTAGGTTAGACGATGGTCCGGGCGAAACCTTTGGTCGCTAGTAGGTTAAACAACAATCTGTTTGAAACCTTTGGTCACTACTATGTTAGACGATGGTCCGGGCGAAACCTTTGATCACTACTAGGTTAGACGACGGTCTGGGCGAAACCTTTGGTTACTATTAGGTTAGACGACGGTTTATGCGAAACCAAAGGTCACTACTAGATTAAACGACGGTCTGGGAGAAAGCTTTGGTCACTACTAGGTTAGATGACGGTTTAGGCGAAACCTTTGGTCACTACTAGATTAAACGACGGTCCAGGAGAAAGCTTTGGTCACTACTAGGTTAGATGCCTGTTTAGGCGGAACCAAAGGTCACTACTAGATGAAACGACGGTCTGGGAGAAAGCTTTGGTCATTACTAGGTTAGATGACGGTTTATGCGAAACCGAAGGTCACTACTAGAGTAAACGACGGTCTGGGAGAAAGCTTTGGTCACTACTAGATTAAACGATGGTCTGGGCAAAACCATTGGTTGATACTACATTAGACGGTAGTTTGGCGAAACCAATAACAGCTAGGTTAGACAACAACATCTCCTGCGTTTAGAAAGATTGACCTTATTAATTCAGACCACTGAATACTGACATTAATTTTTTATATATAAAAATAGATAGTTATTCTTGTTTTAAGGGGCGTAACTATGAAGGCATCTGCCCCTTATATATAAAGAAGTTCCGCGAAGAACTATATAGCCTGTTTTCATATATCCTCCTTCCGTTAATTGCCCCCACCATCATACAAAATTCAGTTTGATTGCTGTAATAGATCCGTAGATATTGAGAACCGTCTAAATATTTCAGATGGTCGCCATGTTGGATTTATACATTTGACTTAGAGATATGTATAATTACATGAAGATTATTGTGTAGGTTCATTATTCAATCTTCAATCGCATGATTAGGACACAAGAAATTAAAACGAGATTTTAAAATTTTGCACAGCCGCCATCTTGTGGTTATGAAAACAACTGAAATAAATTAGATGCCAGTGGATTAAAATTTGTATAAGCATTTACCGTACCAAGTTTCACTGTGCTCGGATGGTTAAATCGCGAGAAATGTCCATTTAAATATTTAAATTTCGCGTCACCGCCATGTTGGATTTGTGCTCACCAGGTTATTGAAAGTCCCATAGGTGAACTTACGTTTATAGCATTTATAAACATACAAAATTTCAGTTTCACTGATGTCATAGATTAATAGATAATGAGAACTCTCAAAGTATTTCGGATGGTCGTCATGTTGGAGTTTAATATACACACATCAAAAAAAGTTTTGCATCACCTCGGTTCCCAGATCTCCGGCATATAGACGTTGACTGTGTATATTGTATCAAAGATACAGTCCCTTTGACTGTTCATAGATGTCACTAAAACTGCTCAAAGATGTAAACAACCATGCATGAGCAGGGCCTATTAGACGGAGGGGGTACGACAGCCGATCAGTTCCAGTCATTCCACCAGGACGAAGGTACGCTGCTCATGTTGTCTGTAGTTCTACCATGCCTAGAAGGTCAATACCGCAGTTCGATCGCGTCCGCATTGTTACTTTGTGTCAAGAAGGGCTCTCAACAAGGGAAGTTTCCAGGCGTCTCAGAGTGAACCAAAGCGATGTTGTTCGGACATGGAGGAGGTACAGAGATACAGGAACTGTCGATGACAGGCCTCGCTCAGGCCGCCCAAGGGCTACTACTGTAGTGGATGACCGCTACTTACGGATTGCCGCTCGGAGGAACCCTGACAGCAATGCCACCATGTTGAATAATGCGTTTCGTTCAGCCACAGGACGTCGTGTTTCAACTCAAACTGTGCGCAATAGGCTGCATGATGCCCAACTTCACTCCCGACGTCCATGGCGAGGTCCAGCTTTGCAACCCCGACACCATGCAGCGCGGTACAGATGGGCCCAACAACATGCTGAATGGACCCCACAGAATTGGCATCACGTTCTCTTCACCGATGAGTGTCGCATATGCCTTCAACCAGACAATCGTCGGAGACGTGTTTGGAGGCACCCTGGTCAGGCTGAACGTCTTAGACACACTGTCCAGCGAGTGCAGCAAGGTGGTGGTTCCCTGATGTTTTGGGGTGGCATTATGTGGGGCCGACGTACGCCACTGGTGGTCATGGAAGGCTCCGAAACGACTTTACGATACCTGAATGACATCCTCCGACCCATAGTGCACCCATATCGGCAGAATATTGGAGAGGCATTTGTCTTCATGGACGACAATTCTCCACCTCATCGTGCACATCTTGTGAATGCGTTCCTTCAAGATAACGACATCGCTCGACTACAGTGGCCAGCATGTTCGCCAGACATGAACCCTATCGAACATGCCTGGGATATGTTGAAAAGGGCTGTTTATGGACGTCTTGACCCACCAACCACTCTGAGAGATTTACGCCGAATTGTCGTTGAGGAGTGGGACAATTTGGACCAACAGTGTCTTGATGAACTTGTGGATAGTATGCCACGACGAATACAGGCATGCATCAATGCAAGAGGACGTGCTACTGGGTATTAGAGGTAGTGGTGTGTACTGCAATCTGGACCACAAATGCTGAAAGTCTAGCTGTATGATGGTACAACATGCAATGTGTGGGTCTCATGAGCAATAAAACGAGCTGAAATGTTGCTTGTGTTGATCTCTATTCCCTTTGTATTTAAAGGTTCCGGAACTCTTGGAACCGAGGTGATGCAAAACTTTTTTTGATGTGTGTATATGTAGGCCATAGAGGTATGTACTATTAGATGAGGATTATTGCGTAGGTTCATTATTCACACTTTGACTTCGATCGCATGATTAGGACACAAAAATAAAAACTTAATTTAAAAAATTTGCACAGCCGCCATCTTGACCTTATGTAAACAATTGAACTAAATTATATATCAGCGCATTACAATGTGTATAGACATTTTCTGTATCAAGTTTCACTGTGCTCGATTGATTAAATCGCGAGAAAAGTCTATTTAAATGTTTTAAATTCGCTTGGCCGCAATGTTCGTTTTGAACTTAACGGTTTTTTAAAAGTCACATAGGAGAACTTCTAGTAGTGCCCTTTATCACCGTACAAAATTTCAGGCTGATATGAGTAATAGTTTCGGAGATATAGAATGCCGGTGAAATATTTCGCACAGCCGCCATATTGGATTGGTAGAACGTACTAAAATTTGAAGGGCACGGTCGGGGTCGGACAGAAGTATTACTACGTCTTTACCGAGTTTCATTGAAATCACTCCTGCCGTAAAATTGTATTAGGGGACACACACACATACATACACACACACACACACACACGGGAAAAAGTTGATTTCATAAGCCTATATTTAGCCTATTTTCAATTCTTGCAAAAAATGAAAGTAGACTTATGAGATCTACACGAGCCAAAAGTTGTCAGTCTGTGTGTGTAGTGTGTGTGTGTGTGTAGATCTGCCCCCCCCCCCCTCCCCCTCCCCCCCTCTATCAAGTCAAACACGCCGAGACCGAATTAAATCAAAGGACACTCGAGTGTGATGTTTTATATCGCTCCCCCAGGGGCTCACATCTAGTGGGACGTGGGTTGGCAACCACGGGACGCCAGCTGAGTCCGGCATTGCTTCTACTCACTTGTGACGGGCTCCTCTCCGTCTTCTTTCCTGTCGACCTCCCTTGGTCAAATCTTGTTCTTTTCCGACCCCGACGGTATTAGGGTATCCGGGGCCTAGGGAGTCTTTTACTTTCCCGCCTTAATTGGCCCTTGTCTCATCTTTCCTAATCCCTCCTTCTTCGAGGGTTCAGACCTCTTGTTTTCATTTCACTATACAGTATTTACTTTTCTCTTTAAGATTCCCGCACTGTTTTTGTTAATTGGCTCCCAGTGTATCTAAATTCCATTTAGTTTTTTTTTTTCATCTATCCTCCATTTTGTAGGTGTTTTCAACCTCCGTTGCATTTTGTAAGTCTTTTCGATCTAAATTGCATTTTGTGAGTGTCTTCAACCTCAACTGCATTTTGTAAGGATTTACAATCTAAATTGATTTTTAGTAAGTCTTTCAATATAGGGGATGGGACTTTGGTGAGTATTTTGAATTTCAATTGCATTTAGTATTTTCAACCTAAACCGCTTTTTGCAAGTATTTTCAATCTAAATTGCATTTTGTAGGGTGCGCATTTTGCAAGTATTTTGATTCTCAATTGCATTTTGTGGGTATTTTGAATCTAAATTACATTTTGTAAGTATTTTCAATCTACATTCCATTTTGTAAGTATTGTCCATCCAATTGAGGTGTTTGAATCTACCATACATTTTGTAAGCATTTTCAATTTCAATTGCATTTTGTAAGTATTTTGAATATTAATTGCACTTTGTGATTATTTGGAATCTGAAATGCGCATTTTTCAATCTAAGTTGCATTGTGTATTTTCAATTTCAATTGCATTTTGTAAGTATTTTGAACCTCAATTGCATTTTGTACGAATTTTCAATTTCATTTGCATTTTGTAAGTATATTTAATTTTACTTGTATTTTGTAAGTATTTCGACTGCACATTGCATTTTGTACGTATTTTGAACTTAACCTACATTTTGTGCGTCTTCTTCAATCTATTCCTTTTGTGAGTATTTTCGTTCTAAAGTCCCTTTTGTAAGTATTACCGCTCTCGATTTTGTGAGTAGTTTAAATCTTAGTTCTTTTTTGTAAGTGTTTTCCTTCTCACTTAATTTTCGTTCTAGTTTCCACTTCATTGACATTTTCGCTATCACCCAGACCATTAGAGGCCGATAACCTAGATGTTAGGTCCCTTAAAACAACTATTATCATCATCATCATCTTTATATCGCCGCCATCTTGACAGAAACGTAATGGCGGCCACTCGATTGTTCAAAGCTTAAATCAAATTACGACTAACCTAATCTTCTGATCTCTACCAAATTTTGTATTAACATACCTCCATATGGGAGGCGTGTTTTGACCAAATTACAAGGTCATCAGCCAAATAGCTTGAAGATGGTGGCCGTGTATGTATGCCAAGCGATCCCCCCTATCAAATCAAACACAACGAAACCAAATTGAACCAACATTGGTACAGAGGTAGCACCAGCAAAGGACAACTCAGTGTCATATTGTATATCGCCGCCATCATAATGTAAATGAAATGGCGCCCACCCAAATGTTCTAAGCTTAAATTAAATTACGACTAACCTAATCATTCGATCTCTACCAAATTTTGCAACAATATACCTTAATGTGGTAAGCGTCCTTTTCCCAAACTACAAGGTCATTAGCCAACTAGTTTCAAGATGGCGTACGTATGAATCATGCAAGTATTATAGCCTAACCGTAACTTATGATTCAACCATAGCCCAGCCTAACCAAATCCGGTTATCGTACAAAGGGTGGTTTAAACTGTCCTCGAGGAGGTGACCGGTAGGATATTTTCATGTTATATTAGAATAATATACTGCAGCAGTGACTAGCAGTTCTGGCTAACCGTGCCGTATCGTGCTGAGCCGTGCCGTCCCGTTGGATCAAAATAGAAGCTATTGCTTTGCTCGCTAAACGATATTTCAGCAGATTGATATCCTTTTACGAATGTACCGTACTGAACAAAATAATACATATTTAGTACCAAGTGGTTTGTAAAAACGGCAGAAAACGCTAATGAAACCATTCATTGCAAGACAAGATATTCTAGGCAGTTATACTAAAGCAGTTGTTAACGCTATGTTAGTATTGGGCGTCTGTAACGTAATGGTAGCGTCTCGGACTTATAGCGTGAAGGTTTGTGGTTCAAATCCAAGTGAGTTAATTTTTTACTTGATTTTTTATATTAATTGATTTATAGCTACCTAGGTATTTACACATTATAATGTTAAGCAGTCGCCTCCGTAGCGTAGCGGTCAGCATGGTTAGCTGCCGCCCCGGAGGTCCTGGGTTCGATTCCCGGCTCTGCCACGAAATTTGAAAAGTGGTATGAGGACTGGAACGGGGTCTACTCAGCCTCGGGTGGCCCAAATGAGTAGAGGGGGTTCGATTCCCACCTCAGCCATCCTCGAAGTGGTTTTCCGTTGTTTCCCACTTCGTCTTCGGGCAAATGCCGGGATGGTACCTTCTGTAAGGCCACGGCCGCCTCCTTCCCTCTTCCTAGCCTATCCATCCCAGTCTTCCCTCCCTTCCCATCCCTCATGAGGCCCCTGTTCGCTTTGCAGGTGAGGCCACCTGCGCGAAGTGCTGATCACACCTCCCCAGTTGCCTCCATCTCGACCAGATGTTCCAAGCTCCAGGACACTGCCCATAGAGGCGGTAGTGGTGAGTTCCCTCGCTGAGTCCGTGGGAACCACCAACCTAGAGGGTAAATTGACTAAATGAAAAAAAAATGTTAAGCATATATAGTGTGTACTGTATTTGCAATCGAAAATATTATATATACTTATAACACCACTTATTTCAACACTCTACTACAGCGATTAAGATTCGTTGTCCTTGATCCGTGGTAGAGTCTGTTGTTGTTGTTGTTGATTCTTTAGGGGCTTAGCGGCATCATGGTCACGTAGCGCCGTGGGTCAGAAATGATCAAGGAGGCTGTGGTTGGCAGGCCGAGTCCTCTTTCTTTTTGTATTTCTTTGGTAGTTGTTGAGAGGAGGCAGAAATAAATAACATGGAAGTAAGCTTCACAAAGTGATTATAGATTGTAACTGTACGGAGAAAACGTGAGGGTTCAGCATAAGAA
Source organism: Meconema thalassinum (assembly GCA_946902985.2). NCBI lineage: Eukaryota > Metazoa > Arthropoda > Insecta > Orthoptera > Tettigoniidae > Meconema > Meconema thalassinum. The sequence goes on along the minus strand of OX336388.2, from coordinate 424,460,443 downwards.
TTTCTACATTAAATAAACCGATCCTGATTAACAAATACTGTCAACCGTGGACAAAACCGGCTAAGAAGCAATGGAGAAATTAGTAAAACTTCGAACGCAAAATAGGCGCGCTTTTACACGAGCATACAATGACTTCAACAAAGTGATCCAAGAGGAAACTACATTCAGTGAATTCGTATGTATTTCATACACCATTATTATAACTTCATATGATATGGAACGGTAAATCAATGGGAAATGCACGCACCTGTTATTGAATAAAATAATAGCAACCTTTAATCGAACTTGACTTATTAGCAACATGTATATAATAATGGAGATTGACTGTAACACATAACAAAAGAGTAAGTAATTAAATGTACACGCAAAACCAAAGAACGTATCTCAGTCTCAATGTCCAAGCGACACCAACTCCACCTACATCAATGTTATGAAACCATTGATGGTCATGACATTCACCCCCACTTACATAGAAAACACAACAGACTGAATGTTTACATCACATAATCCTTAAACCAGATGGGTGTACGTCTGGTTCTCTGTGATGGACACCGTGGAGGGTCCGATGTTACTTCAGGGACTGGTTGAGGATTCTGATCATTCAGATGTTCTGCTTCAGGTTGATTTATCACTGAAGGGATCCTTGGAATGCTGAATGACTGACTGGGACCGAACGTTACAGTCTTTTTAGTTTTGGGAACCAGTGTTGTCCTCAGTTGGTTCACATATCTTTTTAATGTTCTTCCTGAGTCCAATACGACCTGGTAATGGAGTTTACCAAGTTTTTTCTGGACTTCCCCAAACTGACAAACATATTTGTTGTTGATGAAAACTCGGGCCTGTATTCTCTTCCCCGCTTGAAACGAACGTGCTGGTTTATCAGCAAGTTTTGATGCTTGAGGTCGATATGGAAAATTTGCATTCAAGCGGATCCGTAGCTTCCGGTGCAAATACAACTCAGCTGGTGAGTAACCACAAGCAAGTGGTGTTGCACGGTAACGGAACAGATTGTTCTGTATCTTATCCTGGATTGATGCACGGTCGTTCGAAACAGCTTTCAACCTGTGCTTCAAGGTCTGTACATTGCGTTCTGCAAGGCCATTTGTAGCTGGATGTCCTGGTGCAATGAACTTTTGAAACATTCCATTGACAGTACAATAAGTATGGAATTCCTCGCTCTGGAAAATTGAGGCGTTGTCTGAGACAAAAACTTGCGGGTATCCATGTGCGGCAAAAATAGTTTCCAGCAGAGAAATTGTTGTAGATGTAGTGGGTGCGTTTTTGGCAATCTTAACTTCGGCCCACTTAGACTTTGCATCCACATACAACAGAAAATAGGAGTCTTCATATGGGCCTGCATAATCGACATGAACCCTTTCCCAATTATCTTCAGGAGGATTCCATGGATGTACAGGAACTTTATGAGGATTCGATTGGGTTAGGGCACAGTTTTCACATCCCTTGACCAATCTCTCAATGTCACGATCAATGCCGGGCCAATATACATAACGGCGAGCAAGCTGTTTCATTTTGGTAATGCCTAGATGTGTTTCATGAAGTTCATTAAGTATGCTGGAACGCAGGGTGCCTGGGATCACAACCCTGTCCTTTCGAAAAAATATACCATCTAACAATGTAAATTCAGAGTCTTCTGCTTTGTTACCAAGATTGCGAAGAATTTTGCTGAGTTCTGGATCTTTCTGGGTTTCTTTGATTGTCGAAGATGTTATTTTGTCACTTGAAATCTGGAATATCACTTGAGCGTATAGCAGATTTACTTCCTCACCAAGAAACTCATCAACTGAAGTTCTGGATTTCTGAATTGGGGCTCGGGACAGACAATCGACGTTCTGGTTTTCTTTTCCTCTTGTACAGCGTAATCAAACCCAGAAAGAAAAGAAGCGTATCTGAGCAGGCGGGCAGATGTCATCTGTGGTAATGCCCTATGGTGGTGAAAAATCCTGGATAATGGCTCGTTGCCAGTTATTAGCAAGAAATGCTTGCCAATCAAATAGTTGTAGAAATGGGTCACACCAAATACGATGGCAAGTGCTTCACGGTCTAGCTGACTGTAATTTCTTTCCGAGACAGTGAGTGAGCGCGAAGCATAGCATATGGGTTTTTCAACTCCCCCAATAATATGGCTCAATACAGCAGCTATTCCTGTTGGGCTTGCGTCAGTTGTCAAAACAAGAGGTAAACTGGTATCAAACGGCGTAAGTGTTCTCTCACTGCAAAGTTCAGCTGTTAACTTCCGAAATGCTGACTCGCAATTTGATGTCCATGCCCAACGTTCACCTTTCCGTAACAGACATCGAAGAGGATAGGAAACAGTCGAAAAATCTGGGATAAATAGGGAATAATAGGTAACAAGTCCCAGAAATCTTCTAACTTCATCAACATTAGTTGGACGTCTCATGTCTTGGATGGCACGGACTTTCACTGGTGATTTGTTGATCTTGTTATATTCCACAATGTAACCAAGATATTCGATTTTCTATTGAAAGAATGAGCATTTTCCTTTGTTGACATAAAGATCATAATTTGACAGTCTTTGTAGGCAGGATTTTAAATTTTGTATGCATTCTTCCCTCGTAGCTCCGTGGACGATTATGTCATCGAAGTAAGATTCGGTTTTGGGGAGGCCCTTCAGGATTTGCGAAAGAATTCTGTTGAATTCGGATGGAGCCGTCTTTATTCCAAAACTGAGACGATGCATTCGATAGGTGCCGCGGTGAGTTGAGATTGTCTGGATTATACTGCTCTCCTCATCAACTTTGATATGTAGGTAAGCCTTGAACAGATCAAGCTTACAGAAGTACCTTGAACCACGGAGACTATGGAGGATCTCATCAATGCGCCGTATGGGGTGATTTTCCTGTACTAACCTTTCATTTACCCCACATTTGTAATCGACGCACAACCGAACTCCGCCGTCTGGTTTTGGAATTACCATTAAAGGTGACCCCCAGTCACTAACGGCTACAGGACATCAGCTTGTGATGAAATATCAGAATCTGCAGCAGTGTGTGTGTGTGTGTGTGTGTGTGTGTGTGTGTGTGTGTGTGTGTGTGTGTATGCGTGCATCCCAGTTATTATGTCTGTAATACTTTACATCCATGTATATAAATATGTATATATTAATTTTTATTTTGTAATAGCAATTATATGTAATACATTTCAACGATTGTCAAATGAAGCATCATACGCTAAATAAATAACAGGAGAAATTATGCCATCTGCTTCCAGCAAATCCAACTCTTTATCTATGCGTTCCCGCAGTGCAAAAGGAACGTCACGTTCCTTAGTGAAGACAGGTGTAGCTCCCTTACGAAGCTGGAGAGTGACTTTGAGTCCTGGGACGCATCCTACATTTTCCTGGAAGATTGGGGCGAAGTTGGTGAAAATGTCTTCAATTGAGTTCACAGAATGAAGGCGAGGCTCTGAATGGGAGTTGTTCATTCCTGCATCAATATGTTGAAGATCAATACCTAAACCTCTTATCCATTGTCGGCCTAGAAGAGCCTCATGCCCGTCTGGTACAATATGTAATTCGCCAAGTATTTCTCTCCCGTTGTACGCAACGTTGACAGAAATCTTTCCTTTTGGTTCAATTATGTTGCCCGAATAAGATCGGAATGCAATATTAGAAATTTCGATAGGCACATCCAGATTTAGGCAATTGAAATCATTTTCGGCCAGCAAGGAAAATTTAGCACCGGAATCAACCTCGAAACGTTGAGATTTTCCATTTAGTGTGACAAAGATGAGGTATTTATCAGTATCAGGTACCATTTCGAACACATCGACAACGTCACGTTGCTGTAGAACAGCTCCCACTTGTTTGATGCCATAGACATGATCAGAATTACTAACGAGGTTATCAGACACAGCATGGAGTGATGATGGAGAACTGGAGCCACTTGATCTCTTACGTGAGGCTGCCAACTAGGTTGAAATACATACTCTTGCAACATGACCGTCTTTTCCGCAAGCTTCACATTTAAGTTTGTTCCTATCAACGCGACAACTGTTTATTCTGTGGTTGTCTTTCCCGCATCTTATACAGAGATTTTCTATGCCTAGGGCCTTGTAATCAGGTCTCCCTCTGAAACGCTGCCTTGAAGAGGTGGAGATTCTATTAATATCATCTGTGCTGAAACTTGAATGACTAGGGCTGGAGCTTTTTGCTAATTCTTTACTCTCAATTTTCGATGCTTCAAGAGCAATAGCTTTTGTCAAAATGTCTTCGAATGAAGTAGTACTAGATTGCAAATGTGTTCACGTAGCCAGTCATCACGCAGGCCACGAATAAACTGAGCTCTGAGAAAAACGCCAGCAATGGAAAATGATTTGTCACACTCACATTTAACAGTGAACTCGCATTCAATAAGGTCACGTTGGAGTGCAGCAACATATTCAGCAATAGTCTGTCCTTGTTTCTAGTAAATGTTCAAAAAATAATGCTGGGAAACAACTGCACTTTCCTTAGGAATGAGCATCTGTTTAAATGCTTTTATTAAGTCGTTATAGCTTAGATTTTTGACTGGTTTATCGGGACCAAGAAATGCTGCTAAACTGTTATAATGTGTTGAACCAATAGATACACATAGAAGCTGAGCAATTTTCCCGTGGTCTGTGATGCCCTTCATGTTACAATGATTCTCAAACCGCTCTAAGTAACACGTGAATTTTCCCTGCCGGGATCGAAATTCTCAAATGGTGTCATGCTGGTGAAACTTACGGGAATTTCCGGTCGTATCTCGGAGCGAAAATGAGATACAAGCTGGGTCAGTAACGTTTGCTGTTGTACATGCAATGCATCCAGAAGTTGTTTGAACTGTTCGGTATCCATTTTCTCTTCTTGATAATTTTTTTTCACTCGTCGCCAACTATTATAACTTCATATGATATGGAACGGTAAATCAATGGGAAATGCACGCACCTGTTATTGAATAAAATAATAGCAACCTTTAATCGAACTTGACTTATTAGCAACATGTACTGTAACACATAACAAAAGAGTAAGTAATTATATGTGCACGCAAAACCAAAGAACGTATCTCAGTCTCAATGTCCAAGCGACACCAACTCCACCTACATCAATGTTATGAAACCATTGATGGTCATGACAACCATATTATCAGAAAAAGCGGAACGATTGTTCAAGCTTGAAGACTAGGTGAGTGAACTTTCCTTACAAAATACTGGTGATAAAACGCACGGGGAGATAGATAAAGAGTTCGATGTATCAGAGGAATAGGGAACTATGGTTAACGGCTACAGTGAAGTATGAAAGTGTTAAAACTAAGCAGGCTGTAGAAGGCAAGTCCGTTTCAGACATAATATCTATATCCAATCACCGTAATTATAAATTGCCGAAGTTAGAGTTGAAACAGTTTAATGGGGATGTAAGGAATGGTTTAGATTCTGCGGAAAGTTCCGAAAAATTCACGATGACCCCAATATTGATGTAGAGGACAAGTTTCAATACTTAATTCAGTCGATGAAGAGAGGTTCACCTGCACGTGAATTAGTTGAAAGTTTCCCTCCGTCTGCCGAAAATTATCCCAAGGCTATTCAGCAACTAAAGTCTCGATTTTCACGTGACGAATTCCTTATAGAAGTGTATGTTCGGGAGCTACTGAAACTCGTCACGCAACAGGCAAATAAGTTAAAGGAGTTAACATTATCACAGCTTTATGACAAACTAGAGACACAGTTGCGTGCGCTTGAGTCGCTAGGGGTTACATCCGATAAATACGCAGCAATGCTCTTTCCACTGGTGGAGTCGGCTTTACCAGAAGATATTTTGAGGATCTGAGAACGACACAGGTCAACGAACAGGGGTTCACTTGAAGAGAATGCTGACAAGAAGTCCACTAATGTATTGGCATTGCTATTAGAATTTCTTAAAATAGAAGTAGAAAGCGAGGAGAGACTTAACCTTGCAAAAACGGGTTTCTCCCCTATTCAAGTTGCTAGAAATAAAAATAGTGTTGGATCGCCGAAGGCTAGTCTTCCCACTGTAGCTACCATATTCACAACAGAACAGACGAAGGAGAGAGGTTGTGCTTTCTGTCAAAAAGTTCTCACAATCCACAAGATTGTCTTGCAGTCAGGGAAAATTCCATTGAGGAAAAAAGGGACAAACTTAAGAAAAGTGGGGCCTGTTACACATGTCTTAAGAGAGGTCATAATTCCAAATACTGTAAAGCAATAGTGAAATGTCCAGTATGTAAGAGGAAACATTTCACTATTATGTGTGCTGACATAGGGACTTGCAAGCAAATTACTACCACCTGCAATAGTAAAACAGAAGATGCAGATAAGGGTGTAAGTCAAAACCTGATGACCTATCACTGTAAGAAAGCTGTCCTCCAGACATTATTAGTTAGAGTGGTAAAGGGAAATAGGAGCATGTTAGTGAGGGCCTTAAGGCAGGCTACTCATCGACCCTTCCATTAGTCATTTTCAAGAAAATTCTCGATTTTTTATTGTCTTATTCGATAGTATGTCCTCTCTAGTTTCCAAAAATATATAGTTTATACTAGTTTTATTGTTGTTTAGCTCATTTATATTCACTTTAATTATCGGTGTGCACGCTTTTCAGCAGCTGTCACTTGGACGCATAGGTGCAGCAGATAATGCACACATTAATCTGGCTTTGAAACAGTCTACTCCAGAACTAAAACAATGTAGGAGATACTCTCGGGTCGAGAATGCAGAATATTGACCTAAAATGCAAAGAAAATGCAGTTTTCAGGAGTTGAAAAGTATGACTCTTTACTCTAAATGTGTACATCAACTTTAAGTTACGATTTGTCTGACTTCATTTTTTTTTCTTTCAATATTTGTCTCAACTTCGGCAGTTAAAATGTCCACTTAGAATGCAGATATTAGATTCATTTAAAAACTAAAATATAGACAAAGCAGAATGAAGCTGTTAAATTGAAATTAGGGGTTGCGCCCCCCACAATTAATTTATTTTTTCAATCAAAATAACGTAAATTGTAAAACGAAGCTAATATATTTGCCTCAATCAATGATACAATAAAATTGCTTTTGGGAGCTGACATAATTGGTAGATTGTTGACAGGCAGAATTCTGAACATACAGCAGATCAATTTGCAACAACAATGGCTCAATTAAGTTGAAAAAGAGCAAAGATATCGCGTCCCAAATATGCACCTTATTTTTGTGATTAATCTTTGAAAAAGACCCCCCAAATTTATTTAATTTTTTCCTTTTTGGCAATAATCCACTAGTTTATATTCTTGGAATCAGTGATATCAATTTCAAGAAAATAAGATAACTAGTAATGAAATGTCTTCAATAGTGTCGATGAGTACCTTAATACACACATCAAAAAAAGTTTTGCATCACCTCGGTTCCCAGATCTCCGGCATATAGACGTTGACTGTGTATATTGTATCCAAGATACAGTCCCTTTGACTGTTCATAGATGTCACTAAAACTGCTCAAAGATGTAAACAACCATGCATGAGCAGGGCCTATTAGACGGAGGGGGTACGACAGCCGATCAGTTCCAGTCATTCCACCAGGACGAAGGTACGCTGCTCATGTTGTCTGTAGTTCTACCATGCCTAGAAGGTCAATACCGCAGTTCGATCGCGTCCGCATTGTTACTTTGTGTCAAGAAGGGCTCTCAACAAGGGAAGTTTCCAGGCGTCTCAGAGTGAACCAAAGCGATGTTGTTCGGACATGGAGGAGGTACAGAGATACAGGAACTGTCGATGACAGGCCTCGCTCAGGCCGCCCAAGGGCTACTACTGTAGTGGATGACCGCTACTTACGGATTGCCGCTCGGAGGAACCCTGACAGCAATGCCACCATGTTGAATAATGCGTTTCGTTCAGCCACAGGACGTCGTGTTTCAACTCAAACTGTGCGCAATAGGCTGCATGATGCGCAACTTCACTCCCGACGTCCATGGCGAGGTCCAGCTTTGCAACCCCGACACCATGCAGCGCGGTACAGATGGGCCCAACAACATGCTGAATGGACCCCACGGAATTGGCATCACGTTCTCTTCACCGATGAGTGTCGCATATGCCTTCAAGCAGACAATCGTCGGAGACGTGTTTGGAGGCACCCTGGTCAGGCTGAACGTCTTAGACACACTGTCCAGCGAGTGCAGCAAGGTGGTGGTTCCCTGATGTTTTGGGGTGGCATTATGTGGGGCCGACGTACGCCACTGGTGGTCATGGAAGGCTCCGAAACGGCTTTACGATACCTGAATGACATCCTCCGACCCATAGTGCAACCATATCGGCAGAATATTGGAGAGGCATTTGTCTTCATGGACGACAATTCTCGACCTCATCGTGCACATCTTGTGAATGCGTTCCTTCAAGATAACGACATCGCTCGACTACAGTGGCCAGCATGTTCGCCAGACATGAACCCTATCGAACATGCCTGGGATATGTTGAAAAGGGCTGTTTATGGACGTCTTGACCCACCAACCACTCTGAGAGATTTACGCCGAATTGTCGTTGAGGAGTGGGACAATTTGGACCAACAGTGTCTTGATGAACTTGTGGATAGTATGCCACGGCGAATACAGGCATGCATCAATGCAAGAGGACGTGCTACTGGGTATTAGAGGTAGTGGTGTGTACTGCAATCTGGACCACAAATGCTGAAAGTCTAGCTGTATGATGGTACAACATGCAATGTGTGGGTCTCATGAGCAATAAAACGAGCTGAAATGTTGTTTGTGTTGATCTCTATTCCCTTTGTATTTAACGGTTCCGGAACTCTTGGAACCGAGGTGATGCAAAACTTTTTTTGATGTGTGTAGATTCGGGCTCTCAGTGTTCATATTTAAAGGCAGAATGCGCAAAGATTTTGAATTTGACGTCTGTGGGACAAGAAAGAATATATCACAGCCTGTTTGGGGGATTAGAGACTACTGCTCAGGTACACCATGTGTTTGATGTGACCCTGCAAAACCCCAAGAACAATACGCAATTAAATGTCAGAGTTTTAGACCAAGAAGTAATCTGTAACTATGTTTCAGGCTTGGTAGATAAAGAATGCATTGCTATTTTGGAAATAGAAGGTATATTTGTGAATGATATTGAGTGCCGAGATAAGGAAATAAAATTGCTTTTGGGAGCTGACATAATTGGTAGATTGTTGACAGGCAGAATTGTTAAAATAAGTGATAGCATAGTTGCAACAGAGACTACACTAGGATGGACGGTAATGGGCCAACAGCATGTAGAACAGAGTGCCGCTATGCTTAGCTTACTAAACATTGACTGGTTTGACATTTCAAGCCTGTGGCAATTGGATGTACCAGGAATTAAAAATCCGGGAGAAGTGAAGAGTCAGAAATTGATAGAGGAAGAGACCTTGAATCACTTCAAGAAAACCGTATCAAGAGATGAGGAAGGGCGATATCGGGTTCACCTGCCGTGGGTGGAAGGACATCAACCACTGGGAAGCAACAGGGAACTAGCAGTGAGCAGACTTATCTCCTGTTCGAAGAAGTTATTGGCGACAGTGTTGCCAGTTTGGTGTTTTTAGCACCAGATCTGGTGTTTCTGAAGTTCATCTGGTGACAGAAATTTTCTTATAGAGCCATAGAAAAAATACTGGTGTTATTTCATTGAAACCAGTGCCAAATCTGGTGCTTAACGGATTTTTCCATGACATTGTCTCCTATGACTAATAAGTAAATCCTGAAAGCCATAAATAATTTTAATTAAGTTAATCAATAAAGATTGGCAAAATTCAGCCTTACACGTGTCAAGGTCAACACTCCAGCAGGGGAAGTCCCAGAAATTCTCATTCTCGTGCATAATTGCTATGTAAGCGCAACATGCAGGGCTCAGTGCAAGTGCACTTGTACAAAGAATCTGCCTATCTTCTATTTTCTTCCCAGCTGCCAGGGGATTTCTCAGTTTCAAGCGAAGGCTCCTACGCAACCACAGTTAGTATTGTAAATCTATCTCAAACCCACGGTCGCTGTTTGTTCGTTGCCTAGTAGGCTAGTAGGCTGTAGGATATATTGGCCAAAATTGGAAGTATGCAGAGATACAGCAGTACTGCACCTTCCTGCTCTAAATATGTAATATCGGTAGCAGGCTCCGAAAATGAAGAGGAAGATTTTTAATGAAAGAAATGTAAGTTAAAAGAAAATCCGTTTATATATTTATATTTTTCTGGTGTTGATCTAGTGTTTTGAATCATAGAGTCCAGCTGGTGCCTTTCTGGTGTTTTAAAGCGCAGGGTTTTGTTCTTTCCCATTTCAAGATTTGGCAACACTGATTGGTGACGAACCAGTTTGAAAATGATGAAAAGAGTATGACTAGGAGGTCATACTTGCAACATGTAAGAACAAAGGTGAAAGAGAGGTTCAGACAAGAATATTTGGGTATGCACTTCAATAGGGCACAAAGGAAACCCAGAAAATTTGATGTTGGTGATATTGTTATCATACACTGTAACAATATAAAGAGGATTAGCTGGCCCCTAGGACTAGTGGTCAAGATATCTCAGGGGCCAGATGGAGTAACAAGAGTAGCGCGATTGAAGACTTCCAAGGGAGAGATCACTCGTCCACTTCAAAGGTTGTATCCACTTGAGCTCAACCAGTCTATGGGAAGGAATGATGGTTCTCGGGTCAACCCAATGGAGGCCAAGTCGAAGGAGAAAATGATAACGAATACTGGAAGACGTGTAAATGTGCCACAACGTCTAGATTGGCGGTTTCGGTGGCGTAGTCGGTAGCAGGCTGAGCTTCTATGCCTAAGATCGCGGGTTCAAATCCGGCCGAAGTCGTCGGATTTTTAAGAGCGTTAAAAATCCCTCAGTATGCCTTTCTTCGGAGGGGAAGTAAAGCTGGCGGTCCCATGTCATAGATTTATGGCATGTTAAAGAACCTTCCACTAATTACACCTGTGTGAAGCTAAATTGTATAGGTTAAGAATGTAAACAACGCTCTTAGATTCCTACGTTCGTTGCCAAGAGCCAACTGCGGTGACGTCTGGTAGTTAAGTTCTGAACTAGTAGTCGTTTGGCAGCAAAAGTAGGAACTATTTAAAAATTCAAAAGTCTGCTGTCCTTACATGAATTAAATAACAGATAGCACACACTAATATAGTCATCACAATTAACACCGGTTATCAGACAGATTCTACACACACCCAAAGTACACGGGGCTACATGACCGCGTTGTCGCAGCCCTAAACTTAAGAACCAACCAACCAAAGTGATTATAGATTGTAATTGTACGAAGAAAACGTGAGGGTTCAGCTTAATAATTTCTACATTAAATAAACCGATCCTGATTAACAAACCGTGCTTGTGTGTGCTTAGAAGTTTTCTGATAACCTGTGTCACTGTGATGTCTGTACTAGTGTGTGTACTTTAAACGAGGAAAGATTTGGGTAGGAAGCTGTTGTTGTTGTTTCATTTGAGAGGCTTGGGCATCATGGTCATTTAGGTGAGGATTCAATCATTCAACGTATAATATAGCAGTTGTATTTCAACAAGCTACTACAACCAACATTCAATTATACTCCTTGAAAATGACACCTAGTTGTAAATATACCCATGCATTTAGGAGAAAGTAGGCTATATGTTCTTTACTGAACATCTTGTTTCATAAATGAAAATATACTAATAATGCCTCCGCAGCGTAGCCGTTCTCGTCAAATCATACATCACGGCCGTGAGGACAAGTGCAGCAAGTTCGGAGATCGGAGGTTTGAATCCCGGCACCGGTGGAGACTATCCTGAGCGTGGTTTTTCCACACTCCCTCCTGGCAAATGCCGGGATAGTACCTTACTTCAAGTTCCGGGCCACCTACCCCATCCCTCTCCCTACTACAGCTGCACACACTACTACAGTCATCACAGAAATACAGGTTATCAGACAAGCTCAACACACACCCAAATACACAGGGCTGATGACCAAGATGTACCAAGCCCCTTAAATTAATTAACAACAACTATTATGAAGACCTTTACCCCAAATGCTTAACCCTTTCGATGCCAAGCTATTATGTTAATAAACCGAAGCCAAGTTTAGTGTTATTCCAAATGTTTTATTTAAAAAATATAACCATATATTGATACTTATTTCGTAGCAGGTAAATATTTTTTAAAAGTATTATATTCTAAATAATTAAAATTATGATCAATTTGTTTCATTAAGAACATTTGATTTAAAAAAATTGAAATTTTAATACTCCGGGCTATAATTTTGATAGTCGACACATCCTAAATATTATCCTTTTTACCACCTCATTTATTTCCTCTTCGTTTAAAGAGGACCTATCCTAATTAGCTCAGAGCAAACTCGTAAACAAACACGACTTTAAAAAAATGACAAGCGTGAGATATCAGCTGATGTTCACAGAATACTTATTATGATTCACGGAACATCAATATATCCACAGAGAGAGAATGATACCCGCGTTGTCATGGTTACAACTCTGAAAGTACTACGCGGTTGGGAATAACAATACAAATCGTATTAAAAATATGGCCGATACATCGGTCCCTGGCACTATAAGGGTTAAGAAAACGTTTTGAGCTAATAAAAATCTCAGGGTTAGCTCATGGGGAGGCGCACGCCCCCTTTCATCCCCCCCTCTCATGTCTGGAGTCACCACTGCCTTTTATATACCAATAATTACCTTTTATCCGGAATGAGGACTATCGGTGGTTAATGAGATGTGAAACCCCTCGGGTATGTATTGTTTCTTAAGATGCACATAATTATTAGCTGCAATGCCCATAAAGGATACAGGCTCATCCTACCCCACCACAATAGGGGTTGGAAGCCTTTACCGCCTCATTGGAGGTGACTAGAGAGAGGGGAGGAATTATCTTCTAGCACAGGCCTGAACAACTTGTGAAGTGAGAAATACCAAACTTCCTCCAGGGTAAACATGGAACCAGGCAGATCACTTTCGTCGTTGTTGTTGTTGTTGTTGTTGTTGTTGTTGTTGATGATGATGATGATGATGATTCATTTAAGGGCCTGCCACATCCTGGTTATTTAGCCCCATGCAATTCGCTATGTTAAGAATCTTTCCGAAAACCTGCGTTATTATATTGGTTGTACTGCAGTAGACCTATGAATTTGTGGCTAGGACGTCGCCGTTCCCTGTTAGGTGCCAATGCGGCATTTGCCAGAAGTAGAAGTGAGAAAACGCGGAAAACCACTTCTAGGATGACCGAGGTAGGAATCAAACCCATCTTTTCATAATTCTCGTTAAAAATCCCTCGGTATGCCTTCCTTCGGAGGGGAAGTAAAGCCGGCTGTCCCTTGTCATATATTTATGGCATGATAAAGTACCTTCCTCTAATTACACTTGTGTGAAGCTAAATTATAGGTTAGATTTGACTAACGCTCTTAGGATGGAACGTTCGTCGCCAGGAGCTGACTGCGGCGACATCTAGTGACCAAGTTCAGAACTAGTTGGTCGTTGACGGTGGCGTTTGGTAGTAAAAGTTGAAACTATTTGAAAATCGAATGCCTGCAGTCCTTACTTGAATTGAAAACAGATAACTCACACACTAAGACAGCCATCACAATTAACACCGGTTATCAGACAGATTCTACACACACCTAAAGTACACGGGGCTACATGACCGCGTTGTCGCTGCCCTTAAACTGAGGAACCAACAATAATAATTTACAATCGAATCTAGCCTCTTTGTACTCATCATCTTTCTTCGGCTTTTCCCAATTAATTGGGGTCACCGGAGCCAACCAGGCTCATTTTTTTTGGTTTTGGCCGGGGATTTAAGGCCGGATGCCCTTCCTGACACCACGTGACTTTTCAGGTGAAAATTCAACCCCGCTGTCACCGGGATTCGAACCCCGGCCGTCCGGGTGAAAGACGAGCAGCTAAGCCACTGCGCCATCAAGCTCCCCCCTCTTTGTACTGCAGGTTAATAACTAATTCAGGGTCTAGATCTCGTCCTTCTGCGGGCTTTAACATCCTCCCAGTATTTCTAGAGTTCATCAGTGCTTTCTTTCGTTCTTCTGTCAGAGACCCTCCCCCGTATTCTGGGTTAAGATTCCACTTAAAACACCCTCATAGCTTCTAAATTTCTCTAAATTCACAACTGTCACGTTTTTTTTTCTTGGGCACTAATTTGCCTTTTTCACATTCATGGCATCTTCTCTTTTGGTTTTGTGAAATTTCAGATTCTAAATTTCTCTAAATTCACAACTGTCACGATTTTTTTCTTGGTCACTAATTTGCCTTTTTCACATTCATGGCATCTTCTCTTTTGGTTTTGTGAAATTTCAGATTCTAAATTTCTCTAAATTCACAACTGTCACGATTTTTTTCTTGGGCACTAATTTGCCTTTTTCACATTCATGACATCTTCTCTTTTGGTTTTGTGAAATTTCAGATTTTCTTAGTCAGTCAGTCATTACGTCATTAGTCGTACAGAAGACCACAGGCATCGTAGAATAGCAGTATTTTGTTATTAAAGGATGATGTTATTAGTTTTATCTTACTGCACAGTTCTTCATTGGATCTCAATCGTATCTGCCCATCAATCCATTTGTTGCCTAAAATCTTTCGTAAAATACTTCCTTCTTGTTTTAATAATATATTGACTTGTTCCTGGCTACTCAAAATCAGGGTCCAAAAGGCATACAGCCCGTCTGGTTTAAGAACAGTGCTGCTATAGCGCCTAGACTTGGCATCTATACTCAACGCCTTCTTATTATAGATGCTTTTCATCAGATAGAACGCCCGGTCTAATTTCCAGATCTGGTCATTGATGGTTATATTAACTTCTCGACCCGTCCATCTTTCCGTAGTTCGTAATCATCCATTCTGCTACTGTACATTGCTGATATTATATTTGATTGATACAATTCAGATAGTTCCTTTTTTTATCACACGTTTACAAGTTAGTATTTTTGGATCCGTGGTTTAGAATGAGAGTCGTAAATTGAGCGACCACATCGTGCCACAGTGACTAGCATTCTTGAGTGTCACCCCTAAGGTGCGGGTTCAATTCCCGGTCTTGACAAGAAATTTCATTATGGTCTGAGGTTTGGAATGGAGTACACTCAACCTCATGAGATAAAACTGAGAAGAGGTAGGTTAGATTACCAGTTTAATCATCCTAGAGGTGGTTTTCGGTGGTTTCATGCTAATTCTACTTTAGGCAGGTGAATGAATGAATGAATGAATGAATGAAGGATGAATTAAAGCCATGGCCACCTTCTACCTAATTTTAGCCCTAATTAAAAATACACGCACTTAATATAGCCACCCTAGTGACGCAGGTTCCATACACACTAAGTACACGGGGCTACATGACTACGATGTCGTTAAGCCCCCTAAATTGATCAACAAAAATTTGAAAAAAGTACAGTGTGTGTAACATGGTAACAAACTAACTGCGCAACAGTCAACCCTTGGTTAATATCAAGGGTGGGATGATTAAATGGTCATGCGTGACATGCCAAGCCAGAGGGCGTCGCCTTCCCAATTTACTGTACTAACTGACGTAAATAGAAAGAAAATTACTGTGGTCCTAAGAGTAACTGCGTATTAGTGGAATTGCATCGTCACTTTGTTTAATTGTAGCTTTCATTAATTGTGTAGAAGTTGTAATCAGCACACTGTTTATTCAAAATTGAAAATTATTGAACATCATAACCACATTTGTTCAAAATAACACATTTCTGTTGAGTAATGGCCGGGTTCACCTTGGTTCGTCAAAATGTTAAGAAACCATTTAAAGCCGTTAACGGGTAATTACCGAAATGTCGTAGCGGCTTCGGTGGCGTAGTCGGTAGCATGCTGAACTGCTATGCCCAAGATAGCGGGTTCAAACCCGGCCGAAGTCGTCGGATTTTTTAAGAGCGTTAAAAATCCTTCAGTATGCCTTCCTTCGGAGGGGAAGTAAAGCCGGCGGTCCCATGTCATAGATTTATGGCATGTAAACGATCCTTTCACAGACTTAACTTGTGTAAAGCAAAATTTGTTAGGTTAGATTTCGTCAGAACGCTCTATCCAAGTTCCAACGTTCACCACTAGGTATCATTGATATCTGGTGGCGAAAGTTGGAACTACTTGAAATTGAACGGAACTTGTAGCTCACCATTTAGGGTGTCCGCTGGAAGCAGCTACAGACTCAGGCGAGCCGAACATGTCCTCGGACACTCCCGGCACTAAAAGCCATACGATAAATAAATAACCGAAATGTCGTGTTTCATCAAACTATAACAATCCATTAGCATCCCTAACCAGCCATTGAAACTAAATGCTTAACGGCTGACGCTCGATTTACGTGGTATTCCAATCCAAAATGGAGCATGTATTAAACTTTATTCTCAACGATGATGATGTTCTTGAAGACTTGCTAGATATTCGTCGACCTCAGATTTATAAAGAACGGAAGAATTACTTTGATGAATGCGACGACACAGAATTTCTTATGAGATTTTGGTTGTCAAAACCTTCTGTATTGAATGCTCTACAGATTTATTTATTTATCGTATGGCTTTTAGTGCCGGGAGTGTCCGAGGAAATGTTTGGCTCGACTGAGTCTGTAGCTGCTTCCAACGGATACCCTTAGGATGAGCTACAATTTCCGTTCAATTTCAAGTAGTTCCAACTTTCGCTACCAGATATCAATGATACACAGTGGTGAACGTTGGAACTTTGATAGAGCGTTCCGACGAAATTTAACCTAACAATTTAGCTTCACACAAGTTTAGTCTGTGGAAGGATCTTTTACATGCCATAAATCTATGACATGGGATCATCGGGTTTACTTCCCCTCCGAAGGAAGGCATACTGAAGGATTTTAACGCTCTTAAAAAATCCGACGACTTCGGCACGTTTGAACCCGCTATCTTGGGCACAGCAGTTCAGCATGCTACCAACTACGCCACCGAAGCCGATAGAACTTATCCTGGAATTCCCATCTGACAAGTAAGATATGTATCATTTCTTATTTAAGTGTAATATCGTGTGATGCATTACTGTATAGCACATGTAGTTTATTTAATAAAAGACTACCTAGACGTCACAGCATCAGTCCTCTTATCTTATTATATACATCCTCTGTCTGAAAAGTACGGTGAATGGGTCTATATTACGAACGGATTGTTGGCTTACGTGAAACAGCCGTTACTATCCTTCGAAGTAATCCCCGTGGATGGTTATGCACTTCTTAGAACGGCTGTACAAGTCCTGGCATAGTCTTCCTGAGGGATAGTTTTAACAACAAATTGTATATCCGCCTTAGTCAATACATAAACGAAAATAAATTATAATTACACTTGCTCCTGGTACATGTTTCGGGGATTAATTGCTTTTATCCCCTTCATCAGCCAAGACAAATATCCGAAGAAAGATATAAGATAGCGTAGCACTCAAAAAATAAATAGCTATTTAACTTAATATGGTGCACTGATGAAGGGGATAAAAGCAATTAATCCCCGAAACATGTACCAGGAGCAAGTGTAATTATAATTTATTTTCGTTTATGTATTGACTAAGGCGGATATACAATTTGTTGTTAAAACTATTTAGTACGTCAATACGGAACCATCATGGAAACTAGTTTAAATAATAGAATTCCTGAGGGATAGCCTTCAGTTGGGTCGTCACATTACGTTGGATATCCGAAATGTCCGAAAACCTTTTCGGCGACCCTGGACCCCGATATTCCATACTTTGACGCTTGCCTTCGAGGTCATATCTCAGGCACCAGGTCTCGTCACCCGTGACGATGGTTTTCAGGACCATTGCATTCTGCGGAACATTCCCCCTTCTCACTGCCACCCGTCGAACAGGTGTGCACGTTAGGTTGTATAAATTCACTCTTCTCACTGCCGCCCGTCTATCAGGTGTGCAAGGCAGGTTGCATAAATTCACGCCCCTCTCTCTTGCTTTCAATTAAGAGTTTTGACGACCCAAACTGAAGGCTATTCCTAAAGAAGACCAAGCCAGGGGTTTCCAGGACTTGTTCAGTCGTTCTCAGAAGTGCATAATCATCCACGGGGATTACTTCGAAGAACAGCAACGGCTGTTTCAGGTAAGCCAACAATCCGTTCGTAATATAGCCCATTCACGGAACTTTTCAGATAGAGGGTGTAATACGCTAAGGTGTAAGTTTCACAAAACTCAAGCTCCTAAACCAGAGGGAGTTGGAAGGTGTGGTTTGTACCAAAATCTTCCAAATCGTATCAATAGTACAGGAAAAATCTTGCATTTCTTGAAAAGTCAACGGAAATATATTCATTGGTTTATAAAGTGCTTTTAAACAAATAAACAAGACGATAGACCCTGCCAGAACTGTGTCGCGTCCATTCCGTACAACACTAGAGCCGGGTGGGTAGTTTATACACCTGGGGAGCACACAACCCATAATGCGAGAGATCTCGCACGGGTCCGCTAGTATTCAATGATTTCACGATACTTATCCACCAAGTGGATAGGTACGTTTCTTTCAACCAAAGTGGATAGCGTGTCGGTCTACTAACCCCAAGATTGCAGGTTCGCCCCTGACCGTGGTAAGTGATTTTTGAAAGGCGGCAAAAATACGATACGCATGTCATACGATGTTGGCATGTCAAAGAACCCATTTGAATTCAGTAGGCCGAGTTCATAATAGCAAAATTAATCTCGGGAGTTTCCGCCAACACAAAGTTCCTCATTTCTCTACTAGAAAGCGCTATTGTGTTCAAGGAGATTAGATATCTAACATCTAACCTCCTTGACTTTCATAGTCAAGGAACTACGAAATTCGACATGCAAGCTACCCTCTGGGTGTCAAATAGCAAAGCTTGCACCAGGCACCCGAGGCCATACGATATTATTATTATATTACCAAAGTAAAATGCAGTCCCCGGCCATGATTGTTTTTAACCAAGGAGTATATAACTTTTAAGCCTTTTGCTTGATTAAACCAAAGACAATACAAATAAAATACCGCCATAATCATCATATTATTTCAATGAGTTTTGTACAGCCGTTAAAGATAACCATCCGATGCTAATGCCAATCGGTCAATGTGCTGGTGAAACGCCAACGAGTTTAATTCCGATGTTAAAATTAATGAGCCATTTACTAACGACCTGTTAACGCTGCGTTGGTGAACTCGGCTCTTAAGACTTGAAAATGTAGTCGCAGTCGGGATTCGAATTCGAATCTCGTGCTGGCTGGAAATGTACATTTAGCCACTTGGGATATATTAATACAGCCATGCTTTCATATTGATATTGGATTCGTGGAAATTTTGTCCCTATCCCTAAGTCTGGTGTTGGCAGTTTCTATTTTAAGAGGAGAAACAGAAACAAATCCCCTGGAGGACCTCTTGTAATACGTGAGGAATGCCGTAAGTACGGAAAGAAGAAGAAAAAAGAAGAGGTGCAACTCCTAGGAAAATGAGGATATCAGGAAAGAAAAGACGGTAGAAAAATGAAATACACCCTAGGCCTCGAATATCCCAATACTGTCCGGATCAGAAGAGTTGACCAAGGGAAGTAAACATGGAATGAGATTCTTTGGAACCCGGAACATGCAAAGTGAAGAGGAAAATTTCTGGGTTTCTTGTACAGAAATCTGAGATGTTGTAAACCCAGAGCTCTAAGAATGGTCCATCCAATTATTATTATATATGAATTGTAGCCAATGGCCATAGCAGGGTATTTATGATTGAATGGCCGAGGGCTCTCAACAAGTTCAATTTCAAATACAGTAGTACCAACTTTGGCTACCTAGCGGCGAACGTAGGAACTTGATAGAGCGGTTCTAAATAGCCAAATCGTTGTAAAACAATAATAATAATATCAGTGTCGCCTCCGTGGTGTAGTGGTCAGCATACTTAGCTGCCACCACGGAGGTCCAAGGTTCAATTCCAGGCTCTGCCACGAAATTTGAAAGTGGTATGAGGACTGGAATGAGGTCTACTCAGCCTCGGGTGCTAAAATGAGTAGAAGGGGTCCGATTCCCACCTCAGCCATCCTTGAAGTGGTTTTCTGTGGTTTCCCACTTCGTCTCCGGGCAATACCAGGATAGTACCTAACGTAAGGCCACGGCCACCTCATTCCCTCTTCCTTGCCTATCCCTCTCAATCTTCCCATCCCTTCCCATCCTTCATAAGGCTTCGCTTTGCAGGTGAGGCCTCCTGGGCGAGGTGCTCGTCCCACCTCCCCAGTTGTATCCCCAGACTCGATGTTTCAAGCACCAGAACACTGCCCTGGAGGCGGTAAAGGTGGGATCCCTCGCTGAGTCCGAGGGAAAAGCCAACCCTGGAGGATAAACCGACTTAAGAAAAAAAAATATCAGTATATCAGTATTTTTTTCGGACTCCTGAGTAGCAGACTACCGACTAAAACTCTCCCCGTTACTTCTGAACACAAGCCTGGATCCGTTTATCACATTACTTCAGGCTAGAGTCATTTTATATTTGCCCGTAGGGCACTCCTCCTTAGTGAATTATCTTCAGTGGCGATCCAGATCTGTCTTCTTTGTTCGGAGGATATATTCAACAACAGTAATAATAATAATAATAATAATAATAATAATAATAATAATAATTGTAGTGGTAGGTTCTTTTACGTGCTGTAAATCTTCCGAAGGAAGGCATACTGAAGGATTTTAACGCTCTTAAAAATCCAGTGACTTCCGTCGGGTTTGAACCTGCGATCTTGGGCTTAGGACTTCAGCATGCTACCAACTACGCCACCAAAGTCGTTTCCGTCAAATATTTACGTACGTTAAAGCCTACATGCTTCGCATCCCACTACAGTGGAAAACATGAACAAGCTGCAGCGTGTACAGTGCCGCGCATAGAGGTTAATGGTTCGTCGTTCCCCTTCTTCCCCTTTGACAAAATTCCCATCTCTAAAGGCAACAGCCAACAAATCTGATTTGATTTTCCTAAGGAAAAGCCCTCTCAGATTCCGTTGCTATTGACCCCTTTTGCCGATTGTTATTGGCATATCGCTCAGTTTGGAGAGGACGAGGCGTAACCAGGGTCGTGGAGAGCAACCACGGGTCTGGGACTAGAACTGGTGGGCCCCTCCCATCATTGTTCGTCCCGTGACATTCTGGAATTATCAGGACTGCATTTATATTTTTAAAGCCCGCCTCTTAAAAGAAAAACGTGATATTTTGTTTTGTTTTGATTTTTTACGTTAATTTCTTAAATGGAAATTTTAAATGACGTTTTCTTTGTATTATAGAGAAAAGTTACTCTCATCTGAAGAACAAGTCAAACGCCTTTCACAACCATATAAAACAAAAGTTGGATTTTTTAAACGACATCTAGAAATGTTTCCCACTACAACAGCTTAAAGGAAAATCGTCGAGAAAATCTTCGGCCCAGTGTCATAGATTTTATTTATCTACTAGCAGAAGTAGCCGCTCTTCGAACGGTCTTCGCTATTAATAACCAGATGTTATCAATTGAGATACTGTTCCAATGGTTAGGGGCTTGTCATTCCTTCATAAGTTTATCAGAACGAAGTTAGTTTTCTGGGTATATCGCAGACACTGTTAATTTAAGGGCCGTAAAATGTGGATTTCGGAGACACTTTATAGACTCCCTAGTTTTGTATCACACATTGAGAAGCGCAACATATGCTTTTGTCGTCCTTCTAGGAGAATTTTTATTTTTCGCCTATTTTAGCATGTATTTTGAAAAGTTGTTCCTTATACCCACCCTTCTATGAGAAGTACGTTGAAGAGTTTTCTAAATGATTGGTGTATTGACTCATGGTTACAATACCTAATTTTACAATGCTCAAAGCACCCGAACATGAATTATAGGCGTACAAAAACATAAATATATATCAACCACACAGTATCAAACAAAATCATCTTTACGATGAACCCGTTTGTCGACAAAAATATGATTACTTAAAATGTGCTCTCAAACTAAATTCACCTAACGTGTACTTCCTGACGTGAAAATAATATTGAAAACCTCGTAGACGAAACGCAATATATGTCAAATTAAAACTGGCCCTCACCGTTGTGGAAAGCCCCCATCCCCAGGAAGACCCCTTTAATAAATTATAAGGGGGCGTGGTGGCTCAGCGGTCTAGCTGTATGCCTCTCACCAAGGCGGTCCGGGTTCGATTCCCGGTCAATGCATGTGAGATTTTCGAAGTGAAATGCCATGTCCTGTGGTTCGGATTCCACGTAAAAAGGAGGTCCCGTGGCTCATAATCACAAGATTCACGGTCACGTAAAACTACAATCTTCCTTCCTTCCTTAATAAATTATAAAGGCTCGTGGTGCATTAAATTCGGGATTTTTAGCCTCCAATGGCCCAAATTCCCAAAAGCTGCAAAAAACACTATTCCAATTCAGGAATTTTTGAAAATAATGTTGTTGTTTGGAGATATAATACCTTCTGTACAACATATCTCCTATCGCACGGGTAAGTCACGTGTAAAATTTTTAGGGAACCCCTTGACCCCCTTAATCGCATTGTTGAATTTTACAGTCTATGTTTGATTCGAAGATAACCTTATAGCCATTTGCAAACTTTAACAGAAATTTAATAAATTGAGTGGCATTGCTTCTTACAGAAATACAGTAGATGGAAAGTTCGATGTCACCTCTTGTGACGTTGTTGTCATGGTTACCGGCTTGCATTACTTCATTAGTTTCTTCTAGTTCTTCTTCTTCTTCTTTCGGATGGGCCAGCTAAGGACCACGACGTTCAACTTTTCAGCTTGGCGAGGGACTTGATGTTTGCCCAATATTCACGCATTCTCCTCTCTTTTGTCCAGATGATGCCGGTTTTCTTACAGTGTGGTCTGTCCTGAAAACTCTTCTGTTTAAGTATCTTTCTGAGATGTGATCGGCTTCTAATATCACTTTTCATTATCTTCAGTTCTTGGATATCCTTGTTAACTACTGTTAGCGATGGTGTCACACTCTTTCTCTTCCCCCAGTAGTTGAGAAGCCGGTTTGCTAGTCTTGTTGGGTTCATCCATGAGACATGTCCATAGAAAGACAGACGTCTGTTCCTGGCCACATCTGTGATTTTCTCAGTATATCTATATAGCCCCTGATTTGGTCTTCTTCTGTACTCGTCATCTATTTATTAGTTTATAAAATAAAAGAGTGCCATATCCCCTCCAGGGACGTAGGCAACCTGAATAAGAGCCCTTGACTAAGTCAAGGGATTACTAACCAGGCATCCCGATCCGGAGTTTGCTTGTGGTAGGCTGGCAAGTTCCTTTCCACTCCTCCTCATACCATAGCATCCGGCAAGTTCCCATTTTGCATCACGAGGCTGGGAGACCCCGTACCAGACCATACCAAGACTTTTAAATTCTTGGCAGAGCTGGGGATCGAACCCGGTACCTCGCGGGTGACAGCCAACAATGCTAGCCACTGCGCCACGAGGTGGTCTTTATTAGTTTATCAAATGAAATTATTTTTCTGGGAATATCTCAGAAACGTGGTTTTAGAGCCTTAAAACTTAGTAGCCTCCAAGCCACTGAGGGGCTGAAAATGAGTTTTGCTCGTCCTTGTACGCCATAATACAATAATAATAATAAAATAAATAAAATAAATCCAATCATCCACCCCGATTCGTCCCCACCTACAAAGGCTGAAATCACGAAGATAATCCAAGAGCTGAAGGACAACAAGGCACCGGGTGAAGATTTGATAATTGCTGAACTGTGGAAACATGCAGGGGAAAAGGCAATCGACAAGCTTGTTGCAATTATTCAAGAGATCTGGGAGAGTGAAAAACTCCCAAGTGGATGGACCTCTGCCGTAATTCATCCACTACATAAGAAAGGGGAGAAAACCGATGTGAACAATTACCGTGGAATCTCTCTTCTGTCAATAACTTACAAGATCCTCTCAAAAGCTCTACATAATAGGGCGGAACAACAAATCGATCCACAACTGGGGGAATACCAAGGGGGTTTCAGAAAGGGACGGTCATGTGCTGAGCAGATTATGAATCTGAAGTCCATCCTTTCATATCTGAAACTCAGGAACAGGGAATTCGTGGTGACCTTTGTTGATTTTAGAAAAGCGTACGACTCAATTGATCGAACCACCCTATTGAAAATCCTTGAAGAGTTTGGCTTAGATAACAAGACACAATCAATTATCCAGCAAACCCTGACCAACACCACCTCCAAAGTGAAGTTCAGAGGAGAGATGTCCGATGCCTTTGAAATCAGGACAGGAGTGAGGCAAGGAGACGGACTCTCACCTCTACTCTTCAACTGTGTTTTAGAAAAGGTCATCCGAGAATGGCGGAAGGAAATGAAAAATTCAAGGGTGGAAAATGGGCTAAGGCTAGGGTACAAGTATATGAATCTTACAATCGACTGTCTAGCCTTTGCAGATGATCTAGTGATCTTTTCAGATTCCATTGATACGGCAGAAGAACAACTTACCCAACTGAAAAATCAAGCACTGAAGGCTGGACTTCAAATCTCCTTTGAGAAGACACAATTCATGACAAACATAAAATCAGCGCCCAGGGAACTGGAGGTCGGACTAGGAAAAGTTCAGAAGACAGAATGGATAGAGCCTAACCTATCAGAGAAAGAAGCCTTCGTGTCACGCATTAATAAAATGGAAATGGCATACAACCTGACTAAAGACATCTACAATAAGAGATCGATATCCTTAAACGCCAAAATTAGACATTACTGCACTGTTATTCGACCAGAGGCTCTGTATGCGGCAGAGACTCTAACAATGAACAAGAAAGGTCTAATGGAAAAACTAGAGGCGAAAGAAAGGAAGATTTTGAGGAAAATCCTGGGTCCTATCAATGAAAACAGCGAGTACAGAAGGCGTCACAACCACGAATTATACAAGCACGTGGAGAAGATCAGTGACACGATTCGAAAAAGAAGGATTGCCTTTTATAGCCACGTGACACGAATGAGCCCAGGCAGGATATCAAAACGGATATTGACGTACTTTCATGATAAGAAAACCAAAGGGGCATGGTTCACGGAAGTTGAGAAAGATCTACTTGAAATGGAAATTTCGCCTAAAGATATCCAGGAGCGTGTTCCACTTCAGGAAAAACTACGTACGCACAAAGGTTTCCAGGAAAAGCCGAAGCTGAAGACAGGGAAGGTGTGGTCCCAAGAGAGAAAAGAACGACACCGGAGACGAATGCGGGAACACTGGGCGGTAGTTAAAGCTCGGAAGAAGAGACAGTTGAAGTGACGTGGTCCCTAGTTGGCCGAATCGAAGAAAGAAAAAGAATAATAATAATAATAATAATAATAATAATAATAATAATAATAATAATAATAATAATTTAATAATATTCTTTAGCACCCCTTGACCCCCTTAAGCGCATTATATACGTATTGATGAATTTTACAGCTTATGTTGGTTCCGTGATAACCGTATAGCCGTTTGCGAACGTTCACAGTAATGTAATAAATGGAATGTCATTGCGTCTTACAGAAATAGATGGACTTCTGAGATCGTGTTGCCATGGTTACCGGCCTGCATTCTTTTAATAGCTTAATAAATGAAATTAGTTTTCTGGGTATATCTCAAAAACTGTTGGTTTTAGGACCTTAAAATGTGGTTTTCGGGGCCCGTAGGGCTCCCGAGTTTTCTTTCT
Source organism: Meconema thalassinum (assembly GCA_946902985.2). Taxonomy (NCBI): domain Eukaryota; kingdom Metazoa; phylum Arthropoda; class Insecta; order Orthoptera; family Tettigoniidae; genus Meconema; species Meconema thalassinum. The sequence continues at coordinate 424,434,826 of OX336388.2, read as the reverse complement.
CACATTGAGACGCTGAAAATGAGCTTTGTCACGTTTTTCTACGCCCATTTCAGCATGCATTTTAATGGGTTAGGCCCTCTTTTATGAGAGGTACGGAGAAGAGTTACATCAATGATTACTTTCGTGCCTCTGATGGACTTCTGAACTAAATTTTACGTTGATCCACTCAGCCGTTCTCGAGTGATGCGCGTGCAAAATTATACACAGACAAACAAACAAACAAACAAACAAACAGACAGACAGACAAAAAAATTGTTTTTTCGCGCAACCGTCATAAACCAGTCTGAAACGCGTTAATAACTCAAAATTCCATGGAAATTCCGAAAAAACAGACAATCTTTCATTTTTATATAGAGAGAGATGGCTTTTAGTGCCGGGAGTGCCCGAGGACATGTTCGGCTCGCCTGAGTCTGTAGCTGCTTCCAGAGGACACCCTTAGGGTGAGCTACAAGTTTCGTTCAATTTTAAGAAGTTCCAAATTTTGCTACCAGATATCAATGATACCTAGTGGTGAACGTTGGAACTTTTGATAGAGCGTTCCGACGAAATCTAACCTAACAATTTAGCTGCACACAAGTTTAGTCGGTGGAAGGATCTTTTACATGCCATAAATCTATGACATGGGACCACCGACTTTACTTCCCCTCTGAAGGAAGGCATACTGCAGGATTTTTAACGCTCGTAAAAAATCCGATGACTTCGGCCGGGTTTGAACTCCCTATCTTGGGCACAGCAGTTCAGCATGCTACCCACTACGCCACTGAAGCCGCTAGTGTCATAGAGGGAGTGTGGATGAAAAGGATGTCTCACGAGTTATACCGACATTACGAGAAAATATCACACACTAGACTATTAGAAAAAGACGATTTAAATTTTATGGTCATATTAAGATGACTAAAATACTAAAATCCAAAAATAAAGTCAAGGTTAACTGGGTAAAATAAATTGAAAATTACCTTCAAGAAATTGACCTAACAGAGAAAATTTTATTTGACAGTACGTCGGTGAACAAACATCATTTTGCTGCAAACCCACGGATGAGACAGAAGAAAGGAAGAAAAATCATTGTGAGAGAATGAAGAGATTATGGGTAGAGAAGAAATATAATTCTTATTCATCTGTTAGTCGCCTCCGTAGCGTAGTGGTCAGCATGGTTAGCTGCCGCCCCGGAGGTCCTGGGTTCAATTCACGGCTCAGCCACGAAATTTGAAAAGTGGTATAAGGACTGGAACGGAGTTTACTCAGCCTCGGGTGGTCTAAATGAGTATAGTGGGTTCGATTCCCACCTCAGACATCCTCGAAGTGGTTTTCCGTGGTTTCCCACTTCGTCTTCGGGCAAATGCCGGGATGGTGCCTACTGTAAGGCCACGGCCGCATCCTTCCCTCTTCCTTGCCTATCCATCCCAATCTTCCCTTCCCTTCCCATCCCTCATGAGGCCCCTGTTCGCTTTGCAGGTGAGGCCCTCTGGGCGAAGTGCTGTATCCAGCTGTATCCATTCCGACAAAGTGTTTCCAGCTCTAGGACATTGCCTGGAAAGGCGGTAGTGGTGAGTTCCCTCGCTGAGTCCGTGGAAACCACCAACCTGGAGGGTAAAATTGACTTAAAATAATTAATCTGTTAAATAAGTTCAATCGCGCTCCCTAGTTGGGTAGAACGTTGTAAAACAATAATAATAATATCAGTTAAAGTTTATAATAATTTTCTTTTTTCTTTATTTCCTTAGTCGGTTTACCCTCCATGGTTGGCTTTTCCCTCGGACTCAGCGAGGGATCTAACCGTTACCGCCTCCAGGGCAGTGTCCTGGAGTCTTACTTCGGGTCGGGGGATACAACTGGGGAGGTGGGACGAGCACCTCGCCCAGGTGGCCTCACCTGCAAAGCGAACAGGGGCCTTATGAGGGATGGGAAGATTGGGAGGGATAGCCAAGGAAGAGGGAAGGAAGTGGTCGTGGCCTTACGTTATGTCCATCCCGGCATTTGTCTGGAGACGAAGTGGGAAACCATGGAAAACCACTTCAAGGATGGCTAAGGTGGGAATCAAACCACCTCTACTCATTTGAACCACCCGAGGCTGAGTATACCTCGGGCCAGTCCTCATACCACTTTTTCAAATTTCGTGGCAGAGCCGCGAATCAAACCTAGGACCTCCGGGGTGGCAGCTAAGCACGCTGACCACTACACCACGGAGGCGACGTCATAATAATAACAATAATAATCATATATATTATTTCAGTAGTATAGATCCCTCCTGCGGCGCTCACAAGCGACCGATCGTGAAAATGAGCATTCCAATGAAAGAGAATAGGCATTAGCAGTGACGAATTGTACTCTAATTTCATAGATATCAATAATTTCTTTAAAAAATTACTTTTAAAAATGTACGAAGTGTGCGATTTGCAGATACTGTTTCTGTGAGAAAATACGCTCCATAATTGCTGTCCACTTCACATTTTGGCCGCTGTGACGCCCGTTTCATGTCATTTTAACATTCTGAGGTATTTCCTTTACCATTTTGCATGGATTTCAGAAACAGTAAATCAAAGGAATGAGTATCCAATCGTATCATTTCATAAATATCAAAACACCGGTGAGCGTTATGATGATCCAATTTGCCCTTTTAAGTTAGGGAACGTAGAACTTGGAATTCTAACTGAAATGTAAATAGTGTTCTATAATAATTAGGTTGAAATATAAACATAACAACCTTTCTCCTCAAGTCTCTCATTATACACCTATTGGGGAAGGTGTCGTTTATGAACATGCGAGATTTCTCGCACGAGTCCGTTAGTAATAATGATAATAATAATGATAATGATGTTGATGAAGATGATGTTGATGATGTATTACAACTTACCACTATTCTCTCTTGACTCTGGATCAAGGCGACAAGCTACAACCGGCAGGGAGGAGTGTGGGATGTTGACTCGGAAGCAGAGAGAGTACTTTAATGGCCGGACTGGTTTGTTATATCAGTGAAGTGGTGCTCATCCCACTTTATTATAGGGGTGACTCCCCCTTGCGGCGCCAAGTGACACACGTGTCACATACACTCCGCGACAACAAGTATAGAGTCAATAACAATACAATAATAATATTAATAATGAACAGTCGTGGGGCCCTTGGAGTCCATGTGCAGGTCTTTCTAGTTAACGTCTGTGGGTGGCCTGCACGTCAAGTTGAAGATGAAATGATGATGAGCACGTCACAATCATCCAGTCCCCGAGCCAGGGGAATAAACTCCAGGAGATTAAAATCTCCACGGTCAGGCCGGAAATCGAGCCCGTGAGCCTTCAGAACAAGCCTAAAATAATAACTTAGACTCGAAGTCGGAATATTAATAATATTATTAATAATAATCGTTTTGCACAAGCCAACAGGCCAGACCTTGTGATATTCGATAAGAAAACACACAAGGCTACCATCGTCGATGTTGCTGTTCCACTCGGTGAAAACCTACCGAATACGGTGGCTGAGAAAAGACGCAACTACCATGGTGTAAGTATAATATTACACCATAACAAATACCAGCCACTTGCTACTGAGCTCAGTCACATATACGGCTTAAAGGAAGTTTTCGCAACTCAGTTGTTGTATCTGTGAATGGTTTAGTTACAAAGGACTGGGAAAATGCAAAAGACAACCTTGGCTTGAAGAGAAACCATATGCAGTTAATGCAGAAGGCTGCCCTCCTTGGTACTGGAAGTATAGTGATCCTTTGCGGAGACGTGGGTGAAGCATGGCTTAGAGAATAAGCGATTTTTATTTTATATAATAATAATAATAATAATAATAATAATAATAATAATAATATGGGTTTAAAAGCTCTTTCAACTGGTGCTTTAGGAACCCCGCCATACCAAAATATTGTCCTTGGGAACCTAGGCCTAGTATCGTACCAGTAAACCTGTTGACACGGGTCTCTCATATTGCAACTCTGTTGCCAATCGACCATGCCGAGATTCGATCACACAGCGTCTTACCAACTGCCCCTTACAACTGGCCCACTGTACATTAAAAAAAATCATAATTCAATTTCTCCGCTGCACGGAAATGTAGCCGATAGAATCATGGACATGTACACGACTTTCTATCTCCTGAGCTTGTTTGAACCCTAGAAATGTTATGCACTTTTCTGCATCGATAGTTGTAGAGGAGAATGACGTGTCGAGGATAAATACTTAAAACTCATTCTTTTTCTTCTTACACTTTTCAGCGTTCAACATTATAAGAAACGAATTCGTAACTAAACAAACAACACGCAACTAAGAGCTTACGTTCTTACAGCAGCGCATAGATGATGCTACTGACCAAGTATATTTAGATGAACCAACAACATGAAACTAAGAACTTGCGTTCTTACAGCAGCGTATAGATGACGCTACTGACCAAGTATATTTAGATGAACCAACAACATGTAACTAAGAGCTTGCGTTCTTAAAGCAGCGTATAGATGACGCTACTGACCAAGTATACTGTATTTAGATGAACCAACAACATGTAACTAAGAGCTTGCGTTCTTACAGCAGCGTGTAGATGACGCTACTGACCAAGTATATTTAGATGAACCAACAACATGTAACTAAGAGCTTGCGTTCTTACAGCAGCGTGTAGATGACGCTACTGACCAAGTATATTTAGATGAACCAACAACATGTAACTAAGAGCTTGCGTTCTTACAGCAGCGTATAGATGACGCTACTGACCAAGTATATTTAGATGAACCAACAACATGTAACTAAGATGATGATGATAATTGTTGTTTTAAGGGGCCTAACATCGAGGTTATCGGCCCCTAATGAAATGAAATGGCGTGAAATGAAAGGATGTAGATAAAAACAACTCACTGCCATGGATGAAGCGAAAATGGTGTTTATAAAACAGACAGTGAGCCCCAAAAATTATGCCTTATTTGAATAAAAAGAATAAAAGGCGGATGGTAAAAAAGGATAAAACAAATAAGGCATAGTGAACAATACAATACATAACACAATAAAAAACATAAAACAGATTTAACCAGAATTAAAAGTCGTAACTACACATTAAAACTTAAAAAAGTAACCACTCTCCCTCATGAACCGGATGACGAGGTCAGCTGACGGCCCGTCATCACGGAGAATAAGGGAGAGGGTATTAGGCAGTTTAAGAGTCCCTCGCAGATCGGCCAGATCCACACACTCCAAGAGAAGATGTGCCACGGTTAGGTGGGCGCCGCAAGTACACACAGGAGGATCTTCTCTCTTTAGCAAGTAGGAGTGCGTAGCAATCCCATGGCCGATCCGGAGTCGACAGAGTACCACAGCTTCCTTCCGGAGAGATCGGAAGGAAGATTTCCACACCTTCGTTGTCTCCTTGATGCCTCTCAGTTTGTTGGGTGGAGGCGTGGCACGCCATGCCTCCTCCCAATGCGACAGGATCGAATGCCGCAACTGAGAGCGCACATCACTAGCAGGCACCTTATACGGTAGCGAGGGCAGTGCAACTGCCTCTCTCGCCGCCTGATCAGCAAGCTCGTTTCCCGCAATACCCATGTGGCTAGGAAGCCACACAAAGGTCACCCCGGTTCCAGCGTTACGCGAACTGACGAGCTGGTCGTGCACACGCTGGACCAACGGGTGCTTCGGGAAACACACATCGATCGCCTGCAGCGCACCCAGAGAGTCAGTACACACAAGAAAGTGCTGGTGATCGTCCGATAACTTGTACCGCAGAGTCTCTAAGATGGCATAGAGCTCCGCAGTGTACACGCTACAGGCCTCGGGAAGTGAAAAGAGAAACCGATGATCCTCAACCACAAATGCACAGCCTACTTTCTCATTTACCCTCGAACCGTCCGTGAATACAAGCCCTGATCCCGGATACCGTGTCACCACGGACTGGAACAGCCTCCGATGGATGGAGGAGTCCGTGTCCGACTTGGGGCCGGTGTGCAGATCCAGGATGATATCAGGGCGAGAGACCATCCACGGTGGGGCCTTGCTAGGAACTCGGACGATACAGGAGACAGAAGGAAATCGGAACTGACGGTATAAGTCAGCCAAGCGAATCCCCGCCGGCCGAGTGGCTCGGGCGAGCACATCATACAGCCGGCGATTCGGATTGTAAAACAAACATGGATAGCTTGGATGAAGTGGCATCTGTCGAATAGTTGCAGCATAGGTCAGCAGTACTTGTTGGCGCCTCAGGTGTAAAGGAGGTACGCCAGCCTCGGCGAGCAAGCTGACGACTGGGCTTGTCCGAAAGGCACCCGTCGCCAGCCTCACACCGCCGTGGTGGACACTGTCCAGTTTAACAAGCACTGACTTACGGGCCGAACCATATGCTACACTGCCATAATCTAACCTAGATAAAATCAGGGACTTGTAAAAACGCAGGAGCACCGCGCGGTCCGCCCCCCATGATGTGCCGCTAAGAAACCGCAACATGTTGAGTTTCTTAGCGCAGGCAGTTTTCAAACACCGCACGTGTGGTTCCCACGTCAATTGCTGATCGAAAAGGAGCCCAAGGAACCGGTACGCAGCAACAACAGGCAAAGCTACATTGCCCAGATAAAGCTCAGGATCTGGATGGATCGTGCGCTTTCGGCAGAAATGGACAACCGAGGACTTAGCGGTTGAGAATCGAAAGCCATGCTCCAGTGTCCAGCGTTCCACTCTCCGAATAGCTTGTTGTAGCTGTCGTTCAGCGACCGCCATTTTTTGCGCACTATAATGTAGAGCGAAGTCGTCTACATATAGCGACGGTACCACTGCTGGACCAGCAGCAGCGACTATACCGTTTATGGCAATCGCAAATAATGTTACGCTAAGCACCGATCCCTGTGGGACTCCGTTTTCCTGTATATGATATTGCGAATATGTCCCCCCTATTCGGACACGGAACAGGCGAAGGGACAGAAAATTCGCAATAAAAACCGGCAAGTTACCTCGGAATTTCCATTGATGCAGGGTAGAGAGGATGCCGTAACGCCAAGTGGTGTCATAGGCCTTCTCGAGGTCAAAGAAAACAGCGACCAGGTGCTGTCTCCGGAGAAAAGCGTCCTGTATGGCAGTCTCCAGGCGTACCAGATGGTCGTTGGTACACCGAGACGCCCTGAAACCACACTGGTATTCAGACAGGAGTCCCCGTTTCTCCAGGACCCACACCAGGCGCCGATTGACCATCCTCTCAAAGAGCTTGCACAAACCGTTAGTGAGACAAATAGGTCTGTAACTCCCTGTCAATTTGGGATCCTTATCGGGCTTCAGGATAGGTATAATGATACCTTCCTGCCATTGCGCTGGAAACACACCTTCCAACCAGATACGATTAAACACCCTGAGCAAACAGCGAATGCTCTCATCGTTAAGGTGTTTAAGCATCTGGTTGTGAATATTATCCGGGCCAGGAGACGTGTCCCTGCAGAGCGCCAGCGCTCCGCGGAGTTCCCACTCCGTAAAGGGCACGTTGTAGTCCTCCGAAGCGCGGGAAGCAAAACTAAGCTGGAAACGTTCCGCTTCGCGCTTCAGGGCCACGAAGGCAGGGTCATAGTTATCGGAACGGATATATCCGCAAAATACGAGGCGAGATGGTTTGCAACGCGATAAGGATCTGTAACCAGTTCATTAGCAATGGAAATTCCCGGTACAGTAGAAGATGTCTGAATTCCCGAAATGCGTCGTAGTTTAGTCCACACTTGAGAGGAGGGGGTATGTGCCGTAATAGAAGACACATACCGTTCCCAGGATTGTTTCTTACTCTGGCGAATAAGAATCCGTGCCTTGGCACGAAATTTCTTAAACGCCACCAAATTGGCCATGGTTGGACGCCGACGGTAGTGCTTGTGAGCTCGACGACGGTCTCTTATTGCCGCTGCAATATCCTCTGTCCACCAAGGGACGAGTTTGCGACGAGGAGTCCCAGAAAAGGATGGGATGGACTCTTCGGCGGCAGCAAGAAGCACATCGGTGATGTGCTGTACCTCGTCATCGACGCTCTGGCAACCAAGATCAACGAACACAGCTCGTTCTTGAAACGAGGGCCAATTTGCCCGCTTAAGAACCCAACGACTGGGGAACTCCACGGGCGTCTGGGTCAGAAGGGTAAGAACGATCGGGAAATGGTCACTGTCACAGAGGTCGTCGTGTACATACCAACCAAATAGGGGGACCAGCGCACGGCTACACACACTCAAGTCAATGTGTGAGTACGTGCCGTGCGCTAAGCTAAAATGTGTAGCTTCCCCTGTATTTAATAGACATAAATCCAACCCTTGAATTAAGCCCTCCACGTCCCTTCCTCTGGGGCAGGAAGATGGTGATCCCCGTTGGGGGTGATGAGCGTTGAAATCACCCACGATTAGGAAAGGGACTGGAAGTTGATCAACAAGATCAAAGACGTCATTAATATCAAAGGGCTGGTTCGGTGGAAGGTACACGTTACAAACAGTTGTCATAGCAGGCAAGGACACGCGAACTGCAATAGCTTCCAGAGGAGTGGCGAGTGGAAACTCCTCGCTATAGCAGTCAGAGCGAACGAAGGTACAAACGCCCCCGGAAGCCCGGGCGGCGTCTTGTCGCTCTTTAGAGTATAGTCGGAAACCTCTCAGAACAGTCACGTGATCAGGTCTAAGGTTTGTTTCCTGTAGGCAGACTATACTCGCTGCGTATTGGGCAATAAGCTGACGGAGTTCTGTCAAATGCCTGTCATAACTGTTACAATTCCACTGTAACAGTGCCATTGTGCGAACTTAGGGAATAACGTGGAGCAGCAAGCAACTCCAACTTTGACTCTGGAGGATCTACAGTCACTACGTCGACTATAATCTCCATGTCCTCAGGCGAGGTCGTGGAGTGAATCGACTCGGTGGAAGATTTCATAGACGCAGTTCGGCGGCGGGGAGATCTCCGTGGGGAGCGCGCAGATCTGGGGACCGAAACGTCCCCAGGCGCAGAAGCATCCGCAGGTGTTGGCGCGGATGGCTTCCCCTTTTTGGGAGAAAGGGAATGGGTAGTTCGGGGTCCCTTCTTACCCGCCCCCGCCTCTTTAAGATATATAGACGGGTCAGGAGCCGAAGTCCTGACCCTGGTCGACGATGCCGCCTCCGCCGGCTTCGGCGCGGCCTTCGCCGACCGTTTGGGTGGGGAGAAAGTCTTCGACTTCCTCCCGAGTGGGGAGTAAGTCTTCAACTTCCTCCCCTGCTGTGCGGGCGGAGATGCCTTCGCTCGCACAGCCTTCGTGCTGGCCGAAGGTGGAGTTGAAGTCACCTTCGGGCTTTCCGTTGTTATCATAGGTGCTGGCTTCAGAACAGGTAACTCAGTTGAAGGTTTCACAGCTGGTACAAAAGATGAGGTAGCCGGGACCAAATTTGGTATTATGGCTCTATAATCAATGGTTGGAGAAGGCGAAATCGTGGTATGGTACTTCTTGCGGGCTTCCTGGTAGGTGAGACCATCCAGGGTTTTGATCTCCTGGATTTTCTTCTCACGCAGGAAGACAGGGCAGTTCCTGTCCCGAGGAGAATGAAATCCAGGGCAATTAGTGCACTGATAAGGTGTTGTGCACTCTTCCGCTTCGTGTGGTACCTTACCGCATGTTCCACAGATGTCGGGGCTCGAGCATCGGGATAACATGTGGCCGAACTTCTGGCACTTATAACACCTCATTGGTGGAGGGATATAAGGCCGTACGTCACAACGGTAACTTGTAACCTTGACTTTCTCTGGGAGCACCGAAAGCTCAAAGGAAATAATGAAAGCACCAGTATCCACGATTTGACCATTGACCTTGCGCGTAATGCGCCGGACATCAGTCACGTGACGGTGCTGCATATCCTCCTTGAGCTCCTCGTCAGTGTTCAGAATCAGGTCCCGGTGGAAAATAACTCCTCGGACCAGATTCAGGGACGTGTGCTTTTCCACTTTGACGGGAATGTCGCCAAAGTGGTCACATTGCAAAAGTCGTTCAACTTGCTCACCAGTCCTAGTCTTGAGCAACAAGCTACCGTTCCTCATCTTTTGTACTTTCTCAAGCTCACCATAGACACCTTCTATGTGGCGAGAAAACAAAATACTCTTTACCAGCTTGAAATCACCCCCATCTGTTCTGGTAGCTACCAGAAACTTCGGGGTGTTAGCACCCAGATTTTCACGCACAGATTGTTCCCAGGGGGTTGATCCCCGTAGGGAATCATATGTTAAAGACTTGGGTGTAGGACCACCCTGTTTGGGTGTAGGTCCACCCAGGTTGGGGATTTTTCTTTTAGAACCCATGGCCAGATCATCCTCCCCGAATGCCACCGACATCCGATCACGGGCCGTCACAGTAGGCGCTACCCAGCCAGGGCAAGGCCCGCCTAGCTTGGAAGGCATTGCCCGGGGGTCCGATGTTTTACAATGCCGTATCGGCATGTACCCCTTGGCATATACTGGATTTTACAGCTCAGACATTCGGCTGTGCGGGGACCTGCGTAGTCAGGCGGATACTACTGAACGGGTACATGGCACACCCACCTGTCGGCGCGGCCAAGACCGGAACAGGCTTTCGAGCGTAGTCGCTAGCGTAAGTGGCCCATCCCCTAACAGCACGCACATATAGAAATTTTGGTTGCCAGACCCTGAAAGCAGTGACGGAAAGAAGTGCGATATAACCTAATGAGAGTTATACCGCACGGGTGTATGTCTTTTAGAGCTGACTGTCAAACCCTCGAAAGGAGACCGTTCCGAGAAGCCCTTTTAGTCGCCTTTTACGACTGGCAGGGAGTACCGTGGATGTATTCGCTTCCTCCCACCCACTGGGGGTCCAATTCACAAAACAACGCGGAGTCCTTAAAGTATAGCCAAGGTCGCCCCTTTTAGTCGCCTCTTACGACAGGCAGGGGATACCGTGGGTGTATTCTAAACCCCCCACCCACAGGGGGGAACATGTAACTAAGAGCTTGCGTTCTTAAAGCAGCGTATAGATGACGCTACTGACCAAGTATATTTAGATGAACCAACAACATGTAACTAAGAGCTTGCGTTCTTAAAGCAGCGTATAGATGACGCTACTGACCTAGTATATTTAGATGAACCAACAACATGTAACTAAGAGCTTGCGTTCTTAAAGCAGCGTATAGATGACGCTACTGACCAAGTATATTTAGATGAACCAACAACATGTAACTAAGAGCTTGCGTTCTTAAAGCAGCGTATAGATGACGCTACTGACCAAGTATATTTAGATGAACCAACAACATGTAACTAAGAGCTTGCGTTCTTAAAGCAGCGTATAGATGACGCTACTGACCTAGTATATTTAGATGAACCAACAACATGTAACTAAGAGCTTGCGTTCTTAAAGCAGCGTATAGATGACGCTACTGACCAAGTATATTTAGATGAACCAACAACATGTAACTAAGAGCTTGCGTTCTTAAAGCAGCGTGTAGATAACGCTACTGACCTAGTATATTTAGATGAACAACCAACACGCTACTAAGAGCTTGCGTTCTTACAGCAGCGTGTAGATAACGCTACTGACCTAGTATATTTAGATGAACAACCAACACGCAACTAAGAGCTTGCGTTCTTAAAGCAGCGTGTAGATGACGTTACTGGCTTAGTATATTTAGGTGAACAACCAACACGCAACTAAGAGCTTGCGTTCTAACAGCAGCGTATAGATGATGCTACTGACCTAGTATATTCAGTTGAACAAACAACACGCAACTAAGAGCTTGCGTTCTTTAAGCAGTGTATAGATGATGCTACTGACCTAGTATACACAGTTGAACAAACAACACGCAACTAAGAGCTTGCGTTCTCAAAGCAGCGTATAGGTAACGCTACTGACCAAGTATATTTAGATGAACAAACAACACGTAACTAAGAGCTTGCGTTCTTAAAGCAGCGTATAGATAATGCTACTGACCTAGTATACACAGGTGTACAAACAACACGTACTATTTATATAATGCCGGTGAATGGGAAGGGCCAGATAATTTCGCGAAGAAAACTAAGCTTTATAAATTAATATCAATAAAATTGTTAAATTTTGGTCATTTGCACATTGATAAGAGCAAGTGCAATGTATCAAATGCTAATGAAACCAAATAAGATGAAATATAGATAGAGGGTTTTGAAACCTCGTGACCGTATAGGCCTACTTGCTTTCATTGCGTACCTATGGCTCATTATGCCCGAGTCCTCACTCCCCCCAATGTAATTTGGACTCAGCTCATCCCCCTCCAGAAGCAACCCCTAGTTAGTTAGTAATTGTTGTTTTAAGGGGCGGAACTACGAGGTCATCTGCCCCTAAAAACCCTAGTTACGCCACTGCCTAAGCCACTAATTGGATTAACAACAACTACTACAACAGCGAAAAAACTTAATTCCATTCAATATTCAATGTTTTCATTTACTTTTTCGCTGTCCTCCATGTAGAATTGTCTAAAGACATACAGAGATATCTCAGTATTGGAGCAAACAAGAGAGCTTGCGTGTCAGCCCATTCATTATAAGAGTGTTGACGTTGATGCAATGCCTTCTTGGCGGAGAGATGTGATGAGGATGGAAGGAGCAAGTGAAGCATGAGTCACTGGCGGTGAATGTGATCTTTATTACAAGCTGGGCGTGCTTCTGTGATAACTTCAGCTATATAGGTGAATGGTGTTGTGACTGGGAAAGAAAAACATTATAACGAGCATTCCACTCCCACTACTATTCTCAGTGAACGTGACCCTACGAGCTACCAGGGGACTCAGGTCGGAGGTCAGCCGCAGTTGCCAATATGCCAAAATAAAATTTTAGGGTACCCACTGTCAGCATTTCGGGCATAGATCCTCTCAGGTGACATATTACCTCTGTTAAAGATCGAAAATGTATATATGAGGCTATTCTCCAGATTTGTGAATCGAATGTACTATACTTCAATCAAGATACTGCAAATTATAATAACTTATAACATATGAGTCGTCCAGTTGCAAAACTCGAATCCACTTGTGAATAAGAATCATTTTCATGTCAAAACGTTTCTCTGGACTTTGCCTCGCATATCTTTTGTGTTTGTTGTTTTCTACTTTTTGCTTTGTATTTGCTTTGAGCTTTTGCTTTTGAATTTTACTTTTTGCTTTTCTTTCTTGGTTTTGCGTTTGTTATCTGCTTTTTTAATTTTTCTTTTTGCTTTGTGTTTCTTGTTTTCTGCTTTTGTTTTTGTTTTTTAATTTTTCTTTTTGCTTCGTGTTTTTTGTTTTTGGTTTTATGTTTGTTTTGTGGAAAATCAAAATAAAATAAAACAAAATAAACAAAACAAAATCAAAATAAAACAAAACAAAATAAAGCAAAATAAACACAACAAAATCAAAATAAAACAAACAAAAATAAAATAAAATTAAACAAAATAAAATAAAGTAAAACAAAATAAAATAAACTAATTAAATAAATAACTTTACGACATGATCCTTATTCACAAATGGATTAATCGAGTTTTGTAACTGGACGACTCATATGTCCACTACTATCCCAGCACCAGATAAATAAATAAATAAATAAATAAATAAATAAATAAATACACATATTTATGTTTGAGATCATTTAAAGGGTCTTTCTGGCCCTCCTGTCGGAAAATATCGTAATCTTCAATCTTACTCAATTTTGGGCGTATAACTACGTGTTTGTTTGCGACATGTTAGAGTTGTAAGGTAGGCTGGACGAAATAATGGGTACCAGACATTTCGTAGTAAATCTAAAACTAAAAAGTATATCCAAACGTAAATTACCCTCAAAACGTGAAAACATTTTAAAAACAAGGACGGAATGACGCAAAAGGCATATTAACCCAAGGCTGCATTTTGAAGGTGAAAATATGTTATTCACTGATCACGGCTACCAAAAGACGTATTTTGGCCCGGGACACATTCGCAAGAGTTGAAACTTAAAATGTCAGTACATCAGCACCTTTCAGCTCAGTCCAACTCGTGAACTCAGTGTTGTAGGGCGACTGGGGAGGAGTCGATATGTCATTAGAAATAGATCGTCGTGTACTGTGCACTGAAATCATAAAATGTGCACAATTATAATAAACTAAAATTATATTTAATAAATTATTTTACTACAGATGTGTTGGACTTGAAATAGGAGCGGGCATTGATTTCACTGTGATCTGAAATGACTTTTTAGTTGGATAGAACAATATGTTGTATTACCTATAAATGCATTTATTCTCTGGAGGTACTATACAATATCATTTTCCTGAGTTGGGGTGTGCTAACGAGCAGACATGTATTCACTTTGAACTCAAATTTCCGTAAGTTTACTTTAAAAAAAGTTCAAGGACCATTTCTTCAGCTTCTGCTACACCCAGAATCAAGAACCTTTCAGTCACCTTCCTTCTATAATAACTCCAAAATCAAAACACTTTTCTAGTTTTTGCTTTCACTGAATCTGCTGAGCTTAGGAACGGTAATTAACGGAAAAATGAATAAAGAAAGGAAGTTTGTAGTTTTATGTGACCGTTAATCACGCGATCATGAGCCACGGGACCTCCGTTTTACGTGGAATCCGAACCACAGGACATGGCACTTCACTTTGGAAATCTCACATGCATCAACCGGGAATCGAACCCAGTCCGCCGTGGTGAGAGGCCAACAGCTTAACCGCTGTGACACCAGCCCCCCTCCCCCTCCCCGCCATGGAAATGAATACAAATGGGATTTGACTATGACATCCATGGAAGAGACCAGTGATGGTAAACGCGCCAGAATAATTTTTTGAGGGCCCATAAATCTTGTGTCTGTGAAGGAAACAGCTGGGTGGCGGGGGTGGCGAGTGGCGCCACTACTCTATGATAGCGAGGGAGCCAGTCGTGGTCAGTCACGTGATACACACTGCTCCGGCGAGATATTGAACGTGTCCCTCCGACAATTATTATTATTATTATACCATTATTATTATTATTATTATTATTATTATTATTATTATCAACGACAGGTGTCATGTGCGATCGCCAGATGAAAGACCACCTAAAATCGAAGATTTACATCACTGTCATTCGTCCCGTGGCGCCTTATAATACTGAATGTTGGCCGACCACCAAGGAAGCTAAGTGTCATAGAGACCAATATGCTTACAATTAGATGGACAGCTGGCATTACTAGGTTGGATCACATCCCCAATGAAAGAATAAGGGAACGATTTGGTATCGCGGCAATCAACAATAAAATGCGTGAGGGTCGTCTGTGGTGGTTTCGGCATGTGCTACGGTCAGGAGCGGACACCATTGCAAAACAGGGCTACACACTAA